>OX243849.2:2500000-5000000 GCA_945859575.2 Herminia tarsipennalis | reverse complement strand
TCAAATAATTTTGACATAACAGGCAATAAGGAAATAGGCCTGTAGGATGTCGTTTCCTCAGGGGGTTTCCCAGGTTTTACGATCATAATTACTTCTGCTACTTTCCAGATTGAAGGTACATGCTTTAGCCTGAAAGTTGCATTGATGATATTTGTTAGTTTAACTAGAGCTTTCCGGGGCAGGTTTTGAAGGATTATTCCTGTGATAAGGTCATAACCTGGAGCTTTTCTAGTATTAATATTTAACCTTATTTCATTTTCAACTTCCTTCGGTGTTACAAATTTAATTTCTAGTTGGTTGTGCTGAAGATTATGATGGGTTATATCTTCAGTGAGTCCTTCATTGGGTTGAAATATCGATTGTAAATGTTGCGCAAATCTTTTAGCTTTTTGCTCATTGTTGGTGGCCCACTTCCCATTTTCTTCCCTTATTGGAGGGAGTGAAGGAATTGGGCGTTTCAATTTCTTGGTTGCTTTCCAGAGTGAGTAATTGGTATTACGGTCATTGGCCAGAGCATCCAAATATTTTTTTGTCGAGTCATTTTTGAACTCTTGAATTTTTCGTGTCAGTAGTTTCGTGAGATAGTTTAGAGTCTTTTTATCGTTCGGTGATCTTGTCTGTTGCCATTTTTTTCGCTGTTTTCTTTTATCCCTCAATAGGGTTACAATATATCGGGGATATTGATTTTCTTGTAATTTCTTAGCGATTTCGGGTGTGTTTTGCCATGCTGACTGTTGAATATCTGAAGTAAATTTCTCTGTTTCAAAATCAAGTTGTTCAGCATTTCGAATGGGTACTTTAAGATTTATTTTTGATTCTAAATCTATTCGAAAGCTTTCCCAATCTGTTTTGATATTTACAAGGCTAGGGTTGTTTTCTTTTAGCAATATATTTTCACTGAGTGTCAGAATTATAGGTGAGTGATCGGAACTCATATCAAAACCTTCTTTGATACTCACATGGTTGCGTGAGATATTTTTGAAAATAAAAAAATCTACTAGATCTGGTATTTTCTTTGGGTCCGTCGGCCAATATGTTGGTTTTCCTGTAGATAGTACGTCACATTTAGTTTCTGTCATAGCACTTAGTAGTGCTCGACCCTTTGGATTGTTTAATCTAGAGCCCCAATGCGTGTTTTTGGCATTGAAGTCGCCTCCAAGAATAAACCGATTTCCCAGTTTTTGTAGAAAATTAATGTATTGTTCTTTTTTTATAGAATACCTTGGTGGACAATATATTGCTGAAACAGTGATGGTTGCATAGCGTTTGGTTTCGATTTGTATTGAAACAGCTTGTATTTCATGTTCTTCCCATATCATGCTTTGATAATGTGAAATATTTTCTTTTATGATCACGGAGCTGCCTCCCCTTGCACAGTTGTTAGGGTGAATAGCGTGATATATCTTGTAGCCTTTTAGCCTGATAAAAGATTGTTTTGTGAAGTGAGATTCAGAAATCAGACACACGTCGATGTTTTCTCTATCTAAGACAACTTGCAACTCATGCTGATGTTGAAGTAGTCCATTTGAATTCCAGTTCATAATTTTTAGAAAGATATTCATGACCGCTGTTTAGGCATAGCATCTGTAGCGCTATGTTCTATTTTCTTAAGGCGTTCATCAAATAATGACATAAACTTAAGTATTTTGTTTATGTTTTGTTGCAAGTCTGAGTCATTGTTTACACTGTTCGTGGATTTAGACACTGTTTGTGCATATGTTTTATCGGACCTCGTTTTGCTAGACTGGCATGGTTGCAGTGCGACCGTGACCTTCCTTGGTTGCGTAGTGCTTGTGTCAGCATTCTTATTATTACTATTATGCTGTATGATTTTTTTCTTTAAGTTTTTATTTTTAAAACTTTGCAGCTCTTTGGCTACTACACAGCCTCTGTAATTTGCGGGATGTTGTTCACCACAATGTATACACTTAGGTTTGTCTGTTGCCGGTTTTTGGCAGTCTTTTGTAAGGTGCTTGCCGACACACTTAACACACCTCGGCTCTTTCGAGCAATATTTCTGCGTATGCCCGTACGCCTGGCATCGTTTACATTGGGGAATTAATTTTGGGGTTTTTAGGGGCTGGATTTCAACTTTACATCCTAAAATATTTTGAATACTATAGATTTTATTTATATCCTGGTTATTTTTGAATGTAAGTATGAATAAATTCAGAGGCTCTTTATTTTTCCACTTAAGTTTATTAACTGCGGATTCTATTTCATAGCCTTTTTTCTGTAGATCCTCAATAATCCTTTCAGGCTTGCATGTGAAATGTAGTTTTTTAGCAACTACTCTAATGGGCCGATCCTGCTTATTCTCATAAGAATGCCACAAACAGTTATTGGAAGACAGGTGTTTGGTAATCAGCCTGTATGCTTCCTCGTTGTTGGCATTCACTTTAACGCTGTCTCCATGCAGCATTTTTACGGTGAAAGGATCACCTGACAATCCCGCTACAAGAAAGTCGTAAAACTTTTGGTAGTTTTCGATACCGTCCACTATAACGGGGGGAGGCCGGGGACTCTTTTTTATTTTATTTTCTTGGGTGTCCTCACATGTTAGTGAAGATTTCGAAGCGGGTGATGGTGTTGAGTTGAGTTTTCTTTTCTTTCGATTTTTAACTCGCACCCACTCCGTTTCCTTGGCTAGTTCTTCTTCATCAGTGCAATATTCAGCACGTTCTGAAGAAGTATTGGTTACTTCTTTCACGGAAGATTGTTTGAGTTGCTGATTTTCTTGCAACAGTTGCCCAACCTGTTGTTGAATAATGTTCAGTTGGTCTTGCAATTCTTGGACCTGAAGTTTCAGTTCTTCTTTAGCGATTTTTTCTTGTTGGTAATAGTTGTACAATAAACGTTCATTTTCAGATTTGAGCGTAATGTTTAGCTTAGCAGGGGATGTACCACTAGCCATTTTGATTGAAAGTTTTTTATAATTTACCTATCAAATAAATTAAATCATCTAACTAATAACACCGTGATACGCGGAAGTAGGTCATCGCGACGCGCACTACCGACCGTGGGCGCACGGCAGCGAGCGCGGGCGCTGCTGCGTATGCACTTTATCTAGAGCACGAGAGCGTTGCAATCGACACGTTCGCTCTGCTGAGAATCAAAACGATGACTAGGTGTCAAGAGTGATGTTACTTCATGGGCAGACTTCGAAACGCGTTTGCGAGAAAATTTTGCACCTATTCGAGAAGCGTACCAGATCTATATGGATATAACGCAACAAAAACAACTCAAAGATACCTCCACTGAAGCATTTGTGAGGCAAAAGCGGAAGGTGAGATCCAGCAACTAGATTTAATATACGGATTGCTACGACTAGAAATTCGGGATAAGGTCCCGCGCGCGGATGTCAAAGACTTTAAAGATCTTTTGAAGGCAGCTAAGGCGGCGGAATACGTCATTAATGAAAGGGATGCTGGTACAGGTCAAAGCATGACAAAATTGCCAGAAACCCGATTAGCAGTCAAAGGAGACAATAAGAAAACCAAGTGCCGATATTGTCGCAATTTCGGACACTCGACTGAACATTGTAGGAAGCTTCAGCGGGCTAACGAACAGAAAGAAAAGACTGAAGGCACCATCGCAGAAGCGGCGGTGACCCAAGCTTCGTCACAGCCCGTTAAGTTTAAGTGTTATGGATGTGGTGCTCCTGGGGTAGTTAGGTCCAATTGCACAACGTGTCATTCGAATAAAAACCAACGACCTCATCCAGAAATCGGATTTTGTTCCGTTGATGCCCTTATCGACGCGAGGGACCGACCAATAATTTTTGTCGAAATCGCAGGCGTCAATGGTGCAGCATTTCTTGATACTTGTGCCAAATCGAGTATTGCCTCTTACTCACTTTATTGTGAGTTAAAGAAAAAGGGATACTCCTTCAAAGAACATAACATCGGAGTGACAATGGCTGATGGCATACTGAAGCGTCAAAATGTCTTAGTTACTAAGGTTCCCGTTAAGGTCAATGATCGCATAGTGCCAACAACTCTCTTGGTACTACCAGAGTCCCGAAGAAATAAAACACTCCTAGGCGTTGGATTTATCCAAGACTCCCGCATCGATTTGAGCTTAGCCCAGAATACTTGGAACTTTCTTGACGATCCCAGCCAAGTTTTTGAACTATATAAGGAGGGTTTTGTTGATTACCGAAAGACAACCGAGTTTGCGGCCATTGTATCTGATGATGACCCCTCCCTTTCACCATCATTGCCGGAAGGAAGCAATACGGGTTGCTCGAACGGCCCCCTCATAAGGATCGAAGTACCTTCACCTCCTAAGAAGAAATCTCGGCTCAACTACCCTGGGAATTATTCTCCTATTCTGAATGCTTTATATGAAGATGCGAAAGCTTCACTTCAGAATTATGAAGAAGAATGCGAACCGGATGGAGTAGATGACACACTCTTCCCATCAACCTCAGTCTCATCGGTTGATGTTACCGTATTCAATAATTTCCTGCATAAGAATCAAGATGTGTTTAAGAGTAATGGAAAACCTGCGAATGGCTTCGAGCACACAATCGAGACAGGGGACCACAAGCCAATTTCTGTGCCACCATATCGTCTGTCACCTGGGAAAATTGAGATTCTGAGGAAAGAGATCGACAAGATGTTAGCAGAGAAGATTATCGAGCCCTGCTCATCCCCATGGGCCGCTCCCGTGGTAATGGTACCAAAAAAGGACGGTAGCACAAGGTTATGTATAGACTACAGACAGCTCAACGCAGTCACGACTCCTGATGCCTACCCATTGCCTCGTATTGATGATTTGCTTCACAATGCTAAGCCTACTCCATACATGAGTGTGATAGATCTCCGTGCTGGCTATTGGCAAATAAGTGTCAAAAAGGAACATCGGGACAAAACCTGCTTCGTTTGTCCATTTGGGACATACCGCTTTATAAGAATGCCGTTCGGACTCCGAAATGCTCCAGCGAAATTCCAACGAATGATGGATCGATTCCACATCTCGCTTAGCCACATTAAGCTGATGGTATATCTTGATGACCTGATTGTTATGTCTTCGACTTTTGAGGGCCACCTAAAAGATCTACAGAATGTATTTGACAAGCTCAAGGAATTTAATTTAACAGCAAACAAAGACAAGTGTAACTTTTGCTGTCAAAAGGTAAAATATCTAGGACACTACATCACCCCTGATGGCTTACAGACTGACCCAGATAAAGTCATAGCTATCCTAGATATGCTGCCTCCGCGAAATCTCAAACACCTATTATCCTTTATTCAGATGTGTTCGTGGTATAGACGGTTTATACCCGATTTCGCAAAGATCGCCGAGCCATTAACGCGCCTTACTAAGAAAAACGCTACTTGGGAATGGAAAGAAGTCCAGGTGGAGGCCTTCACCAAGCTTCGCGAACTTCTAGCGTCTGCTCCAGTACTGGTCCAAGCTGATCATACGAAGCCATATACTCTCAAAACTGATGCAAGCAACTACGCACTCGGTGCAGTTCTGGTCCAGGGGGAGGGTGCAACAGAGCATCCTATCGAATACGCTAGCAGACTTCTGACCCAAGCAGAGCGCAACTATTCCACAACTGAACGTGAAGCTCTAGGAGTCGTTTGGGCCGTTTCTAAATTCCGAGGCTACATAGAAGGAGCCAAGATAACCATATTAACCGATCATCAAGCCCTACGGTGGCTCATGTCCCTAAAAACACCCACCGGTCGATTAGCTCGATGGGCTCTCCTGCTGCAGCCCTACGATCTTACTATAAAATACATTTCCGGTAAGACAAATGTCGTCGCCGATTCTTTGTCCCGTCCTAATTGCGAACCGGCAACAGAAGAAAACTGTGGAGTTTGCACTGTTATTGTTGACATGCCTGTAAAGAGCATAGAAGTTATAAGGGGAGAACAGCATAAGGATGAGGAGATACTTAAGATAGTACAGTGCTTAGAGAGCAATGAAGAGGAGAAGGCCAGATATTGGAGTGGGAAAGGTTACTATATGAACAATGGCTTGTTGTATCGATATGGTCCAGATTCAACTCGGGATACTAGTCAGTTAGTCATTCCCAAACATGAACAAGATAATTTCATTGCCGCCTATCATGATGCAGCGACTGCTGGACACTATGGTGTAGAGAAAACCATTGATCGCATAGCAGGGCGGTACTTCTGGAAAGGAATGAGGAAACATATTGAAACGTACGTTCGTCAGTGCCTGAAATGCCAACGCTACAAAAGCTCAAACCAAAAGCCTGCCGGTTTACTCCAAACTACAGCTCAAAATCAACGTTTTGAAGTTGTCGCCTTTGACCTATTTGGGCCTTTACCCCGCACAGCTGACAACCGTAACTGGATATTTATAATCCAGGATGTTGCTACACGTTGGGTTGAGTTGTTTGCACTGGAGCGAGCCACTGCTGAGGAATGTGCCAAAATTCTACTAGAAGAAATCATATTGAGGTACGGCACTCCCCGCCGGTTCATTAGTGATAACGGTACCCAGTTTGTGAGTAACGTTATGCAACAACTGACTTATTGTCTTAGCATTGAACATGGCTTTACGCCTGTATACCACCCCGAGACTAACCCAGTTGAACGAAGAAACAGGGATCTGAAAACTCAGCTGGCTATCCTGATGGAGGAAAATCATGTCACATGGGCAGAAAAGTTGCCTAGTATTCGCTTTGCCATGAATACAGCCACGTCGTGCTCAACAGGTCAGACACCTGCTTACCTAACATTCGGACGCGAATTAAGGACGCCCGACGATGTGCAACATGATTTCAGGGAGATAAGGATAAATGATAATTTCGTTAAAGAACTAAGAGCCCGTTCACGACTTCGGTCTAAGCGGCGCGCGGCGCGGCGGGCGGGGCGGCGTCGGTGAGCGGTGCGTTTTGCACGCCACGAACTTTAGTAGCGGTTAGTTGCAGCGGCAGCGGTGGACGTATTTAGATAGTCGAAACATTCTTAAAATCATGGCGTTATCAAAATTGTCCCTTCTGTGTTTGGAAAGCAGTGCATTTTTAAAACATGATATACTTAATATGAGAGAAGGAGTGCACGATTTAAATAAAAATCGGTATTTATATGGCGAATTTCATGACCTATACGAAGATTACAGAAAATATCCAGATAAGTTTTATGAGTACACAAGAATGAGCGTGAAAACTTTTGATTATATTCTGCAGCACATAGAAGTATATTTAAAACAGCACATTAGATCCAAAAGGATAGTCACCAATCCAGAAAAATTGTTTCTCACTTTGAGGTAAGTGTAAATAAAATACAGGTAATTATCATTATAATATTATTTATTTATTTTTCTTATAAGTACCCCATACTTGTAATAATAAGTAGGTATTTTCGATAATCCAATAATCACAGATTGTGTTTTATTTTGTACTTCGTACCTTATGTACCTATCAATTTTTTAGATTAATCAGTCTTCATAGTAATCATCACAGTTAGGTTAGTTAGTCATTATTTATAATAAAAATAGTAGAATAAATATTTAGTGAAAAGAAATCAGCATTCGTATTTTGCTATCTAGATATTATTATTATTACTAGATACGAGTATAATCATTGCCGTCGTTAGTAGCGGGAGGCGGTTGTGTATAGTAACCTCCATACATGTTCGAAACCAATTCATCCATCAGAACTTGATTTATTTTATTTCGCACTCTCATTTTCTGAATAGAACTCAGTTTATGCATTTCAGGTAAAATGCTCATAAGATATTGATAATCCTCCGTTTTTTCTACATCTTGTGTATTTTGATTCTTTTTGATTTCTTGTTCCAAAATTTTCAGTTTTTTTTTTTCAATTTCTAAATATTCTGCCCGAATATCAATTACTTTTCGTTTGCGAGAAAAATTTGGTATTTCCGAATGCGAAGTACTTGGTTGGGGTGACATTGATACCTCACGTAGCTGGAGAGTTTCCAAAGGTGACGGCGGCGAAAGTGTGGATTGAAATTCAGATTGAGAAGAAGTATCTAAATCTTGGTACAAATGTTCAGTAAGATTGGACTCGTTTTCGGCTGGCATAAATTCTTCTTTTAAAAACGTCATTAAACTGAAATATTTCCACTGCGACATAGAATTCTCGTCATCGGGGCCAGGGTCCCCGGAACGTGGAGTCGGAATCTTTTTCAATTCCTTTCTGTAGGCATCCTTAAGATTTTTCCATTTTTTCTTTAATTGTGCAACTGAAATAAAAGTTTTAATATAGATTTTTTTTTTTCAGATACCTTGCACATGGGGCATCTTTTAAGTTACTGTCGCATTCATATCACCTTGGTCGAAGTACAGTTGGAAAAATCATCTATCAAACACTAAATGCCATATGGGTAGCTTTACATAAAGTACATATGCCGCAACCGACGCGAGAGGATTTAAAAAAAAAATCTCATGATTTTTTCATGAAATGGCAATTCCCCAATTGTATAGGGTCGATAGACGGAAAGCATTTTCGGATAATGAAACCCCCGCATAGTGGCAGTGAATATTACAACTACAAAAAGTATTTTTCATTAGTACTCCAAGCTATTTCAGACGCCGACTATAAATTCACAGCTATTGAAGTTGGTGGAAAGGGACGTCAAAGCGACGGAGGTACTTTTCATTTTTCTATACTGAACAAGTTGCTAACTAACGATAGATTTAATGTACCTCCACCTCAGGGTCTGCCTGGTTCGGATGTAATATTACCGCATGTGTTGGTGGGAGACGAAGCTTATCCACTGAAGACTTATTTAATGCGTCCTTATCCATCTGGGAATTTGGACAGAGAGAAAAAAATATTCAACAAAAGATTATCAAGAGCCAGAGTAACTATTGAGTGTGCTTTTGGTATCTTGACAAACAAATGGCGTATTTTTATGAAATCTATTGAGACAAATACAAAACACGCAAAATTGATAATAAAAGTCGCATGTCTGTTACATAATATTGTAAGGGAAAAAGAAGACATCAAACGAGAGCAGTGTTGTACAACCCCAGCAAAATGATTCATCTCATTCATTTGCCGATGACACGATTAAACGTCCCAGAAAAAATTTAAACAATGAAATGATTTCACAAGCTCTGAATATTATGAAATCTGTCTCCGATCGACAAAATCAAACACAAGAAAAAGATGAAGACACTCTTTTTGGAGAATATATTGCAGCAAAACTGAGAAAAATGCATAAATCAACAAATGCAATAGTAAAACATCGAATTAATAACATTATTTTTGAAACCGAAATTGGATATCAGACAGATATGTATGCAGATTACGCAAGACCCTCTAGCTCCCGTAGTCATCCAGGGTACTATTCAGGTTCTCCAAATGATCAGCCAAATGCATATCCTTCTAACCGCTCATCGTCTGTATATTCTTCTATTACAAGCCCGGATCATCAGCATTCTACCACCACAAATCCTGATAATCAGCCAAATACAATCCCTTCATCTCTATATCCCATCAACAGCCCTCATCCGCAACTTCCTAGAGTTGAATCTTCGGTACCAGTAGCGCTTGATGAAAGTTTTGACAGTGAACGTATAAGCAGCCAAGATATAGAGAACGTTTTTAAATCCCTAAATGAAAAATAATTTACTTTCTTTAAGATCTTTATTATATTGTTATAATTTGAAATAAATATAGCTTAGCATGAGAAAAGTTATCACGAAATAAATCTGTCTTTTGAAATGTTATGATTTAGTAAGAGTCACTAATTGTAAACACAAATTAAAATATAAGTAACTATCATTATTACGTTTTTTTTTATTAAATCTTTAAATTTAGATTTTGATTAAATTGATCACTGATCATACTGCCATTCTAAGCTTCCAACATCTGAGAGAAAATATTCAACCAACTCGTTCCTTGTATCTTCAGGACACAGATTTGTATTGACCTCTCTTGGCAAGGCAACAAAACAATCATTTTCAGGAGTTACTGTGCGCCATTCACCTGGTATGATTTCTCCGTTATTATTTTCAGAATCATATTCGTTTCGCTGTATATTTTTTTTATATAATTAAACAAATGTACACAGGCCAATGTCACAATAGCAGTTTTTTGTGGACATAGCTGAATAGGTCTCTTGAATATTTGAAATTTGCTGGTTAACTGCCCAAACACATTTTCAACTACTCTTCGTCCTCGACATATACGATAATTGAAAACTCTTTTGGGAGATCTTTTTGTGTGATTACCATCGTAAGGTTTTATAATGTGGGTTTGTAATGCAAAAGCATCATCACCCAAAAAAAAATATGGCACTGTTATATTTCTCCCAGGTAGAGGTTTGTTGTCCGGCAAATTTAAAGAATTGTTATTTAACATTCTACATAACGCAGAGTTATTAAAAACACCGCCATCTGAAATGCGACCCTGACATCCCACATTAGCGTATAAAAACTTGTAATCTGCATCCACTAATGCAAATAGTACAATACTGAAATAAGTTTTATAGTTAAAATATTCACTTCCACTTCTTGGTGGACATTGAATTTTTACGTGTTTTCCGTCCATTGATCCAAGGCAATTAGGAACATTCCATCTATCCAGATATCGATCTGCAACGTTTTTCCATTCGTTTGAAGTTCTCGGAATCTAAAATATGAACATTAACTAAATTATACTTCGAACTAAATCAAACAGCACAAAAAATATACATCTATTTAAAATTTAGATTTATATTTATTAACATTTTGATTTATTTACACAAGATAAACATTGAATGTTACCTTTACATACTCCGAAAGGCCATCGATTATAGCTTGGCATACTTCCGGGATAATGTATGAAATAATTTGAGGAGATACTTTAAACACGTCACAAAGGCTAATGAATGATTCGCCCGTACTCAGGTATTTTAATGTTATTGCTAATCTGTCTTGTGGCGAAATTGCAATTCTGCAATTTGTATCTTTTTTAACTATTCTCGGCCCAACAATATTCAATAAATATTCAAAGTCGGTATTAGTTAATTTCATGAATGTTTTAAAATGTATGGGATTTTGTACAATCAAGTCATCTGCTTTCAAATCTCTTAATCTATCATAATTGCTATAACAATTGCGACTCAGTAAACTAGGTCTAACCCAACAGCTTCGTTCCCTTTGGAGCGATCCAGCAATAAACATTCCACAAGCTGCTATCAACATATCACTGTCATCGTCCATTTTTAAGATTATTTCTATTTGCTGAATTATCGAAGATACACCACCAAAATTGTATAACACAATCACACAACCTTTATCGACACGCGGCAATCACTGACTGCCAAATAAATTTCTTATCTCAAGCCGCCGACATGCCGCCGACCAAATTTTCCGACTTGTATTAAGTGAAGCCGCCAACTAGACCGCCGACAAAAAGTTGCCGACATATGTCGGCGGCCCGGCGGGCTCAATGTGTATTACGCTCTAAGATTCTCCGCGAGTGAATGACTTCGACAGCCTGCTGAGGTTTCTGTGTGATTAGGTAGGAGCTAGAAACCTGCACGCTATATGCCTCAACCACAGCTTGAGCATACTAGTGTCTCATTCTAGTAACAATTCCTCGCCCCCCCTGTGAGCATCTACCTAGTTAGGTCTCATAGGAACGAGGAAATAGTCGTAGTATTAAAATTGTCTCGCAATAAAGCAGTATCAACAAACGTCGACTTTCACTTGTCTCGCCACTCCGTTCTACAAACTGTGTTTCTATGTCATTAATGTTGGAATTTGTAATTGTTGATTAGTATTAAGTTCGAAGAACTGATTGAACCAATAAAGACTGTCTGATCTCATAAATCTCGTAATTTATTTCTAAAATAGCTTATGGTGTGCCATAATACCCGAAACTACTCTACGAATTTTGTCTCAACATATGTATCAAATGAAAGGGCTGTACTAGTAAAATATACTTTGACAAATTTAAAACCCAAGATGGCCGCCACCACAAAATACCTGTTTATGTTTTTTTCACAACTCCCTCAATATTGATATCAAATGAAAGGACTTGACTAGTAGATCAATTTAAAACACGTAAAATAAAAATATTAAATTAATAATTTTAAAAAAAACTGATCATCACATCAATGTCACTTTATTAGGAAAATGGCAAATTTCTTTATTAATGCAAAGGTGACTTGGTTTATCGTTATTGTGACAAACGAAAACACTTTATTTGATGAATCCTTAAAGAAATAAAAAAAAAAAAAAATCAATCAGGAGAAAAGTTATTGCAAAAATATATGTTGATCCCTAGACACTTTTGATGTGTGTAGTTAGTAATACCATTAGCAATTGATAAGAAAGTTCAGTGTGTCATTCAAACATGTCGGAAGCTGGTCCTTCTAGAGGGCGCGATCGAAATTATCACTTTACGAGAAACAGATTGGGAGGGAAATGGTTGCTACATGCCGGACATGGCTACGTAATGCATAGAAAAAATAAAAAATCAAGTGTTTGGACCTGCAGCAATAAAAAAACAGTTAAATGTGTTGGTGCAGTGAAACTGGACACCGAAAGTGACTTTGTCAGTGTATATTTGTTATACACTGGGGCTAATCAAAGTCAAGATATTCGTTACTTAAAATTTATTCGTGCGTACAGTAGCGCGGTCGACGGTGGATTGACAATATTATTTCATTAAAACTACACTACATTATAAACAGTAATCGCCTACACAAAATCAATAGCAATTAATCCGATGCGTTTAAAACGAGACGATATTTGAGAGGCGCTTAGCCGCAACATATTCCCGGCCGTTGAAAGGTTACGTCCTTTCAACCCCTTAATTCATCAGCAGTGGGTAGTGGGCAGAGTCGTGTGAAGGGTCTTCTCACGCAGCCTCTTGTAGTCTTGATTTCTGCTACACGGGCCACTCCATCAGGTCCATGAAATAGCCGTAGAACACGTCCTAGACGCCAGTTTAGCGGAGGCACGTTATCTTCTGCTAAAAGTACCATGTCTCCAACATTGAGCTGCCCATTGCCTTTACGCCATTTAGTACGCTGCTGAAGCTCCGACAGGTACTCTTTCTGCCATCTTTGCCAAAAGTGACGCCTTATTCTCTCTATTCGTTCATATCTGTTCATATTGTTGATGTCATCTCTGCCATCCAAGGTTGGCCAGGGTAACGCAGTTAGCGGACGTCCTATGATGAAATGCCCTGGGGATAAGGAAAGGAGGTCATTAGGACAGGACGACAGGGTACACAAGGGACGGCTATTAAGAATCGCCTCCACTTGTGCAAACAAAGTCATAATCTCTTCTAGAGTTAAATGAGTATTGCCGATAACTCTTTTGATATGGTATTTGGCCGATTTTACACCAGCCTCCCAAATGCCGCCGAAATGAGGAGCGTAAGTAGGAATGAAACTAAACAAAATGCCTTGCTGACTTGCAAAATGAGATATAGGTTCCTTGTTTTGTTCTATAAAACTCCCGATTTCCTTTGCGGCAGCTACAAAATTACGCCCATTGTCGCTGAATATTTCCGATGGTTTTCCTCTGCGTGCAATAAATCGTCTGAGTGTCATTACAAATGCATCCTTAGTTAAATCACTGACGGCCTCAAGATGAATGCATTTGTAACGCAAACATACAAAAATACACATGTAACATTTTAACAGGCGACTTCCACGCCCTTTCTTATTTATAATAAAAAATGGTCCAGCGAAGTCCAAACCCACAGACAAGAACGGAAAGTCTGGAGTGACACGCTGCGACGGCAAGTTGCCCATCTTAGGACATAGTGTTTTGCCATTTACTCTCCTGCATCGTACGCAGTTGTTAACAGTACGCCTTGCGAGATACCTACCATTAACAGGCCAGACTACTTCTCTGATAGTCGCTAGCAACAACTGCGGACCCGCGTGTAAATTAATAATATGTTCTTTTGTAAAATATAATTTAGTCAGTCATATAATTTGTATTTGTTAACTTCTTTCATCCTTTCATCTACGCTTCTTGACTTAAATATGGAGCAGTCGAAAATCCTGTGATTTTCACCACAAATGATACACAAATACGCATTAGGTTTGTTAGGCTTGTTAGATTTAGTGTGAGAAGAGGCAAACGATTTGGTATACGCATTTTGGATAGGTTTGTGATTGCTCGCGACAGCGTTACGCGTATTGGCTATATGGGGCTTAGACATAGTGTTGTAGCTATCATGTTTGTTACGATTTAATGATTCTAGAACATCTGCACGATCAGTCATAAATCTGTAAAATTGGTCTAATGTTGGAGTATCACTGGGCAAATTGTTTCGATATTCTTCCCACTTAGTTAAAGTGTTGCCATCCAACTTTGATGACAGCATAAAAATAATCAGAACGTCCCATTTGTCGGTGGGTTGTCCTAAGCTGGCCAAGGCACGTAAATTTTTTGTGTCATGGTCCACTAGGAACCTTAATGACGTTTCCGATTCACGTGGAAGCTGCTTTACGTTAAACAACGAATTTAAATGATGATTTATTAAAATTCTTTTATTATTATATCGATTGCAAAGCAACTGCCATGCCTCGGTATAGTTAGCCGACGATACTTCAAGATTCGATATGATTCTGGCAGCATCGCCTTCCAAGTACGACAACAGGTAATGGAATTTATGAACAGGTGATATACGTTCATTTCTGTGAATTAGACTCTCAAACGTATCGCGAAACTCCAACCATCGGAAATAAGCGCCATCAAATTTGGCTATTTGTATTTGAGGTAATTTTAAACCCGCTGCGTGGCTATCCGAGCAGCAAGAACTGTCGTAAATAGATGTACGCCTCTGATCGCTATCTATTTTCGAAAATTTAGCTAATAAAGTCTTCGCGGTGGCAATATTAACAATAATATCACGATCGATTACATCACGTTCATCAATTTCAGCGGACAAATTATCAGAATTTAACACCTCAATCTCATTCTGCAAGTCATCAACCCTCACTGACAATGCCTCAAATTTTGCAAGTTTCAATGTTAATTCAGTTAATTGTATGTTATTTAATACAGAGACATTGGTTAAACTGTTCAAATAATTCTTAAATTTAGTTATTTGTCATTTAGCCGACGATCTTTTTGTAATTAAACGTTTCAAAGAATCCTTATCGTCGCTAGACATTGTAAGTAAATATTAAATTCAATAAACTACAAAAACAAACTATAAAACTACTATTGTGTTGTAATTAAACAAAGACTGGCTCACGCTCCTCGACTCGGCGACACAGGTGATAAGAAACCGGTTCGCTCGCCCAGCTGATTGCAAGCGCGGAGATAATGCAGCCGCTGCCGGCCGTCGATATTAACCTGAAATTGTCGGCGGTTTGGCTAAGTATATATCACCAAAATAGTGTTAGCAACCTAATAGGTCACCAACGCTTAATATACCTAAAGGCAGGTGGTTAGAAAAAAAAAAAAAAAATGCTTATATTATCTTTCGATATTACAAGTCCATAAAGAATACTATTTTGAAACAAATAACTAATTTACTTTACTATTTCCCGAAATATTATGAATTTATGTTAAAATTTTAAATTACTGAACAAAGAAACCACTTATAATTTTTTCATAAATATGAAGGTAGGCAATTCTAAAAAAAAAAAAAAAAAAAAAAAAAATACAATGATATTGCACTTTTTTCAGAGATTACAATTTATAATTTGCACAAATGAATTTGACTTTTAATTAACTCGTTGTATGAATTTAGTAAGGAATTTGGTATGGGATATTTGGAAGATTCACTAAATAGGAAAGAAAGGGCCACTCATCTGGTTTTGCAGAAGACCGAAGCGCGATGAGATTCTTTCGCCAAATCTGTTCGCATCAGCTCAGAACTCGTAGATGATCCTGGCTGGACCTCGATTCTTGAACGCCTTTCTTCAATCTTCAATTACGCCAACGATGGTTGCACGCCAATCGGCCGGTGTTACGTTGGCGAAATTTTCCCGTATTTCGTCGCGATTTTCTTCTTAATTGTATTTTCTTAATTGTATGTTCCCCTCATGGGCCACCAATATGTATATTTGTTATACACTGGGGCTAATCAAAGTCAAGATATTCGTTACTTAAAATTTATTCGTGCGTACAGTAGCGCGGTCGACGGTGGATTGACAATATTATTTCATTAAAACTACACTACATTATAAACAGTAATCGCCTACACAAAATCAATAACAATTAATCCGATGCGTTTAAAACGAGACGATATTTGAGAGGCGCTTAGCCGCAACAGTCAGTATTCAAAAAAATCATTTACCACAATGTGTGCCAGATTTTTTCAAAAATGAAGTGCGTGTTGCTGTGGAGGAATTAAAGAAAGAGGTGACGATCAATTACGATCCAGTTCAACAAATATTTGAAAAAAGAATGGCAGAATTAAAAAACAAAGGGCCAAGTGAAGAAATACCATCATACCAATCTTTGAAAAGTTCACTATACAGATCAAGGAACAAGGAATTGCAAGTTCCTAAAACGTCATTCTGTAAACCAACTGATGTTATTATTCCTCAAAAATTCAAATCGAACCTCTTGATAGATTATGCTGAAGACAACAACAGAATTATTATGTTTGTGTCACCAAAGGGCCGAACTAATCTTAAAAATGTGAGTGATTATATGTGTGATGGCACATTTGATTGTTGCCCTGTACCTTTTAAACAGGTATATACCATACATGGAGATATAAGTAACAATAATCAACAAGATGAAACAAACATAGTTCCCATATTTTACGTACTTCTTGTTGATAAGTCTGCAAGCACTTATAGAACAATGTTCAAAACTATTAAACACATTCTGCCCGAATTCAACCCTAAAAAGTTCATCCTGGATTTTGAAGCATCGACAATAAGTGCTATTGAGCAAGTTTTTCCGCAAGCCGCAATACATGGATGTTTTGTTCATTTTCAAAGGAGCGTGTACAGAAAGGCAAAATCACTGGAATTGTTAGAACACGAAGACACCTTATCTCATGTGCGAATGTGTATTTGCCTGGCATATCTTCCGTCACATGAAATAGAAGATGGCTGGGTGGCTGTAATGGCAAATAGTTTACCTTCTGAGCCCGTTACAAAGTTTAACGACTATTTCGTAGAACAATGGCTGCAACCTGATGGCATGATAGCCA
Organism: Herminia tarsipennalis; assembly: GCA_945859575.2. NCBI lineage: Eukaryota > Metazoa > Arthropoda > Insecta > Lepidoptera > Erebidae > Herminia > Herminia tarsipennalis. Next base: position 4,982,911 of record OX243849.2, on the reverse strand, counting down.
AATGGTGTTGTTGTAAAGAAAAACACAGGAGCACTAATTTAGTAGAAGCATGGAATAACAGATTGCAATGTCATTTAGGTTCAAATCCCACTTTGTTATTATTTTTAGAAATGGTATCCATAGATATAGCAAGCTACGATACGGCACAAGACAAATTGCAATTCAAAGCTAAATCTATCACCAAAAAGAAGCGCCAAAGCATTCTGAACCAAAAAGCAATCGAAAAACTAACTAAAGACTACGAAGAAAAACAAATTGAATTATATAAGTTCTTAGAAGAACTTAGCAAAATTGTTTTAATATCTCGTAAAGGTACTTAAAAATTGTTACTGTTTTTGTTTTTTTTAAGTTAATTTCTTTTTTACAATTATTAGATTACTGTGATATGATTCATTATTCAGATTTAGTTTTAAAAATAATTGTGGTGGTTTTTTAGCTTTATTACTAAAGATGATTATTTATTGATGATTGTTAAATTATAGGTAAGTACGTAATTGAAGACTGATTTTTATCCAAAATTCTGGCACTACTACTTTATGTTGTTTATATATTTTTTTTTAATTATGTTTTCTTATTTTTTAGTTATTTTTTTGTAATGTAAGAAATTAATGATTTTATTTATGTTAAAAGTTTACTACAGTGTTAATTATTTACTACACTACCAACATTATAAAAATGATTTCTAAAAGTAAGACACTCACTCTAATTTTAATTGTTATATACCACGTAGAGTAGGTTTTTTTTTCCGCATGACCAAAGATGAAAATTATTGTGATTGTAATTATAACCTGTGATTACTCTAAATGAGTCTAAGTATTTAATTATAATATTTGCACTAACTAAAGTTGTGTTTTATTTTTCCTAATCCTTAAAGATAAATACTATTTTTTACTGTTTAGACTGACCATTGATGGCACTTGGTACACACCTTAAATAATGCTCCTGTGGAAAAGTACAAGTGCATTATTCAACTTTATTTTATTAGTAAATTATCAAACTTTATTAAACATCTTATCTGCAGACGGTATTTCTTAGCTAAACTAGTAGTAAATTACATTTATTAAGATAAAAATGAATCGGGTCCTTCCGGAACGGGTGCCTCAGAAACTGGGGCTCTCAGGTACGAACCCGTTTTTTCTTGTTATAATACATAAAGAGCCCTGCGAAATTGATTGAGTGGCAGATTTGATACAGTTTCTGGAAGATGGTTGTATATCTTAATGCACATGTGATTTAAGTTCCTTTTACATATATCTAGGTTTACTCTTGGAATTTGAAGTCTGTTTTTATGTCTAGTTCGACTATTTGCCATATTTCCGAGTCTTGGAAATAGGTCAGGGTTATTTTTAACAAGGATACAAATTTCTAAAATATATAAACAAGGTAATGGAAGAATATTTATTTTTTTAAACAGGGGTTTACAGCTATCTAAGTAGTCGCACCCCGAAATTGTCCTTATGCATTTCTTATGCGCTATAAATAACTTATTTGCGTCCACCGAATTACCCCACATAATTATACCATAACGAAGTATCGAGGATACGTATCCATGGTAGGTCATTATTGCAGTCTTTATGTTTACGATTTCTCTGATTCTCTTAAGTACAATTTATCGACACTTATACCCAGAAATACACACTCATTAACATTTTTTAAAAGTTCGTCTTTGTATCGTATTGTCAAATTTTGTACGTCTGCCTTGTATGTTTGGAATTGGATAACATTAGTTTTTTCAATGTTAATTTTTAGGTTATTTTGTTCTAGCCAGGTTATAGTTTCATCAATAGTCTTATTAACTTCCTTTTCTAGGATTTTTATGTTTTCACTTTTAATTACCAACGTTGTGTCATCAGCGAACAATATACAGTTGTGGTTGATTGCGTCGGGAAGATCATTAATATAGAGAAGGAATAAGAGTGAAGCAAGAATACTGCCCTGTGGTACGCCATATTTATTATGGAGGTATGAAGATTGGTAGTGTTTTTCATGATGTTTGTCAATTTTCGTTATCTCGACACATTGAACTCTATTTTTGAGATAACTTTTTATCCAATCGTAAGCAGTTCCTCGTAATCCATAACTATATAGCTTAGACAGTAGCATTTCATGACACACAAAGTCAAATGCACGTGTCATCTCCAGGAATACACAGGCAATATATTTTTTGTCATTAAGTGACTGTGTAATTTGTTTATACAAAGAAAAACACGCTAGAGAAGTTGAGCTTTGTTTTTTAAACCCATATTGTTCCTTTTTTAGGATGTTGCATACTGACATAAATTTGGTCTATTTTGTTATACATCTATGTATCTATAAGTCTTACAAAACTCTGAACATTATTGGAGTTCTAACAAGTATTTTCTAAAATAGGAAAAAGCAGTCGCCGGAGCGTACTGCCTGCCGGCTAGTAGCTGGTACTCCAACGACACCACCTGCACTGCACCCCAGTTACAGTCGAGGCAGATTCGGTATTCTCTAATTTTGATTCCATTTTGTTTTGCACTTTAAGTACGAGTATACTTTAGGACCGTGCACTAAAGTTTTTTTTTACAGAAAAGAGTCGCATAGATGCTCAACCCCTATAAGGTACATCATTATTTTCCTGATAATAGTACACCAACGTATTATAATTATTAGTTTTTTTAGTGAAAAAAACTAATAATTACACACCAACGTATTATAATTATTAGTTTTTTTAGTGAAAAAAACTAATAATTATAATACGTTGGTGTACTATTATCAGGAAAATAATGATGTACCTTATAGGGGTTGAGCATCTATGCGACTCTTTTCTGTAAAAAAAAACTTTAGTGCACGGTCCTAAAGCGGTTGTGAGTTAACCTCAACTAAATCCAAACAATCATTTCTAGGCTCTGAAATGAATAAAAATATATATAACATTAAAGAATAATAATAAATCAATAATAATTAATAAGTTATTATATTTACTTAATTGCCCCGTGGTCCAATCAACCAACAGTTCCTTATCTGCTGAACTGCCTTCACTGATAATGCTAAAAAAAATAATACTGTAAGGCCTAGGAACATTTTTTGTAATATTAATCATGAATGTTTTTATTTTAGCAATCCAAAGTAATACTCGTGGTCCAAAGTCCAAGCCCCAGGCTCCTTCCGCCATGCCGAAAAATATAAGGGACGTCCTCAGTGGATCAGCTTCAGCTACGACGGATGCTGAATTCGAGGAATGGCTCGAGGCTTTGTCTGATGATGAGTTAGAAGTAGATCCAGACGCGGACATGACTGACGTAGGCCAAACTCACCAACATGAGATAGGGACGATTTCTACAATTGACGAATTAGGCGACACAAAACTGACTTGGATGATTAATGACGAATTTGAGTCAGACCGACAAATACAGAATCTACTCCCAGCTGGTTTGACTTTCGATTGGAGCCACAATCACCAGACTTTTTCCGGAAAGCGGGAGACGTTTACGGGACAATCAGGACCGACGTTTACTTTGACGGATGACACGAAACCTTTAGACGTTTTTCTAATGTTATTTAACAATGACTTACTTGACTTGATGGCTTTCCAGACCAACAGGTACGCAACAAGATTGATCGACAGACAACTGACGCTCCACTCACGGCTCAACAGCTTTAAAAATGTAGATAGGGACGAGATGGCCATTTTCATTTCAATATTGATTTTTCAAGGCTTGTGCCCTTTGCCCGTAGAAAATCAATATTGGGTGGAGAATGGCCATTTGACACTAAAATATTTTAAGAATATAATGACGCTTCACAGATTTCTTATAATTAAACGACTATTACATTTCGTAGACTTGACTGACGATACTATGATGACAAATGACGACAAGAAACTGCGGAAGATATGGCCTGTGCTGAATTTTTGCAAAAGAAATTTAGCACACTTTATCTTCCCGGACAGGACATCACTGTAGACGAATCACTCCTCAAGTGGAAGGGCCGCCAAAGTCGGCGTAAAATCATACGAGCTACTCGTATGTGAATCGGCAACCGGCTACTTTTGGAATTTCTTTGTTTATACCGCCAAAACAGACACTGATAGAGAGACGGACACTGACAAACAGAGGGACACCGGTAGACAGTCGGACACCGACAGACAGACAGACGCCGACTTCCCGAAGGACTATCCGATGTTGCCTTCGAATGCCACAGCCAAGATATTTCATGAGTTGGTGAAACCACTTTTTAATCGAGGGCACACGGTTATCATGGATATTTTTTATACGTCGCCGTTACTAGCTCGTTATTTGAAATCTCAAGGTACCGATTGCTACGGTACTTTGAGAATCAATAGGGAGTTTGTACCGGAGACGGTAAAATTGGTGGCTAAATCTGAATTGCGCTGTGGTGAAATGGTGCAGAGCTTCACAAACGACTTCCACGTCATGGCATGGCGAGACAGTAATGTCGTGTCTATGCTGTCGACATACCACACTGGGGCAGTGAGTGGTAAAGAAAAATACGGTCATTACAAATATAAACCGCAAACTGTACTTGACTACAACATTGCGATGGGAGGTGTCGATAAGAAAGACCAGCTTTTATCGGCATTCCCCATCGAAAGAGTGCGGAACTTGGTATGGTATAAGAAGGTTTTCAGGTGTTTACTGAACTGCACCCTAATCAATTCGCATATTATTTATAGCACACACAAACATACCAAACCGCGGTAGTTTAGAACCCAGATTGCCGAGAATCTAGTTAAAGTATTTAAGCCCCCAGTGATTGAGCGACCATTGACCGTGATCACTAAGATTGTTCTCGAGGGTCATAAAAAGAAATTGCGGCCTAGCCTTGAAGGCAATCATTTTATTGGGCCCGGTACCTCTAGATATCTCAATTGCCAGTGGTGTCGGAAATCCCGCACAAGTTATATTTGCAAACAGTGTGAAATTCCTCTATGCTTGCATATTTGCTTTGAGGAGTTTCACACTGTTCCTGAACCGCGTTAATTTCACAAACACACACATACAAAATCACAGACCACACACACAGAGACAGACAGAAAACCTTTTTAGACCATAAGATAAGGTTAGCATTGACCGACATTGAATGACGAGACGGTGACATGAACACAATAAATAAAACCTACTGAAAATGACCAGAGTACTCGTCAAGACAAATTGAATGAGCCCTAACTCGATGGGATTATGTTGTTTCATTATATGACCTTGTGGCCACCTCTTCTTCAACAAAAACATTTGCATAGTCACCGACTTCATATACGACCATGAGAAATAGCTCAAACCTTCCTTGCAAGATTTCCGATATCATATCATAATAATAATAAATAAAAGCTTGTAAGAAAAATATCGTAATAATAATTAATTAATAACAATCAATTGTTCTAATATTTATTTATTTATTTTTATGTTAATATTTCTTATGCCAGCCTCAATAGCATAGTAGGAGTACAACCGGAACAACCGATTGTGACGAAAAACGATGTAGGTTCAATTCCCACTCATGTGTGATCTACGGACACAATGTACACCCGTACATTATGTTCGTTAATTATATGTATGTAAAAGTCCTCGCAACATAGGACTTCATTCTAAATGTCTTTTTTAATATCAATATGCTATGCTTAACTCGGTGTTATACAATTTCATTCATTACTGACAACCCTAGCTCCTAACTCGGCAATCGGCCGCCATATTTGTTTGACTTTGGGTTTACACAGGTATGCAAGAAAACTTTATGTTATTTAAATTATTAATAAAATTATCTTTACATTGGTGGTCTTATTTTTGTTCTAGGTATTATAACTTTTATGTAAATTAGCATTGAATTTACCTGTAGATTCACGGGTAAATTTCGGAACACGCATGTTTTCGAGTCCCGATTCTTTTTTTTTTCTTTCTTAATAAAAGGTTGTTATTTTTAATTAAATAAAACAAATAACTATTCTTCTTTGTTATTATGTGCAAAAATTATACTCTTAAAGATCTTATTTAGATGTAAAATTCAAATTAGTAACTAAAACAGCGAAATTTTGGTTGTATCTCGACTTTCGACGTATCATATTTATTATTCAAGCAAGTTAAGTAACAAAAACCAATATAACTGTACTCCTTATCTCAATAGCTACCCAGAACAATTACTGGTTGTGTAGTGCGTCCCGTTGTTAAATCGTAAATTAAATTTTTAATGCAGCGGGGCCGACTTGCGTCAAGTGGCGGCGCGAGGCGGTGCAAAGTAGACATTTCTTTTTGCGACGTCAAGCAAACGAGCGGATAGGCTTTATCACCCTCAAAAACTACAGAAATGACATTGGACTTACATTTTGACTTCACTATCTAGTCACTAGTCCCCTAGCGCCGAACGGCAGGTAGTACCGAACGAATGCTGTAACCGTAACTTGTAAACGAATGAGAACGATACTTAAGCGTGCAACAGAAAGAGACAAAGCTAGTTAGGCGGTGCACACTGTTTGAGTGTAGAACAATCTAGATGGACAATAGGTATAAAAAAGGCTATAAGTTAGGCTCAAATCGAATAACTTTTATAAATTCTTCATAACAAATCACAGTGGCATACAATCACGGTATTTATGAAAACGACCAACGAAAGAGAGGCGCACGCTGAGCGTTAGAAACCGCACCGAAACACGTCTCGTAAAGGTAGTCGCATGCGCTTTGTCTAAAAAATATCACTTTGTGTTTGTTACTATGGCTTCCGTGAATACCGGTAAGTGGTTTTTATTAAATATTTGCAACTTTCATAGTCAGTAAACGAATTATGAGAAATTATAGAAAAATATTCATATTTTTATGGTTACAATTAAAATTTCATAGAATCGAGTACAGTCGAGTTGAGAATTCATCTTCAGTTTATAGTTTATTCAATATTCTTTAAAATAAAATAGAGTTTGAAACTCGGAAACCCTCGCATCATTTTTTTTTTGTTTTTTTTTTTCAGATGAGGGTGTTCATATATCAAGAAGAACGATATTCGAACTTTGGAAGTAAACGCCTCAAAACTTACGTGTAACCGTCATCAAAGACTTTATATTGACTCGTTTGAGTACTGACCATGTAAATAGTAGTGTAAGTGAAGTTTTAAAAACTTTTGTGAAGAAAGTGTGTGAACAATTCAGACACCGCTGGAATTTAAAAGGCAAACGCTTAAGTTCATTCTTAGAATATTATAATGATTGGCTTAATGAACCTTTGGACATTCCGAGTACAATTGTGACTTCTAGAGCTAACAAAAGGCAAGGTCGGCCTTCCAAGCCCTTCCAGGACTGTGGGCCAAAGAGCAAGAAAAGAAAAATCGAAAGTCTTGTGAGAGATTTTTCTGCTGAAGAATTAACTTTTGCTGCACAAACTAGCACGTACGTTCCTAGAAAAAGAGATGCATCGCAACTTATAAAAGAAATAACTGCATCACCTAGAAGAGCTAAAAAATACATACGTGCTCGGCCTTATACTCCAGAAGAGGCTGTTGGTTTTATTATAGATAACAAATTGTTCGTCTTTCAATATAAAAATATAGAAAAAGACGCAAGAGACAGAGGCTTTAAAATATACCCGTCATATGAGAAGGTACTTAAGGCCAAAAAGGAATGTTATCCTCCTGTCGAGGCTTTAAGTATCACCGAAGTGTCTATTGAAACATCTTTGCAGATGTTATTAAATCATACAGTGCAAAGATTATGTAAATATTTGGAAGAGGTATTAGAAAGCGTCACTAGCACTGATTTTAAACTATTTATAAATGGGGTTATGATGGTTCTAGTGGCCACAGCCGTTATAAGCAAAAAATGTCTATTCCGGAAAGATCTGACGAGTCAATGATTTGCTTGAGTATAGTACCTTTAAGGCTTACAGCTGTCGATGACAGAAGTACTTTAATTTGGCAAAATACACGGCCTTCCTCTCCTAGGTATTGCCGGCCAATCAAAATATTATATAGATGTTATAAAGATGCTATATATGTGGAGCCACGTCGAAAGATATGAATAATCTGTCAAAATTGCAACAAATGCAACCTAATGAAGAGCGTTATTCTTTTGGGTTATCCAACCTTCACGCTTACATTAGAACTAACATAGACATAAAACAGTGGCAAACTCGAGACAAAAAACTGAAAAAAATAAAAGATCTGAAAAAAAAAAGGTTCATGATGAATTTTGGGAACAAATGAGACTTCACATTGACGAGCCAAGACAAGGTGCAGGAAATTCTAATGACGGAAACTCGGCTCGTAGGTTTTTTATTAACCCAATTGTAACCAGTTCAATAACAGGGCTCAATTCTGACCTAATAAGGCATCTTGGAACGCTATTACAAGCGACAGAAAATTATGAAGTATGGGCTAATAAAATAGTTGAAATATACTTACAAAATTATAGTTGGTATAACATGCCAATCACCCTTCATAAAATCCTTTATCACGGAAGCGAAATTATAAAATCTTACATTATTCCAATAGGTCAAATGGCGGAAGAGGCTCAAGAAGCCACAAATAAAGAAATAAGAAAAATTAGAGAAGGATATTCTAGAAAAACATCTAGAATTGCATGTAATGCAGATATTTTAAATTATTTATAGTTTTCTTCGGACCCTTACATAACTGGTTTTCGAAAAATACCTAAAAAGCACTCGAAATCATTTTCTTCAGATATTTTAAAATTATTTAAAGAGCCTACAATGTAATTTAATTGTTATTATTTTAAAATAAATATTTTTGTGATTCCTTTAAAATGTTTTATTTATGTTTTAAATGACTTTCTTTAATAGCATCAGGCGAAAAGACTATAATATTAATAGATTAATATTAGGAGGTACTCAAGGTATGCACGTAATTTAGTATTATAGCCACTTGGGCATCTTAACTGTGCATACTATAAGGTTTATTGTACGTCGTGTTACATGCATCTATATAGATTTAGAAAAAAAGTTGCACTATATTGTTTGTAGGCTTCCTATATTACAGAAAAACAAATTTATAAAGATATAAATATATAAATATTTTTGACCACCTATGTTGTTCTACATTCATACAGTGTCGCGCGGAAGCGATCAGTGGCTCACGCAACGTGAGCGAAAACAGTCGTTGTGGATTTTGCGCGGGAAATCGGCGTCGCCTGCAAAGTTGACGTATTAGTTGTAAATTCAATATAAGAGTGGGCTCGTTTTGGTACTAATCTAAATTATAGTTTTAGGGCCCTTGTACACGGTAAGAAAAAACGCCGGGCCTACCCAAGAATTCGTGTCGTAACTAGAAAATAACTGTGTACACTGCTCGCAGCGGTACACGAAAAAAATCTTGTCTGCGCAAGACACGACGCGGCGAACGTTGTTGCGGAGCGGCGGGGGGAGGTGTAGTAGGGTTGAGCCAGCCAGGTAGTTTTTGTTGTGCGTTTGGTGTGGACGTGTATTGCAGCGTAGAGTACAAAATGGCTGATGAGTTACTTATAACTTTAGTATAAGGACGACCGGTATTGTGGGACAAAACTTTAGAGATTTAGTTTTCATTAGTATTTATTGTCCAAACTGTCGCTCAGTAAAACCCTACCCCCAAAAAAAAAAGTACGTAATTTTCATTTCGTCATATTTAAATTAAATCGTGAATAAATCTAGAAGCTCTTTTGATTAAAAAGTCCTCAGATAATTACATTTTCGTTACAATGATAAATGTGTGTATTTGTTTTGGCTTCTTTTTTACCCCTACGACTATTTTTTCATATTTGGTGTAGGTATATTGAGACTTATCGCGTTAAGTTTTAGACGACGACGCTTGAATCAAAATTGCACCGATCGCCATCATGGATGACGCTGATTTTATTAAAACATGGGGGTAGATAAATAAATATTATTTATATCCTAAAATCCACGACACAACCGGCGCAGGACCGTCGACTTAATGTGCTCTCCGAGGCACGGAAGGGTGTGGTCTCGGTTACGGTCACCCATCTATGGACCGGCCGTGGTAACGTTGCTTAACCTTGTAGATATCTCGATCGGCTCGGTCGCCACTGAGTCAGGGATTTGATAGAGTATTGTTGATATCTTTATATATCTACTCGCATGTTTAGTTTTATTTTTGCTGTTGGTAATGGAAGATCTGGAAGACCTAGTGTGCGCGGTGGCAGAGGCGAACGCGGACCGGGACGTAGGGCTGGCGTAGGGAGAGCCGTCCGTACTCGCGGTGGGCCTGGGCGTGGTCTCGCTCATCCGCGTGGTGGACGTGGAGCAGCCAGCGAGAGGCCCTCTGTTTCCGACCCGTAATTACTACCCTTATATACTTTGTTGCTGCTGCTTTGCTGTTGTTGTAATATTTTATTTCTAACACATGTATACTTTCGTTATAGCGTCATATATGGCTTTATGACGGATGTCGAACAGACTGCACCAATGGAAACCCCGTTGACTGCGAAGCGGGCGTGGCCTATGCCTTTGGCGACAGCAGAAGGGTAATTTTTTGAATGGCTTGTTTATTTTATAAATACTCATAGTGATAATAGGTCCGATGTTTAAATTAAATTTGTATTTTAGACCTTCATCCGTATGGTCGTCTTTGAGCCAAATTGTGCCTGAAGAGCCTGCGGAGTTTGAGGTTCCTGAGGTGCCTGAGGAGCTTGAGGTTCCTGAGGTGCCTGAGGAGCCTGAGGCATCAGAGGAGCTTAGAGTTGAGCCGACTGCGTCGACAAGTTCGGCGATCGCGCCTGCATACTCGCCTCACCTGCTTTGTAATTATTTACACATTTTGTTACTTTTTAATCCTTGAAAGGTTTTTACAATCCATAAAATGTTATAATAATAATAATAATATTTGCAGATACCTAGTAGTTGGGGGAAGTATCTACCCCGGGGCCTTCCACCCCTAAGACACCGGGTAGTCGTAGTCGGTCAGTATATTATTCAAAATTTAACTTTAACATTAATAAGCCATTCTCATATTGATGTATAATAATAATAATATTTGCAGTGTCCTGGAACTTAGTGGAAGTACCTGCCCCAAGTGCCGGGCATTCCACCCCTAAAGCGTCGGGTGGTCATAGTCGGTCAGTATATTATTCAAAATTTAACTTTAACTTAAACACTTTTAAGCCATTCTCATAATGTTTTTTTATTTTATTTTAGTGGCGCAGTTGCAGTGGGAGATGCACCGCCATCAAAACGTCGCCTGTGAGTATATTCTTTACTGAATATGTAAAATTAAACTTAATCAAAAAGTTATTTCCTAGTTTCATTAATACTATTAAGGTAAGACAAATTGGTTCTAACTATTCTCTTTTTTATACAGGATGGCGCAATAGAACGTGCATATTGCATCATCTATTTTTGCGGGGTAGAAGGGGCGTGGGCGGGGGGAGACCGATATCGTTGGGTAGCGGGGTTCATAAAGTTTTAGTCACTATGAGTCACTTCGACGGGAAGCGTCGCGCATTTTGCGTGCGCGCATTTTACGAATACTCTCGTTCGTGCGTAGTTGTCAGGCGACTATTTTGTTCTGAGTATGGTGTACGGCAAATTAGGGAGGCTCCGAGTGCTAATTTAATTAAAATCTGGATAAAGCGTTTTGAAGAGACTGGATCGACGTTTAAACCACACGCGAAAGGTCGTCCACGCACATCTAGGACCGAAGACAATATTGAGAGTGTTAAGCAGTCGGCACGAGAAGATCCACAAATGTCTACTCGCAAGAGATCGTCTGTCCTAAACATATCGCGACGAAGTTTGCAACGAATTTTAAACTTGGATCTTAAATTGCATCCATACAAGCTGCAATTAACTCAAGAATTGAAAGACTCTGACTTCATAGCACGGCTCACATTTGCTAATGAAATGCTCAATCGGTTTTCAAATTTTGAAAACATCCTTTTCTCTGATGAGGCACATTTTCATATGAATGGGTTCGTAAACCGCCAAAATTGTCGTTATTGGAATAGTGAAAATCCCAGACTCAAACATCAAAAACCGTTACATAGCCCTAAAGTGACAGTTTGGGCCGCAATATCTGCCAAAGGAATAATTGGTCCTTATTTTTTTGAAAACGCACGGGGGCAAAACATCACTGTTAATACCGAACGCTATGTTGCGATGTTGGAAGGTTTTTTGGCCCCAGAACTTGAAAATTCAAGAATAAAGAACTCTAGGACTTGGTTCCAACAAGACGGAGCTACCAGTCACACATCAAATGACTCCATGGCGGTTGTGAAGCAGATGTTCCCTGGCAAACTGATTTCGAAAAGAGGTGATATCCCATGGCCTCCGCGCAGTCCAGACTTGACGCCTCCTGACTTTTTTTTGTGGGGATACCTCAAACACAAAGTCTACACCAATAATCCGAGAAACATCAGTCAGCTCAAGGAGAATATTCGTGGTGAAATGGCAGCAATCACACCAGCACTACTTAAGAAAGTTTTCGGTAATTTCCGTTTGCGGTTAGAGGAGTGCCAACGTAGAGAGGGTCATCATTTAGATGATGTTATTTTTAAAAAATAAACTTTAGTTATCACTTAATAATTGCTTAGTTTTATTTTAACTATACCTTTTGTATTTATTTTTTAATAACTATTTTAAAAATGCACGTTCTATTGCGCCACCCTGTAGTATCACCCCATCATCCTCATCTTTAAGGAGGCTCGAAGATGACGAAATATTTAATGCACTTGCTTATGGTAAGTCCGTTTCTATAATACAATTAGTTCTTATTCAATTCAAATACATATTTGTAAACAAAAGATCGCGTCACTTCCTCCGAGACGGCGCCCCATTCATGCCTATATGCTTCAAAGACTGTTTTTATCTAGTTTTCATGTCAAAAAAATTACGAAAATAAAAGTTTAACTAGCTACATAAATAAATTTTATCACAAATAAAGGAATATATAATCCTAGTAAATTTTCTAAATTTATTTTAACAGGGAGCGAAGACGAATCTGAAGAAGGTGAAGATGATGGGGACGACGTAATATACCCCACTGTAACGTCCCGACTAACTAAAAACTTCCACGAGAGCGATGACGATGAAGTGGGGCAGGTACAACACACTACTACTTTGAGTTTCGAATGCCCACCTACTCGTCGACCACTCACCCCACAACCCGCCACCATGCCCGAGGAGCCAGCCGCAATATTTAATAATGTAGAACCGCAAGACAAATTTAATTTCAAATGGAGAGCATTTCCGCAGCCTCAAATTGCACCTCAATTGAGACGGGAGAGCTTCTCCAACATTAATTGTGGCCCCACACAAGCCTTCGAGAGCACATATGACTAATTTACTGCCATATGGGATCACGATGGGGCACATAGCAGTAGAAACTAACCGATATGCCCGTCAGCTGGAAACGGATATGGAAAACGCCAATAAATTGCGCCGACATAGCCGCATTCGTAGGTGGAAGGATACTTCCTTCAACGAACTTCTGGTTTTTTTTGCAATTTTAATAACAACGGGCTTAGTTGTGAAAAATCGGTTGGAGGAGTATTGGAATGCGGCTAAGGACATATTTGCCACTCCGGGCTTCACCACGGTTATGTCGTATAACCGTTCCCGGCTGCTGCTACATTTTCAAAACAATGAACTTTGCAATCCTCAACTAATGACGCGACCAGAGGCCAAGCTGTTTAAGGTGCAACCCGTTTTGGACCACCTTAACAGAAAGTTGCAGACCTTGTATAATATGTCCCGAAATGTTGCCTTAGACGAAAGCCTCACTATGTGGAAAGGGTGGCTAGACATAAACGAATTCATACAGAACAAGGCAGCGTCCATAGGTATAAAATCCTATGAAGTTTGCAAATCGCAAACGGGCTACGTGTGGCGTTTTCTCGTGCAGGCGGGCCACACCGCGTCTGAGCAGGAAGTCAATCCCATTTCGGGACTGATTCCAACGTTAGTTTTACGCCTTCTCGAGGGTCTCGAGCACAGGGGTTACACAATATGGATGGATAATTTTTATAATTCGCCGGCTTTAGCAAGAGAGTTAAATGTCGCGGGTTCGACTGTGTAGGGACATTGCGGACAAACCGACAGTTTGTTCCGCAAGAACTTTACAATTTGAGGAAAAACGATATGGCAGTGGGACAGGTGTTTGGCTGCACCTCTGGGGACGTGGACTTAGGGCGCTACCGCACTGGCGACCATGGTCGCCGCGACTGGCCGCCGCGGCCAGTGAATTCTGGACTTTATATGGCAATCGCTATAGCCCCTACGCACTTAGCGGCCAGCGACCAGCGGCCACCGTTGGCCGCGGCGTCCAATTTGACGCCACGCGACCAGCGACCAATTGTGGTCGTCGAGAACATCACTGCTGTATTAAAATTCATCAGTGCTACCGCATCGGCCGCGGCGACCAGACGTGTATAGCTACAGAGTGATTATTTTACAATGGCCAATAATTTCGACACGGAAAGGTTCATAATTGAAGTTGAAAATAGAAGAGGTTTATGGGATTTATCATCAAATGATTACTCCAATAAAGATGTTAAGCGGCTGTTGTGGCTTGAACTGATCGATATATTTGGCGGTGAATCCATGGAAGATAAAGAAAAAGCAGAACTTGGTTAGTCTTTTATTTTATTATATTTAAGTGAATTAATAATGCGATGAACTACAATAAACGCAGGAGGTGCTGTAGTAGCGTTCGACACGTATATCGCACCTTTGCGGAAATACCGTGATATTTCGAAAAAGTCGAATTTTTTTTTATTGAACATTCGAAACCGCCGTGTCGAGTTCTGTTATCACCAAAAACATGGTTTTTTTTGCTCGACACACGGCTGCGCAATGAAAGAATGAAACAAGATATCACACTATAGCGCTGTCTCGTTCTGCCATATCGCTTAACAACGACACTGTGACAGTCCAGTTGCAACCTGTTCTTTATAAAGTGAAGTGCTCCTGTTTTTCAAAAAGAACGTGACATCACGACTATACCACGTTTTATTTGAAAAGGTAAGTTGCTTTAGCTAAATTATTACTGTTCAAAAAATGTGACAAGTCGTTAAAACGCATTATAGAAGAAGAAAAAAATAAATTTTTGATGTGTTCCGTTCCTGATGTCACATTGTTTTCGTAAAAAAGTTGTTTTTTTGCAGTGTTATCTTAATTTGTAACGTTGAAGATGATATACTTTTTATACATAATTTGTTTTAGTTCGAATTATTATTGCAATGATTCGTTATTTTAGTAATTATTTCTATTTATACAGAAATAGTTTCGGTTTGTCACGTTTTACGTTAAGCAGATTTTAATTATGTTTATCCTTTTTGTAGATGGGGTCACGATCTAAGCAAATTTTAGAACTGGCGATGAGTAAAAACTCTGTAAATGAGCCTTCAATAGATAAAATACAATATAACCAATCTTCTGAACATACCATTCAACCATGTGAAGCGCAAAATGACCTCGCTATGAATGTTCTTAAGGAAATAAATAAAGAATCGAATACCATGGAAACAAATGATAATGGTAAGTGTCTTTGAATGGTTTTGTTTTGACAAATTATGGTCATTATTAGAAGTTTTTTATTGTATTGTACGTTTTTCAGTAACTCCAGGCTCTAGTTCATTTATCTCTCGAAAGCGAACAGTATCTTCAAGGTCGACTTCTTCTAGTAGTTCTTCCACCTGCAGCAGCTCTTCCAGTAGTACATCTTCATCCTCAGGAGAAGGTAATATGCCTTGATATAATATTTTCTTTGAATATCATTTTGCCAATTATCTTTCGTTCAAAACTTAACGATGCCAATTATTTATTTCAGATAGCGATGATTCCATTAAAGACCCTAATTATGAAATAATAAAAGAAAAACGAAAACGAAGGTTCTCGCCTACTGAATTTCGCGATGTTTTGGCTTCTCAAATAAATACATTGGATAGTAATCACCAAATAGATGTGTCCAGTAGTATGGAAAGCGACGCAATTATAATAGAATCCTCAGTTGAGTTAATGCAGAACAATATTTTAATTTCTCAATCTGAGAATACGGAACCAGAACCAGAGTTTGTTATAGGTAGGGTAGAGGACATTAAAGAAGCAGAAACCGATCCGAATATAACTAGCCCAACAAAGAAAGGAAAGAAACGATGCAGACAAGAAAATAAATGGAAGAAAAACGTCGCAAGAGAGTTAAGAAACAATGGAAAAGAATATCAGTCGTTGAAGACTAAAAAGATAAATCCTCAACGGACACTGAAACCGCCTTGTAATGAAAAGTGTACATTTAAATGTCCTTCAAATATTACAGAAGAACAGCGTCTGCAACTTTTGAAAGACTATTGGGATTTGGGCCACATCGAAAAACAATGGGCATTCATAGCTAATTCAGTTGAGAAGGTAAAACCAAAAACGCGCTATGTCAGAGTTGATGATGAGGGGATACCAGCACCAAAACGGGAAAATAACAACGCCTACTTTTTTATAATTTCTGGAATAAAAATTCGAGTCTGTAAAACTTTTTATAAAAATACGCTCAGTATCAACAATCGCCCTATTGAAACGGCACTGAAGAAAATAAATCAAAGCACCAACATTTCTTCAATGAAAGATTTTCGTGGATCCCACGGAAAACATCATCGTGTTGAAGAAGCTATTAAACGTGGAGTCAAAGATTTTATTGAAAGCATACCTAAAATTGAATCCCACTATTTAAGGAACCAATCGAAACGTCATTATATTGACGGGAGTAAAACGATCACTGACCTTCACAGGGATTATGTTGAACAATGCAAAGCTCGAAATGTTAGTTTTGCCAACTACGTTATGTTTTATAGAATATTTACACAGGAATACAATATTTCCTTCTTCATTCCCAAGAAAGATATGTGCGAATTTTGTGAGTCATACAATAATAAGACTGATGCTGTGAAGGAAATACAAAAAGAAATGTACCAAGCCCACCAAAATGAAAAGAAATTATCTAGAATGGAGAAAGCAAAAGATAAAAGCGATGTGAATCTTTTCGTAGCTGTGTTTGACTTACAAGCTGTATTTCAATGCCCCAAAGGAAATACTTCTGTATTCTACTACAAATCAAAACTGAACGTTTTGAATTTGACTATTTATGACCTCAAAAGTAACAAAGTTGAATGCTACGTTTGGGATGAGACGCAAGCAAAAAGAGGTGTAAATGAAATTGGTACATGCGTATATGATTATCTTCATAAGATTTCAAACGATTCCGAACAAGAAATTGACGTAGTTTTTTATTCGGATAACTGTTCTGGTCAACAAAAAAAACAAGTTTATGTTTACCATGTACCATTATGCTGTGCAGAATTTACCGAATATTAGATCAGTCACCCACAAATTCCTCATAAAAGGACATACCCAAAATGAGGGTGACTCTGCTCACTCTCAAATCGAACGAGAGGTAACTAGACAATTAAGATCTGGTTCCATATACACCCCAGAAGGTTTTATAGGAGCCATTAAAGCTGCTCGAAAAAAATCAGAACCGATGCACGTCAAAGAATTGTGTTTTAGTGACATTTATGACTGGAAACTAATATGCAATCAGATGTCTCTTTCATTCCAAAAAGATGAAGATAATAATACAATAAAATTGGCTGAAATCAAAGTTATAAAATTTGAAAAACAATATCCTCAAGGTGTATATTTCAAAATATCCTATGCCGATGAACAATTTAAAAGGGCCATTATTAATAAAAAAAATAAGGACATTACAAATATTGCACTCAATAAAGCGTACACTAGAAAACCTGGATTGGCGGAGAATAAAAAAAAAGATCTCATGGATTTGGTGGCTCATAATCACATTCCTGGTTTTTATAAAACTTTTTTTGAATCTCTTTAATCTTATTTATAAGTAATTAATCTTGTTTCACAGTATAAAACTTTTGATAGTTATTTTTTTTACATTTATAGAGCTACTAGTAGTATCAGTATTTTATAGATGTATAGGCATTGATTTATTATTACAGATGGCTGTGTTTAATTATTAATATTATAACTTTTGAAGTTACAAATTAAACTATGAAGACTGATTGTTACCTAGAAGTTATATTTTTATTTTTTCTTTGATTTTGTATGTTTTTTATTTTGTACTCGATTTTAATACTACGAGTATGATATTTGTACCTTTAATTATTTATGCTCAAAACTGTTTAACATAAATAATGTTCCTGAAAAAGACTGTTAAAAATAAGTTCAATTAGTATAATGTTAGTTAGTACATATTAAGAGAAAATGCTATTGTTGTTATTACTAATGATTAGAAGTTGATTTTGTTAGTTTAATTAATATTATTACGTGAGGCTAGGAGTACGGCCTTTACATAAAACTAATTTGGAAGACTGTTTTCTGAAAAAAAAAATACTTTATTAAATACATTTCTTACATTTATAACGTGTTTTATTAATATAACTCGGTAAGATACTAAAAACATTATCATCTTCAACGTCACATCACAAGATAACACTCATTAATGTGGTCCTTTTTTCACAAACAACGTGATAAATATTCCATTTTTTTTTCAAAACGTAATTTCAAGCTGTTCGTTTTGTTTATAATATAAAAAATCTTTATATAACACTAGTTCAATAGTTGAAAAACATAACTTTCATACACACCTAAGCGCTAACTTCAATATTTGAAAAGTTATTGCAATTCTAAAGTTTTAAATTAGTCTCCTGTAAAATCGGTAATTTCAAGATATCACAGTATTTCTGCATAGGTGCGATATGTGAGATGAGTGATTTTTTTTTTTAAAAAGTAGTTCCGTTCATTCAAAATCTAAGAAATTTTAGCAAATAGGTAATTGTCAAAAGTATAACTATTTTATTTCTACTATTTTTGCTTTGCACATGAGTTTTGACAATTATTTGCTAAAATCTCCCAGGTTTTCGTAATGATTGGAAAAACTTTTTAAAAAGATTACTCATACCGCATGTGCGTTCGACGCCATTTTGTTTACGGCGCGCAATGGCGGCTCGCGGCGAGCAAGTGCCTCAACGCACAAACTGAACATATATTTACAAATTGTGCCAGGGCAAGCGACCATCGGTACTGAAGTAGTTTGCGAATATATCTCGATATTCGGTTGATGTTCTATTTGTTCTATTTGCTAAACATGCAGGTATTTCTAATAAAGCCTCTGGTACAGTCAACGTGTCCTTGAAATCATATCCGTCTCTTTCTCGCACAAAATTATGAAGCACACATAGAGCTTTTATAATCACAACTGCAAATTCATTCTTGACGTTTAGGGGTCGGTGAAGAATCTGCCATTTATTGGCTAATATTCCAAATGTACATTCAATATAGCGGCGGGCACGGGATAGTCGATAATTAAAATTAGTCTTAACATTATTCAAGTTTCTCCCAGCATACGGTCGCATCATATGTTCCGATAGTGAAAACGCCTCATCACCCACTAAAATGAACGGCATTGGTTGGCCATTTTCTTTGATGGAGTTATTGCTCGGAATATCGAGATCATTATTTAAAAGCCTATGATAAAATACAGAGTCTTTGTAAATTGACGAATCACTGCATTTGCCGTATGCTCCAATATCTACGTAAAGAACGGTTTTAATACCTCCCATATTGCTTCACAAACATCAAATACTATTTCCGATACTGTAGGATGCCCTATACGGTATTCATGACTTATATGAGATAAAGAACATCCAGTAGCCAAATACCTGAAAATAAAATTCACATTAATAAACATAATATTAGTTTTGTAATATGTACTACATTTATTTATTGATTTACAGGCATTACTCTCTAAAAAAGATGGAAAAACCTTAGAGACTGTTTTACAAGAGAGCTGCGCCGTCTTAAAGATGTCAAAAGTGGTTCTGCTGCAAAACGTAAATCACAATACACCTATTTCAACCAATTACTGTTTTTGAGATCAGTGCTGGACACAAACGCAACAGAAAATAGTCTCGAAGAGGCAAGTCAAGAAAATGAAAGTGCAAGATCTTCTGATCTTGAGACTCAACAGTCTGCATCAAAGTCGCTTAGAACAAAAAGGAAGAAAAAAAACCCAAACGAAGAATCCGATGCAGACCCTCTAATTTCAATTCTGCATAAGACCATAGCGACAATAGAGAAGACAGATACACAGAATGATTCTAATTGTGACAGACTGTTTCTTTTATCCCTCCTCGGAAGATTTCAAACTATCCCTGCTGCAATGAAGACCAAAGCGAAAATGGAAATCATGGAAATTATAGAAAAATACCAACCGAACTGTACACCAACAGCGCGCATAAACTATTTAAGTGATTTCAATACTCTTAACGACCAAGAATATGACCCGCATCGACCGAGTTATTCAGGTTATTCTACTATCAACAGGATATCAGATGATTCAAATTACAGCGATACTCATACTCATTATTCTGATATTTCTCAAAATTCAGAAATGATAGACCTATTTCCCAATAACCTTGGTCATTGAATTATACAGGTTGTTGTGAAAAACACAACAGTGGTGGTTCAGGAAGATTCAGAATCGAGTCTCGTATAATTCAAATTTACAAAAAAATCAATTTAGCAGTTTAAGTAAAAAAAGGGCCCTATCACATTATTTTTATTTTTCCTGTACACAATACTCCATTCCGAAACACCCTTTAAAATCACGTATTTTTAATCATTCTGTATTAAAAAATAAAATCTGTATAAAAAAGAAAAAGCTTACCTTATTGTTATTACTAATTTTTCTTCTGCTGGAATGCATTGCCGATAGTTGTTACCAGTTCCAGTAATTTTTGGTTTTATTGTATCCAGTAACAGGTTAAAAGTATTCGTTGACATTCTCATGTAATTATAGAATCTCTTCTCATAACTTTTTAAATCCAAAAAATAAGTATAATATAATCATTTAGTCTTTCTCTCGCAAAGTAATGGATGCACCCAAAACTGTCTTTTACGTGAAATCTTCCGTTTTCGTAGTAAATACACAAGCACAGTTAGCGTGATTATCTTCTGCACGTCCATCTTGACACACCCTTGGAAGTCGACTGCAAATTTTTCGGCCGTCCACATGTCGCGCTTGCCTACGCACCGGCGGCCTGGCCGCGTCTATGGTCGCCAGTGCGGTAGAAGCCTTAGTGGTATGGCGAGATAAGAACCGCGTGGCTCTTATTTCGACATACCACGGTCTCGCGGCTGTGAAGTGTGGCCAAACTACCAAACCTTCTATTATTCCAGATTACAACATCTGTATGGGTGGGGTTGATCGAATGGATCAGATGTTGGCCGCCTACCCGATGGAAAGAAAACGAACGAGGGTCTGGTACAAGAAACTATTCCGACGGCTCTTGAATGCTATGAATGAATGAATACTGAATGCCTTCATTTTATATAAACATAATAATCAGATCACTCACCGAATTTTTCGAAAAAATTTGGTGAGTGAACTATTACTCAAACATTGTACACAAACACCTACACTTAGTGTGGCTCAGGTCGCTAGGCATGTTCCGGCTCAATACGGCTTCATTGCCGGCAAGCAAGAACGCCTTCGGCGAGCTTGCCTAGTATGTAAAACACGCACAAATGCATATTGCAAGGGCTGCAATGTGCCTTTGTGCGTGTTTACATGCTTTGAAACACACCACTATACGTAAATTCACTTAATTTTATTATTTTTTATAACTATACAGTAACAAACTATACAGTAACACTATACACATTTTTTAATTTAGCTTCTTTTCTATTCTTAAATACTTGCATTCAAAAGACGTCTGGTTTTTTGTATTTTTCATCCCTCGTCCGTTTTCTTTTCGTCCGTTTTGCCGGTCTGGCCTTTTCGAAATTGGTTTTAAATGTAAATGTAGCATGCACATGACTGTGTAACCCATATGAGCCATTTACTGCTATATAGGATCAAGATATGATGGAGCACATTGCTATAGAAACGAACAGATATGCCCAACAGCTATGGACATTGATTTTTCTACTTTTTACTTTGGTTGCTTGAAATTTTATACCGTGTCGGCAACGTCGAACATCAAAACGAACGTGAGGGTGCGACGCACAGTGTGGGAATCATGCAATCTACGGGGATTTTAGTCAAAAGATTTTTTTTCATTAATGATAATATAGTTATACCTATTTATACCTAAAACTCTATTTGTCATAGCTACATATTAGAAATTCTTGTAGGTACGTAAAAAAAATAATTAAAAAATGGTAAAGTGGGTAGATATTAATCGTTGTACCCTTACAATACGAACAACAACATTAAAGTGTCATCTTTACTTGAGATTACAGATCAAATTAACGAATAGTCTTGTTTATTGGTTTATTATTGTTTTGTGTATATCTTTCAAGGTAAGTTAGAGTGTATTTTATCGAATTAATAGTTAAACATTGATATAATAAGATCATTTGAAAGCGCAGTAAAATTACGCATTCTTTAGAAATGATTTGCTAAACAAACGGTGTATAAAAAAAATGATCTGAATATTCCAGCGTTTTAATTGTTTAAGTTTATAGTTTAAGCTCTTATCTTTTGAGAACAATTGATAAATCTTGCGATTTTGTGCGACCGTCATACATTTTTTTCGGTTTTCATAATGACCGCCGAAATGATAAAAAAACATATTTTTGATATTTGGACCTCCAATGCGAAAAAAGAGCGAATTGATGCAATTTTATAAGTTCTTTTTAAGGAGGTTATGTAACAAATTTAACGAAAAATGGACAGTAAGCGATAGACATCGTGAACGATTTTTAAACCAGAATATAACTTGGTTGAATGAATGCATTAAATTACCAGATCTTTTTTTAAATGAAATACTATCTTCATCTGGCCGATCACCAGGAAGACCACACAAAAGTTTTGTAGAATGTTGCAATAAAACCAAAAAACGCAAAGTTCAGAATCTGATATCATCTACTAGCCCTGAAGAAATAACGATAGCACATGAATGTAACCTTCGAAAAGCAGGTAAAAGGGACTCTGCAGCTATCGTAAAAGAACTTTCTATGAGTTCACCTAAGAGAGGTTCCATCATGAAAAGCGTACGTAAAACAATGATAAGAGAAAGCGTTCAAGTGACTGTGTCGGCCGATGAAGCATTAAGCATGATGGTAGATGCTGATTTATCAACACATCAGTATTAGATAATACGGCAAAGGATAAATAAATTGGTTAACCCTTTGACGACCACGGGGACACCGGTGTCCCAAATAGGAATAATACAATAAGACAGTGAATATGAAACTAATTTATATATTTATGTAATTAAATAGTTTCCGAACACACCTTTCTTGTTTCCTAAGATAGATAAACAAAATAAAAGATATAGTTTTTTCTCTATGGCTATTGGAAACTGACACTTCATTTGGCGCGCTAATCCCTTATTTTGCTTATGTTTCCCGAAGTGTAAAACTATTTTTTTAGTGTTTACAGTGTGAAAAAATCATTGCCTGGTATGTAAATTGTTATTTTATAGACATGTAAAATTATTATTTCTATTGGGTATAACAATAACTTATTATAAACATAAAGGGACACCGGTGTCCTCGTGGCCGTAGAGTGATACTATTTATGAAGAATAGTTATCTTGTCAATATTAAATAATAATGTTGTTTGTCAAAAAACTCATTTTTTTTATTTTAATCATTACCGAAAATGTTTTGAAAGGGTACTGGCATTTACGAACTTAAGGAAAATGAAATACAACAGATTTTGATGGCTGATAACAGTGACGTAGTTTACTGCTTGATGAAGAAGGTGAAAGGCTGACACAAGACGATGATCAAGGGATTATTGATGTGGTTGAAGATATGACACTTCAACTTACAGACTCAATAAGAGCCTTCAACGTCCACAGCAGAACCTGTGACCGAAGCACAGTGCAGTGATCAACCAGTTTTCAAGTGGAGTCAGAGAACGTACGTACCAAATATCTTTTAGTAACGTGGAATACGACTTCGGAAAATTGCAAGTTTGTCAAGAAGTTGAAAATGCACTATTGACTCCCTTTGATATATTCTATCCGGCAACTAATTTCGATGATTTAGTACTATTTATAGTATCGGAGACAGCACAATATACTCATCTAAATGGACAGGAATTTACTATAGAACTCGAAGAAATGAAAGCGTTTCTTGGTATGGATTTAGTTGTGGGCTATCATATCTTGCCATCATTGAGGGACTACTGGTCTACAGAACCAGACATGGCAGTAGGTAATTATATCGAATGTTATGCCGAAGGCTCGATTCGAATAGGAACCTTCATTTCTGTAACAATGAAGTAGTAAAAGACACAACCAGCCCTGATTATGTCAGAGCATATAAAATTCAGCGGCAATTACCGACGCACCCTATAAAAAATCCTACACTAGGAAGAGGTGCATAAATTGTGATAAAAAAAAAAGAAAATTGAACAAACAATAAGTGTGTCATATGTAAAAATTATCTATGCTAAGGAAAGAAAATAATTGTTTCGCTGATTACTAAGACTAATAAATAATATGTCTATAATAAAACCGTATTTATTAACATATTGCCCCATTTCCTGTAAGCAAACTTAATAAAAGTGAAATTGAGATTTATGAGTGAAAAGTATGCCATGTAGACCATAGAGACATAATTGTCCCAGAAAATTCCCAAAAAAATATGATATTTTAATGTATTTTAATTTGTAAATTTATTTTTTAAAAGCCTAATGAGTCAGTATAAACAACTAAAATTATGGCAAAAAGTTTCATAACCTTATGGTCCTCAAAGGGTTAAAAACCTATTACCATCTTATGACCGAATAAAAGAGGCGAAGAAGAAATGTTATCCTTCCAATAAAACCGTAACAGAATCAACTGTAACATGCGATCTGCAATCATTAGTTTGTAGACTTTGTGTATCTCAGAAAGAAGTACTCGGGTCAATTGAGGAAGTACACAGTGGAGTAAAGGAACTGTTACTGTTAATTAAGTGGGGTTGTAACGGAGCACAACAAAAATCATATAAACAAAAATTTTGTTTAGAAAATAAATTTGATGACAACCTGTTTAGCATATCCATGGTACCTTTACAGTTAAGGTTAAATGTTGAAGAGAATAACATTATAGTATGGCAAAATCCAGCCCCTTCTTCAACGAGGTACTGTCGACCAATTAGACTTAACTTTGCTAAAGAGACTACGTCATTAATTAAAGAAGAGTTTGACACGATACAACAGCACATCGATATGTTGTCGACCATCGAAGTAAGTCTAAGTAAGTTTCAGTAAGTCTAAGTTTTGTCCTCATCTCAAATTTGCTATATATGTGGAGCAAAGCCTTCAGAGATGAATAATCCATCTCTAATTTTGATGAAACCTCTCGATCAAGCTGCATTGTCTTTTGGGCTTTCTCCTTTGCATTCCTGGATTAGGTTTATGGAGTGTATACTTCATATCGCCTACAGACTTGATATAAAAACGTGGCAAGTTAGAGGTCAAGAAAATAAAGATAAGGTTAAGGCAAGGAAGATACTCATACAAACACGGTTCAGAAATGAATTGGGTTTATTAGTGGATTTGCCGACTCAGCAAGCTGGTAATACTAATGATGGCAACACAGCACGCCGATTTTTCAAAGGTGCTACGATAACTGCTGATATAACCGGAGTCAATTTAGAATTAATAACAAGGTTTCACATAATTTTAGAAACTCTTGGGTCTGGTTTTACAGTCGGTTTATATTCCTTCAATAGCTACACAGAAGAAACCATAACCTATATCTAAGGTAATACTCATGGTATAACATGCCAGTTAGTGTGCATAAAGTTTTATTTCATAGCCGCGATGTTATAGCTTCGTGTATTTTGCCGATTGGCCAATTATTGGAAGAGGCACAAGAGGCTAGAAACAAAGATAACCGAAGATATAGGGAATTTTACACCAGAAAAACGTCACGAGTTGACACCAATACCGACCTACTAAATAGGCTTCTTATATCATCAGACCCCTTCTTATCTAGTTTAAGGTTTATAATGAAGAGAAAACGGAGTCCTCTAGATCCTGGTGTCCTAAAATTGCTTTCTGTACCCACCGTAAATCAGGCCATAAGCGAAATTATTATATATAATTATGCACTGTATCATAAAGTATGTGCCGGATTAACACCTAAGGGTACAGTACCAACGGCATGGCAGTGCATAGTCTGCCAAAAAAAAACACTTAGCCATAAAGCGGGGCAAAATGCACAGGGTGGGTCAGATTGTAGCAGCGACGAATTTCAGGACTCGAGCCCACTACACACGACACTACACACTTATCTGGAGAAATAATCAAGAAAAGCACAGGGGATATGGCAGCAGAATTTAGGAATTTTATGAATGAACTTCGAGCTGAATTTCGTGCAATGCGAGAGGAGTTCTCTGTGGTTCGTGTAGATCTTTCGCTAATCAGTAATTCCTTGAAGGAATGTAACGACCGATTGAACACCCTGGAATCGAGAGTTGGTGCACTCGAACAGAAGTCGCCAGAGTCACAGAACTCACCGGAGGTTGAGGGGCTTATTGCAGGACTCAGACAAGACCTAAACGATCGCGACCAAGACCTACTAGCAAACGATCTCGAAATCTCCAACGTGCCTGAACCCTCCGGAGAAAACATCATACACACAGTTATGCTGATATCGACCAAGTTAGGCGTCCAGCTGGAAGACCGCGATATAGTAAGTGCGGATCGGGTAGGCGGTAGGCACATTAACGCAACGGACGCCGCCGGCGCAGCACAGGTGGGCCCGCGTCATATCGTCGTCCGCTTAGCTCGACGCGACTTACGCGATGCACTACTACGCAATGCCAGAGTGCGCAGAAGTACAACTTCCTCTGACCTAGGTATTGCTGGTCCGCCTAAACGAGTTTATCTGAATGAGCGGCTCACTGCCCACAATCGGCAGTTATTTCGTCGCGCTCGGGACCATGCAATGTGACTCGGCTGGCAGTATGTGTGGACAAAAAGAGGCCGCATTCTCGTCCGACACAAACACGGAGATACCGCGTATCTTATTCGCACCGAAACTGACCTACTGCGTGTCCTTGGCGTTCAGGCTACACATAAGACAGTCTGATGATGATGGACATGTTTTAAATTATCCGTTGTGCATGATTATTTATTGTTTTTTAGTTATTTTTTTAATGATAATGCCCAATTATGATTTTTTTATATTGTTATTTATTATTCACATTAATTACAATTTTTTGGTTTCACTAATTGCTGGTGGGGTGAGTGTTATGCGACACGGTACCAATATTAAACCCATATTAATGAATATATACGTATGTGTTTATAAATTATTTAATTGTACATGTTATAAACATAACTGCTGGTATATGTCCGTATGCTATTTTTGTTTTTACACACAATTTAAGACAGATAACAGTTTTCGTTTTGGTTTTATATTATTTGATCCATATAATAATTTAATTATTTCTATCTCTGTCAATGGGTAAAAATAAATGCTTAAAGGTTGGTTTTTATAATGCCGGATCTCTGTCCACAAAGCATGACGAATTTATTATTGCTATGGCCCACCACTCGGTTGATTTGATGGCAATTAATGAGACATGGCTGCGCCCGGGTCAGGAGGGACTAGCTCCAACTGTACCCGGGTTTCGCTTACATCATGTTCCGAGGCCAGCAAGTGTGCCTAGAAGCCGTGGTGGTGGGGTAGGATTCTACGTCAGGAGTGGTATCAATGTGCGGATCAGACCTCACCCAGTACACCCACAGGTCGAACAAATGTGGCTAAGTGTAAACATTAACTCCAAAATGATTATGATTGGCACAGCTTATCGGCCTCCATGGCTGAGTACTGATCTTTACCTTGATGCCATTACTGATAGTCTTAGTTCTTTTTCACGCCTTGATTACACAATTTTTTTAGGCGATACCAACATTAACCAACTAGATAAAGACAATGTAAAAACGAAGAAATTTTGTGAGTTTCTAGGTCATTTTAATTTGAGACAAATTGTTTCTACAGCTACGCACTTTACTGATACGTCTCAGACCCTAATAGATGTCATCTGCACTGATGCTTTTGTTCGTAATGTGATTGTCGATCATATTAATGATCTTGGTCGTCACGCTATTTTATCATGTGAGATAATGATAAAGAAAGATAAAATTACTCCAAGACGTGTGGTCTATCGGCCCATGAGAGACATACTCCCGGACTTATTTTTTAATGATTTGAACCTAGTGCCGTGGCATGAAATATATGACTCAGACGACGTAAATGATATGGTACAAATGTTCAATAATCACTTAATTTACATTTATGATCTCCATGCCCCCTTAAAAACTAGCACGTTTAAAGGTCGTCCCACTCCCTGGATTACTGACAATATTCGTTTGATGGTACGACTTAGAAATGAGGCTCACATTAAATATCAATCTACCAAGCTAGAAGCGCACAAAGTTTATTACAAAGATCTTAAACGTCAAACATCAATGGCTATGTTTAATGAAAAGCGTGTGTACTTTGACAATAAAATTAATATTAACATGAATAATTGTAAAGTCTTGTGGAAAAATCTAAAATCTGATATCTTGCCCAGTAAACAGAACAACCTTCCTAATCACTTCAATAATCCTGATGAAATTAATGATGCTTTTCTTAACGTACCAGGACTCTCTAAAATAACAATTTCAGATTTGACTTACTTTGAATTCCACAGGTTTAGTCAATCCGTGTTCTCATTGAAAACAGTCAGTGAAGAATGTGTTCTAAAAATTATTAATTCCTTAAAATCAAATGCGCAGGGTGCAGACGGTATATCTAGAGACATGATCACTCTTAGTTTGCCTCAGTCTTTGTCTGCCATCACGGCTATTGTCAATAAGTCCATCGTTACTAATGCATTTCCTCGCGCTTGGCGTATCGCTGTAGTCAGACCAATACCTAAAAACCCTAACCCATCTCAGGTTAGAGAACTACGACCTATTAGTATATTGCCTTTTATGTCGAAGATTTTGGAGAAAGTCGTTTATTTACAATTATCGGACTACTTGGAAAGCAACAATATTTTGCCTGACCTTCAATCGGGGTTTAGAAAAGGGCGTGGAACTTCAACTGCTTTGTTAGACGTAGTGAATAATATCCTAGAAGCACGGGACAAGCGTGAGGGTACCATACTTACCCTACTTGATTTCTCACGCGCATTCGATTGTATTAATGTGCCATTAATGCTTTCCAAGCTTTCTTATTATGGCTTTGACTTAGGTGCGGTGAAATGGTTTGAGAGCTATCTAACAGATCGTGCCCAAATGGTTGAGATTGCTAGGGATGATGGGTCCAAGCTTGCATCTTCCTTGAGAACTATTTCCAGAGGAGTACCCCAGGGATCGATTTTGGGCCCAATCTTATTTATTCTGTACAGTGCTGACATCACCAAATGCATTAAGAACTGTCTATATCATATATATGCGGATGACTTGCAGTTATATATCCCTTTTAAACCAACACCGACTCTTACACGGGCTGCAGTACAAGCAATGAGTGAAGATCTTAATAGGATTTATGAATGGGCACAGAGAAATGCTTTGGTCTTAAATCCTAGCAAATCCAAAGCAATGATTTTGGGCAATAAAGATCAAGTCAGTGCAATCTCCCAATTAGATACCACGATTATGGTCAATGGTGAAAAAATTGAGAGGGTATTTACGGCTAGAAACCTGGGCATAATCATGGACCACGACCTGCGATTTGAACAGCACATAAATAGTCTAGTAAGCAATTGTTTTTACAGACTTAAAGTGCTGTACAAAATACGGGAATTTCTAAACGTAGAGTTAAGAAAGCGGTTGGTTGAGGCTCTTATTTTATCTAAACTAAATTACGGTGATGTTGTGTATGGTCCCTGTTTACTAGCAAGAACTGCTAAACTAATTCAGCGCATCCAAAACGCTTGCGCCAAATTTTGTTTTAATATACCTCGCCGAAGTCATGTGACCCCATTTCTTAATAACTCTAACGTGCTTAAAATGGAACACAGAAGACATATTCATTTGGCCACACTCCTCTTTGATGTCATCAACAAACAGGCGCCTAATTACCTGTACAATAAATTATCATGGACTCGTGATTGTTATCCATACCCCATTAGAGCCACTAGTAACGTGCTTAGTATACCGGCTCATAAAACATCTGCCTTCAGAGGAAGTTTTAAATTTGCTGCCACCCGCTGTTGGAACGACTTGCCCCCGCCCATTAGGAATTCCAAAACCGCTAGAACATTTAAATGTCGCTTAAAAATATTCTTGTTATATTTACAAAAATCCAAAATTTAATTTAATCTATTGCAATTATTTTTTATTTTATTTCATGATCCCAATTCTATTTAATATTTTTAATTTTTAATTATGTATTTCTAATTTGAATTAACACGTCTTTCTATTATACCCATTTAGTTTTAATTTTTAATTATTTATTTGAACTATAATTTATTCATATTATAACTACTGATCACACACTCACATCGCATATAGTCTCATCATAGTATCCAACTATCTTGTCCCATTCTTCCCATCTTGTGAAATTTCTAATAGTTTAATAATGAATTTTATATTATAAATATTAACTCACGCATGCACACTGGTTTACTGAAATGCTAAATAGCCTATCACTTATGTTATTAATAACATGAATGAGGTGTTGCTGAAAACCAGCGCTGGGTCGCTTTACTGCGATGCAGCAATATGCTGAGCAATATCTTTTTTGTTGGGACCGTGACGCACACTGCATACTGTATCAGCTTGGAATTTTAAATGGTTAGGTACTTAAATTGTCTATTTATTCTTAATTCACTACCTTATATTTGATTGACTAGATGTACATAGCATCAATCAAATAACTCTAAGTGCCAGTCCTTGAATGAAGTCACTTACAATTTCACTTTGTATATAAATGGTCGCAGATATACAATTTTGTCATCTTATAAACGTTGTGGTTCCTTGCGTGTGTGCGACGATGACGCGCTGCATTGGCACTATTGGTAGTCTACTTCGGTGCGCTTGTGTGGGGAGGCAGCAAGTGCCGAACTTGTGACTTGAAAGAAATGTTCCTATTTAAACTATGCTTTTTGTCAACACCCGTTTCATATCCTCGCTACTAGTATACAAATATAATATACACTTACCTTTCTGGAGTGGCTAATCAGGTCGAGCGCTGCTGCTTCGCCGGACATACGCATTCTGAATCCGAATCTTTAAATGAATTTAAATGACTGACGTGTTCTCGCCCCATACACGCTAGAAAATCTTTTTTTTTCAATACGTTACGTCGTAATCGTTTTTGTTAGATGCGCTGCGATACGCGGGCGCCTGACGGGACGGGCAAGCGGGCCGCTCGCCGCCGCCCGCTGTCCCGCACCCCGATCTCGCCTGTATATGTACGTGTGTTCGTTTTGTTATCTGTCTTCCTGACTATTTGTTGTTTTTTCTGTATTGTACCTTAATTATCATGTAGTGTGCGTTATCTCAATGAATAAATAAGTTTTATTTTTTATTTTTATTTATTTAAATTAGTGACTAAAATATCAACATTTATACATATCGCATTTTTGTAAATAAAACTTTATTTTCTGTAACTTTTTAAGTATTTTTATTAATTTGAGTACCAATAAATATTATTTTTAATTTGTATTTTTTATTTAATTCAATTTGGAATTAAATCCCCCTAGATTGCCAGATTCCCACACTGTGCGACGTCAAGAATCGTCTATAATTTAGTTCGTCCATTAATAAATAAGGGCCATATCCTAGTAATGGATAACTTTTATAACAGCCCTTTGTTGGCGCGCACCCTCAAAAGGCATAAGACACACGTAATGGGCACATTGCGACTAAATCAAGCGAATGTACCTGAAAGTCTTCGGTGTAGAAATAAGAGCAACATGCGGTCGGGGGAGGTGGCATTTAGCCAAACTAAGGACTTAAAAATTACGGTGGGAAAGGTTGCAAATGTAGTGTCCTTAACTCGTCAATTCCCGGTGTCACCTACAGGTGACGGAGGTTTGAGATTTTTTTTATAAGGTATATTAATATATTTTGAATACAAATAGATTACTATTATAATGTCAATGCCTAGTAATTTTATTTTGGCTCATATTTGTGATTTTATTTTGGCAACACTGGAGTTACTTCACATGTCAAATTAGTTCACTTGTGTCAAACACTCTTTTCATTTTCTCGCGCTTATACGTTTATTAATTGTTTAAGTTACCCAATAAAATTTTAAAGAAAACTGTTATTTCAGTCTTTTTTTCGAACTTTAATGTTAGTGGTTCAAATGTCAAAAATCCCTTTATTAGAAAAATGGCAAATTTCTTTATTAATGCAAAGGTGACTTGGTTTATCGTTACTGTGACAAACGAAAACACTTTATTTGATGAATCCTTAAAGAAATTAAAAAAAAAAAATCAATCAGGAGAAAAGTTATTGCAAAAATATATGTTGATCCCTAGACACTTTTGATGTGTGTATATTTATATTTTATGTGGGTGAATAATAAACTTTTTATCTTGTTTTAGATTAACATTGAACGAGATAGTGGAGGCATTAGAAGTCGGAGAAGATCCTGGAGACATCGTACTGATTCCGCCGGAAGATGGTGAGATCACAGACGAAGATAGCGGGGACGAAAATGAGGGTAGTTTCACTCACCTTCCTGGTCGTATGTTGCGTTCCGTGGTAGAAGTGCACGCCAGGCCTGCCGATCTAAATACGCAAGAAAATAATAGAGAAGAGAAAGCTGAAGAAGAACAAGATGAAAGTGCAGAACCAGCTCGAAAGA
This sequence comes from Herminia tarsipennalis, assembly GCA_945859575.2. Classification (NCBI taxonomy): domain Eukaryota; kingdom Metazoa; phylum Arthropoda; class Insecta; order Lepidoptera; family Erebidae; genus Herminia; species Herminia tarsipennalis. The sequence continues at coordinate 4,950,165 of OX243849.2, read as the reverse complement.
AAAAAAAAAAAGAATTCACTATAAAGAAATGGTCGAATACTACAACGGTTTTTTCTTCATGTGGAAAAGGTGATTGTGAAGAAGACATTTTAGGTAACTTTGTAGAGGAAAGGAGTGCTGTTGATTGTTTCGAATTGTTATACAGTGAAGATATAGTGTCATATATAGCAGAAATGAGTAACTTGTATGCCTTACAGAGGAATCATACCTTGAATGTAACAGTTGAAGAAGTTAGGGTGTATATTGCGATATTGTTACTGACCGGATATCTGACACCTAAATATATGAGAATGTTATGGGAAAAAAAAGCGGATACTCACAACGAACTAGTAGCTTCCAGCATAAGGCGAAACCGTTTCTTTGAAATACAACAGTATTTACATTTATGTGATAGTACTGCATTATCACAAAACGATAAGTTTGCTAAAGTTCGTAGGTACTTTGATTTGCTCATTCACAATTTTACCGCCTATTTCGAAAAAGCGGGATCATCTCATATTTCAATAGATGAGACTATTGTTCCGTATTTCGGAAGACATGGCACAAAGCAACATATTCATGGGAAACCTATAAGGTTTGGTTACAAGCTTTGGTCAGCAGCTACTCGATATGGGTACCTTGTAAACTGCGAATTATATCAAGGTGCAACTGGTCCGTCTCTGAAGCTACAATCAGATTATGGTTTAGGTGCCGCTGTCATTTTGGAGCTGCACTCAAGATTACCTCAGGAACTTGGTCCTTATAATCTGTACTTTGACAATTTTTTTACTGGTTTGCCTTTACTAAAATATTTACACGACAACAATATTGGAGGGACAGGAACTATTAGAGAAAACCGCCTGGAAAACTGTAGTCTGTTAGACAGTAAAAATATGAAAAAGAAGCCAAGGGGTGAGCTGGTTTACAAGGCTTCGAAACAAATAATTGTTGGTAAATGGCATGACAATAGTGTCGTGAATGTAGCTTCCAATTGTCACGGATTGACGCCAGTTACAAAAGTAGATCATATTGGTGTTATAAATAAGAAACGGACCAAGATTCAAGTCGATTGCCCAGCACTTATAAAAATGTATAATAAGTATATGGGTGGCGTCGACCGTTTTGATGAAAATGTCGATTCCATGAGGGTAGGCTTACGAGGAAAGAAATGGTGGTTTCCCCTTTTTGCTTTCGGATTAGACGCTGCTTGCCAAAATGCGTGGCTGATCAAGAGAAAAAGTGAAAGCAACTGGACTTATTGCGAGTTTCGCAGGGCGGTTGTCATATCATATCTACAAAAATATGGAAAGCCCCCCACTAAAGACACCAATTGTGCACTACCAATTGAATCACGTGTTCCAATTGAAACTAGACTGGGCGGCAGTTCCGCTGATCACACAGAAAAGGACTGTTCCCAACGCCGCTGTGGGCTATGCCATGAACGCACTAGAAAAATGTGTGCAAAATGTAACATTGGTTTGCACCTAAAATGTTGGTACAAATTTCATAATAAATAAAATGTATGTACCTACTTATTTAACCTTACTTGTTGCTGGGATAAAACCTGTATGCCCTCTTATAAATAATAATAAACATTCATACAAACACATTTGTTTTCTTATTTACTGTCTAAATCAAAATAGTCGTACTAGGTAAAAATTATGCCCAGTGTCACCTGTAGGTGACATCCCTTTAAAAAAAAACTAGTGGATGAATTTTTTTTATTTCTTTTTTTTCTAAATTTTTAATATGTAAATACATCAATAAGCACGGTAACGGTAGCTTGGGAATTGACGAGTTAATATCAACATTTTACAAAATAGAAGTCGGTGGAAAAGAAAAATATGGTTATTTCTAATATAAACCTCAAGTGGTATTATTGTATTATGACCTTTCTATGGGAGGAGTCGATAAGAAAGATCAACTTCTGCAAGCTTTTCCCATAGAAAGGATAAATTTAATTTGCAACGACGCACAACTCTTTTGTTATGTTTAAAAGCCGAAATTACACAACAGTCGATGGTGGATTGCGAGACGAAATCATTAAAAAATTTCGTCTGCCAAAATTTCAGATGAGAACGTCCCTCACAACGGGAAATTTTCCAGTTAAAAATAAAAGCAATAGGTAAAGATTTAAAGATCTTCACCTTTCCAATGGTATTGTTATTTTTTCATTGGTTGTGAGATTGGCTACATAAAACTCATAATTCATTTATGGGTATTTCTATTAGAGTATTTAACAAGATACCAGCTAGTATTATGAGTCTATCAGTGATTAAGTTCAAAAATGTAGTCAAAAATCATCTTATACGTAGAGGTTATTATACAGTGGATGAATATTTAAATGATAAAGAAAAATGGATCTAGTTGCTTGCTCCTTGTTACTTTAATATGCTTAGGTGAATTTTGTTGTCACTTTGTTTTAATTGTCACATTGATAAAGAGCATGATTTGACTTTTGTAAGTAAAGATTCAGCGTGACGAATAAAGGCCATTCTTTTCTTCCTTTTGATATCAGATATAGGTATGTATATTGTAGGTACAGTACATAAGTAAGTGATGTAAAACCTCTTATTTTTTCAGGGACAAGAACGTTCATATTAAAACACTTCTTCAAAGACATTACAAATGATCCTGGAAGAGACGTAAATATATCTGGAACTTGCAAAAAGTGTTCCAAAACACTAAAAGGAAGTTTGAATTCTACATCCAACTTTTTGAACCATTTAAAAGTAAGTAAAACTAAAAATTTTAATCGTATTTTTTTTTTAACAAATTATTTCGATTTCAAAACTGATTACCAAATAAATAGGATTTCATTTAATATGAATTAATATAATTCGCAGATATTCTATGCTTTAAAATATTAATTATACTTTTGCAGAGAAAAGGACGTGCTGATAAATTAGCAGAGTATGAGAAACTCAAAATTCTTAAAATGTGCGGACGCAGAGACTTACACCTAGCGTGTCTTATTCACTAAGTCGTACGCAAAGAGAAGCCGGTTTACCTCTTTCATAAGATATATTGAGAAAAAAATGTTCACACTTTAAATACACGGAGCAAATATCAAAATAAAATCGCTTTACCGAGACATAAAACTACATCATACAGAGGCAGTTTCAAGTTCGCGGCTGCTAAAATCTGGAATGACCTACCTCCACCATTAATTCAAAAAAACAGATCTTTCAATAATTTTAAATCATATCTGAAAACTATACTTTTGAATAATCAAAAAAATAATTATCAATAAATATACAAACAAGCATATTCAATTATATTCCTCTACTTTAAATTTAAAAATATATTATTATAGTTATTGTTTGATTCGTTTGCGATCCCGTGTTTGTTATTTATTTGACATGTGTTATTTTTTTATTGTTATTTAGGAAAGATTATTAATTTTTTTTTTTTTTATCTACTACCTGTGATGTTTTTATGTTATTCTGTATTTTAAGAATCGATTTGGATATCTTATTTGTCTGTGTTGAGTTTATTGTTTTTCCTTATTATTGTTTCAAAAAGACGTTTTTTGTGCATGATAATAGCAATTGTATGAGATTTTTTTAATTTATGAAGTTTTGATCTTGTTTTGCTATAGTTAACTCATTGACTTAATAACAAATGGACATCGGATCGTCGCTCAAAAGTGTCCGAACCAAAAGAGATATAAAACGCTAAAAGAGAAACAATCGCGCGCCAGTCTTCATTCTGACAACTGAAGGACTAACACGTTTCACAATGCCGTACTGCATCGTAAAAAGGTGTAAAAACTACCTGAAAAAAGTTAAAAAAGAAGACGGTGTATCGTACTTTCAGTAAGTAAACTTTTATTTTATCATTTGCAATCATTATTTTACTTAAAATCATAGTATTTCGTCTATATTAGATTAAAATTTAAAAAGTAAATCTTCCAAATACGTCAAATACCAAAATATGTATCTGTCTCTTTCGAATTCATTACGGGCGCATTAATAAGAAAGAGACCATTTCATTTTACGTGTCTGTTCGAATTTATTAGGATTACCTTATACGATCGAACAATTTGGAACAAAGAATATAGTGGAGATGCCTTGATGATTTATTTTTTTAAAGTACTTGTTCATTTTTTATTGTACTGTGTTAGATTTTATTTTTCGCGATTAACATTTTTCTGTTATTTATACCTATTTCAGTTTTCCTCGAGATCCTATATGCTGTTCACTGTGGAGAAATATTATAGCCCAATCACGTCGAGATGAATATTTTATGCCGAAAAATAACAACCTTGTTTGTTCGGCTCATTTCACGGAATCGGATATGTATGTAACAAAAAAAGGTTTACGAAGGCTGAAAAAAACAGCTGTACCGACATTGAACGTGAGTAGCATTTTTTTAAACAGACCAGTTTAGAACATGTTTTATATGTATTAAAAATACTTAAATGTATATTGTCGTCTTTACAGTTAAATAATGATGAAATTGAATGTGAAGAAACGAGAATCAATGTAGTAACGACCGAAAAAACGGTAAGTTCTTTGAATGAAAAATTATATCGGTAAATTCTTACTTCCTCACTAATATTATAAATGTGAAAGTGAGTTTGTTTGTTTGTTTGTTTGTTACGTCTTCACGCCTCAACCGCTTAACAGATTTGGACGAAATTTAGTACAGAAATAGGTAGGACCCTGGAATATAACAAAGGCTACCTTTTATCCCGGTTGTATGTTTCCGTGGGACATTTTATCAAATTCACAGGCGGGCGGAGCCACGGAAGCTAGTTAGTAATATTCCTAATTTTAGAAACTTATTCCTAATATTTTGGAATTTTATTGCAGACTTTACCAGTACCAGACATCACATCCGTGAAATCTCCTACTACATCATTAAGTACAGGTTCTATTCTGGACACACCAAGAAAAACTTTATTAAAAAAAGATCTTCAATCATGTAAGAGGCAAATCCTACTAAAAAATAGAAAAATAAATAATTTACAAAAAGTAACTAAAAGACTTAAGAAAAATAATACATCTTTAAAAAATGCTTTGATTTTATTAAAGAAACATAAAGGAATCGAAGAGTCATTAGTGCAAGATTTGTCCAGGCATGTAGAGGTTGCTGATACATTCAATGCCCTTTACCTAAAAAACATTAAACACAAGAAAAGACCCTTTGCCAAATATCCCCCGGGAGCAAGAAAGTTTGCGATCACCTTGCATTTTTACTCACCCACCGCTTATAAGTATCTCAGAAGAATGTTTAACTCCTGTTTACCTCACCCGAGTACTTTGTATGACTGGTACAGAAGTGTAGAAGCTGAACCAGGTTTTACAGCTGAAGTATTAAATCGGTTACAAGAAAAATCAAAAAACACAAGTAAAGAAATTATGTGTGCAATGATTTTAGACGAAATGTCGATAAGACAGCAAAGAATTTGGAATGGTAAAAAATATGAAGGCCTTGTTGATTTGGGTATTGAGTCAACAGATTTTAATGAAACTGCCACCCAAGCGTATGTTATCTTGTTAGTCTCCGTAAATGATTCTTGGAAAATACCATTAGGGTATTTTTTTGTGACAAGTTTAGCAGCAGAAATGAAAGCCAATATAATTAAAATTGCGCTAACAAAATGTCACATGTCTGGCGTTAAGGTAGTATCATTGACATTTGATGGATGCAAAAGTAATATCGGAGCCATGAAATTACTGGGTTGCGATATTTCCGATTATAGAAGTATTAAAACCCATTTTAAGCATCCTACTGCTGATTATAATGTGGTTATCTTCTTAGATGCTTGTCACATGATAAAGCTCATGCGAAATACACTGGAAGCCAAGAAAATTATTTATAATTCAGAAAACAAACCGGTTAAGTGGAAACTATTCTTTGATCTTCATAATCTACAAGAAAAAAATAGTTTACACCTAGCCAATAAACTCACACACAGGCATATCGCGTTCAGAAATGAAATAATGAAGGTGAGACTCGCCACACAACTTTTTAGTAATAGTGTTGCGAAAGCTCTAGAATTTTGTAACGTTGAACTCCAGTTGCCTGAATTCAAGGACTCTTCTGCTACTATAGAGTGTATAGAGATGTTAAATGACGTTTTCGACATATTAAACTCAAGAAATTTTAATAATTATGCATTTAAGCAACCAATAAATACAAATAATTCCGAAAAAATCTTTACCCGCTTAGATCAAGTAAAACATTATTTAACTTCATTAAATATCAACGTACAAAGAAAAAAAACTATCAAAAATAAGAATGAATCTCGAATAATATTTCGGACTGAAAAGATACCACTAGTTCAATCGATATCCAATACAGGCGCCATAGGATTATTGGTTTGTATACAAAGCATAAAATATTTATACGACACCTTGGTGTTAACCAATAAACTGTCCTTCTTGACAACTTACAAATTTTCTCAAGATCACGTTGAGCTGTTTTTCGGTAATATAAGAAGTCAGGGAGGCTTCAATAACAACCCAAACTGTCGACAATTCAAATCAGCATACAAGAAAATTTTGATGCATCTTGAGTTGGGCTCAAAATTTTCAGGCAATGCTATTCCTCTTGAAAATATTCCAATTTTAACATGTAGCAACACGGTTGCCAATATTAATAACACATCAAGGGGTTATAGGCATGATTTTGAGGAAGAAATTGAATGTTGCACAAGTAACAGTAACGAAACCCAAGATGAGCAATTTCAGGAGGCTTGTGATCAATTGTCGTCATATGTAGGATATTCAGACACTTCCTGCAATTATATTGATCAAATTGTAGGCTATATCGCCGGGTTTGTGGTAAGACATCTTATAAAAAAAATAAAGTGCTCTGATTGCCATGTTGCTCTATTGGCGACTACTGGCTTATGGTTTCATAAGCTTGTCGATATAAAAACGATGGGAGGGCTTTTTTATGCAGCGGAGGATGTTTTTACGATCTGTAAAAGAACCGAGGAGAACTTACGGCGATTTTTGCGCACTAAAATCGCAATAGAAAAGGAAGCTATAACTAAAGTCGTAATGAAGACTTTCCTAAAATATAATATTTTCCATAAAATTCACCACCATTCCTTAGAGCAACCAGCTATGTTCAACCATAGAATAGGTTTGTTAAAAGCTGTAATTGAGAAATATATTGATATTAGATCACATTATATTGCTAAGAAGGAAACATTTGAAAAGAAAACCAAGTCCAAACGTCAACTGTACAATAAACTGAATTTGTTCCAAGGAAATTGACATCTATACAGGTTTCCTGTCTAATTTTCAGTTTTGTTGGCATAAATTCAATTTAGAAATAAGGCTTTATTTTACGTTAATATTGTCTGTAACTTTTTGGTTCTCGGGTGAAAAAAATAAACTCTTTTTATATTTCTTTTTTGTTTTAATTTAAGTTTTAAGTAGTAAAGTAAGACGCGATGTAATATTCATAGCGTTACATATAAAAATATTTTCATGTAAGATAAATAATATTGACCAAGTGTACACAGATTGACGACAACAGAATGAAGCAATAATAATAATAATTAAGCAATAATAATTAATATTTCATAATGTCATTGCTGTATGCACATGTCATTTTATTTCGTCTATTTTCACTAAATAAATATTTCTTTATAATAATTCTAATTCAGTAATTTAATCACTCACTACTAAATTTACTCGAAAGTACCTACTTATAATTCCATATTCAAAAGTCTTTTTATCTATCTTTCTCTGTCGAAAAGTTTCAACAACCTCCATTATAAGGGTTTCTTGTTGACTACGGAACCCTAAGTTCCGTAGTCAACAAGGAACCCTTATAGTTTCGCCATGTCCGTCCATCTGTCTGTACATCCGCGGCCTAGCTCAGAGATTCTTAGAATTAGAAAGCTGAAAATTAGCATGGATATACATATTAATACCAACAAAGAAGTACAATAAAAACTAATAATTATATTTTTTTAGCGTACCTCCCATACACTTAAAACTAGGGGTCTACCACATCATTATGAGGTATCGTTGGATAGGTTTTTAAAAAATATTGAGGGTTTGTGAAGACCGTTTTGCGATTTAGGGATTCATTTGCGAAATATTCAACTTAAAGTTGCTCGTTTTTGTTACAGTCAAGTGTACAACCCTCCCCCCATCCCCTCTCCCCCTACTAGCGTAACCGTTGTATTTAAAAATGTGAAAATAATTATAATATGTAATAGTCTATATCATTAATTTAAAAGGAAAACTATCACGGCTAAGCAGGCTTTACAAGTTATCGAGTTATACTCAATCAACTTATAAAATGTATTTCTAGATAAGTTCAATAAAGATTTAGTTCCGATCGCATCAATAATGATCGATTTAATAGATATCCTGACTTTTAACCTGATTTTTGGAGACTTCAACAAGGACTTTCTTCGTAACGAGAATACTACCGTATTTAAATTATTACGTGATCTGGTTAAAAACCTTTATTACAGCCTTTACATAAGAGGTGGTAGTAAAATAGACAATATATTTTCTAATATTTGTGAAGTTAGCTTTTATAACTCCTTCTTTAGTTACCATCGTCCTATGTGGGCCCGTTATGTTAATTTTAGCCGCGCAACTACTACGGAACCCTACACTGTGCGTGGCCCGACACGCATTCGCGCGGGTTTTTAAAAATAAAATAGGTACTGCCTATATATTATGTATATTACGGGCTGATAATAAATTGTTCTAAATTTGAAATGTACTCTTAGTTTAGTTTAAACATTGATTAAGTAGTTTTCGAGTTTATCTAATTTATAAACAAAAAGAAAGTCATTTTATAATATTAGTATAGCCTTATAGATATATACATAGCATAGAATAATAAAAAAAAACAAAATCAACCTACTCCATTGCTCCCATGTCCACATAATATTAAGTAGAAGCTGCATATGATGAATGTTGTGAGGCGTACAGGTTGAAGCTACGTAAGCTGATAAGTAGGTGCAAACAAAAGTGAACATTATTCTGTTGTAATCAGATATAAATTAGAATGTTAAATTTGTTTATATATCTATGCATGAACCTAGGTATATATAGGTTGACTTGGGACATTATTTTCTAGAAATTTGTTCGAGACCCTACGTCCATTTGTTATTAAGTCAATGAGTTAACTAAACAATTTTGAGGCGTTCCTCAGACAGAGCCCCAACTTTTTAAAAAATTTCAAAGGCTTTTAACTGTTATAACCGTATCAAAAATATATCAATAGATTAAAAGAAACTAAAACCTTAATTGAAATAAGGACAACGTAGTAGTAATTTCGCCGAAGTATAGTTTATGAAAGAATTACTCAAGATCGATATCAATTGGGAGTTAACTGAAATTTGTTAAGTAAATTTCATTAAAATCTTCATATATAATCTTGAATCAGGCGTTACATGGCGGAAATCCATCTTAAGTATATATTATAAGGGAGGGATTCCACCACCCACCCTCGATCTGTGAATCACCACGATTGAAGTAGTAAGGAAATGCCCTTAATACAACAATCGAAATAGATTGACAGACCGCACTCAAAAAGAGAGACCTGCAACAAAGAAAATTAGTGACAGGTACTCTTACCAAGTAAGTAGTGGTAGGCCTCCGGTTATTTAGATGATTTTAAAATTTTCTAAGCATAGTTTTTATTATAGTTTGAGTAGTACTCATATATTTGAGAAGCTGATGCTAGGTTATATTTGTGCATGATGAACGGTCTGAATTATTAGGCTACTGTGTTTAATTAAGATGTGTCTAAGTATTTGGTAATGTTAATTTTGTGTATGACGCTGACTGTACAGGGTGAGTTTGAAAATACATTTTTTATTCTACTTTATTCAGGACTTTTGCTAACATTGGCATGTCAGTCCCATCGTATCTTAAGACTGCATAGGGCTATTTCGCCGGTTAGCTCGGTTACTATATTATGTAAATATTTTCGGAAATAATCGGTCCGAAAGTTGCAATAATTGTGCCCCCATTTAACTTTTAAACCGTTTGATCAAAAATTATAGAAGTAACGCTTAATAAATACTTTCAACTATTATTTTTAACATGATCGTATATTCATTCTCAACAAAAGGACGTAAGTGTCATGAAGATACGCTCTTTTGCTGGTGCACTTTTTCAAATCCTATTTTTTCTTATGTTTGTAGTAATAGCTGCGGAATTCTACACTGAGCATGGGCCGACATGCTCTTGACTGCTTTTTCTTTTTAAGGACTTTTGCCAACATTGACATGTCAGTTCCATTGTATCCTAAGAATACATACTTAATTAATCTACATAAATATACTAACTATCACGCTCTTGCTAAGTCTTGGACTTGATTTGAACCAAAATAATCAGTAACAAAACATTGTCATGACATCACAGAATAATATTAATACGAACCTACATACGAGTATCTAATATTAGGCAGAAACATTTTTCTCTGAGTTTCTTCTGGATTTGTTTTAGTCTTTGACGAATGCCAGCTGAATGTGTAAGAGTTGCGGAGTGGATCTTCAGATGGCGCTAATAATAATTATGCGTCGAATGCTTAACCCTAGAATACTATAATCTGCGTCATTTTGACTCGCACTGTACACATTTCTCGCTATCTCTCTCTAACGAATGCGCGGATCGTCGCAATTCTTTACGTCAACTCAGTCGCCGGTGAGACGCTTACTAGAGCGGCAGCGCTGTGCAGGTAAGTGACGCTATTTTGTTACTACGAGGTTGTTCATAGTCGAAATGACTCATGATTAGTCTTTGTGTAACTTTTTACAATTTAACATACTGCTGCATTTTGAGTTATTGCCTGTTTTTATTTGCTTGTTTTATTCATTTTTAGATTAAAAATGTCTTCTTCACGTCCAAGCGGTAGTCGAAACTTCACGGATGACGAATTGGCCAGATATTTAAACGACAATGGTGCTAGTGATAGCGATGGAGAATCTGTGCCCAGTGAAACTGAGGACCATTTGGAGTTCGAGGATCCTGAAGATACTGATGAAGACGACCACGAGTCAATGGAGGTAATACCTACCAGTTCATCTAATATAGAATCTGCCGTTATTGTCGAAGAATCTGTGAGTAGCCAGAACCCAGAAAGTACACGTGATACATGCATTATTCACTTGCCGCAGACTGTCTTACGTGGTAAAAATAGGCATATTTGGTCTACAAAGAGGCCTCAATCATTCAGAACGCCTAGCTCTAATATTGTCCGTATATCGCGAGGCCCAACTTCTCAATGTCGCCGTATAACTGATCCATTACAATGTTTTCAAATGTTTATTACTGACGAAATTATTGAGGAAGTAGTAAAGTGGACAAACGCCGAGATTATGGTAAAACAGCAAAATTATTCTGTCATTAGAAACACCCAGCAAACAACTGACACATGTGAAATCAGGGCATTAATTGGACTTTTTGTTTTAACCGCGGCTCATAAGGACAATCATTTGTCAACCGACGAGTTGTTCGATGCATCTTTTTCTGGCTCAAGATATGTTACCACAATGAGTAAAGATAGATTGGAATTCTTGATACGATGTCTTAGATTCGATGATAAGTCTCTCAGAGTATCTACCCAAAATAGGGACAGATTTGTGCCTATTCGAAAAGTCTGGGATCTATTCATTGAAAAATGCAAAACAAATTATGATGTAGGGATGTATGTGACTATAGATGAACAACTACTGGCTTTTAGAGGGAGATGCCCTTTTCGCATGTACATACCTAACAAACCGGCGAAGTACGGCATAAAAATTGTAATGGTTTGTGATGCCGGCTCTAAATACATGGTAAACGCAGCTCCCTATTTAGGCAAATCCACAGAAACTGGAGGACTACCTCTAGGCGAGTATTATGTAAAACATTTAACCCAGCCATTACATGGATCAAATAGAAATGTTACTTCAGATAATTCAGGAGGTAATTTTCAAAAGTGGTCAAATCCAGATTCATAGACTATGAAGTTAGCTACACAATATTTTTCACTGAAGAATTTGTCATAGAATCATAATCATCATAACTAGTCAAATCCAGCCTAAAACCCTAAAGATAATTGGTTCACATCTATTCCTCTCGCTAAATCTCTTCTTTCTCAGCCATATAAACTAACTTTAGTGGGTACTTTGCGTTCAAATAAAAGAGAAATACCCAATGAATTAAAAAACTCAAGGACCAGAGCAACTGGTACAACAATTTTTTGTTACGATGGTCCTTTGACATTGTTATCCTACAAGCCCAAACCTAACAAGGTGGTTCATTTATTATCATCATGTTCTGAAGAAGGGACTATAAATGAGCGAACAAAGAAACCAAACATGATAGAATTTTATAATCAGACTAAAAGTGGTGTTGACACTCTAGACCAGATGTGTTCGAATATGAGCTGTAGCCGAAAGACTAATAGATGGCCTATGTGCCTATTTTATGAAATACTTAACATTGCCTTTGTAAACAGCTATGTAATTTATTGTGAAAACAAGCTCAATGCCAAAGAAAAGCCTCTAAATAGAAAGGCATTCATGCGTGATTTGCACACCAAACTTGTCAATCCTTTTCTAGAGAAACGGCTATCGATTCCAACTCAATCGAAAAGACTAAGAGAGAGTATCCAGGATTTGGTGCCGACTAATACAGGGGAGGGCACCAGTCAACAACAAGATGAACCTGACCCAAAAAAAAGAAAGAGATGTTCACTTTGCTCATACAAAAGAAACCGCATGACTAAAGTTAAATGTATGAAGTGCCAAAAAAATATATGCGGAGAACATAAAGTAGAAATATGTGTTAACTGTGCCAAATTTGAATAATTTTCCTTTTATATAGTAGATTAGTTTCTATTTTATTGTAATTAAGTTTAAAAGAAAAAGATTTTTTTAATTTTTGTAAATATTTTTTTCTTTTATGTCAGGCTGTTGATTGTGATCTCAAAATAATTGTTAAGAGAAAAGGACTTGTTTTTTTATAATAAACGTTTATTATTTGTAGACTTTTTTTCAGTGTAAACCTACGTAATACTAACACATACCTATACAAAATAAAAATATAAACATAATATATATATACATGATTAAATTTATGTACTTACATTATGTGTGTCAAAATGACTCATGATTAGTATATACGTTTGTAAAATATGATTAGTATTCTAGGGTTAAGGTCATTGGCGTGTGTTAAATTATATGTGTTAATTTCGGTATATTAACTAGGGTATTTTTTGAATTGATAGTTTTCTTTTAAGTTATTTCCCAACTAATTTCTCACTTGGTGATGCTGTTTATCTCTTACATTGCTGAAATAATTATTAAACTAATACTTATAGTGATCAAATAGTGAATATATTTTGTAATAATGTTTTATTTACAGATTGGATTTCCCCAGATCCTACGAATGATACTAGAGTAATTTGCAAGTATTGTCGAGCGAGTTTGAAAGCACACAGAAAAGACTTGGTAGCTCACGCTAATACAGAGAAACATAAAAAAAGCAGTGGAGACAGATAAGAGTGCGAAATCATGCCGAAAACTTACATCTACATACATTTATACAGACTTGTCCTGAAAAAACTAAGATTGCAGAATTAAAACTAGCGGCTTTCATCGCAGAGCACACATCTGTACAAACTGTTAATCACTTAGCCGAAATTCTGCCAAAGTTAGATAGTGATTCAGATACTTTGTCTAAATTAGCGCTCCATAAAACAAAGTGTGCAATGATTATAAAAATGTACTTAGTCCCTGCATGTTAGAAGTTCTAATACAAGAAATAAGTGATTCCGCCTACTTTATGATTGTCGATGAGACGACAGATGTCTCGACTCTGAAGATTCTTTGTATGATGATACGTTTTTTTTTCAATCTCACAAAAAAAAATAGTGACTACTTTCTATAGAATAATTAAATTAACTAACTGTGATGGTGATGCTCAGATCGTATGTGATGCAATAAAAAATCAATTAAAGGATGATGGTCTGAATATTCAAAATTTGGTTAATAGGCATGGATGGTGCTAACGTGATGGTAGGTAAACATAAATCTGTGGCTATTATTCTAAGAAAAGAATTACTAGATCTTATTGTTGTCAAGTGTGTTTCTCATTTTTTGCACTTATGTGCCGAGAAGGCAGCCGAAACACTGCCTAGACAATTAGAATTTCTGGTTCGTTCGAGAAATTAACAACTGGTTACAGTCCTAAACAACAATCATATTGAGGAATAAACAGTATTGAAGAGTACAAAGATTTGTATGAAACAATTAATAATAACCGTAACGTTAAAAAAGTGCAAGGGCTTAGTGAAACTCGCTGGTTGGCCAGATTAAATGCTGTAAATACAATACTTCACCAATGGACAGAGTTAGAACTTTTGTTTTTACTAGCTAAAACCCAGAACAAATGCTATATGGCTGATCAGTTACATGACATTATGAAAAGATACCATTCAAAGCTTTTCTAATAATTTTGAGAAATAAACTCAAGACTATCACTCAGTTAAACCAGCTTTTTCAAAGTAATCAAGTGGAACCAGTGAAATTATTTGAAGATTTATTTTTACTGTATAAAAATTTACTTCAGAAGATTGTAGTACCAGCTTAACTGCAAAAAGTCAAGGACAATAAGGTCATTAATTTTGACTTTCACCCACATTTGATGCAAACTTCTTCAATATATTTTGGTTATGATTTTGAATCTCTATGCCAACAAATTGATTCAAGAGATCTAGGAAGTAGGCTTCAACAAGCGCAAGTATTAAAATATCAAATGATAAAATAAATCAGCAAGACAATAAATCCAACTGTGAACTTTTAACCAATATACTCTCTACCTTTTTTTTTTTAAGGCCGTCAAAAATGCCTAACGCCCACCTCCAGCATCCAGGGCAGACCTAGCCATTACTGCCGCGCAAGTTCCAGTAAATTATATGTTGAGTCTACTTTTAGATCTGAAAAACACATGCACGATGTTTTTGTTGAATGGTCCAGAGAAAATAACTTTCAGACAGTAAGCCGACCAACTTTTTTAAGAGTTTTAAATCAGGAAAATATAGCAATCCACCATCCACGTAAAGACCAATGCCATACTTGCTGTAGCTTTCAAGCGGGTGATATCTCAAAAACAGAGTATGACGACCACATTTAAAAAAAAATAAAGCTTGCCAAGCAAAAAAGAATGCTATTGAGTCTGCCAACAATAAGCTGATTGTAATTACCATTGATGTGTAGAGTGTATTGCTTACTCCTAAACTTTTGGTTAGCGCCCTATATTATTTAGCTTAAATTACAATGTCACAACTTTACTATCTATGATTGCAAAACAAAAAAAGTAACTACACTGACGGACTCATAAACTGCATCAAAGTTCAGGTTTACTCTAAAAGGATTTTTTATAATAAGTATGCAAACTTTTTAGATTAAATTATATAAATATGGAAAGACTGGCTCTTAATCTTAAAAAAACATTAAATTTAAAAATAGAACTGCGGTAAAACAAATGAATATAGCCGGGAAAAGAAAATTTACTCGTAGTATCAGATTTGCGTGTTATTTATAGCAAAGTTTTAAATTAATTCTCATTGATTTTTTTTGTTTGGTCAATTGAATTATTGTTACCAGCATAATTGTTGGGTTAGTTTTTTAACACATCGAGAGTTTTTGAACCATAATATGGATACTTCGTCCGAACAAGCGGCACAAATTGTAGCATTGGTGCGGGAGGGCTTGGATCAACGAACGATTGGTAGAAATTTAAATTTAAACCAGTCTACGGTTTGTAGAATATACAGAAGGTTTGTAGAGACAGGTTCTTACAGGAGGAGACGTGGTACAGGCAGAACTCGAGCAACCACAGGTCGTGATGACCGATTTATTGTTACAACTTCCCTGCGAAATCGTTTCCTCACGTCAGTTAACATCAAAACCGAGCTTAATGAAGTGCGTGGAAAAAACGTGTGTGCACGAACAATAAGAAGAAGGTTAAAGGAAGCGGCTATCACCCCTTTTAGACCAGCAAATGGTCCAAAGTTGTCTGCAGCTCACAGACAAGCTCGCTTAAGATTTGCGCGTCATCACCTGAATTGGACAGAAGAGCAGTGGGCCTCTGTATTGTTCACGGACGAGTGTAGGACATGTTTATATGGTGCAGATGGTCGCAGAAGAGTCTATCGTCGACGTGGGGAGCGATATGCTCAAAGTTGCATTGAGGAGCGTGTTCCTTTTGGAGGCGGTTCATGTATGGTCTGGGGTGGCATATCGATGAACGGGCGAACAGAACTTGTGTTCATAGACATGTTCCGTCAAAACGGTAATAGAGGGGGTTTGACAGCACATCGCTACATAACAGAGATATTAGAAGATCACGTGGTGCCTTACATGGGATTCATAGGCGAAAATTTTACTTTAATGCAGGATAATGCCCGGCCGCATGCAGCTGCACAAGTTCAACATTATTGCGAAGAGGTTGGGATACGTACAATGAATTGGCCAGCACGCAGCCCGGATCTTAATCCCATCGAGCATGTTTGGGACAATTTAAAAAGAGCTGTATATGCGAGAAACCCTTCGCCTACGACAGTGGCAGCACTAAGAACAGCACTTTCAGAAGAATGGGACAATATTCCGCAAGATCTTTTAAAAACCCTTATAAAATCTATGCGGAACCGATTAGAATCCGTAATAAGGGCACGTGGGGGTAATACACCTTATTAAAACACAAATAAACCCTTGCATAAAGTTTGTGTCTATTGTTAAAACCAATTTTTTAATTAAACAATTTTTCCTTAAACTTCTGTTTTTTCTTCAAAAAAGGTCTTAAGGTCCTTTCCAGTACATAAACTTAAACTTAAAGATATGATCCTACGCTGTTTTAAAGTTCACGAACCAATCTAGAGGTTTCAATTTAAATCTGTATAGAAAGTTTGCATACTTGGTTAAAATATTTATTTCAAAGTCGTCTATTACTTTGATGCAGTTTATAAGTCCGTCAGTGTATATACTTTTGGCATGAAGCTGATGGGGGCGTAAGTGCTAATAAATTTACGTCTTGCTTGGTTGATTATATAACGAATTTACAGGCGGAAACTGAAAAAGTTATTATTTTTTTCGACGGCTCGGCTGTTCAAAATTAAAACCTAGTAACTCAGTTTTTTTGAAAAATCGTTTTATCTTCAATTTTTAACTAGTAAGTCATACTCGATAGATTAGGCTGCTTAAAACACCCATTTTCGTACGACTTTTCGGGTCCGTGGGTTACGCCCCCGGTGTGTTTTGCCCCCGTGGTGGAAGCCCCCGATTTTAAATTAAGTTATTATAGTTGATTTCGCCGAAATAAAAATATTTTTTACTAGATACAGACGATGAAAAAAGTGTTTCGGAACCAAATACGTAGACAAACTTACTAAATAAGTATTCTAACTAACACAATATTGGATACTATAAACATGCTACAAGGATATTCACTTTATTACTATATTACAATTATTTACTTTAGATGCATTACTTTGTACTTTGTCTAAACGAGGCGCCCGTGCCCGGCCAAACTGGTTTTACACAATAGCCAGATCGAATTCTAAAAGAAAGAGATAGGTAGTCAAAAAAAGGGAAAGATAGGGTTGAAAACAATAGAGTCCAGGGTGACGGACAGTGAAAATAGCAAACATAGCGATGGGCACTATTTCTATCCCTTTCCCACATAGTTGCAATATGTTACTGATAAGAAAGTTTAGTCGGTCATGTTAACTCAAAATGGCAAGTCCAGGTCCTTCACGGGGTTTAGCACAAACCAATTACAAAATAATTTCAAATAAACTAGGTGGAAGAACGTTACTACATGTCGGATTTGCTTATAATCTTCATAGGAAAAATAATAAATCGAGTGTGTGGACATGCGTAAATAAAAGACATGGCAAGTGTAGTGGTTCTATAAAATTAAGTGAGGAAAGTGACAATGTACAAATCCAAAAGTGTCATAATGCTGAGTGTCAACCTAATTTAATGAAAAATGAAGTTAGAGTTGTTATGGAAAAATTAAAAAAGGAAGTGAAAACGAGTTTCTCGAGCTCTATACAACAAAAATTTGAAACAAAATTTGCCGAGTTAAAAAACACAGACACAGCCTTCGATGAATACATACCCAAATTCAATAATGTCAAGCAACAGTTATACAACTCTCGAAAGAAAGCCTTAAATGTAGAAAAGACACAGTTTCGTAATCCAGCTGAAGTCATTATACCTGAGATTTTTCAAAAATATCTATTAGTTGATTACTGTGAGAACGACAACAGAATTATAGTATTCGTATCAGCACAGGCTTTAAAACACATCAAAAATATACAACACTACTTCGGGGATGGTACATTTGATTGTTGTCCAGGTCCATTTTACCAAATATTTACCATTCATGGAGATATGGGAAGTGATGCACAAGCAACCAATATTGTGCCTATATTTTATGTGCTACTAGTTAATAAAGAAAAAAGTACATATGAAGTCATGTTTAAAAAAATTAAAGAAGCTGTGCCGGACTTCAGCCCCATGAAATTCACTGTAGATTTTGAATTAGCTACAATGCTGGCAATAAAAGAGGTATTGCCAGCGGTCACAATACATGGCTGTAATGTTCACTTCCAAAGAGCCATTTACAGAAAAGCGAAGTCTTTAGGTTTATTGGCACACGAAGAAACAACATTGTATGTGAAACTGTGCACCTGTCTAGCATTTCTTCCTAAAGAAGATATAGAAGATGGTTGGCTTTCCGTAATGGAAAACAGGTAATTTTAATTTTCATTTTATTTTAAAGTTTTAACAGCTCATAGATTGTTTTTATAAGTACGCAAAAATAAAAATAATGCTTAGGTATATACGACATGTCATATATATCATAATTTTTGTTTTCAGTATTCCCGATGAAAAAGTCACCCAATTCAACGATTATTTCGTTGAACAATGGCTTGAGCCTCCGGGGATGATCTCAAAGTGGTGTTGCTATAAAGAACGACATAGAACCACAAATTTAGTGGAGGCCTGGAATCAACGGCTTCAGTGCTATCTGGGCCGAAAACCATCATTATTATCGTTTTTGGAAATTATAACAACTGATATTTCTACGTATAGCACAGGTCAAGTGAGGTAAAATGCTGATTACTTACATAACGCTTAATATATCAGTAATTCATTTTTTTTACTCTTAGTAAATAATCTTTATCTTATACTTTCAGATTACGAAGAAATGACAGTCCTATATGTAAAAGGAAAAAATCTTCAATAATCAATGACAAACTCATTGCTAAGCTGACAGACAAATATGAAAAGAAACAAATTACAATTATGGAGTTTTTGGAACAAATCCGTCCGTATGTGCAAGTCAAGCAAAAATAATCACCTACTTACTTAGCTTAAAAATAATGATTTTGCATGTTTATTGTTACATAATTACTACATTTTAATTTTATATCTATATCAATGTTGTAACCTCCATAGTCACTGCATATAAATGACTTAAATTACATAATTTAATTACAAAGTTCAAATCATCCTAATATTTTTACCTATGTTTTTCTTCTTTTGTTACTTTTGTTATCTGTGATTTTAAATGTTAATTGTTTTTATTATATTTTAGTGTTTGAACATTCTGTTACCAATCTTCTAAATATTTAAGTAGATGCCTACCTATATACTTAGTACGTAAATAGTATATAAGTACTTAAAATAATCTTAATTTTAAACTGTGATTTTTAATTTCGTATCTGTGATTTTGCATGTTATTGTTGCTTTATTTTAATGTTTGGTTTTATTTGTTATCAAAGTTGTATTTACGTAGATACCTATTATTATTTATTAGACATTTAATTAAATTTTTATTACATATTAATAAGTACCTACGTATTACCTATTATTACCCATTAGTACCTATTATTAGATAAGCAAACGTTTGTTACACCGACATTGTTAATAAAGATTTATAATAATAAACTATGATTTTGATTTTAATAATGAACCATGACTTAGACATTTTTTATAATAGGTTACACTTTGCTATCTGACTGTACTTTTGATAAAAATATTTAACTAATAAATATTATAGTACTAAAACGAAATCGGGGGCTTCCACCACGGGGGCAAAACACACCGGGGGCGTAACCCACGGACCCGACTTTTCTAGTTAGTCACCTGGCAAGTCGGGGTAATTTGAAACATCCGTACAAACTCCTCAAAATCACAAATTTAAAACATAGTAAATCCGAAAACAATTTTAAAAACCTAGCAAGAGTTGCATACTTACTAGGTTTTAAAATTTTTACTGCTTGATACTCTATTATGAATTTGTGATATTCATATTAAATGCTCTCAACTAATTCAGTAAGTCGACGGACGCCGTCGTAACCTAGTGTCTCTCCGTGTTTTTTATTGTTTAAAATGAAGCGTCAACAGTAATCGGCTGTCCAAAATCAAAACCTAGCAAGGCTCATTTTTTGTCAAACGCGTTTTTTAAAACCAATATTTCCAAAATTTTTTGCTTTATCTATGGAAAAAACACCCGTATTTCTATCTTAACTAGAATCAGAGTTATGTACACATGCAAACCTAGCAAGTGACTTTCGTACTCGGAGAATACAAAATGAAAAAGCTAGTAAGTAACAGTTCCAAATACAAAAACCTATTAAATACGGAACCTGCTAGGTTTTTGAATTTGAAAGTGATCTTTTAATAGGTTTTTAAACTTGGAACTGTCCCGTACTAGGTTTTTGGTTTACACAATTACTGAATTATAAAACGAGATTAACAAATCGTGTCCTTAATAAATAATAGTAAGTCAGTGTGAAATGAGTGCGCGGGACGGGGAGAGGGCACCCTGCTCCCGCGCCGCGTCCGGCTCGACTCGTTCACATTCGACTCGCTCATTTGGAACTAAACGGTCTCACGTGCTACTGTTGTTTTCGTTAGGAATATTTAATCTCTAATAAAATGAATAGTGGTAGATCAAGACGGATAGTAGCAGCAGCTCTTTCAAGGTATTTATCTTCAATACTTCTATTTAATCGTTAATTTTTTAAATTGTGGTTATGGAATAGCTAGCTAGATCGAAGTGTGCTATGCTGTGTGTGTGGGACATACTCCTGACGCTGATGTAACATCGGCGTGCTTGCTGTTATTGTTGGGTTTCTTTCTATTGAAATATTGACATTTACTACTAACATGGTTTCTTAAAATGTGGTGAACAGAAATCAAAGGGTGAATAATATATAGATAGTATTTAGCAGCATTTTAGTCAGCAAAATACTTTAGTTATTTTCTTTCAAGCAAAGCTATGGACTTAGTGCAAAGTAATAATGAACACAAATATCAAATACCTGCTTAGATATCTACTAGAAATTTTGTATAACTAGCTGTCGCCCGCGACTCCGCCCGCGTGATGTTATATCTACAAAAAGTAGCCTATGTGTTAATCCAGCTATTTACCAAGTTTCATCGCTATCGGTTCAGTAGTTTTTGCGTGAAAAAGTAACATACATCTACATATATTTATGTATATACACGCCCCCACGGTTTTATTTACGTAAGTCTTGGTCCTGGCGGAATATCGGGATAAAAAGTAGCCTATATGTTAATCCAGCTCCCTTAGCTATCTACATATTAAGTTTCATCGCAATCGGTTCAGTAGTTTTTGCGTGAAAGAGTAACAAACATCCATACAAACATTCGCAATTATAATATTAGTAAGAAGTAAGATTATATGAAAAAATCTAACGACCATTTTATTTTTATTCACCCATTCATTTCCATTCACCCCGTTTTACGGTAATTTAGGTCATAGCAGAGAGTAAAGATCACCGCTGATTAGATTCACCAAGTAATAATATATTTTCAAATTCAGTTCTTGAACGTGTTGCTTTCTTTCTCTCTAGCACTTCTGCAAGTAATAACAACGCACCTAATGGTATACAACCACAGCCATGCACGAGTACTGCTTTTAATACGCATGTCACAAACCACTATGCACAATCACAACCTTCTGGTTCTGGCGTTCACTCTGAATCCATTATAGATACATCTCATCCTGATCAGTCTTACATCGACTTTAGTGACGATGACTCTGTCGCAGATCCATTATATGTACCTGATCCAGATTTTGACGAGAGCACAATATTATCAGATTTGTTTGATTTAAATAACGATGGAAATTCCTTTATTCGTATGATAACGCAACACCAAGAAACACAGGAACGCAATCAGCAAGTAGTAAATGACAATACAGAGAATAATATGAGAGCGATTTTTATCGCGCAATATCCCGGACCAATTTTTATTTCAAATAATGCTCCCCATGACATATTTAAAAATAAAAATATGCTTAAGCACCCTATGATAAGTAGGTCCTGTGATGGAAAGTGCCAGAGACAATGTTTAAAATTTACAGATGATGAAAGACTGGCAATATGGGAACAGTATTGGAAATTGAAATTTCAGGCAAGGCGATCATTTTTAAATAAGTTTATTCAATTGTCAGAAGTAAAAAGACGAAAAGTCGATATTACTTCTGCTGTTCCTTCGAGAAACGAAACACGCTACTATCACCTACCAGGAAAGGACAACAACAATCTAATTCCCGTCTGTAAGCGTTTTTTCTTAGATACACTTGGCATGAGAACTGATGGCCCTATAACTGAATTATCAAAAGCAATAAAGAAGGGACAATTATTTGCATCTTTGACAGGTGAAAAAAGAGGCGGGAAAAGAAAAGAAATTAACAAAGCTTTGCTCCGGGAACATATTCTTAGTTACAAACCTACTGTCAGTCATTACCGTAGACATAATTCACCGTTCACAAAATACTTGCCTCGAGAACTAACAATACGCGAAATGCACAGCGATTTTAAGACGAAATACCCGGAAACACAATGTTCTGATGAAACTTACAGGAAAGAGATTAAAAATATGAAGATTTCTTTTAACATGCCAAGAGGAGACAAATGCGATGAATGTTTTTTTTATTTGGAAGAAAAGAAAAAATATGCGGATGAATCTCTTATGCCCGAGGATCTAAAACAAAAGTTTGCATTACATAAGGGTAAATCCGATCAAGCTCTCGAAAAGTAC
The DNA here is from genome assembly GCA_945859575.2 of Herminia tarsipennalis. NCBI lineage: Eukaryota > Metazoa > Arthropoda > Insecta > Lepidoptera > Erebidae > Herminia > Herminia tarsipennalis. The sequence continues at coordinate 4,927,115 of OX243849.2, read as the reverse complement.
AAAATTGATGCGACACAGAGAAATTCTAAGCATGTTAAGTATTTCTCAATGGATTTACAAAAAGTAATTTTATTACCCATAATGCCGCAAATTAAAGAAGCTGTTTTTATAAGTCGTTTAATTACATTTAATCTTACTTTTGCACCCATCAATAAGCAATCTCCTGATTCAGCTATTTGCATAGTTTGGCACGAAAGTCTCGCAGGAAGAGAGGCTTCCGACATAGTTGATGCTATTTTAACTTTCATGAAGAATGAAAGAGATTGCCAACATTTTCATATTTGGGCAGATAATTGTACAGCTCAAAATAAAAACTGGACTCTTTTTACGGCTTCGACTACAGTTGTAAACACAGAAACAACCGTCGAAACTGTGACTTTAAGTTACTTAACCAAAGGGCATACACATATGACCGCAGATTCGGTGCATGGAAACATCGAAAGGAAAATTAAAAGACAAGGAGATGTTTTGGACTTCGAAGACTTTAAAGATGTTGTAAACAGTTCAAGACAAAAAATAAAAGTCATAGATTTAAGTGGTAGTAGGAACTGGCCAAAGAAAAAAAGAGCACCAAGGAAAAATGATGATGAGGACTTGATGAAATCTTTCTTACTCAACCAAGTTGTCCAAGTAAAATTCGTTAGTGGCTCAAGGAATATTCTTTACAAGACAAGGTAAATAGTATTAGGATGTAATGAGATTTTAAAGTTTTTTCCATCTATTAATGACTATTGTAATTTTCAGTTTTGATGGACCATTTGCCGAGTTGGACTTCCTACCTAAAAAGTTTAAAGTAGTTGGTCTACCTGAAGAAAAATCGGCTTCTCGGGGCATTCCTGCTCGAAAAAAGAATATGATTGTTGCCAAACTAGTGCCTTTAATGCCAGAAACAAGGCGGGCATTTTGGTATCAAATACCTGTTAACGAAGAGTCAATTGATCTCCAAGTTGAGGGCGAAATGGAATGTGAATGATGTGCTATGACGTGCTAAAATTGACATTATTACGTTTTCCAATAATTAAACTATTTTAATTTTAGCTAATTGTTTTATTTTTTACTATCATTACGCTACTTACTAGAATGAAACAGAACAATATATATGTTGAAAAATTAAACAACATAATTCAAAAACCTAGTTAGTGTTTTTGCTAGGTTTTTAATGTCAAATTCAATATAACAGTTTCGTAAGAACCAATTAAAAAACCTAGGTAGAGACCTTACTAGGTATTTGCTATTGTTTTGGTATAATACATATTTTGAAATATATGAAGAAGTCAGTAGCACGGCACATAAAACTTGTCCAAACGCGCATTTATTAAATTTAACTATTTCGTAAAATAAAACAAGTCATAAGTATTCATAAGAAAACAAAATAAATATAAAAAAGGGATTCTATTCAAAATGGCAAAAGCAATTTCTTTATGTCTTCTCCTGTATAATTAGGTCATATGTAGTTGCTAGGTTTTGATTTTGGACAGCCGAGTTTCATCGCTCCAAACTTATTTTTAGTGCTTTACAGAATAAAGAAAATGGGAGGTAAGTGATAATCTTTTGTTATTTATAGAATTATCTTAAAAAATCGGCGGTGTTTGAGATATAACCTCAAAATATTAAGATGTTCCTGTATTTTTCTTAACTTTTAGCTTGTTTTTTAATGTTATATGTAATTATTATTACCACATCGTATAACCAAGTTTATAGGCATCGGCATTCGTATAACAAGGGACGTATTTCACTTTCGAATGTCACAACGTCTAACTTATTATTTTGACAGATAGTCATTTTGGCGCGAGTAGCAAGACGTTGTCATGTAAATACTGATTTAGCCTAGAGGTACAGAACACAAATTATCTAAATAGGTAAATTGCGTTTTATATCTCAAGGATAATAATTCATTAAATTAAAATCTTACTTATAATATAATAATAATATTATAAATGTGAAAGTTTGTAAGGATGGATGGATGTTTGTTACTCTTTCACGCAAAAACTACTGAACGGATTTGGCTGAAATTTGGAAAGGAGATAGGTGGAAAACTGGAATAACACATAGGCTACTTTTTATCCCGTTATAATGTTCCTGTAGGAATTTACGAGGGCAAAACCGCGCGTGGAAGTTTCATCAAAAATAAATTCGTAACTTGCGTGTATTACAAAAACTATTGATTATTGAGTTATATAATGTCCAGTTATATAGGTGCATGTTGTTATTTGTGGTTTTGTGTCAGCTTTTTTAAGTTGCATTGCGCTTTGATCTAATCCACGGAATGTGCGTTCCCGGTGCTCGTTAGCAATAATTCTGTTGACGAAGCAAATCTGCTAAGCGAATTTATTATATTACACTACCTATTTTTTTCTCATGTTAACGAATCCTTTTTTTATGTCTTGTCTTTGCTATGGTTGTGGGCTTTGCTTACTATTGATTCCCGCTTTCAGACCGCCAAATGAAGATAATCAAGCCCAAAAAGCCAAGGAAATTGCTATTAAGTTTGATAATTGTGTTCCTGGGACATTAGCAGTTGTTAAAGCTAACCTTGTTGCAGAAAGCGGGTAAGAAGAGAACATTTTATTAGTTTATACCGTAGTCACACATAAGTACTTCAGGTGGACAACATAATATTCTAAAATTTGTGTTAATCTTGCCATTCTACATTAATGAAATGCAACAAACTTTGCTCGTTACCTTCAGCATGTTAACATTATTATCTTCATATTGGTTAACTGAGACTTCTTCCTTTCTACCTCTGCAATGGTTATCGGGCTTTCCTTACTGTTGTTTCCTTTGCAGATCGAAAAATGAAGTCGAAAAAGCAACCACTGAACAATCTATAGATTATGATAATCCTGTTTCTGGGACATCGTCTGCTATTAATGTACAAATTAGCAACGAGATCTTTCCAGACAATGACGTAGAATTATATTCAAGCGATGACTCTGTAACTGACCCCGATTTTGTTCCACCTTTGAAGAAGAGAGTTAAAAATATTTTTTTCGACGATAATGATTCAGAGCTCATTTTCGAAAATCTTGTGCTTCCTGAACCAACATTCTTAATAGAAGATCTACTACCTCAACCACCTCTTATTTCTCCTATTCCTGAACGATCAATCTTCGTAGCATCTTATCCTGACCCAATAGTTTTTATCAATTTTGAGCAAGCGGCTGCTTATCTTCCCCCTGCCCGCTTTTCGGCAAAGTATCCGGGTCCGATATACGATTTAGACAAATCTTCAGAAACCCCCGATGAAAACACGAAAGAAACTAAGCTTAAATTGAAGCACCCGATGAAGCCGATAGGATGTGATAATAAATGTCGAAGATCTTGTAATTTTTGCACCCAGAAAGAGCGAGATGATATTTGGAACAATTACTGGAATATGAACTATACTTCAAGGCGACAGTTTTTAAACAAATCCATTAAAATTGAACCAATTAAACAGAAAACTATATCTATCGATAACCCAAATAAAATGCATCACAAAAAAGAGTCCAGATATTATTATTTTTCGCATATGGGTAAAGAAATAAATGTTTGCAAATCGTTCTTTCTCCTAACTCTGGGTTATAAAAATGACAGTGTCATAACGGAACTGAGCAGAGCCATCAAGAGGAAACCTCTTTTTGAAGACGTCAAAGAAAATAGAGGTGGTAAGAAGCCTCAACTTCCTAAGGCTCCAATTCAAGAGCATATTTTGAGTTATAATCCTGCACTAAGTCACTACAGGAGGAACAATTCACCTTTGACTAGATATTTACCACGAACACTTACTCTTCAAACCATGCTCAATGATTATAAATCAAAAAATCCGGACTCCAAGTGTTCCATTGAAACCTACCGGAAGACAATTAAACAAATGAAAGTTTCATTAAATTATCCAAAAGGTGATCAATGTGTAGATTGCGGCATATTTGAAGAAAAAATAAAGAATGGTGATGAATCTTCAAAAGATGATTATGCAAGACACAAAACAAAAGCTGAGAAAGCTATAAAAAAATACAGAGAGGATGGGACATATAAGAATACTGCAGCAGATCATATTTATTCTATGGATCTCCAAAAGGTTACTTTACTACCAGACATTCCGAAAGTAAAAGACTCGTTTTTCCTCAGCCGTTTAGTGGCCTTTAATTTGACTTTCGCGCCAATAATGAAAAATTCTGACATTAGTTCCAAATGCGTTGTTTGGCACGAAGCATTGATGGGTCGCGACGCCAATAATATTGTCGATGCATTAGTTGCATTGATACAGTCAGAACGAGATGTTAAGCACTTAACATTGTGAGTGACAACTGCACGGGCCAAAATAAAAATTGGTTTTTATTCACCGCCCTTGTAACTATAGTAAATTCTCACTGTTTTGATATTGAGACGATCACACTGAAATACCTTACGAAAGGCCATACCCACATGTCAGCCGATGGAGTGCATGGAAATATTGAGAGGGATTTTAAACGGCGAGAAGCAGTGTTCAACTACGACGATTACAAAGATATTATTGCACATTGTAGAAAAAATATAGACGTGATTGAAGTGCAAAAATCGTACCAATGGCCAAAAAAGAAACGCGTGGCAGCTCGTCGAAATGCTAACGATCCTTTAAGCACATTTTTACTTAATCCAGTAGTCGAAGCTAAGTTTACAATGGGATCCCGTAATCTTTTATATAAGACTGATTTTGAAGAGCCTTACTTAGAACTCAACTTTCTAATAAAGAAGTTCGATATATCGATACTTCCTCCTGCTGCAGACACCATACCACGTGGAGTGAAGTCTTCAAAAAAAGATGGCATAGTTTCCAAACTCGTGCCGCTTATGCCGACTAGTCGAAGAGAATTTTGGATTAATCTACCTACAAACGATCAATCTGCTGACTTAATTTCTGACGGGCAGGTAGTCGATAATGATTAAAATTAAAGTTAAATTTCTTTTGGTTTGCTACATTACTTTTATACTTTGTTTTACTTTTTTATATTTTGTATTAAAAATATTACGCCTAATTAGCTGTTTTATTAATATTGCACACGACGCGACGCGACCACGTTTGGGGTTATTGTACATTAGTCATAAAGTTAATTCGTCACATTTTGTAGAACTCATACATTCAAAGTAAATTCGTCACAGGTAGGTAAGGGTTGTTGTAAATTCGTCACAAGTCCTAATTTTAGCTAAAAGTAGTGATAGCAAGCAAGGAGTGTAGCGGTCAAGAGAAAATGTAAATAATTAAGTATTGCAAAAATTTTAAAAGTTTTAAGATAACATACGAAATAAGAACTATCAGTAATCCACTGTTTTACCCTGCACTCCTGCCACGCTATCACCGCTTGATCGATATGGTTAGAAAGAGATAGATACAGCGGTATCTATCTCTTTCTAACCGTATCGATCAATGCGTTTGATCTTACATAGGTATAAGCTATTAGTCACAGTTTGTCGATGCACGTGTGGTTATCTTACGAAAGTGTTTGTACTGTTATGCACCTCTGAAAAAAAAAATGGATCCTAATCAACCAGGCTCAAGCTCGGGTGGACATGGGGTAAGTATTTTATTATTTAATTCTTCTAAAAATATTCATATTATATTAAAAAGAATCCACAGCGAAGACTCCAAGCAATTATATTTTATTTTCTAACTCCTTGGAGTGTTCGCTATGGATTCTTTTGAATATAATATGAATATTTTATAAATAATACTCTTGCATAGCTGCGGTATCCTCGACAAGATGCTATTAATTGTTAAACAAAATGGCGGACCTCGCGAGCGGCGTACATAATTGAATGATAATTTCTATATAATTTAATTATTTTCCTATTGTTTTTCTTATTATAGTAGTGTTAGGAGCAAAGCCACGTGGCTACTGTGATTTTTATACGTAGATGTAAGGTAAAACAAAAAACACGGTCCGCCATTTTGTTTAACCTCTGCTTTGCCGGTGACTCTGAAGTGCATCGCAAACGCGTGCTCCCTTGTTTGTTGTGCCTCTAATTTGAGCCGAAAGCGTGGTGATTAATTTCGACGTTATATTGTTTGAAATTGTTTTTTGTTAAAATATGAATGAATTGGGAAGGAGTAAGTCTGTTGGTTGACCCTGACTTGTAGAATACATTTTTTTTTACCAACTATACCGTACTTTACCATCGCTTGCGGTTGAGGTTCGAACTTTATTTTCGGTCCCGAATTTCGGTGTAACTTGACTTGGGAATGTTATAAGTAATTTACATAATAATAGTTATTTATATCTCATTAAGTTAATATAAGTTATATTCTAATGCTATTCAACATATTTGCCACACTGTTTAAAATATGAATGACCTTTTCAGATCACATTTACAAAAACTGAGAAAGGACGGCGAAAGCTTGTGAGAGGCGGTTATACGTACAATCATCATCATCGAGAATCTGAATTTGGAACAGTATGGAGATGCAGTAATCGTTCATGCAGTGCAACTATTAAAATTTTGGAGAAGAATAATGACATCAGAATTCTGCATGAATCGGCCCACAAATGTCAACCAAATATAGTAAAAATTGAAATTATGAAGATGAAAAATCTTTGCAAGGAAGCAGCAGCGAAAACAAGTACACCTATGCCTCAAGTATATGAAGAAGCTTTTGAATCGGCTAAGGATGCGGGGTTCCAGTTATTAAATGCTATACCGAAATTTTCAAACCTTTCACGATCACTTTACAATGTGAGGAATCATGAACTAAAAGTGCTAAAAACACATTTTTCAAGATGCGAAGATGTCATAATTCCTGAAAAAAATAATCTTCACTTTTTGTTATTTGACGATGATAGTGAACGTGAAAGGATAATAGCTTTTTGCACTGAGACAGCTCGTGAAATAATACCAAAACTACAAACTTTTTTTTGGATGGCACATTTTCAAGCTGTTGTACACCATTCTACCAACTGTATTGCATACACGGGGATGTGTATTGCGACGAGAATGTTTCAAACATAGTCCCACTTATCTACGTTCTTATGCCCAATAAGCAACAAAGATCTTATGAACGACTTTTTATATCATTGATGCAAAATTTGCCTAATTGGGCACCAATTACAATGTTAGTTGACTATGAAATTGCTGTGATAAATGCCATAAAAAAAATATTTCCTAATGTTAAACTACGTGGATGTAATTTTCACTTCAAACAAGCACTAGCTAAAAAAGCTCATGCCTTAAAATTAAATGACATCGAAGATAAGAGACACTTAGCCATGTGTGCTGCATTGGCCCATATAAAAGAACACGACATTGAAGACGCTTGGTTGCACATCATGGAAGAAGCGCCACAAAGCGAAGCAGTTACAAAATTCAACGACTATTTCGTAACCCAGTGGTTAGAAAACACTAATATACAGTTTATGTGGAATGTACATGGAGCCCGTCATAGAACAATAAATCTAGCAGAAGCATGGCATAAGCGTTTTAACAATAAGATGTGTAAGAAAAAACCTAGAATGCTTCAATTTCTCGATACGCTAAAAAATGAGGCTGAACATATAGACTGGAAAATAAAGAATTTCCAGTTGGGCATATCATTAAATTTGAGAACACGTCGATCCATCGCAAATGACAAAGAGTTGAAGAACATTTTGGACAATTATGACAACATGTCCCTGCCAGAAGTTCTTAAAAAACTTTCAGTTATGCAACATTTTAGAAACATGTAACCAATCAATCTATTGCAATGAGTATATAGTTATTACTTTTTTATATATTAGGCAAATCTTGAGAATCGTGATTTTTACGTAGATGTAAGGACTATTTTTTAATAACTGTGATTTTTACTGTGATTACTAATTATTTTTATATTGTTTTTCTTATAGTAGGGGGAATCCCTCTAGCGCCGGACAGCACCTAGTACCGGACGAAACACGTCGATACATGAAATAACGCTCGTAATAATATTCGTGTAATCGAAGACGCCTCACTCAACGGTCAGATCACCCTCGCGGCGCGGGGGGCGTCAGTCTCATTCGATACGCCTTACAGGTTACACGCGTCTCGCCTTTAAACGGCATGTTTGGCGAGGATTTTTAACTTTAAGAACAAATGTAATTTTAAAAATTGTACTTTGCTAAATAAAAAATAAAATAAGTGTGTCATTTTGCGCGGGAATTTGCTGCATCGAGCAATATTCGAAACATCGTAGTTTATATGTGTGATGTAAATTCATTGTGCGTGGTACTTTTGATTCAATCATTGGTAAGTATGCTTTACATTTGTATATCTTTTTTGAAGATTTATTATTAAACTTTATGGTTGTCGGAATTATAATATTGCACGTTATTCCCGTATGTCCGGACAGTAAAAGATTCCCTAGTACCGGACAAATTAAATTAGAACTATCTAAGTTCCCTAGTACCGGACAAATATATTTTGACAAAACAGTTCGCCGGTTATATTTCATATAATAATATAATGTTGTTATTTATCTTTTCAGATCATTTCATATAATGGAGACAAAGAAAAAAGGTATCTGGGACCCAAGTAAATTAAAATTAGCAATTGAAAATGTTTTAAACCAGAAAATGACAATTAGAGAAGCTTCTGAACGTTTCAAGGTACCAAAAAGTACTTTATTTGATAAAATAAAATTATTAAAACAGGGTAAAGATGTTGAATTCAAGCCGGTTATGGGACGATTTAAAAAAACATTCTCAGATGAGTACGAGAGATTGCTAGCAGATCATGTTAAAGACTTAGCTGACCGTTGCATGCCTCTGTCTAAAAAGAGTTTTTAAAGCTAGCTTATGACTTAGCTGAGAAGCTGAAACTACCACATCGCTTTAACAACGAAACAAAAAGGGCTGGCAAACATTTTTATGATGATTATATGAAGAGACATTCAGATTTAAGCTTAAGAACTGCCGAATCTACAAGTTTAATGCGTGCTGTAGGCTTTAATAGGACCCAAGTCGATATATTTTTTGCTTATTTACATAATCTTTTAGATAGATATAACTTTCGCCCATCACATATTTTTAATTGTGATGAAACAGGCGTCACTACTGTTCAGAGACATGAAAAGGTTATAGCAAAGAAAAATTCAAGACAAGTGGGTAAATTAACATCAGCCGAAAGAGGAAAAAATGTAACCGTGATGTTATGCATGAGTGCTATGGGACAATTCATCCCGCCTTTTTTCATATTTCCCAGGCAAAGAATGAATGAGCGTTTAATGATTAATGCACCTCTAGAAAGTGAAGCTGTCGCTCAGCCTAAGGGGTGGATGAACAACGAAATCTTTTTGAAATGGTTGGTACATTTCGTGAAATTTACTAAACCGACGAAAGAATCGCCAATTTTATTAGTTCTAGATGGGCATAGCAGCCACAAAACATTAGATGTTATTAACTTCTGCAGACACAATCACATACTTTTGATCAGCACTCCACCGCATACTACACATAAGCTGCAACCATTAGATCGAGCTTTTATGAAACCATTTAAAAATGCTTACAATGAACGCTGTGGTATGTGGATGCGGCTAATGCTGGAGCTAGAATTACTGAGTATGACATAGCAGGTCTTGTATCAGAAGCATTTAAAAAAGTTGCGCGCTATGAAATTGCAGAAGCAGGATTTAGATGTTCGGGCATTCACCCCTTTGATAAAAATATATTCACTGATCTAGATTATTTACCCAGTGATATCACTAATATTCCTTTCGACAGTAATGAGCCCACAAATATGTCAGAATCTTTCAATATAGCCAGTGATGCAGTTTTCACACCAGAAATTGAACAAAATATAACTCAAGAAAAGGATACGGCAGACAATGAGACGTATATTTTGCAGTCAGTCACTACAGAGGATTTACCTCAGGAAGATAATAGAGCGAAATCACCTCAACCGTCTACCAGCAAAGAATCTCAACGAGCTGAAAACATCTCAAGCCCTCAGCTGGTTAACATAACGAACATAAGACAAACGATTCTTGATATTTCGCCACTACCAGATGCTGCTGCCAGAAGAACACAATCAAGGAGACGTAGAGCTGAAAAAAGTGAGATTTTAACTGATTCACCATACAAAAAACGTTTGGAAGAGAAAGAAAATGAAAAAATAAGCAAAGAAGGCAATCGTAAATTTAAAAAAACAAATGATAAAACTAAAATAAAAAAAGCTAAAGTACAACCTGCTGAAAAGAAGCTGGAGAAGTATTACTGTGTAGTCTGTTGTGAAGACTACGACGAGGATTGGATCCAGTGTGGACACTGTAAAGAATGGGCTCATGAAGCCTGTGCGGACATCCCAGAGTGTTCTGACATTTATGTTTGTGACCGATGTAAACATTTTTAATTTGTTTTGAGACTGTTATCACTACTTTCCATCTAGATCTCTAATTATTTAACATTACGTTGAAAGATTATTTTCCTAAAAACATTGTTTTCTAACTTAAAATAATGACATTTTAGTCATTTTTGTTATTTTTTTGTTGATTTGTGTAGACATTTATTATATGTTTTTATGGCTTAGGCGTTTGTAGTATTAATGTAAGATTACTGTGACTTAAAATGTTTGCTACCACGTATTTACCAAATTGTGTCCGGTCTTATGGGTTCGCAATTATATTTGTCCGGTAGTAGGTGCCAAATTTCAATAAAACCAAAAACTAAACGAATGTTTGATTCTATTTTATGTGGTTAAAAAATGCGCATCGTTCATTTTTGTTTATTCTTTAAAATGTTATTAATGATTACTTAAACGAAAATGTTAGGTATCGAAATAAAAGATAATTATTCAAATTTTTGTGTATTAATAACCTTAACTGTCCGGTACTTGGGGGACTCCCCCTAGTATTAAGAGTTAAGCCAATTGATGACTGTGATTATTAAATATTTTTATATTGTTTTTCTTATAGTAGTGTTAAGAGTAAAGCCAATTGATGACTGTGATTTTTACTGTGATTAATAATTATTTTTATATTGTTTTTCTTATAGTAGTATTAAGAGTTAAGCCAATTGATGACTGTGATTTTTACTGTGATTAATAATTATTTTTATATTGTTTTTCTTATAGTAGTACTAAGAGTAAAGCCAATTGATGACTATATTTTTTATGGAAATGTAAGGTAACATTTTGAAACGTGCGGTTATGAAAAATAAATATCATTTTATTCTACTCCTTGTTTGATTTTTATGCTGTCTGTGCGGAAAAAACCAATATGGCCGTCTTCACCTCAGAAAAATAGAACTATGACCAATTTACACATACATTTCTCTATGACGAATTAACTTTATGACCAATGTACAATAACCCGACGTAACGATGTAAAACCCCAGGTTATAATGATATAATGATTATGGTTTTGAATGATAGTACTTAGGTTGTGCCCAATTCCACAATATGAGAAGCTATACTTTTTAAATAGTTTAAGATTATCATACTTAAAAATTTTGCCAAATTTAAAACCTAGCAACTAAACTTACTATGTTTTGTTTTTGTTAGTTATTAATAATTGTTATCAAGAAACAAATAATTTTAAAGTAAACGAGTTATTACTTGTTCTATTCATTTTATTGCAATTTAAATTATTACCAAGCGCAAACGATTCTATAACGCATACTTTGGTCCAACTCCCATATCTCTAGGTTTGATAGTTTTGTTAGGGCAAGTGATCAAAGTGATCAACCTGTTTTTTGCGTCTCCTGAACAATTTTAAATTCGTGAGTTACTGTGTTTCAATTTTGAACAGCCGGGCTGTGGACATCAAAACAGAAACCGAGTATTGTCCAGTGCGTTATGTGATGTATCCCCAAGAAAAAACATTATTATCACACAATGATGGAAGTTGACAACGTGCATTCTACAATAGAGCAGTACATAAAACCTCCCATTTATGCACCCAGTGACTATGTGGCTAGAATGCAACAAGCTCAACCAAGGAACCCTTACTTTGTCAAAATTGCAATTAAAATCTCTTATGTGTTGCAAATACAATTCAATAGGCTGTATCACTCACGTCATTTATTGTAACATAAATACATTTTTTTTTAAACATTTTAATATTATTATTTAACACTATAAAAAAAACAAAAACATTTTCTAAGAAAATTTTATAAGAGAAAGTTATTTTAGTTTTTCTACAAAAGATGATTTCATCACATAAGAGAGATATTAAATTTGCAACGATGATATACAAAGTTTGTACATAAAAAAATAAAAATAATATTTACCAACAAGTTAGATAGATAAAGTGACAGTCTTGTTGTCCTCCAGTTTATACACTGTTGCAAAAGACATTTAACGCCCAATAGTCTGTTGCTTAAGAGTGCAAATAAAAATCTAAGTACTCTGGCAATCATATCGCACTCTGAGAACATAAATGACACTAAACAAAATTTAGCGAAATCGACTTAGGGCGACATCTGAAATCTACAGGTAAAACTACATCATCTGCAAAAACCCTTTTCTTAATAGTTATCATAGATTTCGCTAGGTGACACTAGTGTCACTTCATACTTCGGGGTTATGCGCGTATTCATTAGGGAAAAACAGACACTACGCCACTTCGCGCCCAGTCATCGGCACCCAAACTGCACAGGGTAAGTGAAAAAATGACTTTATTCGTTTAGTGTCGGTTATACCGTAACAAACCATTATAATTCTAAAATGTTTGTAAATATAAAAGTGGCATATTTCGTATAGTGCCGCTTATTACGTAAGATAATCAACAAAATTGTTAGGAGTTATGTTAATAAAGCGACATTATTCGTTTAGTGCCTTTTATGCCGTAACTTTTCGTGATATACTTGAGAATTATTTAATGAATAAGTGTCGTATTTCTGATAGTGTCGTTTATCACATAAAATAATCCACAAAATTATTTGAGGTTATATCAATAAATGACACTATTCGTTTAATGCCATTGTTTGTGTTAGAACTTTGTGATTTTTTTTTAATGTCTTTCTATATAAAGGACACTTTATGTTTAGTGTCGATTATTCGATTAAAATATGTCTGATTAAGTAATAATTGTTTGGAAAAAAACATAGACTTTTTGTTGACTAGCTAATTTCTCAAGCTATTTCATTGATTATTTACAAAGCTAAGACCTAAATTTTCTGTATTATTTGTTTAAGGTAACTTGTTAATTGAAATTACTATGGAATCATACAGAAACAGAGGAAAAAAAATACTACAACTAGCTATACAAAACTATAATAATGAAAAACAAGAAAATTCAATTTCAACACCTTCTAATGAACAGGGTTCCACCTCAATTTCACCTGAAATGTCTTTGAATTTAAATTTTGTGGACCCCCAACTTTCAAAAAGCAACTGTACTAACATGTTACCTACAGAAAGAAGCAGCGATGATGATGGAGACTTCTCTCCCGCTTCAGATGATGATAAGACGTTCGTACCATTACCACCACCTAAAAGAAAACACCGTAGGGCTAACTCTAGCTCATCATCTTCTAGTTCGTCCTCAAATGTCTCAGCTACGGCACTCAAAAAAACAACAAATAGGAAACGCAGTAACTCTAACTCTAGCTCATCGTCTTCTAGTTCGTCGTCCTCTTCATCGTCATCTTCGTCTTCATCCTCCTCGAGCAGCTCATCCTCTTTGCCCTCCAACGTTAACATAAATACAAGAGCTGCAGTCAAGCCATCTGGCTCTGAAGAAATCACTTCTGGTCTATTAAATGAAAACATGACAGCACAAGTCTTTGAAAACAATTTACAAGGTGTTGGCGAGCAACCTCAAATAGTCGACGTTGATTTTGATGACAGTATTGTCAACTACCAGTCTGAAACATTGCAGGACGAAAATAACTTGGATCAAAATAATGAAAACATGCACATTCCTGATGATACCCCTACTACTGTTCCAAATTCAGTTAACAGATCGAAGAAAAGAAAGAAGACAGAGAGAAAAAGCGTGTTAGCAAAAAAATTAAGAGATTCTGGTAAAGAATACGTTTCTACTTCAAGAACAAAAAAGGTTTTTCCAGCTAAAACCGTCAAAGAAACTTGTGGACTTGGCTGTAAGTTGAAATGTTCAGAAAGGGTATCAGATGAATATAGACGAAAATTGTTTGAAAGTTACTGGGAAATGGCTTCAATTGAAAGACAAAGAGAATACATTGCTCGTAGTATTAACAATATAATTCCTAAGTACCAATACAAAAAAATTAATTCAAACAGAATGCCTAAAAATGCTTTTCACTTTGAAATCAATGGTAATAAAACTAGAGTCTGTAAAAATTTCTTTAAAAACACTTTGGATATTACTGACAGATGCATCAGGACTGTTTTGCAGAAGAAATGCGAAGTAACTGGTATAATAGAAGGAGAAAAGAGAGGAAAGCATAATAAGCATAAAAAAATAGCAGATTGTTTAATTGATAGAGTAAAGAGTCATATAAACAGCATTCCACGTATCGAAAGTCATTATCTACGTCAACAAACTTCCAGAGAATTCATAGATGGAGGGAAAACTTTGATAGACCTATACAGAGACTACAAAACGGATTGTGAAAGGAATGGGCTACCCTGGGTCTTAGAGCATGCTTATCGCAAAGATTTCAACGAACATTTCAACATTAGTTTCTTTATACCTAAGAAAGACCAATGTGAACAATGCACAATTTATAATTTGGCTGTAGGTCTTGAAAAGGAAAATTTGAAGGAAGATTATGAGAGACATTTAAAAGAGAAAGAAGAAAGCAGAAAGGAAAAATCGAATGATAAAGAAACACCTTCAATTATTGTTGCATGCTACGACTTACAGGCTGTGATGACAGTTCCAAGAGGAGACGTATCTACGTTTTACTACAAGTCCAAAATAAATTGTTTAAACTTTACCATCTCAGAATTGAAATCAGACCAAACTGAATGCTACTTTTGGGATGAATCTCAAGCAAGTCGTGGAGCTAACGAAATAGGAAGCTGTGTTTTAAAATATTTACAAAAGAAATCATCAGTTTCTAGTGATGATCTTGACATAATATTCTATTCTGATAACTGTTGTGGCCAGCAGAAAAACCAATTCATTATTGGCATGTACATTTACGCAGTAACAAATTTAAAAATTCGATCGATAACTCACAAATTTCTTATCAGAGGTCATACGCAAAACGAAGGAGATTCTGTACATTCAACTATAGAAAAAGAAATTAAAAAAACACTAAAATCTGGACCAATCTATGTTCCTTCCCAATACGTATGTGCCATAAGAAATGCAAAGAAACGAGGAACACCATACACCGTAAACGAAATGGGATACCGTGATTTTAGAGACATAAAACAGCTGCCTGTTCCAAAATTAAACAGAAGTGTGGGGGGTCAAGCTGTAAAGTTATCAGACATAAAAGTTATAAAAATTGAGAAAAAGACTAGCAATGAAATCAAAATATTCTACAAAACGTCGTATTTTCATGAATTCGAAGAAATTAATGTGGCAAAACGAACAAGAAGTAACCTACCAGTACAACATGGATTTCAAGCACTTAAACCCTTGTATGAGAACAAATTAAAAGTATCCGATAGGAAAATAAATGACATTAGGAGTCTCATAGAAGCTGGCTTAATTCCTAATTACTACAGTTCCTACTATGATAGCATTTTAAACTAGATTTTAAGTATTATTGATCTCATTTTGAGTCACATTAAGATTGTGATAATACTCGTAAAAGTAAAGAAAAGACTAAAATACCTCAAGGTTTTTTATAGGTTACCTTATTTTACTAGATTTATAATTTTGTTTTTTTTTAATAATGTGCAAAGTTATGATGACTTTTTCTAAAAGATTTTGTAAGCTTTTATTTTGTAAGTTTATTTAAAATGAGCAATTTTGTAGGTTTTATATTAGAAGAACTGATTTTGTTACCTAATATCTTATATTTTATGTGACAGAATAATTAAAAAAACACTTTAAAATGTTGTCTGTTGATTAAGAAAGTTTTGAAAAGATTTTTGTTTTTTTTACATTGTTCTTAAAAATGTTGTTTTAAGTTTTAATTACAATTAAGCTCCTTTATAAGTTTAAGGACTCCACTATGTTATTTAGTTTCTTGTAATAATAATTTTATGTGCCTTAAATGTGTGATAATTAAGAGATTTGTAAAAGATTTTGTAACTTGCTTTCATTTTGTTAGTTGATGAAAAATGAACAATTTTTAACTTTATGGTTGGAGTCATTATGGACAAACTAGCCAAATATATTTTTTTATTATTCCTACATTCAATTGTTTTATTTTTGTCTATTATTAAAAAGTATAGAATAATTAATTTTAGCATTTTTACTGTCGCTAAAGAAAAAATACTTAATTATTTAAAAACAAAAATGACATAGTGTCATTTTTGTTTTTAAATAATTAAGTATTTTTTCTTAAATGAACTTTTTTTTTAAATTAATATTTTGACGTACCTACCTATTATATTAAAATTAATCTAGCAGATTCCGTTAGAGAAGAGATTAAACTAGTATGTAAAATAACAATGAAACATCTACTTTTATCCAAAGAACTGTTACAGTAGTTATAAAAAATACAAAAACTTTAAATCGCTCTACTGAAAAATCGTGTTTTTCGTTTAGTGTCATTTATGTTCTCAGGGTGCGATATGTCTAAAGACATCAAAAAGAATACAAAAAGAATGTTCTTCTGAATACTGAAATTATAACTTATAGACAAATGTTTTTATTCTGTTTCACAACTGTTTAAGTAATAAATAATTGAAACAATTTAATTGTTGTTTAGACATTATAATTATTATTAAGTGATTTTATTTATTGTGCAATTGATATAATTATATATTTGGTTAGAACATTGAATTGATTATTGTTAAACATATCGTGTTTTTATTTCTAGTATTTTGTAAATATATGGCCAATGTATACTAATATCATAAAGCTGAAGACTTTCTTTGTTTGCTTTTTTGAATATGATAATCTCTGGTACTACTGGATGAATTAAAAAAATATTTTACTATTAGATAGTACATTATTGGGGAAGACTATAGGCTATATAACATCACCCTATGACCAATAGGAGTGGAGCAGCAATGAAAAATGTTGCAAAAATGGGGAAAAATTACACAGACAAAGTTGCGAGGGTCAGATAATGTAATATAAATTTGCATGTTGCAAGAAGACAAAATGTTTGTAGTACTATTTTATTACCTGAACATCTTTATGTTACCTGCATTTTGACCAAATAATTCTATTCTATTCTATTCTATAAGCTACGCCTTTCAACTAAGCTTGCAAATGTTAAAAATCTTCAACATGAATTTCAATTCAATTTCCAATATTAAGGCAATTAACTGCACATACAACCTTTTTCAAGAATCCAGCAAATAGGAAAAAGCTACAAAACAGGTTTTTATACATACACACATATCACACACAAATTTTTCGCTTCAGATGCCACCCTGACATTGACCACAAACCATGAGTCATGAGGGACCAACTTTAGAGAGACAAACTCATACCTGCTCATATTCATAATACATTAATATTATGTAAAAAAAAAACAGTATGTACTAACAAGATAGATAGATCAAATGAAAGTCTCTTCCTTCTTCAGTTTTATAATAAGATGATGAGACATGCTGGACATACCAGTGGAGACAGATCATTCGCTCCAGGTGCAACCCTGACACTGAGAACAATCCTCAGAGATGAGGGAAAGACTTCAGAGAGACACACTTATACCTTCTAACACAATACATTAATAACAGTATTTTTACTAGTAAATTTCTTGTCTTCTATTCTATTATGAAATAGAATTACATCCAAAGACAAAATATTCGCTAGATAAAACCCTGTCATTATTGTATTATGAATTTGAGAATATTTTTCAGTATTCGTTTGAAAACCATAATATTAGCAGTGGGTTCAATCGAATTTCTAACAAATCTGCACATGGACCTGTCCAATATTTTATACACAACAGAAATATTTTAGACTTCATATCAACCCATATGATGGCCCACTGCTGGGCACGGGTCTCCCCAGTAGATCCTGGGGGTAATTGCCATAATCGCCACGCTTGGCGAGCGGGTTGGCGATCGCAGTAAGGCTTTAAGTACGCAGAGGACGCTGCTGCCCGTCCTCCGGAGTGAAATCCCTGAGTCGCCTTGACGACACCCACGGGAAGAGATGGGGTGGTACTATTCTTAAGCCGGCACCACACGGCATTTTAGACTAAATGCCAATATTTACTTGAGTTTAAAAAAATAAATAGGCAACTTTCACTTCCCGAGAACAGAACAACAATATGCACTTAAATAAGAACCCCGAACGACTTAACACAGCAGATTGAGATTGGCGTAATACCATTTTACTTTCAAAAAACCTAAAAACAAAGACCGATTATAATTTTTATTTCAGGTACCTACTATACTAAATCTAAAATGCCAAACTGTCATTGTCAAACAAACAGACATGGCAGGTGTCGCGTCGGGTGGCACAGATTACTAATATGAGTTAGGGATGTAAATCAACCTGACTATATTCTAAAATCAATTCTTACAAAACAAAAAATCATTTTTAAGTATCATTGACGTAGAGACCAGGACTGCGCTATAACGTCTCAAAATTGACCACTCTCTAGAAAGAGACAACGCTACTTTGTGCACAATATCTGTTCTGGCCGCAAAAGTTCTTTCTCTCTTTCATGCTTTGCAGTCAATATTTACTTTATAATTGTAAGGGATGGTGCAGTCCTTGTCTATACGTCAATGATTTGAATGAAGCTAAGTTGTCTGATCGCCTTAAATTGATTAGAATCGACTTTAACTAGATATCTATACGATTTTTAGTAAGAAAAAAAAAATGATTTTCGGAAGTTTAGGTACTTTTATTGCTTTGTCATTTTTTCCTTAAACGATTCTTTAATTTCTTTGTTGACACACAAGCTAACTGAGGTTAATTATTATCTTTGCAGATTTTTTTTTTTTTTTTTGGCACTACATTTAGTCCAAACGGTCCTACCCGACTTCGGCGAAGAGGCAGCGTGATGAACACTGGAGCTGAAAAAGCCCTCTGGCCGACTCTGGCGTGGCTAGTTCCACGCCCACCAGCGAAGATCAAACCACTGATGCGCAGGCCCGCTGTGTAAATCTACACCGCGCGAAACTATGAAACACGAGCCCTCCTAGTCTTCCTACAAATCTTCACCCCTTCTGCCCCAGCGCTTACCAAAGGTAAGGGGTCACAAGCCTACGGCCCAACCGGGCACAAAGGCAAGTAACCCGCCACACACCGAGGCACAACAACATCTGTCGCTGGATCCGGACAAAGATACAGACACACGTCCCCCCTCCGCAGCTACAGGGCCTACCCCTGCGGCTCCGACCAGTGGCACCAAAACTAAGGTGCCAATAATCATGGTGGACTGCCTGGAAGGATGGACGGGCCATTTTAAGATCCTCAAAGATCGCACAAGCCGCAAGGCACACGCTACCGCGGCCTTGCCGTGCTGGTGCGAAGAAACGTTGTGCGCCAGCTTGTGAAACTGAAAGGGCTAAACTCCCTCTACGCCCTGGGAGTGGATGTTTACACCGAAGAACGCGAGCTACGACTGTTCGCAGCTTATCGCCCACCTGGAGGTGCTGTACCGTTCCAACTCAAAAAGGTGAGGGATCTCCTATGATTCATATACAGATGGTTTGTGAATATTTGATAACTAAGTCTTAAGTCTCAGTCAGTCAGTCTTAATAGTCATTTTGATAACGAGACGTTGCTTATGAGGAACTAATACTGATATAATACATATTCCTGTGTGTACGTTGACTTAAAAACCGCGTGCAACAAACGCCTCGCGAATTCAAAATCAAAATAATGGAATACACCCACGCCACCTGCCGCAAATAAGTTGTACTACTACCTGGTAGTCTATTGTACGCCCGCTAGACTTTTTTTCTCTTCTAATCAGCTTTTTTTTTTATTTTGCTTAGATGTCATTGTCTGAAATTCAGTGTTATGATCTTAAAATAGGTACATTATCTACCTGAGCCCTGAATGGAAAAGTTTAAGATGATCTACGACCTATTCTTCTAATTAGTTCTCTGACGCAATTCTTATTAATACGGCTAATAAAAATTTCACTAGTTTTACCTTTTCTGAATAATTCAATACTTTAGTTAGTCAATTTGTTCTCTTCATACCTATGTTTTATTACTTTTAGTGATATCGTCATTGTCGTGAAACCAGGAGAATAAGAACAAGAAACCGAAATTAATCACAGTATGGCGTTGATATTATAATGGACGTTTCAGCTTATGTTTATTGGGCCACAACGTAATCGACTTATACAAATTATGTCAAGCATAGAATTGCATTTTGTAATAATAAAGTAAAATACTTTCCTCTATAAATAAACACAATTCTCGTACTTATTATTAGAATAAAAACTGTCATTTTTACAATATAAAAATGAACAGCCACAACAAATAGTGTAAAAACAAATAGAGTTTTTTTTTAAATTCAAATTCGGTCAAAAGTGATATAAAAATAGAAATTTGATTTTGTACACTATATAGGTATTTCTCAATAGTTTTGTTGGTTTGAATTTCCCAAATCTGGCAGTGTAAAATATGTGGGCCTCCTCAGCCCTCGATAGTAAACAAACGTGAGTAATGATTTCGTAGAGACTACAGTAGTTTATTTCTATCGGTACAGTAGTTTATTCTTCGTCGGTTATTGAGTTACCCCAAAGTTCAAATCTGATGATGAAATCTTGGAAAAATCGAGGGAACTCTTCAAATATTATAAGCATATCTATAGTAATTTGGGTATATTTTGATGTAATCTCCTAAAAAACACCATTGAGTGAAATGGAGCTGATAATGAAGACCACAGATAACCAGCGGAACTATTCAATAATAAATAATGCAGGTTGCGATCTGAGTATCGTGTTGTACATCTGATTCTTCGCCTCCGTCATATCATGTAATGGAACTTGTGCGGGACAGATAATACCCAATAGTTTTATTTTGTGTTTAGTTTAAATTAATCGATACGAAATTATTAGTTTTAATTTATTTATGTAACTTGCAACATTGATTCCTTATCTTGTAACTTTGTCCGTCTCATGTTTCTGTAAAGAACGAACAAAGAACGAACTAATATCCAAAGAGAATTTTTAACTTCGTTATAGAAATGTCCTTGACCATAGAGATTACAACACAAATATTATCTTTAGCTTATAATTAATGAAATTGATTTATATAGTTTATTAATAGTTATGAATAGTGAAATGTAAATTAACAAAGTGATTTATGAGACATTTTCACTTATCTTTCGTGCCTTAGATACTAAGTTTGTTAAATTCTAAATTCATTGTCGTAATTAGTTCGGCAACTCGACACTAAAAGCTTGTCTCTGAGATCGCGATGTTTTTTGATTATAATTCCCATATTTGTTAAAAGTACGTGTAAATAGTATTGTTATTGCACTTCTATATGGTTATACAATATCTCTAGCACAATAGCTCTTAGTAATATTGCATTGTTTAGCCGTAATTTGTAATTGAAATCTGATAGGCACGGTATGTACGCACCTTAGAACATTCCTATCAGAATTCAGGTCAGAATTCTAAATAAGTAATAGCACTGTGGCCAATTTAGCGGATTTACCCTAAAATTTAGGGAGAAATAAGAGGGGTAGCGATATTTACCCGACTTCACAAGAAAGAGGGTTATGCGTTTTAGAGATTTTTTTGGGGAAAACCAGAGTAATTTATATCAGTCAAAGTCCATAGCAACGGCACGCGAGCGAATTAATGTTGACCGCTCGCGCATGATTGGTTTTCATTCAGGAATGTTAAAATTAGTTATAATCATTTCATGGGTTTTGTATAATAATATAGCGAATTTATAAATATAGGGTTGACAACACTGCTAAAATAAATTGACCAATAGCGACAGGTTATTTTCGATTTAGATGGTGTAGCCGGACTATACTATAGGAATTAACGGTTTTACGACATGTATAAATACAGGCATTTCTTGCCAAAGACTTTACAAATACAATAATTGCATTTTTGAAAGATAGAAATTTTTTTTTATTTTTTAAAAAAAAAAAAAAAAAATATTTAAAAAAATTTTTTTTATCTTTCAAAAATGCAATTATTGTATTTGTAAAGTCTTTGGCAAGAAATGCCTATAAAAATTACTTCAATATTCGGCCTGCGTCATCATAATTTGTTAAAATGCTCTCTGTAACGAAGCAATAACAAAAGCCGTGATAGTTCTTTAACTTCCGACTAGATGGCGCTACGGGGGCCTTACCCGTAAAAGCATTAAGAGATAGAAGAATTTGATATCTAGTAACATAGTCCAGATAGGTGGTTCGCTTCTGGCCCCGGTTTGGCTACGGAAGTCTCGGGTTCGATTCCTGAGTATGGATTCAAACTTTCTATCTTTCAAAAATGCAATTATTGTATATGTATAAATACAGCTGTATGTAACCGAGTACTGAGCGGATTCGATCGAGATACTTGAGCCTAGCTCGTACTGATGGATCTCTCTCAGTAATTGAATGTACCCATGTTCTTACTGAAAAATATACACTAGTCAGTCACTGATATAGTTTTATTACTATTCCTCAAACTGCGTTACCTGAGGTAGGTCGGAGGGTAAATGACTAGTGTATATTTATCGCCATACAACATCCACCTTTTAGAGGCCAAGTCCCGACACAGCCTCCACGCATCCCCCAACGGGGTTGCTGTGATAACCGCGAGTCGTCGACTGAAGCGGATTCGATAAAGCTTCTTGAGCCTAGCTCAATTTGATGGATCTCTCTCAGTAATTGAATATACTCATGTTCTTACTACATTATGTACACTAGTCAGTCACTGATATAGATTTATTGCGTTCCCCTTCGACCTACCTCAGGCAGGTGCAGGGCAAGCCGGCGCACGAATGTGCAGAGTATCTCTGTACAACACAGAAGTAGTTTATGTTTAAACTGTATAATGTGCTAGAAGCAGAAAAAACTGCAAAGATATTATATAACCTCAATTAGCTTGTGTATCAACAAACCAATATAGAATCGTTCACCATGAAAAAAAGGACAAAGCATTAAAAGTACTCAAACTTCCGAACATCATTTTTTTTTAAGCTATTGCATAGCTTCTATCGCGGGCCTTGAGCGCGGGGACCGAATCCAGAAATTCCGTAACGAAAAAACCTCACGCTCCCCACTCCGACGGGCACAGCGGTGACACTTTTTAGTTTTGCCATCTATCGATGAATAGCAGAACTTTTAATTACTTTTTTTTTTAAATTTAAAAAGAAAAATAAAATAAAAATAAAAATATTTTATAATAAAAAAAAAAAAAAAAAAAATTTTTTTCTATGCTTTTAAAAAAAAAAAATTAAAAACATTTTTTAAATTTAAAAAGAAAAAAAAATAAAAATAAAAATATTTTTTAATAAAAAAAAGTTTTAATTTTTTTTTTAAATTGCTTATGTTGATAAAAATGTGCAATAGCTTTACCGCGGCAGTCCCCGAGTGCCACATGTATTTTTTCTCAAATAGATTATTGAAAGTTAATTCTAATCAATTCAAGGCGAAAAACAACTTAAATTATCTTGATTTCAATAAAAAATGTTTTTTGTTTTGTAAGAATCGATATTAGAAAAATGAGAGACTAGATTGACTTTTCCATCCCTAGCCATTGCGACCCATTGACGTATAGACCTGGACTATACCATATCCTTCAATTAAAAAGTTACTAATGACTCTAAAGCGTGAAAGAGAGAAAAAACTCGTGTGGCCAATGACATTTTAGTGGACAAAGTAGCGTTATCTCTTTCTAGAGTGTGATTAATTTTGTGAGGTTATGGCGCGGTCCTGTCCAGTCTCTACGTCAATGATAGGAGTCCTGCCCACAGAATAAATATACTCCTGCCGCCATGTTAGTTTGACATTGAAGTTTGAAACAAATTCGCTTTTTGTACTTGAAATAAAATCCCTCTTTGTTTTAGGTTTTTGGTGATGTTTCTGTCGATTACAATGATGATACAAATTAAAATGGTATTTTGCCAATCTGCTGTGTTACCTGTTTTTAAAAACTCAAAGTAAATATTGGCTTATAATTTAAAATATTTGTGTGGTGTCTAAAATGTTAGACAGGTCCGTGAGTAGATATGTTTGAAAGTCGATTGTACCTTCTCTTAATATTATGGTTTTCCAGCGAATACTGAACAATATTCCCAAATTCTTAATTCATTAATAACAGCGTTTTATCGAGCGAATATTTTGTCTTTGGATGTAATTCTATTTCATAATAGAATAGAAGACAAGAAATTTACTAGTAAAAATACTGTTATTAATGTATTGTGTTAGAAGGTATAAGTGTGTCTCTCTGAAGTCTTTCCCTCATCTCTGAGGATTGTTCTCAGTGTCAGGGTTGCACCTGGAGCGAATGATCTGTCTCCACCGGTATGTCCAGCATGTCTCTTATACCTACATCATCTTATTATAAAACTGAAGGATGAAGAGACTTTCATTTGATCTATCTATCTTGTTAGTACATACTGTTTTTATTTTTACATAATATTAATGTATTATGAATATGAGAAGGTTTGAGTTTGTCTCTCTGGAGTTGGTCCCTCATGGCTAAGGATTGTGGTCAGCGTCAGGGACACAGATCATACACAGATAATTCACTTCAGATAAGATAAGATAAGATAAGATAAAATTTTATTTGCATAAACATGTGTGTACATACAATTAAGCATGAAGGATGTTACAATGTTAGTTATGTTCTTACATGTTTGTCATATACAATGGCGTGCAAATTTTATTTAGAAATATAATCAAAAAACAATAGAATTCATTAAAATGTCACATTTACCCTCAAAATGGTCAATAATAACTATTCAATAAAAAACAATAGAATTAAATAAAATGTCACAAAAATAAAATAAATATAAACAAAAAAATAATAATAATAACATGGTAATTATTTATACTAAGTTGTGCAAATGGAATCTCTAATAAAATCAGTGATACTGTAATATGCCTTATCGACTAAAAATGATTTTAATTTCTTTCTAAGTGCAACAATATTTAATTCTTGCCAACATTTCGGTATTTTGTTAAATACTATTGGTGCCATACAAAAAATGCTTTTGCGCATGAGTGCAGTTCTAGCGGGATGTAAACAAAGCTTCATATGATTACGTCTATTTCTTGGTATTATATCAGCCATGCGAGGAAACAGATTAGGATTAGATTTAACAAATAATATAGTTTCTAGTATGTAGAGAGACGGTAATGTTAGAATTTTATACTTTTTAAAATAAGGCTCACAACTATCAGTTGGTTGCAGCTTGAACATACTTCTTATGCATCACTTTTGGCCTTTAAATATGCTATCTTTATTCGTTGAGTTACCCCAAAAGATTACGCCGTATCGGAGGACAGATTCAACTATTCCATAATATGCTGTTATAAGTGCATCTATATTAACGATTCGCAATAGAGTATACAAAGCATATGCACTGCTATGAATTTTTTGGTTTAATGAATCTAAGTGTGCTTTCCAATTCAATTTGTTATCAATAATCAGTCCTAGAAATTTAGTAGAGTTAGTTGCGTCAATATTATTGTTATTATATTTAATGTCAATATCAAATGTCAGTGGCCGTTGACTAAAATGGATTATCGTCGTTTTGGCCGTATTAATTTTTAAATTATTATTATCCAACCATGCTATAATTTTAGAGAGTGTATCCGTAATATCGTTTTGAAGAACTGAAGTGAATGATCTGTGTGTGATGTGCACGTCTGTTTAAAAACCTGTTTTGTAGCTTGTTCCTATTTACTAGATTCTGATTTGACACTATATGTTGAAAAATATTGTATATGAAGTTGATTGCTATAATATCGCAAATTGAATTTAATTTTATGTTGAAGATTTTTAACATTTGAAAGCAAAGTTGGAAGGGGCCTAGCTTAAACAATAGTATAAAATTCATTGCTCAAAATCCAGGTAACAGAACCAGCGAATACTGAACAATATATACTCAAAACACAGGTAACAACCTAGTTTGAGAACCAGAGGTAAACCTGTCTGTACCCAAAACCATCCGATGTTGTATTCTGATAATGCTGTACTTAATCTACCAGTCTTTTCTGTCACAACAAGTAGCACAAGATTAAGTACAAACATGTAAACTTTAAGTGCTAAATAAAGAAATTATTATTTTTATAATTAATATTCCCAAATTCATAATATCGCGGGCTTCAAGCCACCAATTTACAGGAGACAAAAAACTTAATAACTTTTGTTCCAGTAAACCTAATTTCTTGTAATTTCGCAAGAGGTGTTAAAAAGACGTCCTCGATAGGATGTAATATTGTTTTTTTTTTTTTTATATCTCTAAACTAGAGATTTGGTGCTTACGTCTATTTAGCATGTTAGAATTGTCAATAAGCATAGTTTTATTTTGTGCAAAAACACTAGTTATTTGTGGAAGTATAGTAGGTATTTTGTCCTTTTTTTTTTTTTTTTTTTCTCTTTATTTATTTGGGGTCACATAAACGACCATGTCAGCCCCATCGTAACCTAAACATGAATATCTACACTTATTCTACTATTTTATAAACTAAAACGGCAGCTGCCGATAAGGGTGTAGACAGTATGCTTTGAAAGATGCCAACATCTATCAAATTTATATTTAACTTATACAATAAAGACTGCCTTTTAGCTCTAGTCTTGACACATTCCACTAACAAGTGATAGACATCGTCCACAATATTGCATTCTTCACAATTTGGGGTGGTACTTATTCCCATGAGATGGCGAAACTTATTGAGCGGAACATGTCCAGCTCGAAGTCTATGAGCTATAACAATGAGTTTTCTACTGAGACCACTATTGGCAAACCAGGGAATACGGGGAGGCTCGCTTTGTATTGTTCTATACCAGATTCCTTTTTCTAATGATCTTTGATTAAAATATTCTTTCCAATTATTATGACATATAATTTTAAATTTAGGTAGAATTTCGAAATAGCTAGGAGTAACATTGATTTCAACACCATCTGTAACAGCTTTCTTAGCCAAGCGATCTGCTTCCTCGTTCCCTAGCAAGCCAACATGTGACGGAACCCATTGCAATATCAGGCTAACATTGTTAATAAAAGAAAATTCGTGTATTTGTTTTAATATAGTATAAGCTACCAATACACCTCTGTGCCCAGAGGCGCATCGAGCTATATGCTGGAGTGCACTCCTGCTGTCTACAAACACAACAAACTTTTCACTATAACCAATACCAATATTTCGGCAGTATTTAAGGGCTTCCGATATTGCAACAAGCTCCGCCGTCATTATACATATTCCACTTTCAGCTATTTTAAACATACCACTACTTTTATTGCTTGGGTCATAAAATGCTGCACCAAGGTTATTATTTACTTTAGAGCCATCGGTATACAGTTTAAGCCAATTGCTATATTTACTATGTAAGTCCTCTAGTATATTAGCTTTTAATATGCTATTGTCATACTGTTTCTTAGCCAAAGTAACGCTATCAAGCTGGTATTTGATTATATTATTTAAAATTTTGTCCTGTTTGATAATTTAATTAGGTAAAAGTCAAAATAATATAAATTATTTATATACAATAAATTTAGCATAACAGATTGACAGAATTCCGTTTGCTTCTATTATTTTGTGATTTTGTACGTCTCTTTGGCATGGTAAAATTATTAAAATTGCAATAGTTAAACAGAAAAGTGCTTTTATAAGGTTTATTTTATTTCTGGTAAGATAATATAAACATTTATGATCGTTTGATTTCATTGTTAAAAACTATGAAATAAAAAATTACAATTATGAATTGGCTGATTACAAAAGTATGAGATCAAGTTTCATTTCTAAAATAATTAAAAATTACAAAATAAACGTTTTATCAAAACAAAATAAAAAAACACTTCCAAAATATTGTACACAAAATAATAGTATGTAATTATGTAGGGTAAAACCACCAGTAACTGGCCACTTAAGCACTTTCACCAAGTCACACTTCAACTATGACAACTTAAGCTATTATATTGAATATAATGTAATGCCACACAATAATATGCACATTCTTTTATGTACCGTAAACAGCTGCAACTTTGCACAGAATTTAAAGTTTTTTGACAATACTTTTTTAGTTTGTATAATCTATGGACTGTTATACATGTGCGTGGAATTTCAAGTTGAAAACTATATGAAATAGGGTCTACAATCTAATAAATTCCTGTGTTAAATGCTACAGAAACCGCCAAAGTTGTAGGCAAAGTTGTAGCACCTTTCTGCAAGATTGCCTATGATATTGACGCCACAATTACTTACATAATTTAAAAATAGATGTATATTTTCACCTACTATTAAAGGTATCTACATTATGAAAGATATAGAAGACAAAAAACAACTATATTTCACATTTTACAACACGTAGGCAAACTTAGGCCGGCTTTTAACACAGTTCCATACAAAAGTTAGGGCTGTGCTGAAAAAAAAAAACGAAATGATAGTCCCAGTATTTATTACGTAGGTGCTAAATACAAGTATACTATTTGCAATATTTCTTCTGCTCTATTTTAACAATTACGAAATCATAGTCAAGCTATGCATAAATATACGTAATTACACAGGTAGGTAAGTATTATTATTATTTTTTTCATAATCGTAACCCTTAGCGCATAAATTCAGAGGATTTTTTCTAATCAATAAATCACAGTCACATTAGGAGCTCAACATTACCATAAACTTATTAAAAGCTAATAGTAAAATAATCTAAATTAGTTAATAGGAACAAGTAAATGCTGTTAAAAATAACAAAAAGTAATCTTCTTCTACATTAATTATTTATCAATAAATCACAGTCACATTAGGAGCTCAACATTACGATAAACTTATTAAAAGCTATTATAGTAAAACAATCTAAATTAGTAAAAAGGAACAATTAAATACTGTTAAAAAAATAAAATCAAAAGTAGTCTTCTTCTACATTAATTATCAATAATAAATCACAGTCACATTAAGAACTCAACATTACAATAAACTTATCAAAAGTTATTAAAGTAAAAAAATCTAAATTAGTAAATAGGTAGGTACAAGTAAATGCTAATAAAAACAAAAGTTATAAATAATACGAGTACCTACGAAATAATCATAGCATTATTGAATGTTGTAGTCATTGAAATTAACATTGAATATGAATTGATCTCGACGTGAAATTTGAGGCGTAGGTAAGATCGATAGGACATCATCCAAATGTCTCATGCTGCAGATATCATCCACTGTTGGATAAGTAAAAATTGTTCCGTTTTCGTGTTTAGATTCTTTTACTCTTCGTGTAAATTTAACGGTAGGTATATCGTTATCAATAGATATGATTTGGCCCACAAAATGTTTCAAGCTCTTTTTTGTTGCAAAACGAATCAAAATCCAGTTTCCAACTTTAATTTTATGAGTATCACTTTCATCAAAAAACTTAATGTCATGTAGCCCAAACGTAGTTTCTGTAGGTATTGGATCAAAATTTTCCTTTTCCGGTTCCCATAAATATTCTGCCATGTAAGCACCGTAATTCGAATAATCTGAGTTACTACTAAGTAACTCTATAGACGAGTCAGAAGAAGAAGAACTGAGATGCCGTTTATGTTTCTTTTTTAAACATTCTTTGTTTTGATTAGTATTTTTGACTTTGGAAATCTCTTCTGTTTCAGTTTTCTTCCTTTTTCCTTTATCTTTATTAAGAGTTATCTTAGTCTGTAAGGTTGATTGATAAATAAGATTTGAACTACAATTTTCATTGATGTTTGTTTTAAAAGAATCATCCAAAGCAGAAGACTTTCCTTCTTTAATTAACATATCTGATATTACAACAACTTTAGGTTCTGTCGTATTGTTATAATTCGTAAAGCTCTTAGAAGAACCAGCACAGTATTGTGCCTCCATTGATTGCAGACAGTTGGGTAGATCATGTGGCTGCATAGCTATAAATGGTGAATTTGTTTCAGCGCTCCTAAAAGTCTGGTTAAGAAACTGAAGCTCTAATGTTGGCATACGTTTTTCTGTGAAATAACTGACATTACTTATTAAATCTGATTTTTTGTAGTTCGCCTGTAACTGTTTGTTCACAAATGCTATGCAAATCTCTTTTAATAGTTTTGGCTGTGATAGAGGGTATTTTGTGTCGACGTATCTGTTCATACGATTTCCTTTTTTTGAGTTAGTCCTTGAACCTGGTACCGATTTCTTTACTTTAAGTTCTGCACACTTCATTTTACGAGTATTCAAAGTTAACGCTTCAGCTTCTTCCGTAGATATTGATTTTCCAGGCATCACTGGTAATTTTTTATTTGAGCTATTACAGATTTTTTTATTAGACTCTCGTATTTGTTTCAAGAATGACAATAAAGAAGCATCGATATTCTTCGTATCCTCATCAGTAATTATAGGCAATTTACCAATTACTCTTGATGGGTCTAACGGGAATATACCAGAACCCGCAAAGCCATTCTTTATATTGGTAGTTTGGGTCATATTAATTTTTGTCATAAGGTCTTGTAGAAGTTGAGGAAAATGACACTTGTTAATTGTGGTAGAACTTTGGTTTTTAAGTTTATAATCCAGCAGAATTTCACGCCAACGCTTTTTCATGGGCCCAAAAAAAGCCACATCGAGAGGCTGAGTTAGGTGCGTCGCGTTGGGTGGAAGAAACACGAACCGAATGGTATTTTCGTCACACATCTTTATTACATCAAGACTAAGATGTGCAGCCAAATTGTCTCCTATAATTACCTTGGGTCCGTCTCGAGATTTGGCCCATGGTAATAATATAGTGTGGAACCAATCTTCGAAACATTTCATATCGAACCAGCCCGAATTAGTTCGATTATAGCGAGCCTTTGGAGGACCAAACTGGCACCAACGTGACCACAGATGTTCCGCTTTGTAAACCACATATGGCGGTAAACATTGTCCATCAGCCGTCACGCTGAACATAATTGACACTGAACTTTTACTTGAGTTAATAACACGTTCAGGGTGTTTGGTCCCTCTTTTAAATATGGCCTTTTGTGAACCTGGGTCGTCGCTTAAATTAGTTTCGTCAAAATTCAGAATATTTGTAGACGGTACATCTTTTATTGTTGATTTTAGATTATTGTAAAACGATGTCATTTCTTCCACTGATTTCGAGGCACGACAACGTTTAATGTTCTGCGTTTTTCTTTGAGAAAAATTATGTCTTTTTAAAAAATTGCGGGCCCAGCGTTCGCCCGGCATCTTTCCATTAAAAGGCATTTTTGCCCTTTCACACTTTTGAAGGTAATGATGAACCACCATTCGTAACTCGAGCAGTGATAGAGGGTTACCGAATTGTGCCGCAATGTTCACCAGTTTTCCTATATGTTCTTCTTCTTCTGTTGATATCTCTTGGGGTCGGCCAATAGATCTGACGTGCTCGTTTCTTATTTTATTTAGTATCGTACGCCTCGGTATGTCAAATTGCTTTTCAGCTTCATATGAAGATAGTGCTTTAGTTGATACTAAATCTACTGCTAGATTTAGTGTTTCTTTTGAGTAGTCAGCATATCGTCTAGCGCCAACTTTTCGCCTGTTTTTTTTATCATTCATAGTTTCGATTTTGTCAATGACCCTACAACAACGAAACAGGTAGGTTTACGCAGATATATACATAATGACTGGTGAGACACTAATAATATTTAAGGACAACATATATGATCATATTTAAAAAACATAACAAATAAATAACAAATAAATATCGGTTTGACAACCTGTTCGCACGTGGTGCGCATCTGCGAAACGTCTAAGCGTTCATACTTAAATTTGATTAACCATTATTACCCCAACTTTTTTACATAATTATAACGAGAATGAAGTATAGAGTACTTTTCTTTTTCTTGAACCCAATTAATCACAAAATTATTTTAGAAATCAGTTTACAATTCCCTGAAATATCGGAGGCCATACTAAATACAGCCCAACATAGAATCTCTTCTCTTTTGAAATAGTTTAAAAAATCTATATATCTGTACGCTTAGTACAAAAAGTACATATGTATATTCAAAATTAACAAGTCTATGTTGACAACCCTAGGCTAGGCAAACTTGTGATGCGCTTGCTCGCACTGACGTGTTTCAACATTACCTAACTAGCTAGTAACTGTATTTAATTACTTTTTAGAGATTTAATAATAGAAAAAGGTAAAAGGGTATGTTTGCTTACCTCGTAAATAATCAGCCAAGTCAAAAACTCAATATTTTAGCAGTACTTGCAAAAGTTTTGGAGCGAACGAAAAACAACGTGCTGCACTTAAACCGTTTAATATGACACTGACAGTTTTTTCAAAGTGTTACCAAAGTAAAAAAGACTAGATGGGGTTGCCACGAATATGTTTCTATTTTTCCCTTTAATAAAGTTAGAAAAATTGTAACGGTTTGCGAGAAAATAGCTATTGTGCCTAAAAGGCAATGTTGAGGCAAGTTGGCAATGTTGCAGCTGTGTACGGTAATTCAGGGTTTTAAAATTAAAAGAAAACAATATTTTTTATCAAATTTTAATAAAATCCAAAAATTATTACTTTTTGGTAGTTACTAGCCACTAATTTTAGAAACTGGCCGTCGCACAGACTGGTAAAGTAATGAAAAACCTGGTCAAAATTATTTTCTTATTTTTTCTTTATCAGAAAGGAAACCCATGACGTAAAATGATATTTCCCAATATAATTTTTGAAGATATTTGATAAAGGAGAAAAATAAAAAATACAATTACAAGGAAAAAATATGTATTGTGCTAACAAAGAATAAAATATACGTTGAAATACATTAAGGCTATAATTTCTTATACTAGATTTACAGAATAAAAACCAACTAAATTTTACATGTAAAAATTACATTTAACTTATTGTGTCATCTTCTACTATGAAGAACTCCAATGCTTCTTTAGAGAAAGCCTGTCTATTTTTAGCCCTTTTCTTTTCGCTTTGTAGGCTACTTATGTAAGGGTCTGATGTCAGAAGAAGCCGGTTCAGCACATCTTCATTGCAGGCTTTTCTAGAAAACTTCCTAGAGAAACTTTCCCTGTATAGCCGAAAGTGCTTGTTGCGGGCCTCCGCAGCCTCCTCTGACAATTGACCAATAGGCAGAAGCGCGTGAGATATTACATTTGAAGAGTGTATCAATATTTTATGTACAGTAGGACTCATTGGTTGCCAACCGTACAAGCTAATATAACAATGCGCCACATCCATTGTGTAGGTAGAAAATTTGTCCAAATCTATTTTAAATCCTGATGATATGACTTCTAAAATTATTCTAAATTTTTTTATAAGGTCTTCATCAATACCCGTGATAAATGCTGCATTTTCTGGATCGGAAAAGAATTTGCGAGAAGTATTTCCGTCATTCGTGTTTCCGTAGCCAGCTTTTGGAATGTCTACGAGCAAACCCATTTTTTCCCGGAATTCTTTTTGTATACTTGTCTTTGCTGCTTGTATTTTATCTTTGTCTTCTTTTTTAGATATCCGTGCTTTATTTACACCTGCCCTTATTTTATAAGACAAATGTAATAAAAAATCGAAGAAACGGATTCGTGCGTGTAAAATTGACAATCCGAATTTGAAAGTGTCTGGATTTTCGTGCTGCATGCGTGTATTCAGATTGTTAAAATCTTTAGAGGTTTTACCGCATATATAGCAGCGCTGAGTTAAGTTGTGTTAGTGGCCGCGTTACACACTTTTCCGTCAATCATTGTTGGGAGTAACGCGTGCTTAACTTGAATATTTTCATTAACAACTGTAGGCTGAAGAAATTTTACTTGGTTCTCAATATAATCGATTTCTTCGTTAGTAATGTCTTTGTCTTCTTTGACATAACGAAACCTAATAGGCCGGCAGAATCTTGGTGAGGATGGTTGAGGATTCTGCCATATGACTTTAGTGCCGTATGTGAGCCGAAGTGGTACCATTGAACTCATAAATATGTTTGCATCACTATTACCATCTTCCTCGAATTTTTGCTTGTACTGATTTTGCGTAGACCCATCGCATCCCCATTTATAAATCAGTACAAACTCAGCGTTTGGCTCTAGTCGTTTGAGAACCGGTTCCAAATATTTGCAGAGCCGCGAAGCTGTGTGATCAAGCAGGTCTTGTAGAATCACCTCTGCTACCATCTCATTGACGTTTTTCGGTGGATAACAATT
This sequence comes from Herminia tarsipennalis, assembly GCA_945859575.2. Lineage (NCBI taxonomy): Eukaryota > Metazoa > Arthropoda > Insecta > Lepidoptera > Erebidae > Herminia > Herminia tarsipennalis. Next base: position 4,892,908 of record OX243849.2, on the reverse strand, counting down.
TTGTTTTGCCCTCTGGACATACGTATAACAAGGATATACGTCTTTATTTGCCTGGTGTATAATTTCGTATTGACTTAAGGTCATGTCTGCTTCCACGAAAATCATTAACGCGTCTTCAGGCGTATGTTTCTTGGTAGTAGTAGTTTTACTACCAATAGCAGCTGCTGCGCGAAACTTCGTTGCTCGGGTAGGGCTTTTAGTCACTTCTTGAATCACATAGGCAACATCGTTGTTACCCTGCAGCTCTTTGACTCATTTGTGCCGCATAAGTGAGTGTCTCCACTGACACGTTTTGTCTAAGTGCCATTGTTTTACGACGCTTTGACCGTTCACTTAATTCTCCGAATTCTTTAGATGGACGACCTGCCCCGGAACTTCCTGGAATTGACCCAGCAGGTAAAGTGACGTCACCGTTGAGCCATTCTTCGTTTTTTTCAAAGAAACGAGTCTCCGTACTGTTGCACGCTAACCACTTTCGTTTATAACTCACTTTAAATGATTTAATTGTTTTGAACAGTTCGTCAATTTTCTCAGCGGGGCACTTTGTCACATCCACTAACTTCTTGTCCAAATCCTGAAGCTTTCCGTCAAGCAATCGCTGCGGACTAGCTCTAACTAACTCATGAAGCTGTTTTCTAGTCATAGAAAAGACACAGTGTAGAGAGTCTGTAACAATAAAAATAATCGTGAGAAAATCGTATGTAAAGAGACAATTTTCAGAGTTCAAATTATCTTTTATGTGAATATATGTGAATGTTTTTGCTACTTAGTATAATTACACGTATCCTCTAGTTTATTGAAATATTACTATACAGCTGTTGCGACGTGTTGCACATATTTAAAAATACGATTTTTAACAAAAATAAAAGAAAATTTCAATATTTTTAGGTATGTTGGTATACTGCAAAGTAGGACTTAAAAAAACTTTCTTAAACATATAAAACGAATCATAGAATATAGTACATACCTTGACTGATAGAATCCATAACACTTTTTTTTATCTTGAATCACTTTGCACATAAATTAGGGCACCGAGATATAACGATTTTTTAGAGTTGTCGCGAACAGAGACGAGTGTGAAGGACGGGAACTCGACAGCAGGTAGAGATTTTGCGGAGTGACGCGTGGATTATCTACCTTTTATGGGATTCAGTTTGAAGTACAATAGACCATTTCAAGAAATTTGAATTTTGACCAGGTTTTTCATTATTTTACCAGTCTGTGCGTCGTCAAACTGTTAATTGGCCACCTGAAATAAGTTGTAGTTTCATCCTACTATCTATAGTGGAACATAAATAAACTTTGAACAAAACAACATTCATTATGTTAGACATTAAATCAACATTTTACTCATAATATTAATAACCTTACGTGTAATGAGATTCAAACAAAAGTCACGAAAAACTAATTGTTTATTAATCTCATGTGTATTTTCAGTCTTTTCTTTACATAAATCTGCTTTAATTATCTTTGTGTCGCTTTTTCCATCACTTTTTTTCTTGACTTTCTTTTTAGGTATACTGTTCTCTTTTTTTCTTCTTCTTTTCTTCTCGTAGTCTCTTTCGTTCCTCTTTTGCAGCTTCTTCTTCTTCTTCCTTTTTTAGCTGTTTTGCTTTTATTTTTTCCACGTATTGGTCTGAAGTTAACGCAAATGGCAGTCTTTCTGTTTGGCGCTTTCCTTGGCGTTTTGGTGATACTGGTATGTTTTGTTTCAAGTATTTAGTTAGGGACACATTAGAAATTATGGAAACCTTCGAATATGTGATTTGTTTTGACGTGCTGGGCTGCGGAGTGGGACTACGTTCTGTTATAATATTCTGAAGTGTCGGCTCACTGTACTCTTCTTTCTTTTCATCTTCTCTTTCTTCTTCTCTTTCTTCGGTTTTATTTATTAACTCACCTGTAAATTCATCAAGAATCGTCCTAGGGTTTTCGTCTTCTTCTATAATATCAGTCACATTGTCTTCTATGATTATGGTCGGTTGGTCGAACGGTTCACAGTCCACGTCATTATTACTTCTATAATTATTATTGCTTTTCGATGTAGCTTCGAATCTTTGCCATAAATTGTAAATTGCAGTAAAGTTATCATCTGACTCTAAAATGGTTGAGACTGTTTGACATTTTTCAAGAATTGATTCACCCACAATGTTACAAAACTCTGAATAGGTCAGCACACTCATATTATGCTTAACATTTGTTTCCGACGTGGATGTATCATCGGGTTGGTTCACTCTTGAAATGCACTTGCTAAAATCGACATTATTTGGTTCAAATGGACACAAAACGGATACTCTGAATCCATTTATTAATGTCTCTTTCTTAGAACACGAGTCTACAACTGTTTTTAACAGTGGAGCAAAGGTTTCTTTAGTCAGACTTTTTTGGTAATTATTCGCAGCGTACCAATCGCGCTGTACCTTCTTTCAAGCAACTTTTATTGGGCGAAAAGCTGCAACATCTGCTGGTTGTAGTATGCGAGTTGCGTTTGGATAAAGCGCTATTAGATGTATTTGAAGACGGCGGCATAGTTCTGATACTTCTATGGTTATATGGGTTTTGTGTCCGTCGACAAACAGAATTACAGGAAATGGGATATTACTTTCTAAAATTTGCTGGTGTAGACAGTTAAAGATATAATCATAAAAAACCGCTGCAGTCATCCAACCTGTGTCGCTTCGCCCTATTCCCAAACCAGATGGCACACTCAACGATACTCGGTCAGGTATCCGTTTATAAGGATAGATAATATAATCATTGGTCTAAAGACGTGTCCAGCAGCAGAAAACGTAAATAAAACTGTAATGTTTTCTTTAGACGATCCTTTTTCTACCTGATACACATTTTTGCAACCTTTCTCTGCCAGTACTTTGCCTGGTTTTGGGCAAATATTGAATCCAGTTTCATCGGCATTGAACACTCTTGTCGGATCTTGAATGACGTCATTTAGTTCTTCCTCGACAATATACTGCTGTATTTCCTGAAACCATTTCCTAATGTCCTGTTCAGAAACACATGCATTTGCATTTGTTACTCCTTCTGATGTTCGAATATAAATATCCTTTAGTGCACTTTCATAACTAAGTTTTGTTAACTGGTTAAGAAAAACCCTTTTTTATTATTGTTTTCACAACTGGTTTTTAAACAAGAATACGAAGTGTTCATTCATAACTGACAATCACAAATAGTTAAGAAACGAATAATTATGATTATGTTTTTATAACTAGCTACAGTCAGCAATAACATTTTTCCATTAACCTTAAATCAAACACAAAATGTAATTTAGGTAAATTAACTTTTACTTAATATTTAAATGGGGCAGTTATTTCTAAACAATGTCCAACAGTGATAGACTTATTTGTTAAAAGACGTATAGTATCCGCAATTTCTTGGTCAATCTCTTGGTAATTTTTGTTCGATGTGTTTTTGTTTGTTTTGAACGACATTGAAATTTTTGTTTCTTTAATAAGAACATTCAGAATTGTTGCTAGCGACGGTTTTTGGCGTCCAACCATTCTATTAAGTCTTGCGTGCCAGCCTTCTAGATTGTTGGTGGTCCGAATTTCCTCGCCGTAGCGGCACCAAGTCTTGATAAAATTTACGTCGCTGAACCAGTAACGGTTTAGGTAATTGTTGAACTTTATCACTGCTTCAGTTTTCGGGGATTTGGTCATTGTATACTTGTAACCTGCCATTACATATCTCAATGGCAATCGGGCTAAGCCAGCACATCTCGCAATATGTCGTCTTTGTATTGTAGATTTAATCCCTAATCGTTTCGCCTTTTTAAAAAGGCTGGCACAAAAATGATAATAACATCCTTTCATTACTGCATTCGAAAAATTTTTTCGTATTGCTTTCATTGCTGAGATTTCGTAATCCAGTGTCAATTTTACGGGGTTCCATTCAGGAATTTGTGACTTTATCATTTCAAATATAAGTTTGTAGGTATTTTCAGTTTTATTATGAATGAAACCAAAGAATAAAGGTACAATTTTTTTTTGTTATTTTATGTAGTCCATGAATGGTATATATTTGTGTAAAAGGTTCAGGGCATGACTTAAAAGTTCCATCCAGAAAGTAATGTTCGAAATTGTCTAAATACGTTTTTATATCAGAAGAAGAAAATATTAAAATCCTGGTGTTTGTGTCATTGTCGTTATAGTCGGCCAGGAGGAAGTTTTTATATTTTTTTGGTATTTCTACTTTAGTTGGTGATTCAAAATGGAGCTTAGAAACTCCTAATGCCTTATTTCTTGCTTTGTATAGACCACTTTTAATATTGTCAAATTTTGGTAAGTCTGCAACTAAGTGCAAGCCATCGTCTTCCATTTCGCATACTACTTCTTCAAACTGTTTTTGTATTGGATCGACATTAGCTACTATTTTAGTTTTCAAATCTTTCATTTTCTTCAAAACTAGATATTTTGCACTATTAGGTAAACAATCAATATCGTGCACGCCCTCTTTAACTATATGGTTTTCATTGCTTAATGTCACATTACCTTTACAACCGGTTTTATTGTAGCATTTCCAAAAAACATTTTCGTTCACATAAGTTTTAATTTTATGGTACTGACGGCCGTCGTAGTAGTTTCTCGCGATCCCTTTTTGTCGTTATGAACTCCATGATGGGCTTAGAAAGCGACATAGTTTATCACTTAAGTTTTCGGTTGTTATATATTTTATATAAATTGCACTCAATTGCAATAGAAAACTAAATAATACTAAAATGACAATGTCAATGTCATGCCATTGCAGTTTACATATCAATAATAGATAATAATTTATTGAGATAAGAACCTCATCCGTTTTCCGCATGCAATACTCTCGATAAAAACTCTAACTCTGTTGTTTTTATTTTGATTTAAGGTTAAATGAAAAATGTTATTGCTGACTGTAGCTAGTTATAAAAACATAATCATAATTATTCGTTTCTTAACTATTTGTGATTGTCAGTTATGAATGAACACTTCGTATTCTTGTTTAAAAACCAGTTGTGAAAACAATAATAAAAAAGGGTTTTTCTTAACCAGTTAACAAAACTTAGTTATGAAAGTGCACTAAAGGATAAATATTAGGGTGTCTTTTCAGGAAAGCCTTAAACCACACATCTCCCGGTTTGTTCTCTCGGAAAGGGTTGGATCTCGGATTTTGTTGCAAAAAATTCTGGACACACGAATTGAATATCCTCCTTCTTTCTTGGGAAGCCACGATTTGATAATTGTATGATGAAGTCACATAAACTGTTTTCTTCAGCTTCAGTTAGCACTGGATCTGGTTCAGACTTAAACTTTGTATCAGGATTTTGAATTTTAAATTAAAGGCTACTTCTAGGCACACCAAATTGTTTAGCCGCCTGTCGAATTGAACCCTCTTTATTTTCAATAAATTTAAGAGCCTTATCTATTGTTTCTTTGCCGTATTGTCGTTTTTTTAGGCATTTTACTAACACTTCAATGAACTGTGAAAAAAAAAGAAAATAGATTAGTAACTGGCCACAAACTGGCCACCTATGCCAGTTTCTGATTGGAGTGGACTAGTTCTTCTTAGTTTTCTTCTCCTCTTAAAAGAAACACACAAATCTACACCTTATATAATTAAACATCATAAATACGAGTTATTTTTAGAAAAATTTGAATAATAGGTAAAACTTTAGTAATGGCATGCGTGGCCAATAACTAAAAACGTGCAAAAAAAAAATTTAGAAACTAGCCACCCTTCCAATAACGACTTATTTAAGATTTTATTAGAATTAAGCTAAAAATTCATATAACTCACCATTCAAACACGTATAAGGGCATTTCTCTGTAAGCTCGTACAAGCCGCATATAAAATCTGTCCTGGCAATTATTTTTAGCATTTGCCAAAAAAACGTGTACTATTTTGAAGAAAATTAAATATTATTTCAGTTAGATATGGAGGCCCACTGAATTTACTAATATTTACCGAGTTATTAGCCATTTTCCAAAAAATCATGACAGGGGACTGTTTGAAACATCAGGGGACTATTTTGAACGTGACAGGGGACTGTTAAGTAAGACAGAGGACTGTTGTACTTGAAAACAAAAGTCATTCTACATTAATCAGTCGTTTATTATTTTTATAGCATACAATCGCATCAATAGTAAAAGAATCTTTATAAAAAATTAACAGAAATAACAACTTTCTTTAAACATTTATATCAAAAATTAACCTTAAGTGCTAGAAACAGTTTGTACTCACTGAGATCTTCATAGTCTTATTATAATACTATTAATAATTAAATGCTTTATTCAGTATTTTTTTTAATACTTACTATTATTAACATAATTATTAGAAAACAGTCTTTTCTCTCATACGTATGATATTTCAACTGAGATATCGAATCAAATCCTAAGGCTTTGTCTTATTCTAATAAGGCACGTCAAAAAATTTAAACACTTAAAAAAAAATAACAACATCAAAAAAATTAGCGCTCGAAAACGTCAACTTCAGTAGAAAACTTATAAAATATTCTCTTTCCTTTTACAATCAAGTCAGGATTATCCAACTTTTGGATAACTTGATTAAATGACACGTCTGAAATGTCCTTATCGTCTATTCTAAAAATCTGCTCTTTATGGTCACAAATCTTGAGGAAAGTAACACGTAAGTCGTTTTCATCGTCATCAATCTCATTAATTACGGCAGCATACCGGTATTATATATTTTTAGTTGGGAATTTCACAAAAACGTAGTCTCCAGTATTGTAACACGAATTGCGAGTGCCACTCGTTCCTGAGATATCGTCATCCAATCCTTAAAAGGGCTTGTTAGATGTAGGTGTCAATTCAAGTTTAGCCGATGCAAGATCTTCCGGTTCGGATTCTGTAAACACTTCTTCTATTGTCCATCTAGGCTTTGGATCATAGTTGATATTGCCAATTTTATAATGCTCACAAGAGCCGCTTTCACAAAAGCAGCTAAGACTTCTCATTATAAGTGTTTTACATTTATTTGGGACGCCGAGGATAGAGTTGGAATAAACACCTGTGACCTGATGCACATTTAAAGTGCCTTTAAAACCCTTCTGATCCGCTGATTCTTTCTCAATTTTATCGATCATTGCCTGAATGTCTTTACCATCAATAGCGATACATGTGATGCCAAGACATCGCTCTTGGATTACTTTAACAAACTGCTCAATATTATTGATGTCGCCTCCAGAATTCACAAAAAAATCAGCTGTTCTTTTACACGTTGCTCCGACACCATCCGGTGCACCTTTTCCATGGCCACTTTCAGTGTAGTTCCATGTAAAGTTTTCAATAGCTGGAATTTCTTCAGAGAATTTAGTGGCCATTATAAAAAAACATAGTTTTATTGCGACACTGCGTAACAGGACCGTCGCTTAAGAAATGCACTCGTTTGATGCCACGTGGAAGATTCTTGAAAATTGGTCGCGGATGTGTCCAAATGGCAGCAGGACATAACTCATTCGGGTTATGTTCTCGGAAACTGTGCAAAAAGAAATAATGTAATTTCTTAGGTAAACTACTACGGCATGGAGACTGAGTTAAGCTCGAGATCCACCGAAATGAAAGGCCTGTATTTCTTCTGCGTACTTAGTGCAATAATTCTCGCTAAAGTCTACGTGAATCAGAACTTCATCATCTTTTAAATGTGACTTTAAATCGTTCATGGCTCTATTTTTTTCAATTTCTTTGAGCACCACAATTTCATTTGCTTGAAGCATTGGGGGCGCATTTGGGTGATTTATCAAAACAGATCCTATATTGCTGCTCAATAAAATGAAATGTTCAATCATGTATAGTTGCGAGTTCCACCTTGTTGAGACGTCCCCTACGAGATGTTTTAATTTTCCCTCGGAAACATTTTGAATGGTTTGCGATTGTCTCAATTCCTCAGCACCAACACCGCTTTCGTGGAACCAAGTTACTATTTTTCGGACCTTATCCAAGAAAATTTTGATTTCTGGTATATTTACTGAATTGTCTACCACTAAATTAAGGGTATGAGCTAAACACCGAACATGCTTAGCTCGACCAAAAGTAATCTCAACGGCTTTAACGATGTTACTGCCATTGTCAGTAGTAATACTTACAATTTTATCGTGGGACAAACCCCAGACATCACAAATCTTAATAATCATCTCTGACAAATACTCTCCTGTATGATTATCGTCAAGTGGTTCACATGCAATGTTAATTGACTTCATTTCAAAATTTTCTATGAAGTGTACTGTTACACCCAAAAAACTCCTTAATTGCAAATCTTTCCATTCATCAATTGTAAGGGAAACGTTTTTAACTAATCGTAATTTTTGTATGACAAGGGTTTTTGTTTCTTCATATTTAGTATCTATGAGATCTGTGATAGTTTTACGGCACGGAACCTTGTACAATGGAACTACGGTCTTCATTAATTTCTTGAAACCTGATCCTTCTACTATACTGAAGAGTAGACTGTCCCGGCATGTCATTTCCGCTATGTTTTGAGTTATTTCCTTATTTTTTTTCCATCTGAGCCATATTCCAAAATTTTCGCAAAAGAAGATCCAATACTTGTTCTGGTACGCTTTGGAGTTGAAGGTCCACCTTCCATTTCTGTTGCTGGAGATTGCATCGGTGCATCTTTATTCCCAGATATGCTGATATCTTGAATGTTATCTTTATATAAGTTCTACGACAATAAAAAAACAGGTAATTTCACAAAAATTAAAATTGATTTCCGCAAACCTATTTTGTATTTCTGGATTTTCTGGCAACACTAAAACAAACGTCAACAAGACAAACAAACTTTTTCGTAATTCTTTTAAACTCAAAACACCGGTCAATTTCAATGCTCAGTTCGTCTTCGTGTCTCTTCTCTTTAATCATTTGACATTGGCAGAGTTAGCGCCACGCTACAAGCCATAACAAAAAAAAATACTTATAAATAATATAAACTATGGCTGTATAAATGTATATAATATTATAAATAATATGAAGGGGGATAAACCTATATAACAGGAGTACATATGATATTAAATATGATAAATATAATGATGAAGAATAATTAAATTATGTGCGATGAAGAGTGATAAAACATGGTTGTAAACAAACAGGTTTGTTGCAACCAACACAGAACGTGTGCGTCCGTTTTTTACATACGGCGCGCTGACGGCGCATGCGTTGGTGCTGCGATGCTTCTCTCGGGTACTCGGAGATACTGTGAGTAATGTCCACACGTAAATGTACGCACGTTCTGAGTGGCTACGAGGGAAGGTCTATTGCATAAAGATATATTAAATGGTCGGACACTATGATTATGGTTGGCAAGAAGGGCCTTAACTAAAGAAATTCGAAAATTTCGATGGGAAAGGCAAAATGTAGATGGTGGTGATTTTTAATGAATAATAAATGAATTTAGAATACGTACATTTAATAACCTTCTAAATAATTTTTTGTACCAAACTCTCATTCTTTTCCTTTCCATGGGGTACAATGCCAGCATCTGGTCTTTTTTATCCACCCCACCCATCATAATATTGTAATCCAATATTAGGATGGGTTTGGTGGATCCCTCGTAGCAGGAGACGGCGTTGCCATGGTATGTGGATATCATAGCAACCCTGTTGCTATCCTTCCACACCATAACATCGACATCCCCCGAGGTAAGACCAGTAAGCTGCCCTTGCCGCATCTTATCTTTAGTTAGAGTGTGTAGGGCCTGAGGAACAAACTTGCGGTTCGTTCTCAGTGTGCCTACACAATCAAAACCTAAAGATTTGAGGCGCGTGCTAGGGCAGGGCTATTGTAAAAATTGTCCATCCACACAGTGTGACCCATATTCTCGAGACCATCTAAAAGTCTGAGAACGAGGGCTGGTGTGAAGGCGTTTAATGTATCTTCAGGTTGTTGTGGTGGAGATTTCTTATGAGCGTGAATCTCAAACCGCCACAAGTAGCCAGTTTGGGATTCACAAATCTCATAAGTTTTAATCCCCATCACAGCAGCCTTATTGGGAACTAGTTGGTTTATATCAAGCCAACCTTTCCACATGAGAAGACTCTCATCTAATAAGATGTTTTGGGACAGCTTATACATAGATTGAAATTTATTATTTAAATGTACCAATATTGGCATAATTTTAAAAAGTCTTGCCTCGGAGAAGTCCAGTTCTAGCGCAAACATTTCATTATTATCATTAAAGTGCAAACATCTCGTCAACAGTGAAAATCTGTTGTACGACATGTTTGCGCTAAAACCGGGAGTACAAAATATATCTGCATTGGCATTCCAGTACTCCTCCAATCTGGACTTACCCACAACCCACATCGCAATAGTCATACCAAAAAAATGTCATAGGGGTCAACAGATGGAGCTGTCGGACCTACATTATTCTGTGAGAAGCTTTCTCGCCTCGATTCAGGTCGAATCGGAGCATTAGGAAATGCTTCCCAATCAAAACAATAAAAACTATGAGGCAGTTCCCTCTCCGCAACCTCGGCGGATTCGGCGACAGGAGCTGCAGCTGGCTCCTCACCAACATTTTAGTATGGTCTACTTCTGAAACAAATACCTAGAAAAACAATGAACAACTTACATCGCTGGTGATGGCACGTTTGAAATCTGCGGACTCTCGGGTTGCGGAGACGGTACTGCCTCCACAGAGCTACAACAAAAAACAAAAATGTTCTACAACAAACAAACAACGAAATACACAAAAATAATACAGTGAGAACAAATTAGATAATTGGATCCATGATACAAAATCTTAATATAGTCTACCTCTTGAAACAAATAGAAAATCGATGAACAACTTACAGCGCTGGTGATGGCACAAACACGGAAGGAGCGCGAGATGTTGACGCCACAGCACCCTGGGCAGTCCTAGAAGGAAATAAAAATAAAAATTATTACATGCACTAAGATTAAAAAAAAAAAATACGAAAATCTACTTACGGTTGCCACAACCTCCTGCGCTTAGGGTGCAATGGCGTCTCCAAGGGCTGACCTTGCGGCATCAACTCTACGTCAACAATCTGGAGCCTAAAAATATCAGTTAAATTATAAAACTAAAAAAATTAATAGTCAAATAAAAAAATATATCATTAAATAAAAAGAAAAAGCAAGCTTACTCATCGATTGACTGAGGTCCCGGCCTACCTACAGGGACACGGCCCCCCCGGCTGCCACGACCGCGGCCACGAGGTAGTGGCGCTGGCGCACCACCATCACCACCAGGTGCACGCGAGGACCCTCCCCGGACACGCACACCTCGTCCTCGACGTGCACCTCTGGTACGTGGTCGTCTATTACTGCAATAGAATATTTTTGTTTGAAATTCATTTATGTGGTTTATAGCGTATTGCTATATTTATTGTGAGTCAATGAGAAGCGAGATGAAGGGTTGTAGATTATATTGACTTGACTTAATTGACTAGCTTAATAAATCTTAAACCTAAGTATTTATACACGTAAAAATATAGGAAGTAATATTATAATAGGAGGGCGATTTGTTTATTCAGCGCCTCTTAGCAGTACGTGTAGATTGCGTAATTTATAAATAATAAAATAGACAATTAGGAAGTGCAATCTAAACATGTACTGGTGTTTCATTATTTGGTATAGGAATATACTATGGCGACTGCCATAGATATTCCCCCTTTTGTAAAAAAATTATACATTTGTAAAAATTATACATTTAAAAATTGTAAAAATTATAAGTTGAAAATTGTACAAAAAAAATTGAAATATCTTATTAATTATATCTATTTCCGACAGTCTTAAGCAGCATTCGAGTCCCTGACGATTCGCAACAGGTTCTTCTCTATTTTTGCTCCGATTGCTCGGTAGATAAAGTATATACTGAGTATTAGTATTATTACAACTGCGGTGAATATGGCCACCATGATCCACGTGCGGAGGTCTTGTAGGTCCCCAGATAGCTTTGAATGGAGTTTTGTAATCTCCTCTGGGATCGCGGCGTTGTTCTGCACCATATTCACCTGCTCTTTCTCGTGACTGCTTGTAGAACCCATTGTAGTTGGAAGTCTTGTAACTCGAATGAATGACTGTGGTTTTGCATGTCTTTATATACTACGATTGGAATCTCACCGTTGGTCGGGAGATTCGTCCGGAACGTGTTTTATTCGGGCAGTTCTTATCTTCTAATTTTTTATCTTCTATGTTATTTCTAATCGTGCAATTTTGATCTCTTATTGTTTAGCAATCCTGTATTTGTCAGGAGGTAGCGGACGAGCTCGAGTAGCTACTGGAAAACCCTTTGTAATGATTTGATGCTGCACCTGATGTTTGGGAGGTTGGTTCATCGATCTAGGCTTAGTGATACCTTCATATTTCTCTAACAAGCACTTTATCGGTTCTGGTAGAGAAGAGTTTATCGATCGGATTGTTGCAATATTTGCTTTCAATAATCTTGCGGGCGTCTTAAGCCTGTGTTGTTATCAATTAATTTTTGTCCGTGTATATCGACTAATAATTGATAATGTTCAAGAAAATCAGCTCCCAAAATTGGCATGTTAACGTCGGCAATGGTAAATGTCCATTTAAAACTTCGACGTAGTCCTAGGTTCAGCATTAAGGTGCGTTCACCATATGTGTTGATAGAGCTCCCATTGACAGCGAACAATTTGTATTCGCAGGCTCCGCTATTCTTGTCTGTGCGGTTTATAACAGATATGTTAGCACCCGTATCGACTAAGAATCTATAACCACTGTTAGAGTCAGTTATAGTTAGACGGTTTGATGGGTGAATTGCACAGAGACCCGTCGCATTCTGTGCTAGTTCTAGTTTTCCGAATGCTGGTTGTTTTTGTTGTTCCATGAACATGGTTGCGTACATTTATACACTTTTTGTTTGAAACGTCTGTGATAAAAACAAAGTCCATTACTCGCCATTCTATTTTTAGACCTTGACCGTGTATGCGAATTGTTACGTGAATGGAATCTGCCGCGTTGCAAAGGTCGGCGTGAGCGACCGTTTTGCAACTCATCAATTTTAATTCGCATAGCTGCAATCTGTGACGTCAGGCTTGTTATTAAATTAATTTCTGCGGTCGCCGATCGTGACGTACTTCTATTATATCGCATGTTTTCGTGGATTTTATCGGCGAGGTCGCATAATTTATCTAATCCTAACTCTTCGGATACTGCTATGATTGACGTAATTTCTGCTGGGAGTTGTCGAAACCACAGTAGGCGAATTGTATCTTCATTGATCTTGCCGCAGCCTGCTTCCTTCATTTGTCTTAACAATTGAGACGGTTTCTGATCTCCGAGGTCCATTTCTGAGAGGAGTTTGTGAAATCGTCGATGCTCGCTTTCTTCGTAACAGCTTATCGGTAGTTTAGTCGGTCCTTGATAGTGGTATATTGTTTTTCCGCTGGAGGGCTTGTCAGTATATCACTAACCTGGTGTATGACTTCTTTTGGTAATTTTGCTATTACCATGTTATATTTGTACTCTTCCCCCTGTTTTTGAGGTGCCATAATTGCCTCGAACTGGGCGAACCATAGTCTTGGTGAGTCGGTCCAAAACTGTGGTAATTTTTCTGAGACGGATATCGCTGCTATCGTCTCAGCGCTAGCGTCGCCCTTGATAGGAGAAGCTGGTGGGACCATGGTAAATTTTTGTTATTCCGCGTAATACTGGCCTCTTGAAATTTTAGCTGGTGAGACCCGCTTGTGGGAAGCCAACAAAAATGTGCCGAAAACGTACTACACTAAATTGACCGATCCTATGCCTATTCTGGTAATCTATTGTTTCGCTAGATTCGCTGCTGAAAACCAAATTGGGTACCGATCGACTCGGAATTATATCAGCACTAGCTAGCAATAGATCACGTCGGGGTCACCAATTATAGCGTATTGCTATATTTATTGCGAGTCAATGAGAAGCGAGATGAAGGGTTGTAGATTATATTGACTTGACTTAATTGACTAGCTTAATAAATCTTAAACCTAAGTATTTATACACGTAAAAATATAGGAAGTAATATTATAATAGGAGGGCGATTTGTTTATTCAGCGCCTCTTAGCAGTACGTGTAGATTACGTAATTTATAAATAATAAAATAGACAATTAGGAAGTGCAATCTAAACACGTACTGGTGTTTCATTATTTGGTATAGGAATATATGTACTATGGCGACTGCCATATGGTTATTTCGGTATAAATTAAGCCTAAGACGTAACTTTGTTAAGATGATCAGTTGACTATGTTGATAAGACAGTCATTTTTCCATTAACAAAAGTCATACACATATTTCCTTGCCCTCTGATTCCATTAAAATAATAGTAGTTTCACCCAACAATCATCTTTTTGATACCAAGATAACATGCATTATGCATTAAAAAAAAAAAGTCATTGTTAAAAATATCCATTAAACAACAAAACCAAATAAAAACTCGGAACAAGAAAAATATATAAAAATAAAATCAACATGAAGCCATCTCCGCTATTTCCAACCGGCTCAATAAAATGTCGGATTCACAGTCACTGAACTACGATCCCCGGCTGTCATGGCGGCCGCTTTAACTTAACTTTATAATCGAAGTAATACAAATTAAATGGGTATTACGTTTGGAGATATGTATATTATCGTTAATACTAACAACATTTTTCAGCCAGAATGATGTTTTTATTAAAAATAAAGTAAAAATGCGTTTGTTCCCACTTGTTCTATTGCACAGTTCTACGGTAGAACTAATGGGATTTTTTTTTCTCAGTAGTACTACAATATTCGATGTAACAAAAAGTGGAACTAGTGGGAGTCTTCCTTCCCACTTGTTCTATCTAGAATAGTAGAACTAGCGAAACTTGAAGTTTTACACCAATTAATGTATGAGCAATACTAGTTGTGTCGCAATAGGATTAAAGACACTTTAGTATTACTGGACATAATAAATTAATACGCTATTATTAGTTTATAAATCACAGATTTTAATGTTAAATACAGTTTTCAATTTTTTATATTTGTAGACATTCCTTTTATTGTAAGCTATTTAGATTATAATCTCGAAAATAATATCGATTATAACTACATATATAGTATTTTCCAAAATCTCTATCAATCACAATATAAGTACATAATAGGTACTAAAAATAAAAATAAACTAGCAGTGCTAAAACTAGTAGGCAACTGAATAAAAATGTTTAAAATTGAAATGAAAAATTGTCTTAAGAAAAAAGGTAGTGAGTAAATGAAGCTTAACGATAAAATGCATGGTCATCCTAATCTCTTTGTTGCTCGCACAATATACTTTTGTTTTAAATTAAACAATATTTAGACAAAGAAGATCTCAAATAATCGACTTCTAACTTATTGGGCCATTTCTACATCTTTACTTAACTAGGTATCTACCGAATCATTTCTAAAAAGTGCCCGACGACAATTTCGCCAGTTACTAATTTTAATTGTGCATGTCTTATAAAATCATCATTGTCGATTTCCATCCTTCGCCGTTTAGGTTGTGAATGAGAAGGATAATTCTGAATATTGTGAGTACGTAATGAAGACACCAATGAATCTTCATATAGAATATGCAATATTTGCAAAATGTTGCCTTGATTTTTATTTATTTCGTTATTAATCTTGTGATGCCATCCTTCAACAGCATTATTAGTGCGGTGACGTTCTCCATGTATACACCACATATTAATAAAATCGTCTCTTAACCAGTATTTTTCAAAGTAGTTACAGAATTGTTTTAATTGGTAATTATTATGATCCCAGATTTCGCTTTTAATATAATCCCATCCCACATGTATTTTATCTAATGGTAAGAAAGGGAGCTTACTACATAAGGCTATAAACCTGCGATCGAATTTATTTTTATTTAGTCCTAACTGTTTTGCTTTACGCCATAGACTATTAGAAAAATGATACTGGCATCCCTTAACTGTTACATTCATTGTAGATAATGCCCTCATTGTAGCTTCTTCAAAGTCTATAGTCACTTTATTAGGTTGCCAATCTGGTATTTGTGACTTAATTAGCGAAAATAAAATTGAGTATGCTTCTTTTGTCTGACTCGACATAAATGCATACAGCAATGGGATTATATTTGTTTGGTTACTATTACTGCCCATGTCGCCATGTATGCTGAAAATTTGTTTAAATGGCGAAGGACAGGACTTAAACGTTCCATCCATGAAAAAATGTTTTATCTTTTTCATGGTTTCTCTAGCATCTAATGAACAAAATATGATTATTCTTATCGGGTCCTTATAATAATCGGCGAGCAAAAAATTTTGGAATTGGATAGGCACTTCTATATCTCTAACAACATTTGTACAATTTTTTTTTAAACCAGCAGTTTTATTCCTATTTCTATAAATAGAAGACTTTTTATTTTTGAAATTGGGCACGGGATTATTAACAGCTAGATCCAGACCTTTGTTTCTTATGGTTGCCAAACCTCTATTGAACGCCCGTGGTGCTGGTTCCCTTCCAGTTGCCGCTTCTTCGCAACTGGTATTAATAATAACATCAATTTCATTTTGATTTTCATTCGGATAACATTGGGTCCCATGAGGTTTATTATGCAGTATTGCATTGAGGTCCTAAAAACCAAAACCAATATTAACAAATTATATAGGTAGGTCTAGATTACAATAAGCGGTTTGATTACATCTAAGTGTATCTTTATATCTGAAAATTCTAAATATGATCTACGGAGTATGGTACAGTCAGAGTTACAGGTACAGTCATTGCACCTCAACGCTCATAACTGGTGAAATCTGAGTGAAAAATACATCTAACCAGTTTCTAGGGAAGCGTATATTAGGTTACGAAGTACTTACCGCAGTTAATGTTACGGATCCAGCACATTTTCTTTCCTTGTACTTTTTACACCTCCAAATGGATTTACCACTTTTATAGACTCGTTGTCGGTAAAACTGATGCCCTGACAATAACAAGACTTTTCCTCGGCCTCTGGTAATTATGTTAAAGTCCACAGCACTCATTTTTAGCGATATTATATGAAATACTTAACTAAGGTACTGTTAGACTAATGCAGTATTACAGTAATAAAATTGTCACAATTCTCACCGGCCTACCCTCATAACGTTGATAACTTAATTTTGAACTGATGCGTTTAGTTTATATTGCATGTTAATTTATACTATGATATACATAAAAGTTTAATTGATTCTTGTATTAGTACGTATTATAGAACAATTAAGTGTATATGATGTAAGGGTACAAGGAAAATAAATAAATAAAATGAAATACAATATATTACATGAAAATGTATGATTTATAAACTATTTATAGCGCATCTTTAATCCTATTGAGACACGACTAGTATTTTGCTAACACATTAATTGGTGTAAAACTTCAAGTTTCGCTAGTTCTACTATTCTAGATAGAACAAGTGGGAAGGAAGACTCCCACTAGTTCCACTTTTTGTTACATCGAATATTGTAGTACTACTGGGAACAAAATCTCCCATTAGTTCTACCCGATGGAACATGTAGAACAAGTGGGAATAAAGACTCCCACTAGTTCTACTCTTTTGTTAGATCAAATATAGTAGAACTAGTGAGAAAAAAAAATCCCATTAGTTCTACCGTAGAACTGTGCAATAGAACAAGTGGGAACAAACGAATAAAATGTACCAAGATTTCGCCGCCATTGACGCCAAAATCGCAGACAATGCGTCATAAAAATTAGAATTTATATCCGAATCTTTATTTGACACGCTGTGCATGAATTAAAATGTGTTTATTACTTACCTTTCCATGTCGAAATTCCAATTAAATAGATTTTAAGGCAGGAGCTATGAAATGGCACGGCGTCACAAAAATATACAAAAGTCACGTACGCACCGCACAAATGTTCGCTAGCTACTGTCGAATTTTAAATGTCTAACAGGAAATTATGACGTCAATGTGGCATTTATAAAAACCCTTGTTCCACGCTCTACGTTTGGATACACGCACGAAAAGGGATTGGTGCAGTTTTAGTAGGAAATTTTTATACTTTAAAATTATAGTAGTACCGCGACCTCCTGGAGGTCGCGGACGGTCGAGGGGAACCCATTACGCTCCAATTCGCGAATGCGCATGTTTACCTCAACTGTCCGTATTTTGTAAATTGCACGTCATTGCACTTTTGTTTTAGGTCACGTCATCGAAAAATGCAATAATAGGTCACAATAATATAATTATATCGAATAAAATATACATCGTCAGATCTTTATCTAAATAACGTGCGTATGAATTTATTCTGATTTAATAATATTTTAATTGGTTTAATTTACCTGACTACGCCATCATTTTTCACCTTATATTCCATTCCTATCACTTTATTCACTTCACAAACACTTCCACACTATCACATATACACCGAGAATTTGTAGTCGTTTTGGAGCCGAACATTTTGAACTCCACATCAATAACCCAATCCATAAAAAATATCAGTTTGAAAAAATATTAACATTTTTTTTTTCAAACATTACAATCAATGTCGTTTGCAGACAATAAATGAGAACTTGTGGTAATGCTACTCGATTTCACGTAATAAAAATACTACGGTACTATAATAATAAGTAATTATAGGTAATGAATGACAATAAAGCCGCCGGCCACCGGGCGGTCAACAACCCGGTAGGTAGTGGCACGAGGCGAGGCGGAAGCAGTCGAACGCTTCCGAAACACGAAATCAAAAAATCAAACGCACCCTCCCCCCGACCTCCCTACCCCGCGTGGCGAGCGAACGCGCGCCGACTCTGGCGCACTCCTCCCCCCTGCATATCCTACAGGCACATTCCGCACATTATAGCGGTGACCTGCGCGCGAAAAGGTTGCATAATTGCATTGTTTACGTTGGTGCTCTAAATCATACGCAAGTGCAGCGTGTGCATACCTAGACACTCAGTTTGATGACCGATGAAACCGGCCGTGGGGCGGTTCTGTGGCTTGGCCGCCGAGGAGTCCGAACTTAGGGCCTCTGGATTTTTATTAGTAGACTAGTGTAGTGTACATTCGGGAACGCAAAAGTCGTAATAAGTTACGCAGTGTGATAGTGGATGCTTTTGATTTGATAAAGTGAAAAGTGATGGACACGCTAAGAAAACGAAAAGCCCAAACCTTGCACGTTTGTGTAACGAACGCGATGGATTGCACATCGGATAGATGCTTTGCTACAGGTCAGTGTAAATAAACTTGTACATAAACTTACACTTTGTTAACGTTGTCATGATTTTGACACTTCCAGACGGTCCTAAACTCAAAGTATGCGAAATAATGCGAAAAAATAAGAGTATCCATTTACCTACGTAATTTAACCTAAACTAACCTAACCTGTTGATTAATAATCCAGTTTACTCATAATGAAAGAGACAAAACGTATAACATTTGTTACCCATATCAGCTGATTTTGTGACGCGCTATTTACTTTATTAATATTTTTAAGCGACATTTAAATGTTCTAGCGGTTTTGGAATTCCTAATGGGCGGGGGCAAGTCGTTCCAACAGCGGGTGGCAGCAAATTTAAAACTTCCTCTGAAGGCAGATGTTTTATGAGCCGGTATACTAAGCACGTTACTAGTGGCTCTAATGGGGTATGGATAACAATCACGAGTCCATGATAATTTATTGTACAGGTAATTAGGCGCCTGTTTGTTGATGACATCAAAGAGGAGTGTGGCCAAATGAATATGTCTTCTGTGTTCCATTTTAAGCACGTTAGAGTTATTAAGAAATGGGGTCACATGACTTCGGCGAGGTATATTAAAACAAAATTTGGCGCAAGCGTTTTGGATGCGCTGAATTAGTTTAGCAGTTCTTGCTAGTAAACAGGGACCATACACAACATCACCGTAATTTAGTTTAGATAAAATCAGAGCCTCAACCAACCGCTTTCTTAACTCTACGTTTAGAAATTCCCGTATTCTGTACAGCACCTTAAGTCTGTAAAAACAATTGCTTACTAGACTATTTATGTGCTGTTCAAATCGCAGGTCGTGGTCCATGATTATGCCCAGGTTTCTAGCCGTAAATACCCTCTCAATTTTTTCACCATTGACCATAATCGTGGGATCTAATTGGGAGATTGCACTTACTTGATCTTTATTGCCCAAAATCATTGCTTTGGATTTGCTAGGATTTAAGACCAAAGCATTTCTCTGTGCCCATTCATAAATCCTATTAAGATCTTTACTCATTGCTTGTACTGCAGCCCGTGTAAGAGTCGGTGTTGGTTTAAAAGGGATATATAACTGAAGTCATCCGCATATATATGATATAGACAGTTCTTAATGCATTTGGTGATGTCAGCACTGTACAGAATAAATAAGATTGGGCCCAAAATCGATCCTTGGGGTACTCCTCTGGAAATAGTTCTCAAGGAAGATGCAAGCTTGGACCCATCATCCCTAGCAATCTCAACCATTTGGGCACGATCTGTTAGATAGCTCTCAAACCATTTCACCGCACCTAAGTCAAAGCCATAATAAGAAAGCTTGGAAAGCATTAATGGCACATTAATACAATCGAATGCGCGTGAGAAATCAAGTAGGGTAAGTATGGTACCCTCACGCTTGTCCCGTGCTTCTAGGATATTATTCACTACGTCTAACAAAGCAGTTGAAGTTCCACGCCCTTTTCTAAACCCCGATTGAAGGTCAGGCAAAACATTATTGCTTTCCAAGTAGTCCGATAATTGTAAGTAAACGACTTTCTCCAAAATCTTCGACATAAAAGGCAATATACTAATAGGTCGTAGTTCTCTAACATGAGATGGGTTAGGGTTTTTAGGTATTGGTCTAACTACAGCGATACGCCAAGCGCGAGGAAATGCATTAGTAACGATGGACTTATTGACAATAGCCGTGATACAGACCGTGGCAGACAAAGACTGAGGCAAACTAAGAGTGATCATGTCTCTAGATATACCGTCTACACCCTGCGCATTTGATTTTAAGGAATTTATAATTTTTAGAACACATTCTTCACTGACTGTTTTCAATGAGAACACGGATTGACTAAACCTGTGGAATTCAAAGTAAGTCAAATCTGAAATTGTTATTTTAGAGAGTCCTGGTACATTAAGAAAAGCATCATTAATTTCATCAGGATTATTGAAGTGATTAGGAAGGTTGTTCTGTTTACTGGGCAAGATATCAGATTTTAGATTTTTCCACAAGACTTTACAATTATTCATGTTACTA
Source organism: Herminia tarsipennalis (assembly GCA_945859575.2). Taxonomy (NCBI): domain Eukaryota; kingdom Metazoa; phylum Arthropoda; class Insecta; order Lepidoptera; family Erebidae; genus Herminia; species Herminia tarsipennalis. The sequence continues at coordinate 4,871,741 of OX243849.2, read as the reverse complement.
TTAATTTTATTGTCAAAGTACACACGCTTTTCATTAAACATAGCCATTGATGTTTGACGTTTAAGATCTTTGTAATAAACTTTGTGCGCTTCTAGCTTGGTCAGGGCCGTCTTTAAACTATTTGAGGCCCTGGGCACATTAGGATCATGGGGGCCCTATGACCTTGAGAAAACACTATTTAGTTATAATATATAAAGAAAATAGACAAACAAGGTTCTAAATTTATTTTTATTTAGTTACTAACTATAAAAAAATAGGATATATAAAAAATAATCTACAAAAGTAACTCGCTTAGCATAAAATCCTTAGATTAATTCTATGTTGATTGCAAAGGTACCCTTCTAGATTTAAGATGAGCAAAATCGTTAATCACTTCTTCAAAATCGATGGTATGGAGAATATCACATTCTATGGACATCAGCGACAAACTAGTTAATCTCTCTTGAAGCATTGTACTTCTTAATTCATTTTTTATTCGTTTCAATTTGAAGAAGGAGCGTTCTCCGCTGCAATTAGTTATATATATGCTTAAAAATATTCTCAATGCAATTTCTACGTTAGGAAATGTGTCTTCAATTTTGTTTTGCTTTAATAGATTATATACTTCCTGTACACTGTTAGGTGCTTCATTTTCACTCTGAACATTTTTTAAGTATTCTTTTAAATGTTGACATTCTATTTCTAACTCTTTTTCATTTACATCTTCGTGATAGATTTCAGAAAATTCTTTGCATCCTTGTCGTATCTCTTCGGAATTCAGAGTTTTTAAGTGAAAAAATAAACTAAAACGTTGATTAACGGTCTCATATGAACTTAGTCGCTGTTTTAGATGAACACTCAAGGTATCGATTATTGGGAGAAAGGTTTCTACGTTGAATCGCTCTTTTCCCTTCAATTGGACTGATGGCGCAGAGCCATCAAAAAAACTCTGCCGAGAGCTTCTACGTCTTGTTCTTTGAGATAGATCCTTGTAGTCAGATTCTGGGTTCTTTTCTTTGCAGATGATTCGAAGTTATCAAATTTATCCCTGAGGTTAGTAATAAAATCATAAAGTGAAGTGAACAAATTGGTTGCAACGTCCAGTGTTATTGTTTCTTTCTAAAGATAATTACTTGTTTTGTCTATTCTTTCCAATATACAGCTCCAGATTTCCGTCAGTATAATAAATTCTAGATTTTCCATTTTTCTAGACAGACTAAGGGCTTCGTCTCTAGTTTCTCGTGCCTGTTCAGTATCGTTTGCGATGGTGATTAAAGCTTCTATTATTCGTTTATAACCCCCATGCAAAGCGCTTACTGCATCAGCTCGGGCTGACCATCTGGTTTGTGAAAGACTTTTAACAACTTTTTTTGAACCTAAATGTTCTGTTAACATATTCCACCTGTGGGTAGAGCCCGAAAAAAAGTTGTACACTTTCTAAACTACTTTAAAAAACTGTATTGCCTCCGGTACACACCCAGCAGCATGGACACCTACCAAGTTTAGTGAATGTCCCGCACATGGTATAAAGGTGGCAAATTCACATTTTTCCTTGATTCTTGTTTGTAGACCACTATACTTTCCCGACATATTTGAAGCATTGTCGTAGCTTTGTCCTCTGCAATCTTTTATGGGAATATCATGTATCTCTAAAAAATGTAAGATGGTCTCCGCTAAATACTTAGATTTATGCTCTTTAATAGGTATAAATTTCAAAAACCTTTCAACAGGAACACAGTCTTTTACGTATCGAATGATGAAAGTTAGTTGGTCAATATGAGACAGATCGGGCGTACTGTCAACGCTAATGGAAAAATATTTTGCTGATTTAACTTCATTTATAATTTTTTTTAGAACCTGTTTTCCCATTACTTCAATAAACTCATTACAGATATTTGCTTATAAATAAGAAATGTTACCCTTTCCAGGATTCCCAAATTTTTTTAAGTGATCTGCAAGAAATGGATCAAATTCACTCAATAATTCCACACAACCCAAATAATTTCCATTGTTTGGAGATCCTAGGATTTCATTGTCGCCGCGGAATGGAAGCCCTCTCGATGCCAAAAATTTTACAACAGCTACAATCCGTTTAAGTACGTTTCTCCAGTAATCCACTTCCTTTTGATGTTGAGATAATAAGTCTATATCTACTCTACCAACCGCTTTACTTCGTGCCAGATAAGTCATCATAGATTGCTTATGCGCTTGGCTATTTTCATGTGATAAAATTATGGTATTAATATGCTTCCAATCATTACATCCATTCCGAGAGCAAAGATTAACATCAGTTGGGTTAAATAAGCAGCATGAAAAACAAAATACAGAGCATTTGGAAGGCGAATACAGCAACCATTTTCTTTCGACGCTTTCATTGTTCTTTAATTTGCGAATAAATAATGCTTTGTTGAAATATCTCTTTACTAATTTATTACCATCTTTGTAGGTTCTAGATGCCTCGGAAAAGTCAGAATCTTTATTTTGAAAATATACTGGTCCCTTACGAATTAAAATTTCGCGATTTATTTCAATAAACTTTTCGTGAAAATAATCGGCGGGGTCGTGTGATATTAATTCTTCTGTGTTGGAAAACTGCTGTTCAATTGACACAGTTGTCGGTTTTAGTGAAGTCACTGAAGTTGTTGCACTTTCGTCGTCGGAATATTCGCTTTCTGATTCAATCTCTTTTTCAAAATTGGAACATGAAGGTTTGGAAATTCCCGCAATTTGTGATTGAGCTGACTCATTATTGCTTTAGTGAGGTATGTGCCATTGTTGATAATTATTCAGTAGAATCTATCTTTGTGCTGGGTGATTTCAATGCACACCCGGGTGAGTTATTTGGTGAAGAATTAAATTGTCTATGTACGGATAGTCAATGGTCATGTGCTGACATTGAGATTTTAGGTAATAGTGACAGTAACTACACATTTGTTAGTGACGCACACGGGTGTACACGGTGGCTTGACCACTGCGTTACTAGTCACGCAGCTAGAAACACAATAACAAATATCTTTATATTGTACGATACATTTTGGTCCGATCATCTGCCGATGGTTATTGAATGTGAGTTAGGTGACATTGTACGCAAAACTTTTGTTAATGTAACTAGTCAAAAGAAAAATAATGTAATATGGGGTCAGAGAAATAGTGATCAGACAAATATATATACGGAGTTATGTAATAATAAATTAAAATTAATAGATCTTCCTGAGGAATTTTTTCAGTGCTGTTCTAGTGTTTGCAATTGTATTGATCACAAAAGTAGGATCGATATATTGTACAGTAATCATCATATCATCATCATATCAACCCATATGATGGCCCACTGCTGGGCACGGGTCTCCCCAGTAGAACCTACAAGTATCTAGATCCTGGGGGTAATTGCCATAATCGCCACGCTTGGCGAGCGGGTTGGCGATCGCAGTAAGGCTTTAAATACGCAAAGAACGCTGCAGCCCGTCCTCTGGGGTGAAATCCCTTAGTCGCCTTGACGACACCCACGGGTAGAGATGGGATGAGATGTACAGTAATATTATTATGGTATTAATTGAATCTGCTATTGATAGTAGTAAAAATGTACACTGACGGACTCATAAACTGCATCAAACTTCAGGTTTACTCTAAAAGGATTTTTTTATAATAAGTATGCAAACTTTTTAGATTAAATTATATAAATATGGAAAGACTGGCTCTTAATCTTAAAAAAAAATTAAATTTAAAAATAGAACTGCGGTAAAACAAATGAATATAGCCGGGAAAAGAAAATTTACTCGTAGTATCAGATTTGCGTGTTATTTATAGCAAAGTTTTAAATTAATTCTCATTGATTTTTTTTGTTTGGTCAATTGAATTATTGTTACCAGCATAATTGTTGGGTTAGTTTTTTAACACATCGAGAGTTTTTGAACCATAATATGGATACTTCGTCCGAACAAGCGGCACAAATTGTAGCATTGGTGCGGGAGGGCTTGGATCGACGAACGATTGGTAGAAATTTAAATTTAAACCAGTCTACGGTTTGTAGAATATACAGAAGGTTTGTAGAGACAGGTTCTTACAGGAGGAGACGTGGTACAGGCAGAACTCGAGCAACCACAGGTCGTGATGACCGATTTATTGTTACAACTTCCCTGCGAAATCGTTTCCTCACGTCAGTTAACATCAAAACCGAGCTTAATGAAGTGCGTGGAAAAAACGTGTGTGCACGAACAATAAGAAGAAGGTTAAAGGAAGCGGCTATCACCCCTTTTAGACCAGCAAATGGTCCAAAGTTGTCTGCAGCTCACAGACAAGCTCGCTTAAGATTTGCGCGTCATCACCTGAATTGGACAGAAGAGCAGTGGGCCTCTGTATTGTTCACGGACGAGTGTAGGACATGTTTATATGGTGCAGATGGTCGCAGAAGAGTCTATCGTCGACGTGGGGAGCGATATGCTCAAAGTTGCATTGAGGAGCGTGTTCCTTTTGGAGGCGGTTCATGTATGGTCTGGGGTGGCATATCGATGAACGGGCGAACAGAACTTGTGTTCATAGACATGGTCCGTCAAAACGGTAATAGAGGGGGTTTGACAGCACATCGCTACATAACAGAGATATTAGAAGATCACGTGGTGCCTTACATGGGATTCATAGGCGAAAATTTTACTTTAATGCAGGATAATGCCCGGCCGCATGCAGCTGCACAAGTTCAACATTATTGCGAAGAGGTTGGGATACGTACAATGAATTGGCCAGCACGCAGCCCGGATCTTAATCCCATCGAGCATGTTTGGGACAATTTAAAAAGAGCTGTATATGCGAGAAACCCTTCGCCTACGACAGTGGCAGCACTAAGAACAGCACTTTCAGAAGAATGGGACAATATTCCGCAAGATCTTTTAAAAACCCTTATAAAATCTATGCGGAACCGATTAGAATCCGTAATAAGGGCACGTGGGGGTAATACACCTTATTAAAACACAAATAAACCCTTGCATAAAGTTTGTGTCTATTGTTAAAACCAATTTTTTAATTAAACAATTTTTCCTTAAACTTCTGTTTTTTCTTCAAAAAAGGTCTTAAGGTCCTTTCCAGTACATAAACTTAAACTTAAAGATATGATCCTACGCTGTTTTAAAGTTCACGAACCAATCTAGAGGTTTCAATTTAAATCTGTATAGAAAGTTTGCATACTTGGTTAAAATATTTATTTCAAAGTCGTCTATTACTTTGATGCAGTTTATAAGTCCGTCAGTGTAGTTTACGTTGGTAAAAATAAACATATTGTTACTGGATGGAACAAACATATACGTGAGGTCCACAGGGACGCCAGGTCTAAATTTTTATACTGGGTGTCTCATAACAAACCGCGAACGGGAGATATATATAACGATATGCGTGAGAGTAGAAAATTATTTAAGAAAAAATTGAAATGGTGTCAGGACAATAAAGAGCAGGTAACAATGGATGTTATCGCTGAGCATAGGGCTGCGAAGAACTTTAGCGACTTTTGGAAGACAACAAATAAGTTGAATCACAGACCCGGCCTCCCTGTGAGTGTGGAGGGTGTGAGTGACAGTATGGGGATAGCTGAACTTTTCAAAGACCATTTTACTGTTAAGTCACCATTGGGTCCATCAAAGATGTCTGCCGATCCTGTGACCGTCGGGTCGGGTGAATTGTTTATTGTGACAGCAAAACAAGTTCATAATATTATATGTGGCATGTCGAGAGGCAAGTCGCCAGGTCACGACGGGCTCAGCATCGAGCATCTGAAGTATGGTGGTGTACATCTATCTCGTGTACTGTCAATGTTTTTCACTTTGTGTCTAGGTCACTCATACCTACCAGCTAGTCTTATGAGAACGATTGTTGTGCCAATAGTAAAAAATAAAACAGGTGACTTATCACAAAAATGTAATTATAGGCCAATATCTCTAGCTACAGTGGTGGCTAAAGTGTTGGACAGTGTGCTTGACTCGGAACTTGGAAGACATTTACATATACATGACGCTCAGTTCGGGTTTCGACCCGGACTGTCTACTGAAAGCGCGATACTATGTCTCAAGCACACTGTGCAATACTATACTGAGAGAAGCACTCCTGTGTATGCATGCTTTCTTGATATGTTAAAAGCTTTTGACCTGGTGTCATATGACGTGTTGTGGCAAAAGTTAAACAAAACGGGTGTGCATGCACAAGTACAAATGTTATTCCGTTATTGGTATGCTAACCAGATCAACTCTGTGAAGTGGGCTAACAGTTTCTCGGATGCGTACAGGTTGGAATGCGGGGTTAGGCAGGGTGGGTTAAGTTCTCCCAAGCTTTTCAACCTGTATGTAAATGAGCTGATACTTGAGCTCAGCGGTGCTCAGGTCGGATGCTCAGTTGATAATATTTGTGTGAATAACATTAGTTACGCTGACGACATGGCACTGCTCGCTCCAAGTGTTAGTGCATTGAGGAGACTGTTAGACATTTGTGAAAAATATGCAGACAATCATGGCCTCAAATATAACAGTGTGAAAAGTGAATACTTGGTTTTCAAGGCCTCCGGTAAGTGTCCATCTTGTGTGCCAACAATAACTTTAAATGGGGTTGAGTTGAGGCGAGTTCCGCAATTTAAATATCTTGGGCACTACCTTACTGAGGACCTTGACGACCAAGTGGACATTGAAAGAGAGCGCAGGGCAATGGCGATCAGGAGTAATATGCTGGCCCGTAGGTTTGCTCGCTGTAGTAACGATGTCAAAGTTACCTTGTTCAAAGCGTATTGTCAATCGTTCTACACGAGCTGCCTGTGGGTCAAGTATACCCAGAGTACGCTCAATAAGCTGCGCGTACAATATAACAATGGCTTTAGGATGCTATTAGGGCTGCCCCGCTTTTGTAGCGCATCTAGCATGTTTGCGGAAGCTAGAGTAGATGGCTTTCATGCCATTATTCGCAAACGGGTTGCCTCTCTCCTTAGCAGACTGCGGAGCAGCACTAATGGCATCTTGAGAGTCATTGCTGACAAGTACGACTCCTGTATTATGAAGGAGTTCGTAAAAGTAATTGTTAAGTAAGATGTTACTAACGTAGGTTAAGAATAATTGTTACTAGCACTATGGATTTTCTTATCTGATAATAAATGATTATTATTATTATTATTATTATTATGTGGAACATATATTAGTTGATTGCTACTTACAGAAGTTTCTCCAGTAGTAGTATTAAAATATGATGTTAATTTTGGTAACTTTTCAATTACCACTTTCTGATGTAGAGCTTTTTTCCTTTTTTCAGATCCACTAGGATATGACCGTTTCGACATTTTATATAATAATTCAGTATTTAATTAATTTTATAACGAAAATATTCGCTAACACAAAACAGACAAACGACGATTTAATCAAACAATACTATTTTTTTATCAGAGCTCGAGCACAGACAGTAACAAATACAAGCAAAACAAACGTCACAACATCGCAGACAAATACAGGGGAAATCCCGTTCGTCAAGTCAAACGACGATCGGGAGTCGGGAATTCCTCTTTTTGTCTTTGGTATTACGTATGACGTTCCAATAGGTTTCTTTATGACATAAACCACACCGCATCAAATTGTATTCTTATACCTACATATAGTATAGGTATTTAATTAAGTGGAGTACTTATACCCTGTTTATAGTTGCATTTAATAGTTTGATCTTTTTGACGGATGTCAAATCTGAAATCGATGTAACTTTGCAACGACGAACAATATTTTCTTATTTTAATAATTGTTAATAATCATAAGAATAGACACACTACACAAAAGTACCTGTTAAAGACTCAAGCATTTTCCGAAGGTCTTAAGTGGTTTTTATTGCTTCAAAGTAAAATTTAAATAGAAAAACTGAACACAATGGTCTCTTACCTACCGACATGTAAGATGTCCCTTAATGACCTAGTTGTGGAAAATTTGAAAACAGTTATTTTTTCGATTGTCGCAAAGGGACACCTTACACTTACCACACATAACTGAGGTTAGTTTTTTACAGGTGGCTATTTTACACTGGTTGCGTTTCTCGTGGTATGTTTTATTATGTCCAATACCATCGCACCGTACGTCTAGAGGTGGTATCACTTGAGCACCGTGTCTTGCCTTCTTTTGCACCACTGTCACAGTTTGGGTAAGACTAGGACGTCCTCTTTTATTCTCGGGCACACTCCCATATTTGCAGAGCGTTTCAGCTAAATCGGTTCTAAAGTCCGCTAATTTCATAATATTCTTGGGGTCCTTGCCATTTTTTGCCATTATCTTTTTGTACATTACCCAGCTATGTACGATGGCCATATCCAGCATGTGATTCTCGGCAGCGGGCCGACTCCTCGTTGGCCTTTCTTCCGCAAGGATCACCGTTCTGGAGGAGAGGCCTGCGAGGTGCTTCAAATGTATGGCCACGGGGCACTTGCGGCCCAGGTGCACCAGCGGTTTTGACTGCAGCATAATGTGCTATCGCTGCGGTCAACCGGGACATAGGGCGGCGGAATGCTCTGCCGCCCCCCACTGCCCCATGTGTGCGGCGGGCAATTTGCCAGCCAATCATATGATGGGGCGGCAGGGATGTAAGCCCCCCAAGGCTTCCAAGCCACTCCCGGGCAGCAGCCAATCGACCCAGGCTGCCCCCGGAGGACAGCCGCCGACTGAGGTGGAGGTGATGGATGTAGTGCCGCACTCCTAAATGGACAGCGGTAACTCCTCCATCATCCTCCAGACGAACCTCAACCACTCCGCCGCTGCCCAGGACCTTCTCCTACAGGCTATGGCGGAGTGGTCGATAGGTGTCGCCGTAGCCGCGGAGCCCTACTTTGTTCCTCCCCGCCCGAATTGGGCAGGTGACCGGGACGGCTCCGTGGCAATCGTCAGCTCCGCTGCGCTTCATTCCCTGCCCTTGTCGATCAGAGACAAGGGCTCGGGATATGTTGCTGCCGACTGGGGGGGAGTCACACTCTACGGAGTGTACTTCTCCCCAAACCGGAGTTTTGCCGATTTCGAGGTCTTCCTTTCCAACCTGGAAACCTCGATACGGCGCTTGGCACCTCGCCGCGTACTAGTGCTGGGGGACTTCAACGCCAAATCTACGGCGTGGGGGTCACCCAGCACGGACGTCCGCGGTTCGGCGGTTGAGGAGTGGGCGGCGTCGGTGGGTCTCTGTCTCCTAAACAGAGGCGCCACCGACACGTGCGTTCGGCGGCAGGGGGGGTCGATAGTGGACCTTTCGTTCGCTACCCCTGCCGTCGAAGCGCGAGTAAGGAACTGGGTCGTCCTGGATGAGGTTGAGACGCTCTCGGATCACCGTTACATCCGATTGGAGCTCTCCCGGTCTTCCAGGATCCAGGACCCAGGTAGGGGTCACACGGCGCGCAGAACGCCTCGGTTTCCGCGGTGGGCTGTGGGTGCATTGGACAGGGACCTGCTGGAAGAGGCGGCCATCGTTGCATCGTGGTCGTCTCCCCCTCCAACCGAGGAGGTGGACGTCATGGCTGGCCGCATTCGCGATGCGTTTACGCAGATCTGCGATGCGGCCATGCCCCGCTCACGACGTCGCACCCCAAGGAAGGGGGTGTATTGGTGGTCCCAGGAGCTTGCCTCCCTCCGCGCCACTTGCATCAGTGCGCGGAGGTCCTATACCCGCAGCCGAACTCGTCACCGCGATGTCCAGGAGGAGAGCCAGCTTTATGAGGCGTATCGCCAAGCGAGGGACGCCTTTAAGCTGGCTATCTGTCGCGCCAAGAAGAGGGCGAGAGAGGAGATGCTGGAGGGTCTCGACCGTGACCCCTGGGGTCGCCCATATCGAGCGGCGCTGAACAAGCTCCGCTCGGCGGCCCCCCCCCTTACCGAGACTCTCCAGCCCAGCTTCCTTGCGGAAGTGGTCGAGGGCCTATTCCCGCTGCAGGCAGAGCACGCGCCCCCGGCGATGGTCTCGGAGGATGAGACCGACGACCGGGAGGCCGACACAACTGTGCCGCCTGTCACCGAAGCGGAGGTGGGCGCGGCTGTTCTTCGAATGCGTTCGAAGAACACCGCCCCTGGGCCGGATGGGATTCCCGCCCGGGTGTTGGCCCTGACCCTCGACCACATAGGGGACCGCCTCAGGGGACTGTTCGACGTGTGCCTGGCGTCCGGACGGTTCCCTGACTGCTGGAAGGCAGGGAAGCTGGTGCTCCTTCCGAAGCCGGGACGGGCTCCCGACTCAATTGCGGCCTACAGGCCTATCGTGTTGCTGGACGAGGCGGGGAAGTTGCTGGAGAGGATTCTCGCTACCCGCATCGTCCGGCATTTGAACGAGGTCGGCCCCGATCTGTCGGACGCTCAGTATGGCTTTCGTGCTGGGCGCTCGACCATTGGGGCCATTCAGCGCTTGAGGGCCGCATCGGAGGAGGCCGTCGCCGGTGGAGGAGTGATGTTGGCGATATCGCTCGATATCGCCAACGCCTTCGGGTCTCTGCCATTCAGCTGCATCAGAGAGGCGCTCCGGTATCATGGAGTGCCCGCGTACCTGAGGCAGCTAGTGGCAGACTACCTCGAAGGCCGAAGGATTCTGTACGAGGACCGAGAGGGTGAGGTAATCCGCAGGGACGTCTCGTGCGGTGTTCCACAGGGCTCTGTCTTGGGGCCCCTCTTGTCGAACATTGGCTACGACTGGGCCCTGCGGTGTGGCTTCCCCCCCGGGATAGGGGTCATCTGCTATGCGGATGACACCCTCATCACGGCCCGGGGTGGGAATTTTGAGGAGGCGGCGCGCCTGGCCAACATAGGGATTTCCCGAATGGTCGGGCGCATCGAGGCGCTGGGGCTTAGGGTGGCCCTTTCCAAGACGGAGGCCCTATTATTCCATGGGCCCCGTCGCGGTCCACCTGCTGGCGCCTCGATTGCCGTCGGCTCGGTCCTCGTACAGGTCCGGGCCCAGATGAAGTATCTGGGCCTAGTGGTAGACGGGCGGTGGCTCTTCGACGAGCACTTCCGCATTTTGGCGCCCAAGCTCGAGGCTACGGCGACCGCACTGGGGAGGCTGTTGCCGAACCTGGGCGGGCCTAGTGCCTCGAGCAGACGGTTGTACACGGGGGTGGTGCGGTCAATGGCTCTGTACGGCGCACCCGTGTGGGCGGCGTCCCTGACCGCCCAGAATAGGGTCCGCTTAGGGAGACCCCAGCGGACCATGGCAGTCAGGGCCATACGCGGATACCGCACGGTGTCTGCAGAGGCGGCGTGTGCATTGGCCGGCACACCCCCGTGGGATTTGGAGGCGGAAGTGCTCGCCGAAGTGTATCGGCGGGCGGTGGCTGTTCGGGCAGGGGGTTCGGTGCCTCTGCCCGAGGAGCTACGCGCTTGGCGCGGTGAGGCACACCGGGCAATCATGGCCCGGTGGCAGGGCCGGCTGGAGGCTCCACGGGCAGGTGTTCGAACCGTGGAGGCGCTCCAGCCGGTCCTGGAGGAGTGGGCGGGGCGGCAGCACGGGACCCTTTCCTTCCGGCTAGTGCAGGTCCTTTCCGGGCACGGGTGCTTCGGGAAGTACCTGCACACGGTTGCTAGGAGGGAACCGAGTCCCGCCTGCCACCACTGCGACTGCGGTGAGGACTCGGCGCAGCACACCCTCCAGCATTGTCCAGCTTGGGAGGGGCAACGTCGAGTTCTCACCGCAGTGGTCGGAAGTGACCTCTCGCTGCCGGCCGTGGTTCTGTCCATGGTCCGGAACGAGGGGTCGTGGAATGCGGTCGCATCCTTCTGCGAGGACATCATCTCGCAGAAGGAGGCGGCGGAGCGCGTCAGGGAAGAGAGCTCCCTGGCGGATCCGCTCCGTCGCCGGCGAACCGGGCGGCGTCGGCGCGCATATCTGCGCTTGATGCCGCCTTAGGTGGGGCTGCGGGCGGGCGTACGGGGTAATCTGCCCCGCCCGCGGCCTTCCGTGGAGGCGCGGCACCCTGTGTGTATCCAGGGGCCGCGTGGGTGTGAAATGCCCGGAACGCAACAACATCGCGTCCGGGCATTGCCACTGGGCGGGCCGCCGACGGCATAACACATTCCGGCGGCCCGTTCGCGTAGGTGGCGAGCGATACACGGCGGGTTTTTTAGTGGGTGCAAACCCCACACTACCCCTACCGTCTTCCCCGGACGGTGGGGGTGTTCGTCAGGAATTTTTCCCGCCAAAAGAAAAAAAAAAGAAAAAAAAAAAAAAAAAGGGTATAGTGACGCTTGTTTTTAATTTTTTTGTCATATCTGACGATAGTGTCGACAGGTTCTGTACCAACATATGTCGAAAGAAATAACACCTGCTTGTTATCTTTCCAGCTCGTAGCTGATAACTCTACTCCTTCAAATGTTGTGACATTTTCTTCGTAAGACCCTCGTGGTACTGATGCTTTCATCACATCTCTCTTGTCAGGAAGCTTGCAGGTTTTTCCCAATCTGTTTCTTTGTACGGTCCCGAGACAATATAAATACCTTCTTGGTATAGATGGTGAAAAAGGGATAAATTGGAGTAAAAATTATCAAAAAATACGATGTGGTTAACTTGTCTGGGAACAGGTCGAAGCAAACGTAGAACAGTATTTGAAACCACACCTAGTTCGGGCTCATTTGACAGCCTTTCTATATTATGGGCTCCCGAGTAAATTTCAAAAGAATAGGCATAGCCCATGAGGGAACAAAGAACATAAAATTTGAAACCCCATTTATGGGGCTTCTTAGGCAGGTATTGTTTCATAAAATGGGATAATTTGGTAGCACACATCTGTTCATCTAAAGATAATCTGTGATCAAAAGGAACAGACATGAAGCGATTGGTGAGGTTATCTATTATGGGTCTTATCTTATATAATCGATCATGGTTAGAATGGTCAGTAGGTAGGTGTAAGTCATTATCATTGAAATGTAGTATTTGCCTTATTTTTTCAAATCGGTTAATTGTCATAGTGTCTGCTATAGGCTGAAAGCGTACGTTACTTGCCCAGTATGACCTAATACTTGGGTAGTGGTATACAGAAGTATATATCAAAATACCGATATATTTACGTAGTTCAAGTACAGTTACTGGGTCGGAAAAGTTGGGGTTTTTTTGTGTGGCATACTTATTGCTCTCTTCGACAATCCGTTCCAGTAAACTGTTTTCAAAAAAATATGCGAAGAATTGGTAAGGTGTCGACAAATTTGAAATACTGTGAGGATAATCAGTTACACCCTGAAAATCGAGAGCTTGGTGAACTAGGGCCATATTTTTCTTTTTCCAAACCAAGTGACGAGTATTTGTGTAATTGAACGAAGTATTTCCCGTTGGTAAATTGGGTAAAACTGAGGCCTCAGGGACTACTTCCGGTGCGTTTTCTTCCGGTTCCTCTTCTTCGTGATCCTCAAGATCTGCCCTCAACTCACCAATATCCTCATAATAGTCGATCTGATCTTCATCAATGTCGTCCATTTCGTCTTCGGAGATATCACCATTTTCTAACTGCTGTAGCAGTTGCTCAATTCTATGGTCGTTCATCACCACGCCGGTTAGTCTATAAAGCATATAAAGCCCATACAACACCACTCCCAACACATAAAAACACGATACAAATAGGTTCCAGTGCAAAGCAAATATGAAATAATATTGTTCAAATTAGCAATATATTTATACCGGGAATGCATGCATTATCAAATTTGATAATAAAGTTCAAACGCAAAGCTGGTGCATTGCAAATATTTTTTATGGGAAAATAAATAGATTTTAGTAATTTATAGTTCCTTACCTTTCGATGTATATTTTTTTTGCGGGCTAAATTGGCTTTTTTTTAAAGATTAGTTCGGATGAAAACTTTGAAAAAGTTGTAATGTTAACAACACATCCCACCAACTACAAATGTCAAAATTCTACCAATCATGTTCAAGTATTTGTTTGGTTCAGTGACGTATTTGAACGAAGACAGATGAGAGAACGTTCTAAAACTTAAATTGTAAAGAAAAAGATTCCAGTTCAGAAGTAACAACTACATAAATGGTTGTTATCAATTTTGATAATCTATGCACCTAAGGGTTAAGGGGAGAGCCATCGTTTTTATAAAATCTGTTCATAACCCCTTGAACCCGATCTTTCTTTATTTGCACCGCATTCAGAAATGTTTTTTGACATACGGATATTAGTGATCCGTCTCTCGTGCATATAGTATACTTTATAGTGAAGTTCCTGCTGCTGTTTTGCTTGAATTTGCGCGCTTGCTTTATAGTGCAGTATCTCAGAATAAAATTATCTTGTTGAAGTTTCGTCGTGCATTTATAAAAAAATTTGTGGAACCTTCTTATGTCTTGGCATGACAACCTGGCACAGCAAAAAGCTTTCTGGTTGTGCCCACATTGTGGAAATTCTGGCAGTTTCTTGGGTTCGTACCTGAATGAAATACATGAAAAAATTATATAGGTACCTACAGCTACATACACACATAAATACGGAACACTCGGAGAACTCCTAAACAAGTATTTAATTTCAAAAATCAAAATTCATTAATATCGGTCCAGCCGTTTTGTAGTTACGAGGGAACATAGAGATGGACATACATACAGGTCAAACACATAATCCTCATTTTTTGGCTTCGCCGCAGTAGATACGGGACATTTGGAGAACTCCCAACCAAGTATTTAATTTATAAAATCAAAATTTATCAATATAGGTTCAGCCGTTTTATAGTTACAAAGGAAAATAGAGAGGACATACATAGAAACGGACATACATACATACATATATGCAAACATAATATATACATACAGGTCAAACATAAACCTCCTTTTTTGGCTTCACCGCAGTCAAGTAACAAACAAAAACTTATTCAATTCACTTTTTAAACTTACACTATGTAAATTCATTGTAATTAATAACGGGACGAGATCGCGTAAATAAATCTTTGATAGGTACCAAAACTTATTGAACTTCACTTCAGGTAAGTACTTATACGACTGGCTGGGAACATCTTGCGTAAAACTTTTTTCGTTTACTATCGAAGTGATTGTTGACAAATTTTCACTCACCGTTTTTTGCGCGCCACTTCACATTTCCATGACGATTTATCGCGTGGTCGTTTCCGAGCCTGTTTGGGATCTGATTTTTGTATAAATTGGGCTAATTCGTCCATGTTTTCCCATAAAATTTGATAAAAAACCACACACACTTTTTAACTGACACTAAACAATCGCCATACTTTTTTCACGATCAGGTGACACAAATACGGTGCTGTCATTGGTCGATTGAGTTATGGAGGCATTTGATACTAACATACGATGTTATAGGGGCTTTTGATCCTGAGATCGTTCTTTACTGTCGGATTTCTCTATGTTTTAGTGTATTTCGTTACTAACTCAGCTACCTATTTCAAAGCAATTTTAAAGAGCTTTCTATCGGTGGTACTACCTTAAATTTGGTCAAAAAGCGTTATAGCGGGTTATGATAATACACCCCTCAAATGTAAATTAAGTGATTATTGAACATTTGTACCACATCATTTACGTCGTCTGAGTCATATATTTCATGCCACGGCACTAGGTTTAAATCATTAAAAAAAAAAGTCCGGGAGTATGTCTCTCATGGGCCGATAGACCACACGTCTTGGCGTAATTTTATCTTTCTTGATCATTATCTCACATGATAAAATAGCGTGACGACCAAGATCATTAATATGATCGACAATCACATTACGAAACAAAGCATCAGTGCAGATAACATCTATTAGGGTCTGAGACGTATCAGTAAAGTGCGTAGCTGTAGAAACAATTTGTCTCAAATTAAAATGACCTAGAAACTCACAAAATTTCTTCGTTTTTACATTGTCTTTATCTAGTTGGTTAATGTTGGTATCGCCTAAAAAAATTGTGTAATCAAAGCGTGAAAAAGAACTAAGACTATCAGTAATGGCATCAAGGTAAAGATCAGTACTCAGCCATGGAGGCCGATAAGCTGTGCCAATCATAATCATTTTGGAGTTAATGTTTACACTTAGCCACATTTGTTCGACCTGTGGGTGTACTGGGTATGGTCTGATCCGCACATTGATACCACTCCTGACGTAGAATCCTACCCCACCACCACTAAAACGCTCGCACGCTCATTCAAAAAAACTCGTTTAGGCGGACCAGCAATACCTAGGTCAGAGGAAGTTGTACTTCTGCGCACTCTGGCATTGCGTAGTAGCGCATCGCGTAAGTCGCGTCGAGCTAAGCGGACGACGATATGACGCGGGCGCACCTGTGCTGCGCCGGCGGCGTCCGTTGCGTTAATGTGCCTACCGCCCACCCGATCCGCACTTACTATATCGCGGTCTTCCAGCTGGACGCCTAGCTTGGTCGATATCAACATAACTGTGTGTATGATGTTTTCTCCGGAGGGTTCAGGCACGTTGGAGATTTCGAGATCGTTTGCTAGTAGGTCTTGGTTGCGATCGTTTAGGTCTTGTCTGAGCCCAGCAATAAGCCCCTCAACCTCCAGTGAGTTCTGTGACTCTGGCGACTTCTGTTCCAGTGCACCAACTCTCGATTCCAGGGTGTTCAATCGGTCGTTACATTCCTTCAAGGAATTACTGATTAGCGAAAGATCTACACGAACCACAGAGAACTCCTATCGCATTGCACGAAATTCAGCTCGAAGTTCATTCATAAAATTCCTAAATTCTGCTGCCATATCCCCTGTGCTTTTCTTGATTATTTCTCCAGATAAGGTCGTGTGTAGTGGGCTCGAGTCCTGAAATTCGTCGCTGCTACAATCTGACCCACCCTGTGCATTATGCCCCGCTTTATGGCTAAGTGTTTTTTTTTGGCAGACTATGCACTGCCATGCCGTTGGTACTGTACCCTTAGGTGTTAATCCGGCACATACTTTATGATACAGTGCATTACATTTATTACATTTAGCGCCCTCTATTGGCGCAAGGAATTTCGCGTATGCATTGCATTTCACTGCTGGCATATTGGATTTGCAAAGTGTTGCTATCGATTGATCACAGTACTACTAACCGTTTCGGATAGATGGCGTTGTTCTCAGGAAACTGAAGATATTCAATTTATACAGGATCTAATAAGTTAACAGCAGTACGAGATAGTACCTAACAAGCCGATCACAAGGACGCACACACATACTCGTATAAATTTCACTATGTACATAAATACTTAATTGTCTATTTAAGGTCAATTAATTTAATAAAAGGGTAGTTTAGTTTGCAGTAGTCTCAAAATTTTTGATTTTGTATTTATATAGTTTAATTTAAACACTTGGTCACTGGTATAACTTTTCACTTTGTTTAATGGATTGTAATCTGTCTTTTTATAATAAACTTGTTATTATTATTCACTGATTTTATTTTAAAAAATCAAAAAGACTATAGCGCTATGTTAACTGTGGGATGGGTACCCATTTCCGACTGTTATCCTTATATGGGTATTAATTGTGTATTGCCGGTTTTTTCATTTAATATCTCCGGTATTGAATTACTAATGCTAGTGCTAGCACAAGGAGGTTAGTTCTCTCTTTGATTTATAAAATTTATCATCATCAGCCATTTCTGGTTCTTCGTCGACATTCATCTTCACTTCTTCAGTTTTCTTTATGTCTGTTTCTATTGTTACAAATTAGGTACAAGTTAGGTTTACTGCTTCACGAATCTAGGATTTCCTTTACTACCATTTCTCTTTTCATAATTACCGAGTTACTTGTTTCTACTTAGCTCTCTTGCATGACTGTCCATCAATAATTGTGTATCGTAAATTTGCCCTTCATTCGCTCTTTGTTTCTCTTTTCTTGTTTTCTTCAGATCATTATCTTCTTTTACGGGTATTATTTGCATATTGCCGGTTCTTTTAATTTAATATCATCTCCACTGCTACTTGACTCAATATATTCACCGGGGTTTCAATAACTTGGCATGACTTATTAACGCTAGTGCTTACAGAAGAGATTGAGTTCTCTTTTTGGCTTAGTAGCTCGCTCACCATCTCATCATTTTCAGTATCATCAGCCATTTCCAGTTCTTCGTCGACATTCGTCTTCACTTCACCTTAAGTTTTTAACTTTTAGCTTTTTTGCAGGACTGTTTATCATTTGGGTATGGTGCATTTGCTCTCATTATCTAAAATCTGATCGAATTTATCATTGGTGTTTATTTCCAGGTAATTTTTTTCGAAAATAAAAGCTTCAATGCGCTCAGTTCTCATTTCTTCAATGTTCTTAACACTATCTGTATTTATTTACGTACATAATTCTTTGTAGTATGTACTCTCATCTGAGTCTGCATAGGGAATGTCGTTACTGTCATAAGCATCGCTGTCAGAAGAGTTCGACCTAGATCTTTTATTGTTTATGCGTTAAATTTCTTTGGGTTTTCCGCTTTTATTTTCTTTTTTTTCTGATATATATGTTGATATTAAGTCATATGTTTTTAGTTCATAACATGCACAACAACCCTATTTTGGGCCACAAAAGCAATTTAAGTCTCGATTTAGGACAGAACCTTGCTTTGCAGTTGTGACAATCTGATGAATTCTCATAGTACCTGGCAACGCAATTAACTCATCGGAAACTTTTTGTTGCATTTCTCCTTGTTGAAATCAAATTATAATCGGAACATGTTTACAGCGAGTGAGCGAAGTCAAGAATAGAAGAGTGACACATTTAGTTTTTCACATTGACATGCAAAAGTGAGAGAACACACCCAATTCTAAGTAGGTTAATGCTTTACATTTATCTCATCACACCCACCAAATCTAAAGCATTCTTATAACGTTCAAATTGCTTTTGTTAAGCAATATGAACTCTCAACATAAAACTAGTTTTGTATACATAATAACTTACAAAAAGAACACCACAGATAAATAACAATAGCTAAAAACAGGGGCGTAGCGTGCCTTGGTGGGGCCCCGTATAAAAATTATTTGGGGGCCCTTATGAAGAGTAGAGATTTCTCACAAAAGAAAAAAAAATGTGTGCATAAAATTGATAGAAATATTTATTCATCATAATTATCTATCTGTCACTTTTTCCAAAATTTTTAGCAATAATGGGCATTGTTCAAATTTTTTGACCTACTATTTTTTTTTTATTGAAACTATATAGGCTATTTTAAGAAACTAATTTGATTTTTTCATTTTTAAATGCAGCAGTTATTTTTATTATAATTTTTAAAAATATATATTATTCGATATGGTATTATTTTCGTAGTGGCATACAAGTGTGTGCCATTGCCATCGCATAAAAAAGTGTTATCTGTCACTAATGTCACAATTGTTTACAAATGTTATACTAACCTCTAAAACGTAAGAGTTGTGTATAAATACTATTTTGTTTTCATCTACGATGTAAATAATACGAACTAATTTAATACAGTATTTTGAAATTAAGTTTAATAGATCAATCATGAGTGGTATTTTCACTAGAGCTGACTCGCGGAATCTGCCCAAAATTGAAAATGTGATGATATTAGAATACATTGCCAGTAGTAGTTACCACAGCGTCGCTGAAATAAGGGGAGCGAAAATTCTTATGTAAGTATTCTTTGTTTTATTACAAAAGTAAAACTAACGAATTAATTACATCTAACTAGTCTAATAAAATAAAACTACAAAAAAGTAGGTGCACTAAATGTTCTCTTATTGAATTTATATGATGTATTGTCATATTTTTTTGAAATAGAAAGATAACTAGCAATGTGGGATTGTGGTTCCACACTACTAGCAATCCTGTTAACCCCTCTAGCTAAGCTCTATGGCTTTTGTTAGGAGTGGGTTCACGTTGGTAGTATAATGGCCAGGATTCGAACCCACGACCTCACAAGTAGGAGAGCAACATTAGGCTACCACTGCTTCAATTATTTCAAATATATTAAACATCCTTGCTCACTTGTTTCAGGTCATCTTGAGATTCTTATATTGATACAGCAGTAGGGTACATTCAAGTCAGTAGGACAGGCTTTAACTGCATAGTTAAAGCTAAAATAGTACCTGAGCATAGAGTTACCCAGAAACTATACACTGTCACCTGTAATATTGATGAACATAATGATGTTTTTGTTAGTTCTGCTTGTGAGAATTGTGCAGCTTCAGCAGGTAATTCATTAAATATTTTAGTTTAATAACTAAAATTATTACAATTATTTAAAAAGTGTTGCCTGTTTTAATAATTCCAGGTTTTGTCATGAGCATTCTAATGATGATAATAGTACAAAAATAATAAGCAATGCTTTGATTAATTATTCTCTCTATTTTCTGTTTAGGTGGTTGTAAACACTCTTGTGCTTCTCTTCTGGCTGGCAAAAAGAACATCAGAGCCATCACCAACAACAGTTGATTGTTACTGGAACAAGCCTACACTTACAAGTGCTAGCACAGAACATGTTTTAAGCAAAGAAATTTACCTTCAGGACCATTACGTTGAATTCCTGTTATGTTGAATTTTCTGAATGTTGGATTCCCATTAAGTTGAATCTCAATATGTTGAATCCCAATATGTTGAATTGGCCAGCACGTTGAATTCCCAATATGTTGAATTTTCTGAATGTTGGATTCCCAATATATTGAATTTTCTGAATGTTGGATTCCCATTAAGTTGAATGTTCTGAATGTTGGATTCACTCTAGATTTGGTCAAATCATTATGATAAAATGAAAACAAATGGGAATTCAACGTAATGGTCCTGAACGGGGTACATGGAAAAAAATCGTAATTTGGTATTCACAAACCTTGTATTTAAATCAAATCTATAATCATATAATAATGAAACAAACTTAAATTACAGAATAACCTATACTAATTACACATTTATTTCTAAGATGTGTTATAAAAATAGTGCACTCCATTTTTAAAAGCCAATTTTTAGTCTTAAGGAAAGTTATTTCTCTAAGAAAATTTAATGGCGATATATCATGTTTGTTTAATTTTCTTAATACTTTTGAGTATTTTTCATCGAATAATATATCTCTCCTTCTCCGATTTTTTTCAAAATTTGTAAATAACATCTTATCAATTTTACGGTCAAAACGACTGGCCTCTTTCATCAATATACAGAAAACCAGAAATATGTTCGGTGATTTTGGAATTCGAGTGTTAAGGCGGTGGTGATAGCCTTCACAGACATTGGTGGTTCTATGCACATCACCGGCACAACTTATCAAATCGTGATCTTTACGTACCCACTGTTCTTCAAAATAATGAAGAAATGTTTGCATATTTAATGTATCAGGAGCTGCATCTTGAATATCAAACCAAGCTTGTGCCATGTATATCGATGGTAGCAATACAAAATAAGAACATAATCTTACAATATTTCTTCCGGCTTTATATTCAGAGTTGTTATTATGGGATTTTCTTCGAGCCAAATCTAATTCCTTTGCCTTTTTCCAAACTGCTTTATTAAAATGTTGGTAACATCCCGTCACTTTTACACTTAGAAAAACAGCTTTTACCGCGTTTATCTGGGCAATTTCGTAGTCGCATTTAAAATTATTCATGTGAACTCCAAACCGCTCTTTTATTATAATAAATAAACGTTTATAAGTATTTTCGGACTTATTTGGTAATAATGCATATATCATGGGATACACATTTACGCTCTGTAGATCAGAAAACACATCAAGATGAATATCATACATTTGGTAGAATGGCTTCGGGCATGATTTGAATGTTCCATCACCATAATATGAGACACTTTTTTGCGAATTCAGAAGCTTTTTAGACTTTCTAGTGCAAAGAATAATAATTTTATCACTTAGTCCGTCTTCCACTACAATAATTTTTTTATTTAATCCTTTTGGAATTTTAACATCCTCTACTTTTTTGAAAATAAGTTTATTTGTGTTTAAATATCTTTTCCGTGCCCTGTATAGAGTACTTTTAATTGCGCTATATATAGGTATATCGCATTGTGATACATAGGGATTACGGTTTAAAATTTTTTCCACCATATCATCCAATATTTTTTGTATTGGATTCAAGTTAATGCACACCTCCTGCCTCATATCACTTAATAATTTTGATATTTTATTTTTTTCTTGGTTGCCTGTGCAAGTATGTTTAGATTCTCGTATTATTGATTTTTTTGTCTGCACTTAAAGTAACACTAGCCGAGCATATTTGTCTTTGTGAACATTTCCAGCGAGTAGTGCCATTTTGATTTGTTTTACCATCTTTTGTTAAAGAAAATTTACCCCTTATTAAAAGTAAATCTTTTTTTTTCGATTTTTTATGAATTCAATTACATTCATTTTACTGTAGTGATTGGCTATTAAATTACGTAATATAAAACAAGAATTATGTATTTACACGTAGGTACTGCAGAATAGGCAAAGATGACATGTTATCAGTGACAAGTATCTTTGAAGAGTTTTAGAATTTATAAGTGGCCTGTACTCACTTGTAAAAGGAGATTTTACCGCGACGATGATCACTCCAAAAGTTATGTTATTCAATTCAATTAACGCTTAACATACTATATCGAAAGTACCTATTATACTAAGTAGTTATGCTGGTCATTATGTGCCGGAGGGCTTTTTAAATACTACTAGCTTCCGCCCGCGACTTCATCCGCATTCTGGGAACTCAACATCAGAAAATTCAACATTCAGAAAGTTCAACATTCAGAAAACTCAACATTCAGAAAATCCAACATTCAGAAAATTCAACATTCAAAAAATTCAACATTCAGAAAATTCAACATTCAGAAAATTCAACATTCAGAAAATTCAACATTCAGAAAATTCAACGTAATGGATATTCAACTTAATGGGAATCCAACATTCAGAAAATTCAACATAATAGGAATTCAACGTAATGGTCCTGAAAGGAAATTTATGCTAAGGCTAAAATCCCAAAGCTTATGCCTAAAGATAAAAATGTTCTGCAACAATTTCAAGAAGAGTGTGTTAATAGAAACATGAAGAATTCCTTAATACTCAAATTTAGTGAAGGAATCCAAATATCTGCATCCAAGAATATTTTTGACATAATGCTAGCATTTGTCAAGGATGAAGATGTACATACCTTCGAAAAATTCCAGACATATTTAAACAATATTTTTAATAAAAAAGTAATAGATGACATTAATGCTGAAACCGAAGGGCAAAATGAAAGTAAATACTGGCATTGTATGCGTCAGGGGAGATTAACAGCTTCCAAATTGCATGAAGCAGCTCACTGTAGTACTGATAGAGTATTAGTACAACAAATATTAGGGGGCTATAAAGTCCCTGAAACTAAAGCCATACAACGTGGTCAAAAATTAGAGAATAGGGTGCTAGGGGAAGATTTACAAGAGAGAATAAATATTAAAATAAATAAGTCTGGCTTTGTGCTCATTAATGGCATATTGGGCGCATCGCCTGATGGAGTTGGAGATGATTTTGTGGTAGAGATAAAATGTCCTGCATCAGAAAAAGCCGTTGGAATATATATAAAGAATGATAATATTACTCCAAAATATAAAACCCAAATTATGTGCCAAATGTTAGCATGTAATAAACCTAAGGGTTTGCTTTGTGTAGCAGATCCACTATTTGAGACCACTAAGAACATTCATGTTGTATGGGTTGATCTTAACACTTTAACAGCGGGAGTTATTTGAGCGCGCCTAATACCGTACGCGGCTTTTTGTGCTTATTACAAAAAGTTTTAGAAAAAAATGTATAAGAGATATCTTCCTATTTTTTTTTTTACTGTGTTAGTATATACATTATATTATATGTTTGTGTGGCTTATTACACTTGAGACACAAGTAAATTGTCTCTTTGCGACGTCTTTTGCCCGTTTCTTTTTTACCGACATCGGCGCAGACTTTGCAAACTCTGGCGCGAACTTGTTTTGTTTCCGACGGTGGTATTTTTGCTATGAAATGTCTTTCGGTCAGCCTTGATACCATATTACTTCCTATTCGACTAGTAGACGACTCCTGCTGCACCTGGAGGCCTTCATGGACGCCAAGTTATTCGCCAACCCGGGTCAAAAAATTGGCAAATCCCTTTCTAGGCGATTCAGGGTGTGATTTTGTGTAAATTATATAGGCGTTTACCAAATAAGTGAAAAAACATCTTTTTCCACCACTTCATGCATTTACGGTGAAGAGCGTAGTACGACACGTATTGGTCGTTCAAATCAACTTCAACTTTGTTGATGTTGTAGTCAAGTACGCAGTCCGGCTTGAATCGTTTTATTTTGGCCCTTTTGCTTTTACCTCTACTTCTGTACATGCAGCGGCTTGCTTCGTGGTAAGTAAGCAAACGTCACGCTTATCTTTCCACTTGCTTGCTGTCATATGGCACAGAAAGTTATTTCATTGACTCTTAGCTCTTCGTTTCGCCATGCCTGTGGTAAGCCACGCCTGTTCATCATAACATAGTATCACAGCTAAATAGGCTCTACAACTTAACGAGTAACAGCACACCAAGTGAGAAGTAATAAAATTTTCTTACAGATTCCATTGAAAAATACCTACTTATAAGTAGTATGATACAAAAACAACAGTAAAATCCACTTCTTAAGCCGCATATTTGGATGAGGGACTATGGAACCTTACATGGTACGTGGCCCGACATGCACTTGCCCGGTTTTTTAGTCTACGTAATGAAGAGACGAGCAGGTCTTGCGCCTGATGGCTTCACGCTAGCCCATAATAGTACCAGTGCCACCCAAATTCTTGTCTGGTAAAGATCTGAATGTCACCGCACTGCGCTCCTCATTTGAGACATTAGTTCATAAGTCGCATTTGCCCAGTAATCATACTTGCTAACAGTGCCCTTCAACCAAACATAGTGATGTGTTACCATCACTATTTCACGGCAGAATAACTGACACAGCGGTGCACCAAGGCGGCCAATGGATTAGACCTACCACCGGAAAAATGATTGAATCTATGCTAATATAATAAAGCTGAAGAATGTTTGTTTCATCACACTAATCTCCGGGTCATTTAAAATGGATGTTGCTGTGGAGGCGGCTTGAAGGAAGTCATCGGTTGCTACATCACAATCCTATATTCTTGAACAAAGCCTCAGGCAAAAGAAAACGTTTATGAACATCAAGATTCACAGAAAAATAATGTAACTTTACATTTACATTTTGCTTAATTCGCAATGTTAATGATTAAAGGCACTTGGGTAGGTAAGTATGCGTGAAAAACATAACCCTTCCTTGCATTCGGGTAAAAAGTCACTTCACATTCTTAATGTGAAGTGACTTTTTACCCGACTGCAAGTAAATGTCACTTGTATGTATTTGATTTAATATACACACATCAAAAGTGTCTAGGGATCAAGCATTTTTATGCGGATTTCTTGAGATTGAGATGTGGCTTTGTAATAAATTTATGATTTTATAAATTTATATAGATCCTTTTTGGTGCATTTCATAATTTGAATCAGGAACTGTGAATCAAATTCGAGTAAAAGATGAAAATCAGCTGTCAATATTTTCCCTATAAAAACATACAACGCATTGAAGACATTATTAGTGCTACTGTTTCCCTACTACTGATTAAAACCAACGTTATTATGGAGCGGCGACGTCATTTAAGCAGGGAAGAAATGCTCAGAGCCGTGGGAATGATAGAAGCTGGTTCCCGGCAACGTACTGTGGCTTTAGCTCTGAATACAAGTCAGAGTGTTATCAGTCGACTTTGGACACGTTACCGAAGCACTGGTACCGTGGCTGAGCGCCATGGAGGACGGTATCGCTGCACCACACGGAGACAAGACCGATACATTCAAATCTTAACTCGAAGAGGTCCAACAATAACCGCCATGATGTTAGCCGTGAGGCTTCATCACTCTTCAGGGAACTTAATTAGCGACCAAACAGTCAGAAACCGCTTGCATGAAGTGAACCTTCATTCCCGAAGACCGCTACGGGTACCACCTATAGCAATGCACAATCGTAGGATTCGATATCAATGGGCTCTTGAACACAGAAATTGGGCAGAAGAACAATGGCGTTTCGTGTGCTTTTCTGATGAGTCTCGTTTTGGTATGAGACCGGATACAAGACGTATACGACACTGGAGAACCCCTGGACGCCAACAGCGATTAAAATCCTGCCAGGAAGTCCATCCTTATAGTGGTGGAACCATCATGGTATGGGCGGGTATTTGGATCGGCGGAAGAACTGAGTTGATTTGGATCAGAGGCAACCTCAACGCTCAAATTTATGCTGAGACGATTGTATCAGACGTCATCGTTCCTCTACAAGTGCAAATCGGTCCCTTATTTCAGTTAATGCATGATAATGCACGACCGCACACCGCAAGAGTTGTAAGACAGACTCTCGCCGCAGCTAACATCAATGTCCTGCCCTGGCCTGCTCAGTCGCCAGACTTGAACCCGATTGAGCATGCATGGGATATGCTACAGAGAAGAGCTCTGCCGAATATGGAGGGTATCCAGTCGCAAGAAGACCTTTTTTTGTTGTTGCAACGAACATGGGCGGCCATTCCACAGCGTGATTTGGATGAACTCATTTTGAGTATGCCAAACCGATGTTCTTGTGTTGTTAGTGTTCGCGGTAGAAACGCGGATTATTAATTGTTTAAGTTACCCAATAAAATTTTAAAGAAAACTGTTATTTCAGTCTTTTTTTCGAACTTTAATGTTAGTGGTTCAAATGTCAAAAATCCCTTTATTAGGAAAATGGCAAATTTCTTTATTAATGCAAAGGTGACTTGGTTTATCGTTACTGTGACAAACGAAAACACTTTATTTGATGAATCCTTAAAGAAATAAAAAAAAAAAAATCAATCAGGAGAAAAGTTATTGCAAAAATATATGTTGATCCCTAGACACTTTTGATGTGTGTATTTACTACTGAATATTGATCAGTGCGTCTATTCCACGAAATGGTTTTTCAATTTTGTGATTTAAAAAAAAATGAACAATGCCCATTCAAATTAAATATACACTCTCCTTGCCTTTTTTTCGGCAAATTGTTTTATTAAATCATTTATAGCTGGTGATGATTGTAGGTTTTCTAAAGTTTCTGCCTCTATAGACAATAGCGACAGGACTGACAGGCGTTCATGTCCCATCAAAGTTCTTAGTAATTTTTTATCAATTTTAATATTGAAAAACTTCTTTCAGCAGTTGCGGTTGTAACTGGAAGGGGCAAGAATAAAAAGCATGCTGTTATGACCTCCGTAAAACTAGATGCAAGACTATTGAACTTTATCAGCAATAATTCAATGAGTTCCTTAAGGGAATGAATTTTTTGAATTGCAGATTTTAATCATGTTTTTAGTGCCTTTAATTGGTCATAAAGATTAACTGAGATGTCTTTCGTCGTTTAATATCCCTACGTTTAAAGAAGGCAGGAGTTTCTCCGGTTGTAATATTTCAGTTGCTACTCAGGTTGCAAAGGCTCTGAAATCTTTGTTTAGTTTGAGAAATTAAAACATCTAAACAACAATGGCATACATTGACTTTGAAATAGGATTCCGGGTCTGAAATTCTCTCATCTTGTGATAACTCATCTCATCTTTCGCCTTTTGTTTTTAATAACAGTTGTTACCCCCACTTTTTTGCTGAATGTTTCGACTCATTTAGCAAACTATTGAATGAATTTTGATTCCCTAATTAGCACAGTCTATTCAAAAGATTACTTAATATAATACTCGTTTTCTGTAAGTTACTTTCATGCTGTAGAGCTTTAAAAACAGGATTAATGATAACAAGCACTAAGAAATCATTACTCTCTAAAATGTTAATTATATTTTTACATTCTTCACGTTCATCTTTTTTATTCGAAATTTGAAGTCGTTTCATTTTATTAGGTTACTATGGTAAAAGCCGTTATAGTCCATTTTGATTGCCACTAATCACCACTTAAACTTAGCAATATTTTATAATAATAATAAATAATAAAAACTTTTATTTAACACATAAATACATAACTTTTACAATACAACCAGCATTAATTTGAAGTAAGTACAAAATTTAAAGTTACTTTAAATAGACCCTGTCACTCAAACTAGGCTGAGAGGCCTGCATCTTGAGAGACAGTGTTCGACCGTGCTAGCCAGTGTGCTAGAATTCAATTGTGTGTTGTGCTAGGATGTAGTTGTGAGTTATGCTAGAATGTGGTTGTCTGTTGTACTAGAATGCAGTTGTGTGTGTGTGTGTGTGTGTGTGTTTGTATGTGTGTGTGTGTGTGTGTGTGTGTGTGTGTGTGTGTTTTCTATGTATGTCTGGTGGGTTTTTATACGTAGTAAGATAACAAAGATTCGGTCTTGGTGTAGTCTTGAAGAAGTAGCCATTATTCGAAATCAAATTTAGTTGGTACAAAGTTTTCATGATTAATAAATAATTCTTTTTTAACGCTAATAAAGCGTCGTTCCTTGAAGACCATTTGGTAGGACATACCTTTTAAGGGTAATTAAATATTTTTCAGATGAATCGTCACTTAACATTAACGTTTTATACTATTGCCAAAAAAAGTATATATTTATTCTAAATTTTTAAAAAAAGTCGACACTTCACGAACATGTTTCGCAGCATAATTTAAAACTAAATTTAATGCGTGCGCAGCACAATGATTATAATCGGCATTTGGAGCATGCTCTTTTATTAGGGTTTGTAATCCTCCATATACACCCGACATAACATTTGCTCTATCGTAACCCTGTCCGCTACATTAAGTCAAATCAATTCCATATTCTTTAATCGTATTAAAAATTTCAATTTTAAGTCCTTCAGCACTGCAATCGGATACTGCTGTAAACCCTTAAAAGGACTCACAGATTTTTAATTCTTTAGGCACATTATCATCATTTTCTGTAACAGAAATATGTCGAAAAACTACAGAAAGTTGGTCAACTTTTGAAAAGTTTTGTGTTGTATCTAGAATTATTGTCAGAAATGCAGCTTTTTTTATTTCTGAGATAATATTGTTCCTAACTGCGGTACCAACGAAATTAATAATTTCATTTTGAATCGTAGGACTTAGATAATTTATTTTGCCTTTTGGTTTTAGAAGAAGTTCTTTTAAAGTTGCATCATAATTAGATAGCAAACGTAATATTGCCATAAAATTTCCAGAATCTGACTACAAGGTACGAGGGGTGATCCAAAAGTAATGAGAATGGGTACATTAAAATAACTTTATACTTAAAAATAAAATTTATTTTTCTACAAAGTCTCCTAATAGGTCAATACATTTAGTCCATCTCTTTTCTAAACCAACTATACCCTTCAAAAAAAAATCTTTATCTTGACTCTCCCAAAATGCCTCTACAGCGGCCATCACTTCGCCATTATCCTCAAATTTCTTGCCCCGGAGGTGTTCCTTGAGCCGAGGAAACAAATAAAAGTCGCTGGGGGCTAGATCTGGAGAATAGGGTGGGTGTTCAAGCAGCTGGAAGCCAGCTTCTTGAATGGCAGCCATCGCAACTTTAGCTTTGTGTGCAGGTGCATTGTCTTGATGGAACAGAACTTTTGCGCGCAGTTTACCCCGTCTTTTTTCCTTGATGGCCTCTCGCAATCTTTTGATTTGGTCAGCATAGTAGGAGCCAGTTATGGTAACTCCCTTATCAAGGTATTCAACCATAATTATTCCCTCAGCATCCCAGAAAACAGACGCCATAACCTTGCCGCCAGAGCTTGAAACTTTGAATTTCTTGGGAGTCGGTGAAGATGGCCTTTTCTATGTCTGACTGTTGTTTGGTTTCGGGATCAAAATGATGAATGCACGTTTCATCCATAGTCACAAATCGAGCCAAAAAATAACTTGATCCGCCTGGAACATTTCAAGATTGGTCCTTGAAATGTCGAATCGTTTCTTCTTTTGTTCGGCCGTTAACATTCTCGGGACCCAACGTGCAGAGACCTTTCTCATGTTCATCTCGGTAGTTAAGATCCTTTGAATGCTACCAAATGAAATGCCTGTGTTCTCAGCTAAATGACGAATAGTCACTCTTCAGTCTGCCAAAGCCAGATCTTGAACTTTTTTGACGTTTTCTTCAGTGAGGGAGGAGGATGGACGGCCTTCGCGGTGTTCGTCTTCCGTGAATGTTCTTCCCATCTTAAACTCCTTACACCAGAGTCCCCCAATGTTTCCACCAAGTCAGTATGAATGTCTTTGGTGGACATTTTTTTCACAGGTATTTGATGACGCTTCGCACTTCATGTTTCTCCATTTTGATGTTATCACTCCGACTGCTAGTATTCAAATGAATGTATATTTTAAAAATGACGTCCTATTAATACCATTTTTTGTCAGGGAAGTTGTGAAGGATTAGGGAGTTTAAAAAATATTTTTTCAGAATTTTGTTATTACTAGAAATATCCGTTTATCATTACTTTTTGATCACCCCTCGTACATTACAAGATGCTAAAGTAATTATAACATTAATTATACGATGCAATATATCTCTCCAGAATGTAATTTTACTATTGATTTCACGTTGCAATAGAGTATTTATATTATAATATTATATTTTATTATTTCCTTTTTAGGTCAATGTTTGAGTCCCCTACTAAAGTAGGGGACTCAAAAGAAGATTGGTTTTTGTGTCAAACTTAGAGATGTACCCACCTAATTCATTAACAAAAGTTGTTTTGCTCGAAATTACAATGTCTTACTTACATCCGATTTCCAATGTGCCTGTTAAATTTTCAAAAGTACAACTTTTATATTGGATCGGGGTAAATTTTAAATAGTCTTTTACATACACAATTATTCCGCCACCTTTTTTATTTGCTCGAAGTTGAATATACATATTGTAGGTAGGTTATACAATTGAACAATGTTATTAGATATTCCAGCCTCAGTAAGTATTATAATATCTATAGGAATTGGGCAGTTATGAATAACTTGCAGTAATTTTATCGGATATTTATGTGTATACAAGAAAAAAATATATTATTTGTGGAAGGTAATTGTTTAACAAAGTAGTCTATAGAGTTACAGTCAAGAATTTCTTTTATCTGAGGTTCTTCCATAGAAAATTTTAGAATGTGTAGTAGGCTCGCTACAGGGAGTTATAATAAACACGCCACTGGTCTAGCTCTATATGGTTTATTTACGACGAGATAACAAAATTTGTGTACAATCGTTTTACTATAGATACAATATAACGAGTTACCGGTACCTAAGAACAATTAGGCCGAAAGGTCCCGTTCCCTATTGTTCCAGGAAGTCCCGAGAAATCTTTCCAATTAGGACGAGATCCTCAGATGCAATCTGGGTCGAAGAATTCGATACAAAATCAATTTCAAGCGGGGGAGGTCATTACGGTGCGGAGAATCTTAACACCGCCCTTTTAAATAAGTGACGTCAATCGTACAGCGCCATCTAGTAGTGCAGTGTTGAACTAGTTCATACTTTCTTCTCTGATGGTGTAGATAGTTTTATAATGTTTGTGTTACAATCTCCCCCTCAGTTCCCACAGACGACTCGGCGTGAGGAACTGGAGCTTTTTTTTTTTAGTTTTTCCTAGGACGGCCACGACCTCTTTTTCCTCCTGCGGGTACCAAAGTGATGGCAACCGTCTTCCTAGGACGTCCTCGTTTTTTAAGAGGCTGCACCGGTTCCGGAGCTACCGTAAGGTTGTCACACTTGAAAGTAGTTAAGGCAGAGGCGTGATAAAGACCGACTGGGAGGTCAGGTGCATCTAGCGACGCAACTTTAAACGAAGCGGGACCATGCTGTTTCACTATTACATAAGGTCCGTCTCTTCGAGGTGCAAATTTAGTAGTAATGCCCTGGGTTCTCTACTCACAGGGTGTAGATTTACAAGAACAAGATCTCCGGGTTTATACTGTGGATGAGGACGCCTATGCTGATCCACATACGCTTTCCGAGTCTCTTCCTTCATCTCTTGTACTTCCCTTGCTATTACTAAATCGTCAGCAAGTTGCTTTAGTTTAGGAGTTATCTCTGGTATAATACACACATCAAAAGTGTCTAGGGATCAACATATATTTTTGCAATAACTTTTCTCCTGATTGATTTTTTTTTTTTTATTTCTTTAAGGATTCATCAAATAAAGTGTTTTCGTTTGTCACAGTAACGATAAACCAAGTCACCTTTGCATTAATAAAGAAATTTGCCATTTTCCTAATAAAGGGATTTTTGACATTTGAACCACTAACATTAAAGTTCGAAAAAAAGACTGAAATAACAGTTTTCTTTAAAATTTTATTGGGTAACTTAAACAATTAATAATCCGCGTTTCTACCGCGAACACTAACAACACAAGAACATCGGTTTGGCATACTCAAAATGAGTTCATCCAAATCACGCTGTGGAATGGCCGCCCATGTTCGTTGCAACAACAAAAAAAGGTCTTCTTGCGACTGGATACCCTCCATATTCGGCAGAGCTCTTCTCTGTAGCATATCCCATGCATGCTCAATCGGGTTCAAGTCTGGCGACTGAGCAGGCCAGGGCAGGACATTGATGTTAGCTGCGGCGAGAGTCTGTCTTACAACTCTTGCGGTGTGCGGTCGTGCATTATCATGCATTAACTGAAATAAGGGACCGATTTGCACTTGTAGAGGAACGATGACGTCTGATACAATCGTCTCAGCATAAATTTGAGCGTTGAGGTTGCCTCTGATCCAAATCAACTCAGTTCTTCCGCCGATCCAAATACCCGCCCATACCATGATGGTTCCACCACTATAAGGATGGACTTCCTGGCAGGATTTTAATCGCTGTTGGCGTCCAGGGGTTCTCCAGTGTCGTATACGTCTTGTATCCGGTCTCATACCAAAACGAGACTCATCAGAAAAGCACACGAAACGCCATTGTTCTTCTGCCCAATGTCTGTGTTCAAGAGCCCATTGATATCGAATCCTACGATTGTGCATTGCTATAGGTGGTACCCGTAGCGGTCTTCGGGAATGAAGGTTCACTTCATGCAAGCGGTTTCTGACTGTTTGGTCGCTAATTAAGTTCCCTGAAGAGTGATGAAGCCTCACGGCTAACATCATGGCGGTTATTGTTGGACCTCTTCGAGTTAAGATTTGAATGTATCGGTCTTGTCTCCGTGTGGTGCAGCGATACCGTCCTCCATGGCGCTCAGCCACGGTACCAGTGCTTCGGTAACGTGTCCAAAGTCGACTGATAACACTCTGACTTGTATTCAGAGCTAAAGCCACAGTACGTTGCCGGGAACCAGCTTCTATCATTCCCACGGCTCTGAGCATTTCTTCCCTGCTTAAATGACGTCGCCGCTCCATAATAACGTTGGTTTTAATCAGTAGTAGGGAAACAGTAGCACTAATAATGTCTTCAATGCGTTGTATGTTTTTATAGGGAAAATATTGACAGCTGATTTTCATCTTTTACTCGAATTTGATTCACAGTTCCTGATTCAAATTATGAAATGCACCAAAAAGGATCCATATAAATTTATAAAATCATAAATTTATTACAAAGCCACATCTCAATCTCAAGAAATCCGCATAAAAATGCTTGATCCCTAGACACTTTTGATGTGTGTATTTTCTGAAATGAGGATATTCCTAAAATCTATTTCGTTATCACGTGGAGACCTTAATTCTCTTCCAAACGTTAAGTAAGCTGGGGTTTGGCCAGTTGCCACACAATTAGCACTATTCATAGCAAATCTTATGGCCAGCAACTGTTCCGCCCATCGATTATGTTTCCCTCCTTGTACCAGTATGGCCAACTGGGTTTTCAAATCCCGGTTCCTTCGCTCAACAGGGTTTGTTTCAGGATGATACAATGGAGTGTATTGGTGCTTTATACTTAAGCTAAAAGTTACTTGTTGCATTACTGAGCTTACAAACTGAGTACCATTATCACTAATCAGCCGCCGTGGTACTCCGAATCTTAAGAAAACTTCGTTAATAAGAGTCATAGCACAATTTTCAGCCGAAGCAGTTTCTAGAGCGAAAAGCTCGACCCATCTAGAAGCCATATCTTCTACGATCAATATCCATGTCTTTCCTTCTTCAGTAGGCGGAAGGGGTCCAAATAAATCAAACGAAACTACTTCAAAGCGTTGGTTCATAGTGGTAGTTTGTAGTAACCCTGCAGGTTTCTGATTCGAGGGCTTATAGCGTTGACACTCTAGACAGTGTTTCACATAACTCGCTACATATTTACGCATTCCACTCCAATAATACCTTTGAGCAATTCTTTTATAAGTTTTATCGGCCCCGTAGTGACCTGCTAATGGATCGTCATGATAGGCACTAAGAACATTTGCCCATTCATGTTCAGGTACCACTAATTGAGCATCATCGACTTCAGAATCGGGATGCAAACGATACAACAGTCCGTTATTCATTAGATAACCTTTGGTACTCCAGTACGAAGCATCCTCAGTTCTTTCAGTTTCCTCAAAAGCATTTATTATCTTCTGTAACTTATTATCTTTTCTTGCTCTTTCCTTATATCCTTTGTACTTCTTGTAGGCATATCTACTATCACGGAGCATATATTACAGTCGGAAACATCATCACAACACGGTGGCCTTGACAAAGCATCCGCTACAGTATTTAGTTTCCCAGGTTGATAAGAGATGGTGAGATTATATGATTGTATCTGTAGTGCCCACCTGGCTAAACGGCCCGTGGGTGATTTCAAATTTAAAAGCCATTTCAAAGCTTGGTGATCCGTGATTACGTTAATTGGCAGCCCTTCTATGTATGCACGGAACTTATCTAATGCCCACACTACGGCTAAAGCTTCTCTTTCTGTAGTGGAATAATTTCTTTCCGTGGCGGTGAGCAACCTACTGGCGTATTCTACAGGGTGCTCATCATCTTTCGCCCCCTGGACTAGAACTGCTCCCAACGCGTAGCTACTGGCGTCAGTTTTCAATGTGAAAGGTTTAGTTTCATCGACTTGTCTTAAAACAGGGGCTGTGATTAATTTGTTTTTCAAAGTCGTATATGCTTTTTCTTGTTCCGCATTCCACTCCCAAGAAGCCATCTTCTTAGTAAGCTTGGTAAGCGGTTGTGCAATTGAAGAAAATTTATCAATAAATCTTCGATACCAGGAACACATTTGTAAAAACGATATTAGTTGCCGAAGATTCTTAGGGGCCGGTCTTTCTACGATCGCCTTTGTCTTATTTGGATCCGGTCGTAAGCCTTCAGGCGTTATAATGTGTCCTAAGTACTTAATGGATGAGCAAAAAAATTTACATTTCTCTCTGTTAACTGTTATATTATATTCTCTCATTCTTTGTAGTATATCCTTCAGATCAGCCAGGTGCTGGCTTTGAGTTCTAGAGAAAAAGATAATGTCATCTAAATATGCCAGCATAGTAACGTGCTCCAGAGTGACTCGGAATCTGTCAACTAGACGCTGAAATGTAGCAGGTGCGTTACGTAACCCAAAAGGCATTCTCTTAAATTTGTATATCCCAAAAGGTGTAATGAACGCTGTTTTATCCTCATCCTCTTCCCTCAATTTCACTTGCCAGTAGCCTGATTTTAAATCTAGTGAAGTCATATAAGGACTAGGCTTTGCTGAATGCAAAAGGTCATCTATCCGAGGGATCGGATAAGTGTCTGCTATGGTTATGGCATTGAGACGTCTATAATCAATGCAGACTCGTACTTTGCCGTTTGGTTTCGGTACTAGGACGACTGGGGCAGCCCAAGGAGAAGAGCAGGGAACTATGATATTCTTTTTCAGCATGTCATCCAGTTCGTTTTTCAGGATTTCTTTTTTAGCTTGGGACAGTCTATAAGGAGGTACAGATATAGGATTATTATGCTGAGTTACAATGCAATGTTCTCCAAGTATGGACGGTTTATCATTGCCAATAAAAACATCTTGATAAGCCATAAGAATTTTATTAAGTTCGTTTTCCTGTAAATCGTTGAGGCTTAATGCGCACAAGACAATGGATTCGATACTGGGGCTCGAGGAACGCTCAGAATTATTGTGGCTTGGAAAGAGACTCTTTGAATGAGGTGATAGGTTGATCTCTGCCTCGCGGACGTTATTCACAGCATCATTCATCATAAACTCTGCAAAACGAGGCGAGTAGCCATCGAATATTGTCTTAGGTTTTTTTACTGGGCTTAGATCCAGTGGTATTAACCTATAACCCTTAGACATTGACGCAACACTGGTATTGATTAACGCTGCGTTTTCCGTAGGAAGTGCAGCCGTTGGAAGTGACTCGGGCGTTGATTTTATATTGACGGAACTGGTGCTAGGTTGGTCCGCAAAAACTACGTAGTCTTCCTCATATAGTTCGGAGATCGTATAGTCATCAACAAACCCCCAAGTGAACTGTGGTAAGTTGAGAACTATTTTTGCATCCTGGATAAATCCAATTCCCAATAGCGTACGGTTGTCCCTGGATTCGGGCAATATAATAAAAGTAGTTGGAATTACCCGATTCTCCAGCTTAACAGGGACTGTTGTCTTCAGTACTTGTTGCTGTTTGGCGATTCCATCAGCCAGGGTCAGGCAGACAATCTCCTCATGGAACTTGTGTCCCCTTTTAGCCAATTGTCTATACAGCTGGTACGATGCTACACTACTTTTCGCACAAGTGTCGATATAGGCACTCCCTCTTATACCAGCAATTTCCACAAAAACAATAGGTCGGTTCCTGATATCGCAACGAACATTTAATGCGCAGAAACTCAGATCCGCTGGTTGTATTGCCTTTTTGCCTGTACATGTGGGGCAGCTACTGCGTACTACGCCTGGTGCACCACACCCGTAACAATGTACTTTAGGTGCTGATGGAGATGGAGCTTGTGTTGTCTTCGAAATCTCCGATTTGGGGTGTACCACAGGTTTGAGCGCGTCTTCCAGCTTAAACTCTTCCTGCTTCCTTTTCAGTCTTCTGCAGTCCTCGGTGAAATGGCCGTGGAAATGGCAGAATCCACACTTCTTTTTCGGGTTCGTTTTAGCTTTCGTCTGCTCCTGACTAGATCCTGAGGCTTGATTTCGGTCCAACCACATTTGTTCCACTGCTCGTGCCGCTTCCAACAACTGGTCGTAGTTTTTAAATGAATTACGAGGTACTTTTTCGCGGATTGAAGTTTTTAATTGGCCATAAATCATGTCCAGCTGATGACATTCGAGTTGTTTCGGATCCAGCAGTTGAGAGAAAAGCATACGTTTCTGTGCTATAAAGCTTTCAGTGGGTGTATTAGTATGTTGTTTCTCACCTATTATTTCTTGGTAAAGCACATATGCAGGTTTTCTAGGTGCAAAAGCATGCCGTAATCGCTCCATGAAGCCTTCCCATGTGGTTACTTGTGCCTTGACGCCTTGCCACCATATTGCAGCATCCTTTTTCAGCAACAGTGGTATCCCTGTTAGCGCTTCCGTGTCCGTGATATTTTCAATTTGCTTGAAAACTGTCACTGCGGCCAGAAAAGCTTCCACTTCTTCCGATGACTTTGTTCCGGAATATTCGGCGGTACAGGTGGTGAAGGTCCCATGTCTTCCAGGCGATAGTTTAGCCAGGAGACTCTGGAACTGTTCTTCCGTAAGGTTGATGGACATCTTGCGTTGTCTCGTCGTTAGACGTGAAGCTATCGTAGCCGTTCGACCAGCGCGCGTTACAAACTTCACTCGGTTAGGCCCAACGTTGGTCGCCAGTTTGTAGTAGGCTCGCTACAGGGAGTTATAATAAACACGCAACTGGTCTAGCTCTATATGGTTTATTTACGACGAGATAACAAAATTTGTGTACAATCGTTTTACTATAGATACAATATACCGAGTTACCGGTACCTAAGAACAATTAGGCCGAAAGGTCCCGTTCCCTATTGTTCCAGGAAGTCCCGAGAAATCTTTCCAATTAGGACGAGATCCTCAGATGCAATCTGGGTCGAAGAATTCGATACAAATCAATTTCAAGCGGGGGAGGTCATTACGGTGCGGAGAATCTTAACACCGCCCTTTTAAATAAGTGACGTCAATCGTACAGCGCCATCTAGTAGTGCAGTGTTGAACTATTTCATACTTTCTTCTCTGATGGTGTAGATAGTTTTATAATGTTTGTGTTACAAATGTAGTTAATAAAAATAGTGTAAATACTAATGGGATCAATTTACTAAATTTACTTACAATTTATTTTCTTTCTCAATTTGACTAATGTATTGTACAGACTGAATTACATGCAACTACTATTATTGTTTTTTTTAACGCATACATTTCCATCTTTACACCATACTGTACTGGACGTATAGAAGAGTTTTGAAATGCTTTGAAAGTGCTTCTCTAACGTAGACACGTTTATGAGCTCTGTTTTCAGCGACTTCTTTGAATACTTGTCCCACCCTGATGTTCTTCGTTTTACTAGCAGCGATCCATTGATTTCGTACGTTCTTCGATTTCATTTCCACAACGATTGTACAGGGTTTGTCTTTGCTGCCGGGGATTCGATATGATGACTGAATGTCGTGAACATCTGCTTCAAGTTTTGTATCAACAGTTGTTAGTACACCTGTAACATCGGGTGGCGAGATTTCAGGTAAGCCGGCTACTTCTAGTGTTAAGGAAAGTGTATTTTGTTTAATTTGTTTCATACCCTGTTCTAGTACAACCACTCGGAGTTCTAGGTTCTTGTTTTTGTTGTGAAGGTCTTTATTTTTATTTTCGAGTTCTTTGATTCTAGTGTCTTGGTGTTTGACGGACTTTTCCATACAATCATTTTGCTCACTTAGGAATTGCAGAGAAGACTGTAGAGTACTAATCTCTTCACGGAAGGTTTTTTTTAGTTCTCGCGATATATCTTGTACCAGTTTGCGAGGGTCAATAGTGGCCTTTGCATTAACGATATGTTCGGCTTCTGTACTGGATAATGCTGTATTCTGCTGTGTTTTTTACATTCATATGAGATAACAGATCCTGAAAGCTTAAAGTAAAAACCTGTAAAAGATTTCCTATCTAAGGTATTTGATGCCCAGTCTGCATCAACAAAACCCTCTAACTTACAATCAGCTTTTGTAAACATAAGCCTATAAGATTTAGTTTTGCTTAAATATCTTAAAATTCGTTTTGGATGTTGCCAATGTATGAGTGAATAACAATTACTAAATTGGCTCAAAAAACTAAAACTAAATGATATATCTGGGCGAGTTAGGACACTTAAACACATTAGACTTTTTATTAATATTTGAAATGGATGTTGTTTACAAACTTCAACACTTTTCTCTAGCTTTAAATTATTCTCAATGGGAGCACAAAATGTTTTTGGTCTAGTGAAATGCAGCCATTTTTATACATTTTAATTCTAATGCCCAAACATTGCTTTAAGTTTGTACTCGGACAATGGTGTTACTGCCCTGATAACAAATTTACCCCTGGTGGTTATAAAATTTAAAAAAGAAGAAAAAAAATCTGGTTTTTATCATTACAGATACAAATATAATGTCAACAAGTCAAATTATTAATATTAAACTAAACACGCAACTTTTTCTCGTGGTACACAAAAAAAATCAAATACCATATATTCACCCAAATATGTTTCAAATGTTTAACTACACGTCTATAACGGTAAGATGAGATAGATGTCCATCGCCTTGCAATTGCAGCCATCTTGCGGACGAACTACAGGGGTTCCCGCCTATTTTACTGCCAGTCTTAATATGTCTAGCGTTGTGTTAGGTTAAGTTAAACGTATTCAAGTGTTTTCTTTGTTAAAATTATGACACTGACTGAGCTTGGCGTTGTTCAAAAAGATAAACGGGATATGGTGGCTGGAGCGGTATGGTACTTACGGTTGCAAGAGGATAAGTAAATGCAAG
The DNA here is from genome assembly GCA_945859575.2 of Herminia tarsipennalis. Taxonomy (NCBI): domain Eukaryota; kingdom Metazoa; phylum Arthropoda; class Insecta; order Lepidoptera; family Erebidae; genus Herminia; species Herminia tarsipennalis. The sequence goes on along the minus strand of OX243849.2, from coordinate 4,832,074 downwards.
CGTTTAGTTTAGGCACAGCAAGATAAAGTTTATTGCGGTTTATGGCGGCGCGCGCTGCTTTTGCATTCCAGAAAACCGGTTAGCTGGGGCGCGACCCCGCGCGTCTCCATGTACACAAGTAGGTGTATGTGTGTATGGTAGAATATATTACCAAATAATTTGATCTATCAGTGTAAGTATATGTTATGATTTTAGCTTGATAATATGTTGTGTAAATAAATTAAATATATTAGTTTGTAGGAATGTAAATATAATTATTATATATTAAAACTAGATTACTATAAAATAATAATTTAAAATAAAACTAAACTTTACTAATTATTTACAACTTACCAGAAAAGAAACTACAAAAAAGGGTTACCTAAAAAGGTGATTCAAAACCAGTTTAGGCGTCGAAGAATTCTTCCCCATCGATGTCAACCGGTATAGTGCCCAGAAGGCTGGCAGCATTGCCAGTTTTTAGAATGGCGTATTTAAAAATCAAAATATTTACAATGATTGCAAATTTATACAGGTATTTACATATTATATAAATAAATATACATATATATATATATACTGGGTGGCGCAAAAGTAAAGACCCTATTTGGTTCAGCTATAACATTTTTTCTAAATTAGAAAACTAGATTTAGATTTTTTTAAATGTATATTTGTGCCATTAAATTTCGTACCATTAGGATTTAAAGATGATGTCTTTTAAATGGTGACCTCCAGAGTTGATACACATTTGAGCCCTATTTATGACATTTTGCATAACTTGCCGTAACACTTCCTGCAATATGTTCGTTATTTCTTGACGAATGTTTTCTTTTAGAGCTGCGAGAGTCTGTGGCTTGTTCACATACACCCGAGATTTCAAAAAACCCCAAAGAAAGAAGTCTGGACTGGTCAGATCGGGTGATCTTGCAGGCCAAGGCAAATCGCCAAAACGAGAGATAACTCGGCCTGGAAAAGCGTCCCTCACTAAGTCCATAGTGTCGCGCGCTGTGTGTGCCGTAGCGCCGTCTTGTTGAAACCAGATGTGCTCCAGCCCCAATTCGTCCAAACTGGGTATCAAAAACTCACGTAACATGGTTCTGTAGCGTTCTCCAGTGACAGTTATCGCATTGCCTCCAGCGTCTTCGAAAAAATAGGGTCCGATCACTCTGTCAACACAGATGCCACACCATACAGTAACTTTTAGTGGGTGTAGAGGTGTTTCTTGAATAATGCGCGGATTATCAGTGCCCCAGAACCGAGTATTCTGCTTATTGACATGCCCTGAGAGATGGAAATGCGCTTCGTCACTCATAACCAATTTTGAAGGAAAATCATCCTCTTCAAGGTTGAGGTTTATGACGCGCTGGCAGTAATCTAGACGAGCTCGGTGGTCAGCAGGCAGCAGCTGATGAGTCATTTGAGTTTTATACGGGAACATCTTTAAGTCTTTCACCAAAATACGCTGCAGGGTCCGTCTGGATATGCCCAATTGCGTGGCACGTCGCCTCGTTGATGTTTCTGGACACTCTTCCACATCTTCGCGCACAGCATCGATATTTTCAGCTGAACGGCCTGTTCTTGGTCTCCCAGACTTAGGTCTATCCAATGTTGAGCCAGTTGCTTCAAGGCGTGTGGCAAAGCGTCGAATTGTGCGACCAATCGGTGCCGGACGGTGGGGAAATCGTCGACGAAATTCACGTTGTGTTCTTATCACTGATGAATTATTCCGTAAGAACATTGACACAATTATTCCACGTTCTTGGGGAGTAAAACGGTCCATGTTTATTTTCAGTGTATTTTACATTTGTTCACTACACAATTTTCAACAACAGAATGACAGAAAATGTCATATAAAAAAAAAAAAAAAGTATTTTCTTTAGTGCCACTACTTTTGCGCCACCCAGTATAAGCACACACACATATATATTTATATATATACCATTTGCATACTTTTATTTACATAAAGGTTCATATTTTTTACATGTTAGCATGAAAAAAAACCAATTGTGACACCTTGTCTGGTTTTAAAAGTGTTCTTCTCTGGTTTAAAACCTGACCAGCATTGGAAAAAACTCTTTCACATGCCACTGACGTAGCCTGTATACACAGTCTTTTTAATGTGTATTGATACAGGTGTGGATAAATGTGTTTTATGGTGTTCCGGACTGTAATGGGTCCTCTTTCCTATTTAAGTACTCCTCATTCAAATATTTATCAAACTCGCGGATGCCCGCAGCAACCGGATTTTCAGGCCTTGTTATGACGTCTGTTTCCATGTCATAGTCATACCAAACGCTTTTTTTATTATTAGTCGGAGTTGGAGTCGCTGCATCGGCTTCTGCGTCTATAGCAGTTGTCAAATGTTCAGTGAAAGTGGGAAGTCTGATTTCACATACCCTGCGCTTTAAACTTTCACAGGCTCTTAAATAATTTTCTTGTGTCCGGAAACCTCTTCTTTTAAAGCGCGGGTCCAATATAGTACTCTCCGAGTACAAATTATGTTTTTCCAGCTCAAAGAATCTCGAACGGATTTGTGAGTCCAAGACCTCTACTAGATTTCGTATATCGGGATCCCTTTGTTCGGAGAGTTTTGTTACTGTATGTCTTGTCAGCAGTTGCACAAAAATTAAAACTTTTGAAAGAGACACATTTTTCGGCACTAAGTTCGTTTGTAATTTCGTAAAATGGGTGCAGTATGGGGAGCTTTTTCAATTTTAATCCACTCCTCTGGTTGTAGTGATAGGTCATTCCGAAGTATAGCTAATGTGCTAATGGCATCTTTAATTTTTATTATTCGGTCTAGCATGTCGTAGCAGTAGTTCCAACGAGTCTGACATTCTTGTTTTAGTTTAAGTCGGGGCAATCCCATTTGTGTTTGGATTTGCTCCAATTTTGTTAAGCCGATCGTACTTTTTTTAAAGTACTCCACTATGTTTTTAATTTTTTCTATAATTATTCGGATTGTTCCCAGTGCTTGCTGAACCACAAGATTCAGGGAATGGGCAAAGCAACCGATAGACCTCCACTCACCCAACCTAACAGCAGCCAAGATGTTTGCAGCGTTGTCGCTGACAATGCATACGACTTTGTTTGTGATTTGCCAGTCGTTTAACATTTGCTTCAAGAACGCAACTAAGTTCGAGCTGGTGTGCCGCTCATTATGATTCACGCACCCTAACGTGGCAGAACTTAATTGACCCTGGACATCTATGAAGTGCGCCGTAACTGCAATATAACTCTGATTTGTAATAGATGTCCAACCATCTGTTGTGAGGCAAACTGCTTGAGCTTCGGTTAATTTACTCTGGATAGCCTCAAAAGTATTTACATAATTTTTTGGAATTAAAGTTGTCGATAGGGTTTTTCTCGTAGGAAGTTGGTATCCTGGACAATTAGATACCAATTCAATTATTTTTTTAAATTCAGGCTCTTCTACTAGCCGTAATGCGTGGTGTCCTTTTGATATCATTCGAACAACTTGATTGTCAACTTGCTCTACTTTGCGTGATGAAAGTGGTCTGCGTATGAAGTTTGTAATAGGAATCAAGTTGTTGACTGTCTATAGTGGTCTGTTGTACTGTATTTGCATTGAGGAACTCGTAGATGGCAAAGACAGAGTATTGGGAACATCATTGCTCATATCATTTCTGGCCGGTTGTCTTTGGGTTGATAAAGATATGGTTGGATGTTTATTTTTCATGTGCCTATTTAAGTTCCCAAGTGAGCCACTTTTAATGCTTAGCTACATGGAACAGTAATTGCACTTAGCACGGCATTCATTTACATCAGGATCTTCTGTGAAATGATTCCAGATGTTACTTCTCTTGGTTCTATTTGGCGCCATTTTTATTAAACACTAAAATTTTTAGCCAGTCAATAGCACTAAGTATCACATTTATTTATTTAACTATTAGGTATATTACAATATTATTTACAATTCGTTAGTAAGTAAGAACATGCAGATCACACATACGTAAACAAAAATTAGCTTTAACATAAATCTATCAAATAGTAAAAACTAGTGATAAACAACGATGAACTAAAATAGTAGCTAAGAAAAGAATACGTAGATATAGGTAGCGAAGTATTTATTTATTATTGGCTTAAAAAATTTGGTAGAAAATAACAGCGGCACAACATCTCAGATTTTAGAAAGAAATTAAAATGGCCGCTATTGCAAATGAAATAGATACCAAAATTGAATGGTTTATCCATCATACATATTACTCGTTCAACTGTTCACTGTGCGCTGCATGCACAGAGTCTTTACCACCTACATAATCAGTTCAGAAATTTAATAAACGCTCGTAAGTGCTCTGTTCATAAATTCGGTCTTATAAATAATTCCTCTTTCTTGCCATAGAATAGTACTCACTACCAAGTACCGAGAGCCAAAGGATATGATGTACTATGGTACTAAATGAACGAAATCCTAACCTCTTGCGGAATAGTTCGTTCTAGTTCAGTGTCAGGAACTAATTCTTAGTAGTACATAGTACGTGAACTACACAAGCCTAATTGATGTAGGTGTGTAAATATATTCTATAGTCATATGTGTGATAGATACATAAAGTGGCTACATCACTCCCCCCCTGAGAACGTCACTACGGGCGATAAAAATCAGGAAAGCGAACGGTGCGACCTGAACGTGTTCTCCTGACGTCATCCTGATGTGGGACATCATGTCCTGTGGTCACAGGATGAGATAAATTTTGGGGGTCCAAAGTAGGACTGCGAGTTGAGTTGCTATCGGGAGATGGGTCTCTCAGTGTGTAGGCCGGTTTTAGTCGGTCTATCGACACTGGCGTTTTTCCCTTTGACCTGGATCTTGAAAGTTTTATCCCCACGTTCAAGGACTTTGTAAGGTCCGGAGTAGGGTGGCTGTAAAGCGGTACGTAATGCATCGTCCCATAAAAAGACGTGAGTAGACGAAGACAGATCTTTATGAATAAATATTTTATTCTTATTATGACGCGCAGCTGGTGCCGGTTGCAGTTTCGAAGTAAGTTGGCGTAGGCGAGTGCTAAAATCGGTGATATCGGTACTATGGGGGACCGTTGTCTGGAAAAATTCTCCAGGCAAACGCAACGGCTCCCCTTACACCAATTCAGCCGATAAGGATTTTAAGTCGTTGATATCCACGATATTAATGCTTTAGGTTTCAGCTGTCATATCCACCATCGGCGTGACTTCCGGCCAGCGTGTAAAACGATCCACCGCCGTGAGACAATAGCGATAGCCCTGTAAAACAGGAAGAGGGCCAATAATGTCTACGTGAATGAAGCTGAACCGAGCGCGAGGGAGATCGAACGTGCCCAGTGGAGAAGACACGTGACGATTAACCTTGGTCCAGCCCACTCTCGGCAGTCTTTTCGTACACCGGGCCAAATAAAACGCTCGGTAACTTACTTGGCCGTAGCATTGGCTCCTGGGTGGCTGAGACTATGAAGACTGTCGAAGAGTCGTTTCCTAAGGGGCTTTGTGACAAAGGGCCTAGGTGAAGAAGAGCTGACGTCACAATACAATTCAGTCTGCGAATTGTGAACCCTCAACTTCTTGAGGCGTAGGGAAGATTCGTCTCTCAGGAGCTGAGTTAACTCCTCGTCAGAGGCTTGAGATGATGCTAGTACATCCAAATCGATTGGCATCTGCAGTTCATCGACTCATGATAAAGGGTCGGCGACAACATTATCTTTCCCTTTAATAAATCTATTGTCGATCGTGAACTGTGAGATGTAGTCGAGATGGCGAAATTGACGAGGCGAGCAATTGGCTTTTCTTTCGCTGAAAGCGAAACTGAGAGGCTTATGGTCAGTATATACCGTAAAATGCCTTGCTTCCAGCATATGGCGAAAGTATTTGATGCTTTCGTAGATAGCCAAAAGCTCGCGGTCGTAGGGAGAATATTTTGTTGGGAGGGACTCAGCTTCCGGGAGAAGAATGCGAGAGGCTCCCAAGTATCGCCTTTAAGTTGTTGCAAAACTGCACCCATTGCCAAGTTGGACGCGTCCGTTACCAGAGCGAGTTCGGCCTGACAGTCTGGGTTTGCGAGTAATGCAGCATTGGCGAGGCTTTCCTTGCACTTGTTGAAGGTCAGGAGTGTCTCACCGGAGATGTCGACTGGGTGAGAAGCTTTAACAGAGCCAGAAAGTAAGGCGTTCAACAGTGCTTGGACTGCAGCTGAATGAGGCAAGAATCGCCTGTAAAAGTTAAGCATTCCCAAAAATCGTCTAAGTTGTCTGACGGTTTTGGGTACAGGGAACTCCTGGATAGCCTGGACTTTCGATTCCAGGGGCTTATTACCAGATGCGGAAATTCTATATCCTAAAAAAGTTACCTCAGATGCTCCAAAGACGCATTTCTGAGTGTCGACCAAAATCCCGTACTGCTTCATGCGGGTGAAGAGTTGGTCCAGGTGAGCCTCGTGAAGGGCCTCAGTTTCTGAGAAAACCAGAAAATTGTCAAGAAAGCTATAACAAAAATCTAAGCCTCTGGTCATCTCGTCGACGAATCGTTGAAAAGTTTGACCTGCGTTCCTTAACCCGAGGGTCATAAATGGGAACTCGAACAGGCCAAACGGTGTAGTGATGGCCGTTTTGGGAATGTCGTCCTTAAAAACTGAAATCTGGTTGTAGACCTTCACCAGGTCTATTGTCGTGAAGACTTTACATCCAGAAATGGCGTGGGCGAAGTCATGTATGTGCCTAATAGGATAGCGGTCTGGTATAGTGCGTGCATTAAGCATGTGGTAATCGCCACAAGGACGCCATCCGTTATCCTTCTTGGGCGCTAGGTGAAGTGGTGAAGCCCTGGGACTCTCGGATAGACGAGCAGTGCCATTACTAAGCATAAGCTCAAACTCCTGTTTGGCAATTTTTAGTTTATCCGGTGCCAGTCTGCGGGGAGTACTAGATATAGGTGGTCCCGGTGTAGTCCTAATATGGTGTACAGTGTCGTGTTTTGGAAACAGGGGTGTGCCTGAAGGGCGTGTTATATCGGGAAACTTACTCAAGATGCGGTGATAACGCGTGTCGCCCGTTGAAACCTTGACAGAAAATATTTTAGTATTAGCAATAGAAGCACTTTAGGCAAGAGTGGTAGTATTATCAATAAGGCGTTGATTTCGACAATCTACAATTAAATTATAAAAGCAAGGAAAATCAACACCTATGATTGGCTTTGTTACATTTGCCACTATAAATCGCCAAGTAAAATTACGCCTTAAACCTAGATTTAACTTAAGCTCTAGAAAGCCGAATGTGTCGATGACGGATCTATTGGCAGTGCTGAGCTGGAAATCTGTCTTGGCTCGACGCTCTCGAAGCGCAGAACGAGGGTAGACGCATAAGTCGCTGCCTGTGTCTACCAGAAACTGTGTGTTCGTGCTGCGGTCGGTAACGAAGAGGCGACCTGTGGTGGGCGGACAGTCGTTAGTCGCTATTAGCGTTTGCCCATGGTGTTTTCCGCCTTGGTAGCGGTATAGTCGCACGGCTTCAGGCATCGATGAGCTCGGGCCCCGCATTTAGCATGGGGTACCAGCATACGGGGTACCGTTGGTAGCTGCTACTAGAACGACTTCGTGATCGTGATGATGAGCGATGACGGCGTTTACGAGGTCTCCCACGATCAGTAGAACAGCAGGCTCCTCGAGTGTGCTCTTTAAGCTTTAGGGTCAGATGCTGCACCATCTTCTTGAGCTCCGCGATCTCAGTGTTACAAGACCCTTGCTCACGGCTGGATGCAGCGGCGACGGTATACGGCGACGCTAGCTCTTGAATGCGGTCAGCCAAGTCCGCCAGCTGTTCCAAAGATTGGGTGGGTTGAGACGCCAAGACTGTCTGGATATTGGGCGGAAGACGGTTGCTCCATATGGACCGAAGGAAGTCGTCACGAACGGAAGGTCCCGCTAAGTGTTGGAGGTGGCGCAGGAACTGCGATGGTTTCCTGTCACGGAGCTCTTCATGGGTAAGCAACTGCTTGACCTTTATTTCGTGGGACGCGGAAAGTCATTTGATGAGTTCGGATTTTTTTTTTGTACCGATCACTTGACGGAGGGTTTATGATAACGTCCTTCACAGATTTGGCATATTGTAAGTCTAAGTTGTTGATAACGTTCGTAAATTTAGTTGCATCGTCAGTAATGCCGCGACTATCAAACTGACTCTCGACGAGCGGAAACAACGGAATTTTGATTTTAAATTGACGTACGTCGCACTCGTCAGGTGTAGTGGAAACGCTCACTTTACGGGCGCGCCTAGTCACGTTAGCGTCCTGCCGCGTGTCTACAGTTTTGACGGAAATATCACTGTCACTCATGTTTATTCACAGTTCTCGTGTTCTTAGAGATGTACAAGCAAATCTCGGAACGTTGTGGCTCCAAATGTTCGGTGACTAATTTCACTAACTCATCGTACGTTTTGTCTTCTGGAAAGCTAGGCGCACACAAATTACACATTAAAGCGTACGTTTCTTCCCCTACGACGGTTACTAACATAGCTACCTTCAGCTTGTCCTAATGCCATTTAGCGTAACGTATTGATTTACGCGACGGATGTATGCTAGCCACTGTTTAGCACTTAAATGGTTAAATTTTACCGATCGGAATTTTTACTGTTTTTGGTTAAAATGCAGGCAGTTATTATAACGGAAAAAATATATTTTATTCCTCCCCGCCAATGGGACATCAATGAAAGACAGTTTGACAACAATAATAACAATTTACTTTGACAGATCGTTACAAATAGTATAAACTTGTGCTCTTGTAGTTATACATTTATAAACGAGTAGGTAACATAACTTTATACTAGAGCTCAAAGTGCTATGTTAGAGATCTATATTTGCACTAGCAGACCCGGCCACGCGTTGCTGTGGCTGAAGTTATTGTTATATTACATTGTAGTATACAATTTAAGAGGAACAGTAGGAGAACATCAGTCACGGGGACCACCATGCTTTTTACATAGATGGTATTTGTAAAAAAATATTGTGACCTCTATGACAGATTTTCTACGACTATAACCCTTTAGTACAATGAAATTATTTACGAACCAAGACAGAAATGTTAAAGTTGGTACACAAATTCACGGGATTGGGATTTGAAGGGGAAGGACGTTAAACACGATTGATTAAAATTTTCTTACAGTTTATATTAAGCAGAAATCAATACAAAAGAATTAATTTTTAAATTTATTATTTCCATTTAATTTTGTAACGAATGAGCATATTACAAAGTTGTTAGTGAATAACATATGACATTCAAACTTATGAATGAGGTAGGTAAGGCAGATAGTCTTAAATCTTTAACAGTAATATTTATTATTTTAAATTATAAATACTTTCAATTTCAATTTAATTTAGCACTAATCGGTGTACAATATTTTTGGTTAACCTGTCTTTAGCTAACACAAATAGATTTGACGGTTTCCCAACACGTGAACATGCAACATATAGTTGCCCATGAGAAAAACACGAATTTTCCAAATCTAAACCACAAATGGACATTGTTTGGCCTTGAGACTTATTTATTGTCATGGCAAAAGCTTAACGAAATGGAAACTGTAGCCGTTTGAAAGGTATGGTAGAATCTGACGGTATCATTGGAATACGTGGCAACAGGACCACTTTTCCTTTAAACTTCCTAGTTAAAATGGTTGCTTCAAGAATGTTTCGGGTGATCTTTTTGATGATCAAACGTGTACCGTTGCATAATTGAGGTGGATTCAAATTACGTAGGAGAATAATTGGGGAACCAATCTTCAATTGAAGATTGTGGGGTGGCATTCCAGGTATATCTAGTGAATTCAAAAATTCAGTTGGAAAATTTACACTTTCATTTTCATCAACAACAGTATCGATTGATTTAAAAGACATCAGATCGCCTGGTAACAACTGTTGTATCTGGAAGTTAATTTCGTCAACATCAACATTTTTGGCTGCCAAAATCGCCCGATGACTGAGCCAGTTATGATTCAAGTAATTATTCTGTATATCCGGAAAAATACTCTGAATCAATTCATTTTTATCTTGAAGAACAGTACAAAAATTGTCTGACAGTTTGATACATTGCGTATTTGGTTGCAGCTCTATTTTACCGTTCCCAATATCTAGTAATTGCTCGGAAAATATTTGTGCTGATGGATCATTTTGCAACTGTACCCGCATGTTTATGGTCAATCGAAGTGTTTCAACACTTCGCCATAAGAATGATTGTTTCAAACATGCATTAACCGATTCACTGCCACCTTCATTTTCATGAACACTTTAGCCAGGCCACATACATTTGGTCTATGACGCGCCAGGTGCGTCATGGGCCTGTTAAAAGGATGACGCGCCTCGTGCGTCTTTGGCCCCTTATGATGTTATATACGTATTTTGCCGTTAACTTGTGTCTGTTTGAAGAAAAAGAACTTGTTTTGTGTTCTTCGATTCGTATTCGTTGATATTCGAAGGCAATATGGCGTTTCAAGGTAGGATTTACAAATTTTACTAAAATACTACAGGGGTAATAAACATTTATGTAGGAATCATTTATTTGTATTGAGAAAAGTATTTTTTTTGTAGATATTCGGCAAGGTGACGATATTTATCCTGAATGTAGCCAGGCATTGTTTACTAACTTAGATAATGAAACAGAAAACAAAAGCTTTTCTGAATGTAGTCAATCGATTTTGCCAAACATTTCAAAAAATGTTAAGTTAACAAGTTCTTGTAACAGTCAAGATTGATTATTATAAAGATTCAGACACCAGCATTGAGGAAATCTTGGATTCTGATGAAGACGAATGTATGAAAAAGAAAATAAAGTTGAGAATAGTATTACCTAAGCATGAACCTGAAAAGATCATCAAAAAAGAATCAGGCCCCGATTGTTGTGCAGCGAAAACATATTTTAATACATTATTTTCAAAAGATTACAATGCAGAACTGAACAGACAACATGAATTGCCTCCAATTTATGCTCAGTTTGAACATGACTTGGGTATAATGCTAGCATTTAGATTAAGAAATGTGCCAGCAAACAAACGTTTGGAGTGCTATGAAAAATTAATTAATTTGGTTAGACAATATGAGGAATAAAATGAAAACATGTATCATTACTCATTAGACATTTATTATTTTTTATAATTACAAGCAAATGATTCTTAACAAAACACCACTTCAGCAAAAAGTTATACTTTAATAATTAAACAAATCAATCAACAATCATAAACTTAGTCTAGTTTTATAGCGACGCGTTTCGACAGCGCCGTCGAAGCGGGCGCTTTCCGATTTGTATGGGGGTAGTAGTTGCGTTTTATAGCCACACGCTTGAGCAGCGCTGCTGAGTAGTTGCTTAACAGCGCTACTCAAGCGTGTGGCTGTGGATCGCTATAAAACTAGCCTTAATAATTATGGTGGACTCTAAAACAATCCCCCAGGCATAACCCAGGAAAACCTGGGCAATCTGGGCAGCCAAATAAAACTTCGACTCTTCTTTTATTGGTGCTATAACATTGTCTACATCGTTTTCTAATAGTCCTGCCATTCCTTTTAGGCAAATGTGCTGGCAAATGTATCCTACCTTCCGCAGGACGCATTAATTGAGGTTCTTTTTTAGGCAACAAGTGTTCAATAATTTTAAGCCTAAAATCGTATAAGCTCATTTTATCTTCTCTGTTTGAATTAAACATTAAAAAAGCATTTACAACATTTATTTGAATTATGTGTATAATTACTTTTTTATACCATAAATAAATAAATAATAAATAAATAAATAAATTTATTAAGTAAAAAATCTTTTACAAAAAATAATATACAACAATTAGGCAGTAAATACATTATAAAATCAAATTATATGAAAACATTTTAGGACAACTCCTACACGGTCATCTGATCCCAAACTAGGCAGAGCCTGTACTATGGCAACCAGACAACTGATAAACATACTTATAAAATATTATAAATTTGCATACATATTTTTGAAATATAATTATAAATAAAAGTATTTTATACAGCTTTAAAGACACAGAAAAATCTTAATTCTTAAAAATAAAATTACAATAGGTATTACAAATAGTGATAAGTCTAATTATTTGCAATTAGCTGTACCCTGAATTAGGTCACAGATAATATAGTACTATACTAGTTACTAGGTTAAACATAAACCTGTATCTCAGGTGTTTACTATAAACATAATCAATGTTTCTAAATCGCTTAATAATATCTACTTAACTACATTTTTTCATAAACAGTAAAGTAAATGAATTTAAATAAAATGTCATATTATGCTACACCTATTCTATTACACTAAAAATATTTGCATCGTTTGAACTGTAAATGAGGGCAACAATTGTTACATTACGTATGTGAGTTTCAAGGTTTTAATAATGCAGCGCTTACAATTATTTCTAGGTCAAGATGATTTTTATTAATTAGTAACAAAAGATATGGATGGTTTATATAATTTTTAATTTGTAATGATATCAATAAATTAGCCAATATGGATAGTGTTTATGTGCTTACTAAAAATAGTTAATTCTAGGCGGTTGAAGATAAAACTAAAGTATGATATAAAAACAAAAAAACAAAAACTTGTTACCTACTAGTTTATCTGCTAAATTAAATGTATAAAAAGCGGCGATCTAGGCGCCCTCATAATCAACTGAGTTGATATACCTGTACTCCGCAGCTTTTTTAGCAGGGCACTCAGCATCACCCGTTTTATGGGTGTGAGGCTTGCCGAACCGTCGGCATGTCGCGCATTTCGGCGAGTCTGCTTTCATGATACATTCCGTCATCGAGTGGCCATTTTCCCCGCAATGTCCGCACGTTGGGGTAGTTTCTCTGCAAGATTTAGCCGCATGGCCATATTGGTGACAGTTGTAACATCTTGTTACTATCGTGAAATCTCTGACAGGGCAGGAAGTCCAGTTAATAAATAATCTGCCTTGCGAAACTAATATTTTTCTAACCTGTGCTGGGACTTCAATTATGAAGTTACAGGTCGAGGCGCCTTTTTTTCCAGATTTGTGGCTAAGTTTTGTAGTTGATAAAAACATATCAATGGACACTGAAGGTACTTTCTCGGCTATGTTTTGTTCGTATATATATGTAAAGAACTCCTTCTCCGACAAAGAAGCTGGCACTCCAATAACAATAACTCGTGGGTTGCGCTTGTGTGGGTCGCCGGCGGTAAGGCCGGAAGAGGACAACTGTACTGCCTGTTTGAGTTTTTTAGCGTCGTCCTTTGATTCGGTGCTAATAATTACACCTCCTTTCGTAGTTTTTCTTACACCTCGAACATGTAACTTCATTTGGTCAGGCCTAATTATTGATTGCACAAGCGACTTTGTTTCATCACTAGATTTTTGCTTGTCCTGTGGATAGATGGCAACAGTGCTTAAGCTGTTTGGGCGAACTATAGTATTAGACTTCTTTTTCACGATATCTGCAAACGAAGCATTTCCAGAACAAGACTCCTCAATAGTCTTCTTAAGCACCGTGATGTGCTCCAATAGACTACTTTTTTCTTTAAGTTCTTTGATAATGGTAGAGGCCTCAATCATTTTTTGTTTCAGCGACTGATATATTACTGCCATTTGCGATGCGTTGTATTGGACTTTTCGGCACAGATTCGATATCTTCATTTTTTGTTCGCTATTTAGTTTTCCATCAGAAGCAATCGAGCATACTTCGCCCAATTGTTGGTCGGTAGCAGACATCTACTTCTGGATATCGGGCGTGGACACGAGATCGAAAGAGAAACCCGACGATTCCTGGGCTGGGCTTTGCGCCTTCATCGGAGACTGGGGGGGGTGGGCACTCCCGGTCAGTTTAGCAGGTTTGTTATCCATATTTAGTAACAACTATTAAAATACTTTTCATATTAAGCGCGCATAGTTACAATTTTACACACTCGCAACAAGCAAAATTACATGACATCACTCAGTACTAAAAGTAGGTCACTTTTATATTAATGTAATATATAAATATTGCAAGTGCACACGTCCGTCTCCGAGTATGTACTTCTGATACCATCTGAGGGTCTTGTGTTCTGCACAATAATAACTTAGCATCTGGTCGTGTTTATCCACTAATCTCATATATTTGTTATATTTTACTTGCACTCTTGGTTTGTAAGCTAAATTTCCAAATTTATTTCTGGTTTCTATGTAATCACTGTTATGTTCAGTACTTATAAAGCCAATTTCCCTTTTATCTTTCCATTTGGTTACAGTGATATTGTTATTATTGTGCATGATACATGCCTCATTTATGTGCAATCGAGCATTCATCACTTGAGCAGGGTTACCTTTTCTATTAAATTTTAAAGTGCCTGTCAAATGAGTTTTTTTATTTAAAAATTCCTCAGCAATGTCGACACTTGAGTAGTAATTGTCGACATATAATGAATGGCCACTATTGTAATAATTTTCCATGAGTAAGCGCATAACTTTTTTTACATGGTCTTTTCCACCGACAATGTGATCTTGAGATCCTGCATATACATGAATTTTCATGCAGATGCCATGGTTGTCTGCTAACATATATAATTTGATTCCATATTTGTGGACTTTATTTTTTAAATATTGGCGGAAACGTAAGCGACCTGTCCACAAAATCATGGACTCATCTATAGCAAGTTCCCGGGTAGGGTAATACAAATTTTCCATGGTAGTGTTAAACAAATCAATTAATGATATTACTTTATTAATACTTTGATTACCCGGTAATGATTGGACATTAAGGGCTCTTAAAATAACAAAAAATCGGTTTCTTGACATGTACTTGCCAAAACATAAATCAAGTAAATAATGTTTGCTCCAGTAATCACTTAATCTATTTAATTTTATTACTCCCATAAGTAGAATCAAACCTATAAAAATCTTTAATTCCTCTATTGTTACCGCTTTCCATTTATTGAATCTGGCATGTGGACCAATTGCGTTTCTTTTAAGTTTGTCACCATTTTCGTTGGTGCATGTTAATAAAACGTTATAAAAATTGGTATTCATTAGTAGATTAAAATAATCTATTGGCTGCTGTGTTCCTGACACAGATTGTTTAATGCCAGGGTTGCCAGTAAATGGGAATGTATTGGCAATTGTTGGATTGCCAGGCATCCAGTTCGATCCCACAGCCTGCTCCTGCCGAGCTTCTACATTTTCGGTTGTAATTACCTCTTCTTCAACATAGTCTACCGACTCATCGTGGTCATCCAAATAATCATTTTCCGTTAGGATTCCATAGAGATCTTGGTCGGTCAACCTATACTCATCTGGGATGACCTGTTCTCTTGGAGACGCCATCGCTTCCAAAACATCTTCTATGGACTGTCCAGATGTCGATGGTTGATCCATAATTCTGAAAAAATCAAGTGCATCCCTTCAGTATAATTTTAAAAACGTTAAATAAGTATTCAGTCATCTTTCACACTTTTTTCCAATAATTTAGGGTTGGTGTAAAATGATTTATAATATATCGTATTTTCATTTTATTTAGTACTAGCTGCGCCACGCGGTTTCACCCGCGTAAAACGCGATCCCGTGGGAATATCTATCTGTATACCAAGTTTCATAGCAATCGGTCCAGTAGTTTTTGCGTGAAACAGGAACAAACATACATACACACAAACAAACTTTCGCCTTTATAATATTAGTAGGAAGTAGGATAGGATAGTAGGACTAGCTGCGCCACGCGGTTTCACCCGCATAAATCCCGATCCCGTGGTAATATCGGGATAAAATGTAGCCTATGTGTTATTCCAGCTCCCCAACTACCTGTATACCAAGTTTCATCGCAATCGCTCCAGTAGTTTTTGCGTGAAAGGGGAACAAACATACATACACACAAACAAACTTTCGCCTTTATAATATTAGTAGGATAGTAGGATTATTAACAACTATTTCCAATATTTATATGTATCGAACAATTCGGCTACTATAAAAAAATAGTTTTGGATCTAGTGAGATAAAAATCTCTCAGTAGATACACACTTTCAACTCATCTTATTAACATATATCTAACGAGAAATAGGTATACTTATCAATAGATCTATGCTGTTAAAATTGCATCTATTGCGAGAAAAAAAAATCATTAGACCCGTAATGGATTTACAGAGATTGATCAAAACTATAGTAAGTACTTATACTCTGTCGGTTTAGGTACTTAACTAAATGTAAACAATCTTGACATGTCTTTTTGTCTAAAATACATTTTAAAATGTGGATACTAACAAATCAATTCTTATGTTTCAATTACCTATCTAAAATTATAGATAATTGATTTGTTGAAGCAGTATCCATATTTTAAAATGTATTTTTTACATAAAAAGACATGTCAAGATTGTTTACATTTAGTTAAGTACCTAAACCGACAGAGTATAGAGAAATAATTCTAGTGTACTTACTTTGTAGTATATATTTGATCCACACAGGATTGCGAAGTTGTAGCCTGGGTTACAATCACGACGATATCAAGTCCAATGCACGTAGCCGGTGTCACAAATACGACGGTTCAAGTCCAATAAACGTAGCCGGGGTCATAAATACGACAATATCAAGTCCAATAAACGTAGCCAGGTCACAATTATAACAGTATCGACAAGTCCAATAAACGAAGCCGGGTCACAATATCAAATGTTAACAATAATAAGTAAAAACGCCACAACGCACAACGAACAACGCACAGCAACAAACAAGATGTCACTGGGATAGGAAGGAATGGGTGGTTCACAGACGCTACCGCCATTAGCACGCGCTAATGGCGCCACCGTACCGTCATGAATGCTGCCAACTTATTAAAAATAAAAGGCGATATGTAATTAGATAGTAAATATTCCTAAATGACGCACCACGCGCGTCATCGGCCTCTCGTAATATTGGCCATGAATCGATAGTTTTTATATTGTAACCAAAGGTTTGCTACCCCTGATTACTAAAATAAATATTATGAACTCATGGCCAGCCGTAATAACGACTTCAATGTTTAAGTTATGATAAAAAATGTTAGTTTTCGTAATGTCTCAATTTTTAAACTTGTTTTTAGATAATTAAAAAATGACGCACCACGCGCGTCACGGGCCGCCCTAGAAGTTTACTTATGACGCGCCAGAGGCGTCATTGGCCATGAATCGGTTTCTCATCCGCGAAAGTTGAGCGAGGTATAACCGGTAAGGTCTGACGGAAATCGCCAGACAAAAGTAAGATAGTACCACCGAAAAGTTTATTATTACTGTTTAAATCCTGCATAGTTCTATGCAATGCTTCAAGTGAATATTTGTGCGCCATTGTGCACTCATCCCAAATTATTATAGAACTCTTCCGCAACACTGCAGCTATTCCACTATTCTTTTTGATGTTCTCGCTTCAATATTAAAAAAAAAAACTGAAAAACATGTTTTTATAGCACATTGAAATAATAAGAGCAAAATAATTTTTAATAGAGGTTAAATAAGAACAATGAAAAAAAAAATTGTAAAATTATTGAAAAAGTGTGGGGAGCTTTGTACCATTTTTTCATTAATATAATAATTAATTATTATAATTATGTGATAATACTTACATGTATATACCTATTTTATAATTATAGAATTTTGAATAATGAAGCACAAATAAGTAAAAAGCAGGAATAATTTCACTGTATTATCGTCACTATAATTTGAATTTGATTTACACTTCGGTCTATGTAACGCGTGGTTGGCCATGCTAACACCAAAAATTAAAAAAGTAGAAATAATTGAATTTCACACTATTTCGTTTACTACAAAATAAATTTAATTTATACTTTAACCTCAATAA
This sequence comes from Herminia tarsipennalis, assembly GCA_945859575.2. Classification (NCBI taxonomy): domain Eukaryota; kingdom Metazoa; phylum Arthropoda; class Insecta; order Lepidoptera; family Erebidae; genus Herminia; species Herminia tarsipennalis. The sequence goes on along the minus strand of OX243849.2, from coordinate 4,814,318 downwards.
CACGTGGTAATCATGCTATTGAATGGTAGCTTATATGACACGGTTGTCGGTTTACCATAGCAGTGCCATCTATTGATTACTTACTTAATCCAGTCGAAAAGTATCGACATCTGTTAGAATCTTTTGGAGTTAACAGATAATTGTGACTGTCAATTAATTATAGACAAATAATTTGCAATAAAATAAAATTGCGACTATAATTAACGATCTAAGCTATCCTATCTCTCAAGTTGGACCAAACTGCATATTGCGTGCAAATTTGAACGAAATCTGTTAAGCGGTTTAGGAGTCCATCGCGGACAAACATCGTGACAGGAGATTTATATATATTAGATTAATTAGCCGATGGTGAAAAAATATACGTTACTAGCGATAAATATAGCGATTAGATCTTTTAAAGCCATATAGTAGCCATAACATTATTTAATTATTATGCCATTAGTGTTGAAATTTAGAAAACAGTCGTGAAAATTTAAAAAAAGCTGTGGTGTATACATATAATAAAAAAAGAATATCAGAATATACTCAAAAATCATCTGAAAGAAAGTCTTAGACAGCCAAGTGCGAGTCAAAGTCGGTTCCGTAGTTTCTAGTTTTGTATTAAATAATAATAGTGCATCATCTATCAGTAACACTGTAGCTGACAATGTTTACAGTGATGTTGAAAAAGTTGAAGGCTGTAACAGATACTGAGGAAGTCACAAGTGACACAATTTCAAATAATAGTACATATAAAGAAACTGTATCATCCAGGGACTCATAAGAATATTTTTTTTCGGAAGAGATTACGACAATGGGCAGTTGAATTCAACATACTACTAGTAGCATTGTGAGATCTATTAAAAATATTAAATTAAAGAATGCCTAATATTTTGTCTTAAGATACAAAACATCAATCTGAAGACAATCAAAGGTGATGGTGAATATTAGCCATTATGCTAATATTCATCATCACCTTCGATTGTCTTCTTTAACTTTTTGATTTTATCGTCACTTCAGAATACAAAAAGTTCTCAATTTTTTAAATTGACTTTTCCACTTGAACTGAAAGGCTTGATTTTTTTTATGTGTGACTATTGTTTGTAATTTCAATCAAGGTAGTTAGATTTTGCAATAATATGTATTGATTGCCAGTACTTTGTTCTGGCGCTTGATTTTCTGGATTGTTGGGAAGCATGATGTATGCTAATGTATGTCTCTTGGGATTCGGATACATTTTCCTAGTTTATTTTTTACTTCAGAAGTAAAAAATAAACCAGGAGCATAAATAACAGGGGCAGTACCTGCAAAACACACAGTGTGTTCCCACACACTGTGTGAAGATCATCAATCTTTGGTTTAACAAGAAGCGTTTTTTGAATTAGCAAAAACTTTCATATTATTACATTACTTTGTTACTTATTACGCGTCTACAGCAGCAAACACGGCCTTGCACGGTTCGAGCCGCTAGAGCAGATATAAGCAACTCTGAGAGCTGTTTGATCGAGACGCCATTACCGTATTTGGTAAATATATTATTTAAGGACATTACGACATTTTGAAGATCATATAAATGTAAGTTCTGGTAAAGTTTGACATGATTAAAGTAAACATTTTTTTACCATTAACCCTAATTAAAATATCTGTAACCTTCAAAGTATTATATATGTTAAAATACAATTTCGAAATCAACATATCTATATTCTTTTTGCTTAAAAACTGAATATTTTGAGGGTGCGTGAAAATTTTGACGATAATCTACATATATATTGACAGCAAAGTGATACTTGCACTGATAATTCACGTATACGAAGAAATAAAACAATATAAGACTTATCTGTTTATTTTTTTTTAATAATCCATTCCGTATAAATATTTTCTCAATTGTCACTGGACGTCATAATTCATTTTTTTTTAATTACACCACTACTACTACTAATTTAAAGCGTTGGCATTTAATATAACGGTAAAGGAGGGTCAAAATAAGGTGAAAATGGTGTAATCGCGATATAAGAGCTATTTCAAAATCTCGTGGCGCTAATCACCTCAGTGGAGCCACTAATTTAACTACCCTTTACGACCACTGTAGATTGATTGTAGAGTCATAAGCTGGATAGTATGGGCCTTTTTGACGCTACAAAAGATCTGCAGCCACTTGAAGAACCAATATACATCTTATGGCCGCTTTCTATATTCAATCTCAATCTATAAATTGCAAACCAGGATTGATATTTAAATCAATTTCTTAATTTTTGCATTTCAGTAATCAATCCATGGATCGATAAGCTTATCTGTTTTTCAACCTATCTTTGGGAGGACGCATTGGCAGTTTTAGATTGATATTTGTATGAAAATGACAGATAAGCGTTTTCTACACCGAGAATTTGTAGTCGTTTTGGAGCCGAACATTTTGAACTCCACATCAATAACCCAATCCATAAAAAATATTAGTTTGAAAAAGTATTAACATTTTTTTTTTCAAACATCACAATCAATGTCGTTTGCAGACAATAAATGAGAACTTGTGGTAATGCTACTCGATTTCACGTAATAAAAATACTACGCGAGTAGGTAATGAATGACAAGAAAGCCACCGGCCACCGGGCGGTCAACAACCCGGTAGGTAGTGGCACGAGGCGAGGCGGAAGCAGTCGAACGCTTCCGAACAACATCAAAAAATCGAACGCACCCTCCCCCCGACCTCCCTACCCCGCGTGGCGAGCGAACGCGCGCCGACTCTGGCGCACCCCTCCCCCCTATCATATCCTACAGGCACAATCCGCACATTATAGCGGTGACCTGCGCGCGAAAAGGTTGCATAATTGCATTGTTTACGTTGCTGCTCTAAATCATACGCAAGTGCAGTGTGTGCGTACCTAGACACTCAGTTTGATGACCGATGAAACCGGCCGTGGGGCGGTTCTGTGGCTTGGCCGCCGAGGAGTCCGAACTTAGGGCCTCTGGATTTTTATTAGTAGACTAGTGTACATTCGGGAACGCAAAAGCCGTAATAAGTTACGCAGTGTGATAGTGGATGCTTTTGATTTGATAAAGTGAAAAGTGATGGACACGCTAAGAAAACGAAAAGCCCAAACCTTGCACGTTTGTGTAACGAACGCGATGGATTGCACATCGGATAGATGCTTTGCTACAGGTCAGTGTAAATAAACTTGTACATAAACTTACACTTTGTTAACGTTGTCATGATTTTGACACAGTAAATAATGTTATTTTATCAAAAAGTAATGTTCAAAAGTAGGTATTCCAGACGGTCCTAAACTCATGTAAAGTATGCGAAATAATGCGAAAAAATAAGAGTATCCATTTACCTACGTAATTTAACCTAAACTAACCTAACCTGTTGATTAATAATCCAGTTTACTCATAATGAAAGAGACAAAACGTATAACATTCGTTACCCATATCAGCTGATTTTGTGACGCGCTATTTACTTTAATAAACTTTTACAGCTTCCCTATTGCCGTCCCTGTCATCTTAATGTATTTTAATACCGTGTTGTGTAGTTACTAGTTTTTACTGATGTAAAAACTAGTGGAGATTTCGGTCGGTTAAAGCGCGCGAAATCGACGTCGCTCGCACAGTACACGTACAGGCACAGCTGACGATGTTGCCTAGCAACGGGTAGCGCGGTCGACGACGCCAGGAGTTCATGCTTATGTGAATGAATTCTCGGTCCACTACTATTACCGTACTCGAATAAATGACAATTGATATGTGAATTCCAACTTTGTCATTATTATCGTTGGAATTAATTTATTTTATTTTTTTGGTACCTTTATTTATTTCAAGTTACCATGTTTCGGTTCCAAAACGACTACAAATTCTCGGTGTATAAGCGATCTCTAAATTTGACAGATCGATTTTTGAACGTAATCTATCTTTATTTACAAACCTTCGGATTTGGGCGATTGTAGTCTGAAATTGTGTAAAAATGGAAATATTTCCAAGTGATGATAGTGATATTGATGTATTATTTGAGTTATCCGATTGGGATAGTAGCGACAGCGAACAAGAGAGAGATGTGTCTTCAAAAACGTTTCGGTGAATAAACTTCATGGCAAGTTTAACGGATGCTGAGTTTACATTTAGATTCAGGATGAACAAAGCATCAGTTGAGACTATTTTGATTGAAATAATGCCATTTCTCAAAGTGAAATCCAGACGGTAATATATTTAAGGTTTGCTAAAATGCCTTCACAGCATATAATATAATTTTTAAATTGTAAAAATCCTTTTTTATTGCAGAAATAATGGTGTACCACCATTACATCAACTTTTACTGACACTGCAATTTTATGCATTGGGGACTATGTTAAATTATGTGGCTGACTTTGCTGGAGTATCGTTATCATCAGCATGTAGAACAGTGGCGGACATATCTGCTGCTATCCTCTAGATTGTATAACAAATACATTGTTCTGCATTCTAGGACTTCAGACAAATTTTATAAAATAAGTCAAATTCCTACAGTATGTGGTGCTATTGATTGCACACATGTACACATTCAGTCTCCATGTAAGTATACAATTCTTGATACTTATTAATAAAATTAGAAATGTACAATTTACCTAGTTATTTGGTATCAAGAAGTTGCTATATATAAATAACAATGAATAAATAATTTATATTTCCAAATGTTACCTTATGGTGTGATTAAGAAACTTATAATAATTAATCCTCTCTCTTCCACTTCCTTATTTCTACTTTTAATTTTTCATTTTCTAATAATACATTTTCTAACTTAATTTCTAAAACCTTTCGCTTAATATTAAAATATTCTGCCATAGCAGTATTTCTGGCCAGGCGCCCATTGTCCAGTAGCTTCCGTTTGACACCTGTTTACCGTGTAAAGAATAATATATTTGAAAGACATTACAAAAATAATAATCTAATTGAAAAACATTAAAACAACGAACTAATCATATAGGGTAACCAGTATAATTATTTAGAAATAAATCAACTTAAATAATATTATTTATGGAACTTAAATAAACTTTTTAAAAGAACATCAGTCACTATTTTCAATATCGATGTTAACATAAAAATAAAAAAATAACAAAAAAATCCCATTGCCCATTAAACATAGTCATTGCCACTTATCACATACAGTTATTGACCACCATATAGTGATCAGTTACCTTTTAACAGAAACCTTATTTAACAGAATTGATGGAAGATGTGTTTCATATTTTACTAAAATTTTTGTTTTATGTTAGTTTTAAGAGTGAGTCGCTACAGGCGAGAGTGTCCGTAGTCGATGTTGTTGTCCTGAACCGTAATTGTAATCAGAATTTTTTTTTCTAATCATGTTCTGTGTTTACTTACATTTTGTAAACGCGAGGCTGCGTTTGACGTCAGAATTAGCCGAATGTTAGCATACACAATAATTGAGCGATATGTATTTCATTGGCAACACTGATTTAAACATATTTTTACTTGTTGAGGGTAGCAACACTAACGTTAATTTAAATTTGATAAGTTATTTTTCAAAGCAGTCCGTTCGGAGCTACAGACGTCACAGGTTGTCTTGAGCAATATTCGAGTGTAAAATTAAGTTGGAAGTGCTTTCCAACTTAATTTTACACTCGAATATATGTGCATGGAACAATAAAAGTGATTTGACTGTCTAAGTGTGGTTTGATCTTTCTCTTATGTTTGAACAACCTTTTTTTTTATATATTCTTATAAACCACAAGCGGAGTTGAATTTATAAAAAAAAGAAGTATCAATAACAAAACCACTTTTATTATAAAGAAACCAAATGACAATTATAGGCATAAGAATACGTCCGTCTCGATCAAATGCCACCGCGTAACTGCGCGCTTCGTGTCGCCGCCACTCCGAGCAGCGTTTAGCAGTCTTGGGAGTCACAAGGATTGTCATCATCTGTTAACAACACTACACCATTGTTAGATTTGATTTAGACATTAATGCCCGGTTTCTGAGTTACTTTTATCGAAAGTTAATCTATTCGATAACGCTATTGGTTCGTTAACCGAAGAAAATGGGTTTCTGAACAATGCATCACAAGTTAAACTCTGTTTAAACTTAATTTAAGTTATCTGACCGTTGCCGGCCGTTTATCGATTCCATAACTTTATTTGACGTTTATTTGTGACAACAGCAATGTTATTTTTTAGTGATTATTAGGTACATAAATTAATTGTTTAAATTGAACATTACACTAAAGTACTTAAATTAATTATGAATACTAGTTCGTCATCGGAATCTGATATGGAAGTACTGGACCTTATTTCTTCTTAAACAATACCGAGAAATTTAAGAACCAGGAGGGATCCGTTTGAAATGTTTACCGATACAGAATTTAAAATGAGATATCGCTTCGATAAGAACACTGTGCTATACATGAGTGAAATCATTAGCTCTGCTCTAGCTCCTGTTACACATCGTAAATACACACTATCTGTGTTGGAACAAATTTTCATCGCACTACGATTTTACTACCGGTACTTTTCAAGTAGTCATTGGTGATGACATCAATGTGCATAAAACCACTGTGTCAAGAGTGGTCTACAAAGTAAGCAAAGAAATAGCAAAGCTAGCTAGAACTTTATTAATGTGCCAATTGATGAAGAACTGATTCAAGTAAAGGCACAGTTTTTTGCAATTCCCTAATGTTATTGGATGTATAGATGGATCACATATACCAATCCAATCTCCAGGAGGTGATCAGGCAGAGTTGCTTAGAAACAGAAAAGAATATTTTTCAATTAATGTGCAAGTTATGTGTGATGCAAGTTTAAATATCCGCGATATAGATGCACGCTGGCATGGATCAACACATGATAGTACAATATTCCATAATTCATTTCTGCGAGCACGCCTAGACAATAATGAAATGGATGGATATATTCTAGGTGACAGCGCTTATCCTTGTGGAAGGTACATTATGACACCCTATTTAAATCCAGTCACAAATCTAGAAAAAGCTTACAATGAAGCACATATAAAAACATAAAATAGTTGAACGAACATTTGGTGTGTGGAAAAGAAGGTGTGCATGTCTATCCCATTTGTTTGTTCAATATTGAGATTGGCTGAATTATAGCTACCTACTTTGGAATATGATTTATATTAACTTCAAACTATAAGGAAATAAAACAATATATATGAAAATCAAAGTTTCTTTATTCACTTGCTAAAACTACAAAATCATGATTCTACATGTAATGCCCATAATTATTGCTTTCAATTTGAGACAATTTAGGAAAGAAGTTAGAATTTATAATATTACAAATTAAAATTCTTCTTTTTAAATTCTAGGTCCAGCTTTGCACTTTCCAAAAGAACTTGCTTTAATTCTATATCTAAATCTAACAAAATCCTATTTTTTTCTAACTTAATTATTTCTTGTTGTCGTTGTATTTCTAATATTTCTATTTTCTTATTTGTTAAAACATCTTCAATAATTTGTTTTTCATTTTTTCTTTTAATTATAGAAGCACTAAGTTTGTTGATATTACTTTTTTTATTTCAGATAAACTACTTTTTTTTTGTTTTGGTGTGGTTGCTGTAGAAGATGTATGTGGCCTTTTGTCACATTCAACCAAAGTTGATGGGGCTTCCGATTCCACATCTTTAGCATCATTTATAATTACTACTATGTCACTTTTTGTTACATCAACCTGTGTTTCATTATTGTTTGGTGTTTCACCAATATAATAAAATCATTGTAAAAATTATCAATAGATCTAAGTTAATATATAAATACTATGTACAGAATTAACAATTATTAATCAGTTAAGCATAGATTACATTAAATAAATTATTATTCATAATAATTTTGGGTTAGTAAACCCAAACACATCAGAAGAAAATTCAATTGATTACATAAAGTATTTATATCCCAAATTATACTAGTTTCACCAAAGTAGGTGACTATGAGACTTTGGTAAACATTTTACAAATGTTATTAACTTACATCTTACAAGTCATTTACTTTACAATTCATACAAAACATTAAACTTACCTAAATTATAATAGGGTGCTGACGAGTCGAACTCATTTAACAGTGGTGTGAATTGAGGAGTTAGTAATGCCACAACCTTTTCATCGATAGTTGTTGTCTTAGGACAAAATGTTCCTCCTCCTGTTTTGTAAATCTCGGACTGAAATTAAAAGTAATTTATAATTCTTACTGTTTAATGGATTTTAAAATGCCTGCACATTAGATAATTATAAAAGTAAGAGAGCAAACAACCTACCTTGTCATCACTCATGTTTTTTCTTGCCTTTTTTTTAAATTATCATAAAGGGGATGCAACTGTTTTTCCGTCCTGATACCAGTTTCAGATGCGGCATTGTACTTATTGGTGAGTGCCATCCAAGCTTGTTTTTTGGTCTCAACAGAAGTTCCGTCTGTCTTCTTGTTGTCAATATGTTAATACTGACGAACTCTTTCGCCACTTCGATAAGCAGCATCTTCTCCTCCTTTCGGTAAAGTTTTTGCTTCGTTTTCCGCTGTCCATTATAAAAAAAAACAAATTGAGTTGCATTTAAAATAATATTTGCAATTTTGTAAATCGGCTGAAGTACTCGTATCCTAAAAGGCTCATAGCTAGGTTTGCATTAACATATCATTATGACGTCAGCGGTCAACTAATATTTGTTTGAAAGTTTGAATGCTAAGTTAAATACTCTGAGAAAAATAATATTTTTTTTGTTTACTTTGATTAGTTTATTTCGGTCTATGTTATAACACACTGGTGGTAATACTTATTATAAATAATAATTATTATTTATAATAAGTATTACCACCAGTGTGTAGGATTTACCTAACCAAATTACACACAGCCAGTTTCTAATTGTAGTACATACTATACAAAGACCTCTATGCTTATCTGTTGTCATAGAAACTATGAAAATATTTGTCGACATGACAGATTTGATTTATCAAAAATAATTGTTTACAATAAGTAATAAAGAGATATTTAAGAAGATATATTAATGTTAAAAATGGCGAAATACATAACTGATTTTGGTTTTGGAACCGAAACATGGTAACTTAAAATAAATAAAGGTAACTTAAAATAAATAAAGATACCAAAAAAATAAAATAAATTAATTCCTACGATAATAATGACAAAGTTGGAATTCACATATCAATTGTCATTTATTCGAGTACGGTAATAGTAGTGGACCGAGACTTCATTCACATAAGCATGAACTCCTCGCGTCGTCGCCCGCGCTACTTGTTGCTAGGCAACATCGTCAGCTGTGGCCTATACGTGTACTGTGCGAGCGACGTCGATTTCGTGCGCTTAAACCGACCGAAATCTACACGTGATGTAAAAACTAGTAACTACACAACACGGTATTAAAATACATTAAGATGGCAGGGACGGCAATAGGGAAGCTGTAAAAGTTTATTAAAATAAATAGCGCGTCACAAAATCAGCTGATATGGGTAACGAATGTTATACGTTTTGTCTCTCTTTCATTATGAGTAAACTGGATTATAATTCAACAGGTTAGGTTAGTTTAGGTTAAATTACGTAGTTAAATGGATACTCTAATTTTTTCGCATTATTTCGCATACTTTACATGAGTTTAGGACCGTCTGGAATACCTACTTTTGAACATTACTTTTTGATAAAATAACATTATTTACTGTGTCAAAATCATTACAACGTTAACAAAGTGTAAGTTTATGAACAAGTTTATTTACACTGACCTGTAGCAAAGCATCTATCCGATGTGCAATCCATCGCGTTCGTTACACAAACGTGCAAGGTTTGGGCTTTTCGTTTTCTTAGCGTGTCTATCACTTTTCACTTTATCAAATCAAAAGCATCAACTATCACACTGCGTAACTTATTACGACTTCCCGAGTGTACACTAGTCTACTAATAAAAATCCAGAGGCCTTAAGTTCGGACTTCTCGGCAGCCAAACCACAGAACCGCCCCACGGCCGGTTTCATCGGTCATCAAACTGTTCGATTTTTTGATTTCGTGTTTTGGAAGTGTTCGACTGCTTCCGCCTCGCCTCGTGCCACTACCTACCGGGTTGTTGACCGCCCGGTGGCCGGCGGCTTTCTTGTAAAGAAGTTGAAGTGTTGTATGGCAAATATTTATTAGGAGACGGGCTAGTTTCTTGTTGGCTTCTTTTCCTAGCCAATAGGTCCTCTTGGAACCAACATTAGTATACCTACCTCTTCCTTAATCTTTGATACAACCAGACCGAACAAGTTTGAGAATATATGATAATTGCCATTTATTTCTTTGTATTATTTACCACCATGGTTGTGATAGACTACTTTTCAATACCAAGCATATTGGTAAGAAGTTTAAGATCACATTTAGTTAGTATTCTGAGTTAACAGATGATCAAGTCACTGACTTATATACATCCTGATGAAGTGGTTGTATATCTAGATATTAAAGTAATTATATATTCTGACCTAATAATAAATGTAGTTTTTAAAATACTAGTTGTAGCAGTTCTACATTATTCTATATTGAAAGTTTATATTATATTATGTTAGAAATTTGTAGAACTCGCTACAATACCTAGATTCTACGTCTATTAAATAACAAGTTCGTGTTCTGTAACAGACTGACTTGTATTTATATAATCTTTGTAGTGTAGGTAGCTAACACGTTTATACCAAGAGATGGTGCTACTGGTATCATTAACATAATATTTTGTTACCAATAACTATAGTTCTAACACCCTCTTTTAACAAAATATCGTAATTAAGCACAAATTTTACAATGTAAATCTACATCTGTTTATTATTAATACTATATAACAATTCTTATGCCTAACAAATTAATAAATTTATAGTGTTTATTAGTACAAAGACTTTTTGTAAATATATCCGCAGGCATAGAAGATGTTTGTAAATAATGAATTTCAATTTCTTTTTTAGCAACGCTTTTTCTAGTGAAATGGTGACGTACATCAATATGCTTTGTACGCTTGTGGAACAATGGATAAAAAGCTAATATTAAAGAGCTAATATTTTTTACTCTCGCAACCTGTGGCTTACTCTTGCAGCCTGTGGCTTAGATATACGCAAAAGTCTTATGATGCACTGCGCGTCCCGTATAATAATGCGCTTAAAATGTTGTTGGGACTGCCTCGGTATTGCAGTGCTTCGACCATGTTCGCCGAAGCGAGCTTAGATGATTTTCATGCAATTATACACAAGCGGTCTGCGTCTATGCTGCAGCGACTCAGGGGTAGTTCTAACAGTATTCTTACTATTCTGGCGGACAAAATCGATGGGCCCTTAATTAGACTGTGGTCAATTAGGCATGTGCGTACATGGTGTACATGCACCAAATTAAATGTAACATACTAACACTAGGTTAAGATCGTACTAACATTATATGGATTGAATTTTATCTGAAATAAGTTAATATTATTATTAAATCTTCTGTGTTGTTCTCACAGGTATCAAGTCTTAGGATTGGTGTAACTTTTTATAGAACTACCTTAAATGCAATGTTTGTTTCTTCATTGTTTAGCTTACGTAGTAACTCTGTTTCAACTAGAACTGCCATTTTGTCACCTGTGTAACAATTTCTTGTTCAACTTGCTTTTATATTTGCTTATGTTTTGTCTATCAAATGACTCGGTCCATTGCATTCACATTGCGTAAATTTCACATTCCCAACTTGTATTTTTTCTGTTCAAGTTTTCTTTTCTCACTTATAGCGGATATGTATACATCGTCTTCTGTATATGAACTTTCTTCTAATACATTAACTCTATTGTTCTGTTTAGTATAATATTTGTTCTTAGTTGCATATTTTACCAAAATGTTAATTTTTATTGCATTTAGTTCACGGTTTGTTAAAAGCTGGGCTGTTTACGATTCATAATCATAGCGCGATTGCAATGAATAAACATGCCACTTTAACCAAATTAGTTTGTTTTTGTATCAATAGATGGCGCCATGCATCAAATTAAATCGCGCTATGGTTTCGTTACCGCGGCTTCTATATAAGGTTGAGAACCATTTTATTTGTTGTCTACTTTCGGTGACCAATTATAATAAACGGAATCGCCTATGTTCCAACAGAACAGAGCACAGTGGTTTTATTTATCAATCAAAATATTCTAACCGTCATCGTATTTCACCCGCGTTTTACGCCGTTTTTTTATTCTAGAAGTTATATTTATATGGTTTTATTAGCTTTCTTTATCTTTAATTCAAATTTGAGGCATAAAACATAGGATGGTTTTCATATAAAGTTATACAGGCAAACAAATTACTATATTCCGCGTGACTGCAACCGAAATTCGGTTGCTACACAGATGCGCGATGAACTGTCAAAACCGAATTTCGGCTTTTACACAGACGAGGGGTTAATGAATAAGTATACATGTTTTACAAAGGAAAGAAAAGAATGGCCGTAATTTATCACGCAGAATCTTTACTTACAAAAGTAAATCGTTTTCTTAACTAGTACCTAAGTAACATTATCAAACTGTGACAACAATATTCACCTAGTAAAATGCAATAAACTATACAACACAATACATTAATAGGGAGCAACGAACTACATCCATTTATCTTTATCAGTTAAATAATCATCGATTGAATAGTAAGCTCTTTGTATAAGATGTCTCTTGACTACATTCTTAAATTTATTTACTGGTAGACTCGATATGCTGACTGGGATTTTATTGAAAAATTGTACACCTAGTCCCATGAATGAGTTATGAGTTTTATGAAGCCTATGATATTGTCCTACCAATTTGTGCTTATTTCTTGTATTCACAGAGTGAATATCACTATTTTTGTTATGTTAATGTAAGTTTTGTTTTACAAACATAACGTTTGCATATATTTATTGTGATGCAACTGTCATAATGCCTATCTCTTTAAACTTTTCTCTAATGGAAACTCGTGCTCCTAGTTGATATATCGCACGCACTGCACGTTTTTGAAGAATAAAAATAGTTTGTATATCAGCCGCCTTGCCCCAAAGCAATATGCCGTAGGACATGACGCTGTGAAAATAACCAAAATATACTAGTCGAGCTGTTTCTACGTTTGTAAGCTGTCTGATTTTGCTGACAGCATATGCTGCAGAACTGAGTTTCCCTGCGAGACATGATATTTGGGCGCCCCACTGTAACTTACTAGCTAAAGTAATTCCCAAAAAAAACTGTTGAATCAACAAAATGAATAACTTCATTGTTTAAAACAAGATTTGGACTGATATTTCTTACATTTGGTAAGCTAAATTTAATACATTTGGTTTTTTTAGAATTTAAAAGCAAGTTATTTGATGTAAACCAGTCAAGAACTAATGCGAGGGACCTGTTTACTTCGTCAGAGTAATGAACATGTACCTACACGACACGATGTGAATATTATTCACATCGTGTATCGTTTCGTGTATATTGTAAATAATAATAATAGTAAGTCAGAGCATCGTGCAATGATCGTCGACATCACCATCCCCTATGACGAAAATCTTGTGAAAGCCGAAAACGATAAACAAATTAAATATCTGGGTCTGGCGCACGAGATAGTTTTTGTTTCGTGTCGTAAGCTGAGTGTCGGCGAAGAAGTATAGCAATTTAATACTACTGCAAGAGTTTGTTTGTTTGTTTGAACGCGGTAACCTCAGGAACTACTGATCCGGATCGAACAATTCTTTCACTTTTAGATAGCCCATTTATCGAGGAAGGCTATAGGCTATAACATTATATAACATCACGCTACGACCCATAGCGGAGCAGCAATAAGAAATGTTGGAAAAACGGGGATAATTCACGCAGACGACGTTGCGCAGGACAGCTAGTCAAAAATAAAATGCTGCGTTTGATTTATGTAACGTTCAGTAGGATGTTTTATAAGTAATGCAATATAAGTCGTATTTCACGGTCACACCAGATTATTATTTAACATGCATTCAAGTTCAGATCTAGTTAAAAAACCATCAACATCCAGAAAAATAAACATCACTGTTTGTGGTCACAACACTCGCAATTGTTTTTTGAGAGATAGTGCAGCAATTGTAACCAAGTTACAATTGCTTTAATTTTAGAAACAATGTTTCGCCACTCTTGCTATTGTGCCCTCAGCCACCAAAGGACAACGACAGGTCTGTATGGAGCTTTGGCTAAGGCATGGACATTTTAATATTGACATAGCAATAAGACTATTTGATAGCTAGAGCTGAGTTGAAACCAATAATATAATTAGTTTAGTATCAAGTCTCTTATAAAAATAAATAAAAAATAAAATAAAACTCATTATTAAAATATATATATTACGGGTCTTAATCTCAACGGCCGTGGTCACGGCCGTTGCAATACGGTCGAAACGTCGGGCAATAAACAAGGTATTTTACCTTAAATTATTCACGCGATTAAGACTCGTAATATATATATTTTAATAATGTGTACAAATCGCGAAAGTTTATCAACATTTAAAATAAAACTCGTTTTTGTTACTTAATCGGTATTTATTAATTTTTCAGTCGTCGTCATCACTTTCGTATCTTAATAAAATGTGATCTAAAAACTGAGCTGGAGGACTTATGTTACTGTCGTACCTTGCCCAACTTAAGTACCAGATTATTGACATTACATGAGAACAGCAACCCACAGTCCTTCGGCCGACAATGCAGTTACAACAATACTGTTTTATTGCGTCTATATTTTGCATATTGTTGTCATACAATACATAAATAAAATATGTTTTTCGGCTTATGTGCCTGCTTTGTATTTTGCCTCTTAATAATGTGCAATTGTCGGTCGAAGCAAGACCTTGCAGAAGGCTGCTGGCTCTATCAGTACACACTTGTATAGTATAAGAACCATCATTCCTTATATGTTCTCCATAGTAGGATCTGGCCTGTTTTATTTGGTATGTCCCACAAGCTAACAAAACAAGTTCACTATATGTTAATCTTGGAAATGTAACATTGTCTATACTGACATGTATATTCAAGAACTCTGCCCGCATTCTATTTAAATTATTTTGGATGACATAATTTGACAATAAATTATCCATATTTCTCCTTTCCATCATTCTATTTAGTATTTCACTAGCATCAGGTCTGTCTGTTATTTTGAGGTGAAACTTATTTATTAAAGCAGCAGCTATTCTAAAATCTGACATAACATGGGTTGAAGCAGTGTTAAAGAATTCACTTCGAAATAGTTTATATGACATCTTAAAAATGCCATTCACTGCTTCAACAACCCATCTGCAAATGGTCACCATTCTCGATTTATTAGCTGCTGCTGTTGATAATTGACTTTCACCTTGTTGCAAATACAGAGGATAATGTACACTATATTGGCACTGTTCTAATAATGGGAGACAATCTCTAAAGCCCCTATCTACTATAAAAACATCACCAGGTTGAAAATATCTTCGTAAAGCAGTATTATTATTATTAAATTCTTGAATAATTATATTTGCATCTGATGTTGTTGCTGGATAGGGGCCCAATACATCTATAATGTAGCCATCGGAACATACCATCAAAAAAGGCTTCAATAGGTTTCTATACTTGTGCAAAGAATAAGTGTCTTTCTGGTACTTATAATTGGAACTCTTCTGTATATATACATAGGTACCATCCATTATAATTATCGGTTTTCTGTCCTCTCCCCCAAAGAGCCCATTGGGTATTAAAAGATTTCGTGCCGCTATTTGGCTACGAGTTATGTGTTCTATACCTAGATATCTAGGCACAAAATCACGGACTAATATTGCACGCACTTTATTTAAATAAGTGCCCAAAGTAGTTCGAGGCACATTTAACAAAACTGATATACGCTCATTAGAATCACCAGTTCTAATTTTCATCAGGAATGCCGCTAGAGCTAATGTGGTATTAGGCACTGTGTTTAAAGCTGGTATATCTGCTTTCAATTGGCGGAACTGGTCCTTGGTGACTCCTGTCCAGTAATATATTATGTCATCAGACATTTGCTGAATCTGCCTAAAATCCAAATATAATTGCCTTTCCTTTACCAAAGAAGCAAAGTCTTGTATATGATTGGCAGTAAAATGATGAATAGACTGCATATCTTCTTCAAGCACATTGAATGTGTCATTTTGTAAGTGAAATTGGCAGATCCGGCATTGCTCTGGTATATAATAATTATACTCTGTAAATACATGTACTCTCAGCCACTTGGGAATCCTAAGTCTCTCCGCAGAATTACAGCCAGGGACAAAGCAATGTGCTTGAGTGTCACCAGCCCTTCTCAAATCTGGTAAAAAGATGGACCCTTCTGGAATCCGTTGCTCATCATTAACTCTCTCCACATTACGAGTAGCTTGCCTGTCAGCTCTTTGCCAACAAGGATGACAGATTCTATCAGATGTCGACAACTAAAACAAAAATATTGCATTTCTAAATCTCTGGGTATGCTAAAACATTATTTTTTTCTCAAAATTAACTTACTATTTAAGGTAAAATATAACAATGAGTCTAGCACTTATCATAATATCGCTAAACACTTTATTTTAATTACTTGATGCATTTAGTGTAATAAGGAAAAAAATTACCTGAAGTGGGTTGATCCATTCTAAGATGATAGTTCTTATATGTCTCTCCCGCTCTGTATCTACATATGTTGAGGTTATGAGCCCTTATTCTCATAAGGGAGGTTCTACAAGTAATACAAACTTGTCTCTGATGACCCGAACCAGAACTTGTTGGGGCTTCTTGTGTTGAGACATTTAATGCCACAGTCCAACATGAATGACATATTTGATTGTGTGCCTCTACCTGTTGACAAAAATAAAAAGTTATAAGTACCAATTTATTTGATTTTTCCACTATATGATATGATTTGAAATACAAGGATACATTAAATTCTAGTGTAATATTATGTACACTTTTTGCTCGTTTGCTTTATTTTTATTAAAAATCTAAATGACATATCTAAATTCTGTTTACGTATACCTAGTCTAGCCATAAATATTGTTACGAAGAAAAAACATTTTTTTTTATTGCAAATAATATTTATTACTTTTACAGTGTGTTAGTTTAATACATAAATAAAAAACAATTCAAAATATAAAACGCT
This sequence comes from Herminia tarsipennalis, assembly GCA_945859575.2. Lineage (NCBI taxonomy): Eukaryota > Metazoa > Arthropoda > Insecta > Lepidoptera > Erebidae > Herminia > Herminia tarsipennalis. Next base: position 4,797,279 of record OX243849.2, on the reverse strand, counting down.
TATTCGAAGTGGTCTCCATTGGCTGCAACACAGTCCTTTAAACGTTACGTCAATAGAAGCACGCACTCTTTCCATGGGAAAATTCTTCACTGCCAATCGTATGGATTGTTTAAGGGACTCCAAATTATCATGGCGTTTAGAGCAAGCCATACTCTCTAAAACTGACCATAAATCATAATCCAGCGGATTAAGATCGGGACTAGACGACGGCCAGTCTTCAGCTCTGATGAAGTCCGAAACGTTCACTTCCAACCAAGACTGCGTGGACCGAGCTTTATGACCCGGCGCTGAGTCTTGTTGGAAGGACCATACTTGGTTATTGAACATGGTGTTGTTAAGGGGTTTAACTACCTTCTCAAGAATGGTATCTTGATACACTTGTGCCGATGTTTTGATACCTTTTTCACAAAAATATGGCTCAGTCACTCCTTCATAGCTAACACCCCACCAAACCATCACTGAAGTCGGATAATGCCCACGTTGCACTCTGTTGACTAATTGGGAAGCTTCCTTAGAGCTTTGAGCATAAATACGGTCATTTTGTTTGTTAAAATGTTGCTCAACTGTAAAGATTTTCTCATCCGTAAACAAAATTTTTCTGTGACCTCCCTTTGCGTACCGCTTCAGTAGTTGCTTCGATTTTACCACCCTATTCTTTTTTAAATTATCAGTTAAAAAATGACCAGTGCGTCTCTTATAGGCTGCAAGTCCTAAGTCATCTTTTAAAATGCGTGACATGGTTCTGGGTGCTATCTTCATCTCCCGAGATAAAATCTTTTGCTTTCGGACAGGATTTCTTCGAATTCTTTCCCTTACTGCTTTGACCACCATTTTCGTACGAACACTACGTGGACGGCCAGATCTTTTTCTGTCACAAACAGAGAAGGTCTCATTGTACCTATTAATAGCCCGGTACACAAACATTTGACTAATACCAAGCGTATGAAGAGTTTTAAAAATTACATTCGGCTCCATACCAACTTTGTGTAATGCAATCACAGCGATTCGGTTTTCTTTATCACCGCACTCCATTTTAATATAGCAAAATATTGTACAATGTATTGGCGCCAAAATTAGAAAATACAATGAACAATCGTATAAAAATGACAGATTCCAAATTCAAATGTAATATCTTTCTTATTTTTAATTGTAACAGTATTTATGGCCAGACTAGGTATATTAATATACTGTATGTAATCAAATGAGTATTTGAACGGAACAATACTTACTATTTGTGGTGCAATCCATTGAAGAATTATACGTCGCACTTCAAGGTGGTTGATAATATGTCTTCTTCGTTGTGAAATATCAGTACCACAATTGATAATAATAATAATAATAATATTAATAATCTTTATTTGCTTCAAATGTGGTACAAAGATGGTAAACATAAATATTTTATAAAACGTCCAAGACACATTTCGCCATATTACAATAGCATGCAAATATTACAGTCATATCAATTAATTACATTTCCAATACATTACTCTCTATCTAAACATATTAATTAGTCCATTTTAGTTATTAACATCATAATCATTTCATATTTTACTCATAATATGTCAAAAATTCTCTGATAGAATAAAAATTTCTTTGCATAAGCCAACAACTTAGAGCTGGTACAAATTTTTTTAGCGGCAGTATTTTATAACAATCTGGGATTTTATTATAAATTTTAACACACATGGCAAAGCAATTGTTTTGTAGTCGGTTGGTCCTGGGAATTATCCCTAAAACAAGCCTGTCTGGATTCCTTATGTTCTTTCTCAGAGTAATATCTTTCGCTTTTTTAAATATTTCAGGGTGTTGTTTAACAAATTTTCCCACCTCTACTATGTAAATGCAGGGTAAGGGGAGTATCTTTAACTTTTGGAAATAAGGCCTGCATGATACATCCGGCGCTATATCACATATGGAACGTATGCATCTTTTTTGCGCAATAAACACTTTTTGCACGTCGGGACTGTTGCCCCATATTAGTAGACCATATCGGAGGACAGACTCGACATAGGCGAAGTATGCCGTACATGCCGTATTTTGGTCTGCTAATTTGTAGAGGGCGTATGAAAATCCATTAATTTTACTAGTTACTTTTTCAATTTGTTCTTTCCAATTAAATTTAGCATTAATTAAAATTCCAAGAAATGTCACATGATTAGTATTTAATAGCATATGTCCATTGTAATTTATATTAATATTAGTGTTTTTAAAATTATTAAAATTCATCACATTTGTTTTAGATAAGTTTACTTGAAGATTATTTTTGTTCAACCAGTTTATAATTAACGTCAGAGTATTGTAAATGTCAGTTTCGTGTTGTGTCATTGTCATGTTTTTATTAGTAGTCACTATAATGGATATGTCATCTGCAAATAGTATAGTTTCGTGGTGTGTAACACTAGGGAGATCATTTATATATACCAGGAATAGAAGTGGTCCCAGTACACTTCCTTGAGGGACTCCAGATTGATTGGGTCTGTAATTTGATCTCTGGACTTCTATGGTATTATTGTCAGAGTTCAATCGAGATACATCAACACACTGGAGCCTGCCTTCCAAATATGTATGTAGCCAGTTTAGAGCAGGGCCTCTTATACCATAACTTTCGAGTTTTGTCAAAAGTTGTTTATGTGGCACAAAATCAAATGCTTTCGACATATCTAGAAATATCACTGTCGTATAGTCCTTATCGTTGACACTCTGGAGAATATCATTTACCAGAAAGAAAGTGGCATCCCTAGTTGACTTCTTTTTTTGAAAACCGAACTGATTTTGCACTGTGATGTTATGTTTATCAAAAAAAGAGGTTAGTTTGTCATGCATAACTTTTTCAAATATCTTGGAGAATATTGGAATCAGTGTAATGGGCCTATAATTGTTCGCATCCGTTTTATCTCCTTTCTTGTAAAGCGGCTTTATCACCGAATACTTGAGTTTATTTGGAAATGTACCCGTTTGTAATGAGAGATTTACAAGAAATGTGATAATGGGTGTTAGTTGAGCACTACATGTTTTAATGATCTCAGTACAAATTGAATCATAACCTTCTGATTTCGTATTTGTCAAAGATAGTGTCAATTTGTGTATATAAGATTCATCTACCGGAAACAAGAAAATGGAGTTCATTTGTATGCTTTTTGTGTTTGTGTTACAAATTTCATTGTTAGTTTTATTTGTGGTAGAAATAAAATGCTCATTGAATGTATTTGCTATTTCCAACGGATCTGTTAGGATAACATTTTTATTGACTAGTTGCGTAACTTGATCTTTTGTACTTATGTTTGTAGTTTCATTTTTTATGACTGACCATGTTGCTTTACATGTATTTTTACTATTTATAACATACCTTGTGTTACTATATTTTTTAGCAGCAATTACACATTTTTTAAATAATTTGTCATATTTTAAATAATTATATTTATCTCTTTTACTTTTAGTAGTATAGTATTTTAAGCGTAATTTCCTTTTGCATACACTACTTTTTTTTAGACCTTTGGTCAGCCATTTTTTTCTATCTGACATATTTATCCTCACTTTGTTAAAAGGAAAGCAAAGGCAATACAGTAGACAAAAGTAGTCATAAAACTCATTAAACGCTATGTTTAGGTCCTTTTGTTCGTGCCAGTTTAAATAGTGTAAACTAGGTAGATATTCCTTGAATTTATTTATATTTTCAATTGAATAACACCTTTTATAACTATAAATAAACGTAGGTATTTTACTTTTATTAGTTACTGGCCATGTGAGTATTTGTGCAGTTTCGTGGTCAGATAGCCCCAGTGGTAGTAGTACACCTGATGCAGTTACTGTATTACTAATGATTAAATCAATACACGATTTACCTCTGGTTGGTTCCGACTTTACTTCTTGTAACGTATTTCTTTATAACTAAAGAGAAACATAAAGAACTGTTAGTTTCCTCTACTCACCGATAGATGTCAGTAGATGTCTAAGTAATTCTGCTATTTACCGCAGTGGCACTACTGGTGCGGATTTTTTGAATATTTATTCTAGAATTTACCGTTATTAATTTTATAAAATTCACTTAATAGACATCAAACCTTGTTTTATCAGTCAATATTCGACTGGAACAGTTCTTCAGTGTTCACTGTAGCCTCATAATAGTTCAATATTTATTCATTCACAAATGTCGTTGTTAATTGTCAATAAGATTAATTGAATGTTATTTATTGTTTACTGTTTTATTTCTATTAGATAACACTTGCACATATGATTTGTAGGTTTATTGTCACTTAGGCACCACGTTTGTGTTTATAAAGTCGAAAAATCTATTTTTAATAAATTATTTAAAAAGCACTGATACGAATATGATGTTTACGCGACGGCAGCGCCATCTGTACCCCTGATACAATGAGATTCAGGTGTATTATTGGCATAGTCCATGCCCAAGCGCAGGTCATCGTGTAAAGCGGGTTCAACGTCCAAAGAAATGCCAGGGTCATCGTTTGAAGGAGGTACAGGGTCCAAAAGCAAGCCATGTTCGTCGTTAAAAGAAGAATCGGTATGCATTGTTGATAAAATGGAATTTCACAGAAAACAATAACTGCATTCAATCAATTCTTGCGAATGATTGACATGTCAAGTCTTAAGTGTTGCTAGATCATGAAAATAAATCACCCAATACATATTTATATTTTCCAAAAAAGTCATCCTTAAAACATTTTTTAATATATTTCACGAAAAATATTTACAATGTAAACAATATACACTGACGGACTTATAAACTGCATCAAAGTAATAGACGACTTTGAATTCTATTCTATTTAATTTCTATACAGATTTAAATTGAAACCTCTAGATTGGTTCGTGAACTTTAAAACAGCGTAGGATCATATCTTTAAGTTTAAGTTTATGTACTGGAAAGGACCTTAAGACCTTTTTTGAAGAAAAAACAGAAGTTTAAGGAAAAATTGTTTAATTAAAAAATTGGTTTTAACAATAGACACAAACTTTATGCAAGGGTTTATTTGTGTTTTAATAAGGTGTATTACCCCCACGTGCCCTTATTACGGATTCTAATCGGTTCCGCATAGATTTTATAAGGGTTTTTAAAAGATCTTGCGGAATATTGTCCCATTCTTCTGAAAGTGCTGTTCTTAGTGCTGCCACTGTCGTAGGCGAAGGGTTTCTCGCATATACAGCTCTTTTTAAATTGTCCCAAACATGCTCGATGGGATTAAGATCCGGGCTGCGTGCTGGCCAATTCATTGTACGTATCCCAACCTCTTCGCAATAATGTTGAACTTGTGCAGCTGCATGCGGCCGGGCATTATCCTGCATTAAAGTAAAATTTTCGCCTATGAATCCCATGTAAGGCACCACGTGATCTTCTAATATCTCTGTTATGTAGCGATGTGCTGTCAAACCCCCTCTATTACCGTTTTGACGGACCATGTCTATGAACACAAGTTCTGTTCGCCCGTTCATCGATATGCCACCCCAGACCATACATGAACCGCCTCCAAAAGGAACACGCTCCTCAATGCAACTTTGAGCATATCGCTCCCCACGTCGACGATAGACTCTTCTGCGACCATCTGCACCATATAAACATGTCCTACACTCGTCCGTGAACAATACAGAGGCCCACTGCTCTTCTGTCCAATTCAGGTGATGACGCGCAAATCTTAAGCGAGCTTGTCTGTGAGCTGCAGACAACTTTGGACCATTTGCTGGTCTAAAAGGGGTGATAGCCGCTTCCTTTAACCTTCTTCTTATTGTTCGTGCACACACGTTTTTTCCACGCACTTCATTAAGCTCGGTTTTGATGTTAACTGACGTGAGGAAACGATTTCGCAGGGAAGTTGTAACAATAAATCGGTCATCACGACCTGTGGTTGCTCGAGTTCTGCCTGTATCACGTCTCCTCCTGTAAGAACCTGTCTCTACAAACCTTCTGTATATTCTACAAACCGTAGACTGGTTTAAATTTAAATTTCTACCAATCGTTCGTTGATCCAAGCCCTCCCGCACCAATGCTACAATTTGTGCCGCTTGTTCGGACGAAGTATCCATATTATGGTTCAAAAACTCTCGATGTGTTAAAAAACTAACCCAACAATTATGCTGGTAACAATAATTCAATTGACCAAACAAAAAAAATCAATGAGAATTAATTTAAAACTTTGCTATAAATAACACGCAAATCTGATACTACGAGTAAATTTTCTTTTCCCGGCTATATTCATTTGTTTTACCGCAGTTCTATTTTTAAATTTAATTTTTTTTTAAGATTAAGAGCCAGTCTTTCCATATTTATATAATTTAATCTAAAAAGTTTGCATACTTATTATAAAAAATCCTTTTAGAGTAAACCTGAACTTTGATGCAGTTTATGAGTCCGTCAGTGTATAACACTTAAACATATTCAAAGATACTAAAATATTTTAAAAAGAAGTCTTTTGTTTGGGAGTGCTCTACGCTTTTCTATTCAACTTATTTAGGTTGCAACACTTGCAAACCGTAAATAATGTAACTTGTCTCGTAAATCAATTTAGATGTCTTTTTTTTATATAACTCATTTGATACTACCAAATTCTCACCAATATTTATCCCCTAATAAAAGAGAATTATTACTATTTTAATTTGATTCCACAGTTGCTGTCCGCTCTATAGCCCAAATCCGCCGAACTCCTTTAACGTATGAGCGAAACATGGGATGTATTTCTTTGTACCAAACGCCAATTCGATAGTTTTTACCATATTGGCAGCTTTATCGGCTACAACGACCATCACATTAATTTTATCTATATCCCATTCTGCGAATGGTTTTAAGAGCATTTCAGAAATCTATTGTGACATACGTCACAATAGATTTCTGAAATGCTCTCTCGTCTTTCATCAAGTTCGTATACACCGAGAGTTACTGAAAAGAGTTCAATTTCAATGCCAAAATGAACAGTTACACCTATAAAACTTTTCATATTTAATGTATCAGACCAAATATCTGTTGTCATTTCTATAGTTGACAATTTATTTTTGGAAGTTTCAGCAACAGCCTCATATTTATTATCCAACCAACGTCTTAGACTTGTTCTACTGGGTATTTTATATTGAGGAGCAACTGCCTTCATAATATTTTTAAAACCTTAATTTTCAACAATTGAGAATGGCTGATGATCTTTACAAATCGTGTATAACAAACAATTGTTAAGTTTTCTTGTTTTCATGCCAGATTCTGAATAAGAGGAATGTGTGAAATGTCTTGAAAACTGGTTTTAATAGATTTTTGACGTTTTATAGGCATTACTTCCGAGTCAGAATCTAAAGCTTTATATAATAGTTTTGACGTACTTTGGAAACTACTTGTAGAAGAAATGACGGTTTCGGAATCAGGTTGAAGTACATCAACAATACCAATATAAGGTGTCTCAGTAGAACTTGAAGCAGCTAGTTCTGGAACTGATTGCGTGATTTTTTCTGAATTCGATGTATTATTTGCCGATGGAACATTTTCCATATAAGCAGCCTTGTGGACATTACGGATATGCCCAAATAAGTTTGTAGTATTTCCAGTAGACTTGATAACTTTTTGACATAACTTACATTTAGATTTATTATCATCAAGTTTGTCGTAAAACTTCCAAACTAAACTTTTCTTTTTAGGCGCCATGATATTCTGAAATTGATAAAAGAAGTATATATATTTCAAATAATGAAAACATGACGACATGAAATATCGATAACGCGGCATCGATAACTTATAATCACTAGTAACTAAACGAAGTTTTTTTATTAAAAATGTATCGATTACCGTTAATATTATTTATTATGATAAATAATTAGTCACATTAAAAGTAAATAGTTAGGTATTTACACGATTACCTTTATGTTAAAGACATTTCTAACCTAAAAGACTAAAACGCGATGTAAAGTTTTACTAACACAAGGGAAGTTAGATAAAGTGATCCCTTCGGAATTTATCGTTTATTTCTACAACAATATGGCTATTATGGAAATCTCAAAAATTGTACCTTGACATATTTAAATCTATTTTTTATGTGCACTTACCTCTTTGTTTACTTGTCTAACTCCAACGTTTGTATGGTTTGAAACAATGCGTCTCGATTTATAGATATAATAAACACGACTCGGCAAATGATTACAAAAATGCAATAAATAATTGATTAAACCAATAACTAGGTCGCGTCAGTCGGCCATTTGTTTGCATTGATAGACGTAATATTCTGTGGGTTGGCTAACTTGTCAGGCCAGCGACCATAGGTCGGGAAGCCTATGGTCGCTGGCCCGACAGGTTAGCCAACCCAATAAAAATGCAGGCTGCCAATGATTTATTTTTCACTCCGGTGACCGATGTTGCCAACAACTTCACTTTAGCTTTAAAATAATCTCTCTTAAAATATTTTTTTGTATGTTTGTTGGTCTCTTCGATGCATTATATCAACAACATCGATGTATATTCGGTGTTGAAAAATTGACAATACATCGGTTTAATTCGATGCATCGTTGTTATACATCGAGTATTTTTAAAACATCGATGTATATCGTCCACTCCTAAGTTACATTCTTACTAGTATGGCATTTGGCGCCAATACTTTTTGCACTTGTGGTAGTGCCTACTACACCACCGCTTGATATGGCGGGGCGCCCGGGGCTTCGCCGATGCCACGTCCGTCGCACGGAACTACAAAGCTGCCCCGTCCGCCGCCCAAGGCTTCGACCATAGATTATATACTTATACTGGTATAGATACGCCAATCTATGATCAAAATTTAAAACTCAAGGGTGCCCTTCACCGATAGATGACGTGTAACCATTATTTGTTTTTGTGCGGCTCCTATAGGTGGCGCTTTCAACTTAAATATATTTAGTGTTATTTAAATTCAATAAATGATTTCAAATACTTACAAATTATAAAAACATAAATCACAAGTATTTACAATCATTTACTGATTTATTAATGTAATTTAGGGTGAAGAGAAATATAAAACACAGTTATTTATCGTTTTCTTTTATTATAATATTCAAAAGCTTGTCTTTTTAGTTGGTCATTCCTATCAAAAATAGTAATTTTTCCATTTAATAAACGATTCACCCCTAAGCACCAACTGTGTACAATCAACTTAATAGATAGATTACAAATATAATCAACCAAATCAGCCTTATGTTTAGCACAGGATATAAAATTAAAATCACATGCACAGTCAATATGCAAATTAATATGATTTAAAAAAGAATTGTATTTGTATCAGCTTGAAGGCATGCAACAATCACGTAATATACATTATTCATTAAATCAATAAATCCATCGCTTGGGTGAAATAGTGATTTTTTGGGTAATCAATTTCGTAATTAAATGAATCAAAATCAGGCCTAGATTTGCTTAAATTATTTAAACAAATAGTGCAGTTTATGAAAATTTTTGCTTTTGATTTCTTAATCACATAACCGGTAACATATTTTTTTGATTCAGCATGTAAAAGATAATCATTATTTTTTATTTCCGTCACCACATTTACTAAAAAATCAATATTACATGCAAAATCAACAGAATCAGAATCATCATGATTGTTTACAATTAGATACGATAATGATTGCATAGCAGTATTATAATCATTTTCACAATTAGCTCCTGCTGAATGAGGAGAATTATAATTATTGACAATCAACGTTTTAAAAGCATTCATAAATTGTTTACAATTAGGGTTAATATTTCTCACACCATTACTTTAGTACAGTCATTTGGTATTTTTACTTGAAAAGTTTTCCGGGAGTTTTGAAAATTGGTAATTTTATAGATTTTGACGTGTTCTTAACCGAATTTTTCCTTTGCCACCTCGTATCTTTGCCGCTCGCTCCGCCATATTGCAAAAATGGCGCCTAAAAGCAGTTTTTTCATAATAACTCCTTTCCGACGCATTTTACAAGAAAAACATATCTATACCAAATAATAGAAGAGAAAATTTCCTACAATTTATTTCATAACCTTTTTTTTTTCCTAAAACCAATAGTTTCGGCGTACGAGCGCCGTAAAGTGTAGTTCAACACACGTTTCGGCAGAAATACTCATTTCCACACCACCATGAGGTAGAGAAAGCGGCGCGTTTTTTTTTATCGTGGTATCCCCAGGCCTAATCCACATCTGACTCACTATTTCAAAATTTAGTTCAATCTCCGTCGCTTCATTCTTGTTGACGGACCAGGTGTTGTGTTCTCATCGTCTTAACCACTGATTGGAATATCAAAGACGGAAGTTTCTTCTGCATCATCGGCGATGGGGTCATCAGTTTCATCGCGGTCCTCTTCGTTCTCGATTTCGTCGTTTATTTGCTCGAGAATAGTGTCCGTTTCTTCATCTTCACTGCTATCTTGTGATGGAAATTGCGAATTATCACAAGAACCACCACAGTTCGTGCACACAACGGAGCACTTTAGCCCTGCCTTTCTGCAGCCGCAAGCTTTGTGACAACCTTTCTTGCATTTGCAAGAAATAAGTTTTAGCAAGCTGTCCGGAGCAGGGGGCTCGACTGTAGTAACAGGAATGAGCCCGTTCTTGTCTTTTTTCCATCCCCATTGTTCACATTATGTTCGTTCCCATACCACTGTTGAATCTGGTGATAAGTTCGAAACGAATGTTGTCGTGCTGCGGCTTCTGTTGGTGGTAGCGACGCAATATTAAATTTTCTCTTATATGCTGATGCTGTGAAGCATGCATATCTATAATTATATAAAGATGTACTTTTCCGATTTTTCACATCGCTGTAGCTGTATAATTCGACGATGAAACGTTCTCCGGCTTTAGCAATGACTTCTGGATCAGCATTTGGATTTTTATATACTTCGATAACCTCGTTTAAATATGGGTTTTTTCGGAGTACTTTAATAAATTTCATTTTTCCTTGATTAAATAATGGCGATATGGTATCACAATCACTAAAGGCATGCAAAAATAAAATATGATTTGCGGCTGTTTTATCTTTTATACTATTTATGGAGTATATTTATCGTGAAATTTTTCCTTTTCTGGTTTGAGGATGTATACGTTTGGATGCGTTGATAACGCCGTCAAAAGAACGAGGAGATCTACATCTTCACCGACAAATACTACAAAGTCAAATGCCGATGAAACGCTTATTGCGTAAAAGTATTGTGCCCATCTAATGTTTGCGTGTTGAAATCGGCGTTGTCGAAAACAAACTGTGAAAACGACTGATCATCGATATTCAATGGTGAGCGCATTATAGCTGAAACTTCGAACAGCATTGCTTCGGTGTACGAAGAGCAAAATCCGAGAGATTATAAAGTATCTATCAATCGTCGAGATCCATATTTTTGAAATAAAAATACTGCTATTCCGACCTGAACCGATGATATAAAAGATTTCGGCCTTGCTGCGGCAATAATAGAATGTGCAAGAGCAATGCTTTTTTTCTTCCATTTGTCAAGCGAAGCGCGTTTATTTTTTAAAATTATACCATCCAGGAAAATTCGCAAAGTTTCAGGTATATCTGACTCGACATCTTGAAAAAAATTGTCTGATGGAGGATAATGTTTTGTCTCGTACACCCTAGACTTAATATCCTCTGTAACAATTACTGCTGCTGCCTTTACAATACGCTTACGTTCTTCTATCTGGTTGTCCCTTTTTTCATTGTACCAGGCTTCCGTCAATAACTTAAACCCTGTACTTCGAAAGCAAACCACAGGCGCCTTATTGGCAGTAATAGCAATTAAAATATCATCACCATATTTTTTTAACAGTTGTGCTTTCACTGTTTTTATATGTGGACGGTAATCACCTTCAATTTTGGTCATTAGTTCGTCCAGAGAAAACTGACATTCTTCGGAATTTTCTTCGAGATATGAATAAATGTACTGCATTGCAGAATCAATCTCGCTTGCATACGGACCTCTTTTTTTTCTTTTTTCAGTCGTGGGCGTTTGATATAATTTCATCATGCAAGAATTATGATATTGTGCATCGGCTGCGACTAAATCATTAACCTGCTCAAGACGTTAAACAATTGCTTGGCCCGATCACGAGCTTGAGCAAGTTCTGAAATACTGTTTTTCATCGATAATTTACGCACACTATACACAATATTACGATCACATGAACGAGTCTGCTTTTGTTTAGATATAAACTCTGCTGTTATCTCAGCAGCACATAAAAAACAATGATTCTTGAATGAGAACGTTGGACGCGTAGATCGCAGTTGTACTTGAGAAGTCGTACCATCGCTTCCCCTACGCAAAGCTGCAGCGATTAACTTCTCATTATTATATCGTTTTCGACACACATCGTGAACCACTATCGATTTCAATCCCAACAAAAAGTTTGTATTTATTGTCTTTTCTTTTTACACTTGACTTACGAAAAGTTTCCAATCCTTTTTCCTTCACTTCAATGCCTTCACTTTCTTGCAATATATCACCACAAATAAAACAGTTTACTTCATTAGAAGCCATGGCTCTATAAATGCAAACAACACTATGAAATGGTAAACATGACCTGATGACTCAAACTAAATATTTCTATGGAGCTCCGTTAGAACCAGATGTATTTTAGAAGGGAGAGGAGGGGCCTAACACAGAAGGGACGCATTCCTTTATACCTGAGGACAAAAAATATGAGCAGTTTAAATGAAATATTATACGTTGGCGTAGTTGTATAATGGTTTACGGCGCTCGTACGCCGAAACTATTGGTTTTAGGAAAAAAAAGGTTATGAAATAAATTGTAGGAAATTTTCTCTACTATTATTTTGTATAGATATGTTTTTCTTGTAAAATGCGTCGGAAAGGAGTTATTATCAAAAAACTGCTTTTAGGCGCCATTTTTGCAATATGGCGGCGTGAGCGGCAAAGATACGAGGTGGCAAAGTTAAAATTCGGAAAGAACACGACAAAATCTATAAAATTACCAATTTTCAAAACTCCCGGAAAACTTTTCAGGTAACCTCTATTTTTTCGACCAAATGACTGTACTACTTCTAATACTACTAAAAAAAATTTCGAGAGGGTCTTGATTGAAATTTCTAGCTACGACATTAGTTTTTTTTTATTGTTTATTTATTTTCATTATTTCATAACATTTAGTGTAAAATAGCAATCCAAAAACCACTAAAGGGTTTGTCCGGAATGCTTTACAATCTGCAGTTACAATATGCTAAGCAACATAAAATACAAGACTTATATCTATGTAGGGTGCGTTGTTGAACAGTGAACCACCCTTTTTTCTAAGACGTATAACTTGCTAGAAAACAAAGCTAAGATTTTGGTTTTGGTGACATCGTTTAGGGAATTTCATAAGGTTTTTCAGTTTTAAGTTACAGAAAGCCAGAGAAACAAACTAAGACCCTTATAGAAGGTTTTAAAAAAACTGAAATTTGGTTCACTGTGTACTATGGGTAGTTTACATTGAACCACCTACATACATTTCAACAGTGAACCATGATTTCATTACCAGTAAAAATGTTTATTTGTGAAAAGAAATCACGCAATTTTTGATAATAAACTTTTATTGAAAAAATATACAAATAATAAAATGTTTCTTTTACAAAAAAAACTTAAAGTTATCATATAAATCTTCTTAGATTATTAAACAATCAGCCTTTTCGATAGTATTATGAACAGCCTTCATTTAAAGAACCGTGGAATACAAAAAATAAACACAACATAATTACCAGTAATGATAACTTGAACTAAAAATTAAGATATTTTTAAGTTTGATTCTGAGTAGTTCCCTAGGTATCTACTTAAATATAATTAACGTTTTCTCTTTGGATAGTTAAAAATCAGCCTTTTCGATGGATTTACTATAATAAACCATCTCCTATACCTACTCGTACCTAACACTTAAACAAAAAAAAATATGAATAGGCGTCCAAATAAATATTTATGCCATATTTAGTAATGATAAGTTCACGTTGAAGGAATATTTAATCAGAGGTTTTGTACCAGACACACAAGGAGGAGGGAGAATCATTTTAATGTCACTCAGTGTCACATTTGCCATATCAGGTTCTAAGGGAAACGTAAACGTTTTATTAAGGCGATCTTTTAATTTCAGATACGAAACACAATCTTCCATATTCTTTGCAATATAATGAACAACCCGGTTTTTAGATTGCAACAACACAATGACATAGTCGTCAATCATTGGCTTACGCTGTAAATCAGGAAAATCTTCATCTATAATTTGCTCATCTTCCTCATCCGATTCTAGATCTGTTTCACTTTTTTTTTTTTTTTTTCTTTTATTTTAAGGAACTTTTATACATTGAGTATATGCCAATTCCATTATAACCTAATATATGCTATTTTAACAAAATAATGATTGTAATCTAACTTAACCTATAATAAATGTAATATAACTACCTAGTACCAAGAGGGTTGCTACTGACGAGGACTAAAGGCTATAAACAGATGTTTCGACGCTTCGGATAGGGGTGCTGACAATAATTTGTGAAACATTCCTATATCAAGTCTGTTCAAGCTAAGAGTCCTCATTAGAGACTCCCTGTCTGCTTGATACCGGACACACTCCATCAGTTTCACTTTTAAGAATCATATCTTCTACTTCACTCGTTTCACTGTCTTCATCTTGTACAACTCTCCTTTTATTGTTCCTCTTATTTGGTATTTTTCTAACTTTACTTGTCGATGGAAGCATTTCATTCCCACAATCTTGTAGAACTTTCCTTTTATGCAGGCCTTTTCTTTTTATTGCAGCAGTACGTTCCTCAGCTATTCTTTCCTTTTCTGGTGTGTCCGTTGCTATCATGCTTTTGCCTAGTTTTCTACCTTTGCGTTTGATGTGATGATATGCTCTGACTTTGGTAGATGATTTTCACTATTGCATGCTTCATCAGGTATCTTTGGTGGTGTCACGTTTTGGTAATAACTATGTTCTTGTGATAGTATAGATGAACTTTCTCGATCAGGGGTTGGTGTAACAGGATCATAACTAGAACGACGTGTCTCTAGAGGAGTCAAATCCTGTTGATTGTTGCTTCTATTCATATCGAGAATTGCAGAAGCTTCAGCCTCAGGCAATGTTTGTGACACCACAGGAACGAGGCGGTCTGTTACGCTACTTGGCATTCATGCCAAGTAGCGTAACAGACCGCCCCACATAATACAAATGTGGAATTTTTCCCTTTAAAAAGGATATATTCTCCGATGAAGACTTCAGTCTTCATCGGAGAATATATCCTTTTTAAAGGGAAAAAATCCACATTTTGCGAAAGCTGCCGATATGTTTACTGGTGTCATAGATCTGGGATAAGCATGACCAATGAATCTTGCTATCTCGTAGATTGTAACTGGTTTCCCTGGGTTCTGTAGCATCCATGATTCAAGTGCGGAATAATAATAAGTCCTTAAAGGACCCATCAAACCCACATCTAAAGGTTGCAGTTTGTGTGTAGTGTGAGGATGAAACGTAAGAATCACAACACCAGACTGTTTCGCCAAATCTAAAGCCTCAATGGACAAATGTGACTCGTGATTATCCATTATTAGCAGACATGGATTTTCTGGAGTCGTGCTTGAACACTTAATGAAATGTTTCATCACCTCCACGAATAAGTCACTAGTCATCCAACCTAATGGATTCGCGAGCCCTAAACTTCCTGGAGGTGCACCGTGCATTATCAAGTTTTTAAAGTTTTTCCGAGGAAATATTATAGTTGGGGGCAGGGCGCGGCCTGTAGCACTAACCATACAGCATGTAGTGACAAGAGTGCCCTTTTCTCCACTTGTGACTTTACCTACTTTAGCTCCTGCTGGAGCCACAACTTGTGGTCGTGCCGGTTTCGTCAAGGTTGAATATGCGAGTTCCATCTGCGAATCTAGGCTCTCGTTTCAGCAACTCTTCCAAATTATTAAAAAATATTGCCACAGTTTCACGATTAAATGAGGTAGCTCGTGCGAGACTTACAGCTTCTGGTTTCTTCACCGAAATATCAGGATGTCTTTTTTTGAAGAAACGAAACCATTCCAAACCTGCCATTTGATCTATTTTCCATGAGCTTGGCATTTTGATGCCATTACGCATTGCCATTTCATAAGACACCTTCCTACATTCTTTGACAGTTAAACCGTAGAACATTAGCGCACAGTCCTTGAAGTATTTTAATAATATTTGTTCATGTTCTTCAGTAAACACTTTATTAATATCGTACCTAGCTGTAAGTGATATATTATCACCATGTTCTCTTTTGTTTTTCACGTAACGGCGCAATGTAGGGTACGGAATTTTACAGGCTTTTGCTGTCGTTCTAATGGAGTTACCATTTTGTACCATTTGTTAAGCTGACATCATGTCCTCTTTTGTGTGTGTGTCACGCTCAAGCCGCAGTCGCCGGCTCACTGCGGGAGAGGGGAAGGGCGCCAACGAGGCATGTAATAGCAACCTCGGTAAGAGTGGCAACGTCGCAGTTTTGCCAATATGGCGGTGGCTCAGTGTATCTGGTTGGTTCACGGTTTAACAACTGACACTACATAATACAAATTAGTTGGGTATTGAGATATATTAATACTATTAATAAGGTAGGTAGGTAGGTACAATGATTACTACAACGGGCGACCAATGCATCATTGCTCCCAGTCCGAGCTCACCGGTATAAGACCGGTTTTGTGCATGGCATCTACAGGCTGTTTAAAAAATGTACTTTTAATTTGGTTTTAATATTGATTTTAGTTAAGCTTTGTCTTAGGGACGGACTTAAGTTATTTATGAGCCGAGGTATAATGTACTGGGTTGTTCTCTCACCGTACGTATTTACAGCATTAACCGTAAGTAGATTTTTATTTGTCATTTGCCGTGTTTGTATGTTATGGGTAATTTCATTTTTTAGGCTCGTGTTAAAAAACTGTTCTTTTAAAAGACTATACATAGCTTTGCTATTTGCGGGAAGAACCTTACAGTGTTTAAATAGTTGCATATCATTGTCCTTATATTTTTCCTTAATGGCTAGTGGTACAATTTTTTTCAGGTTTCTGAATTGTAGCTTTTGGATCAGATCTAGATAGGACTTAAAAGTCCTGCCGTAGCTAGATATGCCATATCCAATGATTGAGTCCGCTAGCGCATTATATAACATAATCTTAACCTTAAAAGGTATCCGGTCTTTAATAATAAACAGAGTGGCTAAAAAAGCTTTCAGCTTTTCACATGTTCGATTAACTTGAGGTAGCCAGTTGAATTTTCTGTCAATAACCAAACCTAAATATTTGTGTTCATCGACAGAGTCGATGGTTGGGCAATTACAGACACTGACGGTATTGTGTAAGCATATATGCGCGTGAGCCACAAGCTTTCCATCAGTACGAAATTGAGCCCTAGTGTATGGAGAACGGATGTGGAGGAGTTTAGTTTTGGCAGCATTTTGGATCAATCCATTGTCATGGCACCATTTATTTAGGTTGTCAAAGTCTTGCTGCATTATATTTAGGGCGTTAGAAGCGTCATAATCAGCAATAAGTAGACAGGTGTCATCCGCGTACTGATAGGAAGAACAATGGCTTAGGATATTGTTCATATCGTTTACATATGCAATGAAATGAAGCGGGCCAAGTACTGATCCTTGGGCCGTACCTACATTAGCCGTCACGGTCTTGCTAAATGTATTATTAATATTAACACAGTATGTTCTGTTCTGAAGATAGTTTTCACACCATTTCAACAGAGGGCCTCGAACACCAGAGTTGTCTAGTTTTTGAACAAGTCTGGTATGATTTAACGTATCGAAAGCGCGTGACAAGTCAATGAAGAGGGCTAGGACATGTTTTTTACTGTTCAGGAATGAGTTTATATCGTCAGTAAATTGAGATAGAAGTGACGTTGCGTTTTTTTTTGGTTGGAAGCCAAATTGATTATTACATATTATGTTGTTTTTATGATAAAAAGTATGAATTTGTTCACTAAAAAACTTCTCTACAATTTTATTCACGGTTGACAAAAGCGTTCTAGGCCGATAGTTTGATACTTCATCTTGCTTACCCTTTTTATAGACAGGTCGTACGCAACCATGCTTTAATTTGTCTGGGTACTTCCCCGTATCAAGGCAAGCATTGATCAGATTGGCTATGGCAGTGGGAATTTTATTACTTATTTTTTTTATGTCTAGTACTTTGATACCATCTGCGCCTGGAGCTTTAAAAGTATTTAGACTGCTTATGATTTTATTGATCTTGCATGGGGTTGCTTTTTTAACAAGCATACTCACATCAATGCGTCTAAAGTATTCATTTTCATTGAGAATTTGTTTATTGCATTTAGGTACTAAATTGTGTACTGAGTTTTGAAACTCATTAACGAATTTGTTAGCAATTTGTTGTGATGGAAGATCATGAAACGCTTTGTAAATTATTTGGTCAATCGAGTATTTAATTCTCCCACAAATTAAATTAACCAATTGCCAGAGTTTTTTAAGGTTGCTGTAATTATTTTTGATTGATTTTTTATATTATTATTTATATAGTTACAATTGATCGATAAATGTTCCCACGTTGCCCTAAATGTTTTTATATTCGAAATCCAATTTTTAATTGAAGGAATCATCTCATATTTAATTTGATCAACATTACCTCTTCTACTAATTGATTCTAAAATTGGAAACAAATCATCCCACAGTTGGAATTATTTTTTATGCAACTTTTTTTTTTTTTGGGAAAATATTTTTTAAATCTTTGCTTCATCGTTATAGGAATGACCATTAAATGAGTCAAATAATAATAAAAAATCTGCTGTCCCCTCACCCTCGATTGGTAATATTCCATGTCCTGAAAAAAAAAACAAACATTAAATGAGATGTAAAAATTAAATTGAATTAGTCCACAACTTTAGAAACATGATGCAAAAATAATGTCCCTTTATAAGGCAGAAGAAACGGCTGAAGGTACAGAAATGAAACGTAGTGGTATACATAATATATGAGCATTTTATTGAAATTTCGGAAAAAAAAGTATATATATATATATATAAAAAACGGTACATGGTGTCCATTATTTGGACAGAGCCGTACTACGGCTTGTGGAAGTTGGCAAAACATGGAACAATACATAGGGCTACCTGGCATTGAGTGCATTGTATCTTACATTTTTTGCCTTTAGCATTGCTGCTGCAAGCCCTGCATCGTCTGTAAGAGTCTAGTGGACCGGGGAGGTGGGATCCAACGTCTGAAAGCCGTAGATCATCTGGAACACCGTACTTTGCCTTCTGCCGGCTATCAACTTTTGGTCTTTTGCATACAAAAGATGGCAAGTTCGATACCCTCTTTCTTCTGCTCGTAAAATTGCCAATCAAGTTTCTTCCGAGAAGTGTACGAAACTGTAAAAAGTGGACATTGGGTAACGCACTTTTTGAGTATACAAAATGTATGCATTCGTAATTGCTGCATCCACCATAAAATAAAATAGTCTCATCAACCACCTCCTGCTCCTCCTAGCTACAGGATAGGTGCCTCGCTTTTGATCAAAGCGATCGACACCCCCCATCCTTTTGGTATACTCCACAACACCTAGAGGGCAAGGCACTTCTTGTTTCCTTCCGTCTTTTTGCGTTCTCATGCATGTTACTTTTTCCTTAGGATGAAAGGCGGTACTAAGAATGCTGACTAATTTTGTGTCCATCCATGTAAAGCATGCTACATTTTAGTTAACCCGCCATTTATATTGACCCCTAGAAAGTTTAGGTTTACCTTTCTTGGCCATCAGATTTTTTAGTGTCCGGGGTAAGTTAGTTCTATTGGATCTAACGGTTGCTGTAGAATATATATTATTTTCATACAAGCTTTGCATTAGTTGGGTGGAAGCAAAGAAATTATCAAATGTTACATGTGCGTTTTCTATCTTTTTTTTAATAAGTACTTTGCAAAGACTATTTACCACAGCTGCTCCTAAACCGAATTCAGTATCATTGTCTTTTTTTCCCGTATACACCTCAAATTTAAATAAATAACCCGTGCTACTGTCACATCTCGCCCATATCTTGAAGCCTCTTTTTATCGGCTTGTTTGTTAAATATTGCTTCAATGTACTGCGCCCTTTGAACTGTACCATACATTCGTCAATGCTTTGGAATGACGAATTCCTAGCTCCCTTTTGAAAAGCAGTGTTCATTGAGGTTATAAGGGGCCGAATCTTATAGAGTTTATCAAATTTAGGCTCTCCTCTTTGAGGCATTTTCGTGTTGTCGTAGTTAGATGTAGATTTTTCATTATCATTTTAAATTGTTTTACAGCCATTACGTCCGCTATTTCTCTCACAAAAAAATGGATCTGTTGACCAGTATAAATCAATATTGGGTAGAGGGTACACCCCCATCAAAACCAACATTCCTAAAAAAGCTCGTATTTCCTCATTTGTGACATCTACCCAGTTTTTTTGTTTATTTTGCGTAGCATATAAATTTGTCTGCTCTGCAATTAGACGTAAAACTTCGTCAGTCAAAAAAACCGAAAATAAACATGAGGTTCACTTTTGTTGGGAATATTCTGGTGAGGCTTTAGAGGAATATCATCAAACTTATTTCTTAGTACAACGTGAGGGAACACTACTTTCTTCCAATCTTCATCTTCACAAGAATCATCTTCAGAATCAGAAATGGATAACGACACAGGACTATTGTTTATCGGCACATTGATGTTTGGACCATCAGCTGTTTCCGATTGATTTCGTCCTATAGAAAATCCGCTTACTGAAGGGACTACGGAATCCTCTGGTTCAAAATTCGGCATTCTCGTTATTTGAAGATGACGGAGAAGCCAAAATATCCTCAAGATCCAATGAATTTGGTGGCAAGAATATGGCCTCACTTTCCCTTTCATCACTTTCGTGACCATCTTCTGACTCCTCGCCATCCGATAACGCAAAAAGACTCTCTAAAGTTTCCTTAATTTTGTCTAAAGGAATCACTTTTCTCTGTAACCAAAAAAATGAGAAAAAAATGTTAAGACTCAGACGGGCTCCGGGCAATATATGGACGTCATAACAAAACTCCAAATTAGTATCAAAAAGATTCCTATCCGCAAAAATATACTGTATTACATCAAATTTTGAATATATCTAACAAATTTTAATTCAAATCTTACCTGTCCACTCATTTTTTTCGAAGATTTTTGTAGATTTACGTAACACTATTAAAACCGACACAATTTTGACAGATCATGAAACATCTGTTTGAACTAACTTGGCTCCATATTTTTTTTTTCTACGTTTCGTTTTTCAAAACATTCAAGAATAAATCACTGCTAACGACAAACTGTATTGCCAAAGTATTTATATATAATATATTTCGTCCAATGTATGCTGTCCAATATATGGCCAGAGCCTTATAAAAGGTTAAGACCTATTTCGGAGAAATGTAAAAACTAAAAATTCTTTTGGATTAGCTATCAACTACAGCCCTGGGCCCCTGGGTATTAGTTATCCTAGAGTAAAGAAAAGTAGTTCAGGTATAATTAATTATTAACAATATGTCTTTATGTGTAATTCAGCTTAATATGATTTAAAAAAAAATGTATTTAGTATTCATTTAATAAATGAATAAAATGAATTCAATATCAAGGGAAATAACCTATCCAAAACGACTAGGTAGAGATAGGGAAATTAAGGAATATATATAATAGAATACTTACATACATACATGTAGTACAGAGAAAACTTTTTTAATATCTATACTTCTATGCTAATATTAAAGAGGTAAAATTTGTGAGGTTGTCGAGGGGGCGGGAAGGGAGGGTAATTTCTAGATCTACTGAATCATTTGTCATGTGCCTGAATATCAATGAAATATGTTGCAAAAACGGGGATCAGCTAGTCGGTTATAATTGAGTCGTATAGAATCAGTACCGGCTATCTGACTAATGTCCGATTATTGAATAACCTGAAAAATCGATTTTAGCCATTATTAGGTACCTAGATTAAAATTATCATTTGAGTAACTAACTATAATCGAGGACTATGAATACACAAAAAACCTCAAGAAAAGATAAAATTGTGGCAATGGGTGAAATTTGTTTTTGCAGATGGCCAGATTTGATACCGAAATATAAAGATAGCCATGTTTGATCCCAACCCAAAGAGAAATGGCCATCTTTGATTCCAAACGAATAACAGATGCCATGTTTGAAGCTAATTAAAAACAAACGGTGTTAGGGTTGTCAAAATTCAACAAAGTTGAAAATAAAGTTTATTATTAATTAAAATAACTTCGAGTTAACATAAAACTGAATTTTAAAAGGAAAAAAATATTTTAAAATAATTAAAGTAGAATTGATATATACGAAGGTCAGATGCGTCTTCTAATGGTAATGGTTCTTCGCAATAATTAAGTGCATTTTCTTCGCGTGGTGCATTCAATGTCTCCTGTGAGGTGAATAAGTTTTTGTAAAACTAAGGATTCTAGCTGTGGCCACCCAGGACCAAAGTGTTTTTCAAGTAATTTTTTGACGTCTTGTAGTTTATTTTTATTTACAGGTATACCGTTGGACAGAGATTGCGGCACAACCATCTCAATTATTTTCCCTTTTTGACATACATTAACTGCTTGAGCAACATCACTCTTGTAAAACAGTTCGCCTCGAACAAGTACATTCCCAGGTTTTTTGGATCGTTTAAGTATAAACCGTTTGCACTCTTTGAACCTCATTGGCCAAGATGTTGTCTGTTTCACAACATTTTTCACAGCGTCTCTCCAATTTTTTATGGGACAGTCGATACCTAATTCCACCAACGTCGCCGTTTCTGCGATGACGTCTTTTATTTCGTTTGGGTGTATAATGACGTCATTCTTTTTCAGCTTTTTCTCAATCACTCCAAATACCCTATCTGCAGCCATATAAGAGTGTCCGATGACTGGGAATACAATTTCAATTTCTTTTATAGATTTGTTCTTTAGAATCCATTCACAACAAGCACCTACCACGATGCAATTCTTGTTCTGACCGCCACAGCCATCAGCAACCAATCGGATACTATTAATATTAGTATTGCCTGTTTCGGTTAAACGGTGGTGGTAGACAGCGGATGCAACAAGGTTAGAATCTTTGTGAAATTCATCTTCTGTACACACATACGAAAATATGCGATCCTTTGAAAATGGAAGTGTAGACGACCCCTTAACCATAGTTATATTATAGAAGTATAACTGTCGGCTATAATACGTTATATGGTCGGGTTATTTAGGTAACGGTAGGTTCTTCTGACGACTGAATAGCAGTGTTTATACATGAAAATTCTAGGTCAACCGGAAGTACCCTATAGGTTTTCGACCCAAAATCTATAGGGTAGTTCCCGTTGACCTAGAATCACAATTCAAAATCGAAATTTGCCAAAAAGCAAGGTCTTACAGCACAAATAAAGGAGAAATTTCCAAAAGTAAAAAAAATTAAAGGATGTCCCCATACAAACATAGTTAAACCAATTAAGATAGACCTCTGAGTTGTATCGGCACTCGTACAATTTAGAGGTCTAGCTTAATTGGAAATTACCTCAAATAAGGTAAATAACAAATTTGGACGGAACCCTCGTTGTGCTAGTCCGACTAGCAAAAATGCTAAACCGATCTGAGTAAAAAATAGTACAACGATAGATAGAAACGGATTTTACTTATTTATTATTTACATAAAAGTATCTTTCAATCAAACTCGTCTAAAAGGTAGGTAAACAAACAAGACGATTTACCTAATTTGTGAAATTATTCAATAATAGCAGTTTTTATACGTGAAAACTCGCATATGTATATCTATTAATACCTTAGTAACAATTTCTATTTTAATTGATTTAATTTAACTGCGTTTAAAAAAACACTATTATTCCACTCGAAACTTGCTTTTTGAGGTTATGTCATTGTTTACCTTTTAGACAAGTTTAGTTGATAGATAATTATTACATTATATTGCCAATATTAGTAAACATAAAGTGCCAACCCTGACTACGCCACTTACCTCAGTTTCTTCGCCACATTTCGTTTCCAATTTGTGGGATCTCTCTGACATTTCCTTGAATACCGATTTGTTACCGGTGTGGAAGTACAATCCATGATTGTGTTTCCAGTAAATTATATTAACTACAACGTTTTCTTTAATAAATCAGTAAATAAGGTAGCAACGTAAATTATGCAAGACGCTAAGCGTTACAAGACGAAAGAAAATAAACGCTTGGTCGCCCAACAAAGGTAGCCATATTTGAAACTAAAGGTTCACAGATATCCAGATTTGCTAAAGATATCCGTCTTTGATATTGAGGTGATTTATACGTTAAAAGTATTGCCACATTCAAAACTCCATTTTGACCAAATCGACAGATGTCCGCCTTTGATCCTATACGACTCAATTGATCAAGCACATTACCAATCAATGAAAATTATAGTGACTTGCTCCTTTGTTTTAGTTTGTTGCTATGAGGTCTTACAACCTAAAACCTTCTCAGAAAAAGTTGCTGTCGAATAGCGAAAGCTCCATCCAAATCGGATACAAAAATCGGAATCGGAGTAGATAATGGGTGGGATTCGAACTTGCGACCTCGATTGCGACTTCGATGGCTTCACTGCTAGGGTTTATTTGTTTTAGAAGTAAAATTACACTTGCTAAAAATCTCATAGCAGATGAAACTCGTTGGCTAAAAACTTGAGCAGCTAACTTGACCTTCATTTTTTTTAGTTTTTGTTTGTCAATGTGGCTTTCTGTTATTTTATTAACTAGACGGATTTCATAGTCTCCTGTATGAATAGCCAGTAACATTTTCAAATGTTCCCATTTTGCCCATTTCTCTTGTCCAATAAATATAAACTTGGCATCCTTGTTAAGAAGGTTATTTCTGACGCCTTTCAATAAATGGGGCGTATCAAACAGCGGGAAAATTTTAATATTGTTTGCCTCAAAGAACATTCTTTGCTCTGGCTTCCCAGCAATGGCATATTCAGCTTGAGTTTCTTCTCGCAATTCTTTAATCACTGTAACATTAGTGGGACGTTGGTCACAAATTGTAGCCACTATTTTAAGCCCTACATTAGTAAGTCTCTAAGATTGAATGCACTGAGATTTTTTTGCAAACGTTTTGAGGGCAAAACATTCATTTTTCTTAAAAGTTTATACGCTTTCGGACTTTGACTACACTGTGTTCTACATTTTTGATGGAGCTTATTCAGTTTTTGTGTCAGTTTATTTATTTGTGTTGTAGTTTTTGAATGAGATCCATGTCCCAAACAGCGTTTCTTAGGAGCTGAAAAAACAATAGATTAAATGTTTTTTTTTTGTTTTATTTTTAAGATAACTAGCAATGTAGGATTTTGTCTCACATTACTACCAATCGTGTTAACCCCTCCAGCTTGTATTAGGAGTGGGTTCACGTCGGTAGTATAATGGGTAGGATTCGAACCCGCGACCTCACGATTACGAGACCGATGCGTTAGCCATTAAGCTACCGCTGCTTTTTATTTTATTTTGATAGAAAATTTAAGAATCTACCTTTGTAATTTCTGTTAAGTAGGGCTTGCAAAGACTCTAAATAGGTATATTATTTTAAATAGCATTCTTGTATAAAGAAATCTGAATACCTAAGTATTCTCAACAATATTCCTAAAGTTATGTGAAGTCTACCAAATTGAATCCCATAATTATCCCAATAATGTTAGTTATCTCGAAAGATTAATTTAAATAATAAACCATCATCAGTTAAAGATCAAGGGAAGAAAAAAAAAAACAACCATGATACCAATTAATGCAAACTTCACTGACATACTCTTATGTTTTACTCTATCTCTGGTGTATTATAACTTAGCAAAATGTTATATACACTATAACCTGCCCAGAAAAATATGCCGTTGAATAGTAAAAACCCCATCAACATTAGTTTAGTAGTTTTTCAGAAAAGTATTTTAGAGAGAATCAGTCAAACAGAGAACCTCCTTTATTGAAGTCGGTAAATACAAAAAAAAATTAAAAAAACTTACGGTTGGGCAAGGTTAAAGTTGATGAAGGCAAATGTGTGGTCATGTGGACTTGTTGTGACATACCAGAAGTCTCTGCAATTTAAATTTAATGTTAATATACAAATAAATATTGCACTTTTTATTTAAAGACTGTACAGCTCACAAGGACTGTCAAAGTGAATACCACCAGAGTCAATTAGGATGATGACTACAATGAAAATAAATTAATTTTCAGTAATCGGGCAATAGTATGTCATAACAAGATCTGAATAAATGTTGAAGTAATTTTTGTAGGCATTCTTGCCAATTACTTTACAAATACAATAATTGCATTTTTGAAAGATAGAAAAATTTGAAGTCCAGACTCAGGAATCGAACCCGACACTTTCGTAGCCAAGCCGGGGCCAGAAGCGAACCCCCTATCCGGACTATGTTACTAGACCTCAAATTTCTCTATCCCTTGATGCTCGCGAGTTGGGCCCTCGCAGCGCCATCTAGTCGGTAGTTAAAGAACTATCACGGCTTTTGTTATTGCTTCGTTAGAGAGTTCTGAATTAATGTGTTATTCCACAATTTAATGTCTGTAAGAATTTATAATCATCAAAACAAATGCTAAAAGTAATGATATGAAGATCCTGAGTTATGAGGTCACGCCTCGGTATTTTATTCAATTATCTATAGAGTGTTATTTTGACATTTTATAAAAAGATTCTGATTCGACTTGACAGTCATCGTCCCCATTATGCTAAAAGCTCATATTCACTATATCGCCAGATAAGGAAACAGTGTTATTATTTAGTGTCCATAGAAATGCATATATTTTATGTTGGTATTATGATACATTTACATTGGCAACACTGTAGTTTTACTATACTGTCCTATGTCAATGACAGTATATATCATGCGTGAAAAAAACATGGGTGTGTGAGCAATATAAGATAGTTGTGTAGTATAATAACATAAATATTAACTTGTATAAGTTTAACTAATAAATGTGGTATTTTAGATTTAAGAGTGTTCGTTTTTGTATCCGTGTTATGTCGTTTTAAATAGTTAAGATTATTATGCATGCCAGATGTAGGGTTTATTTTTTGTAATGACGATGTATAGCTAAAGGTCGTTATGTGTACCAGATGTCAGCAAAAGAGATTTCTTAAGAATTCTTGGTGCCTATGTCTGACAATGGTGATTTAATGGCGTCCTTAAGTATTTTAACGATTTGTAAGTATGGCGCCAAGTAGTTTTTGTGGTGAACCGATGAGTTTTTGTATCAAATTTAGAATAGATATGGTGTATAGAATTGTTTTAAGTTGTATAAGTAAGGGTATAGTTAAGGGTATAGTTAAGTGGGGTGAGAGGCCCAGGTAGTCAGTAGTATTCAGATGTTTTATTTTGTAAGTTTAGTTATAAGTCATCAGTTTAAGACGAGCATCGGTTGAAGATGCACACGAGTTGACGACGAGCATCAGTCGTAGATGCACACGACGTATAGTTAAGTAGATTTAAGAAGTAACTTTAAATAAGACAATCACTTGTCTACCAAATAAAAGAAACACACACACACACTTATGATATTTCTTTGCCCTGTGATTCCATTAATTAAAAGTGTCACCAACCACCAACAACGATTACGATACTACATAAATAAATAATAACATGGTAGCAGAGCGTGGTTTAAAGCAAGAAAAGTTAAAATAATTATCTGGGATTTAAAATAACAAGACGAACAACTACGTAAAAATGGCTGCTAAAAACAGTGATATTAATATTCCGATATTTGATGGCTCAGATTATAGCAACTGGAAAATACGCATTCTAAAATTTCTGCAGTTCAAAAAGTGTAAAGATGTAACAATGCGAGCCAAAACAAATGCCGACGACGCCACATGGGATGATCGTGATATTCAAGCTACTAACTACATTTACAGCGCAATAACGAACAGAATATTAGAATACATGAGTGATTTAGAAACGGCCTACGAGATCATCCAAAAGTTTGATGAAATGTATCTGAAAAAATCTACCGCATTGCAAATAGTGTGCAACATAACCTAGAAAATGTCAAAATGAAAAATTACACAGAAGTGTCTCTGTACTTTGACGATTTCGAAAAATGTGTGATCGAATTAAAACAAGCCGGAGCGGCAATAACAGAACAAGAAAAACTTAATTACATGTTGAAATCGTTGCCGCAAAATTACAGTCATATTGGGGACTTGATTGACGTGCTCCCAGAAAGGGATAGAACTGTTAATTATTTAAAAAGCAAAATAAAATTAAAAAAGGCTGAAGAGGAATTTAATGAGACACCACATGACAGCTCAAATGTGTTTCGAGTGGAAGCTAAGAAGTTAAATTGTTTCAAGTGTGGTAAACCGGGTCATTTTCAAAAAGATTGTCGTACCCGTAAAGTAAATACACAAAGAGGTCGAGGTCATGGACATTTTATAAATAGAGGACGTGGTACATATAATGCAAGGAACTTTCAAGGACGAAGAAATTACAATGAGCGATCAAAGAAAGGTCATCAAGAGCAAAATGGAAATAGTTTTCACACAATTATTGCAAATAATTCTATGACAAGCGAGGTCGGTCAGAAAAGAAAAAGAGAAATAGAATGGTTACTTGACAGCGGCTGCACCGACCATATCATTAATACAGATGAATACTTCGAATCTTGTGAGACATTAAAGAAAACTTTGAAAGTAGAAGTTGGAGATGGAAGAATATTAGAAGCTACAAAAGTTGGAAATATTAAGGTATATTTTCTAGTTCATGGAAAAAAGTCTGAAGTGACATTGTCAAATGTATTCTATGTTAAAGAAATGAAAGCAAATTTGTTAAGTTACTCAAGAATCACAGACAAAAATTCAATTGTGTCAAGGGGCAGATTGTCAAAAATATATAATCCTTACGGAAAGGTTATAGGAGTTGCGATTAACGGTGAAAGATTATATAAAATGATAAGTTATGTAAATGAAAATAAACTGGAAGCAAATTTAAGTAGAAGTAAGATGACTATAAAAGAAAAGCTACACCGTACACTGGGACATGTAAACTTTAAAAATTTAGAAACGATGTGCAAGAATGCAATATTGGAAGGATTGCCTAAAGAGATAGAACAGGAATATTTTAAGTGTGTTACATGTCTAGAAAATAAAATGCACAACTTACCTTTTCACAATAACCGAAGAAGAGCAGATGATATATTACAAATAGTTCATACAGATTTGAATGGCCCACATCAAACAACAGGAAACCAAGGTGAAAAATACTTTTTAAGTTTTATAGACGATTATATTAAACTGATTAAAGTGTATTGTATGCAGACAAAAGAAGAAGTATATGATTGCCTAGTGCAATATGTTAATGAGGTACAAAATCTTACTGGCAAGATGATAAAAGAATTACGCTGTGACAATGGCAAGGAATATATAAATTCAAGAGTTTTTCAGTTTACAAAAGAGAAGGGAATCATAATAAAACCTTGTCCAACATATGTTCATGAACTTAATGGAACGGCAGAAAGGTACAATCGGTCTTTAATGGATATGGCAAGATGTCTCCTTTCAGAAGCAAAAGTTGAAAGAAAATTCTGGCCTGAAATAATTAAAACAGCTGCTTACCTTAAAAATAGAACTTTGACAAACACTATTGAAAGGAAAAGCCCATATGAAATATTTTTCAAAAGAAAGCCTACAGTAAAGTATCTGAAAATGTTACTGGTTTATACAGACACTGGATATAGAGTATTAATGAATAACAAGGTTATAGTAGCTAGACATTGTGATATTATTGAAGAAGACATTACATTATGTGGATTTCAAGATGAGAGAGATGATGACAGAGACGAAGATTTAGAAGATGAAAAAAGGGATATTCCAGAATATAAGGAAGACAACATGACAGTTGATAACGATAGTGTAAAAATTGATGAAGACATGATTAAGAGGAGACCACAAAGACAAGTTAAACCGCCAACGCGATTTAATGATGAGTTTGGCTATTATTGTATCACGGTAAACTATTGTGATGCTATGACCCCAGAAAATTTTCGGGAGGCAATGAACTGTGATGATGCAAATGAATGGAAAGCAGCCATGGACCGTGAGATGAACAGCCTGGTAGAAAACAAAACATGGACACTAGTTAATAAACCAGCCAAGGACAAAAAGGTGATTGATGTAAAATGGGTTTATAAAAGGAAGAGTGCAAGTGAGTATAAAGCCAGATTAGTAGTTAGAGGATTTCAGCAAATTGATTGTGTTGACGATACTTATTCTCCTGTGGCAAAAATGCCAACATTAAAACTGTTATTGTCATTTAGTTGTCAAAATTCTATGGAAATACATCAAATGGATGTAGAGACTGCATTTCTAAATAGGTTTAAAGACATTTATTTCTCATAAGAACTTACAGCTCACTTACAATGAGATACATAGAACGAAATTTAAAAAATAGGTTAGTATTATACCTCTAATGAGTTAATTGTATAAACATATTTCCGAGATACCTACATAACAGGAACGTGTGCTTTCCGTCATTTCAAATTATGACTTATGGACATGTTCTTTAAGCTTATTTTTAAATGAACCCATACTATCGCAATCTCTTATCTCGATAGGTAGTTTATTGAACAACTGTGCTCCTTCAAACAATATTGTTCTCTTGCCATAGTTAGTTCGAATCTTCATTAGTTGTAATTTATTTTTATTTCGTAGATTATATGGCGTTGTTTTTCTGTGTAATTGTATGTTGGATTGAACTTTGTTAGAGGTGATATTTTTAATAAGGATGCATGTGTTATATATGTACAGTTGTCTAAGGTTCAGTAATTTAGTTTCTGCGTACAATTGTTTTGTTGCCGTCAAATAATCGTAATGAAAGAGAATTTTAATGATTTTGTTTTGGGTTCTTTGTAGTGTGCTTAAATTAGATTCAGCGGCCGACCCCCAAATCTCAATTAAATGTTCTAGATGAGGTTTAACTAGAGAGTTGTATATTAATGTACGTACTTTAAATGGAATACAATTGTTAGCCCTGTATACTGCCCCTAGTAGAGAATTTATTTTAGTTTTAATGTGCTCAATGTGTATTTTCCAGGTAAGTTTATCATCTATGTATAATCCGAGGTATTTTTCGTGGTTAGTTTGTTTTATGGTAGCATTATTAATCTTAAGTGGTGAAAATTGTGGTACATTTCTATTTTTTGCAGAAAATATCATGAATGATGTCTTATCAGTGTTAATTGTTAGGAGATTATATTTCAACCATTCATTAAGAAGATCGAGGTCTTTCTGAGCGTCTGTTATGATGTTGTGTATGGACTTATCAAAATAAAAGAGACAGGTGTCGTCCGCGTACAACGTTAGATGTCCTGTCAGCCCTATTTTATTTATGTTGTTTAGGTATATAAGAAAAAGTAACGGACTGATTATTGAACCTTGTGGATAGCCATATGATACAGTTTTGGTGGAACTTGTGTAAGTATCAATCTTTACGACTTGCTGTCTTTTTTCTAAAAATGATTTAAACATATTGTAAGCCGCGCCCGTTATTCCTATATTTTCTAATTTTTGTAAAAGTTTTTTGTGACTAACGGTATCGAATGCTTTTTTTAAATCAATATAGATCCCTAATGCTACATTTCCTTGGTCGATATTAGTTTTTATTTTAGTTATTAAATCTACAGCGGCTGTGAGGGTACTAGATCTAGGACGAAAACCATATTGTTCATTTATCAAAAACTCTTTTTGTGTTAGGTAATCATATAGGCGACTATGTAGAATCCGTTCGAATATTTTCGACATCACTGACAACACCGATACCGGTCGATAATTGCCCGGGTCAGTTCTACTGTTAGCTTTGTAAATGGGGCTGACCCTAGCGACTTTCAGCGTATCTGGAAAAATACCATTTGTTAAACATTTATTTATACATTGAGTCAGCCTCTTAACGATTATGGGTTTTAAACATTTTATCGCTTTGGTGCTTATCCCATCCAAACCAGTACTGGTGTTAGGTTCAAGGTTATCAATTATTTTTGCAATTTCTTTGGTGTTACAAGGTGACAGTTCGTTTAGTGTCATGTTGTGTGTGTAATTGTGGTCGTACATTAGTGTGTTACCTGTGTTAGAGTGATACTTGTGAGCTATTCGGTTGGCTATGTCATCGCCTATAGATGAGAAATAAGAATTAAACAAGTCACATATCATGTTACCTTCTGTGATATATCCCGAGTTTGACATGAGTTTTGTAGGAACACAACTGTCTCTGATTTTATTTAATCCTAAGCTATTTATTACATCCCATAGTCTTTTTGGTTGGTTATTACATTTTTGGAACAAAGCAAAATAATAATTTCTTTTATGTTTATCGATTAGGTTCTTTACTTTTTGTTGTTCTTCGATGAAGTTCTGTCGCAGCTTGTCGTTGTGAGGGTTTTCCTTGGTCTGTTTCCACAATCTGTTTCGACAGTCAATTGAATTAATTATATCTTGGTTGATCCACTATTTTCGGGGCGGGTTTAGAAATTTTATCTTGTCTATTTTGTTCTTCTGTATTTGTTCTGATATATACGTTTCCAAATGGTTGTAGTTATGGTGTTCATTGATGTAGGAAGCACCTGTAGCATTCTTGTACAGCTTTTCGTAGTCGATTGCCTTGTAGTTCATCTTCCTAATGGTTTGCCGTGAACATTTGCCAATTTCCAAGTAAATCTGCTTATGATCCGAAAGACTTGATTCGATAATACACATACTGAAAGAGTGGTTGTTTATATTTGTACATACGTGGTCCAGTATTGTGTTAGATGTGCTCGTTTCGCGGGTACTGTGCATTTCGTCGATTTTATTTAGTATGTTGTAGCCTGTTTCTTTAATATGATTTATATATTTCGTCACCCTATTGTTTGTGCTTAGTAAATCTAGATTAAAATCTCCGAACACGATCGACCTTTTCTGGCACTCCAATTGTGAGGTATATTTTTCTAAAAAGTCGTTTAAACCTGGCTTATAGATAGCTCCGATGTTAAGTGATAGCTTATCTACGTGAATCCACATGTAATGGTTACCGCTCTCACACAGTTCTTCTGTTACGTCGTACTTTAAGCTATTGTGAACATAGATGGATATCCCGCCGCCTCTGCAATCTTGTCGGTAGTTGTAAATATGTTTATAATTTGGTATTTCGTATAATTTTGCATCCGCACTTGAGGTGATCCAGGTCTCGGTAAATATCAATACATGCGTAGTTTTGGGTATAGCGTTTATTATACATTTTATCTCGTCAAGCTTCCCCGCTTTACGGATGCTTCGTAGATTAGCATAAAAGAATCTTAAAGAGGAGGGGTGCAACACAATTTCATTGTACTTGTTTGTAATTTGATGGCTTAATCTAGTCGTGAACTTGTTATTTTGAAGAGGCTCAGTTATTAGTTTTTTGGGTTTGAGACAGTAATAATAGTGGGTATTCCTTTTATGTACTTTATGGTAAGGTTTTTCTCGCCGTTTTCTAATCGTTGTTTTAGGTCATTTTTCACCGATAATAAGTGTGTGAATGTCTTTGTGCTGGAGTTTGATCCGAAAATATTTGAATATTCTCCATAAGTTTTGACTTGTTTCGCAATTACATTTTTGGCGTGTCGGTATCATTGAAAAACACTTTGATAGCTCGATTTTTGTTAGGACTATATTTCCCAAGTCTGGCCTTTCTTTCCCAGTTCTGACCTTTATTGGTTTGGGGCATTGTTCATAAAGTGTTTTTTAAGATTTTGGTAACCTCTTCAATATCCTGAGTTTGTCTAAAATGCGAATTTTTGCTATTTTTTTCTGCAATACCCACAATCACGACATTTTTCTCCCGCTCACATCGGTCTCTTAGTTCAAGGATGAGGGTTTCGTTACATAAGATGGGCGATTTTGCTGTCGGACTTGATGGGCTGTGATGTTGATCTTTTATTTGATGTAGTTCTTCCTCTATGTTTTTGATTTTATTTTCTGTTTTCGCGGTTTTCGTTTTAAAGTCTTCCATTTCATGTTGCATGAGTTGAAATTGTTGTGTGAATTTCTCAGTGGTTGACTTAATGCTTTTTATTTCGCTTTTAAGCTCAGATATTTCCTCTCGGATATGTGATAGGTTCTCATTTTGGGTTTTCCCAAAATTTTCTAAAAAGGTCATTATGTCTGAACGGAAATTGTTGAAGTCTTTTTGGTAATCGTTTTCTTCTGAACGCTCTTTGCGTTTTCTTGAGTAAATATTAACATTGTTGTAATATTGATCGTCACTATAAGTTGACAGGTTAGGTACGGAACCGCTTCCGCTCTCTCCTCCGCTCGTCAACTTGTCCCCAGGCGGTGATCGTTGCCCACTCATTTTACCGGCGCGCGAGTTGTCGTATGCGAGTGCGAGCGAGACGAAAAATGCAGTGGCACTTGTTCCGCGGGTGTGAGTCGGGGTAAGCGCGGGGTCGCTGCTTACTGTCTCTCAGGTTAACACGGTTTTAAGTGATTTTTATCGCACTTTTTAAACTGAGGTTTATGGTTCACGCACTAAGAGTCACTTTGGTCTGTAATACTTTAAATAAAATAAAGATATTATTTGCACACGTCCGCTTTATGTTATTTCGCAGCGGTCACTCTGAATGGTAAAATTGTATCTGAAGTTTATGTAAAACAGCCAATTGGTTATGAAGATAGTTCTGAAAAAGTTTATAAGTTAAATAAATCGTTGTATGGTCTAAAAGAGAGCCCTCGTGCATGGTATGAATGTTTCAATAATTATCTAACTCTAGAGTTTCAAAGGTGCAAATATGATTATTGTTTATATTTCAAAAAGGAAAATGATTTGTCTGTTTATATTTTGTTATTTGTTGATGATCTGTTGATCTGTTGTAAAGACCAAAATGTTATTGAGGAAATTAAAAACAAATTATCAGAAAAATTTAAAATGAAAAATTTAGGCAGAGTTAAAAATTACATTGGAATAGATATTGAATATAACTATGAAGAGAATAACAGTTTGACCTTGTCAGGAAAATTGTATTGATTTTTGGCAAAACGCTATAATATTGTAAATGCAAAATTATTTAAAACCCCTATGGAAATTAATTTGAAATTGGAAAAATGTTTGTTAAATGAAAACATTAAGTATAGAAACTTGATTGGAGCATTATTGTATATTAGTTCTGGTACTAGACCAGATATTTCATTCTCAGTAAATTATTTGAGCCGTTTTCAAAATTGTTGTAATGAGACACATTTTAAATATGCTTTGAGGGTGTTAAAGTATTTGTTTTTGACTAAGACATTAAAACTAAAATATTATAAAAATGATAATGCTGATGTCCAAGATTGCTTTGTTGATTCTGATTGGGCAGTAGATGTAGTAGACCGAAAATCTACCACCGGATATGTAATTAGATTGCATGGAAATGTTATTTTGTGGAAATCAAAGAAACAAAACTGTTAATAAATCGTCTAAGGTAAAGGCACCTAATTCCGCGCTGTTTTTAACATAACACGAAAGAACATTATAAATTAAGTATTTATCGGACCTTTGTGTACAATTTTATATTTTTATCAGAAGTGTTAGCTATCAAATTTTTGAAAAATATTTGCAGTTTGTCAGTAGAAGGTTATTGAAACTGATAAAATAAATAAAAATATAAAAAAGTCCGAGGCACCTTATTCCGATTTAAAAATCGTAATTCCGATGCATTTGGTTCCTAATTCCGAGTATAAAAATAGAAAGGGAACTATGTAGGGAGAATTATACATGATGTTTAAAAGTCAAATCTGTTTATTTTTTATATTAAATCAATTCTGTTTTTGTTTATTCTAGTTTTATTCTAAACCCTGTTTTTTATTAATATTATTCCTTAATCTTATAAAAATATAAAAATGAATTAACAATATCAACATTAAAATCTAATTGTTGCATTACAAAAATAATTACATTATTTTTGTACTTACAAGTTAAAAGTATAACAATTGCTATAATCATATCAAAATTAGAGCCTATTACGAGATCCAAATTTGTTTATTTTTTATATGAAATCAGTTCTTTTTTTTATTTATTCTAGTTTTATTTAGTTTTATTCTAATATTATTCCTTAATCTTATACAAATATAAAAATGAATTAACAACATCAACATTAAAATCTAATTGTTGCATTACAAAAATAATGTAAAACTTAAAAGTATAACAATTGCTATAATCATATCAAAATTAGAGCCTATTACGAGATCCAAATTTGTTTATTTTTTATATGAAATCAGTTCTTTTTTTTGTTTATTCTAGTTTTATTCTAAACCCTGTTTTTTATTAATATTATTCCTTAATCTTCTAAAAATGAATTAACAAAATCGACATTAAAATCTAATTGTATCATTACAAAAATAATGCAAAACTTAAAAGTATAACAATTGCTATAATCATTATCAAAATTAGATCGTATTACGAGATCAGAAACAATTCTTAGGAACTAAAGTTCAACAATGTAGTAAAATAACATAATTAATAATATCTAAAACAGGAATACATGGCACATCACATTGAACTATCTGATGTTGATTCACCGAACAACGTTGTGTAAGTTTTCTTAACCCTATTAGCCGTTTTATTTCTCATGGTCAACGTAAAGTCTTCATCGTTGCTGGATGATTCAGAGTTTAATGAAAATGGATTATTTCTTCGATGTCGTAAGTCTATATGTATATTGTCGTCTTCTATATTTCCCTCAGTTTCTTGTCTTTCATTTATTTTGTCCAGGTTGTTTGTCTTTCGTACTGTTTTCCTCTTCTGTATGGTTTTATTTTTTTTAGATTTCCTTTCTTCTTGTTTTTTTAATCTATCTGCTCGTCTCTTAAGAATGCCCTCCGCTTTTTCCTCCTTTTCTTTTGCTATTCTACGTTGATATTCTATAAAGTCGTCAGCAGTTGCCACCGTTGGTGTTTGTTTTTTAGTTTTTCTAGTCATTGTTTTCTTTGGAGATTGTGGAAAATAAAACGCTGTTTTGAACGGAGTAGGAAAATTTGGTTTCTTGTTAGGTGTACTTTTAACTGCTATTATATTATTTGTACTTTGGTTGGCGTTATTAGTGTTATCAGCAGGGTGAAAAATATCCAGCGTTGGATCACTGCTTGACTGCCGTGACATTGGTGGTGATGATTGAAAATTTTGAGTTCTTGAACAGCAAGGTTGCGGCACATCTTCAGTTATATGCCCAAGTGATTCTATTTGCAAAATAGAATCAGATGAATATCGTCTTGAATGATTATTTCCTGGTGTCAATGTCTGATCCATATCAAGTTGGGGAATATCATGGCTCATGATTGATCTAGGACTTAGACTCAAAGGAAGTATTTGAGTTCTTGAACAAGGTTGAGGCTCATCTTCAGTTATATTATGACCAAGTGAGGTTTCTATTTGCAAAATAGAATCAGAAGAATATCGCCTTGAATGGTTATTTCCTGGTGTCAATGTCTGATCCATATCAAGTTGGGGAATATCGTGGCTCATGATTGATCTAGAACTTAGGCTCAAAGGAAGTATGATACTACCGTTTGGACCTATTTCTATATTCGAAACAACATCTGATATATCACAATCACGTATGTTGTTCGCAATTGTAGTATCGTTGAAGATAGGAGGAGGTTCTTCTTGTTGTATTTTCTTCCAAAACCCAAATAAACATCTATACTTTTCCTCACCTTCCCACTCATTTCCAGATTTGACAAATAGTTGAAGAACTTCTGGGGCCAGTCGTTGCTCAAACTCCCCAAAAAAACTATTCTTTTCCTTTGTATATAACTGGTCCTGTGAATTAATAGCAGTGGCTTCCCGTGAGTCCCGTGGCATTACCTTTGAGAAGTCAATATTATTGGCGTCAAATGGAAAGATTCCAGCGCTTCTAAAGCTATTTTTTATTGTATCTACTTTAATACTTATATCGAAACATTTTTTTACTTCGATGGCGAAATCTGTACGTTTTAATTTAGCATAATTATTATTTACTCTGAAGTCGTGTACTACGTTTTTCCATGTACCCTTAAGGCCTCTTTTCCATTACACGGTTGTTCAAACGTATGGTGTGTAAGCCGTACGGTTGAAAAAACGTGCTAGCTTGTACATGATACGGCAAAATCACCGCGCGAGACATTGGTAAGTACTGGCTAGTAGCGCTTTTTACTCGGGCTGTGTAGGACGTGCTGCGTCATGAATTTTCTTACGAATAAAAAGATTATAGTTGCTTATTACATATATAGGAAAAAGAAAATAGAAAAAAAAAGGGAAGTAAGGTTTTGGATACATCCGATTTTAGAAAAAAGGGAGGAATATGGCGCGTTTCATACACTTGTCAAAAATCAATTGAGAGAAGATGAAGACAAGTTTTACAATTATTTTAGAATGCAGAAAACTACATTCGACAACTTGCTCCAAAAATTATCCCAGGAACTAAAACATCAAGATACTTTTATGCGAGAGAGTATATCGCCCGCAGAAAGATTGGCTGTAACTCTGAGGTAAGTAGGTACAAAATTAAATGACATATTTTAGTTTAAAATTGTTTATTACACACAAACAAAATTATTACATGTAATTGAATTTTAATAATTATTAATTTAAGAACAAGTAAATCAAAAAATACACTACGCTGAAAATGCTACTCAAGTGCGGTACTAAAATCGAATTCGTCTTCAATAGAAACTTGAGAATCTGCCGAGATACTTTCCGCATTTACACTATGTACAGATAATTGTGATTCGGGTCGGTAGTGGATTGGCTCTAAACCAGAACCGTGTCCAAAATCATGAGAAGACGTCTGTGGACGACTTATTCCATAGCCCGATCTAGCAGCTGTAGAATATCCATATGTTGACGATTGCGCATTTGAGGATGCTGTACCACTTAAATATCCTTGATGGCCTTGATCCCATTGGTTTCTTGATGTAGGTATATACTGAGTACACTGTCTTTGTTGAATATTTTTAATTATTGAAATTACTTGAAACTGAAAGTCTATCATATTTTCATCACTGAACTTGTCAACTGTATCAGCGATTCCCATAAAAAAGTTCATACTACGGCTTTTCTTTTTCTCATCTCGTTCTGCTGAATCCATAAACTTCATAAACCTAATGTCAACTTCACTTAGTTCATTTTTTCTTTTTTTTTTAGCCCTTTGCGTCTCACTCCGTTCAGTGTATCCCGAGCTTGATTGATTCGGGACTGCACTATCAAAATTTTCATTACTGAGGCTAGAATCATGAACATGTTCAGTCATGTTAGAATCGGTCTTGCGATGCTCAACATTTTTTTTTAGGAACATCATTTCATCATAGAACATATATTTTCTTATTTTTTTTGCTGAAGAACCAGACTTACATTCATTAATTTTTTTGTCATATTTTATCTAGCTATCTTTCATATTGGTCCACTTCTTCATCACCATTTGCCCTGAAAATAAATAAATAATAATTATTAAATTCAAAATTTATAAAAACCCCCGACCTAAACTGAATCGACCCCGACCTAAAATGGGGTTTTAGTATTTGAACCTGAACCGTTTTGTTTTATATTTCAGGTATCTAGCAACAGGAGATACCTTTACTGACCTATACTACAGCTATAGAATTGGAATAAAAACCATTAGTTGCATCGTACGTGAAGTATGCCACTACATTTGGTTAGAACTGTATAAAGAATATATGAAAATGCCATCTAAAGAAGACTGGCTACACATTGCAAGCAAATTTCAAGAATCTTCCAACTTCCCGCTGTGCTTAGGAGCGGTCGATGGAAAACACATCAGACTTATTAAGCCAATTGATAGTGGCTCGATGTTTTTAAATTACAAACATTTTTTTTCTATAGTTTTGATGGCAGTAGTAGATAGCGATTACAACTTTATATTTGTTGACGTTGGCGCCTACGGAAAGGAGTGTGATTCCAGTGTGTTTAAAGAGACCCCATTTTGGAAAAAATTAACAAACAACGGATTAAATCTACCCGATGCAACACGTTTGCCTGGAATTGACTACGATTTGCCATATGTGTTCGTTGCGGACGAAGCCTTTGCTTTGCATTATCACTTGCTTCGTCCATTTGGTGGTCATCAGCTTGATCAATTAAAACGTACATTTAACTACAGACTCACCAGAGCGCGAAGATTTGTTGAATGTGCGTTTGGCATTTTATCCAATAAATGGCGAATTTTTCACCGGCCAATGAATGTGTCCATCGATTTGGCAGTTGATATTGTGAAAACATGTTGTGTTTTGCAAAATTTTATACATAAGCAGGAAAACTTTCAGTTTCACAATGCGAGTGAAAATGAGTCCACCCTTGATTCAGAATCGGAACTAATCCAGTTACCTATCACGAATGCAGTTCGCGGAAGTTTGGCGGCTAATGAAGTTCGCAACAGATTTGCACAATATTTTGTATCTAACGAAGGTCGCCTCTCCTATCAAAACAACTATGCATAAGTAAAAAGTTAATAATTAAATATCTGTAACTTACCAAACTTGTTTTTCTCATCACCACTTAAATCTTCAAATGTGGGCTGGAAATGAATAAATATTTCTTTCCAGGAATCATATTTAAGCCGCTTATTTTTATAATCGTCGATGGTCTTATCCCATATTACAGGCCTTTCTTGAATCAACGTAATTAATAATTCTTGATTTATGTTCATTTTATAATAAAATCGCGAAACAGCGTATATAAGCGGTCACGAATCCGTGCGTACGTCCGGCACCGTCGACACACCCCGATAGACTGCCATACAACACTGGTGAAAATCACGCCGTGCGTAGACGCGGCGCGCCGAGGGGCAGTCACGGCGCACGCGGCCGCGGCGCCGTGCCTTGGCGCCACCGTGCATGTCGACAAGCTCATATAGTGATCCATACCACACTGACGACCGTGCCTACACGCGGCGAATTAACCGTAGATTTTCACGGCGAGAAACCGTGTAATGGAAAAGAGGCCTAACAGGTCGAAAAACTCCAACGTCAAGTGGTTGAAGAAGGTGTGTCGAATTTGGTAATAACGCAACTAGTATGATTCCCTTTTCTTTGCAGAAAAGACTTAATGGCAACGAAATGTGTGAGGTATGTCCATCCATGAACAGGGCAATTGGCAATGTTATTTTATTTTCTAGTAACCACTTGTAAAATACATTTGCGACATATTCATAAAAAGCCTCCATATTCATCCACCCTGATTCCGTACATCCTATACCCCACGTTGGTGGCACCGTCAGAGGCAAGTTTTTAGGCAGGCGTTTGTATGGATACAATACCATAGGTGGAGCTATTTTGCCTCCAGCAGACACATTGACTAAAACTGTTAGGCACTCTTTCTCATCATTAGCAACTCTATTGTACACACGCTTGCTGCCCTTTTTTACTAAGACATCTTTTTCTTTGGGGCAG
The DNA here is from genome assembly GCA_945859575.2 of Herminia tarsipennalis. NCBI lineage: Eukaryota > Metazoa > Arthropoda > Insecta > Lepidoptera > Erebidae > Herminia > Herminia tarsipennalis. Next base: position 4,755,919 of record OX243849.2, on the reverse strand, counting down.
AGAAAAAAGGCCGTTTCGTCACAGTTATACACTCTTGATTCATCCTCAAGCACACCTAATAAATTATTAGTTTCAAAATAACTTTTGACTCTATCAAACCAGTTGCGCACATCTTGTTCATTAATTTTGTTTCGATGAGTTGGTAAAGTTTGTGCTACTCTCTTTGCTACAGTTGGGTGTCTTGACAAAAAATTGGCAAGCCAGTGCTTACCAGGCATACCATCTTTGAAAGTATTTGGACGGTTTAAATTTTCAACTAGCTTTGCCACTCCTTGCTTCAACTGCTCTTTAGAAACTGGGAAACCATGTTTTCCTAGATAATGGATCCAGTCAACAATTTTTGTTTCCTCCGATTTTGAGAGTACCGTTTTGCGACCGGCTATATGGCCACTATATTTTTGGTCACGTTTGTCTCTCAATGTCGTTTCTGGAATGTTGTATTCTCGGGAAGCCTTATAGACGCTACTGCCATTATTAATTGCAATAAGCGCACTTTCAAGATCCTCGACCGTATATTTCTTTTTTGCGTTCATTATCCTACAACAACACAAGTAAGTTAATGTAAGTAGTACCAGGTAATAATTATTTTTACCTGTGCTACGACCCGTAGTAGCACCGGTAAAAAGGGAAAATACCTAATATGAATATTCTTAAGAGTCTTCTAAAGTCATTTTCTTTAATATACTTAATAAAATAAATAAAATACATGCAATTAAAAAAAAACTAAACGTAAAAAAAATAATTTTATTATATTTTTTTACAAACACACACTCCAATTTTATGTATTTGTATAGATGATTAGTATTCTTTCAGTTACAGTAAACGCGTACTAAGCACATAAAATAATGAACACTCTGTATTTAAACAGGGTCAATACTCTCTATGTACGGGGTCAAAACTTCGGAATTAGGTTCTCATGTAATCTTATTCCGACGTAAATACATCGAAATTAGGCACTCATGTAACCTTATTCCGACGTAAATACATCGGAATAGCGTTTTATGATGCTAAATCAAAGTTTCTAATTCCGAGTACTAAAAAGTAAAAGATTTTTTAATATTATGCAAATAAAATAATGTATACTTAGTTACAATATGAAAGGAAAACAAAAAAGTACATACATATAATAACAGAACACTTATAAAACCTAATGTCTTCACTAAAATCTTCTATACAACGTATTAATAAAGTACCTGTACAAACAATTTTTGACCTGCTATAATTAGTAAATGCGACGCCACGGTGTACCTCGGAAATAGATTATTAAATGTATGAGTTATTCATTAAGTCAGAACTAACACATTAAAGTTTATAATCATAAAACAGACACCGAAATTTAAAAAAAACTAAATGTCTTTAAATTTGTTTTTCCGTGGTATACATCGGCTTTTAGGAACACACTAAAATATTTTGCATCTAATGCCGCGGTATTTTAAACACTTATTTTCTTGCTAATTTGCAAATAAAATACTCAAATCTTAAGTGTTTTCGATAAAAAATATTATCCTTTCAATATTTCAACCTAAACGAAAACTCGCGTTGTATAAAATTATTACGTAAAACACTATTTGGCAAATCGTAATACTCACGTGCATAAGGTCCCAAATGTATGAAGTGTGCTTTCGACGCCGCTCCCCGCGGCAAAATGACCGATTATTTTACAGTGTGACCATACTAAACTCTCCTTTGTTTATATAAATATGAACAGATAATTATTAATTCATTATTTTATCATGCAGACCATAAATAACTAGTAAATTGCTTTAAAAAACTGTTTTTCTAAATACATCGGAATATGATGCCATTTTTAGAACCCCTCGGAATAAGGTGCCTTTACCTTACTTTTGCAGAATATGTTGCCTTATCTGAAGCTGTAACAGAAATAAATTTCTTAATAAGTCTAATAAATAATGTATTTACTAAAATTTGTAAGCCGGTGAAAATGTATGAAGACAATTCAGGCGCTGTAGCCATAGCTAAATATGGAAACTTTACCAAAAATTCAAAACACATAGAGGTACATTATCATTATATTCATGAAAATGTCAAAGATAAGTTTATTGAAGTTGTTAAAATAGAGTCTGAAAACAATGTTGCAGATGTATTAACAAAAGCTTTGGGAAGTGTTAAAGTTAAATTCAGAGAATTCTTAAACATTGATTATTAGAGCATATACTATGTATTAGTTATTTGCAATATAAATGTAAGGAGGCGTGTTGGTATTATGATACATTTATATTGGCAACACTGTAGTTTTACTATTCTGTCTATGTCAATGACAATATATATCATGCGTGAAAAAAACATGGGCGTGTGAGCAATATAAGATAGTTGTGTAGTATAATGACATAAATATTAACTTGTATAAGTTTAACTAATAAATAAATAATAACACATACTTAACACATACTTTTTATTTATTATAGTGACAGCTTCTTGCAGAGGTCTGACACACAAAATATCACTGTCTGTAATGATGTCAAAAAATTTTGGAGGCAATTTAAATACAATGTTTCCAACAATGTCACTAGTTGTGTGAAGTTGGCCAAATTCAATAACTTCATTATAAAAATAATAATTACTCACTGTTAGCCAAGGTTGAAGGTGAAGGCTCAAGTCTAAAATGATGTGCTATACCAGATGTTGATGGCTCTATCAAGGCAAATGTCTTATTCAGTTGTTGAGTTTTAATAATAATATAATAATAATATTTTTATTTATTAGCAATAACACAATACAAATTTACACACAATTGTACATAACTTTAAATTAGTGTATATAATAATAATTGATGCAGTAGTGTGTTGACTCCAACACCTTTGCTAAGTTGTCACAGCAACTTGTGTTAAAGGTGCTGGGCCCTACCCTTGGGAGAAGTCTATTTTATTATATATTTATTTTGTTCTTTAACAGAGGCGTACTGGTTTTACAATAGAGTGTGTTAGAAATTAGGTAAAAATAAGTAAAAAAAAATTGAGTGTGGTGTGTGTGTGTGTGTGTGTGTGTGCGTGTGTGTGTGTGTGTGTGTGTGTGTGTGTGTGTGTGTGTGTGTATGTTTGTGTGTGTTCGTGTGTGTGCATATGTGTTTGTATGTGTGCGATTAGACTGGTGCGTAAGTGAGATTAGGTAATAAAAAAATAATAATAATAAAAATAAAGTAATAAGAAAAGCGTCAAGTCTGTATTATTGTTTCCGTGTCATTATAGTTTAGAGTTAGAAGCCAATTTTTTAGTGTGAATTTTAGCGATGAAATGGGAAGTGAGTAAAGACTTAGGACTTTATTAAGTTTATTATATAAGTAAGGTCCCTGGAAACACAGTAGTCTTTTTGTTGTGGTGAACCGACTACGGTAGGGTTGGCATGCTTTGTCCTTACGCCTTTTGGTAAGTGTTTGATAGGGTGTTCTTTGGTGTTGCAGTAGTACTGTATTTAAAATAAACAATTTTCTGACTGATAGTACCTCACAATTTTTATACAGTTCTGTAGTAGGAAAGAGAATGGGTTGAAATGTGGCCACTTTTAAGACTGCTCTTTGGGCTCGTTCAAGTTTTAATAAAACCGTTTTGGGTGCCCCACCCCAAACGGAAATACAGTAGGTTAGTAGGGATTGACAGAGTGCAAAGTATGTACTTCTTATTATTTGAGGTTCCGCGATATGACGAAGATTTTTGAAGACAAATATTAGTTTTCTTATTCTTTTCACCAGTAGTTCAATATGTGTTGTAAAGTTTAACCTATCGTCAAGTGTCACTCCAAGGTATTTGATGGTACTAGTACGTTCTAGTATAGGACAGGCACAAGGTGTGGAGCCAGGCAGGGAACATGAGTGAGCTACTAAGGAGTATGAGTCTGGTGGTTGATTGGGTCTACGGAGACTATAAGTCAGTATTTTGGTTTTTTCTGTATTAAGTGTCAGTAAATGGCTGTTGAGAACTTTTGTGACCAAGTTAAGCCCTTTTTGAGCTGAAGTGAAGGTTTCCGTCCAGTCATTGCCAGAGAAAGTAAGAGCGGTGTCATCTGCAAAAGCTGTAATTTTTCCGTTTTTAAGTGTCAGATTACAGAGACTGTTGACGTAGATCAGAAAAAGGCTTTGACCAATTACGCTGCCCTGCGGGACGCCAAAAGTGACAGACTGTTCTCTGCTGAGATAGTTTTGGATTTTTACGCATTGAGTTCGGCCTAGGAGATAATCTTTAAAAATGCTGAGTGAATGGCTACGAATTCCTATTGTTTCTAGTTTCGAAATCAGGTCAGGGATATAAACCGTATCGAAAGCCTTTTTTAGGTCTAGAAATAAAGACAGAACTTTTTTTTTATTGTCTATTTCCCTAGTGACGTGGTCTATGAGGTTATTCACAGCGTTGCACGTTGATGAGTTTTTCCTAAAACCGTACTGGTTGGGTGAACGAAGCTGTTTGTCTTCTAGATATTTCATCAGCCGTTTATTTATTAAGCGTTCTAGGATTTTGGAAATTGAAGGTAAAACTGCAATGGGGCGATAATTATTTACAGAATTTCTACTGCCAGATTTATAAATTGGGTGGATGATAGCCTTTTTGAAGTAGAGTGGAAAAGTTCCCGTGCGTAGACAGAGGTTAAATATGTACGTTAGTAATGGAATAAGTATTAGTCTATAGCGCTTTAAAAATTTAGTAGATATATTGTCCCACCCCACTGCGGAATCTGTCTTGAGTGACATTAAGATGTCCTCAACCTCTATATTGTCAGTCTGTAACATAATAAAGGATTGTAGAGTGGCGGGTGTAAATGAAGAGTTGTCTGATGATAGTTTACTCATTTGTTGGCATGTAAACTTGTTTGCAAGGTCTTTGCCTATGTTGACAAAGAACTCATTCACCAAGTCGACCGATTTTTGAGGGGATGGAGAGGATGCCAATAAATCACTGTTAGGTATGTGGGGCTTGTCAGTGTTCGTAATCCGCTTTATTACCTTCCACATCTTTTTATTGTCGTTTGAGGCCTCCCGAAGCTCAGTGCGTTCGAAGTCTCTTTTAAGTTTTCTTAGGATTTTGGTGCAAAAGTTTCTGTATCTTGAGTAGGTGAGTCTTAGAATAGGATTATTTGGAGAGTGTTTGAGCTTCTTGTGCATAGCATCTCTATTTCGCATGCAGCGAAGCATACCTGTAGTAATCCATGGTTTAAGTAAGCGGTTGGAGTTGGTGACTTTAATTATTGAAGTGTGGTTTTTTATAAGTGTTGAGAGAGTGTTGATTAGGTATTCGGTAGCTTCATTAGCATTAGTTAGTTGGTAAATGGGCTGAAAGTTGACAGTTTTCATCTCAGTGTCTAGGGATATGTAGTTTGTTTTAGTGATGGTATTTATATGCGTTATAATTTGTTTTTTTAAATTTAGGCAAAGCATTACTGGCTTATGGTCAGTGATAGAGGATTCAACAACTATGGTTAATGCTGACATGTTAGATTTCAGCATGACATGGTCTAGACAGGATTTCTCTCGAGTCAGTAAGGTATGGGCAGGTAGCATTCCATGAAAAGCTGTAAGGTTTAAATAGTCTAAGATTTTATGAGAAGGTGTAGAAGAAGCGATATTGAGGTTTATGTCTCCCATGATAACAATAGTTTTAAATGAGGTGAAGTTAGATAATAGTGAGTTCAGAGATTGCAGAAAATTGCTTATATCTTCTGTAGAGGGGGAACGGTAGATACAAATTATAGCTTTTTCAGTGCCAATTTTTATAACTAGACAGCTAGCGTCAGCTAGGTCTGGTTCCTCGACGGTGTAATTGTCCATGTTGTACTTTTTTATATAGATAACTACACCATCATTCTGATTTAGGAGTTTCTGTGTTTTAAAATTAAAATAGTTGTCGAGAGTTGGAATTGAGTCATTGTGTTTTAGCCAGCATTCAGTAAGTACCATAATTTCACAGTCAAGGTTTATTCTGTGGAGAAGAGTTAGAAAGGAGTCAAAGTTTAAATTTATAGAGCGAATGTTCAAAGTGATTATTTTTAATTGTTTAGTGGCATTGGTGACATAGTTAGTGCATTCTTCGGGGTTACAGTTTACTATACTGGAGACAGAGAGCTGATCAATACAGCTCATAATATTAGTTACGGTATCCACTGATAGGATGTATTAAATAATGAAGTACTATGTGAGGACCGATTATAATATTTTTTATGGACTGTAATATTTTGTAGGAACCTGAACAAATCGCACACTATTAGGCATAACGGAGACATTGGCATTGTATATGAATTGTTGGTTTTGGTATAAAAAATATTGGGAGACTTGATAGTATTGATGAAGCACGGTGTTAATTTTGTGTGGTTTGGTGTAATTAGTTTAGATTCATAATAATGTTCCAGAAGTGAATATGTGAAAGTAGTGTTGAGTTGGTTTGTGTTGTGTTTATAGTTCAGTGTAGGAATTAAGTAAATTTTAGTATGATATATGTATATAGTGTGTATTTGTGTGTGTTTGTTGTTTGTAGTCACATTGTTTATAAATAGTATAAAATAGGTAAATAAGGTTTGCAGCATATTGTATAAAAATAAAATAGAAAAGTAAACCACTAAGTTGATAAAGAAGAAATTTGTTAAAGTTGCATGATGGTGACGGGGTAATGTTACTAGTCATTTAACTAACTGGTCGAGGTCAGACTCGTGTTCAATCCTCTTTGCTGGATCGCCTTCCTTCCTCTTAATATAAATCTTGCCGTGGGACGTCCAGTGGTAGGCATAATTATGTGCTTTACAAAACTGTCTGGCTTGATAGTAGAGTTTCGTCGCCTTAGTGGTCAGACTTTCTGAGATGTATATGAGGTCAGCGCCTTTCATATTAATATGTGATGCATTTAACCTGCTGGTTTTATTGTCGCGATTATATTTCTTCACACTTGCAAGAAATTTGTCCTTAGAAATGATGCTAGTAAATTCTGAGGTTATAGGTCCGGCAGTCTGAGGATTTCTAGCGTTGTTGCGGCGATAGGCATCCCTAAGTTCATGTGACTCAATTTTGGAATTCATGGCGGCTCCAATGGTTTTTATTATATTGACGAGGTCCTCTTTAGTTTCGCCTGGTTGTTTGGACACATTACGTATGACTATGCTAGAAGCTTTTGTATGGTGCTCAAGTCTTTCAACTTTATCCTCGAGCGTTTTTATGTAGTCAAGACTATTTTTTCTGTCAGCCTCTAGTGATGTGACTTTTGCAATTAGCTCGTCATACTTATGACTCATAAATTCCACAGAGGCTTGCAGATCAATATTTTGTGCTTTGATCTGATCCAAACTATCCCGCAGTGTTTTAAATTTATCGCTTTGTTCCTTTCTCAAACAAGTAATTGAAGTCATCAGATCTTCATGAAGCGATTTTAGCTCTGAGCTGTAGTCTACGCCATGTTTGCGTTTTTGACGGATAGTAATTCTGTCTGCATCTAGCAGGTCCTGCTGCGATGTAGGAGTTGAGAGGTTTGGTTCTGAGCTATAATGTTGCATTTGGTCCTTGTTTGGAGTTCCTTTTGGAGGAGTACGTTGTGTCGACATTATTGATATACTTAGCAGTAAATTCAGTCAGATGCAAAAACAATTGTGACGACAAAATGAGCAGAAGAATACTGATTAACGCTCCTTGGTGATGTGAGACTGATCTGCGTTGGCGCGTATTGCTATGCAAAATTAATTAGGCGCCGGTATTAAGTGTACCGGTGGGTGTGGTCAGGTGTAGGTGACTCACGTACGACAGAGACAGGAAGTGTGGGCGCTCGCTGCGTCTCGCTCCGCTTCGCACGTCGCAGGGCTCTATCTCTTGGGGTGCGCTGCTCTCCTGGTACTTCACTGATTTTATTTGTTTAGTTTTTGCCAGAATAAATTAAATAAAATAGAAAATTAGATTAAAATGAAATAGGTGCACACGTCTGTACGCTTTCGCGGTCCGAGGGGAGAGGAAAAAAGAAAGATTTAACATTAAACATTTAACACCATTGCTCAAAAAAAGTTTTTGAGCAATGGTGTTAAATGTTTAATGTTGGAATAGCATTTGCAGTCGAGCGGTTGCTTGCTGATTTTAAGAAGTCCTTAAAATGTCTGTGACAAATACGAACAGATGCATAAATATAGTTGTTACCTTGCTCTTGAGTTTCAAAGTTGAGGACAGACTTCCATTGGTTAAACTTTTCCGTGTGACGATAATCCCATTTTGGAAATCTGTGAAGAGGTCCTGAAAAATAAGTTATATTTTATTGCTTAATTTATTCATATTAGTTAATTAGTAAAAATATGTCATCAATATTGACACCCACACTGTGCTCCCGTACCTAAGAGGCAAAGATTAACAATAGAAACCATCAGATTACACCAACTGTTGGGTTCTGCAGAGTCTCGAATGCCTCAAACCTAACACATTCCATCATTTTCCTTTTACTTACTACAAGCAAAATGAAAATTATATGTAAAACTATAAAAACTGTGATCGACTTTCAAAGCACTGAGCCTAAGTAAGTCGTCATTGTTATAAAAATATCTGTATTATAATTAACACACTTACTATCATCGGCATCACATCCAAAATAACATTTTAATCGTGCTGCTTTAGGCATTTTCAAAGTCCAAGTTTGCCAAAAACAAAATCGAAGTCCTTATAAAACGCGCCAAGTTATCAGGTATGCAATCAGTCCGGGGTCCAAATATCAAGCCAAAAATTATGGTTTCAAGCAGATAAGTCAAAGTCAAGTAACGAGCCGAGTTGTAAGAAATTATCAAAGTATCTAGATAGCACACGCACACGAAACGAAGAAAAACAAATTTAAAATATGGCGGACTGGTGAAAAAAATTTCCCATATTTTTACTTTTAGTGTTACCAAAGTGATAAAAGTCAAATAATTGTACACTTACATAAGTTGTATATTGTTTTTATTTCATTTTTGTTTATATAAATGATGAACAATATTTTTCAGAACCTAAATTGATTATTTTTTAAATATTTTCAATTTGTTTGTTACTGGTGTAGTCGACGGAGTTAGCTGCTGCCATCTATTAGCACAATAGTCAATCTATGATGATAAATGCGCGTCCCCCACCGCTTGATGGCGCTAATTTATATGGTTTCATACGAAATATGCCCTTCTATGGAAGTTTCACACCTCTGGCTTCGACGATGCCACATTCGTCGCACGGGGCGCCAAAGCTGCCTCGTTCGCCGCGCGGGGCTTCGGCGATGTATCGCCCGCCGCCCGGGGCTTCGGCGATGCCTCGCCCGCCGCCCGGGGCTTCGGCAATGCCACGTCCGTCGCACGGGGCTTCGGCGATGCCTCATCTGACGCACGGGACTCCAGAGGTGCCCCGTGCATATTTACTTGAAGATTGCTAGTAAAGAAATGATGTTTGTCAATATTTAAGATTATTCTTTCATCTATGCCCTTTGCTTTTTCCTAATCTCTTCGAAACAATGTTATTGATTGTTTTCAAAACTGAGTTAAAGTGAATTATTATTAATTTAATACTTGTACAAATTATTAGTCTTTCATGGTTTGTGTGATAGGTTTATAACTGGCGTCGTTGGTTTAGGGTTTAAAACATTTATACCAAGATTAAAACATGTCTGTAAATTACGTAGTGGATAAATAAAGATACAAACTTACCCTTTTGTTTCTATTAAAATAATATATTATAAGTATAACAGCTTTAGCTATAACATGGGCTTTTCTCAATGTGACTATAAAATACGAGTAATAATCAATGATTTGAAAAACATGTTCGTCGAGTGAAATTGATGTAATGCGAGAACGTGCAGTAAAACTTTTTGTTACAATTAAACGCACATTGCTTTTAGTTATAGCCAGTAACAACAAAACAAACAATGAACTTACCTGCTCATAATCCGCGCGCCTTGCTCCATGCTCGGTCCGATTATTTTGTAAACTCTTTGGGTCCGATGGCGAAAAAGGAAGTTTGTGCGCGTGATTATTTTTATTTAACATTTGGAAAGTTGATATTAGTTATTAGGGTTGCTAGGTGTATTTAATTTGGCATTAAATTAAAACGCGATTACTTTGATATAACCACTAACCAGCGCTATAAATCTACCTGTACGTATGTCCGACCGACTCCCGGTTGGTGGACAGACACGAAAAATCGACGTTGCGTGTTTTTTTTATCGAATTACTCTGATTTTAAATGAAATTGATGTTTATTTCTTTTATATAACTTATTTTTAATTAAAGAAATGTTTTTTAATTTTTTTTTTTTTTTAAATTTAATTTGCATTGAATTGCTGTCAATATTTGAGTTTTAAAAAGAAGGGTATAGGGAGTGTATATTTTACAGTAAATTATAAAAATGGCCAATAATATTTGCCACTTTGCAAATTGACTAATTACCAGGGATCAGAATAGGTAAGAGTACATTTACCTAAGCTTCGAAAAAGTCATTGCATAACAAAAAAATATTTTTTCTATTACAAAGGACCATGCAAAAAAATGTATGGGCAGTGTCCCATCCCATCAACAGACATGGGACAAGTTTCAATATCATTATTACGTCCCATGAAAAGTCAGTACCAATTTTTAGTTCGGAATTCGACGGGGTTTTTTTTTAAAAAGACTTTTGACAAAAATAAAGTATTTTTATTTTAAAATAAAAAATTACATTTTAGACGATAATTACAAAAAGCAATTGTTCAACTAGACATTTTAAGTATTAATAACACAAAAACAATTGTGCAAGTAGACACTTAATAACAACAGAACTATTATCCAGACAAAAATAACGTTATATTATTCATCTATTATAATAGTCGATAACATTGCCGCTGGTAGATTAAAGTCGATATGTCGACCTTTGCCCATATACCATATAATTGATATTATATGGGCACAACTTCCAACCGTACGCGCCCCTGTTAGGCATGTGCAATACCACTGTTCAATAGCACGTCTGCCAGTTTCACTTCGGTTTATTAATATGTAACAATAATAAACGCGCGATCTAACGTGTCGAGATTGTATTCGTCCTCTAATTAACCAGACATTATCTTCTCGAATATTATACCTTGGCAAATCAGTTAGCTGGTTTTCTCGAAATAATTCAATATAATAAATTCCATTCCGAATATGTTCCGCACAGTAGGATTTTGCAAGTTTTATATGGTAGGTCCCCAAGGCGAATAAAATGATATCATCATCAGTCAGTTCTGGAAAGTCCTCAAGATGTGGCATGGTGGCCTCCATCGTCACAAAGTTAACTCTTTGTCTGTTAAGATTTTTGCCTTCGACATAATTTTTCAAAAGGTTAGGTTGATGAACCTTAGTTTGAATTATTTCAAAGAATTCCGGCGCAAGCCTGTGGTCTGTAGCAACACGGTAATTAGCATTTATTAATGATGCTGCTATGCGGAAATCGACAAACATGTTTGGCAAAGCTCGGTTAAAATAAGTTTGTTTTAATAACTTAAAACGGTTTTTGAATTTGCCGTTAACCGCCTCCACAATCCATCTACACACAGTCACCAACCGAGAATCATTTGCCTTTTCTGTTGATAGCTGGGTCGCGTTCCTGTCCTTGGTAGGTGGCATGTGGGGTTCATAGCCAAGGGACTCAATATCATTAATACTGTCCCTGAAGCCCCTGTCCAAAATAAAGACGTCCTCTCTGTGTAGTAACCAATGTAGTAAGTGCTCCTCGTCATTCATTATGTTCTGCATAATAGTTGCATCTGATGTTGTTGCAGGAAAAGGGCCTATGACATCTATGATATATCCATCGCTGCTTACTAAAATAAATGGTTTCAATAAATTGCGAAACTTGTGGAGGCTATAAGTTTTTCTTTGAAATAAATAATTAGTGCTTTTTTCAATATATACATATGTGCCATCTGCGATAATAATTAACTTGGTGTTGTTTTCATTTCCAAAAATATGTTTGGGCAAAAATAGATTTCTCTCTAGAAGCTCATCTCTAGAAATATGACCTATACCAAGATGTCTTGGTACATATTGACCTGTCAAGCATTGTCGCGCTATTTTTAGGCGATATTCAAACACTTGACGTGTTACGCCGAAAAGCGTAGCTAGTCGCTCGTTAGGTTCTCCAGTTCGTATTTTCGTTAAATAAGCTCCGAGAACTGATCGGGGATGTCTGCATTTTTCTGCGAGCGATGGCGTTTCTTCCAAAATGACGTTGAACTGCTCTAAAGTGAATCCAGTCCAAAACATAAGTTCACTATTATTCAGTGAAGATAATGTTTCAAAATCGAATCTTGACCTATTGTTGATTGCTTCAATTAACATGTTTGTCATGTTACTAAAAAATGAAGCATTAAAATAATGTGTAACATTTACATTATCCAGTAACTCTTCAAAATCATAGTTATTTAAATGTTCTTCACATATTCGCGAACTCGGTGGAATATATAATCGATAATGACATACCAAATGTAGCTTGATAGACACAGGAACTCGTCGTAGATTTTCATGTCTACATTGCCTATACATACAGAGCCGTGAAGTGTTCGGTGCACGTACGTAATCGCGAACATAGAAACGAGCATCATCCTCTGGATTGTCCTGAGGATCATTGGGGGCTTCAGCAACATTGGGGGCTTCAGCAACATTGGGGGCTTCAGCAACATTGGGGGCTTCAGCAACATTGGGGGCTTCAGCAACATTGCGGGGTTCTTGATTGTCAGCATCTAAAATTATTTATTTATTTATTACTAGCTGTCCCGGCGAAGCTAGACTGTACTTAGTGATGAAATAATTTATTTTGATAAGGATTAATAGCACAGATGTAATTACCTTCTACAATGGGAGCGTTCTCAAGACGTAGTTGTCCACCGTCATTATTATTGGCTCTCTGCCAGCATCTATGGCATACTGCCATTACGTTATTGAATACTACCTGAAAAGGGAAAAAATGAAGATATCAGCATATGTGTGTTTTTGTAATAAGCAGAAGTATTTTTTCTGTGTTATATTGATTATATCGGTGTTATATGTGTGCTTGTCAGTTGTCTAGAACTCGGAACACAATCTACACTCACTTTTGGACTAGACTATAAAAATATTAAGGTGAGATTAAATAATTATGCAGGTAAAAATATCTCATTCCTCATAGGAATTATGGCCGGACGATTGAGTCGTTCCTAACGTAAGCTATACTTTAAGTGCTATATTTCTATTCAAGCAATTCTAAAATGTATCATATAGTATCGTAGCAATGTTCTATCTGCTTATATATTCTAACTACATGACACTTATTCTTATTCATTATACGTATTCTACATAATATCTAAAAGTTATCGATATATGTATAATAAATCAGTAAATAAATACAATGACTGTGACTTACTTGTGTCAATCCATTTTGCAAAATGTAGGCCGCTAACTCAGGACTACTATGAAGCAATGTTTCTTGTAATATATGTCGTCTCTGTCTTAAAACAGATCTAGGACACATTACACATTGGCGTCCAGTCTCCATATTTATAAATCACAGTCCATTAAACGTGCCGGGGTCATCGAGTAGCAATCAAAAGGTCCAATAAACAAGCAGAGGTTAGTAATAGTCGCAAACAAGCCGATAACGCACAAATAAACAACGCGAACACAGCAGAACGTACTAGCCACGACTGAGGGAGGTGCGCGGGCGCAGGCGTCGAAAGGGTGCGGTCGGGGTAACGGAGCAAGGAGGGAGGGTAAAGTACGTCTTACGGCTGTTCTCTCTCGAGTTTTTTTTAGTTAAATAGTACATTTTTAATTCGATTCTTAATACTTAATAAAACTGTATAAGTATAACATATTTTTTTTTATTGCACGATAACCCCATATCCTACAGTGATGTCGCCATAGTAAAAAATAATCATAATGTCGAGATGTATTTAATGAGATATGTTTGGCATCTGTTGATGATATGGGACGATTTTTTGCATAGTCCTTTATTTGAAGTTGGTAAACTAACCGCGGTTTATTTTGATGTATGGGTGCTATAGTTTTCAAATGGCAAATTTAAGTTAATAAACTATCTCCTAAAGGGCTTACCTATATACCATATGGAAAACATGTTTTCCATGTGGTATGGACCGTAACATCCTAGGCAAAGCCCGATGTTATAGTCCGGACAAAACATTCCGCTGTCTTTCTTTTTTTTATGTTTTGTCCAGCATCTAGCACACTTCCGTCTTTTAAGAACTCCATCGCCATTCCTTGGAAGTTCTTTTGGCATGTGCGATGGCAGTTGCGGAGGAAGTATCCTAGATGCTGGAGGAGGAAGAAGGTTGCATAAAACCTTCTCCCTAAATTTATAATACTAATTTAAATACTATCTCCTGTGCCCCTTTTATAAAGAAAATAAGCATTTATATTATTTGGAATATATGTACCCCTATTTTTTTGTACCACCTCATAGTTTTATGTTGTACGCACGGGTAATATGCTAACATTTAGTCGCACCGATCTACGCCTTTCATATATTTATTGTACTGAACCATTATATTTGGCTTTGTCACGGTGCGACCCCGGCGATTCACCACATCAATTTTTTCTCCCGATTCATTTCGGGTGTATGCTCAGTGGAAAAGGTTAGGACATCCCTTTTATTTTTCCACTTCATCACGCATGCACCCTTTCTATTATTTTTGTAGATGTAGCCGCCTTTTTTAAGCTATGTGCTTGTTTCCGCCACTGGGTTTCTTTTTCTATTAGTTGGCAAAGTACCCGTAGCATAAGTTTTTTTGGACAATAGTATTTTTGCTAGATTTACACTATTATAATAATTATCCATGTATAAGGAATGCCCAGCGTATAAATAGTCTTGAATAAGTTTATGGACGACTTTGTTGACGTGGCCTTTGCCTGCAAGTTCGGGATCAGCTGACCCTTAGGGTCAGCTAGAATATACAGTTTCACTCCGAACTTGTGGCGTTTATTTTTTATATATTGGCGAATTAAAAGTCGTTTTCTAAATAAAACCATGGACTCGTCTATGGTAAGCTCTTTTTATAAACAATGTTTTTCATTAGATTATTAAAATAATCTATAAGGGGATCGACTTGAGAATACAGAGATCCCCCGACACCATTCGGCTGAAAATATAGCATTCTAAATATGAGCAGAAATCTTTTTCTGCTCATATACTGCCCCAATGAAAATTGGACTAAATGGCTTTTAGCCCAATAATCATTTAATTTATTTAGCCGAACGGTGCCCATAAAAAATAAAATGGCGACGAATGTTATTAACTCTTCAGCGTCGGTAGCATTCCAGCGTTTGAGGCGGCTTTCTCTAGAGTAGCCTCTGCTCAAGATATCGCACGCGTGGGAATTCGTACTTGCCGCTAAGTCACTTAAAAAAGTGAAATTAAAAAAATATATTAAAATAATCCACGGCGGGCATAGCGGCAGCATTTGGTATTTTTATACCAGGCTGCCCTAACAGTGGTAAATGGATAGGCGTAGCGGGTTCATCAACCCACTTGTCTCCATCTCCCGGTTCACCACCATCAGAGGCCCCTTCGCTCTCCTTCGAGCTGCTATTGCCACTAGTCCTGTAAATTTTATGTTACATTAATAATAATATCTTGGGACAACTCACACAACGCTATCTGATCCCAAACTATGCATAGCCTGTACTATGGACACCAGACAGCGAGGCAGTCGTAGGCAGCCATTATTTTTCTTTGCCGCAAATTTATTTTTTCAAAACATTTTAAAGGAATTTTCAGCCTAATCTAGTATGGCAAGCTAATTTTTATAACGCACCCTTCCGAGGAATCTTTCGAGTTCGAAAAATCGGTGTCCACCGTTGCTACCGAAGACGCACTTTCAGTACATCTTCTTGCATGCTGGTAACTCGCAACTTCCTCTTCGCCGAAAATCTCCATCATATTGCGCTCCACTTCGTCCATGGTCGAGGAATTCATGTTAAAAAAATGAAAATTATGAATTTAAAAATGAATAAATTAGATATTAGTTATTTTTGGGTATTGTAGTCTAAGAGAATATTATAATTCGCAGAACTAAATACCAAAAAATAATTTCTTGAAAGTTTGTGTAATGTTACAAAGAAAACGTCGGCCAGGTTAACATTTTTTACTAACAGTTTTGAGAATTAGTCATTTCTTAAATGGCATAAAATATTTATTAAGAACGTTATTAACAGGGATCGAAATTGGACGAGTATATTTACCTAAACTTGGAAGAAGTATCTAATACTGAGTAAATAATACCTCCTCTTAAACCCCGGAATTATAAACGTGATATCAAACTGGTATTGTCATGCTAGCTTCATTTTGACGAAACGCCTAATTTTATGTACAGGGTGTCTCAACGACTTAATTACTTTAGATGGAACTAAAATACATTAAACTTATTTTTGTATGCATTTATTGGTATGAATTAAAAGATAAGGAACAAAATTTTACTTTTTAAACAAAACGTTATTTAAATGACGGCCATCACGTTGACGGCACTCAAACCGTTTTGCGTACACTTTCAAATACTTTTTGAAGAAGTGGTCGAGAAATACTCCTGATTTTTTCTTCAATATTGTTTTTTAAATCTGTCAAATTTCGTGGATTATTCTCGTAGACTACACTCTTATGCTAACCCCACAAGAAAAAAACAGGTGGAGTCAAGTCAGGGCTCCGAGGTGGCCATTCAATATCACCTCTTCGTGAAATCACCTTTTCTTGGAACAACTCGTGCAATGCAGCTAAAGAGTTGTTAGTGGTGTGCGATGTGGCCCCATCCTGTTGAAAGCATGACAGCCGGTTATAATGCTCACATTTTTGCAGTTGAGGCCCGAAAAAATTGCGTATCATGTCGACATAGCATGCAGAAGTTACAGTCACTGCACGTCCTCTGTTATCTTCAAAAAAGTACGGCCCATTAATGCAGTTTGATACCATAGCGACCCACACGGTCACTTTGGGGCTATGCAACGGGCGTTTATGTAATGTCTGTGGATTCGTTTCTCCCCAAAAACGACAATTTTGACGATTGACGTATCCGGCCAAATGGAAATGTGCCTCATCGCTGAAGAACATGTTGTTGAAATTGTTAAATCTCTCTAACATTACACTCACAAAATTCAATCTTGTAACGTAATCATTTTCATGAAGTGCTTGCACAATCTGAATTTTATAGGCCTTTAGGTGTAAATCAGATCGCATTATGCGGTGAATTGTCGCTCTTGATAATCCCAGCTGAGACTCACGCTTTCTAACGCTGAGTCGAGGCTGTCGGCTTACAGAATCTGCAACT
The DNA here is from genome assembly GCA_945859575.2 of Herminia tarsipennalis. Taxonomy (NCBI): domain Eukaryota; kingdom Metazoa; phylum Arthropoda; class Insecta; order Lepidoptera; family Erebidae; genus Herminia; species Herminia tarsipennalis. Next base: position 4,738,679 of record OX243849.2, on the reverse strand, counting down.
GACTGAATGTTTCCAGGCGTTCTTGCTGTCCTTGGACGACCGTGATGGATTTCGCCAATAGTCTATCCAGTAGTATTGAATGTCTGGATCCAAGCTAAAATTGTTGCATGGCTTGGAGTTTTCGATAATGTAACCGATACATCCGTCGAACTCGAATGAGTGATCGATTGTTCCCGAAATACGCGAGCACGCAAAACGAGTGTTGCTCTCCCGTGTACGGCATGACTGCAACTAAAAATTTAAGGAACGCTCTAGTAAACGACGCCCGCGCCACTCCTCGCCCGCGCCTTGTTTGCTTCTCGCTCACTCTGGAAATAGTTGGATCGTTTTGAGACACCCTGTACATATACTACAAATTTATATAGTGGTACGTTAGGAAAGAAAAGAGATGTTACAATGAGATTGTTATTTTTTATTTATTTTTATTATTTATAATTTCAATAAATGTTTAAAATATTACAATTATCTTTTTTTTTAACAATTTTCCCTTTTGAACCTAGTGGCAAATTAAAAGAGGAGAAGTAAAAATGAGCTGCGTAGAAACGCAGCTCATTTTTACTTCTCTTTTAATCATCTCAGCCCATGTGACAGTTTTGATAGAAATCAAAACTGTCACATGGGTAAAACATCTCGCGCGCATTTTACGAAGCGGCAATAGCCTAATGGCTAAGGCAATTGGACTCGCAACCGTGAGGTCGCGGGTTCGAATCCTACCCATTACACCACCGATGTGAACCCACTCATAACAAAAGCCTATCTACCGGCGATCTGGAGGTAATGCTGTCCACGGTAGAGGAAGTAGTAGTTACCCTCTAAACAGTTACTCAGTAGAACAATGTACTCTTTTGGCAGGCCGCTATCCCTCAGTTTTAGTTTTATGACGTCAAGGCAATCGCTTATCGGAACACTAGTGAATAATGACTCGACACCGAAACTCACCATTATCTCGCCCGGTTCCAAGCGCACGCTTGGTATATTCACAAAATGGCGAGAGTCCTTCACGAACGATGCAGTTTTCCATACCAGTGGCTGCAGTACTGAAGCTACGTGTGTCGCTAGATCGTGAGTAGGAGAATCAATTTGACTTACGGTCGGGCGTAATGGTACGTCTTTCTTGTGTATCTTTGGCTTGTACAGACGGTCGAACACTTCATCCGTAAGCTAATGTTAATGGTCCCCGATAAATGTGCGCACACGTTTGGTAACTCTCGCGGTAGGGTTGTATGACACCGGCTTGTAGATGGAAGTATCACTTAACAGATTCCATATTTTACAATCATAGTTGCTGGAGTTCATCACAACGGTGGCGTTTCCTTTATCAGCCTTAAGCACTGTTATCAGAAAATGTAATCGTAGCCGTAAAGACACCGCGCCTCAGTGTAAAGACGTTGTAAGTGTAGTATGTACAAATTATCAAGACCAGGCGAGGGTAGTTAAAAAACCTCACGGAGACATCGCTAAGCTGCCATCAGTCGACCCGTGGACACGATCGGTGAAATTCGATCGAAACGTCGGGTAAATAAAAGGTTCGTACCTTTGAATAATTCACGCGGTTAAGTCCCATAATAATAATATAATATATAATATCTATAATATCTAGGGACAACTCACACAACGCTATCTGATCCCAAACTAAGCAGAGCTTGTACTATGGAAACCAGACAACTGATAAACATACTTATATATTTCTAAATATATACATATTATAGATAAATAGAAAAGAAAAGAAAAGAAAAGAAAAGAAGCATTTATTTGTTGCACCATGCGTCACAACTTTACAGATTAATATTAAAAATACAATTATAATAAAAATACAATTAGAATAAAATACAATCAGAATAAAAATACAATTAGAATAATTTAAAATAATAATAATAATAATAAAATATAATCAAGTATAAAAAAAATGAATGATTACCATTTATATATACTTAAAATTATGAATTATTTATAATTAAAATAAAAAAATAAAATAAAATGTTTGTTGTGCCTCGCGGTTGCAACAAATGGGTGTCCAGTTCAGCATTATGCCAAGTTGGCAGGACCTGGCGCTGGTTTTCAACTGGAACCCAATGGGACGTAACGAACGTGTACGTATGCGTGTATGTGAGCGTGTGTGTGTGTATATGTGTGTGTGTGTGTGTGTGTGTGTGTGTGTGTGTGTGTGCGCGTGCGTGTGTGTGTGTGTGTGTGTGTGTGTGTGCGCGTGCATAAATATGTGCCTTAGTGCTGTAATATTTGTGTATTCAACCCTTATGTATGGTACTATATAATGGAGATGTTAGCATTCGTGTTGGCCAGCTCTCGCTGCGCATCCAAAAGATGGCACCGTAGTCGTTTTTTAAAGACTGCTATGGAGCTGAGGGCTCTCAGTGGTGGTGGAATGTTGTTCCATATTTTGGACGCGGCGTAACGAAAGCTGCCCTTAAACGAAGCCGATTTGTGTGGCTGTATTGCTAACTGTTGCGAGCACTGCCTTCTCTCACATTCTCTCCCGCGAGTTACCCAGTTGAGCTTATCATGCAAGTACAACGGTTCCTTGTATTTGATAACGCCGAATAGCAAGCAAGCCAAGTGTAATTTGCGTCTATATTTCAGTTTAAGCATTGAGTGTTCGTTGAAAAATGGAGTGACATGGGCTCGCGATGGTATGGCAAAACAGAAGCGTGCACAGGCGTTGTGTACTCTTTGTATTAGGCGGTCAGTTCGAGCGAGCAGTCGCGGGCCGTACACAACGTCTGCGTAGTTTAACTTTGATAGTACTAATGTTTCGACCAGTCGCACTCTGATTTCCTCAGACAGGTACGGTCGCATTCTATATAAAACTTTGAGTCGATAAAAACAGTTTTGTACCGACTCCGCAACCTGCTTCTCAAACCTTAAACTTGAGTCAACGTGCAACCCTAAGTTGCGAGCTTCATTTACTCTAACTATTGGCTCTCCCATAAGCGTGATATTCAACGATGTCGGCAGACTCCCGATTTGATGTTTGGTACCGAATACCATATATTTAGTCTTTAAGGGATTTAGAACTAAGCAATTCATCGCAAACCAAATTATCGGCCTTTTGTTATGTAGCAAACACCTCCATTACCGATCATGATACTATTATATTTTTTCTTCGAACTACACATAATAATATGACAGTTAAGAATAAAACAATAAAAAATACTAATATGGTAAATTTAGAAACAGATCTTACTAAACTAGACCTCACCTCTATATATAAGTATACTGATGTCAATGATGCCACGGACTATTTTATTAACACCCTAAACTCTATAATTACGGCTAACACAATTTTGAAAGTTGTGCCAAATCGCAAAAGAGTTAGAAAACAGTGGATGACAGCTGGTTTACTGAAATGTTTACGTAATAGGGATAATCTGCACTTAAAACTAAAAACCGATCCTAATAATGAGACTTTAAAGCTAACATTCAAAAGATATAGGAACTATTGCTGTAATTTACTGAGAAAAACTAAAATTAAATTTAATAAAAGCCAAGTTGAAAATGCACGGGGAAATAGCAAAAGAGTCTGGGAAGCCATTAAAAGTATTACTCAAACAACGAAACAGACCACGCAACCACTCGAGCTTCTTTCTCATTCTGACCCAAAACTTTCAGTAAATGAGGTTAATTACTATTTTGCAAACATGGGACGCTCACTAGCCGAAAAAACATATGCAGTTCATAATAATCCACCAATTGCACATGTACCTCCCTATCATCAACACTCCTTCGGTCTTCTGGCTACTGATGAGTCCGAAGTGGAGATTCTCGTAATGAATTTGAGAAGCGACTGTGCGGCTGGCAGTGATAACATTTCAGGAAAGTTTCTAAAACAGTTTAAAAAATTGCTGGTGCCTCCTATTACGTTCATTTGTAATCTTGCTTTTACCAATGGAATATTTCCAGAAGCATTCAAACTGGCAGTAGTACACCCGATTCATAAGGGTGGGGATAAATATAGCCCAAGCAATTACAGACCCATTGCTATTCTGCCTGCACTTTCAAAACTATTAGAAAAATTAATTAATAATAGATTAACGAAATTTCTGGAACAAGCTCAATTATTATCCGCTCAGCAATATGGGTTTCGCTCCGGTCTATCTACATCCCAAGCAGTCCTACAACTAACCACAGCAGTCGTCAGCAAACTGGACAAAAAACAGAAGGTCGTTGGTATATTCTTGGACATAGCGAGGGCTTTTGATACTGTCTCAATTCCACTCCTCTGTACAAAGCTGGAAAGACTTGGAGTCAGAGGTACGCAACTGGCCCTGCTCAAAAGCTACCTCACTAATAGAAAACAATGTGTGAGGATTGGTGACTTCTGTAGTGACGAACTACTTGTGACCCATGGAGTCCCTCAGGGCAGTATTATGGGGCCTACTCTGTTCTTGTTGTATATCAACGATCTTTGCCAGTTACAGCTACCAAATACCACCATCTTTACCTATGCTGACGACACTGCCATTATATCACACGGCGACTCTTGGGATTCTGCATTTAGATATGCACAGGGCAGTTTCCAAGCAGTTACACAATGGTTAACCGGAAATCAACTTACCCTAAATGTTAGTAAGACCAATTTCCTTACCTTCTCATTAACCTCACCTGACAAGCTCTTATCCTTGCCTTATACTCTTTTCGCTCACTCCTGTCATTCCTCATCCACAACTATTTGTAATTGTCCTACACTCTCTCGTGTTGATTGTGTCAAATATCTAGGGGTCCAAATTGATGATAGACTCTCCTTCCACCAACATATAGATAGTCTTACATCTAGACTTAGAAAGCTAATCTATCTTTTTAAATCTCTCAGTCAAGTTGTCGATGCGCAGATACTTAGAACCACCTATCTAGCTCTGTGCCAATCAATTACTCAGTACTGCATTGATGCCTGGGGTGGCGCCAATAAAAGCTATCTTCTGAAATTAGAGCGTGCTCAGAGATCTGTATTAAAAGTAGGTTGGCGACTACCTTATCGATTCCCTACTACCGACCTTTATAAGACGTGTAACGTACTCTCTGTTCGCAAATTATTTATCCTCTCAATCATCCTTTCAATTCACTCACAGACTCCTTATGACCCCTCTAACCTTGCTTCAGAACGTAGGAAACATCAAGTATGCCCCTCAATTTTAACCAGAACCAGTCTAGCGCAGCGTTGTTTTTACTTTCTTGGTGGCTATGTCTATAACAAAGCCAATAAAATCTTAAATTTGTACCCATTGACGAAGAATGAGTGTAAGAAAGCTGTTACAGTTTGGTTGTTAAATTTAGATTATCATGAAACAGAAAAAATCCTCTGCACCATTAAATAAATAAGTATGGGCACATATATTAATTTACAAACACACACGCACACACACACACACACACACACACACACACACACACACACATACACACACACACACACACACACACACACACACACACACACACACTCACACACACTCACACACACACATACATTATATATCTAACTTTGAAATTCAATCTTTGTACATGTCTTGCAAGTACTTATGCTTACTACTAACGCTTATCAATTATCTGCATTTCTTTGTACTCACTAAATGAGAGAGCCTGGAGATTTGTCACACAGGTTTAGAACCTAGTACAAACTCCAGCTCTCACTGAGGTTTAATTGTTAACTTTAAGCAGTTTGTTACTATTAAGGAATACTTTGTACTTACCTTTGTGAGAGAAAATAAAAATATATATTATTATTATTATTATTATTATCGCAGACCACTCAGCTATACGATTGAGATCATCATTGAGTTCTATTACAGCCCTCCGGTACTCACTGGGTTTAAATGAAATATACAGCTGGATGTCGTCAGCGTATATATGGTACTGAGTGTTTTTTAGGCACCTTGTAATATCTGCACAGTACAAAATAAACAAAATTGGACCCAGTATCGATCCTTGTGGTACCCCCCTTTTAAGGGGGGCAGTAGCCGATCTAATGTGTGCACCGTTATTTTGCTTAAGTTCCACAAGTTGTTTCCGATCATGTAAATAGCTGTGAAACCACGATATCGATTTACAGTCGAAGCCATAATACTTTAATTTGGATAATAAAAGATCTGTGTGTATTGCATCAAAAGCACGTGTGTAGTCTAATAATACGAGCAGCGTGCACATGCCCTTATCTTGTGCGTTTAGGATGTTATCAGTTACATCAAGAAGGGCAGTAGCCGTGCCGCGTCGCTTCTGAAGCCCGACTGTAGCTGCGGTAATATGTTTTGTGTTTCTAGATATTCTACTAACTGGTTACAGACTACCTTCTCCATGACCTTAGAAAGACACGGCAGTATACTGATTGGTCTAAGGTCACCAACATCAGCGGGATTCGACTTTTTAGGCAGAGGGCGAACAATGGCAATCTTCCAAACATCGGGAAATACAGATGTCTCTATAGACCGATTAATTATATCGGTTATATATGGCAAAGTGTAGGGAAGGGATAATAAAAGCATATTAAGGGATATATTGTCATACCCCTCTGCGTTAGATTTTAATTGCATTATTAACCGTGAAATAACGAGTTGTGATACTGGCGTGATTGTAAAGGTGTTATTGTAAATGTTGCAGAACTCAAAGTATGTTAAATGTGAGATGGTTGTGGTTTGGTTACCTGGCACGTCCAGAAAATGCTTATTTATGAGTGTTGGGTTGGTAAAATGAGGGGGAAGGTCATTTGTCTGTTTGACATTATAAACATTTCTTTTTAGGTTACGCCATAAAAGTTTAGGACTATTTATTTTATTATTAATATAATATTTAAAATAAGCGGCTTTTTCTGCATGCAAAGACGCAACCACCAATGACTTCATTTGCTTATAATATATTTTTTTTGATTCACACCTTGAGCTACGATATTTAGCAAGTGCATCGTCTCGCAACCTCATCATAAGTTTGATATTATCCGTGATCCACGGATAGGAGGGCTCTTTAATAAGGCTAATTTTAACCGGTGCGTGAACGTCGAGCACTGCCAATATATTGCTATTAAGCGTCTCAAGCCTAGCATTCACCGTACCCGTTTCACTTATGCTCCAGTCCATCCTAGATAGGTCCGAGATGATACTGTCTCGATCCACATCCTTTAACGGTCTATATCTAACATAAAATGGACTAGTTTTATCCCTTTTGATGCAAAACTCGCATGTAATAACTGAGTGACCATTTGTGGTTCTAAAAGGTTCAACAACGGTGCTCTTAGCGCGAAGATTAGTGCATACAAGATCGATAAGACTTACACTATTGTCTACATAGTGAGTCGGAGATGTGACTAACTGTTTCAGACTATGGCAGTTAACAGCCTCGATTATCTTTTTAGATTTATTATCATCGTGCAACATGTTCACGTTAAAATCCCCTAACAATATAATATTGTCACAATGACTTAAAGTACCTATGGCGTCCGCGACAGCGTCCAGGAACAGTTCCAAATTTAACCAAGGTGGCCGGTACGCTGTTCCGATCGCCATTTTTCTACCATTTGCCACAAGCGTTAACCACATTTGCTCGACAGATACATATTTGGGGTCCACAGGGTAGACCCAGGTGCGCGCATTTAAACCCCGTCTTATGTAAAATCCAACACCGCCACCGCGGCCTGAACGCACGCTCGTCGGGCGCGGAATGTGTCGCAAACGGTAGCCAGGTACGTTCGGCGCGCGCCCCTCAGTAGGGTATAATTGGGGGTTCTGGATCACTTCCTCGCTTCGCTCGGCGCGTGATCCAGAACCCCCAATTCTCCACACATAGAACATGATCCAGAACCCCCAATTTTCTACACATGCAATATGATCCAGAACCCCCAATTTTCCTCACATTCAATATGATCCAGAACCCCCAATTTTCTACACATGCAATGCAGAGCGCTCCAATATCACACTATCATGATCGATGATTCTCTTAACTGCTCATCTTTTCAACTTAATAGGAACCGGTTTATGAACAGCTTAATCGCAGCAACTCAAGCTGTTATGCACAGCCTGTTCCTATGTATTAGGTTTCTTCTATCAAATCTACAAGATTGTTGTAGATTTGATGCTGGATTATTCGAGCCCATAGCTTAATCCCTTTAAAGCGAATTTTAGAGCATTTGCCGTTATCTCTAGAGCAAGGTATTAGGATTGCATTATACTGCTCGTGATTAATTATTTCTACAATATGAAGCCCGCATAATCGCTTTTCTACTATCAATACCTGTACACGATCTCCAATTCTCAATGTCATGTTATTCAGCAAGTAAGTCGAAGCTTGTATTTTATTTAGAAAACTGATATTTCAAATTTTTAATCTTGCTAATTACGTACGTAAATGCTTGCGAAAGTTTTTTAAGACTAAGGTTGAGGAACAGGGAAATTTTGAGCAAACAAAATAAGAAAAAAAAAACCACTTAATTAAAAAGTTTATTATCGAAACACCATTTTTTTAAACATAAAACATTTTTTAAAGAACATATTGAGTCATGATATATACAACTGTAAACGGTTTCAGAATCTTTATATTGCTCATACAAGCTTGACAAATTAGGACAGTTTTTATCTTCTAAATTAATAACATTATTATTATTCGACATAACTTGCAACCATGACACTTTTTCTAAACCTTTAGTGTAAACACATTTATTTCTTAACAGATCTTCAAGTAAACATAGGCAATTAGAATAAGGAATAAATCCTTCACCCCAATGTATTTTTCTGTTGCGCTCGATCCAGCTTACTTGACGTCTTTCTGATTTTGTCAAGTTGTAATAGGGAAATGGTGGCTTAATTAAGAACACTTGTATTTTGTTATCACACCATATAGCAATTTCTTTTATTATAAACTCATTTGCTTCTGTTTTGAAACCTTGAACGTCTACAATAGCAGTCATGATAATCTTCGCACTATATTACTCAAAGGCTTATATTCCACCAGACGATCGTTGATAATCAAACAATATGCGGCAGTATTATCTGGTATTGAAGTTGAACATTCAATTTCTAATCGAACATCGACTGGACCTGATTTTAGACTATCGTTTTGCCTTGAACAATCTAATATAAAAAGAGGAGCCTTTTCTTTAAAGTCCTTTAGACTAAGCAATGGGTCTGCTGGACTGTTGTAATACGACTGACGGAATTTGGCATACATTTCGTATAATATACTGTATTTGTTCTCAGAAAACTTTAAGCTCAAAAGTTCATATGGATAATATTGTGAATTCAAAAAGAGAGTGACATTTGTAACTTCACAATGATCAAATCGCGAACTGTCATTGAGTTTATTATTTTTTCTATTAGTTTGTAAGCAGAAAATTACATATCTAGGTTTCTCTAATTGTGACGCAGTTTTAACTGCCCACGAATGCTTTGTAGTTTTAGGAAGCAAAGGGTACTCATACAAATCCCAATTTCTAAATGCCATTTGAATAGGCTTATCCTTTTCTAGTAATTTTAAAAGAGCCAGTCTTTCTCGATCTGACACTTTTATATGTGGTACTCTCCATTGAAGCCTTTCTATATCTATTTTGCAATAAGCAATATCATCAGCAAGTATAACACTATTTAAATTGGAGTTACTTCTATTCAATATAAGTTCATGTTTGCAGTTTATTACAATTTTTTTATAGTCTTCCGCAAACCCTAAAATCTTATTTAAAGGTATTACAGCACTAAAATGGCCATCATTTTTAATACCGTTTGAATTCCAGCCCCATAAGGCAGCCACTTTATTTTCTGCTTCATTTAATGAGATATAAGATTTTATTGTGGACGTTATGCCGGAATTTTTTATACGATCTATTTCTATACCATTCATTTCGTACCTGATGTCTTGAAACAAGAACAAAATATAGTTATTACTAAATGTAACAATTTTTTCAATCGGCTTTCCATCTTTACCGAAGAATTTTGCTTGACCTTCGATGTAAATTGAACTGGCTGATGGTAACACGTATATATCTTGCTGGTGTATGGGAATTCTGATTTCGTCATTTTCTCTGAAGCAGTTATTGTAGGGATTGTAAGAATGGACTTCATAACTTTCGATTGAAGAATCGAAATGCGGTAAATCATTAATCTGTAGTATATTCATACTTTAAAACCTAAAGCTTTAAGAAAATCTATATTTGCTTTAGTCAACTTCCTCACTTTTTTCTTACGTCTACGCGTATTAGTGGTTGTAGAAGAAATAAGACGTTTTACTTTGACTGAAGGGTTTATATTATATTGTATCATTTTATTTTTCTTAAATGAAGACGCAGTTGAATATGTTCTACGAAGTTAATACTGTAACCAAACTGATCGACAACTTTAATAGATATAGATGAAATTGTATTTTTGTTTACCGGAAAATAAATAACGTTCTGAGGCGTTTCTATATATTGGTCGTCTACAACGGTATTAGGCACAAATTCGTGAATAATGTGAGTTGGTAATCCGTTGGTATAGGAACCGTATATCAAATCACATTCAATTCTGATAACAGATGAGGTATTGTTACTAAAACGACGACCTGATGTTGAGTTCAGTATTGAAAAGTATAATAATCCACACTCATATTTTCCAGATAAACTCAGAGGTGGTTGAAAATATGATTCTAATTCTGATTTATTGCCGGAGATAGTTACTGTAGTAGACATACTTGCATACTGAACTCTTTTCTTAAATTCTGTTTATTTTATTCCATGATTAATCCAAAAAAATCTTAAAAAGTTTAAACAAAGATGTCCGCAATGGAAAGGATGATTGCCTTGTACATTTTCATAATTGTAGTGAATTTTAGAGCCTAAATATTTTATTAATTCTTTTGGAGGCTTAAGATTTCCATAACTATCAAAATATTCGATATAATCTTTGCATTTTGCATAGGCTACCCAATGAGAGCCGGGGTTTTTAGAAATATCTAAATTAATAATACCACATTCATATTTAAAAGGGTGTGTAGGAAGTTCGTCTCTCATAAAGACACCTCTAAAATAAGGAATATTATTTCCATATTTTACAATGTCAAAATTAGTCAAGGCTCGATTGGGTAGCCGATACTTTAGTTTTTTTCTTTTGATACGAAAATTCCCAGACCATTTTTATGTGGCTTAACATGTAATCCATTTCCAATACAAAGGGCTTCCATTTTTTCATTGTGTCTCTTCGATTCATCATATAGCTTTTTAGCCATCTTGAATTCATTTATAGTTTTAGCTATACCAGCCGCCCCGCCTGCTATGGCTCCCGCTGCGGATAATCCAGCAAAAATAGGAATCAAAGGCAAAACTCCACCCGTTTTTGGTATAGGAATAACGCGGGGAAGTTTAATAGAAGAATCTTCAACTAATTCTCTGGCAGCAGCCATAGCTAGTTTTATTGCCCCTTTCTTGCATTTTGGTTTTAATTTTTTCATTCGTTTTTTCGCGACAGTAAGAACATTTTTAAATTTATTTTTAAGTCCTTTTCCAGAAGTCCTTTTGCATGAAGATTTTTGGCTGTAAGTTTTTAGGCCAGTACCAGTTTTAATTTTGCTTGTCATAATATTGCTCACTAGACGCGCTGCAATTTTTTCTCCTGTACCTGCATCAGCTGCAACTATACGTTTTTTCGCCATTTTAAACAAAATCAAATCAGCCTTATGGCGATCTTTTAAGTTCGAAGATTTGTGATATGCAATATCGTGTTCTTTACAATATTCGTCTAATTTGTTGATACCTTTATCACCACGCGCAAGTCTCCTAATTAATTTTGTACCTGGACCACAGTAATTGTATCCCGGCAAATGTAATTCAAATGGTAAATGGTTTATAAGCCAATTGACAAGACTACTCTCTCCAGTGCCCATAATAAGACTGTTTAAAAATAAATTAAACACTTTATAAATATAATGCGTTGAATAAACAATTGACAGTTATCTAAGTTTATAAGTATAAATAATGGAATCAGACATTATTTTGCAATAATCTATTTAATTTGTTTCTTATAGCGCATTTGACTTATCTATCCAACTATTTTCTGCAGAAGATAAACCTAACCATTTTACTAAAACTCTGTTTCCTCTCTTTTTAAGAACTTTTTCGACTAGATACACATTAGGATGTTTAGTCTTTTGAAGTTCTTGCACATAAAATGCTCCTAAAATAGGCTGACCTCTAATAGTATCTTCAATTAAATAGGTGATAGGAATTGTATTACGTATTTCTCGAATTTTAAATATTTCTGTTGACCAGTTAGGTGTATATCCTTTTTCAAATGTTCCTTTGTACTTACTGATACGTACATAATCACCCACTTTATATCTTACTTTTACACTAACTTTTTTTACTAAACTTGCATAACGTTCTAATATACGTTTTTTATTTATATTATTCACATTCGCAGGGATTTCATCAATCGTTCTATGGTATGTGTGATTGTATTTATGAATAACATTATTGAGGGTATTATTTATCCAATTATAATTGCCTTTCAAACTGAATTCTTTGTACAATTTAGATTTCAATGTCCTAATAAATCGCTCGACTATTGAAGCTTTTTTTGATGAGAATGTTGAGTAATGATTAATATTATAAGATTGCATTAGATTTTGAAATCTATTATTATAAAACTCTGTCCCATTATCAGTTTGAATATTTTTAGGGACACGGCCTCTATCCAATAATATCTTAAAAGTATTACATACAATCTCTTTGTTTTTACTTTTGAGAGGAAAGGTCCAAGCATATTTAGAAAATGTGTCAATAACAGCGAGGATAAATCTAAAGCTTTTATTTTCTTTAGAAATAGATTGCATATCAATTAAGTCCGCCTGCCATAGATCGTCTATATCTTTCATAATAACTTTTCGTCGAGGAAAATTTATCCTGGCATTTTTATGAAGCTCATTTACCACATCGGCTTTGATCATGATGATTTTTCGTTCAAATTTATATTTTTGTCTTTTAGCTCAGATTGATTTAATAACAAATTTTGGTAATGATCGTGATTGTTAAGTATGTTAAACTGAATTAAATGTCTATTGCTGTTCCTATTTATTCCTTTATTATATTAGCTTCTTTTAGTTCTTCAATGATAGATAATATTTCATTATCATGATTTGTATTGCCGGCGTCTCTTGAAGCCATTAATAATTTTAATCTCTCAATCAATTCATTGGGATCATCCCAGTATACTAAATCAGTGTTGTTTTTAAATTTTTTTAGTTTTGGTAAGTTTCCTCCAAGTTTTGATTTAGGTTTACTGTCAGACGTTTCCGAAAACAAGGGTTTAATTATTTCCCGATATTTTTTACCTTTACTTGACTTTATCTGACCTCTGGGGCTAAAATTTCTTCTATGAGCATTTGTATAATGTAGCATATCTTTGTAGATCCGCTTATCTTCATTTGATATTAATTTTAAATCAGGCTTTCTTTTAAATAAAAGTTCTTTCAAACCTAATGTAAAGTTGTAAACTTTGTCATCGATTTTAACTAAAACGTTCTTATCATTATTCAAACTAGAAAATGATACTACTGAGTTACCCATCATGTAAGTCTTGTTTTTACTTCTAATTCCAAACGGTATATTAAGGTCATCATATATACCACAGATATCTTCTCCCTCTAATGATATTTCATCTAGCGATTCCTTTTTAGGGCTTTCAATGAATTGAGTAGAATCCAGATCTGGACTGTAACATTCTTCAAATTTACTCGATGAACTAGTATTTATATCATCGGACTCAATGCCTTCCAAATTAAGTAGTGTTTTATTTTCTACATTTTTATTTTTTTCCGCAGGTAAATTCGCGTCAACTAAAGACTTAAGGGGATCTGTTACAGGTTTTAGGACTTTATCGAGTGATAAATTCATCGAGTGTTCCTGGTTCTTCATTTGTTTTATTTTGTTCTTTATTGAGTTCACAGACTTCATTAATTCAATTTTAATATTTTTCTCCATATTTATATTAAAACAACTGTGTTCAGGGAATGAAGATCTAATACTGAATTTGTTATTCATGTTATTTATTATATATAAATTCAGTCAAATTTCAAAAATGTATCAAAATTCTGTCTGTACCTTCCATTATTTACGGGCGATTCTTTATTAATAAGTACGAAATTATATGGGTTACTCCAAATGGTTTTACAGATATCTTTAAACTGTTTCCATTGTAGATCGGAGCCGACATGTTCATCGTAAACATGTTTTAAATTCGTATCATCTTGTTTAAATAATATAAGAAAATTAACATTGTCACGTAACAATTGTTTCGGAATTTTAGAATAGGTTTGAGATAAATAAAAACAATCTATTTGTTTATGTCTGCCCATACAAAAATAATTACGGATATTAACTTGATTTTCACATGCAACATCATCAAAAATAAATACAGAGTTAGTCAAAGCTTCACTCGGAGCTATAACATCTTTATCATCTTTTAATTCATAGAAGTTAATCTGAGGAACTCTTTTTAATACCTCGCTCAAGAATCGATATTTTGGCTGAAAAGAAGTTTTGGAGTAAAGATAAAGATTTTTAAATTTCAATCCATTTTTATGTAACAGTAAGCTGATCATAACGTTTGTTTTACCACAGTTCGACGGACCACATATTATACAACGAATTGTATTTGGTAATAAAGCACTATGTCTGATTTGGCGAGAAGGTTCATTAAATTGTATACCGCTAACTTTCAGAGATATGGGTTGCTTAACCAACTTCATCTTGTCAATGATTATGTTGAATGGCTAACATACGTTTTTGTGTTCACTTTTTATACTAAAAAGGGGAAATTATGTAAAACATAACATGACATTTTGTTACTATTTCTGTACCTACATGTTTAGATAAGTTTTATTAACATAAGTAAGTATGTAATTACTCGTAATAAACATATTAAATCAAATTAAGCATGTGCACAATATGCATATAAATAATAATATCATATTAGACATGACTATTCAACTAACGCGTTTCTACAGGTTTAGACAGATTTATTTCATTATTGAAATCGTCAGCAAAAATATTATATGAAACATGACATGACAAAGAATATTCATTTATCGCGTTTCTACAGGTTAAGACAGGTTCGTTTAATTATTGAAATCATTAATGAAAATATTGCATTCTCGCATTACTCAATATCAAATGCCACTGTTTAAAATAATCCACATCTAAGTTAGGTAGGTAGTCGCTTCATTTCATTGCAGTATTTGCCATAAGCTGGACCTCTTGTTTGTCAATTAAACTACAATTGCCTGGTAAGTTTTGTTTTTTTTTTTTTTCTATTTTATTTTAATGCCATGCATTTTTTTTTACTTTCAATAAGTGTTTAATAATTAATATTAATTTATTTACAGAATCATGTCTCTGGCACCGTCCTACAGCCCCTCTATAGATATCGCAGATAATTTACGTGAGGTAATTAAATATTGCGTTTATCTTAACTTACTTAAATCCATTTTTCATATTACTTGTGTTATTTATTTATTGAATGACTGTTTTTTTTTTTTTTTTTTCAGAATTTAATAGGAGATGCGGACCCAATCACCAATCCTTTTTATTATGCTCAGGATAGAGAAAGCTGGTATGCAGAAGTAGCAGCCAAATCTCGCGAAGAATATAAAAAACAAAAAGCAGAGGAACAAGAAGCAATAAAGAAGAAAAAAATTAAATCAAAATGTTTTAAAAATACCTCTTTTGTTATGCGTAAGGAGCCGGGTCAAGTTCGTAATTTAATACAAATATACATACATAATTTGGACAATAGTAATATGGATAAAATAAACCTTGATCCTGACAGCGCGGGTGTGAGTGTGCAATATTTAGTGACTAGTGATTACGATGACGTCATGAATGAGACTGAACATTTAGTTAGTAAAATAGTCAAAAAGTTAAGCAGACATAATGTGTAATCTTTTATTAAATACTGTAATCTACTTATTATTATTGTCATGATAAATTATATTATTTTAAAAAAATCTGTTTATTTCATATTGGAACAATAAATTTTTAAAATATATAAGATTATATAATACCTTTATTATAATGAATACTCAACCCAGTAAATATATTGTAAGTACATAGTAAAAAATAAAAAATTATTAACCTAACTAACAATTTTATTATATTTATGCTTGTTATTAGGTCAGTGACACATGTTGTAAATAAAAATATTTTTACACTAACAATATAATATTTTACTGTACATCTTACAAGCAAACTTAAATACAAGAAGCTTACAAGTATTTTGTTTTTTACAATAAATTTAATATTAACCAAAACATTTGTTTTACTCAAAATGTTGTTGTATAATTTTGCGCCTAAACCTACAAATTCCGTTATAATTTCACCACCTAATTTATCTTTTAAATAATCAGGTATTTTAATTAGCTTTTGGAATATTAAATAAATTATCCTTTTCGAAATTACTAATTAACTACAAACAAAAATATTTAGATAAAGTATAGGCGCAAAAGGCCGGAGGTCAGAGTCCGCAATTCCGCATTGACAAACATTTTCATGACGTAGCGCTAGGTGACTTAACATGTGACATGTCATTTGTCACTGTCACTTTAAAACAAAAATATGTCGCAAAATCTCTATTTTACTATGCCAACCAAATAAAAACACAAAGAAAAATACGAAAGTTGTACGATGTGCCTACAAAATAGGGCAAGGTACTCAGCATTCATAGGATGAGCATGACGACCCATCTTATTACTGGTTTTCAGTGTTGCCCAGTCTTGAACGTTAACGCCGTAACTACATTTCCAAGTCTTCATTGTTGTATTGAAATATGTGCAGCAAATCTAGCATGGCAAGTGTGCATAAACTATTAAACTACCTCCTACTATTATATAACTACTAAGATTATAATTCCTGCTTATATTTTTATATTAATTAAACCCAATACTAAAAAAAAAACTGATATTTAGCTATGGGACTGATTTCTTTAACTTATGTGTCTATATTATTTTAATATAACAGTAAAATACTGAACCACAATGCTTTATTCTTGTGAAAACAATGTGTATAAAAAGAAAGCTCACAAAGCCGCTACACTTCTACTCACAACAATCTTCTGCATAGTCAAATATATTAGAGTACTTGAGACATCAAATCCCAGTCTATTTATTTAAGTTTAGTTATTTTCTTTATGCTTTAGGTTCTCCACACAGAATTTACTAGTTAACTAGTTAATAGAGAGTTAAAAATTACCGCTGCCATTCCAAGATCCTGTGAAAGCTGGTCTGTTGCCACACTATGCGGTCATAAATCACTAATGGACTAAGACAGCAAGGTAACCATTTGTATTAAACATGTATTTGAGCTGAGAATTGAACTCAGACTCAGGTTATAGGTACTTAGGCAAATTATATTTATTACACAAATACAAAAATGAAACAAGAAACATTATGATTCATAAGATTTTTTTATTTATGCATTAAACAAAGTAAATACATGGGTAGATACATAGTCACAATTATAGCTCTAAATTATTGTAACATTATAAACATAAAGTAAATACATGGTAGATACTAAAATTAGGTAGGTATGTAGATACATAGTCACAATTATAACTTTAAATTATTTTAACATAAACAATGGTAGATTCTAAAATTAGGTAGATTCACAATTTTAGCTTTAAATTACTGTAACATTATAAACAGAAAAGATAGTAAATACAGTCACAATTATAGCTTAAAACATAGTACGATAATGACCCCAAGGTACAGTATAAATTATATTTCTTTTAATTTGACGTTTGTCATCATTTCCGTTGAGTACTAATTTATTAATTTTCTGTGTATACAACTTGTGATTTTTGGATCGAATGACATACATAGTATCTCTGAAATTTATATCATTATTCAAAGTATTTTTATATTTTTCAATTGTGAGCCTATTAGAAATAGGTTTTTTAACTCCTTTAGCTTTTTTAATTGTATTATTTAAACTATTTAAACAGTATAATTTAGCCCTCAAACCAATAAACTCTGTAATGATATCACCACCCATCTCATCTT
Source organism: Herminia tarsipennalis (assembly GCA_945859575.2). Taxonomy (NCBI): domain Eukaryota; kingdom Metazoa; phylum Arthropoda; class Insecta; order Lepidoptera; family Erebidae; genus Herminia; species Herminia tarsipennalis. Next base: position 4,720,667 of record OX243849.2, on the reverse strand, counting down.
TAAAATAGCCAGGTATTTGTTTATTCACTTTTGGAATACCATAAATATTATTGTCTTCAAAGTTGCTTGTATCAAAATATTTTATATTTTGTTTCATGTCTTTATAAAAATCATCAGTTTGTATTAAATACAAGAGACTATCAGTATCAGTATAACAAAGGCTTATGTCATTTTTGTATATTTTCTTCATAACAGAATAGTGAAATTGATATAAATGACACTTTGCTAACTCCAGTATCGTAAAACCAATATATATTGGTCGATCTAAAACTACTTTAGCAGGCTCTAATTGAATAGCAACAAGGTTCTCTGAAATAATAGCCATATTTTTAAAATTAGGGGCGCTCACATATTTTTCTGCCCCTTTTATTTTATTGGTCTTATTAAAGTTATCTTTCCACACATTAACTAATTTAACATCTACTTGTTTCCTTTTGTTTTCAATTGTTTTACCAAATATTGAATTATTTTGCTTCTTGAAAAAATCTCTTTCGAATACTGAGTTAGCTTTTTGTCTAAGTATTGTATTAAGATTTATGTATGGTTCTAAGATATTTTTTTGAGTAAATGCTAGAATTTTATGAATATTTAATAATATAAGACCATTCTTTAAACATTCTTGTAAATGAACATAGTGAATGACATATCTATATTTATCATACAGATTAGCAATTAGTTTTGTGTTTTTGTCATCACATGGAACAGGAACGGGCATTTTTTCTGGTGCAAATGGCAAATCAGAATGTTCGTCATGTATATCAGGCGGATAATGAATATCAACTTCAAGTATGTACCCTTCATCACTATCAGCAGTAACAGATGCAATTTCAAATAAAGCTATTTCAGATTTTGTTAAAAACCTAAAATTTCCTGTGGGAAGTCTTTGTGTCATAGCATGCCCATACAAATTGACACAATCTAAGTAAACTAAAAATGTATCGGGTTCTTTTTCGTTATAGTCTGGCAAATATTTATTATTAGCCTTTGCATATCGCAGCGAACATTGGGCAAGACCTCCTCTAATACCCTTTTCTAGCATTTGATATATTTCTATATCAGATATTAAATCTAATTCTACTTTAGTTAACAAGAGCATGGCGTCCCAGCTTAATGATGGTGATGAAACGTAATGACAAGGGTCAAGCTCATAGTGACATAAACTCATAGATCGGAATTTCTCAAATACATCGCACAATAGTAAGACATCACATTTCAAATATAAATCAGTATATTCGCCTAAATTCTTAATACCAAATATAGCCCACATCTTTAAAGCGTGATTGTAATCGTCAGTAGACACTGTATCGGATGTGAGTTTATTATAAAAATTTGAGCGATCTGGTAACTGAGTTTCTGCATATCGTTCCCAGGAGTCTATATAGTCATAGCAATACACGCCTTTCCTAAGGCATAATTGAAATAATTTTTTATCAATGAAAAATGATCGTAAATGCTTTAAATCATTGGAGTCCAATGTCTTTACTAAGTTGTCTAAACTCGAACTTAAGAAATTAAAAGAATCTATAAATTTTAATTGGACTACTTTCTGAGAATTAAATGGAAAAAATTTGGTAAAAGAAATATATTTTTCCTTAGTCTTTGGAATTAAATTGATTCGACCGGAAACACTTGAAAGTTCTTTTATAAATAAATGACAGTCATATCCTGAAAGATTATGAAATATTATGGGAATAAATTTTACAGACTTATTATTTAAATTGCATGAATTATGAGCTGGACCCCGATATTTACCTGTGAAATGATCATGGTCATGAACAATACAGTCATTATTAGAAAAATTTTCTTTACAAATATGACATACTGTAGCAGTCTTAAATGAAAGAAGCTCTTCATCATTCAGTGGAATCATGTCTCTAGGCAAAGATAAAATGTCATATAAAGTTTCTAAATCCTTAGCAATAGAATCTACAAACTTTTTTGAACAATTTGGACCTCGATAAGATACTAAATTATTAAGCTCTGGATTACTCTCACAGCATATATAATAGGCGAAACAAGTTGCTTCATGAATTTGTATGTTTTCGACATACTGACTTTTATTTTTATCTGAATATTCTCGAAGTAAGCTTTCAAAGTCTCCATAAATAACAATAGGAATTCTTTGAGTTCTTATATAATTAGAAAATCGAAGCTTGCTATTCTCTTCTGGGAGCAGTGTTTGTATTCGTGCGCAATTATGATTATTTAGTTTTGTCTCTGAATCAAAATATATAAAACATTCATCACATAAGTGAATTTTAGATTTGTGTTTTGTTAGTTGATCATGCACTAGTCGCGCGAAATTTTTTATTAAACAGAAATGACTTTTGTCTCCTCTTTCAATTAGTAATAAATTTACGTGGGTCAGTTTCCGTTGTAAAGTTTTGTATAATGGCCCAGTAATAGTGTTATTTTTTTCTAAACCATAAACATTTACACTTATAGTCGGATTTTTTTTTTCGAATTGTTTTATGTCATCAAATGTTGGTGGGAAAGATATACCATTTATATTTAATAAATTTAAGTAATGTGGATATGATGAAACTCTATTACTGTTATGCCGTGCTGGATACATATGTGCTACAATACACCAGAGAAAGCAATGTCTATCTTTATTGCAAATGTTAAGACATGATTTTGTTTTAAGAATTTTTAGGGGTAAAGATATGTAACTGCCAGCTTTTAAGGGATTATACTTAACTATATTCATTTCCAAATGATTAATCGACTCTATAGCCCAGCCAGATTCTGACATTTCAAATTCGGTGCATTTATACAGCAATTTTTGCACACATTCTTCAAAAAATAATTTTATATTAGTATTTTGTATTATCACATAATACTTTGTATTAAAAGATTTCAAAGACAATTCTTCATTTTTAGGTAACTTGTACAATACAAAAAGCTCAAATTGTATTTTAATCGCTCGGTGTTTTATTCGCAATGTCTCAATAATCTTGTAAACCATGCTAGAAATATCTGATAAAAATATCTCTGGTGATATGTTATCTGTATTCATAGGATTAAATCTGTAACTAGCAATTCTATTTTTAAAAGCTGTAGCTATTATTTGCACATTATCAAATTCAGTACTCAACAAACAGTTTGATTTATGTATATTACTTTTCTTATGTGATGAATATTTTTGAACATAAACTTTACAATCTGGGCAAAATTTCATGTTTGTTTGGTTATGTTAGATACAAAAAGTAAAGCAGTACCTAATTCATAAATTTAATCGTAAATTCAATTAGACAAAATATAAAATATTTATTTTGAGCTATAGTTGATATATAAGTTTTAATTTAGTACTTAAAGGTCATAATTTTTGATTACTTCAAGATTAAAAGTTCAAGGTCACAATGACTGATCTGGATTTATTAAGTTCTTAAAAAATAAGATTCAAGATCATATTAAATGGTCATGAATTTTAAAATTTGACATTCATTAATTCGAGTTTATTGGCTTTTGGATTTTGGCTTTTGGTTTTTGTTTTTAGTTTTTTGGTTTACTGAAAGAAAATCATACAAATAATCATTATAAATATTATATGAGTAAGTACTCATGCAATATTATTTCATTACAATTATCTGAGGAAATAAACATTAAAAAATATCAATTATAGACTTTATGCATAGGTACTTACTTACTTAAATTCAACAATATAGAACATGCTTTTCAAACAAGTTTAATATAATTATTAATATTATTCAAAAGAACAAAAAAGGAAAACATTGAAAAATATAGGTATATCATAAGTAGGTATTTTAAATGGTTTTTAAATATGTAGGTACAATATTATGGGTCCTTTAAATAGGTACTAGTAGGACACTTACCTAATTTTAAAATACGTTTGACTGATAGAGTATCGGTTGTATCTTCCGATAATCTTCTTTCGCAACAGTCACAAGTTTTGTGACTGCTTTCCACACCGGACTGCTGTCGTCAACAGCCGATTTGTAGGTAACTAGTGCTCGTTTCCAGCGGTCATTGCTGAGCACCTCCGCTTCTCGAGCGTTGTAAACACGCAGTTCCACGTAGTAGTTGCCCTGCCGGGTGGGGTCCCGCTGAAGTGTATAACCGGAACCACTACGTCTTGATAAGAAGCTCCGCAACGCAGCCGCTCGAATGGGTTCACCACCAAGTTCTTGCTCGTTCTGAAATTTAAAAATGATTATCATTAGAAACAAGAATAAGTTTAAAAAACTAAAAATTTTATCCGTAGTCGGGACTACGGATAAAATTTATATAGCCTATGTCACCCGGGCTATTCTTACGAATTCATTGACACCTCATTTATTAAAATCCGTTGAGTAGTTTAGGCGCTGTGGTGGAACATACAAACATACATACATAGACTGCCAAAATCATTACCCTTCCTTTTGGCTTCGCCGTAGTCAGGTAAATAATTTAAAAGGAAAGCATGACAGATTCTGAAAAAAATATACTGAACCATAAATTTTACCTAACCCCTCGGGAATCGTATTTAGAACATCAAAGTCTAACTAATATGCTAAAATAATGGAAAATAAAAGGACTCCGTATTTACAAATAAAAAAACTTCAGCATACCTCTGAATCCGACAGCTTCCTTTTTTTGAGCGATTTCGTTGGCGCTGGCAAATCAACTTCTGTCTCCGAGTCGGACCCAAAAAAGCTAGATTTGACCACCGCCGGAGCAATTTTTTTCACAGAATTTTTATTTGTTTTTCCGACAACCTTTTTCCTTATCTTCTTTTTTTCTACCGACGGCGATGGCTGAGATGGTGGTATTTCGCAGTCAGAATCGAAGGGATTGGTCGACCTAAAATTAAGAACACCATAAATAAATTTCACTCACAAATTCAACTTACTATTAGATTATTCGATATAAATAGTGATTGTAGAGTTGTACGTACATACTTCCTGTTCTCTTGTTCACAATATATTGTAAAATATTATTGTCAAAGACGAGCTGCAAGTGCAGGAGATGTGTGCTAATTAAAATGAAATTATGCCATGCAGTCTTATTTGTAGATCACATTTTTAAGCAGTGGTTTTAGTGACAAATCGCTAGCTAAGTGAGAAAGCGATTTTGATATGTGTGCTAAAAAATGAGTTCTATGTTATCAGCAAATAAGATCTAAAATTAATTGATTGTTACTTACTCAATATGACCACATGCTTACTTTCCTTATTCGGCGATGGCGCCGCTCCGTCGCGTATACCTGAGACGATTTTCTAAAAAGGAATTGGTATGTACTCTCTCAGAACAATAAGATCGATACCTATCTATCACTGGGTAACTTTAAAACCAAATTAAGTATGTTTCTATTGAAAAATGTAACCAAGTCCAATATTTTTTTCCTAGTTTCATGTCACACCCAAACCGAAACGTATATCTGTATGTCATACAAATATTTGCTCGCGTGGTAATCAAACCCGCGACCCGATAGCAGTAGCCAATGGCTTATCCACTGCACCAGCTGGGTACCCGATCGATATGTCAAATTAAAGGGAGAGATTATTTATTGATTAGTAGATGATTGTGTGCGATAAGAAATTTCATTGTTTAAAATGTTAATAGCATTTTAATAAGCGGTGTTTACCTATAAGTAATTGTTACATTGTTTTTATTTTTGGGCATGTATTAGTTTTAAGTAGGTATTCATGTAAATCATGTTTTTTTTTTTTATTAATCTTAATAAATAAATAAAATAAAAAGTGTTTGAACTAGAATGTACATTTTTTTTTAAAGACTACTCCCGCAGTATGGTGCAAGCCCCGTGTCGCGGGGACTTTACAAACATACATGTCACGGACACAAAGAACACCCAGACTCAGAACAACAATTTGTGGATCACACACAGTGGCGTCCTGTGTGGGAATCGAACCTACAACCTCTTGCGCAGCAGTCGGACACACTCCCACTGCGCCACAGAGGCAGTCATACATACGCATACATAATTATATTATTTAGAGTTCAGCTCCAAATCAAACGGTTGATTAGTTTCTCAGACTCGCGTCGATAAATGCATCACACATTGTAGTTATTAATCGCTCGCGTATGTGTAGAAAATTGGGGGTTCTGGATCATATTGCATGTGTAGAAAATTGGGGGTTCTGGATCATATTGCATGTGTAGAAAATTGGGGGTTCTGGATCATGTTCTATGTGTGGAGAATTGGGGGTTCTGGATCACGCGCCGAGCGAAGCGAGGAAGTGATCCAGAACCCCCAATTATACCCTACTCCCCTCCTCTCCCGTACGTAGCCACGTCTCATTTACAGCAAAAATGTCAACTCTATGCCTATCAAATAATTGAATAAAGTCATCGTGATATGTTCCCAATGATCCAGCATTGAGAAAACTAACTTTCAAAAATTTTTCATTGATCATTTATTACATTATATTCACATAAAACAATTATATTATTAATTTCATTATTATTAACTTTAGCATAAGGATTATTGATTATTATATTATTATAAATAAATTGAATATATTGAATCAATGACTGAATGAAAATTATTAAACTTATAGTGTAAGAAATCGCAGTAATGTGTAAGATAATTTGTAAATAAAAAGGTAAATAAAATATATAATAGTATAAGTCATGGTGTAAATATATAGAAAAGTCTATAATACGATTAATTATAGCTGTATTTATAAAAAAAATAAAGTATTGGTTTTTATTAAGTGTAAAATAAAAAATCGTATTGTGGTATTTTGTATGATGTAGTGTATGAGTTGTGATTGTGAATCGAGTAATTATATGTGTACGTAATGGGGTACACGTGGTGTTATCGCATTTTGTATGCAAATATGGGCTCCCGCGAGACACAGAGAACATGATGAACAAACATATATCTAACCAAAAACCTTAATCAAGTCTTTATTTGAGTATATGCGTACAACTGGCTTGCCGTCCTCTTGACGTGCCAATATTTTACCGTCGCGTGTCCACAGGTACCTCCAGTGGTGTTGCTGCGCGGCCTGCCTCGCCTCGTAGAACAGTCGCTTGTTTGCGGGCGTCAGACGCTCGTTGACGTAGATTTGGCGGGGCGGGCCGGGCACTTCCACCTCGACAGTCAATATCAAAAATAACACCCAGACACAGAATAAACCATCGTGCTCATCACACAAAGTTTTATCCTGGGTGGGGATCGAACCCACGACCTCTTGCGTAGCAGTCGGATACACTCCCACCGCGCCACAGAGGCAGTCGAACTAATATGTATAAAAATCGCGAAAGTTTAAAAACAATAGTATCTTAATCAGTCATCAAATTTAGTGCAATGTTCACATTCGTAAAACAATGAATCACCTCTAACACATTTAGAATGTGCCTCCATCTTACACGTTATGCACTAAACCTATTCGTCACTAGGCAAACTTTCGGAGTAAAATTCAATGCATTCTAAACATATAGTGTCATCTTCATTTTCATCAGATAAGTACAGTCTCCTTCCTTCTTTTTTTTCACTCGACTTTCCTTTCCTTTTTCTTTTATTTTATCTTTAGTTTCCATAGGCTGTCTTAATCTGTTTCTTTTCGTTCTTACTGCATTTTTATTTCCAATAATTTATCTTTTTCTGGTGTGTCTGTATAGATCGTGGTTTTACGTTTTCTGTATTTTTTTTTTGACGAGGTCCAGCTTTGGGGAATGGTTTAATAACTTCAGGGCACACAAAAGATGTGTAAGGCATGTTTATAAAATCAGAAGATTGTAAAATACGATTATCATTATTTACAGAGTCTGATTGTTGCATAGGTTCTGGAGTTTTTAGCCCTTGATCTTGAGATTGGGTAAGATAAGCATCAAGTGGCGAAGGTGATTCAGAAGTGAGATTAGGTGGTTTTAAATGTTGTGGCAACATTTTCGTTTTCGTTTGACATGGGAATTGGTCTGTCGGAAACGTATGATCCCCTGAATTTCGAGGAACGTTCAACGAACTTCGAACATGCAGGAAAAATGTTTTCATTGAGGGGTGAAGTTCCTGTAACTCGAAAGCCAGACTGTATTCAATGGTAGCAGCTAAAGGCAATGAGATCTTTACTAACTCATGTATATCGTAAATACTCGTAGTAATGGTTTTTCCTGGGTGACTGGCTAATCAATTATCGCTGGCCCTGTTGAAACGTTACTTTAGTGGTCCATATACCGATCTGTCCAGTGGTTGAAGCTTGCGGCTGCAACAAGGAGGGAATGACAAGATAGTGACCCCGTTAGATTTAAAATAATCCAAAACTTCTATGGACAAATACGAGCCGTGATTTATCTAATAATAGTAGAATAGTGTAGTGAAATGAAAGTTTAGGCTTTAAAATAGAACTATATTTACAAGAAGAACTTAAAAACTACTTAAAATTAAAGTAAATTTGAAAAACCGATGCGGTGTCCAGGCGGAGATGCGGCGCTGATAGGTGGAGGTGCGGCGTCGGCAGAGATGCGACGTCGGCAGATGTGGCGTCACCAGGCACCGATGCGGCGCCGGTAGGTAGAGGCGCGGTGTCGGTAGGTAGAGGCGCGGCGCCGGTATGGAGAGGCGCGGCGCCGGTAGGTAGAGGCGCGGCGCCGGTATGTAGAGGCGCGGCGCCGGTAGGTAGAGGCGCGGCGCCGGTATGTAGAGGCGCGGCGCCGGTAGGTAGAGGCGCGACGTCGGCAGGTAGAGGCGCGACGCGACGTAGAGGTGCGACCCGGTATGTAAGAGAGGCGGCCCGGTAGGTAGAGAGGCGGCCCGGTAGGTAGAGAGGCGACGCCGGTAGGTAGAAAGGCGGCGCCGGTAGGAATGGTCGCTTTTGGAGAGTTGTCTTTTCTCTGAATTTTCTTTTGGAGAGTTCGACTTCTCTTTTAGAGAGCTGTTTCTTCACTGCCCTTTCTTCGGATTTTTCTTCATAAAGAAAACTCTCTAGAAGCATTTAAAATTTTAAAGCGTATCTTATTTTAAATTTAGGATTTACGCACAGCCAGTTTCAAAATGTAGTACATACTTTACAAAGAACTCTATGCTTATCTTGTAGTCATCTATGACTGTATAATAATCTGTCATGTCGACAAATATTTTCTATGGTTTCTAAACCATAGAAAATATTTGTCGACATGACAGATTTGATTTATCAAAAATAATGTTTACAATAAGTATTACATATATATTAAAGAAGAGATTATGTTAAAAATGGCGAAATACATAAACAATGGGATATATACGGAAATGCCACGAAATAACACTACAAGGACATATATATATATATATATATATACACGAGGTAAGAATTATCACTACATTACCCCAAAAACCCGGAAAATTTTCGGCTTGCGGAAATTTTCTTGTCTTTGAAGTTGGAAAGACAAAAATCCCACAGCAAACATACTCATACAAACATAAATAACCTAGTATCCATCACCAAACAAAAGCGAGGTAGCGTTCACATTCAATGACGCGTATTCCAGGGAAATGTCACAAAGATGCAATAGAAATGCAAAAGATGAAGACGGAGCTCAAGAGTCTCTAAAAATGACGAAGTACATTTAGTACCTTATGAGCACAAGAAGCTCAGTAGTAAAAGAAGAAGAAGTATTGCGCCGTTCCAAGTTAGGCACAAGTCAAGTTGCTTATGAGCAAGGAGACCCGACAACAAGGCTAGAGACACTAAAATCCGCCAAGTGTACAAGTCAAAGGAGTAGAAATAGAGATAATGTGGGCTTCTTTAACGAGTCATAACCCGCTCGTGAAGAAAAGACAAGTTTCTTTAGAGCAAAGAGACCCGACAACAAGGCTAGAGACCCGACAACAAGGCTAGAGACAGTGGGTTTAGAGCCCAAAAGTCCGCCAAGTCGGAAAGTCAAAGAGTAGAAATAGAGAGAACGTGGGCTTGTTTAACGAGTCATAACCGGCTCGTGAAGAAAAAGACAAGTTCCTTTAAAGCAAAGTAGTGTGACACCAACAAGGCTCGAGACAGTGGGTTTAGAGCCCAAAAGTCCACCAAGTCGGAAAGTCATAGAGTAGAAATAGAGAGAATGTGGGCTTGTTTAACGAGTCATAAGCCGGTCGTGAAGAAAAAGACAAGTTGAGAGAAAATGAGGAAAAGAAATAAGATGAAAAAAGAAGAAAAGTTAATAAATTAAGAAAAGGGAGTAAAAGAAAAGGAAAGAGAAGAAGAAAGTGGCATGATTAACAATAAAATTATGTACAAAGCTGTAACGAGAAAATGTATATATATATATACAGAGCTAGGTAGTCAAATAAAGACACGCCGTGTTTGTGTTTTTAAAAACTTTATTTACAATACACGCGTGCTCAGCATGAGCAACAGAATGGAACAATCTGATGTATCTGCAAGACACGGTTTTATATATTAATCTTATATGAGTTAAAATACGTGTACGTGTGCAACTTGGTGACAGACCACCCATCAATGGTGTTCTATTAATCATTAACATTTCTTTGTTAAATATTCCAATATTTGATATTTATAATTGATTTGGTCATCATTAATTTTATAGTAATTGATCTAAATGAGTCTTCGACGGTGGTTCGTCTCAGGCTTGGTTTACTAACATGAATTGGGGTTTGGGTTGGCCACCCATAACTCCTCCCTCCGTAAGTTCAAAATCGTCATTTGTTTTTGGCGAATGATGATTTTGACTACATTTATGAAATAGTACATTTTTATATCGACATAACATTACAATGGTTACAATAATCAGTATTATATTAACTAAAATTGTTCCTATACTAACACTTTTCACATTTATGAACATTTCGTCACTTTTTGGCACTTCACTTTTTTGGTTTAACGCGTGAGACAGGAACTTCAAATTTTCCAGGTCGATGTCGTCTAGGCTGATTGGCTCTCGATGCTGGACTTCCACTGGTGTAACTATACTGGGTAAATGTATATTTGGAGTTTTATGAAAAACAACTTCTCCAGATTGCACACGTCGTTTCCTAACGGTGATTTTTCCGATCTTGACTTCACATGCATTGTTTAATGTTACAATGAATGTTCCCATGATTTCATGTTGACTCATGTCATTTTCACAATACTCTGTCAAAATTGCATTATATATTATTATATTTCCTGTAAATATAATCCAGGAATCTGGTTGAATATACTTTATTTTGATGTCAGTGGATTTTACTGATAAAGGATAGCATGACTTTATCTTTGTGGAAAATTTTATCAAATCTTCAATGCATTCGCTCTCTTTTTCCGAAGACACGTCGTTGTCGTAACAAAGAAATTTTCCTTCGTCTATCTCTCTGCATGGCTGGGAAAGTGGTAATATTTTCGACCCTTTCGCCAGGATATAGGAATGTTTAGGGGTTAATAAGAAGGTTAAATTCAAATTGGGATTATACATAGGAAATGGATGGAGTTTATAGTAATTATAAACATCTAATTGAACTGTCGGAACTGACATAATAAAAATTATTTGTTTGCCTTTTGCATAAGCTTTTATATCTATACATTCTTCTAATTTAATTAAATTTTCAAAAATAACGGGTAAAACTAACTTATCTGTTTCTTCGATATTCTTTAAAGTATTAAATAATTCCTTACTATCTAGAATTGATTGATGAAGAAAATTTAATCTACTAAACGCAACTGCAGTTTCTACTTCATCTAAACGTATTAGTAATACTTGAAAATTATGAATTAAAAAATTAAAACTGTTTAATATAAGATTCTTACTTCGCTGGAATTGCGTTTGATTTAAAATTTTTCAATTTCCTTAACAGTTTCATCTAATATTATAAAATTATTTCTAGTGGAATTCGTGAGGTTAACAAATGTGTCCATTATTTCAGAAATTATTGTAATCTTTTCCATAACAACATTTTGTTTTGTTTGCACTTCATTTATCATTTTATCATACATTAATGCATCCTCGTTATCTAAATTACCTGTAATTGATTTAATTATATTTCCAAATCCATTTATTAATCCTCTTTTAACCCTAATATTAGGAACTAATTGGCTATATTTTTCAATAGTAATATTCATTAAATGTTGAGTTTGTAACTCAGCGTCTATGATATTTCCATCTAATATATACATATCTAATTTCTTTTCTATTTGATTAATAATTTCCGTATATTTTCCTATGTTATACTCTAAACTTTGGGCTACAAGTTCTAAATCTAATTTTTTAACTATCTGCCAGTTATAGAGGCTTACTAATGCTTGTCCTTCTTAAACGGGTAGTATTCCCGGATTATCTTCAATCTTTTGAAGTTGAAGAGCGTGGCTGGGCATCATCACTGTTGCCAACAGCAGGGCGTACCTGTGGAGGACGTTTTATATCTTTAACGGGCACTTTAGTAGGTCTATTATGGGTTTCTACCGTGACCGTATTTCTAGAAACATCTCCCGTAACTAAAGCTTTTTGAAAACGTGGTTTATCTTTACTACGTCTAGTATTCACTCCCTTAATAAATACTTTATCTCCCGATTTTACATTAAATGAGTTCTCTCCTCCTCGCTTTTCTTTTATTTTTTCTTTAATACCATTTTCTTAGTTAGATATTCATACAAATACTTTGTTCTTTTTACATGTTCGTTTATTAATTGTTGGGTATACTGTTTATTAAAGTCTTCTTCAAAAATATTTGATGATTCTGTATGCCCAAAAACGACTTCAAATGGTGTAAGACCAGTTGTAGAATGTATAGACTGGTTATATGACATAATAGCATATGTCATAACACAGGCTGCATCTGTGATTTTTCTTTCATATTTCGCTAATCTATAAATCTCTAAAATCGTAGAGTGGAATCTTTCCACCAATCCCATGGAATTTGGGTTATGTGGCGTTCCAATATGTAGATCAATTTTGTAAAATGTTAACATTTCTTTTAATAAATTATTGTTAAATTCTGATACTGGGTCTGAGCTAATTCTTCTCGGAACTCCATATTGAGAAAAGTATTTTAATATTGCTCGTACAATTTCGGGCGTTGATCTGTTAGAAACTTCTAAAGCTTGGCCAAATTTGCTAAATGCGTCAGTTATAGTAAGGAAATAGTTTCCTTCTATAGAAAATACACACATCAAAAGTGTCTAGGGATCAACATATATTTTTGCAATAACTTTTCTCCTGATTGATTTTTTTTTTTATTTCTTTAAGGATTCATCAAATAAAGTGTTTTCGTTTGTCACAGTAACGATAAACCAAGTCACCTTTGCATTAATAAAGAAATTTGCCATTTTCCTAATAAAGGGATTTTTGACATTTGAACCACTAACATTAAAGTTCGAAAAAAAGACTGAAATAACAGTTTTCTTTAAAATTTTATTGGGTAACTTAAACAATTAATAATCCGTGTTTCTACCGCGAACACTAACAACACAAGAACATCGGTTTGGCATACTCAAAATGAGTTCATCCAAATCACGCTGTGGAATGGCCGACCATGTTCGTTGCAACAACAAAAAAAGGTCTTCTTGCGACTGGATACCCTCCATATTCGGCAGAGCTCTTCTCTGTAGCATATCCCATGCATGCTCAATCGGGTTCAAGTCTGGCGACTGAGCAGGCCAGGGCAGGACATTGATGTTAGCTGCGGCGAGAGTCTGTCTTACAACTCTTGCGGTGTGCGGTCGTGCATTATCATGCATTAACTGAAATAAGGGACCGATTTGCACTTGTAGAGGAACGATGACGTCTGATACAATCGTCTCAGCATAAATTTGAGCGTTGAGGTTGCCTCTGATCCAAATCAACTCAGTTCTTCCGCCGATCCAAATACCCGCCCATATCATGATGGTTCCACCACTATAAGGATGGACTTCCTGGCAGGATTTTAATCGCTGTTGGCGTCCAGGGGTTCTCCAGTGTCGTATACGTCTTGTATCCGGTCTCATACCAAAACGAGACTCATCAGAAAAGCACACGAAACGCCATTGTTCTTCTGCCCAATTTCTGTGTTCAAGAGCCCATTGATATCGAATCCTACGATTGTGCATTGCTATAGGTGGTACCCGTAGCGGTCTTCGGGAATGAAGGTTCACTTCATGCAAGCGGTTTCTGACTGTTTGGTCGCTAATTAAGTTCCCTGAAGAGTGATGAAGCCTCACGGCTAACATCATGGCGGTTATTGTTGGACCTCTTCGAGTTAAGATTTGAATGTATCGGTCTTGTCTCCGTGTGGTGCAGCGATACCGTCCTCCATGGCGCTCAGCCACGGTACCAGTGCTTCGGTAACGTGTCCAAAGTCGACTGATAACACTCTGACTTGTATTCAGAGCTAAAGCCACAGTACGTTGCCGGGAACCAGCTTCTATCATTCCCACGGCTCTGAGCATTTCTTCCCTGCTTAAATGACGTCGCCGCTCCATAATAACGTTGGTTTTAATCAGTAGTAGGGAAACAGTAGCACTAATAATGTCTTCAATGCGTTGTATGTTTTTATAGGGAAAATATTGACAGCTGATTTTCATCTTTTACTCGAATTTGATTCACAGTTCCTGATTCAAATTATGAAATGCACCAAAAAGGATCCATATAAATTTATAAAATCATAAATTTATTACAAAGCCACATCTCAATCTCAAGAAATCCGCATAAAAATGCTTGATCCCTAGACACTTTTGATGTGTGTATATCTATAAAGATTTCCGCAAACGGTTTTGTTTGCGTCTGAGTTAATTGCAACTCTGGCTTAAATGGTTTTCTATCATACTTCATTTTCTGGCATGTTTCGCATGCATTAATAATACTTGATACCGTTACATCTAAATTATTCCAAAAATAAGTTCTTTTTAAATGAGGAATTGTTTCTTTTATACCGCGATGGCAAGTTCTTCCTACATGGTATTTTTGTACGATTTCTCTCTGTTCGTTTTCATCTTCTACGTAAATTACTCTTTCTGTACATTCATACAATTTTATTGAATCTTTCTTAAATAAATTCGTTATAATACTAGAAAATTGTTCGCGATGTCTTATATCCTCGAAATATAGGTAATATTTTTTGGACGTATATATCCTTTTAAAAAGTTTTTAATTAATTAATTCTAAATTATTTGTCGGCAAATGGACTTCTAATACTTTTTGTCGAGGTCTAGATAAATCTTTAACACTACATTCATTTATGTTCCATGTAAAAATTTAGAATTTGGGTTGGTTTCGTATCTACTGCTTCATGTAATATGGGTATATCTGATGAGTCCATGTTTTCCTCAGAATGAACCGTTGCTAACGAACGCGTATCATCTCTTTCAGATGCCGTAGCTGTCTGCTACCTATAGATGATATAGCGTATGGCGATTTTGGACGATTAGGATTCACTGCATCTTCTTCTGATGAGATGCTAATTGGACTAGAAGTATTTTCTTCTAAATTTACTATCATAGAAATATCTTCATTATCTAAAGCATTAATTTTTATTCTAGAAAGTGCATCTGCATTACAATTCTGTTTCCCTGGTTTATGTATAACCTCATAATCATATTCTGCTAATCTCAATCTCCATCTCGTTAACCTACTTCCTGGTTCTTTAAATGAGTGTAACCATGCAAGTGGTCTATGATCGGGTCGGGTCATCATTCGTCAGTTTCCTCAATCTGTCAGTTTCTCTAACCGGTCAGTTTCCATAATTCGTCAGTTGTAAATAATTCGTTAATTGGTTAGTTTCCTTACTCGTCATTCTCCTTCAGTCGTCATTTAACTTAACACGTCAATTCATGCAATTCGTCAATACGGTACAATCATGCTAAAAATACATAGGATAAAAAAAAACAATCAGGTCTAAAAATATGCTATAATAACCAATGGACAACTACGAGTAAGTATAAAATTTGAAAAAAAAAATCATTCTTATTATCAGTGTTTACCCGTTGACGGGTATACGTTGCTAACTAATAATCCTTTTTGATCATGTTGCCATCTAGTTTTTTCGTTTATTCCTGCGCACTAAATTTATTAGTGCCAGTTTGGATAAACAAGCGTAGATATCTGCATGATCTTGGCCATTGTCTTCAAATACGTCCGTTATTACAAAACCAGATACGATACTTGAAATTCGTTGGTCTACTACTACCGATCGTTTTTTTCGGTTTCTTTCGGGCATGTAAATAGTATTCTGACGGATTCGAAAATCAACGTGTCGTGCCTCCTTTCTTAGAACAGAAATAAAAAGATTTAAATTGCATCGTCTGGATGGCAACCTTGAACGTAGTCTATTATGCCACGCTTCTAGGGTCTTTCAACAAAGACGGGTCGATGTTAAAATTGAATAAAACTAGATGTGTGTGAGATATTAACGAAATTTATTTTTTATTTGAAAGGCCCGTTTATGCCATTATGCATGAAATATGACATCGTTCAAATGTCCGCCGCGGCTTCGCATTGTGGCACAAATCCGAGAGGTCCAATTTTTAATGACTCTGCTGCATAGATCCGGCTGAATCTGAGCGATGGCCTGCGTTATGTTGGCTTTCAGGGCAACGGTCGAATGTGGTTTATTGGCATAGACCTGCGACTTCAGAAAACCCCACAAGAAAAAGTCTAGCGGAGTCAAATCACACGATCTTGGTGGCCAATTCACGTCACCTCTGCGAGAGATAACCCTACCCGCAAACCGTTCATGCAGAATGTCGATTGTGTCGTTCGCTGTGTGGCAAGTAGCGCCATCTTGCTGGAACCACATGTCATTCACGTCCATATTGTTCAATTTAAGCCAAAAGAAATTGTTTATCATTGATCTGTAGCGCTCACCGTTGACGGTGCTGGCCTCGC
This sequence comes from Herminia tarsipennalis, assembly GCA_945859575.2. Classification (NCBI taxonomy): domain Eukaryota; kingdom Metazoa; phylum Arthropoda; class Insecta; order Lepidoptera; family Erebidae; genus Herminia; species Herminia tarsipennalis. The sequence continues at coordinate 4,703,942 of OX243849.2, read as the reverse complement.
CAACTTCGTTTTCGAAGAAGTACGGACCAATGACGCCGCCAGACCAAAATCCGCACCAAACAGTTACTTTTTGTGGATGCATTGCTATCTGGTGAACCTCATGTGGGTTGTGGTCATCCCATATACGGCAATTTTGCTTATTAACAAAACCATTCATCCAAAAATGTGCCTCGTCGCTAAAGATTATTTTTTGGCCAAAATCGGGGTCCTCTTCCAAGCGTTCCGACGCCCATTCAGCGAACACACGGCGTTGTCTATGGTCATTAACTTTGAGCTCCTGGGTCAGTTGGATCTTGTATGGATGCAGACCCAAGTCCCGACGCAAAATTCTCCAAGTTGAAGTCTGCGAAAGGCCGAGTTCTTGTGCACGGCGAGAAATCGACTGCTTCGGAGTCTCCTGAACACTCTCACGTACAGCGGCGATGTTCTCGGCCGATCTGGCGTTCCTTTGACGTAAAGGTGTTGGTTGGTTGTTTACCGAACCGGTCGTCTCGAATTTAGTCACCAATCGTTGGAGAGTAGACTTTGAAGGGCCACCGCGTCTGCCGTAAAATGGGCGCAATGCGCGCAACGTTTTCACTAACGAACACTCATTTTGATAATAAAGTTTTATCATTTGCACATGCTGCTCAACCGTGTAACTTGCCATGGTGATTTGGCATCAGTGACTGAATAAGAAAAAACAGATTTGACAGATGCCGCCAAATCAAAATGGCCGCCACAGATTATTAATATCGACCCGCTCTATTTGAAAGACCCTTTACAAGGTTAATGGTCCTATGGCGCTGATTGTAAACGCTGAGGACATCTACATATCTTTGCAACCATGTTTCCTCTATGTAAGAGTTAAATAATTGATAATTATCACCTGTAGGAGTATGATGTAGGATAGCAAGCCATGCTTCTTGAAAATAGTATTTTGGTAAAAACGCTATCGAGGCGCATATAGAAATGTGCTTTCGTCCCTCTTTTGTAGCATTAAGTTCAAGAGCAGATGCTTTGCGCAAAAGGCTTTGACGATAATGAAATTGGCATCCAATGACCGCCACACTTGGGAACACGATTTTAATGGCATTTATAGCAGCCAATTCAAAATCAACATGAACTTGCTGTGGTGTTTGGATAATATTTTTCAGAAATGTGAAAACCCGTAAGTATAGTTATATCTTCAGTTTTGTTGGGAAGAAGGCAGTATATCAAAGGAACAATATTGGTTTCTGTTGCTGTACTACCTATATCGGCATGGATTGTGTAAAGTTGCTTATACGGTTTCGGAGTATTAAAAATTCCATCAAAAAATATATCAGTAATGTCCCGACTGTTTAATATTTCACGCGCTAATGGCGTCATGAAAACTAGAATTTCATCTTGAAATACTAAAAACTCCTTGGCTAATATCTCGGGTACGATTATTTCTTCCGTAGTGTTATAGGTGGATTGACTGAATCCATGCATTTTATATCTTGCTTTATATAAAGAATTCTTAATACAATTAAACTTTGGAACATCGTCCACGAATTCCGAGTCTGCGTCTTTAAGGTAATCCACACTTTCTTCATAAATAAGTCGAATTGAGCCAAACTCCTCCTGCACTCTCTTTTTGCAAGCGTCAATAGCAACAGCTACAATGTTGGAAGAAGGATCGGCTTCACATTCATGATCTCTGTGCCTTGTCACGACAGATTCTTGGCTTAATGTAATGCTACCGCTACACATATACCTATTTTTGCATCTCCACCAGGTAGATCCATTTTTGTTGGTCTGCGCCAGATTGTAGCGGTATCCGTCCTTCAAAAGAACTTTTTTATTTCGTTCAGACACAATAAACTTTAAATCACTAGCCATTTTGCAAAAATAATTTGAAATAATATGAAATTAATTAATTCACGATGTACTTAATGAATTATACCTGACATTGCATTGACATTACCTATCTATTTGCTGTGCATAGTTATTTATAGAGTAACGAGTTTGTATCTGAATATCCTTGTTACAGGTTTCATAACTAAACTATAACATTACCATAACCTTAAACCACGCCTTGAACCTTATTCCCCCAGGGCTCTTACATACACCAAAAAAAATGATATCGTATCTGAACATAACTGTACAAATTGACAAAAGTTGGTGTATTATGTAAAGTGACCAGATGGGGAAAATGACTAGTTAACAAATTGACTAATTAGAGAAACTGACGACTTTGAGAATATCATGAAATTGACGAATAAGGAAACTGACCGGTTAGAGAAACTGACAGATTGAGGAAACTGACGAATGATGACCCGACCCCTAATGATCCGTAACTATTGTGAACTTTCTACCATATAAGTATGGTCTAAAATATTTACATGCCCAAATTACGGCTAATAATTCCTTTTCTATAGTACTATAACGTGTTTCTGCGTCATTTAAAGTTCTGCTAGCGAAAGCAATTGGCCTATCGCTTCCTATTGGTCCTTGCGATAAAACTGCGCCAAGTGCATAATTTGAAGCATCAGTAGTCAATAAAAACGGTTTATTAAAATCTGAAAATTGCAATAATGGTGCATTCGTTAATAATTCCTTGCACTTATCAAATGCATCCACATATTCTTTCGAGAAAATTATCTTTTTACGAGGGTGGATCGAAATATTCGCGGCCTACCACATAAATACTTGACTTATTTTAATGTAACTGACCTCATTCGATTTGTTTACTCTCTGGTTGTCACATTGTAAAATTCTGTCACAATAGCATTATCTGTTTTTAAATTAGACTGAATTTTGTGAGCCTAAGTGCAGCGTTTTTAAAGAATGGAGAAAATTGAGCAACGTGCGGTCATCAAATACCTGTTTAAAAAAAAAACTGACTCCAAAAGAGATTCACGAAGATATGTCAACAACATTGGGGGAATCTGCTCCATCGTATACGACTGTGAAAAAGTGGGTTGCAGAATTTAAACGCGGACGAGAGAGTATTGAAGATGACCCTCGCTCCGGCCGGCCTACGACGTCTACGACTGAAGAAAACATTGGGAAAATCTGTGATCTGATATTGGCAGATCGGAGATTGACCATCAGGGAGATTGCTGACACTATTGGCATCTCATATGAACGAACACAAAACATCATAGTCAATGAACTTGGATTTTCTAAGGTTTCTGCGCGGTGGGTCCCCAGATTGCTTTCAGTTGAACAAAAACGAATACGGCTCACGATTTCTCGCGACAGTTTGGAAATGTTTGAGACTGATCCACAAGATTTTTTGGACAGATTTGTTACAATGGATGAAACCTGGGTACACCACTACACCCCAGAGTCAAAACAGCAATCCAAGCAGTGGAAAAAACCTGATGAACCGACTCCAAAAAAAGCCAAAACAATTTTGTCAGCTGGCAAGGTGATGGCGTCAGTTTTTTGGGATGCTAAGGGTGTCATCATGGTGGACTACCTTGCAAAAGGTGAGACTATAAACTCTGCTTATTACTGCACCCTTTTACGTCATTTGCGTGAAACGATCAAAGAGAAAAGGCCAGGACTACTCAGCAAGAAAGTGTTGTTCCATCAGGATAATGCACGCGTTCACACGTCTGTTGAATCAATGGCTCAAATTCGTGATTGTGGCTTTGAATTACTGCCCCATCCCGCCTATTCCCCTGATTTGGCACCTTCGGACTTTTATTTATTCCCAAACCTTAAAAAACACCTTGGAGGTCAAAAATTTTCATCAAATGAGGAGGTTGAAACCGCGGTGGGTGACTTTTTTGAAGGCCTTGAAGAAACTTTTTTTATGACCGGCATACAGGCGTTGGAAACCAGATGGAAGAAGTGCATTGAGTTAAGTGGAGATTACGTGGAAAAATAAAATTACTTTTGTTTATATTTTATATTGTTTTCTTGCTGAGGCCGCGAACTTTTCAATCCACCCTCGTAGCTTAAAATAGCATTACCATTTTCTAACACTGTCGGAACCTTGACGCGGATTTCCGAACGTGGAGGTAATTTTATTTTACATATAGGACTATATAATATAGGGATCTCAGTATTTTTTGTTTTTAATACTTGATTTTTCATATCCATATTTGCTTCTAACTCTTTTAATAGATCCGATCCTATCAAACCATCATATGCATTATCTACATTATATAAAAAAAACTTATGAAACATATTTGTTTTGAAAGTTCCCGTTAATGGAATATTAACTATTTCATCATGTTTGCTACGCCCATGCGTACTTATAACTACAAATGGTTCTATACCCTTAAATTGTGAAAAATATTCGTTTGCCTTTTCTGGCTTCATAAATGAACGAGTACTTCCCGTGTCAATCATAAATTTAGCTTCGATTTCTGGCAACATTATGTGCGGTAAATCGAAAGCGTTGTTTCTATCCAAATTAATATTGATTATTTTTGGTTTTCGTCTTGGTAGGCTTCTACATAAAAATTTTCGTTTGTTTCAAAATTAGTCTGTTCAACAGATTCCTCATTATTTAACATATTATTTCTGGCCATTCGCATTGAGACGTCAGAATCATTATTAAAATTATTTCTTGGCGAATGATTATTATTTAACCCAAATCTAAACTGTTGGTTCTGGTTCGGTTTAAAGAATCCAGATTGCTTATAATTATTCAATGTTCTAAGAAATTGTTGTGGCTGATTAAATCTAGCCAATCCACGTTCATTGGGAGAATTGAAAATAGGCCTCTGCACAAATTGAGGTGCATTAAAATTGGGCCTAAAATTAGCATGTGGATTAAAGTTAGGTCTAAATGTATTTTGCTGATTTGGAGACGTATTTAATTGAGGTTTATAGTTATTTTGCATGGGTTGACTGTGCTGAGGCAGTCCAAATTTAAATTGAGTAATATTTTGATTACTTTTAAAATTATTTTGGTTTACATTTTGTTTAAATTTATTTTTAGCGTTATATCTAGTTTGAAAGTTAACTTTTTCAGTGACAACTCCTAAGGCATCTTCTAAATTTGTACATTTGTTTAATCTCACAAATTTCAATAGTTCCTCAGGTAAATTATACAAAAAGACATTTAACGATGTATTATTGTATATGATATATTTTGCGGCTTTTACGCCCTCGTCAGTTAATAAATTCACTTTCGAAATCAAAGAACTTTTTACACATTGAATTCTATGGCACAACTCTATATAACTTTCGTTAGGTTTTATTTTAATGTTTTCCAATTCTATCGCGATACAAGCTTCTGTTCTCGGATCGCCAAAATGTTGGATAAGAAGTTCTTTGAAACTTTCCTAAGTATTAATATTTGCTCTTTCACTTATTAAAATAGCTGCTTTTCCTGCGAGCCTACTAGTTATACAATGAAATATGTAAATTTCCTGAGCGGCATTATTTTCCACTCTGAAACTCCTTATCACATATTCACATTTAATAATAAATAGAGTTAATAGTTTTTCATCTCCATCGTAGCTTGGGTTAATACACTGGACTTCTTTAGGTATTAATTGTACCTGATTCATTTTGCTATACTAACACACTTATATATATGAAATTTCAAAAGGTTTAACTTTAGCTTCTAGCACACAATATTTTTAAGGCAAAAATAACAATCGTAACTGGCAAGGTTTGTCCAAATTACGTTCCCTAAGGTATAGTTAGCGATTTGGTCTAACTACACGTAAAAATGTAACCTGGCAATGTTTGGACCGAAATTACACAAAATAAAATAATTAACGTGAAATTGACGATGCAGTTCAATTAAACTAAAATAAAAACATGGATATAGACAGGAATTAGTGGCGATAAAAGGATCTACTCACATAAAACCATGCCCCATGCCTGGATTGAGATGTCCTTTCCGCTGCTTCTGCGCCGATGCCGATCGTTTGACAAATTTATATTTTTTATTTAGGTTCTTTACGGATTTCTGCGTTTTGTCACTCGTTCGCGACGATGGCCTATTTTCGTGCACTTTTTACCGCGACTTGGACTATACCTACGACTTTAAGAAAATCCGACCCGACTGCGCCAGTCAAATAATAACACGCGGTGTTTGTGTTTTTAAAAACTTTATTTACAATACACGCGTGCTCAGCATGAGCAACAGAATGGAACAATCTGATGTGTCTAGTATCAAGACACGGTTTTATATATTAATCTTATATGTGTTAAAATACGTGTAAATACAGGGTTAGTTGCATGTGCAACTTGGTGACAGACCACCCATCAATGGTGTTCTATTAATCATTAACATTCCAATATTTGATATTTATAATTGATTTGGTCATCATTAATTTTGTAGTAATTGATCTAAATGAGTCTTCGACGGTGGTTCGTCTCAGGCTTGGTTTACTAACATGAATTGGGGTTTGGGTTGGCCACCCATAACTAGGTATATACAAAGTTTATTTACAAAGAAAAAGGAAAAAAAATGTGACGTTAAGAACCGCCAACATTATGTATAATAGAGGTAAAGAAAGACTAAAAGGAGGTAGATATGAGGAAACAATAAAATAATAAGAAAATAAAAAGTAACAAGAAATATAAAATGTGTATAATTATAGAAAATAAGTGGACAGAAACGAGTTCAGTAGGGGTACAGGGAGGGAAGGGATAGAGAAGGGAGCTGAAAGAAAATAAAAATAAAGAAATAAATTAGCCAACCTTAATAAAAGTAATAGACTGACACGACTGATTAAGAAAAAAAATTAAGCTACGGAAAAAAATACATATATAGATAGATAGATACATAATGAGACAACGATATAAGTAGATAATGAGACTACGATAAGAAGCGGTGAGGTGAGAGATGAGTCTTCCAAAGGTGCAGCCAAATTACGCTAAAAGCGGTGGATACTTGTGCAAGTATTTATTTTTGAATTTTGAGAAGGTCGTGGGTGGTATGCTTGATGAGCGCCAAACTGTACTGAAATGAAAGTTTAGGGTTTAAAATAGAACTATATTTACAAGAAGAACTTAAAAACTACTTAAAATTAAAGTAAATTTAGAAAACCGATGCGGCGTCCAGGCGGAGATGCGGCGCTGGTAGGTGTAGGTGCGGCGTCGGCAGAGATGCGACGTCGGCAGATGTGGCGTCAGCAGGCACCGATGCGGCGCCGGTAGGTAGAAGGTGCGACCCGGTAGATAGAGAGGCGACGCCGGTAGGTAGAGAGGCGGCGCCGGTAGGAATGGTCACTTTTGGAGAGTTGTCTTTTCTCTGAATTTTCTTTTGGAGAGTTCGACTTCTCTTTTAGAGAGCTGTTTCTTCACTGCCCTTTCTTCGGATTTTTCTTCATAAAGAAAACTCTCTAGAAGCATTTAAAATTTTAAAGCGTATCTTATTTTAAATTTAGGATTTACGCACAGCCAGTTTCAAAATGTAGTACATACTTTACAAAGAACTCTATGCTTATCTTGTAGTCATAGAAACCATAGAAAATATTTGTCGACATGACAGATTTGATTTATCAAAAATAATGTTTACAATAAGTATTACAGAGATATTAAAGAAGAGATTATGTTTAAAATGGCGAAATACATAAACAATGGGATATATACGGAAATGCCACGAAATAACACTACAAGGACATATGAGGCCATCAGCGCCAAAGTGACCTAACCTTGAGATAGGTACATTAGAGTAAAGAACATTCTTAGGTAGACATAATTTTGTGATATTGATTATGATCAACAATTAGATACGACTGTAAACTGTGATGATTTTCTTGTTATTTTACTTAATTGCCTTCGTCATAACATTTAAATTTTGTTAAAAACAAATACTTTTAAGTAATATTTTTGAGGGTTGGGCCACTTTTGTATTTCAGTTCAGGATTGATATTGTAAATTAAATACAAGGTTAGGCTACAATTAAAACAAGGTATATAAAAGAAACATATAAATTTTATTTAAATAACATTTTAAAGTAAATTTTTATTGATTTTATACCTATTTTATTCATCAAGACGGTCATCATTGAAAATAACATCACTTGAAGTTGCTGAGGTCTTTAAACTATTATAAAAGATATGATGAATGGGTGGAATAAAGTTTAACAATTCCAATAAATCTTTTTTTTTTCATTTCACTAATGTCATGGCCAAGATTTTCAATTATAACTGAGTTTCTTTTTTTAAAATCAACTTCTTGGAAAAGAACTTCTGGATTATTAGAATATTTAAAATAAAGTTTGAAGGGATGCATGTCATGATACAAAATCCATTGCATTTTTAACCACTCTACTTTACCTTTATCTGTAGCAATTTTTCTGTTAGTAATGTTTTTCTCTAAAGTTTTACAAGAAAAAAATAAATCTTTGTTCATTGATATTATTTTAAATGGTTTATTCTTTCTAGCGGCTAAAATTACCTGTTCCTAATCTTTAGGTATAAAAATGTTTTTGAAAAACCTTTTTTTCTTTTCAATAAGGCCAAAGTCACTAACTAGAAATTTATGGTCAATTTTAATTGTAGTGTAATTAGAACTAGAAACAATGTATTGGCAGAAAAGGGCCATCTTAATATTGCGGTTTTGGCCGCCACATTGATCTGAGTACATAATGAGATGTTTACATTTTACAATATGTTTGAGAAAGTATAATAGGCAGGATGCTATTTCTTGGGGCCCACGTGATGCTACACTTTCATCCCATGTAAACATAAACACATCATCATTTTTCATATTATGTATCACCAGGCAGTATGCCAAAGTTGTCGTTAATAATAACATATGCTTGTGCTGATAACAGGGGTTGGAAGGGTTTTCATAAGATCAAAAGATATTATACAGACATCTTCGTCTTCTTTATACAACTCTACATCCTTCTTGACACCTTCCCTAGCAACCTCAGTTTTAAGCAGATGTAATTTTTGATCTTGTTCTAATTTTAATTTTTCTACTTCATTAGTACAAGCTTTTAATTTAATAGCAAATACGTCACACCTCTTACAATAATCAGTTATTGGTGTATGAAAACTCAAGTTGAACTCCTCATTAAATACTTTACTAAAAATTAATTTTGATGGTGGATTTGAAACCTTTTCAGTATAAAGGGAATAAAGAATACTTAAATTTAAATCTGGTGCTAAATATTTACGGTTTTCTGACTTATGCAATGAATAATGAGACTCATATGAGGGGATAGAGTTGATAAATTCTTTTATTTGTTGTATTTTATTGTCAAGAGTTTTATTGGCAAAAACACAATGACCTATCCAATGGAGGTGTAGAGATGGAAGCTTTATTTTTTAATAATCTACTTATTCTTCCATCGGAAACCATATAAGTATTTTTAAAAAAGCTTTTACACACTAATACCTCTTTCCCATTGCAATCAGAAAGGGGTGCCTTGTATTTTGCCTTCTTGAGTTTTCATTTGTTGTATAGGTACGAGACTTAGAAATTACTTTAATAAGTGAAAACAAATAGGATGTTTGCAAGTCAAAATTTGCTAAATCATAAAATTCTTTAAAAAGTTTTCTTTGTTGTTCAGCAATTATTTTTAAATTACATTTGTTTTGACATGCACACAATCCTACCTTAGGCATTTTAGCTGGTACCGTGACTCCCTTGTAGTTAAAATATTTTTGTCCTTTCGCTCTCTTCGCTTTCTTCAAATTACGCACCCAATTTTCAGGTTTTCTTAATCTTTTCTTTGATGTCTTAGTTGAACTTTCTGATGGAGAATCACCATTCAAAATTGCCTCTAAGTTCGGTGAAGAAGGCGGGCTAGGCGGTTGACTTGGCAGGTACTCTGAACCAGAGTCTTCATAATCGCCGAACATAGCTGAAATACCACCATTCCATTAGTATATTCTTACATAAAACAATATACCAATTGCAAACAGAAACTAACAATAAATATACTTACTCCGCATGCTATCTTCAATATCCTCCATTCTGATTACTACTTCAAACAAATAGGTAAATAAGTTCAGCAATTATATTAACAATTTCTTCATAAAATTGTAATATTCTTATTAAAAACAATTATTGAGTCGAAGTCCCGCCAAATGTCGAAGAAGTTTTTCAGTGAGTTTGACATTTTATGTTCAACTGTCAGACAACCTAACCCGCCAAATTAAGAATGGTGCTAGATGCAAAAATGGCCCAACCAGCTTAGGCCACTTTTGCATTATGGCTGGATGAAAAAAAAAAATGTAGAAACGAATTTTGTACCGCCATCTATTATGAAAGTAACAAATCAAAGTTAGGCTATTTTTGTGTTAAAGTTTTATCAATTTGTAATCGTATGCGATAGTTAGATTATAAACAAAAAAAATGTGGCTTAGGCCGCTTTTGCACTGACGGCCTCATATATATATACACGAGGTAAGAATTATCACTACAATAGGTCTTTCCACGGTAGTTTTCGTATGTTAGACAAAATTTATAAAGTTTGGCGTACTTAATAAAGTTATCTTCCTTCAACCAGCCTGAAGAGTTGGCGTCACCATCTGAACCTACTGGTCCTCTTGCAATGAAGTGTTCCCTATAATTTTCCCGCGGGAAAACAATAGCTGTCGCAGTGTCTGCAATTGGGAACATGGTGCCAATGTTCCCAATTTCAAACACTGCGACAGCTACTGTGACAAATGTACCGCGTTCGCCGGATGTCATTTTCCCCAAACTTTTCGCACCACGACGGGCAATTATTTTGCCAGGATTATGTACGGTGGTGAGACCGGTTTAATGTCACATGTCGAGGCTCAAATTTAAGTGCCGGTAAACATTTTTTAGGTTTTCAAAGAAAGCACGTCGGTTCTGTGCTCAAACCCGATAAGTGCTAAAAAGTGAGTTCAGAGTCATTCAATGTCAAAGGTTTGAGAACAAATTAAGCAGTTTTTAGTAATTCAATTCATAGTTATTTTTTTTTAAAGGAAAATATCTACAAGAACACGTTATAGTATAATTTAGCCGTATTTTGTGTGAAGATTTCTTGTAAAAATAACATTTATTGAGTAAGGTGTTGCTTTATAGTGTTTTACCACTAAGAAAATGACTGATTTGAATTCGTTATAGTTTAATAATCACATACAATTAAAGGACAAAAAAAATTAAACTGAATTATTATAACCATTAGCGTGTGTTTCCACTAAAGCGGAGCGGAGCGAAGACGTGCAGATCAAAGCACATAACATTTTGCTGTTGGGTCCTAGCGGAATTAAGAAAGTCGTGGCGGTCAAACCAACTGTCTTAACAAGTTGAAACTATTCAACTAGTCAAGAAAGTTAGTTTGTCCGCCACGACTCCTTTCCGCTTCGCTGCAGTGGAAACGCACCCTTATAACATTATTTAAAAAAATGACAAATGATTACGGGAGTATGCGCATTACTCGTCGTTGGTGTCGTTTTCAACATTACTATTGAATGTTTTCATGTTATTAATCCAGCCATGTAGTTCTTCTGGTATTATATCCTTTTTACACATCGTGACGAGGTCTTTCTTCTTCGCTGCACTTATGGGCAATTGACTTTGATATAATGACTCTAAAACATCTGGCAAAGGCACTGCAACAGATGGTGGGTTTGAACGTCGCGTAGATCGCGAATTTGAAGTGTTCAGATTTGTATTCAAAACTTTCAACTCAAGAAAATTCTCTGACATGTCGTAATTAAAGTAAATTTTAAAATCTCCACGTACGTATCGCAACCTCTTAATTTTTAGCCAATTTACTGCTTGATTCATATTATCCTTGTTTTTATTCTTCATAATAATAGAACTCAGATTTTTAAGGTCTAACATCTCATTGTATTTAAATTCTTTCACCTGGTAGTTATCCACCTCTACGGTTTCTTTTTCTCCCTCTTCGTTTTTAAAAGCTTTCCGTTTCTTATTCCTGGCTTGTATAAATATATTCTTCCAATCTGTGACACTGTTAATTGATGTGACTTTTTTAGCAGCATTTTCAATAGCGGAGTGCATCGAGTCCACCTCCAAGTGAGTGTGTCCACTTTCAAGAAACTTTTGCTCTATGATTTGTAGATGATCTATTTTGTGGACAGCCCAGAGCAAAAGAGCTGAAATATATTGGTTGCGGTTCTGTCCACTACATGTGGCGGAAAAGATGCTCACCTCTGTCACAGATTTCGACATTTCATGAGATAGGTAATATAAGAGACAGGTTCCTATTTCACTAATTCCCTTTTTGCCATTAAGCTCACTCCAACATAGGCAATACGCATTATTTGGACGACGCGCTTCGTATATGGTGAAGTTGTAAACTACTAATTTTCTCATGTAATATAATACACTAACCCTCCCACTAGGAATCTGTAAAACCGCTTGTAAATCCATAGTTAACGACATAAATTTGTCATCAGTGTTAGCCCTTACCTTATCAGCATCTTTTGCCGCTTGACATGTTATTTTTCGCTGAATATGTTCTTGATATTCAAGTTCTAGTTCTTCTTTAGATTCGGCCTTGTTATATTTTGTACATATGACGCGTAAATCTTTTTTAGGGCTGAAAAAACTCAAATTGTACTGTTTTGTAAAAAATTCTCGGTATTTATTTTCAGAAACTGGTTCCCTGTTCACTTCTGTACATAGTTCTGTATACAGTCGATGCATATTAAGAATAGAATGGACGTCTGGTCCTAGGTATTGTTTTTTGCTATTCTTTCGGCAGTAGTGTGATTCCAGGGATACCTTTTTTACTCATAATGATTTTTGTCCTATTTAAAATTGTCATAATAAATTAGGCATAATTTTCTTTGTCATAAAAATAGTGTGCCATAACTGGTTTTTAGCATACTGTGTTATTAAGCATAAATATTATATATCCTATTATATTTATTCATAACTTTGATATGCATAAAGTTGTAAAGCATAATAATTAGTTTCCATAAGTAGCACGTCTCATAATCGACTCTTGACATAATCAAAATTTGATATAATTATGAAAATAATACATAATATTGTTAGGTCGAAATTAATTATCTTTAACACCCCGACTCAGAGCAATCCGACTCGGATAGGTTAGGTTAGAAGACTAAGGCGGGAGCGAAGCGAAGCGGAGCTCCCGCCTTAGTCTTCGTGTTAGGTTTTTTTTTTAAACCACCCAAAAGTAGGAGCCCCGCGAAGCGGGGCTCCGTCGAAGATAGTACAATTTTATGCGCCTACATGTTTGACGATAGCAATGTATAAAATAGTGTAATATTGTTATTAAAACTTTTGTAGTTAATTTTTCGGCATATAGTTTGTATGCTTATAATAGTTATGGTTATGCGTCGTTATGCGTAAGTAAAGTTATGCTTTGGCATAGTATGCGTTTTAAATATTATGCTTATAGTGATTAGGATTAAAAAATTATGATTAAAAAAGTTATGACGCATGAGAATTATGCGTAACTAATATTAGGAGTATAAACATTATGCAATGTTAAATTATGACATAAAATCGTAGGAATAAAAATAGAGAACCGTGATTCCATAACCGGGAAGGATTCAATATGTTTTTTTACAAAATTGACATCATCTTGTTTGGTTTTATTTGGAGGAGCTTTCTTGCCACGTTTATCACTTCCATCATAAAGTCCTAAGCAATCAACTTTATTAAGAGCATCATAGATGACATCTGCACTTATACACAAAGTGGCCGTGAAAAACTTTTGACATACTTGAATTTTTTCGCTACCTTTTTGGAAAAAACATTTTTTGCTGAATAAGCGATCAGTTTTATTTGACTTTTTTTGTAGTTTTCGTGTTTTCACAGGATGTATGGTGATACAAGAAATAATAAAGTTCTTTTTAGTTTTATCCAGTATCCAGTCCATACTGTAAAAATGTCTACAAAGCGAGTCTCGCTCCGCTGGAGTAAAGTTTTTGGTGCATTTATAAAGACACTTATCACAACTTATAGATTTAGGTACTTTAGCAGGCTGTAGAACACTCCTCGTCTCATAGAATAGCCCTTCAGCTTTTCTGGCCTTTTGAATATTTCGCTTCCATTCTGTTGGTTCTGGTTTTCTACGTCGCTTTAATGGCTTTACTGATATCCACATTTTATCTAAGATATTAAAAATAATCTTCGTAACTATTTCGCAAGGTTAAGCAGCTACGTCGACAGGTAAATTGCCTATATCACCATCAAATAAATCAACTTCATGTGAATGTCTTGATGCGATCGAGTCATCATCCAAGTCTGGCTGGTAAGTAGGGTCATGATCGGAGTAGTCGCTGCCGAATAAATGTACTTCATCATAAGGGTACTCTAAATAGTTATTTGCCTTCTTACTGGTAGACGGCACTAAAAGAAAAACGGAAAGAACATAGATTACGGACTCATCGCTGTACATACAAAAAAATACATATCGAATTGATACGCTCTTTCTATTTTGAAGTCGTTTGCTAAGTTTGAAATGAAAATTCATCTTGGTCTTCTGACAAACTGCCTATATTAACAATTTCGTTCAAACTAGTGGCTATTTCTAGTTGCGATTCGTCTAGGTCTGATGATTGATTAGAACGATTATTTAAGCTTGATGGCTCTATAACAATGTCTGAAATATAAAAATATATAATAAAACAAACATAAATTAAGCAGATAATAATAATTTACTTTATACCATCAACATACCATCAATATTCCTTTGAATATCATTGTTTCGGTCTTTATTTTCGAAAAAATCGACTAGGCCACTCAAAGAATATGTTTCACAGTTTAAACTCTCTGAAATAAAAGTAAAATATAGAATAATACCTATACCTAATAATCACTTAAATACTGCTTACTTTTTATGGCCCACCTGAGGGTAAGCTCAGTAGCTTACAATAAGTATTCTCACAAGTATACTGTCCTCGCTACTCAGTCGACCAGCTTTGTCTACTCACCCCCATGCAAGACATAGCATGGTAGATGGTCTCGGAACCCTCGGTTGAATTTTACGAAAGCCACGGATATTTAAGGGACACAAGTTGAATTCTAATGCCGTCGCCGCACGTTTAAAGCTTTTACTAGCACGTTTAATGTTAGGATTACGTACAGTATGATCGACTGATAAATAAATCATCGTATGTGCTCTGTGGTCATACCCAATAAGTCGCCACATCTGACACGTAGCACAATAATAAAATGACCAGTAAAGATTTTAGTATAATAGGTAAAACCCTATAAGTCATTCGTTTCGAAGTACGGTTGCACTTGTACCCACATATCTGCCACATTACGCGAGATAGTAATAATAGTTAATAGTAATATAGGTAGGTATACTGTTATTTTGTGAATGTTGTTGATACAAATCAAGAAATTCGACGAGTAGATATCTACTCGTATTGTTCAAATACAGGGTGGGCCATAAATTTTTGCAAATAGCAACACTTGATTTCTCGAAAACCGTTAGAGGGAGGGGCGCGCGGGGTGCGGGGAATGATGCGCCACTTCGTGCAATTTTAGTCACGATGGAGCGCTTCACGGGAGAACAGCGTGCTTTTTGTGTAAAAAAATTTTACAAAAGCAACGACTCCTACGTTACTGTACGACGCCTATTTAGGGTTGAATACGGATTACGCCGTATAAGTGAGTGTCCAAGTGTTAATTTAATTAAAGCTTGGGTCAAGAAGTTCGAGCAAACAGGATCGACAACGAATATTAAACAAACAGGGCGGCCACGTTCGAGAAGAAGCGAAGAGAACATTCGGGAGGTTGAAATTTTCGTAAAAAACGATCCAGAATCATCTACGCGTAAGCTTTCGGCGGCTCTAGCAATACCAAGAACTAGTCTGCGGCGAATTTTGCATTTGGACCTTAAACTACACCCATATAAGCTTCAAATTGTGCAGGAGATGAAGCCAAACGATTACATTCAACGTAAGTTATTGGCTGACACTATGTTGGAGCGATTCTCTAGCCTTGAGAATGTATTGTTTACGGACGAGGCCCATTTTCACATCAATGGGCACGTAAATAAACACAATTGTCGGTACTGGAGCACGGAAAACCCTCACATTAAACACCAAAAACCCCTTCATTCACCTAAAACGACAGTATGGGCTGCCATATCAGCAAAAGGCATAATCGGTCCGTATTTCTTTGAAAACAGTCAAGGAAATAACGTAACTGTAAACTCAGTGGAATACGTGAAGATGTTGCGAGAATTTTTGACACCACAGTTACAAGAATTTGAAGGATACAACAGCAGGACTTGGATGCAACAAGATGGAGCAACATGCCATACGTCAAATGTGACTTTACCGGTGGTCAAAGAAATGTTTCCTAACAAATTGATTTCTCGCAGAGGTGATATTCCATGGCCTCCAAGAAGCCCAGACCTTACACCTTGCGATTTTTTCTTGTGGGGATATCTGAAGAGTCGAGTGTACCATAATAAACCAACGACCATATCCCAATTGAAAGAAAACATCCAAGAGGAGATAGCCGCGATTCCTCGCAGCATGTGTCAACGAGTTTTCCAAAGTTTACGTTGTCGATTGCAGGAGTGCCAGCAACGAGACGGGACACATCTCGACGATATCATTTTAAAAAAATAAATTTCAATAAATGTTTATTACGTTAAATAAATCATCAACAAAATAATATTAGTAGTTTTATTTTTATTCATGTTTCAAATGTGCAAAAATTTATGGCCCACCCTGTATAAATCGGCAAATGTAATACGTGAAATGTTTGTTTATTCCATTGAATGAAGGTAATGATTAATTACCTTCATTCAATGGAATAAACAAACTAAATTAGGTACCTACGTATTGTCACGTAAACTATGGAACTATCTATATAAATCACTTTTAATACGTTTTGTCATGAAAAGATATATAATATTTACTTACCTACTTCCATATTGTTATTGCAAGCTAGTTGCACAAGTCTTCTGGCTCTATCCCCCATCCTTACTCCTTTTGTTTCCGTAAATATTTCGTAATGTGAATTTGCGGCAAGCCTGTAAAAGCGTCTCGCTCGCGGAATAACTTCTCTCAACGGAATAACTTCGTTCGGCTGGCAAACGCTGCGTGCGGGCTGGTTGAGGAGCGGGGGTGCATTGCATTCAATTGTACTTATTGGGTCCTACCCCGAATCATGTTAGGATAATATTGTTATGCGCGGTTTCGTAAATAACCAATAACAAATATTGAATTGAAAATATTATTATGTCTTCATTCTGATAAAGAAGATATATATATATTTAAATTATTTTACCGTTTGTATTTTTTTTAGTATAATACAAATAAGTAGTGCTGAAATCCGACAAGTATATTTTATTGGTTTTACGTCCTGAGAAAGTAACACTTTACGACGCATCACCGAGGGGTAAAACCAAATAACCCGTAACACTTGGTCTTACATCATATGGCATTTTTAGTCTAACATGATTCACCAAAAGCTAAATCCAAGTAAATAGATGTTATTTGATTCTTCCACCACGAAACCAAGTTAACTTTAAGCATTTAATTAAAATAAGTTTTGTTAAAGTTTTCTACCATTAAGTTAATTACAAAATATCGCCAATTACCTGGTTATAAACCTACTTATCTTTGTTTACACACGGAACTTGACGTATCTGAATAGACCACTAGAAAGATCGCCAAAAATTATGTATGTTTGGTTTAGAATCTGTATTTCTCAATTTTTGCGACTTATCGGGTTTTAGCACCGAACCGACGAATTATATATATATATATATATATATACAGGGTGTAACAGAAAGGTGTGGTCAAATTTCAGCCGCGGATAGGGTATGTTATCAGTATTGCACCTATCACGGTGCCATAGCTGGTTGCACGATTATTACATAGTTATAGCATATTCTTTTTCTCAAAATTCAGTAGTGAAATGCATATGGCATAAGAATTATACCTCCCCTGGTACAAAATTAAATTGGATTAGAGGCATAAAACTTTTTAAGTCATACTCTTTTTAATTAATAACTTTTTCATTCATAAATAAACGAATGAAAAAATAATAAATATTTTTTAGGGTACTCCGATTTTGATAAAATTAGGTATGTGCACTCAGTATCATGGGCACATACCAATCCTTGAATATGACCACACCTTTCTGTTACACCCTGTATATATATGTGTGTGTGTGTGTGTTTGTCCAATCATTTCTCCGAAACTATAATTTTCATTGGTACCATTATTTTTTCCATATTTTAGAGTTGGATTTATTAGCACAACACAACACACACAATTTTTGGAATAAAAAAATGTAAGTGTGTTTGCATGTTTGTTCAATCATTTCTCCGAAACTAGAAATTTCATTGGTACCATTATTTTTTCAATATTTTAGTGATGGATTTATTAGGTACTTTATATTACACAACTGCTAAAATCAAATTTATGAAATAAAAAAATGTAAGTGTGTTTGAATGTTTGTCCAATCACTTCTCCGAAACTAGAAGTTTCATTCGTACTATTTTTTTTTCCATATTCTAGTGATGGATTTATTAGGTACTTTATAAATCCATCAATAAAATATAATACAAAATCAAATTTATGAAATAAAAAATGTAAGTGTGTTTGTATGTTTGTCATGAATCTCATTGGTACCATTATTGTTTCCATATTTTAGTGATGGATTTATTAGGTACTTTATATTAAATATGTATGAGTACTTTGTATTATGGCTCAAAAATTTAGAAAATAACACAAATACAAAATATGTTTTGCCAAGAATTTGTAAAATACAATGGTAACTTTATAAAGGCATATAATCACAATCCTCATTGTAAGACTCATATCAAAATATAAACTCGTCGACAGTGGTGTCCTGCCAACGGTTGATGCGACTATTGAGATAGAGATTGTGGCTTTCGAGCAACTGGGATGCCACTTGCTGAGCATATATGTTGGTGTCCAAAGCAATGTGCTCCATAATTTGCTGATCCCATATGGCAATGAAAATGTCGTACAGAACACCAGATGGATTTGTCGGACCTACATTATTCTGTGAGAATCTTTCTCGCCTCGATTCAGGTGGAATCAAAGCCATTGGATTGTCTAAGGCCGCATTGAAACACCGCGGCATTAAGCGAATCGCCCTCTCTTCCTCGTCGGAACTTGGTTCCCTATAACAAATGAAAAGTAGGTAAACCGGTTGCAAGGTACCAAATCTTTATTTCTCTTGTCCTAAAGTTTGAGTCTGCTTACCATAATTGAGGGCAAACTCGATCTCGGCATCATTCAGGTTCGAACGATACGAGGGTGAGGACGAGGCCGGTGGCGTGTCCCTCTGGTGGAGGCCTCCAGCGCGCTGTGACACTCAACATACCTGCAACAAACAAAAAAAAGGTTTTACAACAAAGAAAGAACGAAATACACAAAAATAATACAGTGAGATTAAATTAGATAATTGGATACATGATTCAAAATTTTAGCATGGTCTTCTTCTAGAAAATCAATGAACAAATTACAGCGCTGGTCCACGACCACGTCGCCGGCTGGTGGTGCTGGCGACGTTGAGGGACCCTGGTCCTTGTCAATACTGAAACATTAAAATAATAAATTAAATCTATGTACAAGTTGGTAGAAAGGAAAAGAATTACTCAAATATATAAATATATTTAATATATAAACTAATATATAAATATATAATATTATAAATAATATGAAGGGGGATAAACCTATATAAAAGGAGTACATATGATTTGAAATATGATAAATATAATGATGAAGAATAATTACATGACAATAATTAAATGATGTACGATGAAGAGTGGTAAAACAAGGTTTTATACATACTGGTTTAGTGCAACCAACACAGAACGTGTGCGTCCGTTTTTTACATACGGCGCATGTGTTAGAAAAATAGAGATAGAACTACTATTTTAAAAACTACATTTATTATTAGGTCAGGATATACAGGGTGTTTGGAGGGTGAGTAGCGATAGGAAAATGGTTGATAGGTAATGCTGTTGGCTACTTGTTGCGTCTAATAAAATACAATTTTACCCTAAGTTTAACTAGTACTTATAGTAATAATAATAATAATAATAATAAATTTATTAAACTTCTTACATGTTACAATCATACAATGTATAACCAACTCCCAATATAGGGTAACCCTGTGTCTTAGGAGTTAGTTCCTTCCATTAGGCACAGCTTAAAATAAATACAGTGAACATCATAATAATCTATAAGTGCG
Organism: Herminia tarsipennalis; assembly: GCA_945859575.2. NCBI lineage: Eukaryota > Metazoa > Arthropoda > Insecta > Lepidoptera > Erebidae > Herminia > Herminia tarsipennalis. The sequence goes on along the minus strand of OX243849.2, from coordinate 4,683,884 downwards.
TATGTGTATTATATGTGCTTGTGTAGTGTGTGTGTGTGTGTGTGTGTGTGTGTGTGTGTGTGTGTGTGTGTGTGTGTGTGTGTGTGTGTGTGTGTGTGTGTGTGTGTGTGTGTGTGTGTGTGTGTGTGTGGGTGTGTGTGTGTGTGGGCGAGAGAGTGAGAGATTATGCTTCAATTATCGTAATTAATAGAGATTCTAAGTCATTATATTGTAATTGATTAAGCCACTCAATTATTTTCTCTTTGACCTGGTAGTTGCTCAGTTTTTTTAATGGAATCACTTTTTCTATTTTGTTGTACAGTTTAGGTGCAAGGTATGTATAGTGTTTTCTTCCTATATAACTGTTTAGGTTTGGAACAGGACACCGGTTCAAACGCTTATTACATAAGGGCAAATTGGGAATTATATTCCGGTGATATCTGCACAGACACTTGTATATAAAAAGTTTTCTTACACTCAGCACTTTAGCCTCGCTATATAGAAGTGAGGTAGAATACCTAAAAGGCAAAGATAGTAGTACCTTAAGTACTGCCCGTTGAGCTCTCTCAACTTCTATCATTAGCGTCTTAGCTGCCGAACCCCATGCACAGACACAGTAGGACAGAACACATTCACATAATGCTCTGTATGTTTGCAACAGAAGTGGAGGGTCTGCGACGAGTCGTAGGCTTTTAAATGCATGAATGAGTTTCCTTGTCCGATTAGCAATTGTCGATATTTGAGCTTTCCATTTTAACTTGTCATCAATAACTACTCCAAGATATTTGATGCTTTCCACTCTGCTTAAAATACAGCATGGGCATTGAGCGTTCTGTGCGTGTAACGTTCTGTTACATGGGTAGGTATGTGTTTTAATGAAAAAGTCACTGCCAGGGCTTGAAGCGCTATTCTTGCTAAAACACAAGTAGCTGGTTTTTGTGGTGTTAAGAGTTAGGAGACTATCCTCCAACCAGGCAGTAACTCTACTCATACCAACTTCCGTAAGTCGATTAACCTCCTCCCAAGAATTTCCGTAAAGGATGATAACGGTATCATCTGCAAACATTAAGATGTCCGCACCCGTAATCTGAAGACCACACAGGTCGTTGACGTACGTCAAGAATAAACTAGGTCCAAGAGTGCTTCCTTGAGGAATGCCGTATAAACATGTGAGGGTGTCGCTGTAACTACCGTCTATGCGAACAGTTTGTTGTCGATTTGATAAATAATTTTGAAACCAGCTATGTGCTATACCTCTTATTCCGAGGTTCTCCAGGCGTGTTAGAAGTATTGGCCTAGAGACTGTATCAAACGCTTTCTGGAGATCCAGGAACACCCCCACACATTTTTTCCCTTGCTCCAGATAGTTTGTCAATAAATCCGTCAGATTTAAGACAGCATCTTCAGTAGATCGGCCAGATCTAAAGCCGTATTGATTTTGTGCCAGCAATTTGTTACTCTCCAGATATTTTACCATTCTTGTGTTAACAATTTTTTCAAGAATTTTTGAGACTACACTTATTAAAGAAATTGGCCTATAGTTGCATGGATCACTCTTACTACCTGATTTGTGTATAGGTATAACAACAGCACTTTTGAATACGGTTGGATAGGTACTCGATTGAAGGCTAAGGTTACATAAATACGTGATCTTAGCAGCTTAGTAATTATTATTTCGCAATTTTTTTCGAAAATTCCCATTTATTTTGTTAAAACTTTAATTATTTTTTTATTTATGAGCGAGATGTCAAAAAAATTGCTGTTTTATCTGTGTAACAGTTTTATTATTATTGTACAGAGATACTCTGCACATTCGTGCGCCGGCTTGTCCTGAAGCCTGGTACCTGCCTGAGGTAGGTCGGAGGGTAACGCAGTTTGAGGAATAGTAATAAAACTATATCAGTGACTGACTAGTGTATATATTTCAGTAAGAACATGGGTACATTCAATTACTGAGAGAGATCCATCAGTACGAGCTAGGCTCAAGTATCTTAATCGATTGCAATGTTGTCAACCCTATATTTATAAATTCCCCAAATTATTATAAAAAAACCCATAAAATTATTATCACTAATTTTAACATTCCTGAATGAAAACCAATCATGCGCGACCGGTCGGAGTTTCATCGTCCACAAACCCTCTCCACAGATCGCCATGTTTACTCACGAATTGTGCGTGAAGCGATTGAAATTAAAAAACATAAAACTTTCAATCGGGAAGAGGGTTTCAAACTATCCGTGACGTGGAATCCAGTGATTCGTAAAACACAACCTCGTATTGTTTCGCAGTCGGTTAACATGGACAAAATCAGTGTAGTGTGCAGTGACCCTAACTTTTCGAGAAGTAAATAAATAAATAAATCATTTATTCGAAACCTACCCATTTTACATTTTTGTAAGCCTGCCAAACTGTATAGCAGTTTGTCGGCAGGGATTAGCACTTGTTTTAACATGTTCCTTAAAAACTATACATTAAACTTATTCTACCTAAATAATAATATCTAAAAACCATTTATATGACGTGGTTATTTCACACCGTGATAATTATTTTAAAGAGAGTACACACAAGGATATCAGAACAGGAAAGTAAAAGTTATTTGATTACAACAGGTATTGAACTTAACAGTACCTGCCTTAGTTGTCTTTTAAGTGACAATTTACTTATATTGCTAAGCTCTCCCCTTAGCCAGCTAATATTATTATAAATAGTAGGGATCAAATATTTATTGGTTCTCTCGCCGTAGTAGTTAGTTGCTGATGGTCGAACTAACTTACGTTCTCTCACACTTCTAGTGTTATATTTATTATGTACTTGGACCATGATCTCATCATTATCAACCTGAATATCTATCAAACTGCTCAAGTACCAACAAGTATTTGACCTTTTCATGTACTGGGAGTACCTTACACATTACAAACAGCTCCTCATAATTATCTTTACATTCTAATTTAGTTTTTCCATCGACAAGGTGTTTCATAAAACGTATTTGTAAAGATCTTACACTGTCCAGGTAAGTTTTGAATGTGCGGCCATAAGTACTAAGACCATAACTAAGCACGGATTCAACAAGGGCATAATATAAAACACGCAACGTTTTTCTGTTAATGGTTGTCTTTAAAGAGTAAAATTTACATAAGACTGACCTCAGTTTTGTACAAACACTGTCAACATGCGACCGCCAATTCATATTCCTATCGACCCATAGTCCTAAGTACTTAAACGTATCGACATACTCCAGACACTGACATGTACAGTTGACATTTGCTGTGTGCAGGCAGTCATACGTGTGACCTACAATATTAATATCTGAAATAGCCACGGTTTTTGCAACACGGTTGTACGGCGAATGTATGTGCATTACTTTTGTTTTGCTTAAGTTTAAAATAATTCCATTATCGTGAGCCCATTTAGTGATACTATCAAAGTCTGCCTGCAACACAGCTCTTGCCTCCTGGATGTTTCTGGACGAGTATATCAGGCATATATCGTCGGCGTACATGCAAACCTGGCACTTTTTAACTACCTTACATACACTATTAACATGCATAATGTACCCGACTGGCCCATATACCGATCCAGTAGGTACACCCATGTTTGCAGCCGCCTCTCGCCCCACTACACCAGATATACGAGTTTGCAAGGTTCTGCCACTAAGGTAGCAACGGAACCACCTGTTTGTCGGGCCCCTAATACCGCACTCATCCATGGCCTGCAATAGAATCTCATGATCCAAAGTGTCAAATGCCTTTTTGTAATCAATGAAAAGTGCTAAAACTTGATGACCCTGGTTTAGACAGTCATTTATGGTTTCCGAGAATTGAGTTAAAGCTGTTGCAGTGCTACGATTTCTTCTAAATCCATGTTGCGCATCGGACAGTATGTGGTTTTGCTCCAAAAACCCGCTAACCTGCTCAATCACTATTTTCTCAACAATTTTATTAATTATTGATAAAATAGCAATCGGTCTGTAGTTAGTATAATCTGAGTGTACTCCTCCCCTGTAAATGGGCCTTATTAAAGCTTTTTTAAGTAACTGTGGGTACTCCCCTCTAGACAGACACATGTTAACAAAGCGTGCCAGAACTGGTGAAATTACCTTTTTAATTATTTTAATGTCCATAATGCGTATGCCATCAAGACCCGGCGCCTTATCACCGCTCATTCGGTCTATAACCTTACACACTACATCACTAGTTATTGGTTTAAATCGAAACGTAACATTACTCTCACTGACATACTGTTTCCTATCTAAAAATGTTGTACTACAAACATGTTTTATTTTTCGAACCTCTTCGGTAAATATGTTTGAAAAATTATTACATATATTTTCCATATTATCTATCTTACCAAAATATCTATTTACTGTTTCGTCTATATTGGGTTTATTTCTGCCCATCCACCCATTAATTTTACCCCAGATTTTTTTTGGGTCACCGTTACATTTTTTTATTTCGTCCTGTCTGTACTTATTCTTTATTTTACAAATCATTTTATTCACTCTATTTCTAAATTTTGTGTACTCTAATCTCTTTGTGTGATTATTAGGTGTTGCCTTCCACTCTCTAAATAATTGGTCCCTACGTAACAACATATTTTTCAGACTATTATCCACCCAATGTTGCGTTGCTCGTTTTTTAGTTGATGGCAATAAATATAAGCTGTCTTTGTAAATATTGGTAAATACACTATGTAGCATGTCATACAAAGCAATTGGACAGTCAATAGTCAATAATTGAGACCAGTTAAAATTAGTAATCTTTTTATGAACAATTTTTGAATTAATCACATACCGTTCCATGTCCTTACTGTCACTCCATTGTCGCTGTACCAAAGGTATTGATACACCCACTATATGATGATCGGATATAAAGCACTCGATTACACACGAAATGCAGTCTTGCAAATGTTTAGCTCGTACCCACACATGGTCAATACACGACACCTCACTCACACCGGCGACGATAGCTTCACGCGTCGCCTCGCTGGCCGGGATGACGCATTGTAGGCCAAGTTCACACAAGCAATCCTTGTAGTTAGAAGTTTGGTTATGCACTGCAGAAATATTTATGTTGATATCACCCAACAATACTATTTCTTCGCTCACATGAAACTTTTTGATTATTTCCTTAATTTCAGAGATGAATAATAACTTATTTGTGTTAGGCGGCCTATACACCGCGACTAAATTTATAATTGAGTTGTCTAAAGTGATTTTCCCATGAAGTGCATCCATTGATCTGGTCTGCCTCTTTTCTACATTGATTCTTAGGTTTTCTTTGGCATAAATTACAACTCCACCTCCTCTTCTATTATCTCTCGTGTTCGCAAACAAATGGTAACCCTCTATATTATATAACGCCAACTCATCTTCCCGAACATTTACCTCAGACAGCGCCAAAATATCGATCTCTTTCGAACAATGTTTCAATAATACTATTAACTCATTAAAGTGCTTTCTTAGCGAACGAATGTTCAAATGTATTATGTGTAGAAATTTGTTATTAAAAATACTTTGACCCCATTCTTCTAAATTTTGAAATCTGTTAAATTGACAATCTAATGGAACAATAACCTCGAACAGATCCATTGAACTTTATTAGTGGGATTACGCAGTGTGTACACCGCACTACATTTGCTATGAAGTCCTGATATGCAAGTCATTCTATTTTACCCACATATTGTTCAATATCGCGTTCGCTTCTGATTGCATATATTTTCTTTTCCTCTTCATTTTTTCGAATCAGAATTTTGCCATCTTGTACCCATATGTATTTATAGGTTTTTTTTAACATATTTTTAGTTACCCACAGGAGATTTCTTTTATGTCTGGTCAGATTTTCATTTATGTAAATACGACTGTCTTTCTTTGTGCCGTATACGTGACCGTTAGTCAAGCGGGTTTTTCTGGATTTAATCCACTTATCTCGGGCTTCTTTTGTTCTTAGCGTTATCACCACCGGCAAAGGTCTCTCAAGTCCGGGTTTTTCCCTGCCTACCCTCTCTGCACTTTCAATTTGCTCAGGGTCCAGATTGAGCTGTTGGGCAATTCGGACTACCACTTCACCAAGGACTTCTTTGTCCGTTTTTTCCAATCCTGCTAGTTCTACCCTCTTTTCTTTATCTTTTTCTTCTAACTCAATCACACGTTCTTCTAACGATTTATTGTATTTTTCTAAATATGCATTCTTATTTTCTAGGGCTTTTATCTTTTTTTCTGCCGATACTTGTGACTCATGTAGTTTATCATATTTCTCAGACACGAAATCTACCAGCTCTGTCAGCTCGCTTAACTTCTTCTCCATATTATACAGTACTTCCAGTTTCCGGTTCATATCCGCTAAAGTTGTAGCTATTTCGGATTCTGACAAAGCAGGCGAATTTAGCGAAGTGCTACATTTCTCACACTTTTCTTTTGTGAATGTTTTGTTTGAAACACACTTTTTATGAAAGACTGCTTCACAAGGCCCTTTACACTTCACATATTCGTCTTTCGCTAACGAGATGAACTTACTGCACTTTTTACACTGCACCATTTTTCACAGATTTTTAGATTATCACGATAACGTCGGTATTTGAATAATCGCACAGTTAGTAGTTGTAGACACGGCCGTACGCCAAGCGCGCGCGCAACGAACTGGAGATAACGAAATGGAGTAAAAAAGTGAGGGTGGATGAAGATTCATCGGCCTGACGGAGTCTTAACATCGCTGCGACAGTCCGCTTGTGACCACGGCCGGTGCAACCTGGTCGAAACGTCAAGCAATTTTAACGTAAACAATGCGCGTTAATTCCCGTTTAATAAATAGTTATAATGGAATTATAATCAAAAAACATCGCGACCTCAGATACAATACAAGCTTTTAGTGTCTTGTCGCTGAACTAATTACGACAATGAATTTAGAATTAAACAAACTTAGTATCTAAGGCAGGAAAGATAAGTGAAAATGTCTCATAAATCACTTTGTTATTTTACATTTCACTATTCATAACTATTAATAAACTATATAAATCAATTTCACTAATTAAAAGATAAAGATACAATTTCCGTTGTAATCTCTATGGTCAAGGACTATTCTATTACGAAGATATAAATTCTCTTTGGATATTATTTCGTTTTTTGTTCGTTCTATCTAGTGACATGAGACGGACAATGTTACAAGTTAAGGAATCAATGTTGCAAGTTAAAGAAATACATTAAAACTATTATTTTCGTATCGATAAGAAATACTAAACACAAAATAAAACCATTGGGTATTATCTGTCCCGCACAATTATTAATTTATTTAAATAACATAATTCGGTGTATTAAATTATTTTATGGGTTAAAGTATAATAATTAAGAATATTTGATTATTTTGTGCTAATATCCTATTATTGTGTATTATGTATAGATATTGACTATTAACAATATATTGCAATGTGGTATGATTTGATGAATATTGTCTGGTGTGATACTTATCAGCTGTTCTACAGCGATATGGTCGTACATTGCAATAATGTTGTGAATTGGTTATGTTACAATAATTGTATTTAGGATGTATGAAATGTAGTACGGCAAATGTTTATTAGGAGGCTGGCTATTATGAAACCTTTGATACAACTAGACCAAACAAGGTTGAAAATATATGATACTTGCTATTTATTCCATTGTATTATTTACCTCCCTGATTTATTATATTCTCTATTGGTACTATACTGATTGATAAGGTTAGATTGCAACTGATTGGGTATATGATCCAAATATCCTGACACAGTAGTAAGTGTAGTTCTACGATGAGTCGTAGTGGTCTACAATGAGTCGTAGTACTACTACGATGAGTCGTAGGACTTCTGCGTAGTTCTACAATAAAAGCTTTAGTATTTTATTACAAACCCCTATGTAAAATCTAACATCAGAAGTTGGAGAAGCTCATTGGCCACATTACTAATACAACTGTTGTAAGTTTCAGAATGGTTACTGTCGATCTGCAATATTGCTGGTGTTGCTGCTTTTACTACCTCGGCAACTACCAGAAATGATCTACAACGCTGGCTGTTTTTGTTCCCGTGGTTCGCTCCTGCTATTCCTTCTGTGGAATTCTCCAGTCAAGTAAAAAGCGGAGCAGAAAACATGGATTAAGTTTGAGTATGAAATACTCGGAGAGGTATTTACTATCATGTTTGCTTTGTTGAGGTAGATGTGTGAATAGTTGAGAAAGTGAGAATAGAATCAAAATTGATTTTGTGCTATGAGTTAGGAAAGAATTAGTTTAAAGCTATTTTTGAGATTAATATTAACATGGATTGTAGTTGAATTGCATATTGGGTTGTCATAAATGTTTTATCGTTGAAATGAAATTGAAACTACTGTGATAATGTAATGATCTTTTACCGAAAAGTAAAATTAGACTGAGTATGAGACCATGACTATAAATAACTATACAATGAAATCAGATTGATCGAACGAATTGATGACAATCGTAAGTCACTAAACATTGCTATTAAATTTCCGTATAAAACTAATAGCCCAATAGTACAAATTGACATTCATATCGACTCAAGAAAAAATTGCATTTGACAAAGACGTTAGTTTTCAAATATTTATAACGACATACGTTTACCTACGAGTGTACTGGTGGATTTTGATTTTATAGTTAAATAATAAAACTAGCTTTGATAGATCGAATATTATGATATGGTTTGTTATGCTGTAACAGAATTCTTATTAAAATATTGTGTAACCTTAATTTTGTTGACTTCTTTTTAGTTACTGCAAACAAATTGTTTATGAATAAGTACTCAAAACGTTTAACAAATGCGGGATAAATCCCATCGCATATTGAGTTTATGTGATAAAATGTGAAATTACCCCTATGTAAAATCTAACTAAGGCGTCATTTTCGTCTGTACTTTGTTCCAAGCAAGATTTGCAAGATATCGTTTAAAAGGGCCATACACTGACATGTCTAATGGCTGTAGTTTGTGTGTACAATGGGGTGGACAACCACCCAATTTTCTTTGGCAAGTTCAATCGTTTTAATTGCTAGATGCGAGGAATGGTTGTCCAGCAGTAATAAAACCGGCGATTCCTGTGTTGGTTTCACGTGATGAATAAATTGTCGGATAAAGTCATAAAACTCATCATCAGTCACCCAACCGCTTCCAATACGCTCTGGTGGTCCATTGGCTATAAAATGAGGTTTAAATTTCTTACGGGGAAAAATAAACATGACAGGAATTGTATTGCCTGAAGCTGACGCTGCCCCTATTACAGTTACGTTTGTGCCTCTTTCACCCGAGGTGGCAGAACCAACATTGTGTTTCCCCTTTGCTGCTATAATTTTAGCAGGTCTCAAAACCGTTGGAACGCCAGTCTCATCAATGTTCCAAATTCTAGAAGGCGGAAATTTGTACCTGTCTAGAACTTTCCCAAGATTCTCATAGAATAATTGCACATTCGTTTTATTGAAGGATGAGACTAGTGGGCTCTGGTTTTCGAATAGACAATTCAGAGTTCCTTTTAATGGAAAAAAGTCATCCAATCTTTTCCTGCCATTTTAGTTGTTTGCCAGCTCTCAGGGAACTTTCTATCATACTTAAGGGAACATTCGTACGCAAGGCGACGGACATCTGTTGCTGTTAAACCATAATATATAGAAGCTTTATGAGATATTCCTTAAGCTGCTTTTCTTGTTCCTTAGAAAATACTTGCCGAGGATTAGAGTACTCCTTAAAGACATCAAACTCAAGACATTTCTTTAATTTATTGACGTACCTTGCAAGCGTAGTTCTATCTATTTTGTTGTCAATTGCCGCTTTTCGGATGTTTTTTCTGTTGATAATTTCTTCTACAGCGAGTTTCATTAAATTTTTGGACACTGTAGGTCGCTCGGTTTTTCTTTTGTAATTTCGCATCCTAAAACAATAAAAGTGGTCGTTCAAAGATTTATAGGTACTTGGGTGGAACGAGCATTGGAATTTGTATAAAAATTTACTAAAATTCAACGATAAAATAAAGCACGGCAAAAAAAACATGCAGCCAAATATCGACTAAATACTATGGGGTCTAATGATCCATGTTCAAAAGACTCCGTTTGTTTTGACTCAAATGACCCCTACCCCACTTTTCTACTAAATGTATCGAGCCATGCTAAGACTATTGATATTAGATTATTTTTGATTATTTCATCATGCAAACACACTATTATGAAAAAAAAACACTTACTTGGTTGCCGTAACACAACAAGCTTAGACTGGGTACCAAAAAATACGACGGACTGCTTTTTTTACTTTTGGCGCGAAAATAGTAACAACGTACGTGCACACTCAAACGAACGCCGGCCGGCGACTGATGCCACAGCGGCCGAGCCGCATACCCGCTTCTCCTGACATCCCTCGTTTGTATCTAACATGTACCGCCTGTGTGCTAGTGTGAATGGCGCAGGAGACCCCGCGGCTCATAAGACCCCGCTCTGCCCTACTATCGGAAAACTATAAACTTTAACTATCCTTTTCTCAATAAAATAAGAACCTGGTTAATTCAATCATAATATTTTCTTAATTGTATGTTAGGAATTTGATCCAGTTTATATATAGATCGCAAGTTTTCTATCATTGATTTATGTTTCTAAGGGCCGGTTTTTTGATCCGTAGTTAACTCTACCAATAGTTAAAAATAGTTACTAAGGGTTAAATTTTGTCAAAATGTGTTTTTTGACCTATTGTTAGCTTAACCAATGGTCAATTATGTAACTATTAGTTTAAAAAATTAACCACCCAAAGTTGGGTAGTTAACAATATGGCGGATGGTTAAAATTCAAACGTAACAGCTGTTTTGTCATGTCAATGCTGTCTTCTAACTCAAATAATCTTGGATTTATGTTATAAAAATGAATTTAAACATAGTTAGATATTATGATATTACGTCAGAAAGTTCATCAGACGATGATATTTTTGTGAAATACGTGTTAATGAGAAGGCCGAAAATTTTAAGACCACGTAATCCACCCTTGGACACTTGGGATAGTGTAGACTTTTGCCAACGATATCGGTTATCAAAGGAAACAGTTATGTGGTTAGTTGGTGAAATTGGAACCTATCTAAAAACTCCCACCACAAGGTAAGTTTAATAATGCACCATTTAAAATATCCATAATTGCATATTCATTTGTCAAACTCATCTCAACCTTACCTAAATTATTTCTTGTGTTTTAGGAATCAAGCCATTACGCCTCTTGAGCAAATATTGCTTACATTGCGATTCTATGCCACAGGCACCATGCAACGATGCTCTGGAGATTTCTTTGGAATATCGAAATCATCTGCATGTAAAGTTATCCACGCGGTCTCCAAAACTATTTGCACTAAATTAAATTATTTTATTGGAATGCCGTCCACCACCGAGGAAATAAGAGAAGTAGTGGCAAAGTTCTACTCCATTGCCAAATTTCCAAGTGTAATTGGAGCGATAGACTGCACTCACATACGTATTTTAAGTCCTGGTAGGTACATACCTAAGTACTTATTTCTACCTGAATTTAAAAAAAATAAAACTGCAAACATTAATGTAAGTAGGTACCTAGGTTGTTTTTTTATTATTAAAACTAAGTAGGTATTTGATTTGATTTCAGGGGGTGATAATGCCGAGCTTTATAGAAACAGAAAGGATGTATTTTCTATAAACACCCAGGTGGTAGCAGATGCTGACCTAAAAATAAGGGATATAGTTGCAAGATGGCCCGGCTCTGTACACGACAGTACCATCTTCAACAATAGCCGAGTTAAATATCTAATGACCTCCCAACAACTGGGCAGGTGCTGTCTTTTGGGAGATCGAGGCTATGCATTAAAGACATATTTATTAACACCAATGGCAGATCCCCAAACTACTGCTGAAAGGCTTTATAATGAGAGCCAAATTAGAACTAGACATGTAGTGGAAAGAACATTTGGTGTGTGGAAGAGGAGATTTCCATGCATAGGCTCTCAATTAAGAGTGAAATTAGATAATGTGCAGGCTATAATTGTCAGCACTGCAATACTACATAATATATGCATTAGGAATAGAGAAGATTTACCCAGCGGTGGAAGTCCTATAATAGAGCATGAACAAGAAAATATTATCTTCCCAGTGACAGAAAATGATCAGCAATACAGAAGAGATCTCATATCAACATACTTTATCTCATTACTAAACTCTGAAGGAGCTCAATAACTATATCGTCGGCGATACTGCAATAGCGCTAATCTACTATTTTCAAAAGCGCGTAACTAGAAGGTTAACTACTTTTCAGGAGATAAAAAAAACTTTATAATTTGAGTATTGAGAATGAAAGGCGAATCTTACAGATATATAGAGTTCTTGGTGTACCAGGCCAACGGTCAGTGGTAGAAAAATTGCAGATTTTCTATTTATGCGCGAATTACGTTAACTGGAGCCGGAGGTTGCAGAGAAAGTCTATACATCTTAAATAAATTTAATTATAAATTACATTAAACTAAAATCTAAAACTAGTGATAAATGGTCGATGTATGTACCAAGAATGAATCGTTCTTTATTAAAATCTAAAACTACAACTATGGAAAGACGGTTGCGAAATCGAAGTGGCGAGATGTGGAAATCACGTAGCGCTGACTCGACGCCTCGTGCCGGTCCGCAACTGCACTGCTTCGATAAATGGTGTCAACGGTCCGCCTCTTACACCAAAGCGTAGATAAATGGTGTCGACGGTCCGTCTATAACACCGACGCGTAACACCTCCCCCCGAAGAACAGCAACTATTTGTCAAGCGGAGTGGCAAATATTGCTGCCAGACCACTGGTGTTCATCTTACTTCTTCTGGTCGGATGTTCCGTCTGGGTTCAATAAGTGTATAGTTGGCCCCTCTGCAGTATCGATGTCTGGATACGCCTCTGGCTTCAGCTTCCGAAGATCCGGATATTCGTTGAAGGTGCTTGGAAACCACCCGGGTGACTCGCGAACGCGGATATCGATTTGAGATATTCCTAATTATCGCGAACCGGCCCGCGAATATCCTACCGACTGCGCCAATTACGTTAACTGGAGCCGGAGGTTGCAGAGAAAGTCTATACATCTTAAATAAATTTAATTATAAATTACATTAAACTAAAATCTAAAACTAGTGATAAATGGTCGATGTATGTACCAAGAATGAATCGTTCTTTATTAAAATCTAAAACTACAACTATGGAAAGACGGTTGCGAAATCGAAGTGGCGAGATGTGGAAATCACGTAGCGCTGACTCGACGCCTCGTGCCGGTCCGCAACTGCACTGCTTCGATAAATGGTGTCAACGGTCCGCCTCTTACACCAAAGCGTAGATAAATGGTGTCGACGGTCCGTCTATAACACCGACGCGTAACACGCGTGTTGCGGCACTTACGCGGTTTTGTTGTGCCAATATCAGCCTCAAGGTATAATAAAATGCATAGATACGCTGTATTGAAACAATAATAAAGTACAAAATCAATAATTTATTAATCTTAAACATTAAGTAATGGCACTTCTTAATCACAGAAATATGGGTAATAAACATTTTCTTAACTTTCAACAAAAATAAAACATATTAGGTAGGTACAAAACTCCTGCAAACTAATCAGTCTTCACAATACCCGTATCATAAACAAAAAAATCAAAATTCTTTAGCATGTTACGCGTCGGTGTTATAGACGGACCGTCGACACCATTTATCTACGCTTTGGTGTAAGAGGCGGACCGTTGACACCATTTATCGAAGCAGTGCAGTTGCGGACCGGCACGAGGCGTCGAGTCAGCGCTACGTGATTTCCACATCTCGCCACTTCGATTTCGCAACCGTCTTTCCATAGTTGTAGTTTTAGATTTTAATAAAGAACGATTCATTCTTGGTACATACATCGACCATTTATCACTAGTTTTAGATTTTAGTTTAATGTAATTTATAATTAAATTTATTTAAGATGTATAGACTTTCTCTGCAACCTCCGGCTCCAGTTAACGTAATTGGCGCAGTCGGTAGGATATTCGCGGGCCGGTTCGCGATAATTAGGAATATCTCAAATCGATATCCGCGTTCGCGAGTCACCCGGGTGGTTTCCAAGCACCTTCAACGAATATCCGGATCTTCGGAAGCTGAAGCCAGAGGCGTATCCAGACATCGATACTGCAGAGGGGCCAACTATACACTTATTGAACCCAGACGGAACATCCGACCAGAAGAAGTAAGATGAACACCAGTGGTCTGGCAGCAATATTTGCCACTCCGCTTGACAAATAGTTGCTGTTCTTCGGGGGGAGGTGTTACGCGTCGGTGTTATAGACGGACCGTCGACACCATTTATCTACGCTTTGGTGTAAGAGGCGGACCGTTGACACCATTTATCGAAGCAGTGCAGTTGCGGACCGGCACGAGGCGTCGAGTCAGCGCTACGTGATTTCCACATCTCGCCACTTCGATTTCGCAACCGTCTTTCCATAGTTGTAGTTTTAGATTTTAATAAAGAACGATTCATTCTTGGTACATACATCGACCATTTATCACTAGTTTTAGATTTTAGTTTAATGTAATTTATAATTAAATTTATTTAAGATGTATAGACTTTCTCTGCAACCTCCGGCTCCAGTTAACGTAATTAGCAAAACAAAAATTACTTCAAATAAAAACAAACAAAAATAAAGTTATTCTTAATCATATTATAATAAGCTCTAAAATATCAAAACAGTTAGCATTTTAATCAATAAAAATTAAATTATCATAAAACTCGTGACAATCGGGTGGTATAACAGTTTTCAGATCTTGCAGGTGATTAAATTTAGTTTTAGCAATTTTTAGTTTACCATCATGTAGCTGTGGAGGTTCGGGTAAGAGAGATTCTATTGGTTTCGCACGTCTGGGTAAATGTATGTATTCATCTGAGTACATTAATTTATAATCAATAGTACTATTCGTGTTGTACCTAAGGACCCTTATATCCGTTACACATTTGTCACCAGCAAATCGCCCTGGTCTTATAGACTCATAAACGAGATAGTCTTTTCGGCTGTAATCCTTGAAGAAGGTATAATCAGGCATCACCACGTCACACAGTATACGATTTGATCAATCTAGGTGGACAAAAATCAGGAACCTGTGTATGGGTCTGTAAATGCTTTCGACATGATATGAAAAGGTGTTGCAATAAATAAAACTCAAAACTTACTTAGTTACATTAAATTTATTAAATTTTTAACAAATTTTCGATATTAGCACTATGTCTTGCCATTTGCTTGCGGGGAAGTTTCCTTAATAAACTAATGTAAGGATCAGAACTCATCAGTAGGTACTTGATTAAATCAAAATTACTTCGGTACCTACTGGTTTTCATGGTATGTGAAAGTCTTGCTTTTCGAATCTCTTTATTTTTTGCTTCCGAAGCCTCTTCAGACATGTGTCCTATTGGTATGACAGAATTTTTTATTATATCTGCTCCATGAACCAAAATTTTATGCACCGTAGCCGGCATATTATACCACGGATATAAACTTATATATAATTCCCTTGTATCAATGCAATATTGATGAAATTTATCGCCATCTATTTCATACCCTGAAGCTATAGCCGCGAGAATAGTTCCGAGACGTTTTATTAATGGGTCATCTATACCAGTAATTTCAGCGGTTATTCTATAATTATAAAAAAATGTTCGTGCTGTGTTCCCATCATTGCTAGTACCAAATCCTGGTTTAACTTTATCTATGATAAGTCCAACCTCCTTAAACATTTTCTTTATGTTTTCTTTTCTATTTTTAAATATTTCTTTATTTAAGTTTCCTCTTACTTGCCATTCTCGTATATTTGCTCGGTAACTAATATTCAATAGACATTCCATAGACCGAATATACGCATGTAAGCTGGATATTCCAAATTCATACATATTTTCATGAGGTTCCCTTGTAATTGAACGATTCATGTCCTTTGCAGTAGCCTTGCAAATATAACATGTTTGTGTTGATTTATTTTCTGCTAAGGCATTGCACACCTTGCCGTCAAATCATAGATAGAATAAGCTTGTGGCTAACATAAATATTTGTGCCTTTAATATCAATAGAAGAGGGCATTAATTCCTGCATTTGGTTTTCAATGCTTTTACACTCTGCTTTGATTAATTGTTCTGTTTCCTTCTTATATATAAATTTAATTATACGACAAAATCTGGGTGATGATGGTCGTGGGTTTTCCCATACGATTTTATGTATATTATCTTCTAATCTTATAGGAACTAGCGATAATATGAACATGTATTCATCTGTGTTATCAAGATCTTCAAATGGTTGCTTGTACAAACTATGACCACCAGAACCATCACATCCTCACTTGTAAATTAATGTATAATTTAACACTCTGGTGTCCATCACCTCTCCTAGAATATTTTTACATATTCTTGATGCTGTATGGTCCAAAAGAGCACTTAGTTTTACTTCAGCTGATATATCCGTTACAGTTATGTATTCAACGGGAGGATAGCATTGTTCCTTCACCTTTGCAACGTAATCGTAACAAGGATATGCATGAAATCCTCTATCCTTTGTTTCTTGTTGAATGTTTTTGTATGTGTGTACTGTTAAATTATTAGATATAAAAAAAGCTAAAGCTTCTTCAGGGCTATATGGTTTTCGTTTATTTTTATTATTGATAATTCTTCGAGCTTTTTTGTTAGATGTTGCTCGTCGCGGTGAAGCCATTGAAACTTCTTTTATTAATTCAGCAGCATCGCGTTTGCCACACGCTCTTACAATTACTTGCGCAGCGTAAGCTAATTGATCTTTACTGTAATCAGATAATAAATGTTGAATTTTCCTTTTTCTTGTTCTTGATGAACTTTGCTCAAAGCTTTTCTCAGGTCTACCTTTTCTGGACCCTGATTCTGGAGAAATAGAAAGCATTTTGAACACTAAGTCTTGATCTAACCACTCTTCATATTCTTTTAAAAACAAGTCCAATCGTCTTTGTTTACGATCCCATTTAGAACGAATTTTTTCGCATTCCAATTTTAAAAATCCTCTTAATTGGATATTTTGTTCTTCCGTAATAACCAGTATACTAAATTTCGTCTTCACAAAGTCAATCACTTTACTTAATCGACCTTTAACTGGCACTGAACGCCAAAATTCGAATAAAGCTTTCCGCTTGATTTGAATACCTGTGAACAAAACAGTATGGATTTTCAATATCGCAAATATTCGCAAAAAACAACTATTACGCCGTGAAAGTACATAAAATAGACAATCGTTTAAAGCTACTTTTATGACATGACTCCGTATGGCTACATACTATACCACTGATTAAAAAAAGACTTATGATGAAAAAGTCATATTTTTTACACTACAGTTCTTGTGAGTACTGGAAACTCTTTAAAATATATTATGGTTTAGGTTATATAAGGTTATGTATGTACGAACCTCTGGGATACCTAATTGTATGTGGAGAGGAATAAAAGAATGTCAATGCTTGTAGGCAGTATAATGAATACTAAATCATACTTAAGCGGCGAACGCAGTCGCCTCTACGAGTACATTACCATTACGTCATTGGGTGCAACGATGCAGTAAAATATATACCTACGTTGTACATATGTCCCTACACCATTCCCCCCTTTAAAAAAAAAATATAAAAAGTATAAAAACATCCCTTTAAGTTTAAAAAAAAACATGTAAAAAAAAAAAAATATATGAAAACCAAAATCTCTTCAACTTTACAAAAACGCAATAAAAATATAAAAACCAAAATTTTTCAACTTTACACGAACACCATTTGCCGTCACTACACTATCCGTATGTGTTCCCTGGCACTGATGGCTGCTGGGGTACTGCTTGCACAGTCACGCTCATCGGTTTGTCAACAACCAGCTGTTTGCGCACCCAGTTCTTAGCTGAACTTTTGCAGCGACGACATCCCATGTATCCGACTACAAGAGATAGCAATGCAACCAGTGCAATAACTATCCAAGCTATGTTGTCCAGTTTTTCGTTAAAATTGTTATTAAAAGTTTGTGCGACTATGTTACTAGTCGACTTCTCCTCCTTGCCTTGATTATTACCCATGGTAGTGTGGTAGAATCGTCTTCGTGTAAAGTTTAAAGTGAAATGAACGTAGACCTAACAGTACGGTTGGAAGTTCGTTCGCCCATGAACTGTTGCATTTAGAACGCGCCATTAGAGCCACTTTTAGTGCTCTATGCCATCGTTCGACCATGCCGTTACTCTGTGGGTGATAGGGTGTTGTACGTATCTTATGTATGCCTAAATACTTCATTAATTGTTGAAAAAGATCACTTTCGAATTGCTTTCCCATATCGCTCGAAAGTCTGGAAAGGGTTCCCATCCGGCATACCCATCCTTCATACACAACCCTCGCTACGCATTCCGCTGTAATATTCTGTACGGGAAAAGCTTCGGGCCATCCCGTACCACGATCTACCATGGTTACGCAGTACTTATAGCCTTCCTCCGTAGTAGGTAACGGGCCTACTATGTCTATATGTAAGTGTTGAAAACGATCTGCCTTTTCAAAATCCCCTACACCTGACACAGTATGTCTAGTAATTTTTACTCGCTGACACTTATAACACGCTCGAGCCCAACTTGTAATGTCCTTGTCCATATTTGGCCAGAAAAATCTTTGTTTTACAAGTTGTTTACTTACCTTAATTCCTGGATGACTAAGGTCATGCACCGAGTGAAAAGCTAACATCCTAAAATTCTCAGGTAAATAAGGTCTAATGTTAGTAGTTGAGACCTCACAATAAATAGGTTTCTCACACTCTGATAAGCTGAATTGTTTAAACTGCAAACTGCTATCTGTCACGTGCAACGCTTGCTGTAGGTAAGCGTCACAGGACTGCTGCTTTGCAATTTCTGTGTAATGAAGTACCGTGGGACAAGAGATTGCTTCTATCCGGGAGAGTGCATCTGCCACAACATTTTTGGGACCGCTAATATAGCGAATATCTGTGGTAAACTCGCTTATAAAAGCTAATTGACGAATTCTCCTAGGACTTTCCTTGTCTGAGTTAATTTTCGTGAACGCGAATACGAGAGGCTTATGGTCCGTATATATAGTTAGGGTACGACCTTCCACTGAATTCCTAAAATGTTTTATAGACATATACACCGCTAACATTTCCCTATCATAAGTAGAATATTTTATTTCCGTATTCGTAAGTTTTTTTGAGAAATAACCAAGTGGTTGCCACGAGTCATTAAAGTATTGTTGCAGCACTGCACCTACACTAGTGTTAGATGCGTCTGTCATTAGTGCCAAATTAGTGTCGGGCCGTTGATAAGAAAGTGTAACGGCGCTTTGTAAGCTATCCTTGCACTTCTTAAACGCCTCGAGAGCCTTATCGTTCCAATTGATTGCAGTTCTATCGCGCTTCTTTGTGTCATGTAAATATTTATTTAACTCTGTTTGGCAATCTACTGCTTTAGGTAAATGTGCGCGATAAAAATTAACCATTCCCAAAAACCGTCGCAATTGCTTGACGTTTTGGGGAGTCGGGAAATTTTTTATGGCCTGTACTTTGTCGTCAAGTGGTCGAACTCCTTGGGCTGACACTTCGAAACCTAGGAAATCCAATTTTGATTGACCAAACACACACTTAGATAAATTAATTGTGATTCCGTACTCATCAAATCTCTTAAATACCGTATTTAGGTGTTCTTTATGATTTAATTCTGAATCACTGGCTATGATGATGTCATCGATATAATTAAACACAAAATTAAGCCCACGTAACACCACTGTATCCATGAATCTTTGGAAGGTTTGCGCGGCGTTACGTAAACCGAATGGCATTCGGGGATATTCCCATAAGCCGAATGGGGAAATAATACTAGTTTTTTCAACATCATCCGGGGCGACCGGTATAAAATGATACGCCCTATTTAAATCTAACCTACTAAATATTGTTTTATTATCGGCCAATAAATATTTAAAGTCGTGTATACGTGGTATCGGATAACGATCCGGCTTAGTTACGGCGTTTAACCGTCTATAATCCCCACAAATTCTAATGTCTCCGTTTTTCTTGGGTACCACATGTAGTGGACTAGCCCAAGGACTTTTGGATGAACGACATATACCTAAGTTCGCCATGTTCTGGAATTCCTCCTTGACCCTTTTATATCTGTCCGGGTTGAGTGGCCTGGCCTTTGCATATACCGGTGGGCCGGACGTCTCAATGTGGTGGCAAACAGAATGCTTAGGTGTTTTTTTATATGATACTGGCTTTGTCAAGTCAGGGTAACTGCTCAATAACTCATGCCACTTGTTATTAATATTTAGAGTCTTTATCGCAAGCTCACTTTCATTATAACTAACTATGGAGGCTAGAACATTTAGATGCGTTACTTGATCGCGTAATCTCCGCGCGCTTAAATCGACCAGCAATCTATAATGGGCTAAAAAATCCGCACCTATTATAGGTTGCTTAACAGCGGCTATGATAAAATTCCATCTAAATGCTCTCCTTAAATTTAAATCTAAAATTAAAGTACGCATACCATATGTCTTGATTTCGGTCCCGTTGGCCGCGAACAACTTATAGCACTCACTCGCGGTTTGGTCCATAACGCACTTACTGGATACCGGAATCACAGAAACATTCGCACCCGTGTCTATCAAAAATTGGAGTCCACTTCTCCTGTCCGTGACGCATAGGCGATTGTTTGAAGACACGACACAAGCCTCCGCCTCAGGCTGTATCGCACTTAGTTTTCCGCCGGGGCGATTGGTTTTTCCTTTTTCCAGTTGCACGGGTCCACGCATTTTGTAGCTTTAGGCCCGTACCTAAAATGGTAAAAACATAACCATTCGGGATTCCTTCGACCTCCGCTCCTTCCTCTAGAACGAGACCTTTGCTGAGGCCTCCGTAGTTGTCCCCAGTTCCTCTGTAGTGGCCTTGAACGCCGCATCTCTGCGACTTCCAAGCGTAACTCCTCTATCACCGCTGCTAAGTCTTGCATCATATTCCCAGCTTGAGTATTCATTTTTCACTGATTATAACTCACTGATAATATATTACGTACTATTCCTCCACACTATAAATTTCGGGGTCACCACTTTAGGTTATATAAGGTTATGTATGTACGAACCTCTGGGATATCTAATTGTATGTGGAGAGGAATAAAAGAATGTCAATGCTTGTAGGCAGTATAATGAATACTAAATCATACTTAAGCGGCGAACGCAGTCGCCTCTACGAGTACATTACCATTACGTCATTGGGTGCAACGATGCAGTAAAATATATACCTACGTTGTACATATGTCCCTACATATGGCTAAATAAAATAATCAAAAGCATAGATACTTACCTCGATTTCTTAAATCCATCACTAAAACTCACTTAAAATTGCAGAAAACACAGAGACACTTGTTTACACAGTAGCGTTAACAGTCACACTAAATGAACGGCCAGCTACTAAAACCGGTTTCGCATAGTTTCTATGATTGTTAAAAAAGGGTCGCGCTACCTGGAAATGTTTCTATTGTTCAATCATATAGAATGTGTATTCAACTAAGTATTCAAAGCATTAATATGTACTTATTTAAGATTTGATTTTTTGATTTTTGTCCATCTAGAATGATTAAATCGTATTCTGTGCGTCATAAGGAAAAGGTTTTATTCTGGCTTCTTTTGCTATCGTTGCGTACTGGCTCGGCAGGTGAATCTCGCGATTTTTCAATTTCCTTTCTATTACGGAATGCACCGAGTCCACTTCCATTTGAGTGTGGCCTTTTTCTAAAAACTTTTGGGTTATGGTTACATTATATTTAACAGCGAGCCGCAAGAGAGCATTTGAAACAACATTATTACGGTTCTGAGCTGTGCAACCGTCTGTGTAAATTATCACTTCTTTAGGATCGTTTTCAAGTAAGTTCGAGATAAAGCAACAAAGAAGGAGGCATAGGTAGTAGCTTTCAAATCTGTAACGGTTTCGTCAAACCAGTAGCACGTTGCTTGGTGGTTACTTAGTTTGTAAACTGTAAAGTTATGTACACAAAGCTTTGTTTTGAAGTACAGCGCACTAGCATTTAGGTATGGGCACAACATTACAGCTTGCAAGTCAGCAGTTATTGCGTGAACTTCTCCTTTGATCGCTGCCTCTTTGTCCTTATTCTTCTCTTGACGTGCTGCTGTTTTTAGAGCCAGATGTATTTTATAATCTTCGTCACTTAAGTTGCCAGCTTTATGAGCACAACAAGTATCGCATTCATCCTTTTTTGGTTTGAAAAGTGAAATATTTTGTTGAGATAGCAAATCTTCAAAAAACTTTCGACCTGCTACAGGAGAGGAGAGACAATTAGCATGATCTACATATAAACGGTAAAGATGGGCCTTAGATTGAATAATGGGTTCTAAATACAGTTTTTGGCTGGACTTTCTACAGTAATGAGATGGAAGTTTAGGAATTTCTCGTAAGAAATTCAAAACAGATAGTTTTTTTGTTAGTTGATTATCCTGTTCACCAACCTGACCCGTAGCTTCTTGAGAATTCTTTCTACTTCCTCTTTCGCCCAACCAATACCTGCAAGTCCATTCCTTGATTCCGAGTGTGCCCAAAAACATAGTTTGGCACACACGTACTTTATTATTGGCAGCTTTTAAATTGTAAATCTTGCTCCCACTGCGTCTGCTATTACTACCAGCCCCTTTAGTCTTTCGTCTTGTGTCTTGGGTGTCGATCAGTGTCAAAACGTAGATCTTTTTTTCCTTCCATGTCATCGCCCAAAATTCATCAAATATTTTAATCCGCATTTCTTCAGTAAAAATGTTGCAACAGAAAACTTTACTTACAGCACAGCGTTCAGAAGAACATGGCATCATAAGCTTCCTTTCCGGTTTGGCAATATCTTGTACATACTTTCCATCAATCTTTCTAAAACCTAAGTACTTCTTTTCCATCATTCTCTGTCTTTTATTACCTTCTCTTTTCCATGAATCTTTATCTGCTATTGCTTTTCTTTTTCTTGTCGACGTTCGCTCCTCTTCAGTAGTTCTTTCAGGGAAATTTTCGATATCTTCTAAATGGAGAAGGGATGATTCCATAACAGGAGACCTCATTGTCGTAGTACCAATATTACCTACAAGCTCATCAATTGGTAATACAAAATCAGGGTCAGCTACTGAATCATCAAATGAAAAGTCGCTAAATTCTCTTTCAATAGTAATAGTACCTTCCCAAGTAGTTGTGGTGATGTCCTCATGTAAAACAGTCTGGTTGGCATCTGAGGTCGAAGGTTCAAGAAATACTCCAGTGTCATTGCTGAAACTTGTGCTTGGTCGGGTTTGACTAGCTAAAACTAATTGCTTTTTCTTGAGCAACTCCTCCCGTCGTTTGACTAAGTCCTCAATCGATTCTGTGTTGGCAGACATCATCTATACACACTAATTCTGAAACAATAATTGAAAACCGTTAAATATTAAATCAGAAAACCGCGTAAGTGCTTTTCTTTTTCTATAAACAAAACCGCGTAATTACAACCCCGCACTAAAATCTTCTATTATTATTTAAAAATACGATGAAAATGTGCCATCTATTGTTAAACATAACAAGCTTATACATAAATTAACATATTACAACACTTACCGGTACTATCCATGCACAAATAATCACTTTTTAACAATATTTTTCGCGGAGCGCACTGTTATCACTACAATTTGTTTATGTTTTGATCAATTACGCGGTATTCACTTCCAACTATAAACGCGGCGCGCGCATCGCATTATTGCATCGAGACGCCAGAGAGCTTCTGATTGGATTATTTAAATCGGTGTGTTCAACAACACGCACCAATGGGAGACTAGAACAGCGCGTCGCGTAAATTTGAATTTCGCTACTTTTTGCAATTCCGCGGTATTGCAAATGGACGTTCAGCGCTATTGCAGTATCGTCGACGATATGTAACTATACACTATATTGTATGAGTTGTGTAACTTTTGGTGTACATTAAAGTCTATTCCAGTCCTTTATAGGAAAATATAGTTATAAAGTGTAATATAATAATAAACTTTATTATATATATATATAATAATAAAAATAAAACATAGTTTTGTTGTTTTTAAGAAGTACTTGCTTTATTTAAATCTATTTTTGCCTTTTCAGCCTCATATTTACATTTTTCTAATATTAAATCATACATTTTCTTCTTAAACTCTAACTCCTGGTCGTGTAGCTCTTGCTTATGTTTCATATTTAGTTGATGTTCTTCCTTGGCATACTGGGATAACTCATTCTCTCGTAGCTGCTTTTGAGTCAAAAAATCATTCTTTCTTTCTGTATGCAAAATTATATGCTTCCGGGTCTCCAATGGAGTAAATGCTGTTTTTCTTTTCTTTTCTTTGAAAACTGAAACACAAAACAACATAATAATTGTATATAATTGACAAATTGCTTTGTGTAAAGTAATGACTGAATGCTGTCTTTCTTTTTCTTTTCTCCGAAAGCTGATACACAAAACAGCATCATCTAAGTCTAATTGCTTTGTGTAAAGTAATAGATTATTACACTCACTCAGCTCTTTTGATACTGGTTTTCGCAGCATAGCCTTTGGTGTAGAGGTGTCAAATTCATTTAATTTTGATAGTCCTGGAACAAAATTAAAGTTGTATTTTAAAACTATTTTCTTGAACCAAATAATATGCATAAATCAAATAATGTTTACCAATATTGTTGGGTTCTATTTCCTTCAAGATGTCCTCGGACCCAGAGAACACAATGTCTTTGTTAACCTCTATACTTGTTTTAGGCATACCTGTAATTAATATATTATAATGTAAAAATTTATTTTATCCCAAGTTGCTATAGGCCATCATAAGCTAGTGAACTATGAGGAAAGACTTATCTAATGCTGAGGTAATAGATGTGAGACAAGCCTAATACTTACACTCTTTATTATCTAATACATCTGAACTAATATTCACAGTGGTATCAAAATTCTCTAGTTCCACATCTGCTAGTGTATTTTCTGTAAAAAAAATCATAATTACAAACAGTTGGAAGAAAATATATGTAATTTTTTCTTTTTTATTAATTAGTATCCATACCCAAAGCATCACTGTCATATACTGATGTTAGACCAGATATGGACTCTCCCATAATGGAATTTAACCACTCAGTGGTTTCTGATGGTTGTGGATGGGCTGGCCCCCCTCCAGTTTGCCGCCTTCCGTACTTCTCTGCTGCCATTTCCTGAATTGAAATAATAATTAAACTCGCAATACTCTGCTAATGCAAATAATTGCATTGCATCAACCTATAAACGGAAATACAATTACTTGTTTAAATAGATACCTTTCTCGCAGTTTTTTTCATATTATTAAACTTTTGCTGCAACTGCTTTGAACTGCGATATTTTGTCGCATCAGAATTAAATTTCTCAGTCAGCAATCTCCAAGCAGCTTCTTTTTGTTGGTTGCTGGCGTGGTCAGTTATCTTACATGTTAATAATGGGTAATCCCTTAGCAGCAACATTAATTTATTTGTTTCATCTTTACAAAAATTAGAGCTGCGGTCCCTTGAATTAAAAAAAAACACTACATTATATGCCTATTTGTGTATCAAATAATGTAAGTAAATAAAACACTAGATATCTTGTATAATTTTGATGACTCAAATTGAAAGCAAACATTTAGAAACATTGTATTACTTACTTGTTTGATTGTTGGCTGTTTTTTGACATTTTTCAAGGCGAAAATTAACGAACAATATATTATTTACACGGCAAGTAAGTGGTAATAAATGAATCTCGTCTCGTGTTAATTTATTGCAGTTTGAAAAGTTCGAGATTTAAACTGTCAAACTTAACGTTTCATTTTGGTTTAGTTCACTCAGTATGGCCAGTGTTGTTACATAGAAAAATATTACCCACAAAAACCATAGCTATTTTTAGGAAATGATTTCTCATTACACTGGCAACATAATAACCAAAGGTTAAGTTTGACTATAGTTAAATTATTCATTGAAAAACGTAATAGCCCTTTAACCATTAGTTAACCAGTTGACTATGGTTAGTCCAACAAATTGTTAAACTGTGTTTGACTACGGATCAAAAAACCGGCCCTTAGTCACTAGGTAAATGAATTTCCTCTTAATTGCACCATAAACCCAGCCACATTCCATGTGAGTGCGACCCGGTTCTAAAAACTTTTGCGTAATGGTCACGTTATAGTTTTTGTTTCAAAGAATCAGTGCATTTGCCATGACAGCATTGTTATTATGGTATAGGCACCTATCGGAGTATATAACTATAGGTAACTGCAATGGTATGCAATGTCGTTCAAGTAGTGAATGAGAAATGTTGCAAAAGTGCTAGACGTCAAATCAGCTGCAGTTTCGTCGAACCGATAGCAAATGGAATGCTTCGTTATTAAATTAAAAACTGTAAAATTGTGGCACGTCAACTTGAGTCTAAAGTACTAGCAGTAAGATAGGGGCAAACCTACGCAGCCTATAAATCCGCCTTTACCTTATCATCTGCCTTTTCTTGTCCTTTTTCAATATGAATAGCAATATTTTTTTCATGAAAATTATTTTCAATTGTAAATTTACTGGCTTGGGGTTTCATCATTTTCTACACAATATTTCAGATAACCTTTATACAAGTTAGTAAGTGAGTGATAGACTGGTTCTAAGAAAAGTTAAGTAGTATCATTTCTCGCATAATGGGATGACAATTTGGACAAAGTTGTAAAAAAAATATTCGAAGTTTAAAGCTTTCTCTCATATTCGGCCCTTGAAGTCTAAGTTTTGGCGTCATATATTGTGTGGCGTCACGATTAGAAGTCACACCAAACTCATTTTTTTGACCCACGCTTGAACGATAAAAGATCCGAGTGCAAGTGTGTTTAAAAACATTTGGTTGCATACCTGTACTTTAACCGAAGAGTCTGTCTTAGTTGATTAAAATATGATAAAGTACCTTCACGCTTACTTGTTAAGTTTTTAAGACAGTCACTTGTTAAGAAGGTATATTTTAATAATAATTTTAAATAAATGAACCGAAATATAAAAAAAAAAAAACAAAATGATCAAACACATCAGCGAATGCAAGTTTCGCTATCTTATACCATACCGGTGTTTTATGAGTTAGGATAACGTTTGATACACTAAAACCTTCCCAGGAAAATAACAATCGAATAGCGACAACTCTATCACTCGTTTTCGAGAAAATCGCGTACATTTATTCATACATACGGGTCACTCAGGGAACCACCGTTTTTGAAGGCGGTTCAAAATAGTTGTAAAGTTATATTATTTACGTTTTTTTGCACATTATTATTGTTCATTTTGTACATATTTTAAATCTAAAAAAAAAATATTTCTTTAACACAGAAAATAATTTTATTAATAATAATTCAAAACAGAAAATAATGACGCTCTGTCGACTGTCATTTAATGCTGCAAGTTACAAAAAATCGTGTTTTTGTATGTTACTATATTTTACTGTGAATGTAATGGGTTTACGATCGTACATCTCTCACAGTGAAGTGTTGGCGGCAAATATTGAAGCCAATATTGAAGCACATATTGTTTTTTTGCTGTAAGTAGATGATCCTACTATTTGTACCCACTGTGCCTGATTTTATTTTATCTCATGTTCCAATTTTATTCAATATAATTTGCATCAATCCTCTTACAGGGTGTATAGTATATTAGTGGCAGCACCTTACCCCATATTAAGTTTTATAAACATTCAAACATTGTAAAAATTTGCCCGCGAGTTTTTATTGCCATATTCTTTTCTCCGGCTTTACCTATTATTTGCGAACTTAGCATTACATGTACATGTATAATCCCGACGTATCACAAGAGTTGTTTTGTATCCTAAGTGATCTTGAAGCTATCCAACTCCTTGATTCTACGGACTTAAATCGAAGACTCAAAAGAACTAACGTTAGCGTAGTGTTAAGTGAAGAAGAAAAGTGACAGTGCTTTAGATTTACACGTAAAACACAAAAACAAAGTTAGCAATTAATTAAACACTAACGCGACGGCTGATATCCTCGACTCGCAATCGTGAGGTCACTGGTTCAAATTCAACTCATTATACTACCGACGACGTGAACCCACTCCTAACACAAGCCACTGAGCTTGGCTGGAGAGGTTTACAGGATTACTAGTAATATGGGACCCACAATCTCACATTGCTAGTTATCTTGACCTTTTGACTGCCTCTGTGGCGCAGTGGGAGTGTGTCCGACTGCTACGCAAGAGGTCATGGGTTCGATTCCCACACGGACACTTTGTGTGATCCACAAATTGTTGTTCCGAGTCTGGGTGTATTGTGTCCGTAATTTGTATGTTTGTAAAGTCCCTCGCGACACAGGGCTTGCACACTAATGCGGGAGTGGTCTTTAAAAAAAAAACTTTAAAATAGTTTCTTAGGTTATGTATTTTAACACTTTAGATCAACATAAAATTATACTTACTTATTAGCTCTCATGTTAGATTGTAATCATAAAAATCTTAAAGAGTAACTCATTCACATAAACACTCACTCTTTATACATAAACAAAAAAAAATGGAGCTTATTGAATGGATTATTTAAATCTTAACAATATCACACTATGGCACCAAATATGGTAACAATGGCACACTGCTACTCAAACCAAAAGCCATCGAGTTTGAGGCTTCAAATCTAAAAACTGTTAAAACTATTTAAGGTTTTCCGGTTCTTTTGGAACTATTATTAAAATAATTGTAAATGTTTAGTACGAGACTTTCGGGCCCTCTTGACAATTTGAACTCATCTAGCTCTTGCAATTATCCAAATCAAATCGATGGCTTTACTCTTTTTTGGATGGATGCTAATTTTAAATAAAGTTTCACCAATATTCACATCTCAAGCTTTTCAAACACCTTTGAAGAGCTTAAAAGTTGTAAAGGAAGATACGAAATATTATCTTCCTTTATAATTCTGCTGTCGTCGTCGTGAATTAAGGTCTTGGTCATTATCTGATTCAACACAGGATGGGTTTATTAAAGAAAACGTCATCCCTGCCTATGCTATTCGATATTACTAATTATAATCCTGATATAATAATAACTTTTGACAGATTGAACCAGTCGAAAGTCCTGATGCTAAATGTTTCATAGAAGTATTAGAGACGCCCCACAGAGGCCCCACGGAGGGGGAAAGTTACTAAGGAACAGGTCCAGCAGCTGTTGGGTGAGCTTCGCCCGTCGGAGGGAGTTAGTTCCCCGAAGACAGTAGAGGAGCTCATGGAATCGACGGCTACCTCCGTGAAGGCCATCGCGAACGTGGCTCAGAAGAGCAAAAACCTTAAAGGCACAATCAACCAGACTATGGCAACATGCGCGAGGGTTGAAGACGCCGGTACACTGCCGAACCTAGATCATGGAAAAGGAATAAAGCTATATTGAAGCGAATGCGGGATGAGAAGTATCTGAGTTACTCTAATCCAAAATCCATCCAAAATGGAAAGTTCCAACAAGACACTAAGACAAAATATATGACGCCAAAACTGAGACTCCAAGGGCCGAATATGAGAGAAAGCTTTTAACTTAAAAAAATCTAAAATGCATGTCTTGTCATGCAATTAATCATACTAAATGTAAGTAATAAAAGTAAAAAATAAAAGTAAAAAACAAAAGTAGTCTTCAACCCTCGCGCATGTTGCCATAGTCTGGTTGATTGCCTTTAAGGTTTTTGGTCTTCTGAGCCACGGTCGCGATGGCCTTCACGGAGGTAGCCGCTGATTCCATGAGGATGGTGATGAAAGAAAAAATAATAAAATATGAAGTCCAAAATATTTAAAAAGATTTGTGCTTCTGCCAAGTCTTTACATTTAAGTAGAAATATTAAACAAGCAGAGTATACAATTAAAGCCACTTAGAACATAATCAATGCTGAAGCTGGGCGGGCCAAGCCACGTGATCATAATTTTGAATTATGTGTTGGTTATAAAATTGTAACTAACAATTTAGATCTAGCGCAAACATTTAATAATTTATTAGCTGAAGTGCAGCTGCAGTGTGAAAGAGTGTACTGTACCATTTAGTTTCAGTTTAATAAAAATATTTAAGTCAATTAATTGCAAATAGACAGCAGACTTATGGATGGGGTATTTCTGTTAAATTAATTAATTGCATTATAATTAAAATAGCACCACATTTAGCTACAATATTTAATCGATGTGTTGATACCGGCGTGTTTCCTGATTTAATGAAACACAGTAAAGTAATCTCTTTGTTCAAAGCCGGTTCAAAAAGCGACCCTAGTAATTTTAGACCTATTTCTATCTTACCAGCTATTAGTAAAATCTGTGAAAAGGCCATACTAATGCAGTTAGAAACACATTTTAAATCTAATAATCTACTGCATAGTGAACAATATGGATTCACAAAGGGTCGTTCGACAGTAGATGCTTTCGCTCTAAACTACTAAAACACATTATAGAATTTTATAAGCTACGGGTCTTAATCGAGTAAATATTTTATTTTAAGGCTAAATACCTTTGTTTATTGTCCGACGTTTCGATCGTATTGCAACGGCCGTGGTCACGGGTAGACTGACCACGGCTGTTGCAATACGCGATTAAGACCCGTAGCTTATAAAATTCTATAATGTGTACAAATCGCGAAAGTTTACGAACATATACTAAAACACATATATAGTGCCTGGGAAAACTCACAGGACGCCATTGGTGTTTTCTGCGACCTCTCAAAAGCATTTGATTGTGTGGTACATAGTACACTTCTGTTGAAACTTAGGCATTACGGGTACAGCGCTTAATCTTGTGGCTTCTTATCTTAGTGAGCGAATGAAGTATGTCGTCATTAACGGATCAGCAGTGAGTATGGGCGTGTCACAAGGATCAATTCTGGGTCCTTTTCTATTTTTGGTGTTTATAAACGATCTGCCATTTTTACCAATAACTTATGCGATATTGTTCTATTTGCTGATGACTCTTCTCTTATATTCAAAACCAATCGTAAAAATGATTACTCTGACGAAGTAAACAGGTCCCTCGCGTTAGTTTTTGACTGGTTTACATCAAACAACTTGCTTTTAAATTCTAAAAAACCAAATGTATTAAATTTAGTTTACCAAATGTAAGAAATATCCGTACAAATCTTGTTTTAAACAATGAAGTTATTCATTTTGTTGATTTAACGGTTTTTTTTGGGAATTACTTTAGATAGTAATTTACAGTGGGGCGCCCAAATATCATGTCTCGCAGGGAAACTTAGTTCTGCAGCATATGCTGTCAGCAATGTCAGACAGCTTACCGATGTGGAAACAGCAAGGCTAGTTTATTTCGGTTATTTCCACAGCATCATATCGTATGGCATACTGCTTTGGGGCAACTGATATTCAAACAAGTTTTATTCTTCAAAAACGTGCAGTGCGTGCGATTTACAAACTAGGTGCACGAGTTTCCCTTAAAGAAAAGTTTAAAGAGATAGGTATTATGACAGTTGCATCTCAATATATATTTTAAAACATTATGTTTGTTAAACAGAATATGCATTTATATCACAAAAATAGTGACGTTCACCTGGTGAACACAAGAAATAAGCACAAATTAGTAGGTTAATATCATAGGCTACATAAAACTCTTAATTCATTTATGGGTCTTTCTGTGAGAGTATTTAACAAGATACCAGCTAGTATTATGAGTCTATCAGTGATTAAGTTAAAAAATGTAGTTAAAAAATGTAGTTAAAAATCATCTTTTACGTAGAGGTATACAGTTGATGAATATTTAAATGATAAAGAAAAATGGATCTTGTTGCTTGCTCTTTGTTACTTTAATATGCTTGAGTAAATTTTGTTGTCACTTTGTATTAATTGTCACATTGATAAAGAGCATGATTTGACTTTTGTAAGTAAAGATTCTGGGTGACGAATAAAGGCCATTCTTTTCTTTCTTTTGATATCAGATTTTTGCTATTGTATAAGTATATAGTGTATAATATAAGTGCTGGACGCAGGTGATAGATAAGGGGTATATTGATGGCTATTTACAGATAAATAGCCATCGTAATAATAAAATTCCATTTAAAAGACAAAGGTTTGCTAATTCGCTACGCTCGCGCGCTAGGATCACAAATGTGAACAAATCAGGTTAATTTTCGTCGAACGCTGACACCGAATTTTTTTTTATTGAAAATCGTGTCGGTATCGTGTGACATTTTATCTTCAAATAAACTTTTTAAATCAGAATCTAATTGAAGAAGAAGAAGAAAAGTTTCTTTATTGCCATTTACCTATGTATACTACTTATGTATGTATGCCAAGCCAGGCTAGCAATTTATATATTAAATAAATTAGTACGTACCTACTAAGTTCGTTTTAAATAATATAGTGAGTTATACAAATACATAATAGTTTATACCTATTTATATATTCACTTATACGTGTACCTACCCAATACATAAATTAATTAGTTTTAATGGTATCTACTAATGTTAAAAAAACCATGTAAAGTAAGTAAAAAGCAACAACAAGTACCTAATTATAGCATATTTCTGCACCGTTCGCACGCTAGGTCTCTCTTTCGCCGGCATTTGGAGGCGGTGCCGTTCATAGCAGCGCGGGCGCCCGGACATAACCGGTCGGCGCTTTCGCCGGTGCTTCCACGATATTGTGTAAACTCTGGCGACTGCTACTGTGGTCCCGTGCTTAACACGCGAGTATCAAGCCCTCGTCGCATCTTGTATAAGTTGTAAATGGTTGTGAAACCTATTTTCTGAGTATAAAATCTAGTTTTTGTACCAGTCTCGAAATTCTCTGTTTTCCCGGGAATTTCGAGATCAGACTAAATCCCGATTTTTTTTCCTGGGACATAGGGAATATAGTAACTAATAGGCATCTGATAAGAAGGGATGTTTGGAAATTCATCGTCTAATGGGTTAAAACAGTGATTTGTAGTTGGAATGAAAATCTGTTACTTTTAAAATTAGATTTGTGAAATTTTGTTTTTTTGGCTTTTTGACTTAAAATAATGAAAACGGGTTACAGCGTTTTTGGAAAACCAATCCGTAAGGGGATAAAATAGAGGAGGCAAATTTGTATGAAAGTAGTTTTGATGAGAGGTTAGATCTGTGAAATTTCTTATTTGGCCTTTTGGTTGACTTGTTTGTGGATAGTTTGTGGTAGTGGACACGTCTTTCAGTATTTGAAATCGAAAATTAACCCTTATCGAGTCATTCACGCGGGTAAAGCTGCGGGCGACAGCTATCGAAAATTAATGTGTTTTATATCACGTAACCGATTTTAAAAAAATCTTTCACCAATATTAAACTACATTATCAGCGACAAATACTACCGAATAATTTGCCAACCCGAATGAACTAACCGATCGCACTTGTTAATGAAACCGGGTTTGTTGTTTGGCAAATACTGCTGAATTGACAGTACCGACCCGTTTATATGTGTTGCATCCCTAAGTGCCAAAAGACCTATAACCGCTGGAGCAAACGAGTCCTAGAGTGGAGGCCATAACTCGGTAAACGGAACATGGGATGACCCCTGATCTGATGGACTGCCGTTCTAAAGACACTCTTTAGGTAATTGGGAAAATTTGAGGTATTGTGGCGAAAATTAGGGGAGGACTATGTCCAGTAATAAATCAATAGAGACAACAACAC
Organism: Herminia tarsipennalis; assembly: GCA_945859575.2. Lineage (NCBI taxonomy): Eukaryota > Metazoa > Arthropoda > Insecta > Lepidoptera > Erebidae > Herminia > Herminia tarsipennalis. Next base: position 4,650,268 of record OX243849.2, on the reverse strand, counting down.
AACATGAGTCTTTTAGTTAGATTATTATTAGTTTATTATTGATTTAAAGAAAAAAAAAACAGTCCTCAACGTAGATTACAGAAGTAAACTGTGTAATTTAACCGAGAAACAAACAAAACAAAATGCGGTTGGTATCGTTAAGACAAAGCGATAGACAATACATTTGACATACAAAATAATACTATATTATTTTTGTATTTTTTTGACTAAAACTGACTAACACTGTTTTTAAAGAAACCAAAAACTGAGTTTCGTCAGTTACATGTTTTTTACGGGTATCCTGTTAACCACGTTGTATGCCCTACTGTCAACCATAGACCGCAGACAGATTGACAGATTTACCTACTCGTACTCACTTAATAATAGTAACTTTCTCACGTATTACAAATAAGCCGCGGATTTTATTACTCTTAGTATCCTACCAAACAACCCAGAAAAGAAATAAACGGTTAAAAACATTTTATGAACCCAAAACGTACTTAAATATTAATTGGTAATATGTTAAGATTACTAAATATCTACCTACATTCATTGTCATGTAATTGAACTACGAGTACTACTTTATGAATATATATTACGGGTCTTAATCGCGTGAGTAATTTAAGGTAAAGTACCTTGTTTATTGCCCGACGTTTCGACCGTATTGCAACGGCCGTAGTCACGGGTAGACTGACTACTTACTACTAACTAAGAGTACCTAATTGTTATTTGTTTGTTGTGCATGGATTTTTATTTGTCAGCAATAATATTCGTAATAAATAATAATAAATAAAAAAAAATAAACAGGAAGATAAACTTAGATAAATCGCCCGATGACGAGTCCTGCTGGAAGGTCTTCCGGAAGGACGTCTTAACGTCCTGCTAGAAGACCGAGCGAAGTCCTTCTAGCAGTACGCGTATTGTATGAAAAATTGTGTAGTCCTTCCAGCAGTACGGTGACCCTAGGCTTTGAACCCACGTTTGTCAGAAGTTTTAAACATTTGGTTAGTGTGAATTAAATAAAACTCCGTGATTTAAGTACTTTCGATATTTTAATCTCAAGAATATTAAGGTATTAAATTGTACTTTTTGCTATAATTATCTCTTTATATTACTTATTTATTTATTATAGGAACTATTATGAGGAACTTTATTAAATTAGTCACTTTGGTTCATTAATCACATAGTAAAAGGTACAAGTAGCACTGTGATGCGCTTATTCACAAAAATACTGAACTCAGTATCAAATACGTACATATTTTCGCAACCTTAATCGAAATATAAACTTACGTAAGAAGTATGTTTGTACGTATGTAAGAACAATTACACGAAGAGGTAATTCAAGTATTATTTATAAGGTACTGTGGGTGATTAACGCCCCACTAACGTTAATTTAAAATAGTTTTGGTATTTAAATGAAGAAGAAAACAAACGACTTTCTAAAGAAATGATGTTTATTTATGCTACAAAAAAAGACACATTACAATGAGTTTTACTCAAAATACTCAGTGATATTCAGCTTTTAAAAAAGGTTCCCTATCCATTTGCCTAAAATTTTAAGACCTAATATAACTTAGCATATTTTTGTTAGGCATAATTATATATTCGCATAATATAATTACGCATAACAGCTTACGCATAATGTTTTAGGCATATTTTTTCAAACCATAACAATGATTAGGCATAACCTTCTAATGCATAAATATATTAAGCATAAAGTTCTATAGCATAACTTTTTTAAGCATTATATCCTAAAACATAAATTTATTTACGCATAATTACATTAAAACATATTTTTATAGGTATAACATTGAAATAATTATTAACACCTAGAATATTAGACACTATACAATACTGCTAACACGTTTATACAATATTGCTCTAATGAAATTTGTAGGCACTTGATATTGTAGGTAGAATAGAAATTATTTTTTATTTTTCTAAGAAGACGGTGGTGTCGTAAAACTATTGTGTCACTAAATGTATTATTGCAAAGTTGTAATTTATGGACGTTGTGATTCATACTTACTTGTTAAATATCGTGAATTCTAGTTAAGAATGGAAAATACAGTGCGTACCTTTATAACCAAAAGAGGCGGCATCAAATTGAATGTGGATGGTTTCATCTATGAGAAAAATTTACAAAAGGAAAATAAATATTATTGGGTGTGTGAAATGCGACGTAATAACAATTATAAATGTAACTCTCGACTTATTACGAAATTAAACGACGATCAACAACATGAAATATTATCTAAACACATGCAAAATCACAATCATGAACCAAATGCACTTAGAGAAAAAGTAAGTTTTTTTTAATTAATTAATTAATTCATACATATATATCAAACATATTGGCGGCTAGGCTGCACCTTAACCTATTGATACACTACGTTTAAAAAGTACTATTTGTTATAGTTCCTTCTTTTTATTTTTCAGATTCAAATAGCTGTCAATAGAATAAAAGAAGATGCAAAATTAAATCCGACTATGAAGCCAATTGAAATTATAGCCAATTGTGAAGCTATAACCTCACCTTCCATATCGTGTCATTTACCAAGCAATAGTAATCTAAAACAAATTATATACAAACAAAAGGGAAAAAATAATAGTACAAAAGAACCACAAGACATAGATTTTGAACTAAATACAGAATGTTTACTTAAAGAATACGACCAGATCATCACTATTGATAAAAAATACGACACAAACAAGAGAATAATAATATTTACTACAAAAAAACTAATTACTTTATTATGCTTGTCTAAGTATATAATGATGGATGGTACATTCAAAGTTGTTCCTAAGATGTTTTATCAACTTTATACCATACACGGGAATGTTGAGAATGATATCTCACAAACATTTCCGTGTATATTAGCATTATGCACCAACAAGGATAAAACGACCTATAATATATTATTTACCTCAATTATTGAGTATTGCGATGCAAATAATTTGCATTTATCACCGAGATTTATATTAATGGACTTCGAAAAAACTGCACATATATGTGCTAGACAATTTTTTGAAAATACAACAATAAAAGGATGCAATTTTCATTTGGGACAAATTATATACCGCCACGTACAGAAAAATGGCCTCCAACGCTTATATGGTAATGACATATCATTTGCCATGGAAATTAAATGTTTATACGCCCTAGCTTTTTTGCCCGAAGAGGATATACCAATATATTTCGACGATTGGAAAAAAGCCATATCTCCTGAATCAGGTAATATATAGATAACATATCATATAATTTAACGTATTGAACAATTTTGTGGGTTTTTAGGGTTCCGTAGCCAAATGGCAAAAACGGAACCCTTATAGATTCGTCATGTCTACAGCATGCAAGCAAGCATGCAGCATGCAGCAAGCATGCAGCATGCAAGCAAGCATGCAACAATCAAACAAGCATGCAGCATGTAAGCAAGCATGCAGCATTCAAGCAAGCATGCAGCATGCAAGCAAGCATGCAGCATGCAGCATGCAGCATTCCAGCGAGAATGCAACATGCAGCAGGCAGGGTTTCTGTCACGGCTCCGGCGCTGCGGGCCTCCGGCGGCCCCACGCGCCTACGCGATTTTAAATTACACTCTAGGGGTAGGACAAACAAGACTACGTGGAGTCGGTTTTGCAGCAATTCGGTTCTGTCACTAACTTTTGTTGCACAGCATATTAAATTTTTAACCAACAATATTATTTAATTGTTACAGAAACTATAGCAAAGTGGTTTGATCAGAATTATGTATGGGGCACTATAAGTTCACCACCACCATTTCCACCCAAAGTCTGGAGTACGTATCTACTAGAAAAGGCAAATATACCTAGGACACAAAATCATGCAGAGGCATGGCACAATAGATTTGCACATTTTGTGGGAAAACACCATCCTGGATTTTATTTTTTGGCAAAAATGATCGTTCAAGAAATAAAACATCAAACCATTGAAATAGATAAACTGGATGTCGGAACATTACTTATACCAAAAAAAAAGAAAAAATACACGGACAAAACCAATAGAATTGAAAAAATTATTAGTAAAAAAGATGAGTATACTTCTAAACTAGTATTTTTACAAGCAATTGCTAAAAATATACACCTAAAATAAATAATTATACATAATTAAGGACCACTGTTTCAATAAATTAACTTCTATCTGAGAAATAACCGCCATATTTATTCTCATAATAGGTAGAAGTTAACTAATATATTCTTCAGATAAAAATTATCTCGCGATTGAAAAATCGTTTAAGTTACATAATGTTATGTATAATAAATAATTTGCATAAAAATTGTTTTTGTTATTTACCTATATTAATTATATGCTTAAATATTATTATGCTAATAGTCATTAGGCCTACTAACGTCATGCTAATAGTTATTAGGCCTACTAACGTTATGCGAATCTAATTTATACCAACACAAATTAGTCTTTAACATGATTGTGCCAACATAAAAGGTATGCCATAAAAAAATAGGCCGAAGTATTATTATGCCAAAACAAATTGTGCCAAAATCGTTATGCCGAAGTATATTAAGACAAAGAACATTATGAGAAAAGAAGGGATCACTTAAAAAAGCTGTAGTTTGGGCGTTATTAAAATTTATGCGTCTATTGACGCCCGCTTTATAAACTAGGCTTTCATTATAGAATTAGGTTCAAAACAAAAAAAAATAATCTCACAATCGAATTCTCATTTTGTGTTATCGTGATTACACTAAAAATAAACAATTAAAATCAACATTTAAGATAGACTTTGTTCAATTTAACAATACACCTAATATCACATGGTATATTTGTATTTGGTCATAATTAAGGAACTTTTTGAGTGTTTTCAAATAAAATTATCATGAGCACTTGCATACAAATCGTTTTTAGGGCAGAATTAAGATAATCCTTATTATGTTCATTGGGCGCAATTACACCGTCAGCGGGTAATACCGCCCTCCGGGCGGTATAAGTATTAAAAAAAACCTAAAAGGAGTTCGACTATTTTTTCAAACAAGTAGGTACTAAGTCATTATATAAGAATTATAATAAAATCGTAGTGGTAGGTAGTCGTAATAATATGTCTTACAATATTCAATCTGAACTTACAATATTCAGTCTTATACAAACTAATACTTACTTATTTAAGATATTTTACAATATGGACAAACAAACTTTACTATATCACATTCGGAGAGGCCTAAGCATTCCTCATGGTACCATCTTTTACATACTATGCATTGCGCCATGTCTAACTCTTCTATTTCGCCACAAGCATAACAGTACCAGGCTTCATCGTCATTCTTGTTCATTTTCTTTTTATTCTTAGTCTTATTTTTGGCGCCTTTCTCTTTGTTCTCTTTTTTACGTTCTTTTTCTTTTTTCTTCTTATTTATTTTTTCTTCTTTGTTGTCATTCGTCTTTTGTGTTTTATTAATCTGTAACTTTTTCTGCTCTTTGTTAGTTTTCTTTATGGTACTGTCATTTTGATTTTTTGTTTTTTTTATTTCAGTTTTATCATTGAATAAATCCTTAGTGATTCTTTGCCCTTTATAGTTCATCGCTTTCTTACGTGGTTTTGAAGATTTACTTTTTGCATAGTTAGGCGTGGGTAGAAACTGTTGAAATTGTGTTTTATTCTTTTGTTGTAGACTGGCTAATGGGACGTTGTCTTCATCTAGGTTGCAAGTTTCATTAATAGGACAGATCATTTGTTTTTTCGGTGTTGTTGTTCCTTTGTTAAGATGACACTGACTTCCATCTCTTGATGATTCGTCTGATGTGTAGTTATAGATATTTTCAGCAACATATTTGGATTGTTTGAAAAGAGGCCTAGTTACGAACAAATCCAAATCAGAAATCGTTGAATCAGAACTGGGATCGTTGCGTATAGGTTTTTGTAATCCTGAACAGCTGGGAACGGCCAGATCATATTGTCCCAAATGTTTATCACCATCATTGTTGTGTAGCGAATCAATTCCAGAAATACAAGTTAAGTTGCTATCTGATATTATGGAAGGTGAGTCACGATCTACTTCTTTCATAACTTGTGATGCTGGGTTCTGCCAAATTGATGCCATGTCAGAATTATCGGATGACGAGCTATAATCCACAAGACGGTACTTAACTTCTGGGTTAATATTTTCATGACATAAGTTTGATTTTCTTTGAAAAGTCGATAACTCGGAAACTCCAGCAAATTGGTGATCATGATCTTCATTAGTGTCATCACTATCAGTGTCATCGTCTAAAGGGCTAGAAATGAGATTCTGCAAAGGCTCCTGGGTTTGGGGGCATGGAATTTCTGACAAAACAGATGGGGCAAATGCTTCCTCTGGTATCACTTGAGGATCGAAGGGGAAGAGACCAGTTGCCTTGAACCCATTGACTATATTGCTGTGCGTCATACACTTGGGCCAAACTTTGGTAAATATTTTATTGAATGTAGCTTTCGTGAGTATTCTGTCGGCGCTTGCGCATAAATAGTTTAAGACTTCTTCGTCCCAATGATGTTCGAAAGACTTGTTTACTGACTTGTCCAGAGGCTGTAATTCGTGGGTTGTGTTTGAAGGCAGGCAATATAGCACTATGTCATTATTATCGGCTTCTTCAAGGGCTTCAACTGATAAGTGACACTTAGCGCCATCAAAAATGAGTAAACATTTTCCTGCAATTTTGTATTTAGCTAGGTGCTGGATAAATTCTACAAACAGATCGGCAGTCATTGACCCTTTCGGCGCCATTCTTACCAAAGTTCCAGCAGGTAAGTTTTCTGAAAGGTCTGGTCTTTGTCTTTGCCCTTTAAATAAAATCATGGGAGGAATAGCTGTTCCTATGGCGTTGACACACATTGCAATGGTCACGTTTTCAGCGTGCTCGGGTGCAATTAGATGAACTCTCTTACTTCCTTTCTCCGCAAGCACAGTCTGTTGGTTGTGGACTGTAATTCGGCAACCCTTCTCATCCATGTTGTACAGTCTTTCAGGATGTTGAAGAACGTCTAACTCGTCGTATAACTTTTTTACGCTCTGAAAATGTTCCTGAACAATTGATTTATTAAGCTTTTGAGCCCGAGCGGGATTCAATATCTGCGGCTTACGTTTACTGATCGATGGGTTTCGCTTCAGAAACTGTCTTAACCAATCTGCTCCCGCAATCCTTTTTGTAGAATTGAAAGTATGTTTTATGTCAAATCTTTCACAAAACAAAAAGGCTTGTTTTCTGATAAATTTTGGTGTGAGAGGTATTCCAATTTTTGCGAACCTCTTGATTCTGTGACACAAATCATTTTCCTGAGCATGTGTTAAAACAGGTTTTCGTCCCATACGTTTCACATCTTGACCGGTTTTTATATGGTCCCTCAATGTTCGTCGCGGAATTTTATACTTGAGAGATATGGCTCGCTGACTCAATTTTCCTTTTCTAATAGCTCTTAAAGCCGCTTTCAAACCATCTTCTGACCAGGATTCTCCTCTCTTTTTACGAGGCGACATCTTGATATCTAAAAATAAAATAAAATAACATCATATATATATATATATATATATATATATATATATATATATAGTTATATCAATCCGTCAATTGTTGATCATGCGTGCTATATCGCGAGCACTTTGTTGATCCGAAAACCTATGTTGATCCGGGTGGTTTTTGTTGATCCAATGTAATATTTTTCATACAAATGTGGTTCCGGCCGGATCAACGATTTACTCCGTTGAAGTTTAGGAAACGCAACCGAAATGTTGATCCAATATACAAATCCACTCCGATAGTTGTTGATCCGATTCAAATGGGCCAATCAGAAGGCAGCAAGTCCTCCTACTGGACATACCCAATGTATATGGATGGTTTAATTCCTATAATTTATTGCAAGACCACCTAATCATTAACTTTTCTTTATTTATTAAGTTTTTGTGTTTTTATCTATGATATATGTAATGTAAGTAAATTTGTTGACGACACGAGTTTGTCGCTTAGCCGATTTTAAGCTTCGTGCCCAGCTGCATGCATGCCAGCAGCTCAATGTCATACAGAGTATGTGACATTGTATCGCACTCAGTACCCTGAGATATAAGATCTAGAGTCTCGAAGCCCCGTTATTGCAAACAATGCCCTTCAACCCGGAACACCGTATCGTTGATTAGCTACTGCTTGGACGTTGGGTAACTGACAAAGGTCTGGCCATTCCTCAGACTAGCCCTCGCAAGAGTCCAACCAATACTAGATATAGTCGTATATAAGGACAATTTCTAATTGTTATTATAATGTTTAAGTAGTATGGATACATACATTAATTAAATTGATAATTGAAAGGCAAAAAATGATCTTATCGCATCATATCACAGTTGAGTTTGGGTGACATGTAGAAAAAAACAATTGTTATCAATCATATTTTTTTTATTATATAACATCTTTAATCCGTTAGAAATTATCATAATATCAGATCTGATAAAGATCATATCAGATAAAAAACATCTTCAAAATATTTATAATCAGTCAAAGATTATAATTATTAAGAGGTAGAAAAAAATCACATAGCAAATATTCTAACTACTCATTCAATAGGTAAGTACTATCTAAACTACTAACTAAATGAATCAGTCTAACATGTAGGAGACATTACATGAACATCTTTAATTCGTTACACATTACTAACATTTAGAAAATAAAAAAGACATAATTATTTTGAAAAAAAATAACATAAATAACATTTCGTTTATAGGTACCTACTTAAGCCGGAAACATATTATCGGACGCGACTGACAGCCGCGATCTAGATAGTGAATGTCCAGTGAGCCGTGCACACTATCCTACTAATCCTACAAATATTATAAATGCGAAAGTTTGTGAGGATGTATGGATGTAAGGATGTATGGATGTATGTATGTTTGTTCCTCTTTCACGCAAAAACTACTGAACGGATTTTAATGAAACTTTACAGGAATATAGCTTATAAATCAGAATAACACATAGTCTATATTTTATCCCCGTATTCCCACGGGAACGGGTACTACGCGGGTGAAACCGCGGGGCGCAGCTAGTCGGACATAATTCGCGGACGCTGACCTTGTCTGAGAGAGATCTGGCGCGCCAAATGTTTTAACACTGTGCACACTGCTAAGTTGCGGCTGTCAGTCGCGTCCGTCAGCCGCGTCCGATAGTATGTTCCCAGCTTGAATCGACAATTCTAACATATGTAACAAACATTATTATTAGCCAGATATTAAGAAAAAATATGTTCTCAATATTTTTATTAATTACATAACTTGAAAAACATCGTTAAAATATTTATAATCAGTCAGTCAAAAATTATAATCATTAACAGATAGAAAAAAAAATCACATAGCAAATATTCTTACTACTCATTCAATAGGTAAGTACTATCACTAAACTACTAACTAAATGAATCAGTCTAACATTTAGGAGACATTTACATGTGCCCTTGTTATGAGATCAATACAATTACTATTAATATTAAGAGGAACTTGATGTATCACACAGAATCTTCATTAAAATATGTTTACTTTTTCTTATAAATATTGTTAACATACGTGTTAAGTTGCATCCAAGTCCTATTTTGAAGAATAGGTTCTTTATTTATAACTTCCATACATTTGCTTTTGCCTGGATTTATCTTTTTATTTATGTATGATTGGAAATATGTTTTTACTAATTTTATCTCTTCATCCGACCACTTTCTATACCTGATTTTTTTTCGTTTCTTAATTGGATTATCACTATCACTATCGCTTGAACTTGAGCATTTTATTTTTGTCTTTCTGTTCTTTGGTTTAATATTGATATTTTTATTTTTAGAATCTTTATGATATATATTTTTTACTTTTGTTCGTCTAGTTTTACTTCGTTTCTGAATCTGTTTATCATCATCAATATCGCTTTCACTTGTACTACTTGACCATTTTGTTTCTGTCATGCTTCTGTTTGGCTTAATTTTGGGGTCTTTATTATTAGGATCTTGGTTGTACTGATTGTCTTGTTTGTTATCGTTTACTTCATTATAGTCTCCAATTTCTATTTCTTTCATGTTGTTATTGACTGTAGTTTCTGATGTTTTGGTAGATATTTCGGGGTTTGTAAGTAAGGTGTTAGATTGGTCGCTTTCTATTGCCGGACTTTTTGAAGATGGCGTCTGTTCCTCAAAGTTTTTAGTTTCTTGGTATGATTGAGATGTAATCGTTTCTGTTTCTCTCCTGTGACCCTTCTTCTCCATTAATGTATTTTCATATTCTAGGAGTTGAGCTCCTACAACAGCTTTTTGGAGTACCTGCATAGGCAATCTATAATTTTGTGCATGAACCGATATATTATGCCCTAGAAATCCTGCCAATTGCTCAGTATAACGATCATTTTGCTTAGAATGAATTTGGGACATCGTAGCAATATGATGTCTCATTCCGGTGGATGTAATCATTTCGGGGCGTTTCAAATTGCACTGTTTTTTTATCATATCTAAACACTTACCGCCCTCAAAAGGTTCTTGTGTACCAGGTCTTGCAAATAAATATTGGTTGGAGCTTTGAATTTTTAAATCTTCACGGCAAGCTATTATTAAATCTATGTTTTCTCTCATTATTTTTGTTAGCAAAATAGGCACACCCCTTGTTCTTTTACCGGGAATCTGAAATACGTCTAATTCTTTAATACACTTCCTCTGCTCTACTGTTAAACTTTCCAAAACCTTTTCGGGCACTTCTTCATTCTTTCTATTCACGTAAAACGTAAGTTCAGCTTCAGCTACATCACCTGATCGTTTTCGATCCAACATTATAATATGAGCTATTGTTACCATGCACAATAATTCATAATTTAAAACACATCTATCTTTTCTCAATCTGCTCGCATATTTAATTTCTAATTTATGGATTTTTTGCATAACGGTATTAATGTCACTGTCCAACGGCATCACTTTTTCTTTGGTTAAGTGATTTCGTTTTCTACTTTTCTCAGCATTCGACGAAATCTCCCACTCCCAATTGGTTTCAATTAAATATTTGAAGTCATCTAGTTTTTTTTTATATGCTTCCTTATAAGCTGTGGATTCATTTTGACACATAATAGACTGTGTGTATAGTATTTCAACACATCCCAAGACAGCGGGACGCATACGTGCGGGTATGCTTATAATTTTGACCATGCCTGTTTGTTCATTAAAGCCACACATTTCTTTTATGGCACTTACAAATGTTTCATATTTTTCAGGATCAATCGCATCAGTGAGACTTTCAATAGTTGTGTCTTTTTTCCGCAATAAAATTAAAAGAGTAGCTAAATCCCTCAGTTTGGAGCAAATCGCTTTACGACTACGTCGTTCTTTTTTCTTTTTCAAGAGACGAGCACCGTATGCTATGATTAATGGATCATTTTTAACTACTAATGAAATTTCATCAGAACGAAGATGCGACAATATTTTTTCTTTTAGCTCAATGGAAGCGTTCACCATATTGGGAACTATTGTTAAGCTGTGATTAAACAATGCTTTTCTTTTAAGTGACGGAATAACATGTTCAGAAGCTTTACAATTTCTTAAATGTCTGAAAAATGAAGATCTTTTAAATGTGCCCAAGCATGTTTTACAAGTAGCGTAAGTTGACGGGCTAGAGGTACCCTGGTTGCTTCGTTTTGATGGTAATAAGGTTAAATGAGCGTCCCGATCAAAGCTCACTTTAGAATTGTGTAAAAAATTTCCCTTGTTTCTCAATTTATCTGTAATTTTTTGTCGTTTTAGTTTTCGTATTTTAGGGTCTTTATCATTGATAGCTTTATACTGAAGAACTTCGATTTCATCTGCGTGGTTACGTAAAAGATGTCTAGAATAATTTGTTATAATTGCTTGACAGTAGAAACACGCATTTCTTCGGTCCCACTTTCGTTTTTTCGCCATATTATTAACGTCTTTTTCAACATTACCTCCTTCAAAATCCGGATTTCCTTCTATCAGTACACTTACGCCCTCATTAGTTGATAAGTTCTGGCTCCTTTCCCCACTATTGTCTTCTGTGTTTCTTTCTTGTAACTTTTTTACTTTTCTATTGCAATTTTTTTTCAACTGAACGATTACTGGGTCATCATAATATTCATCGTCAAAAGACTAAAACAAAAAATTAAATATTATATAAACTTAGTTTTTTTTTAATTTTTAATTAATTAACTTAAAATCAACTTGTAAAATGGAGTCGGAGTTTTCAACAATTACAAGTGCCAACTTAATATTCGGTACGCATTAAAAAGAATCTACTATCGCGTACATATTTCTCATAATAACAATATGCTGTGTGATAGTTAAGTGGTATCACCTTATTTAAGCTATCATCGCTATTATAGCCCGCTTTTTTTGGATCAAAGTCCGATTCATCACTAGGTGAAAAATCTCCCACTTCAGAGTCAGTCAGCGCTGCCGCAACCTGCAAAAAAAGCCCGAATATTTATTCGGTACATGTATGTACAGTACTCCCAAATTAATAATGCACATGCAGATCTTCGCTAATTGTCGTATTCCCGGAAACACTCGAATCATGGAATCGTAAGAGCCCTAAACAAGGCATTTGCATTTTGCACCTTGTTTAAAAGAGATAGGAGTCAATATCATGTGTGCACAATCGAAAACAAATCGGGCGTTCGGCAGCTGTCGCCGGTCAGCGAAATGTCTGTCAGTCGTCTTTATATATTGGTAGTGACTGCACGTGTTCTCTATTTGTGGAAATATATAGAGCTGCTATTACACACCCTTCTTGGTAAATATAATTTCAACATTAATTAGCTTATTCAGATTTAAATAGTATATTTTGAAAAAAGGAAAATAAATAACATATTTCACGTTTTTTTAATATTAAAAAAATAAAATACCTACATTAAATACATATTAAGTACTAGAAAAACATTTAAAAAATGAGATTTATTTAAATTAAATAAATAGATAAACATGCATAAAAAATATATACCTAACTCTGCCCATGCCATTTTCTTTCAGACGAATTCTTCCAAAATGGATAAATTTAAACGTGGAAAACCGCTTAATTCACAAGCACGGCAAATGGTATTTAATGTGTACCTTTATTTCTTAAATGAAGCCAATGTTTTCAACAGAGACCATGATGGTTATTTTAAAAAAATTCAAGACCGTGTTACAAAAGCTACAGGAATTTCGCGACGAACTTTGAGTAATATCTTAAACGAAAAAAAACATAATCAATCAAAGAAATTTTCTACACCGAAAAAAGGAAGACCTAAAAGTAGATTTCGGCTGGTACTTGATGATTTCGACTACTGTGTTATTCGTAATATGATATACAATTTTCAATTGACGCTGAAAGAACTCCCAACTGTAAATAATTTAAGAATAAAGTTGATCGAAGCTATTAATTTCAAAGGCTGTGCCGAGACTTTAAGGTTGATCTTGAAAGACATGGGGTTTAGGTTTCTGAAAACTGATAATAACAGACAATTACTTATGGAAAAACATGATATACGCCTAAAAAGGATCAAATATCTCAGAGAAATACAACAGCTGAGGAGTTCTGGTAGAAACATAGTATTTATGGACGAGTCGTATGTGCACACATCACATACTAAGGGTAAAACTTGGCAAGATAGCAACAAAAAAGGTATCAAACAACCCATTTCCAAAGGAGAGCGAATAATTATTGTACACGCAGGCAATGAAAAAGGCTTCGTCCCAGGGGCTCTAATGTTACATAAATGTGTCGACTCAGAAGGTGACTATCATAAAGAAATAAACGCGGAACGTTATCAAACTTGGCTACGCAATCAATTGATTCCCAACTTGCCTCCTAATAGTGTGTTGGTAATAGACAACGCCCCATATCATAATAAGCTGTCTGTGAAACCACCAAACTCAAACACATCTAAACCACAAATGACAGCTTGGTTACAACAACACAACATTCCGCATGACCCAAAGAAACTGAAACCCGATTTGTATAAAATTATACAAAGATACAAAGAAAATTACACAGAATTTGCCATTGACCGTATAATGGAGGAACATGGGCATAAAATTATACGATTGCCACCATATCATCCCGATTTTAACCCTATTGAAAATATTTGGTCCCAAATAAAGCAACACGTGGCCAAGAGAAATATTGCAATGACTGTGACGTCAGTTAAAGATGCTATATTAGAAAAAATCAATAAAATAGGACCAGAAGAATGGAAAAAAGTTTCTGATCATGCGGTTCAATGCGAAGATGAATATAGAAAATTTGAGCCAAGAATCGATAGTTATTCCGATAAACTGATTATTTACACAGGTGATAGCAGTGAGGAAAGTGTAAATGAACAAGAGCATAATGAAACTTCTGATGAATCTGCGATGTCGGGAATAGAGGTCTTCCTCGATTCTGATTAATTTTTTTATAATTGTATTATTTTTCTGGAATGATTAGTGCTGTAAACAAATTTGAACTGAGATTTTGATTATATTTTATGTAAACCTCTATTTGAAAACGTTTTTTTCTCCTTCTAATAAAACCTTATGTTATTTAAACCTTTTCCTCCATAATTACACCAACTTCGGTAAGACACTTGAAAACTAATCACTCCAACAATGATTGTAGCGTTTTCGCTATTTACTTACATGGAATTATCGAATCAAATTTCGTTACAGGTAAATCAAATCTGTTTTAGCACAAAACACATAATATATAAAATTAGGCATAGAGAAATTGCTCTTAACCACTCTATATAAATATCGTCTTTCGACGCTCGGGTAATACGACCGTTGCCGAACAATGACGAAGATTTCCGAAGATTTCTATGCGCATTATTACTTTTGGAGTACTGTATGTAGGTATGTTATCATTTTAATTTTGCTAGTGTCTCGTCAATAGCAATTAGGACATATAAAATAAATACCTGTATGTGTTGAGTAGTATCATCAGGAAACAATTGTTGAACATCTATAGAGATGTCTGAAGGTATGTTTTCAGACAGATTAGACATATTCATAAGTGACGATATTCCCGATACGTCAACAGAATGTTTTTGGTTAGGTCCATATTTATTCCGGTGATTATCATCATCAATATGGCATTTACTTCTGGTCAATAGTGCAACTTCAGTTTCTTTTTCATTTTCAATTGCATTCTGAAATTAAAAAAAAATTAAATATATCTATATATATAAAATCGTGCATCACTGACTCATCTAACACGAAATCTCAAAAACTACAAATACGCGCTTTATTTGCTCTAAAAATTATCATTCTGTTAGGAAATCTAGGAAATGTCCAATGTTCTTTAGTAGTAGTCCGATTTCAATAATCATTTTTTTTTATTGGAAAGAATATAGTTCAAAAATGGCCCTTTTTAAATGTTATCGAAATCCGCTGACCCATTTTTGATAAATCTACAATATTGTGAAAATGTTACATCGATCCGTGCGTAATATTCGCAAATTCTGTACACGGGTGAAGTCAGTCATGCTATTTTTGCAAATAATAATTATCTACTCAGTTTTGTACCCAACACAATTGTGAGCTACGCGGGTGAAACCGCGGGGCGCAGCTAGTTTATTATAAGGTCTCAGTATGAATACTAATAGAATAAAGTAGGTAGGTACTTACACTAGTCTGAATTTGCTCACTAGGATTAAACAGCTCAGAATTTTCATTAAGACTATCGTTTGAGTTATCAGAAAGAGCCATCATTCCATCATATCTTATTCGATCATTTTGACAAATTTTTATAGTAGGTATTAAAGAAATAACTGAGCTACCGGATGTATTCTCAGACCCAGAATCTAATCCAGGCAAATTAAGATGTGACATATTTTCTGCAAAAAAACATAAAAATTATACAATATATAATTATACGTTGATATTGCGATGAAACCTTGTCACAATAACAGCTGAGTGCCGTCCTCCACCGCAAAAATTTCAGATTTCAAACAAATATATAACAAAAAAGTAAGTTAACTTATAGCACCTTATAGGCATTAACTTTTTTCAACCCCAGTTTATTTACTTTGTTATCAACGTGCGTGGCTTATACATAATATTAACATACTAGGCATAGGTAGGTAAGTAGTAACAAAGTAGATAATAAAAGGGATCAAGTAGGCATCTACTTTTCTGACTCGTAAATTTTATAATAAACGTTACTGGTAATTTCGTATATATAAAGAAATATTTAAAAATACTTACCAACCATCACAATAATCCTCTACAAACAGATTTCTTGTCTGACAGTAACCACACGTCTAAACACAATCACATTTTGCACCCAAATGACCGTCGACCGGAGCCACCGCGCGGGCGTCGACGGGTTCAAGGTCAAAATATGACCTCGGATCAACGTTAGTTAGTAAGATTGCGCATGAGTATAAATATAAAACGGATCCACATTTGACTCGTCGGTATAATTTTTGCGACCGTTACGGATCAACAAAAACATTTTGTTAATGTATTTTTTGATGGCAAGTATGTTGCAAAGCGACCGATGCAGATCCCCAAACAACCTTTCCATTTCAAATTCGGATCAAAGTATATCAGTTATATTTGTAAAGAGCCAATTATACACTGCAAAAAGGTGGATCAACATTTATTTTAAAATCTTACTGGATCAACCTTTACATAGAACGGTTATTTATATATATATATAAATAAAATTCTTATTAAAAAAATATTTTAAAGCATAAACAATTACTAAAATGAAAATAAATATTGGAGTTCATATTACTCGCGTCGATAATAAAATTAAAGTTACATCAATGACTATTTATTTTCAAAAAAATCCACATAAATGTGACTCTCTATTAAACTTATTAAGCAGCTGCGTAACAAATGTATTTTATATTAAGTATTAGTTGTTTGTGAACTTATAAATGCTCTACCTATGTCTATGGTTATAGCGCCCATGTAGTCTAAAAGCGCCCAACTGTTATTTTAACAGGCGTTATTAACCAGTCGGGCGTTATTATCGGACACTGATTCAAATGACACGTTTATGGGAAAAAACATAAAAATCACCACCAAATACTTAACTAATAGTGAACTAAGTTTATCTTGAAGCAATTAAATGTTATAATTTAATCGAAAACGCATAAAAAGACATAAAAAACTTACGATTTCATTAAGGTACTTCTTATAATAGCATGGTACGTGTCCAAGCCTGTAAGAGCGCGGCGTCACACTGCCGGGCATAGTGACGTGAACGCGGCGCCGCTCGCCTGGCGGTTTCTTATTGGTTCGTTCTATGTGTGCGTGGAATATTAACCGAATAGTTCTACATTTAGTATGTTTTCTGTTACCTGGGCGTAGATAGACAACGGGCGTTAATCACCCACCTTACCTTATTTTAAAAATGTAAGAGTATAAATCAGTCAGTTGGCAAACTTTGGTTTAAATATTTTTTGTAAAATATAATGAAAGTATACAAATTTAGAAGAAATAAAATCTTGATTACGCTGGAATACCATGCTGAATATGATAAGCAAAACAATTTCTGCCTGTTTGTGGTGAACAAAGTACACATCTTTTACCACAAGCCATACAGTAAAAACTGGCTTTTTGTTGCCTTTTGTGCACTCGAGAGCATATAATGCATTTTCTTTGCACTCTTTGTCGGCTATCGTCTTTAGATAATGCCTGTAATGTGTGATCACCTCCTAAAATCGCATCGTGATTCGATGGCCGATTCTCTTTTGTTTCGAGAGGATTAGCTCGATAATTATTATTGATGAGTTGCAAGCTCAAGTTATTCGTGAATTCTACATGTGTTACTCGTTCGTGTTTACTCTTTAAAAAGTAATTAAATGCCAAGAAAGCATTAGTCTCGATAATACCAAAAATTGAAGCATATATGCGATGCACCCAATTCTGAGTCCGCCACACTTCTTCTAAAGCCAAGCCACCTTGACGAATATGATTGTTGATATCTATTGCTGGCGCTCCATCGAAGTACTGTTCCACAATTTGATTTCGAGGAATCTCTTTACAGGTGGTGCCTCCAGAATGATTATACCGCATTTTGCGCGCTGGAGTCCCTGGCAATGTAGTGCCACATGTGGAAACAAAATTGTGGATTTTTCGATCTCTCCAGGCTGTAGCTAGAACTTCAAAACCTTCTAAATCTGTTTTGGCCGTAATTGTAGCTCCTTTTTCACGTGAGCAATTTTCTTGCAGTTGTTTCAAGGGAAACTTTGCATGAGCGGTTTTCACGATTCCAATAAAGAATAGCCCCTTTTTACGCAATTCTATGGCTGTTTTTACAGATGCAAACCATGAGTCTCCGATAATTATACGACCAGTACCATGCCAGGGCTCAGTCAGCCTCAATGTAGTTGCAGTACCAGCTCCTAGCTGTCTCTGCCATTTTTTTTCTGTCATGCTGTTTTTTCCTTCGTTGATTTCCAATCGCAACATTATCCTTGTACAACTGTCAGCTAAAGTTTTGACTTCACAGCCAATGCCTTTTGGCTTACGCTTTATTTTGATTACAGCAGGCATTCCGTCTTCGGAATAGTTGCCCCGACCATACCAAGCAAACATTGATCCATCGACAGTGAGTTTGTATGAAGGAGTCATTGAACAAAGCCATCGTTCGTTCACCATGTCAAAGTCTTACTTGGAACCATCGATCAGTATGAGCTTGTTCGCTAGTAAACGACAAATTCATTAATATTTCTTCGAAACGGTGCTTACTCATCCCGAATCTTGTTCCAAATGCAGGTGGAGGGAAAACACCAGTTTCATTAGTAGACCAATAGTCTCGCCTCTCGTTCACATGGCGTACAATATACCAAAAAATTTTAAAAGCTCTTGAGGACTTACCATATTTCTTTCTACTTTTGCGTTTGTATACCGCAAAACGTCGTTTATTTTGTCCATAGGAAAAAATAAAAGCCATATATCCATTTCTCGAATGGCCACATTGCTTAGATCCATTTGCAGACGTGGTTTGTACATAATATCTTTGAAATTATCAATAGTTACATTAACTTTCATAGCCCAATCAACATTAAAACCACCAGATGTTACTGTCACTATTTTTTCCGTGGTACTCATATCAGGAGATTGCTCAGAATTAGGGATACCCGCAACGGTTTCGTCTTCTGATTCCGATTCAATCGACGACGAAGAAGACGAATCGTCACGCTCGGTATCTTCATTTTCAGGCTGTAGTTGAACACTATCTTCGAAATCTGAAAATAACATAATATCCAAGTCCATTATCTGAAATGCTACGTAATATAAATTAAAAAAAAACATTAAAAACGACAGAAAATATTAACAATAGACAAGCAGGTAGATACAAAATTGTATATTGCAAATATCAAAATACCTACTTAATGAAATGTGTATTTGTTAGCACAATAAATAAAAACTGTGTGAAATGTAAGATATTAATATCAGTATTTAGTTAGCTACTAAATAATATAATTGTTCAAGGCAAAAAACAAGTAATGGAACCATACCTGACACGTCATTTGCAGGATTTATTAATTCAATAGGCATTATTGAATTTTCGCCATCGATATCCCACCGTACGCGTACTTTATTATTTGCCAAGACTCTAACCACAATCCCAAATATTTCACTTGTGTTATAATTTTCACCAAATTGTTCTCGACTCCATGCATTTTCGGTACCCGGCGCGTCGAAACACGTTGCGAGAGCGCGAACGCGCTTCCCACGTGTATACTCATGCGCCATCGCTTGTCGATTGAAGGCCAGCTGCGTTGACGAATCGCTTCTACTACAGCGTGAAAGAGACAGGATTATTATTTTTTTTCATATAAATTTGAACTTTGAGCTGTATAGTATTACGGCTCTGTAAACGAAAAAAGTTGCGTCCTTCCGGAAGTACTCTAAGTCCGGCTAGCAGGACTCCGGGCGATCTATCATTAAAGTTGTTTCTGGCACTCGGCCTCGGTTTAACCTAACCTAACGGAAACCATTAAGGATCGAACTAACTTCCAGATTATGGGTGAAAAAAACTAAGGTAAATCGTTTAAAATTTTATTGATTAGAATTAACAAATTTTATAGCATCGATTAATAAAAAATATGGGTCTTTCTTCAATTTAATTTTTTTTCCTCCACAAATATTCCACAATGAGGTCGACAAAATTTTGTGAGTTATTATAATTGTCATTGCTGAAAAATCTTTTCACTGCTCTCCACTGGGACTCGATCGTCTGAGTGTGGGTCCCATCTGGGTGATTAACTTTTTTATGGGTGTCCTCCAATAGTCTGTATGAATTATGGTGCCCACTTCAACATGTTCTTTAAAAGGGGCACCAAAATGTCAGCGCTGCGTATATTGTCTAGGCACACCTCTAGCCTTAAATTCTGAGATCCATCTTCTATAATGCTTAGTCACCCTCTGTATGCCGACCTGTGACAATAGAAAATAAAATTTGATTTATTGATATACAGTGGGTGTCGTCAAGGCGACTAAGGGATTTCACCCCGGAGGACGGGCAGCAGCGTCCTCTGCGTACTTAAAGCCTTACTGCGATCGCCAACCCGCTCGCCAAGCGTGGCGATTATGGCAATTACCTCCAGGATCTACATACTAGTAGGTTCTACTGGGGAGACCCGTGCCCAGCAGTGGGCCATCATATGGGTTGATATGTATGTATATGTAATATTTTGAAAATTGCACATTCCAGGTGCAGAAGGCTCGGATAAATAAGGAGGACTTTGTGAAGTCAGAATAGAGTAATCAATTTGGATTAAAATATAAATGTTTCTATTATATTTTCTTTTGCCAAATTTTGACTTGTCTATTTGGACCACTTTGCCTGGGCCTCCAATTTTGCCTAAATGTTTTTGATTTTCTAAATAATAGAGTAGGCTCTAGGCTGTAGCTGTACCAGTCTGCTACAGTGACTCGAGATTAACATGTGCCTTTTTCTTCTTTTATGGGATCCTCGTTCAGGGTGTCATCGTAGCTCCAATTACTGGCATAGGCATATATCAGTTAAAATACATGGCGTATAACAATTTTTATATTTTCAAAAAATATTCCTCTACTTTTCGAGATTCTTGACACATTTCTACAGCTTCTTTTGTGACACACACTGGATCCCATATTGTACTTTATGGACATAGTTAGACTCATTAGTGTTCTATGTGATCTGCACATTTTCTCCATAGCCCCTAAACCATTTTGCTCTGAAATTGTCTCACACTGGTCAACGGTGGCCAAGTCCCGATTAACACGGGTTAAATTCCGCCGGCCGGAAAATATTCACGGGCGTACAACTACTTACTTTTCGCGAGGCTTTGGTCGTCCTCTCCAATAGGGCGGCGGCAACCCGTAGAAGTAGATGACCCGTCTCCAGACGAACCAGCAACGGCGCCTGATCCTGAAGCGGTAACGGCTACCGCCTCATTGCCTCCTGATCCCTCAGCAGATTCGTCCATCGTTTCGGATTACGGTGTGTCCGGTGTCAGCGAAATGGTAAGTCATGCAAGTAATCGTCGGAGTCTATAACTTATTCTCTGATTTTTGGAATGTTTTTAAATTCGACCTTTTTAATATGCAATTTAAACTTAACCAATTCTCATTTTTTCTTCATTTACATTGTATTTTTTTGTGGCCAGAACAAAATACCATCCTTTTTCCAGTTACTCGGTACTGTTGTGAGTACGGATTTACCTTTTTCTATTGTATATTGAAATTTTATACGGCATCCTAGATCAAAAAACTGAAAAAAAGACGAGACTATTAAGCACATATCTATTTACGACAAAGCCAAAACGAAGCGTTATGTTCTCAGTAGTCTACGTATCTATGTTTAAATTTATGTAAGTTCCACCGTAACGCGTAAACGAATGAGATGTCAATCGATTCTCTATTATTGTTTTTATTGTATAAGGATACATTTTTTCAATTTGCATCAAACAACTTTTCACATGTATCAAATTACTACGCGGAGAAGGCGCGGACACACCCAGTATACAATAAATAAATCTTAAAACAAAAATAAATTGTACAGTGACAATGCACACATTTAAAATAATTGGAATGCACACATTTAAAATAAGTGACACAGAGGGTTCAATGATTCCTTGATCGAGCATTTTATAACTGTCCAATTCCTATAGATATAATAGTACTTACAGAGGCTGGAATATCTAATAACATTGTTCAATTGTATAACATGACTACCTACAATATGTATTCTCAACTTCGAGCAAATAAAAAAGGTAGCGGAATATTGTGTATGTAAAAGACTATTTAAAATTTACTCCTATCCAATATAAAAGTTGTACTTTTGAAAATTTAACAGGCACATTAAAAATCGGATGTAAGCAAGATATTGTATTTGTTCCATATACAGGCCACCAATTTCAAGTAAAACAACCTTTGTTAATGAATTAGGTAGGTACATCTCTAAGTTTGACACAAAAACCAATCTTCTTTTAGTAGGGGGACTTAAACATTGACCTAAATGTTATCACTAAAACTTGTATAGACCATATTTTTGCGCGTCTCCCCAGATTAAATCCGTACTCGGCAGCGCTAAACGTCGCACAGTGGATCGACAACATACAATAGGTTGGACATAGGCATCATGAGAAAAAATAAAAGAATATAAAAAAAAAAAATATGCTAATGTATTCGCCTATTCCTACTCTACAAATGTTAGTATCCAGAGATTTTCATTAAACTTGTGTTTAAGGAGTTATTGACAAGTAAGTGATTTATTTGTATGAAAATGAACATAAAATAGTCTATTCTGATTCTACTTCTGAGTTTCGCCTTGTTTCAAGTTACGGTTTTTTTTATTGTAATCTAGAGTTATAGAGACATATTTTTGACGTATTTTTTTTTTCTCAAGATGCCTATGTCCAACCTATTGTATGGAGTCGATCCACTGTGCGTCGTACTGGCCGATCACCGTGCGGTCATACTTGCTTGCGTAGATTATACTGCTCTAAAGCAGATACAGCGTGTTGCTAAAATATACATTGACTATAAAATACTTTACGACGAGTTAAATAAGGTTAAATGGACTCTAACAAACGAAATGTAATCACAGAGAGATCAGATGAAATTTATAATTTTATTTGCAAATCTTTTATCTCTGCACGTCACCAATCATGTAAGGAAAATATTTACAATAAACTACGTAAAATATTTCGAGTACCATGGATGAATAAAAATATTAAACGGCTGTGTGACAAGCGTGATGAACTGTTTCATTTGTGGAAAAAACATCCAACGAACGCTCACTTAAAATTAGATTACAATAAAACTAGGAATAAAGTACATAGGCTATTACAAAAAAGTAGAAATTTATATTATACAAAAAACAATTTTAAAAATACTAGAAAAATATACAAAATGATAAACCAAATGCTTGGCCGAGTTACGTTAACAGTCGATCAAGTTATATCGAAAGCTTTCGAAGTACAAGGAATCTGCATTAAGTCAATCACAAATAGCTTTGCACTGAGGTTTGATAAAGCAGTCAAAGATATAACTCCAAATTGTAACTTAAAACTATTAGACCCAGTAAACGCTAGTAAGCCCGTAAGTTCATCTATATTCTTTCAGAAAGCTATAACTGACAAAATACAAAAAAATATTAAGAAGCTTGACTCTAATAAAGCTCCTGGTGACGACGGTCTTAAAGTTTCTGAAAAATTATTAATAAAGACATATCACTAGCAATAGCTAACCTTGTCAACATTAGTGTCAGAACGGGTGTGTATCCTGACTCTTTAATAAAGGGTTGTGTCAGACCTGTTTTTAAGAAAGGCAAACACAACGACTTCAGCAATTACCGACCAATAACCCTTCTTTCCACGATAAATAAAATCGTTGAAAAGTACGTGTGTAAACAAATTTGCAACTTTTATAGTGACCATGATGTTATACACCGAAACCAATTTGGATTTCAACGTGGAAAAGGTGCTTCTGAACTGCTGTCTAACTTCACTGACCAAGTCAATGAACACATGAATAATAAAAGTCATGTGCTAACCCTATTCATAGATTTTTCCCGTGCATTTGACACTCTTAATCACATACAGCTCGTAAAAAAAGCTCGAGACTAGTGGTATACGCGGTCCTTTACTGGATTGGTGCACAACCGCAGTTTTCAAGTCAAAATTGACAATACATGTAGTGACACTATTACTGTTACTGAAGGAACGGCACAGGGATCAGTAATTGGCCCTTTGCTCTTCCTGACGTACGTAAATGACATAAACAGTTATCTAGAACATTGCACGTGTTATCAGTTTGCTGATGATACATGCATATTGATAGCCGACAAAGACCCAAATAAAGCATGTAAGCTACTACGGTTTACACGGTTTAGTACTTAACCCAAATAAAACAAAACTCATGCACATCAAGTCACCCTACCTTAAACAGTCGCTAACCAATGATATAAAAGCTCATGATCACAATTGCCTACACAACTTAGTTGGACTACCCATATTGAACACGTCTGTAACAAATTGAGACAGTTCCTAGCGAATATCACCATACTAAGTAGACGTATACCATATAAGGTTAAGCTGATGTTATACAACTTATTGGGGGAGTCACATGTTCAATATTGCCTCAGCAGTTATGGTCGTACCTATAACACATACCTTAATAAAATGTATACACTTCAGTTACGAATATTAAAAATAATAGTTTCCCTAAACTTAAATTACAATACAAAGATAATGAATTAGGCCTTTTTAAACATTGCAATATTTTGCCAATTCACCTTCAATTAAAATTAAATTTATTAAAAGAACAATATTTTAATTCCACCTTGTTCACAAAAATTGAACATTCTGTATATACTAGACGTGTTGCTCAAAATAAGTTATGTACGGTGCGAGCCGAGAATACGTTCGGAGAAAGAACTACTCGGTATATGGTTCCCCGTTTGATCAATCAACTACCCTCTGATTTGCGAAATAAAATAACAAAAAATAATTATAAAACTGTTTTCAAAAATCATATTTTAGACAACTTCGAGAATTATACTTAATGATGTACTTAACGATTCACACTACGACTACACTATTGTATTGTAGTGATCAATTAGATTTACCGATCTTGTTAAATACCTCATTTAGATTTAAGCGTCAACAATTGTATTGAGATCTGACTTCCGTAGCATAAGGACAAACCTCAGTGGTTTTTTTGTGCTATGATTATTTGTAAATTGTATGTTTTAATGATTCAATAATAAATTTAAGAAAAAAAAAATTGTGATTCAACTTCATTTTTGTGACATTCAGGAAAACGATAGGACTTAGTATGTGTTGGTACAGAAGAGGTTGTACGTATCTCATGTTTGAGAGCGTTGGTGTAAGATAAATTTTCATTTGGAAGGTGGAAGATGTCAGAGTACTCCGAGCACACGTCGAATAGTGCCGATCTCTCTTCTTCGTTTAAGTGAGATACCCTGAGCAGTTTTATTACTTCGTCCGTACGGCGGGCTACGTAGGTTGTGTTTGGTTTGAGTGTGCCCGCGTTTACACATTCATATGATTTTGCATCAAAGGAAGTGAGCTTTAACTTAAGATTTGAATTTATAGTAATAGGTTGTTCGGAAGTGTTAACGATGGTAATATTAATACGTCGGTTATTCTTAACTGCGGTTAAACAATTGGCTATGAATATTTTATCAGATATGTGTTGATCTGATATCAATCCTTCTTTTATTTCAGGATTCTGGACTGTGGCTTCTATAACTGTTTCTGTGCGAGGTGGTATGATATAGAAAAGGTCGACAAAATGAAGTTTAAGGGTCATAGAATCTATTTTAAGTATGTCTTTATTATAGTCAATATTACATCCGAAAGTTGTGAGAAAGTCGGAGCCTATTATTCCATCTTAGGGTAGACTAATATTTTGAATTACGTGGAATTTGTGCGTTAATGTTTTATGGTTTAGAAATTTTATACTTAGCATGAAATTACCTAAGGTTGGAGGTTCATCGGCTCCTTGATTAGAACGGGATGTCTACTGATAGACGATTGTTTAAGTAGACATATTGCGGAGCCTGAATCTATAAGAAAAGTTATTGGTACCTTGGATACAGGGGTTTTTAGAATGATATGTGGTAATGACCTTTTGGTCGTATCGATATTTATTTCATATACCTTTGCGTTATCGATATGGAATTTAGTTTATCATTAGATTGTGCATAATCTTTGTTAGCATTTTGCCATTAGTTAGGGGTTTTTTACCCTGTTGAATGATTCGCATTGGATTTGGTATAAAAGAAACAGAGTTTTTAGAGGAATTTCCTATTTGGGACTGGTTACCCTGTCGTATAATTCGTTCTAAATTGGATTCAGTGGGAACAGTGGTGTCCGAGAAATTTCCTATTTGGGGCTGGTTACCCTGTCGTGTAATTCGCTCTAAATTGGATTCAGTGGGAACAGTGGTGTCCGAGAAATTTCCTATTTGGGGCTGGTTACCCTGTCGTGTAATTCCTTTGGACTTGGATACAGTGGTGCGTTTGGTGCCGGCTTTAATTTGACGCCCCGTGCGATACCTTAACGAGACATTTAGGCGCTTAAATCAGCGGTATCGTTAATTTCGGTAGTATCTACTTCGTCCTGACCTACGATTTCAATAGGCGTTTCGGCCGTAAACACGCGGTTGAACACGGTTAGCTTTAGAACTACCGGGTCTCGGAAATGTAGAATTAGTTTTTAGAAAACGGTTGTTATATTTGCGTTTTTTGCAATCGCGAATGTCATGACCATAAGCTTTGCAATACCTACATATTATGGTATTCGTGGAATTGTTTGGATGTGGAGTTGATAAGGGTTGTTGGGTTGAGATAGAAAATCTTTGAGGAAGTCTTTGCTGGGTGTTTGTACTTCTGACCCTGGATTCAGGAATTTGGTTACACTTATAAAGGCTTTGTTAAATACGTTCTTCAGATATTGCCGTGTTGATAGCATCCTTGAGATTTTTCGGTGACTTGCACCGGACAATGTTAGAAATTCTTGGCATTAGACCCATGAGGAAGTGATGAAGTGTTAAGTCCTCGGTGGCTGCAGTGCGACCTGCCACTTCCTTTTATTTTGTATTAGATAAAGAGGTTTCCGTCAAAAGTTGGGAAAGGCACGTTTCTACACGTAAAGCGTATTGAGATACATTTTCAGAACTGGTTTGAATAGACTGGAGCGCGAATATTTAAAAGTTTGAAGGTAGCATCGATTCCCATAAACTCAGGATATGAATCCATCGCTGACTTCATGGATTCTGTTGCAAAAAACAGCCCAGCAAACGTATTTTCTTTTTCATACAATAACCATTGTGCTTTAAATTTATTTTCTAGCTTCTGAAGGGTGGGTTATTTTTTTTTTTGATTTGCAGTTAGCAAGGTCTTTTAGCAATATTATTTTATCAGTTTGACTTTCCATCATATCTTTAACCTTCACTCGGTTAGCTTCGAGATCTAATAACTCCGCAATTTTTTCCTTTTGCTCCTTAGTTAATCTTCTGCTCCGTGGATAGTGTCGAAAAAGATTTTCACTTCTATCGTGATTGTGATTCATATTAATTGATTTGATGACAAGATAGTGGCCAGTATCATCCACTCCGACGCTGAAAGCTGCTGGACAGTTTTTCTGAAACGAGAACGCTTTTCTTGCTCCTTTCGACGTAGATATAAAATTTTTCCTTCCATAAATACAATAGTATTTGATGCTGTAATATATCAGGGACGCTTCAACATGCCTCTTGATTCCTTTTGTGCGACATCGTTCAATTGTCATAGCATCTCGATGATAAAAAAACGCGCACTCTTTTTCTTCGAAATCTTTTACTTTCTTCTCTAACTTTTCAATAGAATCAAAATTTGTAATTCTCATCAGCAGCTTCATCTGAATTAACAACTTCATTCGCGTCTTCTCCGTTTTGGTCTTCCTCTTTGCCTTCAT
Organism: Herminia tarsipennalis; assembly: GCA_945859575.2. Classification (NCBI taxonomy): domain Eukaryota; kingdom Metazoa; phylum Arthropoda; class Insecta; order Lepidoptera; family Erebidae; genus Herminia; species Herminia tarsipennalis. The sequence continues at coordinate 4,622,382 of OX243849.2, read as the reverse complement.
CGTTTTCATATTCTTCTTCGGAATCTGAAGAATATATCATCAGTATTAAAATTAAAAAACAATTCTATATTAAGAAATAAATATATATTTTTTATTAATAGAATAATTACCTATTTTGTAAGATATTTTATACAAGCTAAATAAATTCAAATTGAATTATTTTATTATAAATACTTTATGACAGAATGACAGAAATATAAACAAATGAAACTTTTTTAGAAAAATAATTATTTTTAATTAAAAAAGAAAAAAAAGAATTAATAGCTTACCTTTTCCATTGAAATTTATTTCATTGATTTATTTAAACCTAATTTACAATATCTATTATTAAAATAAAATTTCAATTAGATTTCAATTTAAATTATAAATACCTCCTTTTGTTCACCAATCACAATACACATTCCACCAATCACATCATAATTCCATAGGGTGCGTTCCACTAAGAACACAAATCATACTCACGTTTATTTAGAATGAATTTATTAGTAAAAAAAAAATCCTTAGTAATAAAATTAATAATAAAAAAATAATAATATCCGTATGAATATACTCATTCTTAAAAAACAAGCTAATCATCCAATTCGTTCTTAATTTAAAAATTGAATAAATGTACGAATAAATATAATTTATTTGTCCAGTACTCGTACAAATAGTCACTTCGAATAAAATACACAATATTAGAATTGAATCTCACCTTTAAAAACAACTATCTGCTATTATTACATTATCCTATAAAAATCACCCTCAGTAACCAAGGCTAAACATTAAAACAACATATTACTAAGCAACATTAGCATCGACAAATCATTATTTCATTTCTTTCCGTCGGCTAAATGTACAATTCTTAATTATTCCCTTCGACATAGAATAATCAGAAAAAAATTACAGTCGTCATTTAACTGTCATGAAATATATTCACGTCGCTTATAATCCGTTATACTATAGGACTTTTTCGTCCTTTGAATTAATTTATTAGGGACCTTCTTTATTACAAAATACTTGGACTTATAAAGATTATTTAAACTATTAAAATTATCAGCCTTATGGCCACGTTTCTTACATGAAGAAGAATTCACTCTATTATCTGTAACATAAATTATCAAAGAGAACCGACTTTCTTTTTTTATTTATTACATTTCGTACTACAACCTTTTTCAATTCAATCGAGTCTACCATAGAACCCTTTTCCTCTGAAAAAATATTTTGACACTTGTCAGTATTCTCAATGTCTCTCAGTAATCTCTTTTGATTTACACGTATCTACAGAAAAAAAAAATTCACAGTTATTATTTTGCGAAATCTTGCTAACATCCTTTACAGTGTTCTCTGCATCTAAATTATCGATGTGAAACTTTAAATCATTCTCTGCAATAAAAGCCATCTCCCCATTTGGAAGCCAAAACGTACACCTACCAAAATCAACTAAGACATTATATTTATATTTACAAAGAAAATCACACCCTAATATAATATCTCGACGTAGGTTGTCCACCACGAGAACGTCTACTCCATACTGCATGTCCCCGCAAGAAAAAACTACGTGACTCTTGCCAGTCACCACCAACATCGTGCCGTCCGCTGCTTTCAAGGAAATATCAGACAATTCAATCGACATATTGTTATTCTTAGCAAACTCATGCGATACAACAGAAACTTCCGCACCTGTGTCCACTAACGCCGGAATATAAAAGTTATTTATATTTATATCAATAAATGGACTCAGCCGACCTTTAATATTGTTTTCATTCATTTCTGCAATCTCAAAATCAAGCTGAGGATGACGTCTTTGCTCGCGACGTCTCGTTCGGATTTGTGCTTGTTGTACCTTGGACAGTTATATACATTACTAGCTGACCCGCGCAACTTCGTCTGCGTAAATTTTACCCGTTTTTTGCAACATTTATCATTGCTGCTCAGCTCCTATATGTCGTAGCGTGATGTTATATAGCCTATAGCCTTTCTCAATAAATCGGCTCTATCCAACAGTAAAATATTTTATTATTATTTATTACAGTGCAGCCCAGTAGTTCCTGAGATTATCGCGTTCAAACAAACAAACAAACTCTTAGGGATATGAAAAATAGATGTTGTCCGATTCTCAGACCTACCCAATATGCACACAAAATTTCATCAAAATCGGTCAAGCCGTTTCGGAGGAGTATGGCAACGAAAACTGTGACACGAGAATTTTATATATTAGATTATGTTGGCTAGGTCTAACCCGCCATGATAAATGCGATGAATGAGAATGAGAAGATTTTGATGACATGACATTTTCCATCTTGACACTCAAGTTTATCTGTTCTTCGTCATTCATTGCACCAAAAATTCTATGTAGCTGTACTACAGTATTCTTTATATGATCTCTGTTCGAGAAAACTATCGCCGCTATTTTATCTTTATAAAATTCATTGCATTTCATATGAATTTTTTTTATGAACGTATCATCTGTTATTCTTCCTTTTGTGGCGATATAAGAAAACTCATAATAAAAAGACATAATATTCTCTTCTGTCCCTTGCATCCTTTCATAAAATTTCCCCGTATAATCTGTACGGTTTGGGAATTCTGCCTTTAATGCAGTAACAAAATCCTCGAAGCTTTTGCAATCTTTGATCACTGTTTTATAAAAATATAGCGCTGGTCCAGCTGGATACGCCGCCACAAATATTTTTTTTCTTCATCTAATGTGATTTTGTTAATTATACAGATGATCCACAATTGGTTCACGAAATCATCAACGGACTCGTACAATCCCGTGAACGATTCCATGTTTTTTTATCGATTTTTTTTTAAAATCTTATTATTTTTGTGCCGAAGACGGCGCCTCCACCATGTAGCCACCAGGCCAGCTCTTGAGCAGGTACCGGGGGTGTTCCTCAGAACTTTTATCGGGCTTTTAAATGAAACTTCTGGATTTCCCCAAAACTAATACAATTTATTAGTTAAATCATCATTTATTACATTATCAACATCAGTTCACATATTCTATAAAACACATTTCTTAACCACTTAGTATTAATATTTTATAAAAATCTAATCACATTTAAACGACCCGAATCGGTCGGCCATGAAACTAGCAATTCTAGAATGACATCTTTCTTTTTATTCTGTTAATTAGTTTCATCTACTACAATGAGGTCTAACGTGAGAGAGGTGGATTATCTTCGACCCACCTTCCGAGATTTCTTAATAATATTAGCCCATTCTTCCGATATATTCTCTAATGGTACTAGTGGCAACATGCCACACCTTTTAACTATTTTCCGTCTTTCTGCTCGGCTTATTTTTAGCTACTTAGTTTTTTTTCATAATGCCTTATGATAATGGAAAAAGCATCCACTTAAATTGCCTTCAGGATAAACTGTTAAATAAGCATTCATGGCAGTTTGTTCATAGTCGAACTTAATTTTTTTAATAATTTCGAAGAGCCTTACGTACGTTTTCTATCGCTTGTCGGGTAGAAGAGCATAATACCGGAGCAGTATTTGTGTATATAATACATGGTTTATTATAGTTTTAGCAGTAGTAGTGACAAAAGCGATACATCAAATCAAAAAATTAGGCCTTTGTCAAAAGCCAAGCAAACAGAGAAAGAAGGTAAAGATAGTTATTTAAAACATTTAAGTTAAGATAGCTAGTAAGTACCTATTTTTTTATTTATTTAAGGAAATTCAACAGATTGTGTTAAATTACAAAGGAACGATCTGTTATTAGTTTTCAAGTAAATCTAAAAGTTAAGAAACTTACAATTATAACGGGTTAACCGAATCACAAGTTTACACTCAAGCTATGAATAATTCTACTTTTAAAACTAATCTTAAAGTAGAGGAATATGTCAATCTCCTTAAATCTTGTGTTATATGTACGGAGCAGCCGCGTTACAATTGAGTTACTGCTATAGTTTGTGCGGTGGTGTGGCACTGAGAATAGGGTGGTATTTCGGGTCCTAGTTTTAGGTGTATTAAAAGTAATGCCTGATAAAAGCTCGGAGCTATCCAGGACGCCTTGCAATATGTCGTACAGAAAGCACATGTCTAGAAAAGCAGTCTATGTTGTCGACAGTCTTCAGCGTTAGTGCAGTGGCGTTTACGAGTCTTAAAATTAAGGTATTTTATGAAGTAATTTGAGAATGAATTGAATTATCATACATTCATTCAGTGACAAAAACCAAAATGTTATCTTTATCACCGTCATTACAAATCAAAATTCTTGCCTAATCCTGCTAGAATACGTATACATTAGATATCAGCTCAAAAATGAGACTTTTTTATTATAATATATTTAATATTAAAAATGGGAATGCCCATTAGCAGTATCGCATGTATTTAAGTTGTGCCACAAGTTGATTAAACGTATAATTCTTGTTTCTAATTATAATATTTTTATATAATGATATGAAGTCTCACATTTGCCGGATTAATAAAACGAAAATATTAGTCTTTCAATTTATTTATTTAGTATTTTTTCGCATGAAGTTATTTTTAACGGTGGCAACACTATCACAAAAATAATATCGTAATATCGATTAGGATTATTAACGATTATTATTATATAATTATTAGAAAGTCATAGAATCACTAAATGTATTTTGGTTCTTGTAATTATATTATAATTATAAATACTTTAATAATTGTTGCACCGTTTGAATGTAAGGAACGATAATATTCATACACCATACTTTATTTAAAAAACGAAAACATTCTTTGATACCTTTAGATTGAACCGGCTCGATTAAAAATAAGAACATAGTAATGAATTTTAATAAAAAAAACGATTTGTAGATGACAAAAGTTATGGCAACACTGAACACTTGTTTGTCTGTGCATAATGCTTGTTTGGCGCCGGTGCATTATGAAAACAGTTCAAGTATTAATAACAAATAGCTTTTGTTATTTCTCGTGTTGTGTATGATATTGTGGTTACATTACCTGAGTTTGAGATAGAGACTCCATATACATAGTAACAATCAGAAATATTTTGTGAGACAGAGACTCGTACCAATATTGTGACAATTGTGAAGTGTTTGTGAGATAGAGATTCGGATTATATATCACTGCAAAGCCGAATTCATAGCCATAAACTAGTGGTACACATCATGTGTAATACATAATTAATACGCAATATCATAGTTATGTGCTATTTAAAAAAAAATGTATATAAATATTTCGATTTTCGAAGTTCATCCCCCATATCAATTAAACCCGGCAAATTAGTATATATTGATGTCTACATAAATCAGTAGTTTTCATCTTGGCACAACAAAATTTGTAGCGATACTAAATTCCATAGTCACTTAAACATTTCCCTTTATTAATATATAAATAATATCTACGACACGTGGATCGCCTGCCATGCGACCTGGTCGAATGCTTTTATAAAGCAAATTTTCTGATCGAGCATAATCTTTAACGAACTCATGATCAACATGCACTACCTCCTAAGTGTTAGAGCTATGCGCTTTTTTGTAACGCTGATTTAGTCACTAGGTAAATGAATTTCCTCTTAATAGCACCATAAACCCAGCCACATTCCATGTGAGTGCGACCCGGTTCTAAAAACTTTTGCTTAATGGTCACGTTATAGTTTTTGTTTCAAAGAAGCAGTGCATTTGCCATGACAGCATTGTTATTATGGTATCGGAGTATCTAACTATATGTAACTGCAATGGTATGCAATGTCGTTCAAGTAGTGATTGAGAAATGTTGCAAAAGTGCTAGACGTCAAATCAGCTGCAGTTTCGTCGAACCGATAGCAAATGGAATGCTTCGTTATTAAATTAAAAACTGTAAAATTGTGGCACGTCAACTTGAGTCTAAAGTACTAGCAGTAAGATAGGGGCAAACCTACGCAGCCTATAAATCCGCCTTTACCTTATCATCTGCCTTTTTCAATATGAATAGCAATATTTTTTTCATGAAAATTATTTTCAATTGTAAATTTACTAGCTTGGGGTTCATCATTTTCTGCACAATATTTCAGATAACCTTTATACAAGTTAGTAAGTGAGTGATAGACTGGTTCTAAGAAAAGTTAAGTAGTATCATTTCTCGCATAATGGGATGACAATTTGGGTAAAGTTGTAAAAAAAATATTCGTAGTTTAAAGCTTTCTCTCATATTCGGCCCTTGCCGCCTTATTCCAAAAGCTGGACTAAACCTGGTTTGACGAAAATCCTAGTTTAAACCATGGATCTACGAAAATCTTTATTACAAAACGAGGTTCATCGCTTAATCGATGATCTTCTTTGGTCTATAGATTAGTCTTTCGATCACCCTAGTTTAACTATGGTAATAACCTTAAAATGTCAAAAATTTTGACATTTTAAGGTTATTTTATTTACAATTTTGCGTATTTTAGTTTCAATTATTAATGACGAATAATGCGTGTTTAGTGACTTTAAATTATTAACTAAATATGGTGTGGCAACAAAATAAACGCAAAAATCGAGTGAAATGCGATGTGTGACCAAAGATTTAATAATACATGCTTATTATTGCTTTTCAAAACATTTATCACAGCTTGGAATTGAGAGAGAAGATTTAATATACAGAACTCAGAGATGTCCTAAAATTAAAGTGGTCTGTGCAATGTTTGGGTCAACCAGACTCGACGTGAACTGTACCTACGCAGTGTGGAAAGTTGAAGATCAACACAGATTATTTTTGTTCGACAATAGTATCATTAACTAGTGCTCTATGTAAAACAATCTGATGCATTCCACTTATAATATGTCACATTATTTATATTGAAGTTGGAATGTCTGATAGGTGGTCTGGAGTAGTGCGGCAAAAACCAATGTTGAATTTACTCAAAATGCACAAAACAAAGTAATAGAAACATCATTATGACAAAATTTCTTACCTAAAACTTACTACTGAACTATACATATTATAGTGGAACTAAATAAACATTGATCAATTTAAAATTTAGTTGGTAAAGTGTAACCATGGGTATACCTATCACTAGAAACAGATGTAAACTTAGATTATAGGTAGGTACCAAGAACTGAATATTATGTTTATAAGAGCTCAGCTAGTTAATACATTGCTACAATGTTCCTTTAAACATAGTTTAAACACTAAACAGAGAGTACAGATTAGTTACAGGTTATTGAAATTGTGATGTAATAACTATTATGCACTACTTAACAGTTTAGATAATTATATTTAAGATTCTCTGATAGATGAACTATGTTCTTAGGGAGAATAAATGGTATCTAATAAATAATGATTCTATGTATAATGTACCTAAAACTTACTAGTGAACTATAAGGTGGATCTAAATATAGAATTATCAATTTTATTATATAAATATATTATTGATCACTGTTTATATATTATACAAAAAATGCATACAATTTAAAATTTATTGTAAAATACTAATATTATAAAGCTGAAAAGTTTGTTTGAACGCGGTAATTCTTTTGAACTTTTTACTGTTGGATAGCCCATTTGTCGAGGAAGGCTATAGGCTATATAATATCACACTGCAACCAATAGGAATGGAGCAGCATTGAGAAATGTTGCAAAAACAGGGAAGATTTATGCAGACTAAGTTGTGCGGGAAAGCTAGTCATCTAAATAGAAATAAGGGATATCAACTCAATATTCCTTTTCAAACATAGTTTGAACAGGGAATACAGAATGGTTACAGGTTATTGAAATTGTTAACATCCATTTTGTTGTCAAATGGAATAACTATTAAGTGCTACCTAACAGTTTAGATAATTATATTTATGATTCTCATGAAAATGAACTCTGTTCTTAGGGAGAATAAATGGTATCTAATAAATAATGATTCTATGTAGATAATTGAGAATTTCATTTCATAGCAAGCTCACTGATATTAAATAATAAATATATTCATAAAATTTGTTTCAATTGTTTGTTGTGCTTCAGCTGAAGCTTCAGTACCTATGTTGAATCTAGGCATACTTTCCCCCAATACATTCAGAACAACGAGTGCAACAAAGAAAACAGTAAGTATATCAAAAATGGATTATCTTATTGAGTAAGTATCCTTCCATGCTAAGACCTGTTCCAATGAAACTAGCTTTGTAATAAAAACTCGCATCCAAGTTCCTCTAAGTGTTTGGGCGCTATAGTTACTCAGATTAAACTTCTAACATCCATAATAATGTCTGAGTTAGTTAAATTTAGGTTATCATCATTTGTTTACATTTTTAGTACTAATGACAACTAATTGTGTAACGTTCCGATCCTGACAGAATTTATTTGATTTTTCGTAAATTGCAGGCCGAGGGCTTTTATGTCGGGTTAATATTTTGAAAATTACGTTGTGCTGGCGAATAATTTAGCACGTCTAAATATTTTATTCTCAATGAAAACTATACTTTCAAATTATATTGGTATAAAACGGAACGTTATTTTTGAATGATAAGAACAATGAATGAACTAAATTGATTATAATCTGTGGCTGATTGCTAGATCCTTTGGTATCAGCTGGTCCACGGATTATCTAAGCTTTGTAATAAGACCAATAGTACTGTACTATATCCTGGACTTGAAAGTCTTGGTTTAAACTTTGATTTGGTCTTTTCTTTGTAATAAGGCGGCAACCGTCTAAGTTTCTACCGTCTAAGTTTTGGCGTCATATATTGTATCACGATTAGAAGTCACACCAAACTCATTTTTTTGACCCACGCTTGAACGATAAAAGATCCGAGTGCAAGTGTGTTTAAAACATTTGGTTGCATACCTGTACTTTAACCGAAGAGTCTGTCTTAGTTGATAAAAATATGATAAAGTACCTTCACGCTTACTTGTTAAGTTTTTAAGACAGTCACTTGTTAAGTAGGTATATTTTAATAATAATTTTAAATAAATGAACCGCAATATAAAAAAAAAAAAACAAAATGATCAAACACATCAGCGAATGCAAGTTTCGCTATCTTATACCATACCGGTGTTTTATGAGTTAGGATAACGTTTGATACACTAAAACCTTCCCAGGAAAATAACAATCGAATAGCGACAACTCTATCACTCGTTTTCGAGAAAATCGCGTACATTTATTCATACATACGGGTCACTCAAGGAACCACCGTTTTTGAAGGCGGTTCAAAATAGTTGTAAAGTTATATTATTTACGTTTTTTTGCACATTATTATTGTTAATTTTGTACATATTTTAAATCTAAAAAAAAAATATTTCTTTAACACAGAAAATAATTTTATTAATAATAATTCAAAACAGAAAATAATGACGCTTAGTCGACTGTCATTTAATGCTGCAAGTTAAAAAAAATCGTGTTTTTGTATGTTACTATATTTTACTGTGAATGTAATGGGTTTACGATCGTACATCTCTCACAGTGAAGTGTTGGCGGCAAATATTGAAGCCAATATTGAAGCACATATTGTTTTTTTGCTGTAAGTAGATGATCCTACTATTTGTACCCACTGTGCCTGATTTTATTTTATCTCATGTTCCAATTTTATTCAGTATAATTTGCATCAATCCTCTTACAGGGTGTATAGTATATTAGTGGCAGCACCTTACCCTATATTAAGTTTTATAAACATTCAAACATTGTAAAAATTTGCCCGCGAGTTTTTATTGCCATATTCTTTTCTCCGGCTTTACCTATTATTTGCGAACTTAGCATTACATGTACATGTATAATCCCGACGTATCACAAGAGTTGTTTTGTATCCTAAGTGATCTTGAAGCTATCCAACTCCTTGATTTTGAGTTCAGTCGTAACACTGGTTGTGATCGGACGCGTGTCGCTGAAGCTAAGCTATCTTTTTTGTGATTGGTTCAAAGTTAATATTGTGATTCCTTGTTACTCTTAAAGTGTTTATACCTGTTGGTACCACCCATTGGGCGGTCCTAGACAGAGATAGTGTAATTCTGTCAGTTTGAACACAAATAAGTGAAAAAACACGAACTTTGATTCGACGGGATTCGAACCCGACAGCGTCTGCGTGGGGGGCTACGACCTAAACCGCTACGCCACCGAGCATGTGACGTGCCGCGCAAATTCAACGTCCACTACGAGCAACTGACGTCAGCGAAACTGCTACGAGCTACGCACCAACGACATCTGCCACGAATAACAACTCAAGCACAAGTTTATCTTACAGCGCACGCTACAAGCGTAACAAACAAAGCGCTGCCGCTATTGTACCTGCGCCTGCGCTGCCTTTGAATCAAGAATAATACTTATCTACTTTGGTACGTTGAATTTATATCTTAGTAAACATTGCCTTTGTTATGTCGTTGCAACGCACTCCGCCTAATCCTTCTTCTACCGCTATTGAGCACACGCAGTCAGAAACTGATTTAAATCTACTTAATGAAGTTTCCTACGTGAATACGACTAGACATAAACGCCTCCGCTCGGAATTGTCACCTAAAACATTTAACACAGATCTCAAAGAAGAAATTATGGGTATGCTACATAACTTTAAAACCGAGTTAGAAGACAAACTAAATGAGATATGTGATAAACAGAACACATTTATCGCGAACATTTCTTCTGATATCCGTGAACTAAAGTCACAAACAAGAAAAATCCAGGCCTCGAATGACGAAATTGTGCAATCTATTGGTGCTCCCACATTGCCGTTAGAAAATGTTTGTAAACATTTTATAACACCAAAACATTTACTAACAAATGTTAACAATTGTTGCATTTTGTTAGAAACTGTTACATGTTATAAGTGCTCCTACATTGATGGAAAATGTTTAAACATTTTATAACATCTCGTATTGGCTCGCAGTTTGGTTTCGCCTTCTGAGGGCCGAGGACGTCTACACGAAAATGGAAGAAGATTTGCTCATTGGAATAGCTTTTATTTTTTGTTTAAAAAAGAAGAAAAAGCGCTCTTATTGGATGCGCCAAACGCTAAAAGCTAGAGGAAAATATAGTGCCACAGACTATCTCAAGGATTTGGGTATTGACGGTTGCTTAAAAGATTTTATAAGAATGAACAGTTCCGAATTTGAATATCTACAAAATTTAATTGGGGCAAAAATAGGCAAACGAGACACTAAATTTAGAAAATCTGTAAGTGTGACGGAAAGACTTGCGGTAACGTTAAGATTTTTGGCAACTGGTAGCAGTTATAAAAGTCTTGGAAATGTGTTCAAGTTGTCAGACCAAGTGATATCTATTATCGTACCAGAAGTGTGCGAGGCTCTCAATGAGGTTTTAAAGGAATACATACAGGTAAGTCAAACAACATTTTTAATTATTTTTTTATTTACTTTTAATATGATCTAATCTAATCATACTTTAGGTAGGTACCTACCTTACCTTACTAATAATTTTTTTAATAATTAACAAACCAAACATGTATTTTTTAATTTTTGATTGATTCCAACAAATCGTTTAATGATTGGGTCGAATCTTGGCTTGATTCCGATAAATTAGACGGACTCTGTGTTCTTGCGCTGGTACGAGTATGTGTCCTGGAGTTATCCGAAGAACTGGTTTCAAATGAAGCCGAGGGACTCGGTGCGGTGTAGTATCCTCTCGAGCTACAGTCAGCATTATTTTCCGAAAAAGTGGATAGATTTGGTTCAGAGTTGTATCCCCAGGAACTACTAGCGGTTGGGTCTGTAAAGGTTGTTGGAAAATCATATTGTCCCATTGACGCATTGTACAAAATATTGTTAATGTGATGTTGAGCAGTATTCTTAGCATGACTGTTTTTTATTAGTTTCAGTTTCATCGAGACATACTCTCCAAATGCGTCATTTTCATCCCTGCTGTTTCTAGATTCGTACATTTTTTGTAAAATATTTACAGCTTCTTGTTGTGTTGTATCTTTTTCTACTTCAGGCCGTCTTCTTTTCCGAAATGGTTTTGGGGTGGCGAAAGGCGTGCCCGTAGTTTCATTTACAGTGACAGTATTTCCTGTTTCGTTCAAACTGAGAGTGTTTTCTGAAGCAATTCTGTTTTCTTCGTTACCCTGAAAGAATAGAATTAAACGATAATTTCAAGTTATAGGCGCGTCAAATTACCTAAAATTGTAAAAAAATCTATAACCGCGATTTTCTTTTTCTATTACTTAACAACCCTTAACTGAAATCATATTTTTTTTATAGTGTATCCTATTAATATTTCATACTTAATAAAAATATCCAATAAAATTTGTTAGAATAACGAGTTATAGATTTATTTTTCGCGCCTATTTCTTAATCTTCTATTTTTGTTCCAGATACCAACAACACCTCAAGAGTGGCTACACGTGGCAAATTCATTTGAAGAAAAATGGAATTTCCCAAATTGCTTAGGAAGTATCGATGGAAAGCACGTAGCCATACAAAAGCCAATTGATAGCGGCAGTGAATATTACAACTATAAAGGATTTTACAGCGTTGTACTTTTAGCGATAGTGGACGCAGAATACAACTTTCTGTACGTGAATATTGGCTGCCAAGGACGCATAAGTGATGGCGGAGTTTTCGCAAACACAAAATTTCGAAATAAAATTAACGACAATAGTTTGAAAATACCCAGTGACAGCTCACTACCAGGCAGAAACAAACCTGTTCCTTATGTGTTCGTAACAGATGATGCGTTCCCTTTAGAAAAACACTTATTAAAACCTTTTCCAGGACCACAGGATAGCAATTCTAAGGAAAGAATCTTCAGTTATAGACTGAGTCGTGCGAGGAGAACAGTAGAGATCGCATTTGGGATTTTGTCAGCCAGATTTAGAGTTTTACGAACTACAATATTATTAGATCCAGAAAAAACTACTACTTTAATTATGACATGCGTGCTACTGCATAATTTTATAAGAAAAACTGAATCGAGCATGATTTACGCTCCATCTCAATACTATGATGGAGATGACATAGTAACTGGTACACGTATCGATGGACAATGGAGATTAGAACAGCAGCAATTAACACCACTTGAAGCATGTGAATCCCTGACAGATGATGGGAAAGAAATAAGAAAATAATTCGCAGAATATTTTTCAAATGAAGGGTTTTTGGACTGGGCATCTAAATATTATTAAAAGACGTTAAAATAAAACTCATCTGCAACCCTCCATCGACAGTTAAACTTGGAATATTTTTGCCTTTAAGGAACATGAGTTTTTTAAATGCAAACCATTTACTTGACTCATTAGCTCCTGCACCAGATTTATTAGATTTACATTCTCGGTTAAATTGACCTACGAGTGATCGAATCTTTTTTTCAATTACTTTTTTATCCATATTAAATTCACTGGCAATTTCCATCCAAGCATCGTGTTTTTTATTTCGGTCTTTGTAGCTCTCTGACATCGTGTTCCATAGTACTTCTCTTGCTTGAAACATTTCAATCAGTTTGTAAACATCATCGTTATTCCAATTACCGGACATATTTTATTGCTTGGCGCACGCGCAACCACTAATACACACGCACAGCGATGCACGCTGACACAAAGGGACTGACAAGCGAGACACCACGCGCAGCGACTTGCGTACTCTAACCCCCACCGCACCGCACCGCCTATCCCGCCATCACCCTTATAAAATGTTTACAAACAAAAGATAACACATGTTTTATTTTGTTATAATTTGTTTTGTTATACACAAATGTTTACTAACATTACTAAACATTTTCTAACATGAAAATTTATTTTAACATTTGTGATTAAATGTTTGCTAACAAATGTTTACTAACGTTATTAAACATTTTCTAACGGCAATGTGGGAGCACCATAAGGCTTTCATAAATAACCAATATGAAGAAATCTCCAAAAAGAACGTTCGGAACAACGCAAATGTATTGAAAATCTCGAAAAGAAAGTGCAGGATCTGCAACTTAGGTCAAGATTTTCATGCGTAGAGATAAGAAACATTCCGCTCACCGAAAAAGAGACCAGTGCGGACCTCACAAACACAATCTGCAAAATTGGACAGGTTGTTGGCTCAAGCATCACACCATCTGATCTTCGGGACATTTACCGTATACCCGATAAACCAGGAATGACACGACCCATCGTCGCAGAGTTCCAAACTGTCCAATTGAAGCAAAATACCATATCAGCTGTGCGTAACTATAATTACAGCAAGAAAACCGTGGAAGACAAACTGAACACGGAACAAATAAATATCGCCGGTAAGAGACAGGTATATAGCTGATCATCTCCCGGCTAGTCTGAAAAAATTGTTCTACCAGTCCCGGGAATTTGCTAAGCAGCATGGCTACCAGTTCTGCTGGACCTCAAACTGCAACATTTTTGTTCGAAAAGCTCACGGTGAAAAACAGATACTTATTTCCTCTGAACAATCTCTATTGGACCTAAAACCAAAACTAGCTTTTGATTCGTCAATTATACTCTTTTATTTATTTAAACTTGTATACAGTTTTTATATAACAATACAAACGTTTTATATTAGTAAACATATACATAAATATCCTAGACACCAAACTATAGTTAGACCTCTACTCTTACACACATCACACACTCACAATATACAAAAACACGCACTGACTTCTTCATACTCTTATACAAGTCACACTCACAGTCGGTTTTTCATATGCTCCGTCAAATAGTTTCCATATTTGTTTACAATTAGATCACTCCATAGGTTGCAAAGGTTCTGGGTTTCTCTATTTTATAAATGGCTAACATAAATAACCTTAATACTGACCTGGACTCGTTAGAGGTGACGACATCATACACTTGTCTATCGAAAGACTGCAAGCTGTACATAAATACGGAGAGATCCATCACATTATTCCCTTTAAATATTAGAAGCATCAATAAAAATTTTGACCAACTCAGCCTATTATTATCCGAGATAAACATTAATTTAGATATAATAATACTTACTGAATGTTGGCTTCGAAAAATAAATAACTTACCGATCCTTGAAGGATATACGTCGCATTATACGACACAAAATCAAAACCAAAATGACGGAATAATCATATATACGAATCTAAATCTATCATGCAAGGTAAGCGAACCAATATTCAAGGATGAAAACTGTCTAGTTTGTCAAATAGATCGCAGTGTGAGTGTGGTAGCCATATACCGATCCCCTTCCTTATCATCCAAAGAAAAATTTAATAACTTTATAAATAGCCTTAATGAAGTATATGTTAATATAAAAACCCAAAACATTATTTTGGCAGGGGACCTAAATATCGACATAAGCGCTACCTCATCTGATCCCTTTCGTGAAGAATACCTGACGCTTAACACTAATTATTGAGTCTCACATAACCGACCACATGCCTATTGTTCTATCTCTTAAACAAAACATTTTTCGCAATCAACTCTGTAACACCATAACATGTGTATGTTATGAAAGTATCACTACGGATTTAGGAAACACCAACCTTTTAGACTTCTTATCAGTTACCGACACAAATGTTGCGTCTAATATGCTTGTCACTCTACTCTCAAACACAATTGTTAAACACACTAAGACATCAACAGTCTCTAGAAGAAATAGAGTTCTAAAACCTTGGATGTCACCAGGTCACCTAAAATGCATTAGAAACCGCGATAGACTCCACTCAAAATCCAAAAAAGCACCTGGAAATATGATTTTAAAATTAACATATACGCGCTATCGAAATTTTTGTAACAACCTCCTTCGTAAATTAAAGCTTGCATTTCATAAATCTCTAATCCAAAATGCTGGTAATGATCCAAAAGCCCTGTGGAAAGCCATAAGAGACATAGCATCTACTCATAAAATTAAAAACAGTGCAAAAGAACTACTGAAATTAACCGATAACCCAAAAACATCTGCTAACCATGTCTGCACCTACTTTAAAAACATTGGTAAAAATCTTGCAGACAAAATTCACAAGTCTGCCAATATTCCATCCTCTCTACAAGATCTCGACCCAAACAGCCCATCTGGATCATTGGTCACCCTAGAAGTAACTAGCACCGATATTGAAGCACTAATCTTGGGTTCTAACTGCGCTACAGGATGGGACAATATTCCCGCTCAAGTCCTTCGACAAAATTCCCAGTTACTAGCACCTATAATAGCTCACATTTGTAACCTTGCTATAAATAGCGGCACTTTCCCTGAAGCATTTAAGAAATCTATCATACATCCCATTTATAAAAATGGCGACAGGGATTGTCTAAATAATTATCGTCCTATTTCTGTACTTTCGGCCTTATCTAAAATCTTAGAGAAGATACTAAATAGAGCACTTAAATCGTTTCTAGCAAAATTTAGTATAGTAGCACCAAATCAATATGGTTTTCGCCCAGGTTTATCCACAGAGGATGTTGTAACTTGTTTGACCAATAGCGTTGTAGACAATTTAGATGCAAAAAATAGATGTGTGTGCATCTTTTTAGACCTTTCGAAAGCATTCGACACGGTATATGTCCCTATTCTACTGGATAAATTACAAAAACTGGGTGTACGAGGTTTATCCTATGATATTTTTAAAGATTACCTCACAAATAGGCGACAACGTGTTAAAATTGAGAGTTATTTTAGTGATGAGGAAGCAGTTAATTACGGTGTGCCCCAGGGTAGTGTTTTGGGTCCTACCCTATTCCAGCTGTATATTAATGATCTCTGCACAATCCAATTACCCAATACTAACATCTACACCTACGCAGATGACACTGCTATCCTTGTCTGGGGGCCTAACTGGCAAACTGTAAAGGAGCGAGCCGAATACTCACTATCCAATATTATGATCTGGCTAACAAACAACCTCCTGACACTTAATTTGACAAAGACTAGCTACATAGCTTTTTCCCTCAGCAAAATCACTGACCCTGCAAATAACTTTTCTATTAAAGCACACACTTGCACAAATCGCAATGAATGTAACTGTCTAGAACTTAGGCGCGTTGAAGAGGTTAAATACTTGGGCGTACAAATTGACCACAGACTGAAATGGAACAAACATATAGACTTAGTTACAACAAGAGTCAGGCGACTGATATACGTTTTTAAATCTCTAAGAGATGCCCTACCGCGTGACAAACTAATGCTAGTCTATCTGTCTCTGTGCCAGTCTGTAATACAATGCTGCATCACAGTCTGGGGTAGTGCAGCTAAAACGCACCTTATTAAATTAGAGAGAGTACAGAGAGCGGTGCTAAAGGTAATGACCAGGAAACCTTATAGGTACCCGACGGTGAACCTGTATGCAGATTGTAAGGTCCTTCCAGTCCGACAGCTGTTCATCTTGAAAGCTGTCCTCCGAAAACATCGAGATGTGCCTCCCACAGACCCAAATAAACGCAGCTTATCATCTGTATGCCCACGTGTGGCGTGCAGAACTTCCTTCGCAAGAAGACAAATTCGTAGTATAAGCACTAAACGATTTAAATAAGAAACTTAATATCGTTTCGTTAAGTAGACAAAAAGTTATAGTAAAAGTTACTGATTGGCTTCAACAACTTGATTACCAGTCGACCGAAAACCTACTTACTTACCTAATATAAATATATAAATCCTAATATTTATCTTGAAATACTACACACACACACACACACACACACACACACACACGCACGCACGCACGCACGCACGCACGCACGCACGCACGCACGCACGCACGCAGGCACGCACGCGCAGACGCACACGCACACCATACCACTCCAAAATATAATTAACACCATTAAATTTACCAAACTAATGTATAAACAGCGACCTTGAGCACAACAAACAGTACTGTCTACCCGCTGTGCGACTGAACACTGTCTCCCAAGATACAGGCTTCTGGCCTAGTTTGGGAAGCAGTATCAGTACATAGGTATTTTGTAAATGTTCATAGATTGTGCCCACTTAAATACTGTTAGAGTACAATATCTTTGTGCTGTATCTACAATCTACATCACAATCTTATGTTCCTTATCGCACGTTCAGTATCTATTAAATGTTTCTACTATCTGTTATCAACACGAAGTCGTTAGTATATAAGATGCACCTTTGGATAATTATAACCAGACTATACTACATCTTTTGTCTCATTTATACCTAATCATATACTGCCAAGAAGTTTGACAAATTGGTGACCCCGACGAACGAATACGCAGCAAGAAACATGGCACAATC
Source organism: Herminia tarsipennalis (assembly GCA_945859575.2). NCBI lineage: Eukaryota > Metazoa > Arthropoda > Insecta > Lepidoptera > Erebidae > Herminia > Herminia tarsipennalis. The sequence continues at coordinate 4,604,350 of OX243849.2, read as the reverse complement.
ACCGTGCAAGGCGAACATAAATCAGCAAGGAACACTTGAAGTAGCTGCTGGCACCTCGGTTTTATCCCGCATTCCGGAATTTTGGAAAGACCAACCAAGATTATGGTTCACGCAACTAGAAGCCATATTAGCACCACAGAAGCAAGGAGACGAATACAAATACTGTACAGTAATAGCAAAGTTATCCAAGGAAGAAATACTACAAGTTAGTGACCTAATCACTTCACCACCGACTACAGATAAATACAAAAACATCAAGGAACGTTTAATTGATTGTTACGAAGAAACAGAACAGCGACAGTTTCAAAAATTAATATCAGAGACAGAACTCGGTGATCAAAAACCTTCGCAGTTATTACGTCAAATGCGAGTCCTCGGGAGAGGAAAAATCAGTGACGAAACAATTAAACTACTATGGTTCAGGCTTTTACCAACATCAGTTACTACGGTTCTAGCAGTTATGGAAGACATGGAAATTGACAAACTGAGCCAAATTGCAGACAAAATAATAATGAATTCAAAAGTAACCGAAATATCAGCTGTTAGCAACGACACTTCAAACGACAACAATACAGCATGCATTTTAGTCCAGCTAGCAAAATTACAGATAGATATTGACGCTATTCAGCAAGGTCAATATGGCTATCGACCCAACACGCACAATCATTTCAAGAAACGTCAACAATTCCCGATTATGAGGCCGAGAACAAACTATAGAGGAGCAAATCGATTTTGTTACTACCACGAAAGATTCGGAAAATATGCAAAGAACTGCATTAAACCATGCGGTTGGAAACCAATGACTTACGTACGGAACCAGGGAAACGAATAAGAGCACAGACAACGGCGAAACTCTGTGCCATCCACCCATCCAATCGCCTCACCATTACCGACCGAAAAAGTGGTATGAAGTTTTTGATTGACACGGGCGCAAATATTTCAGTCATTAGCAAGCAACAGAGACATTCAATTTTACAAAATGAACAATACACACTATACGCTGCAAATGGGACTAAAATTAGGACTTACGGCGAGAAGACGCTTACCTTGAATTTAGGACTACAACGATGTTATAAATGGAATTTTGTAATCGCCGATGTTACACAACCAATAATTGGAGCAGATTTTCTAGAGCACTATAAACTATTAGTCGACATAGCAGGTCGCAAACTTATCGACAAAGTTACAGAGCTGACAACGCATGTAACTTCGGAAAAAGCGACACAACAAACAATTCGTACTATCGCAGTGGGAACGAATCCACGTATTACGCAACTTTTAAACAAATACGAAGACATCACGAAAGGGTCCTCTCTCCGCAATGCGCCCAAACATAAGATTGAACATCACATTATCACTACAGGACCACCCGTCGCAGCTCGGGCAAGACCATTACCTCCAGAAAAATACGACATAGCTAAAAAGGAATTTCAAAATATGATAGAACTCGGAATTTGCCGACCGTCAGATAGCCCATGGGCAAGCCCATTACATATGGTAAAAAAGAAAAATGGCGAATGGAGACCGTGCGGAGACTATCGAATGCTCAATAGCACGACAGTACCGGACAAATACCCACTACCAAGATTAACTGACTTTACATACATATTAGAAAATAAGAAGATACTAAGCAAGATAGATATACGTAAAGCATACCATTGTATTCCTGTTAAAGATATAGAAAAAACAGCCATCATCACACCTTTTGGACTTTTTGAGTACTTAAGAATGCCTTTCGGATTACGCAATGCGGCACAAACATTTCAACGATTCATGGATTCCTTATTTAGAGATTTAAACTTCGTATTTATATTTGTAGACGACTGTCTCATCGCATCGGACAACGAAGATTTGCATTATCAGCATTTAGAAACGGTTTTCAAACGTTTACACGAGAATGGAATAACCATTAATCTCGAAAAATGCGAATTTCTCAGAAGGGAAATAGATTTCTTAGGTTATCATATAACGAGCCAAGGAATACACCCTACCGAAGAAAATTACAAAGCAATCATGGAATTTCCCAAACCGAAAACAATTCAAGAATTAAGAAGATTTTTGGGCATGGTCAATTTCTACAGAAGTAATATTCCACGCGCAGCGGAAAATCAAAGAATTTTAAACGAATATCTACATGGTTCAAAAAAGAACGATAATTCACCTGTTCCTTGGACAACGGAAGCAGACAAAGCTTACGAAAAATGCAAGGAAAGCATGAAAAACGCAGTGTTAACAGCGCATCCTTCCCGCAACGCATCACTAGCGCTCATGACCGACGCTAGTGCTACTTGCGTTGGTGGAGTTTTACAACAAAAATCCGGACGCAATTGGGAACCATTAGGATTTTTTTCACAAAAATTGAGCGAAACTCAACAAAAATATTCTACGTTTGACAGAGAGCTGTTAGGAATATACATGGCCGTCAAACATTTTCACAGATTAATCGAGGGAAGAGAATTTACAATATTTACGGATCACCGACCTTTGACATACGCATTCTCCCAAAAACCATCATCAAACGATACACCGCGACGGGTCCGGCAGTTAGATTTCATTTCACAATACAGTACCAACATTCAACACATAAGCGGACGTGACAATATTACCGCCGATGCCTTATCTCGAATAGAGGAAATATACGTGCCATCACCTATCGATTACGCTGAATTGGAAAAATGTCAATCAACAGATAATGAACTAAGTAAATTACATGACAATAAAAGATTAAAATTCAAAAACATTACGCTTCCGGGTTCCACAATAAACATCACCTGCGACACGTCTACTGGAAAAAGCCGCCCCTACTTACCAAAGCATTTTCGCAAACAAATTTTCGATACCATTCATGGTATGAGCCATCCAGGAAAAAGAACTACGAGAAAAATGATAACCCAAAGGTATTTATGGCCGTATATGAACAAAGATATCAATAATTGGTGTAGATCATGTATAGCCTGCCAAAAATCAAAAATACAACGACATACGATATCACCTCCTGGTACATTTATGACAGCGCAACGTTTTGAACATTTACATATTGACATCGTCGGACCACTTCCGATTTCACAAGGGAAGAGATATTTAATCACAATCATAGATCGTTGTACGTCATGGCCCGAAATATTTCCGGTAGAAGATATAACTGCAGAAACAGTAGCCAAGACACTTTTCGAAGGATGGATTACTCGTTTTGGATGTCCATTGCGCATTACTACGGATCAAGGCCGACAGTTTGAATCAAGAATATTTGAGTCACTCTCACAATTTTTGGGAATACATAAAATTAGGACAACACCTTATCATCCACAATCCAATGGAATGATAGAGAGATTTCATAGAACTTTAAAGGCGGCGTTAATGACAAGAGAATCCAACGAAAATTGGTTAAAAGAAATTCCAACAGTTTTACTCGGGTTGCGGAGTAGCTTGCGAGAAGACACAGGTTATAGTTCAGCAGAGATGACATATGGAACGCCAATACGACTCCCTGGAGGATTTTTTGAGTCATCAGCAGCACAGTTATCAACGTACGAAGAGTTTGTAAAACAAATTCAAAAGGACATCGCACAAATGACATCAATTCCGAAAAGAAAAAAACACAATCAAGCTATATTTGTGCATCCCGAACTCAAAGAATGCTCACACGTATTTGTTCGGTGTGATAGAATTAAGAAAGCCCTGACACCGCCGTATGAAGGAGCCTACCCAGTAATTAGTAAAACAGATAAAACATTTTGCATTAGAATTAGGGATAAAGAGACGGTGATATCAATTGATAGATTGAAACCAGCTTTCATGATCAATGACGAATCAAACTACGTGCCAGATTCAAAGGATTGCGACAGGCATTCACACACGTACACTACACGATCGGGACGTAAAGTAAAGCCAGTAGTACGTCTATAAAAAATCGCTGATATAAGCAAGCTATTCGTATATATATTAACATAGATCTTAACATATACCATTAATTCACAACTACTCGTAACAACAAGACATCTAAAATGGGAAATCAAAGTTCTAAGGACCAGATAACATACAATACGGACAATTGCCTCAATCAAAACGAAGCGGACCAACTCCGTAACCTGATCCAGGAGGACTTACGGTGGACAAGAAATGTTGCAATGGGACAGATTATTTTAACAATCGGCGTGATCCTAATTTACGGCATAATGAAAACACTGGACAGAAGAATGAAGAGTTTAACGGAAAAAAATAATAAACACTCGTGCAACAGCTAAGTCAAAATTACAGACGTCAGCAAATCACACCACAACAGGCGTCATCAAATTCCACCGCGTACAATAGCATTATTATTTATATACATCAGCAAATAACTAGTAAGGTCTAGGTCAAATTTATATTGTAAACACTATTACCATAATTTTTTTTTAAAGGGGGGTGTACTGTTACAGTACAATATCTTTGTGCTGTATCTACAATCTACATCACAATCTTATGTTCCTTATCGCACGTTCAGTATCTATTAAATGTTTCTACTATCTGTTATCAACACGAAGTCGTTAGTATATAAGATGCACCTTTGGATAATTATAACCAGACTATACTACATCTTTTGTCTCATTTATACCTAATCATATACTGCCAAGAAGTTTGGCAAAAATACCAATGTTAATTTATGTGTCAATAAACAATTTTTATTTATTTATTTTTATTATTGCTTCTACGGACTTAAATCGAAGACTCAAAAGAACTAAGCTATTTGAGTTAGCGTAGTGTTAAGTGAAGAAGAAAAGTGACAGTGCTTTAGACTTACACGTAAAATACAAGTACAAAGTTAGCAATTAATCAAACACTGACGCGACGGCTGATGTCCTCGACTCGCAATCGTGAGGTCACTGGTTCAAATTCAACTCATTATACTACCGACGACGTGAACCCACTCCTAACACAAGCCACTGAGCTTGGCTGGAGAGGTTTACAGGATTACTAGTAATATGGGACCTACAATCTCACATTGCTAGTTATCTTGACCTTTTGACTGCCTCTGTGGCGCAGTGGGAGTGTGTCCGACTGCTACGCAAGAGGTCATGGGTTCGATTCCCACACGGACACTTTGTGTGATCGACGAATTGTTGTTCCGAGTCTGGGTGTATTGTGTCCGTAATTTGTATGTTTGTAAAGTCCCTCGCGACACAGGGCTTGCACCCTAATGCGGGAGTGGTCTTTAAAAAAAAAACTTTAAAATAGTTTCTTAGGTTATGTATTTTAACACTTTAGATCAACATAAAATTATACTTACTTATTAGCTCTCATGTTAGATTGTAATCATAAAAATCTTAAAGAGTAACTCATTTACTCTTTATACATAAACAAAAAAAAATCTTAACAATATCACATTATGGCATCAAATATGGTAACAATGGCACACTGCTACTCAAACCAAAAGCCATCGAGTTTGAGGCTTCAAATCTAAAAACTGTTAAAACTATTTAAGGTTTTCCGGTTCTTTTGGAACTATTATTAAAATAATTGTAAATGTCTAGTACGAGACTTTCGGGCCCTCTTGACAATTTGAACTCATCTAGCTCATGCAATTATCCAAATCAAATCGATGGCTTTACTCTTTTTTGGACGGATGCAAATTTTAAATAAAGTTTCACCAATGTTCACATCTCAAGCTTTTCAAACACCTTTGAAGAGCTTAAAAGTTGTAAAGGAAGATACGAAATATTATCTTCCTTTATAATTCTGCTGTCGTCGTCGTGAATTAAGGTCTTGGTCATTATCTGATTCAACACAGGATGGGTTTATTAAAGAAAACGTCATCCCTGCCTATGCTATTCGATATTACTAATTATAATCCTGATATAATAATAACTTTTGACAGATTGAACCAGTCGAAAGTCCTGATGCTAAATGTTTCATAGAAGTATAAGAGACGCCCCACAGAGGCCCCACGGAGGGGGAAAGTTACTAAGGAACAGGTCCAGCAGCTGTTGGGTGAGCTTCGCCCGTCGGAGGGAGTTAGTTCCCCGAAGACAGTAGAGGAGCTCATGGAATCGACGGCTACCTCCGTGAAGGCCATCGCGAACGTGGCTCAGAAGAGCAAAAACCTTAAAGGCACAATCAACCAGACGCGATGGACTTCACGGAGGTAGCCGCCGATTCCATGAGGATGGTGATGAAAGAAAAAATAATAAAATATGAAGTCCAAAATATTTAAAAAGATTTGTGCTTCTTCCAAGTCTTTACATTTAAGTAGAAATATTAAACAAGCAGAGTATACAATTAAAGCCACTTAGAACATAATCAATGCTGAAGCTGGGCGGGCCAAGCCACGTGATCATAATTTTGAATTATGTGTTGGTTATAAAATTGTAACTAACAATTTAGATCTAGCGCAAACATTTAATAATTTATTAGCTGAAGTGCAGCTGCAGTGTGAAAGAGTGTACTGTACCATTTAGTTTCAGTTTAATAAAAATATTTAAGTCAATTAATTTCAAATAGACAGCAGACTTATGGATGGGGTATTTCTGTTAAATTAATTAATTGCATTATAATTAAAATAGCACCACATTTAGCTACAATATTTAATCGATGTGTTGATACCGGCGTGTTTCCTGATTTAATGAAACACAGTAAAGTAATCTCTTTGTTCAAAGCCGGTTCAAAAAGCGACCCTAGTAATTTTAGACCTATTTCTACCAGCTATTAGTAAAATCTGTGAAAAGGCCATACTAATGCAGTTAGAAACACATTTAAATCTAATAATCTACTGCATAGCGAACAATATGGATTCACAAAGGATCGTTCGACAGTAGATGCGTCGCTCTAAACTACTAAAACACATTATAGAATTTTATAAGCTACGGGTCTTAATCGAGTAAATATTTTATTTTAAGGCTAAATACCTTTGTTTATTGTCCGACGTTTCGATCGTATTGCAACGGCCGTGGTCACGGGTAGACTGACCACGGCCGTTGCAATACGCGATTAAGACCCGTAGCTTATAAAATTCTATAATGTGTACAAATCGCGAAAGTTTACGAACATATACTAAAACACATATATAGTGCCTGGGAAAACTCACAGGACGCCATTGGTGTTTTCTGCGACCTCTCAAAAGCATTTGATTGTGTGGTACATAGTACACTTCTGTTGAAACTTAGGCATTACGGGTACAGCGCTTAATCTTGTGGCTTCTTATCTTAGTGAGCGAATGAAGTATGTCGTCATTAACGGATCAGCAGTGAGTATGGGCGTGCCACAAGGATCAATTCTGGGTCCTTTTCTATTTTTGGTGTTTATAAACGATCTGCCATTTTTTACCAGTAACTTAAGCGATATTGTTCTATTTGCTGATGACACTTCTCTTATATTCAAAACCAATCGTAAAAATGATTACTCTGACGAAGTAAACAGGTCCCTCGCATTAGTTTTTGACTGGTTTACATCAAACAACTTGCTTTTAAATTCTAAAAAACCAAATATATTAAATTTAGTTTACCAAATGTAAGAAATATCCGTACAAATCTTGTTTTAAACAATGAAGTTATTCATTTTGTTGATTCAACGGTTTTTTTGGGAATTACTTTAGATAGTAATTTACAGTGGGGCGCCCAAATATCATGTCTCGCAGGAAAACTCAGTTCTGCAGCATATGCTGTCAGCAATGTCAGACAGCTTACCGATGTGGAAACAGCAAGGCTAGTTTATTTCGGTTATTTCCACAGCATCATATCGTATGGCATACTGCTTTGGGGCAAGCTGATATTCAAACAAGTTTTATTCTTCAAAAACGTGCAGTGCGTGCGATTTACAAACTAGGTGCACGAGTTTCCCTTAGAGAAAAATTTAAAGAGATAGGTATTATGACAGTTGCATCTCAATATATATTATAAAACATTATGTTTGTTTAACAAAATATGCACTTATATCACAAAAATAGTGACGTTCACCTGGTGAACACAAGAAATAAGCACAAATTAGTAGGTTAATATCATAGGCTACATAAAACTCTTAATTCATTTATGGGTCTTTCTGTGAGAGTATTTAACAAGATACCAGCTAGTATTATGAGTCTATCAGTGATTAAGTTCAAAAATGTAGTTAAAAATCATCTTTTACGTAGAGGTATACAGTTGATGAATATTTAAATGATAAAGAAAAATGGTTCTTGTTGCTTGCTCTTTGTTACTTTAATATGCTTGAGTAAATTTTGTTGTCACTTTGTTTTAATTGTCACATTGATAAAGAGCATGATTTGACTTTTGTAAGTAAAGATTCTGCGTGACGAATAAAGGCCATTCTTTTCTTTCTTTTGATATCAGACTTTTTCTATTGTTTGCGAAATTGGCATAACATGTACATGTAGAATCCCGACGTATCACAAGAGTTGTTTTGCATCCTAAGTAAATAAAGAATTTTGAATTTTGAAAGTGTAGTGAAATGAAAAGGTAGAATTAAGATGACTATATTTACAAAATCTTAAAAACTACTTAAAACTAGTGTAGAGATGTGGCGTCAGCAGGCAGCGATGAGGCGCCGGTAGGTAGAGATGCGGCGCCGGTAGGTAGAGTAGCGACGTCGGTAGGTAGAGGTGAGGATCGGTAGAGAAATATGACGGCGACAGGTTCGCCGTTCAATGCGCTTCTCTGATCAGTTTCAGAGAACCATTGCCCAAATTTCACTTTTGGAGAGTTGTCTTTTCTCTGACTTTCCTCTTGGAGAGCTGTTCCTTCTCTCTGACTTTTCTCTTAGAGAGCTATTCCTTGTCTGCCCTTTCTTCAGATTTTTGTCATAAAAAAAACTCTCTAGAAGCATTCAAAATTTTAAAGCGTATCCAAATTTAGGATTTACCTAACCAAATTACACACAGCCAGTTTCGAATTGTAGTACATACTATACAAAGAACTCTATGCTTATCTGTTGTCATAGAAACCATGAAAATATTTGTCGACATGACAGATTTGATTTATCAAAAATAATTGTTTACAATAAGTATTAAAGAGAGATAAATGCAACAAAATAACACTACAAGGACATATCTAAAAGAGGTAACAATTATCAATTATCACGACAAAAGGTTTACGCATAATCAACGTTGATTGAATTTTGTGATATGAATTATTATTTATTTGATTTTTGTAGTCACAAAATCAAACTAATGAAAACAAAACAAAACTACTACAAAAACAAAATACGCATAAGAATACAAGCCATATAGTTTTTTACTTCGAAAAACTTAAACTCGAACGAAACGTGATCACAAAATAAAGTCACTTCATCTAGAAGACAAACGTCAACCGTTCATTATCTGGGTGAATAAAGTGGAGATAGGTAGTGTCTTCATTTCACCTCAGAATCATTGCACCCAGATGAATAACTAAACGTAACTTATTTTAATGTTCTTGTGGACTTTATTCACCTACATTCTAGTCTGATTAGGCACTAGTACCAGCTATAAATTACCAAAATACAGTGGACAAACACTATTCATGTCCTGTTTATAATTCATAATATCTTTACTACACTACACTAATTGTGGTACATAGTGTTACAATATATTTTACAGTGAATGTAGTTCTACACATTTTACCTATTTAGGCATCAAATAAGTGTAAAAACAAGACATGTAATGCGTGATAAACTAATCATAATTTTATTTCTGTAGGTATTTTAATGATAATTTTTCGGCCCTACAGCATGGGGAGTGCTGTAGGGCCGAAAAATTATCATTAAAGTAATTAACACAAAAAAAAAAAAATTTTAGACACTAACCACTAAATACATGAATTACAAATACTTATAACATAACGTTTACACCACACGTATGTATTCGTTACACATTTGAAACAGTCCACATACGGTTATAGTCAGTGAATAATCACTGACTATAACCGTATGTGGACTGTGTAGAAGTCAGTGGTTAGATGGTATGGACTTATATCACTGGTGGAGATATTGCAACTATAGCGGCTTCTTTCCGGAACCAGTCTCGCACTCGTTTTTTGAACTGACTTCTCATCAGGCACAGCAACACGAGACCAAGAGCCACAGCAATTACGATGAAAACAATTTCTAGGAAATTCACTCTTTGACCCATAACTTCGATTGATACAGATTGGGCAATACCCACATTATTCTGCTGGGGTTTGGCTCTGGTTATAACCCATTGTACAGTAATTAAAAATTAAATTGTAAATGAATTGTATACAATTCGTAAAAGGTTTATATACTAAATTACGTGTATAAGTATGTACACAAAAATGTGCATATATAATAAATTAACACAATAATAAATGACCTAAATTATTAATGCTAATACTTATTTTACCCACTGGGATTATGATAAAACAATTATTGAAACATCATGTCATTACAATACAATAATATCATATTACTGTCTTGCTATGTGCTGATTACGCAAAACGTAGCGTAGTCTTGATAACGCGACCACTTCGCGTAGTTTTATAATTTAAAACTTTACTAGACGTGTCCGTGTTATCCTAAAATTCTGTTCGTTTTGGTTATTTATATTTGTACTAAAATTATTCTTATAATGTGTTTCTATATCTATTAAAATGCTGGCTTAAGTCTATCTATTGAACTAGATGTTTCTCCATTACCTATTTTTAAAATAAAATACTTATTTTTCGCATCATCTACTAAATATGGCCCATCGTACGGAGGTTGTAGAGATTTACGTAAGACGTCGGTCCTAATAAATACACTCTTACACGATTGTAAATCTTGTGGAAGGAATCATGAACGTGAATTACTGTGAATACCGGGTCGTGGTTTATATTTACTTATGCTATCTTTAAGCTGTTGTAATTATTCCAAATCCGAACAACAAATATTTACATTATCGTAAAAATCTCTCGGCAAACGAATTGTCCTACTGTTAGTCAATTCGGCTGCGCTAATTCCACTGTCGGCTCTAGTAGCGGCTCTTAATCCAAGTAATACAATGGGAAGTTCATTCAACCAATCACTGTAGTTGGCTTATATACCACAGCCACATTCAGTGCTCGATGCCAACGTTCCATCATGCCATTACTTTGTGAATGGTAAGGAGTTGTACGTAACTTATTTACACCTAAGCATTTCATTAAACTAGAGAATAAATCGCTCTCGAATGGTTTGCTCATGTCGCTTGTAAGCTTCGAAGGACATCCAAATCGCGTTATCCACCCTTCAAACACTACGAATAAAGAATTTGAATGGGGTATGCTTTGGGCCAACATTTCTTCAAATTGCAAGCTGCTATTAGATCCGTGTGTTAGAAGATTTTGTAGGGAACGTAGAGGTTGTAGAAGGTGTAAGCTGATAATTATAAGAAAAGCTTTGATAAAATTGCTACGAGTATGTCGTAGCAATTGTATGTATGTAAAGCTTGTATAGATTTAGAACTACAATATACCATCTCATGTCAGGAACATTGACTACTTTTGTGTCATTTGAGAATGTAGCCTAATGAGTCGTAACCAGTACTTACTGAGGGATAATGGTTCTACAGAACAGTATCATAATAAGAAGACCTTGTTCTGTTCAAGAAATGTCAGGATGTATTTATTGTATGTCAGTATGTAATGTGTGTGTCTGTATATTGTGTAAGGTTCCTATCACTCAGTTCAGTATTGTCGGGGTATCTATTCAGGGTAGTATAGAATAATACAAAGTAACAAATGACAATCAGCATTATATTGTCAAAATACAATTCACTCTGGTTATATCAAGGAATTGGAGTAGGGAGATATGCTAGTGTCACATCCAAGAGGACCTATTGCCTAGGAAAAGAAGTGATAAGAAAACTAGGGCGTCTCCTAATAAAACGTTTGCCATATACATTTGCAATATGATATTTACATAAGGAATCTGTAAATGTAACCAATTGACTCAGACTTAGATATACCATTGCCAATGTCTTACTATATTACTACAAGGAAGATGATACATAACTTACAGGACAATAGATTATTAGACACATTGCAATATCTTTTTATTAGTCAATCACCTAATATACACAAACATTATACACAGTACAGAAAACACTGTTTATACAATACAATAGAAACAATATAAAGTAACTTTGAATAAGGATCGTACCTTCGTCGTCGGATGACACCCAGGGAAAAAAAGCTAGGTAGAATGTTACACTGCTTATATATGTAGGTTATAACAATTTCTATCATGTGGATAGAATCCCATCATAATTCTACATTTAGATCGTTATACAACAATTTATATAAACAGATATACACTAGATTACATTATCCAATTAGTACAAATATTAATTGTAATAACAATATTGTTTCATCAAATACCTACATATGTGGGTAGGATCCCACATTAGAGTTTGTTTAATAAGTAATTTGTGATAAAAGAGTCTAGTCTAATTCATTAGGTAATGATATTATCAGTTGCAATTACATTTAGTATATTCATTCCAACCTCTGCAATGCATTCTCATATCTAATATCATAAGCATCATAAACAACTGACACAGTATTAATCACAATACAAACATCATCCTAAAATATCTGTGGCCTCTATAATATAAATAATTGATTTATTAGATCTCTGAATTGTTCTGTGCCATAAGTAGGTATTTCATACAGTATAACATAACTACCAAACATAGTTATGCAGACACGGATGATCTTATAATCATCGCTATGATAACCAGTCAATACATTGTGATGGTTACACCGTCATCAGACTCCAGACCACCTCTCAAACTTATAAAATAGTTCCACCAAACCTTCGTTCGGTTTTATACAATATTACATAAACTGGAACAATCAATATTCCAAAACACATCTACATAGTAGATATCAATATCCAACACATGGATTGATCATGTATATGGCTATTTACATAGCCATATAGCCCCATATCTAACACGTGCAACGCTTGCATTTCATTAGGTACTCGTCGTTGCATTGCTTATCAGCTAATTCTGCAAAATAATCGTCGTAGGAGGTTATAGTTTTGATTCTCGAAAGTGCATCCGCTACCATGTTATCACAACCTTTTATGTGACGTATGTCCGTACAAAATTAAAGATATAAGAAAGTTGACGTATTTACCTTGGGCTTTCTTTATCATTATTTGTTTTACTGAATGCATATTGTGATGGTTTATGATCTGTAAAAATAGTTAAAATTCTACGTTCTACTAAATGTTTAACGGCCATAAATACTGCGAGTAATTCTCGATCGTATGTAGAATACCTAGTTTCGGTGTCCGATATTTTTTTAGAAAATTCACTGATTGGTTGCCATGCATATCCGGCTGCAAAACTGCACCAAAGCTAGTGTTTGAAGCGTCTGTCATAAGGGCTAAATTACTGTCAGGCAAAGAATAAGATAGTGTAACGGCGCTTTGCAAGCTTTCCTTACACCCCTTAAATGCCTCACTTGCCTTATCGGTCCAATCTATCTTGCCGCGTTTCTTAGAATTATGCAATTATTTATTTAATTCAACTTGATTCTCTACCGCTTTAGGAATATGGGAACCTTAAAAGTTAACCATGTCTAAGAAACGGCGTAGCCGCTCGATGTTTTCAGGCTTAGGAAAATTTACAATAGCTGGTACCTTATCTTCCAAAGGCCTTCCGTTGAGACCTCAAAACCTAAAAATTCTAATTTTGACACACCAAAACACATTTAGCGACATTAATAATAACACCATACTCGTTAAATCTTTTGAAAACTGCAGTAAATGCTGTTTATGCTGAATTTTGTTTTCACTGGCAATTATAACATCATGTCAATAAAATGCTGGAAAGTCTGTGCTGCAGTCCTTAAGCCGAAAGTAATTCGGGGAAATTCAAATAAACCAAATGGTTATAACTTTTAAACTTACGCGTTGCATTATAAATACAATTTGACACGGGAATAAACGCGTTTAATCTAGGTAAAGTTATTTACCTTATGCTTGACGTTTCGATCGGGTTACACCGACCGTGGTCACAGGCGGACGTTTTTTCATCCACCCTCACATTTTCTTGTTTCTGCCAAGTACCCGCGCACACAACACTAACCGTGTCCCTATTCTGTAAGTCGACCGACGGGTGCCTATTCTGATATCTACACGATTGCGAACTAAAACGAGGTGGTGTTAATTTAATCACTGGATTCCACGTCGGGGATAGTTTAAATCCATCTTCTCGATTGAAATTTTTGTATTTTTTAATTTCAATCGCTTCTCGCACTACTCTGGAGTAAAAGTGGCGATCGGTGGAGAGGACTTCCGTGCGGTGAAATTCGATCCAGTGATTAGTGTCCGTTTGTAATATATGTTCGGCAATCGCGGACTTGTTAGTTTGTCTGTTCTTAACAGCTGCAATATGTTCTTTGACCCGTTCAGTAATGGACCGCTTCGTTTGGCCTATGTATGAACTCCCGCAGCTGCAATTTATTTTGTAGACCCCTGGTGTTTGTAATGCCAAGACATCCTTCGGTGTGCCCACGATGGTGGTAATTTTTGTTCCCAGCGCAAAGACAGTCGGTATGCAGTACTTGCGCAATACCGCGCCGATCTTGTCCGTCACGCCTTTAACAAATGGAAGGTAGGCTGGCTGTCTACTTCTTCCGGATATGTACATTTCTTTGTCGGTCGCTTTAGGCGTCGATCCACCTGGTATCCGTTGTATTTCAGAACCTTCTGAACATGTACAAGCTCTTGCTTTAGGTGCTCAGGATCACACAGGGCGTAGGCTCTGTTCGTCAGTGAAACCATAACGGATTGCAAGTGTCGAGGATGATGATGTGACGTGGCGTGTAGGTATCTGTCCGTGTGCGTGGGTTTGCGGTAAACACAGTGTGATAAGGACCCATTTGATCTCACGTGTATCTTGACATCCAGGAAAGACAACGATCTGTGCGCCTCCATTTCATATGTGCACCTCATCTTCGGGTGCATGGAGTTGAGATGCTGCACATATTGATCCACTTCCGGCTTGCCGCCCTTGACAATGCCATAAATGTCGTCAACGTACCTTTTCCAAAGTCTTTGGGCCGAGGCTCAGTGCTTTGTCTTCAAAGTGTTCCATCCAGAGGTTGGCAAGTGCTGGGGCTACGGGACTCCCCATAGCGACGCCGTCAATCTGGAGGTAATGTTGACCTTGGAAAAGAAAGTAGTTGCCCTTCAAGCAGTGCTTGAGCAAATCAATATAGTTAAGCGGCATTTCGTTGTCCCTCAGTCTGTCCGTAACGACTTCCAAACATTCCTTGATTGGAACATTGGTGAAGAGCGACTCCACGTCAAAGCTCACCATAATCTCATCCGGTTCTATAAATAATACACGAGATAGCTTGACAACAACAGACTTACTTTAATCAAAAAGGACAAAGATACCATAAACTAAAACAATGCAGATGGCGCTACTGGCTACATTTTGTTACCAACTTAACACCCCCACTTAACAAAATACTAGGTGCATACTCTTACCACCTTATACTTATCAAACAACAAAAAAAAAATACATTATTTCTTATGAAATAAGCCAAACATTTCCAAAAACTTGTAATGCTTTATTTTACATAAACCCTTAGTAAGCAGATCCGCAGGCATATCTGAGGTAGATAAGTATTTAATGTTTACAATTTCACTAGCAATTTTCTCCCTACAA
Source organism: Herminia tarsipennalis (assembly GCA_945859575.2). NCBI lineage: Eukaryota > Metazoa > Arthropoda > Insecta > Lepidoptera > Erebidae > Herminia > Herminia tarsipennalis. Next base: position 4,588,740 of record OX243849.2, on the reverse strand, counting down.
AAGTGATACCGCACATCTATATGTTTGGACCTTTTATGATGAATAGGATTGGCTGATAACCTATGAGCTGACTGATTGTCATTATGTATTGGTATAGTATAAAGGACATCGGGCACCTTTGTATGGGACACTTACCTACAGCGAACAAAAATGAAATTAGGTCTGGTGGATAGGCAATTGAATCTAGTTTACAATGGTATAGGTCCCATATCTGTGAGCCGTGGGAATAAGGAGAAACTGGACATTAAAAAAATATATTTTTTTTTACTTTTTTGTGCAATAATTCAAGAGGAAAAAAGGAATAAAAAATAACATGTTTTTCTCTTTACTTTTATTCTGCCGCATCCAAATCTACAAGAGTTTCGTCTAAAAACGCCGCAGGTGCGTGAAATTCTTCTTGATATATAGCCCAAGATAAAAAGTATACCACACTGGCGATGTGCGCGCAACTCCCTACAGTGCGGCGGCCGTGTATACAGGAACAGTAATACCCTTCGAGGCTTTGTCTTCCTTGCAATGCCGGATTTATTAGTATATATGTATAATAGCGTTTTGCTCTTATGTGACGAGACTGTATTCTGCCTCGTATTAATATTTTATTTTCTACCAACTCTCTGCGATGGTATAATTCCATTATATACACTCCGTTTGGCCGCATGTGTTCATGGCAATAAGATTTGGCCAATTTCAAATGGTATATTCCCAAGGTAAATAAAAGTAGCTCGTCGTAAGTTAATTGTGGAAAATCTCTTAATTCGGGATTGTTTGCCTCTATCGGCGTGAATGCAACTCTTTGCCTGTTTAAGTTGTTTCGAATCACGTAATCAGCCAATTCATTTTCTCTATTTATATTCTCATTTATTATATTTATAAACTCTGCGGCATGAGCGTTATCTCTATATGGCTGATAAGTGGCATTGATAAGTGCTGCAGTTATTTTAAAATCAGTCATCATATTTGTAAGCGCTACATTAAAATAAACATGGCGGAATATTTTGAAGTCTTTTTTAAAGCGACCATTAATAGTCTCTACCACCCAACGACACATAGTGATTAGACGTGATTTATTTGCATCTACTGTGCTCAACTGCTCTCCTCTCGTCCTTGTTGGCGGCATATGTGCATCATATCCATGCTCTTCGATGGCAGGGATAGAGTCTCTAAAGCCGCGGTCCAATATGAAAATATCGTTGGCGTTCAGAAACCAATGCCAAGCTTCCTCCTCCATCATGTGACGCATTATTTCGGCATCCGTAGTAATAGCTGGATACGGGCCTAATACGTCTACAATATAGCCGTCTGTGCATACAATTAAAAAGGGTTTTATTAAGTTGCGGAATTTGTGCAGGCTATACGTTCTTCTCTGAAAAAGGAAGTTGGAGCTTTTTTGCACGTATATGTATGTTCCATCACACACAAGAATGGCCGCAGGTTCATTCTGGTTACCTCCAAAAATATGACTCGGGATGGTTAAGTTGCGAGCTACTACATCTTCTCTCGTCATGTGATCCAAACCCAGATGGCGGGGAACAAACTCTTCAGATAAACATTCTCGAGCTATTTTTAGTTTTCGTTCCAATGTTCTTCTCGACATATTAAACATAGAAGCTATACGCTCGTCTGGTTCACCTGTTCTTATTTTAACTAAATACAGTCCCAAAACAGTAGCAGAACTGTTGGTTCTATCACGTAGAGAAGATGTTTGATTCAAAATATTATTGAATTGAATTTTATCCATACCCGTATAAAAATGTAGTTCATTGTCATCTATCTCCTCAACATTTTCGAAGTCCAACTGAGTTCCTCGTTCCAATCTCCATTCATACAGCTCGATAATATCGAGAACATGAGCACTATTAAAGTTTTCATGAAGAGGTATTTGCTCATTAAGTAGATCTTCCCATTCATTGTTTATCATATGGGGTTGGCAAACTCGAGCAAGTTTTGGTATGAATAGCTTATTAATACGAAAAAAATGTAACCTGACATATTTTGGCACAGCATTTGCTGGTACGTTTCTGCAGTTTTGAAAAACACAGCGTCGCCGTCGAGCAGTATTAGATACACGCAAATATCCAGGAATAGTCATAAGACTTATGTCTTGTTGTTGTTGAACGTCAACTACTATTTCTTGGACTTCCTCTTCTTGTACTTGCTGGGGTAATGGTTCTTGAACTTGCTGAGGTAATGGATCGTCTACTGGCCGGACTTGCACTGCGCGATAAAATCTCAGCCAGCAAGGGTTGCATATTGATAGTGTTCCATCAAAAGCAATCTGTAACAAGTTTATTTTACGGTTATTAATTGATAATCATAATAATAAAGGTCACAACGAAATACACTATGACCAAGGAATGAACAGTTTCAATGGTTGAAAAGGACTGGTATGACGTCACAGCTGGCTGACGTGGCTGTGAGTACTTATTCATACAATGTAGTGTAGTAATATTTTAGGGGGCATTCTAACCGTCATAAACAACTTTTTCTATGGAACCAATATGGAAATCCCGAAAGAAAAAATAGCTGCCTAGCTTTTGTTACAGGATGTATATAACAGGAATGTTTAATATATATAATAAATATTGAGAAACTTACCTCCCGTGGCATTATTTCTTGTAATAATAGTACTGCATAGTCATGATATCTTTCTAAAAACATTTGTGTAAGACGATGTCTTCTACGACGTAGAACAGATCGCTCACACGACACACAACTATTTCGTCGTTCCATTTCACAGCCAAATCCAACACGAAGGCAAACAAAATCCAGTAAACAAGCAGTAGGTAATTAGTAGACTCAGAACACAATGGGAACACAGTAAAACACAGATCGCTACGACGGATGACGAAGGACTGCGTTGTAGTAAGATAAGCTAGCTACCTGCGCGAGCGCAACCAAACATGGAGGACAAATAGTCAACTTAAAATATGAATTTCATTTTACTTTTATTTCCATTTTCCCATTGTTATGAATTAAAATAACCACATAATATTAAATATGATTGGAAGCACTATGATTTAAAAGTGTTTTGGTTTATGTTCGCGACTTTAAAAAAAGCGGGTAAAAAACGCCCAATGATCTTTCATTTTGTTCTTATCAGTACGGAGTCTAAAAATGACATTGAAAAATTGAAGAAGTCTGAGAAACTTGCCTCTTCTGGCCTTACTGTAGAAGAACCTACGAAACGCCGCCCTAGGATTGCTGTCATTGGTGTCCCTGTAGCCCTCAGTGAAAAAGAAGTATTTGACTGTGTATTTGAGCAAAACCTTGCTGATAAGTTTCCGAAAGAAACGCGCGAGTCCTTTCTAAAGACTATCAAATTAAGTCATAAATCTGGAAACAAAAGCCTCCCAACATGTAATTATATATTGGAAGTCCCGGCCAACATAAGAAAAACTTTGATCAATCAAAGACGCATTTTTATAAATTGGACGTCATGCCCTGTTAGAAACTTCACGTTAGTCACCAGGTGCTTTAATTGTCAGCAGTTTGGACACGCAGCTAAGTTTTGCCGAGAAACCAGTCCCACTTGTAACCACTGTGGAAATCTTGGCCATTCGTTTATGGAGTGCAGCAATAAAGATATTCCTCCAAATTGTGCAACGTGTAAACGTTTTAAAAAGAAATGTGACCATCAAACTGGGGATACAAGTTGCCCGGCAAGAAAATATGCAGAAGACAAATACATCAATTCAATTGATTACGAGACCGCCTATAATTAATTAATTATTTAGTAAGCATATAAACGTCATCTATTTTGGCTAATTTATTGGTATCTTATAAACTATCTATATCTTTTGTTACTATTTAATAAAAATCATCTTGACCTAGAAAAAATTGTATGCGCTGCATTAAAACCTTGAAACTGACATACGTAATATAACAATTTTTGCCCTCATTTACAGTTCAAACGATGCAAATATTTTAGTGTAATAGATTATGAACAGCGTAATATGACACTTTATTTATAATCATTTACTTTTACTCTTTAAATAAAAAATATGTAAATATTATTATGCAATTTAGAAACATTAATTCCTATACGTTTATAGTTAACACTTGAGATACAGGTTTATGTTTAACCTAGTTCAGCTAATAACAATTTCAATTAATTATACATATCACTATTTGTAATACCTATAGTAATTTTTATTTTTAAGAATTAAGACTTTTCTTTGTCTCTACTGCCCAATTTGTGTATATTTTTTGGAAAAGCTGTTTAAAATTACTTTTATTTATAATTTTATTTCAAAAATATGTATATCTAGAAATATAATAATTTATAAGTATGTCTATCAGTTGTCTGGTTGCCATAGTACAGGCTCTGCCTAGTTTGGGATCAGATGACCGTGTAGGTATGTCCTAAGATGTTATCATATAACTTGATATTATAATGTATTTATTGCCTTATTGTTGTATCTTATTTTGTAAAAGATTTTTACTTAATAAATTTATTATTATTATTATTATTATTATTTGTTAAACTTACCCAACCATTTCAGCAAAGTGAAGTTTTCTATAAAAGTATAAAGTTTATCAAAACAACTCGTGTTATCAAACAGAAACTTCGTAATGATGACACTTGAACTTTCACGCACCGAGTTTTGGACAATTGACATTGACGACACCGACCGTGGTCACAAGCTGACTGAGTCAGCTTGTGACCACGGTCGGTGTAACCCGATCGAAACGTCAAGCATAAGGTAAATAACTTTACCTAGATTAAACGCGTATATTCCCGTGTCAAATTGTATTTATAATCCATACCATAAAGCATAAAAAATACTTGTCAATTGTTATTTTGCAACTTTTCCGCCCGCCAACAAACAACTGTTTGATTTGAAGTTTGTTTTATCGTTTTGGCGTTAAATGCAACGTAATGCAAGTATTGTTTTTATCTAACTAGTAGATACAATCTGTGTTTTAATTATACCTACAGTATAAGTTTTGATTGTTCACCCTGAGAAAGGTATACCTACTAAAGGTCTTGTTTACATCTTGTTAACCTTTCAATTCACTATAGTTACAATAGTTTAACATTTAAAAATACAAATAGCTTCTGTGCATCTTTTACGGAAGAGGACGAGGACACATTTCCCAGTGGCTGGGTGGCTACGCCAACAGACGCCGCGCCTGCGACCGCTGCGCCGGGCGCAGAGTGCGCCGGCGCTACCGAGGGCAGTTCTAGCCTGTCGGCCTTGCTGTGCATTGCCATCTGCGCCAGTCTCATAGAGGTCCCGGCGAAGAGGCGCTGCATTAGGCAGGAGGCGCCACAAGTCGCCCCGTGGCCCACGCCAAAAGGCAAGGGCGTGGGGAAAAAAACAAAAAATAAAAAACAATAGCATAAGGCTGCGTTTCCACCAGAGATGTGCGAGGATGCATAGCGAGGGATGTGTTTGTAAAGAACCAATAGGATCGCTTCATTTACCTTGCCTCGGTCAGCACAGCTCTGGTGGAAACGGCTCAGCGGAGCTAGATTTTTGCGCATACAAAACAAGCGCGGGATGTGTGCGAGGGATGTGTACGAGGGATGTGTGCGAGGGATGTGTACGAGGGAAGTGTGCGAGGAATGTGTGTTGAGAAAGATGTGTTGCGAGGTTTGCGCATACTGTACCAGCCAGTCCATAGACGGAGTTTGTTGGAAGTAGAAGTGCGCAAAATAGATAATAATATGGATAATTGGAAAAAGAAAATACTTTTATATTTAACAATTTGTGATGAAGAAATGGAAGCAGAAGATACGGAGTTTATTAGTTCTATAATTTTGAGCAATAGAAGAACACACAGGTTTTGGATACGTAACCATATTAAATATCATCGATTACATGGAGAATTCTTTACCTTTTTTTATACGGCTGATGATGAAATATTCGAAAATTCTTATCGAGTATCTAGAAGTAACTTTTATGAGTTACACAATTTGATTGAGAACATTATCAAGAAAGAAGACACTCACTACAGAGAATGCATCAGCACCAAGGAAAAATTGGCGGTATGTTTAAAGTAAGTAAAATAGTTTGAATCAATTTTGTCTTTATTAAACATATTAATTGAAAAGTACAACATAATCTGCAAAATAAGTAGACAACAAGTTCCTCTTTTTCATGGCAAATTAGGCTCTGTTCCTACTTTGTTTGAAGTATTTGGCGTTTGTAGGTCTGAATGTTGTGTTCCCGGAGATGCTGGTTGTACAGCTTCCAGTTGGAAAGATGAATCCATCTGGCCCACTGTTTTATTTGTATTCCTACCAGAGCTTGAAGAATAACCAAGTTGTTCAGGATCCAGCTGAGGCGGCAAATCCATCTGGCCTGCTATATTACCTACTGCTATACTGCTACCAGAGCTTGAAGAATAACCAGTATTTTGATTATACCACGACAGCACGTAAGATTCTTCGGCATCGCTAATCATATTAAAAAGTTTCCTTTTTAAAGGAACTTGCATGTAATCTGGTCATTTTTTAAATGTTTTCGCCATTGAAAGAAAAAAATGATCAGTATCATCGCAGTCCGTTGGTTTTAAAAGTTCTCTTAATTCTTGCCTTTCTTTTCGAAAATCTTCTTGATTTTTCATATGTTTTTGTATTAAAATTGATAATTCTTCGCCTTTTTTCTTCTTTGATGATGACGGGGTGACCGAATCTGTTGAAATGCCTGAAGTTGAGGCTATTTCGTAAAGATTGTTGTGATTGTCAGCTTGATTTGGTGTATGTTCAGTGCTCTGCGAAGAGTCATCTTGGTTTAATGAATATTGAGTGCTCTGCGAAGAGTCATCTTGGTTTAATGAATATTGAGTGCTTTGCGAAGAGTCATCTTTATTATTTGGTGACGAAATATCCTCTTTATAACTTGACTCTCTATCTCTGTTGGCCATGTACGGTAAAAGAAATTCCATCAATTTTTGGTATTTCCATTCACGTGTTTTGGTTGTAGCCTGTCCGCTTTTTTTAGATTTCTGCCTCTTTAGCGCGTCCCGATGGCTATCCCGTAGTTGTTTCCAACGATACTTAGCGCTTTTCACTGAAATAATAGAAAATTATGATTAGGAATATAACATTTTTATACCAAGCATGTTGTCTTACAGATCGCAAAAAAATCAGTAACAGGTAAAGAGTACTTTTTTATTTGTTAATTAATTTTTTTACTATTATTATAAACATTCCTTTTTTTGCAGGTATTTATCCACGGGCTCGTCGTTCACACGATTGGCAGAAAATTTTAGGATTGGAGTAGCAAGTGTGTCGAGAATTGTGGCAGAAGTTTGTAATGCTCTTTGGCTTGTTTTACAACCTCTTGTTATTCCAAAACCTACCAAAGACGACTGGAAGCGAATAGCAAAGGATTTTCAAGAGCTATGGCAGTTTAAAAATTGTTTGGGGGCTCTAGACGGTAAACATGTTTATATAATGTGTCCTGCAAACACTGGGTCCTCTTTTTTTAATTACAAACAAAGATTTTCTATAGTGCTTATGTGCTTAGCTGACGCTAGGAGAAAGATTATAATGGTTGATGTGGGATCCATGGGAAGATTTAGTGATGCTGGAATATTTGATGATAGTGTTTTTGGAAAATATTTGAAAGAAAAAAGATTGAATCTTCCAGAACCTGAACCATTATATGAAGGAGGTGAACCAGTACCATTTGTATTCATTGGAGATGAGGCTTTTCCTTTGATGGAAAATTTCATGCGCCCATATCCGCGGGACCAGTTAGACCAACAGAAACGTATATTTAACTATAGACTTTCGAGGGCACGTCGCATTGTAGAAGCTACATTCGGTGTATTGGCACGAAAGTGGTATGTGTATCGTAAAGACTTTGAATGCAGAGTGGAAACGGTTGACAAAATCGTAAAAGCCACATGTGTAATGCATAATTTTTTAATTGAAAGACAAACTAATTATTTGGATTACATTGATAACACAAATACAAGTACTCTTGTATCCGTTCCTAGCATTTCCGTCGTCGTGTCAAGTGATGGTTATGAAGTAAGAGAGAAATACTGTTCTTATTTCAATAATCAAGGAAAAGTGTCATGGCAAGATACTCGTATTTCGTCACGAATTCATCGCACACAATAAATACCCAAATATTGTAACTTGTATTTTAATATACCATACCTTTTAATACATGATTATTACTTACCATCTTTATATTTTATTTCTTTGACTATTTCCTCCCACGCAGCGTCCTTAGTTTCATTACATTTGTAAAATGACAAAGAAGTGTTCCACAAACACGGAAACTTTTTAACGGCATCAATTAATTTTTCGTCCATTATGCCACGCAACCGTACGACATGCGTACGACTACAAGCGCTTACGACAGCAAAGTGAGACGTGAGCGCAGCGCGGTGAGCGGCAGGCAGGCGTTCGCGTTACTCCGCTCCCACTACACCGCACCCCCGTCGACACATTTCACAGCTTCGCAACGCATCCTCGCGCCACACATAAATGCGCATTTTCACAGCTCCGCTACACATCCTCGTAGGCACATTATCATCGCACAGCTTTGGTGGAAACACCCACACATTTTCACAGCACAGCTAGACATCCTCGCACGACACATTTCCATCGCACATCTCTGGTGGAAACGCAGCCTTAACCTTTGTTTTATTTAAAGAGCGATCTGTTTATTACGTTATTGTTTACCAACTTACCCAATTTGCGTAAGGTAGATAGGTAGCTATTAGGTAAGTTTTGTACATCCTTATTTGTCATTGTTATGAATTACAAACGGATCAAATAAAAATCTATTGTAGGTATGTACACAGGTACTCATAGAAGAAAAGCACTTAAATGCGATTTTGTTCTATTGTTTTGAATGCTTCTTCTAATATCTTTATTGTACTATTCTGTTATAATACCTATGTATTGGGGTTTTGCATTTCGGCCAAAGCTAACTTAATTCAGATATCCATTTGGAATAGTTTTTCACGAAAAATAATTATGTGGTTAACAATTGCAACTCTGTTTTTGTTTACTGAATAAGATATTGCGAATATACGTATTTATCATTAAGAAATGATGATTTAAAGAAATTTATTGTAAATCACACCTGGTGCGTAGTCAGCACAGGCGTTGCGTATTATTTGCAACACGCGAGGCGCGGGTGCTAGCACAGGCGTCGCACCTACATCGCACACGCTCTGCGTATTTATTCGCACTCGAGTTGCGTCGCTCAACACGAGTGCGTAAAATACGCACCGCATGTTGTCGTCAGCACTGGCGTATTATCTCATGGATAGGGCAGCAGTTAATGTGTTAAAATATTTTCCAATTCGGATAGGTAAATTTAAACAATTTTTTTTTATAAAAAATAGTTTATTTTGATACTGCGTCAACGGCTGCGCGCCACCGCTCTTTGGCGGCACGCAGCTCCGCCTCCGATAGTACTCCTCTTCGAGGCGCCTCTGCCTCTGGGAGGTATAGGCGCCTATATAGCCGCAGTTGATGTCGGCTTAAACGGTGGGTTGCAGGCAACCCACCGTTTCCACCGCCGACATCAACTGACGGGAGGAGTGGCCTCTCCTCGTCCGGCGTTTCATTGCCCGGCGCTTCACTGCCCGGCGCGCTATCAATATAAAATAATAATTAACACATTGTGTTCATTTAATAGTAGTAAAATAAAATTATTTCTTTCCCTAGGTGTCATAATAATATATTTGTATAAGTAATTACAATTACTTTAAAAAAAGTAAATTTCAACCTTCATTAATTTTATATGGGACCAGAATATGTTTATAAAACATACCCTATAATAATGATTTTTAATATAAACATGTTTAACTCCAAAAGGCTACCCAAGCATTTATTTGAGAGATATAGCCATGAAGAGGATATACTCAATTGGTAATAAGTATACTTAAATTTGTCTTGTACATTATACAGGTAAGGTACCTATCAGGATATAATTGAACTAATTCATTAAAATCTATTCAGCAGTTCAGATTTATTGCAGTAGGTACCTACCTAACATATATCTTCTTCAAACAACAATAACAAATATTCACAAGCAATATTACATTGATTTTAAATACACACATCAAAAGTGTCTAGGGATCAAGCATTTTTATGCGGATTTCTTGAGATTGAGATGTGGCTTTGTAATAAATTTATGATTTTATAAATTTATATGGATCCTTTTTGGTGCATTTCATAATTTGAATCAGGAACTGTGAATCAAATTCGAGTAAAAGATGAAAATCAGCTGTCAATATTTTCCCTATAAAAACATACAACGCATTGAAGACATTATTAGTGCTACTGTTTCCCTACTACTGATTAAAACCAACGTTATTATGGAGCGGCGACGTCATTTAAGCAGGTAAGAAATGCTCAGAGCCGTGGGAATGATAGAAGCTGGTTCCCGGCAACGTACTGTGGCTTTAGCTCTGAATACAAGTCAGAGTGTTATCAGTCGACTTTGGACACGTTACCGAAGCACTGGTACCGTGGCTGAGCGCCATGGAGGACGGTATCGCTGCACCACACGGAGACAAGACCGATACATTCAAATCTTAACTCAATGAGGTCCAACAATAACCGCCATGATGTTAGCCGTGAGGCTTCATCACTCTTCAGGGAACTTAATTAGCGACCAAACAGTCAGAAACCGCTTGCATGAAGTGAACCTTCATTCCCGAAGACCGCTACGGGTACCACCTATAGCAATGCACAATCGTAGGATTCGATATCAATGGGCTCTTGAACACAGAAATTGGGCAGAAGAACAATGGCGTTTCGTGTGCTTTTCTGATGAGTCTCGTTTTGGTATGAGACCGGATACAAGACGTATACGACACTGGAGAACCCCTGGACGCCAACAGCGATTAAAATCCTGCCAGGAAGTCCATCCTTATAGTGGTGGAACCATCATGGTATGGGCGGGTATTTGGATCGGCGGAAGAACTGAGTTGATTTGGATCAGAGGCAACCTCAACGCTCAAATTTATGCTGAGACGATTGTATCAGACGTCATCGTTCCTCTACAAGTGCAAATCGGTCCCTTATTTCAGTTAATGCATGATAATGCACGACCACACACCGCAGCTAACATCAATGTCCTGCCCTGGCCTGCTCAGTCGCCAGACTTGAACCCGATTGAGCATGCATGGGATATGCTACAGAGAAGAGCTCTGCCGAATATGGAGGGTATCCAGTCGCAAGAAGACCTTTTTTTGTTGTTGCAACGAACATGGGCGGCCATTCCACAGCGTGATTTGGATGAACTCATTTTGAGTATGCCAAACCGATGTTCTTGTGTTGTTAGTGTTCGCGGTAGAAACACGGATTATTAATTGTTTAAGTTACCCAATAAAATTTTAAAGAAAACTGTTATTTCAGTCTTTTTTTCGAACTTTAATGTTAGTGGTTCAAATGTCAAAAATCCCTTTATTAGGAAAATGGCAAATTTCTATAATAATGCAAAGGTGACTTGGTTTATCGTTACTGTGACAAACGAAAACACTTTATTTGATGAATCCTTAAAGAAATAAAAAAAAAAAATCAATCAGGAGAAAAGTTATTGCAAAAATATATGTTGATCCCTAGACACTTTTGATGTGTGTATTAATAAGTATATAATTCTGTAGAATTGAATATTTATATTATTCAGACCTAATTCTTATATTATTAGGATATCACACACATTATGTAGTTGCATAGCATTTTTATCAGGGAAATATTGGAAACTTACCACCAATTAGTCACCCATGCTCCAAATCTAAAACAGTGACACACAATGCAAAGGATTAACAAATGTGCAAGCAGTGTTTTCATTACTATACATTACATAAGCAATAAAATATGTGTGGTAAGAAATTAAAGTACATAATTATTGAAATAAATTGGTTAGTATTAGGTAACACACATACACACACAGTTAATAAGGAGGCTGACAGACAGGAGGTAACCATACCCACACCTATGTTAGTAATAGTTTAAGCATTGGGTACCTAGTATGTACCTATCCTGAACAGATGTATTCCACCATTATGATCTGCTCAGCTAGTATATAGCCATTCCTACTCACATGCTGATATTGGTTTAAGCTTTGGGTACCTGGTAATAGTCCTGAGCATCTGATTTCACCATTATGATCTGATCAGCTACTAGCTGATAAGCATATGCAAAGTAGAATATGTAAGGATTAATTAGGCACCTATACAGAATATTTGAATACACTTTGGATAGCTCGATGGTAACCGCCAAATATATATATTGAAGAACTCTCAGTAGATCTTTTACTGTCTTTCATAGATATAAAAAAAAAAACTAAAACAGAGCATTTCAAAATCATTTAGTACCTACAACATCATTCTAAAATATGGTCGATCTTACCTTCTGAACAATGACATTTTTTACGCAGCAAACAGATCACTGAAACAATAATACAGAAAATATTACGAACTATAATCACACTGCCAATAAAAAAATAATAAATCTCATAATATAAAACCGCGTACTTACGATCGTGATATCCCAACAAACTTTTTCAAAGTTTTAACAAAACTTAAGTGTTACCACTTTATTTTGCAAGATAGTCATTACCAACATTATTTTCTAAGTGATTTTTGACCGATTTATACAATTTTTTTTGTTCAAAATAAAAAAAAAGTCGATTGTTGGTAGTATTGTTTATTATTTTTTTTTTTTTTAATAACAGGTCTAAGTTAATTGGTGAAAAGATGTTGCACTTGTTAGAAGCTTGTAGGGAACGTAGAGGTTGTGGAAGGTGTAAGCTGATAATTATTAGAAAAGCTTTGATAGAATTGCTACGAGTATGTCGTAGCAATTGTATGTATGTAAAGCTTGTATAGATATATAATTACAATATACTATCTCACGTCAGGAATATTGACTACTTGTGTGTCATTTGAGAATGTAATCTAATGAGTCATAACCAGTACTTACTGAGGGATAATTGTTCTACAGAACAGTATCTTAATTAGAAGACTATTTTCTGTTCAAGAAATGTCAGGATGTAATGTGTGTGTCTGTATATTGTTTAAGGTTCCTATCACTCAGTTCAGTATTGTCGGGGTATCTATTCAGGGTAGTATAGAATAATACAAAGTAACAAATGGCAATCTGCATTATATTGTCAAAATACAATTCACTCTGGTTATATCAAGGAATTGGAGTAGGGAGGTATGCTAGTGTCACTTCCAAGAGGGCCTATTGCCTAAGAAAAGAAGTGATAAGAAAACTAGGCCGTCTCCTAATAAAACGTTTGCCATATACATATGCAATATGATATTTACATAAGGAATCTGCCAATTGACTGAGACTTAGATATACCATTGCAATATCTTACTATATTACTACAAGGCAGATGATTCATAACTTACAGGACAATAGATAATTGAACACATTGCAATATATTTTCATCAGTCAATCAGCTTAATATACACAAATATTATACACAGTACAGAAAAACACTATTTATACAATACAATAGAAACAATATAAAGTAACTTTGAATAAGGATCGTACCTTCGCCGTCGAATGACACCAGAGAAAAGAGGCTAGGTCAGAATGTTACACTGCTTATAAAGGGTCCTCTCATATTTTTATCATGTGGGTAGAATCCCACAGTTATAACTATTTAGGTACATTATTGATATTAGCAGTGTTTTCGTTGGCGCTGCCGTCTCGTAAATACTGTGTTTATGTCAGAGCGTATATAAAATTTGTTTAAAAATACAATAAGAGCTATTTTGTCAATTCTAAATGTTGAAATAGTGAAAAAACTATACAAATGCTATGAAAAAGTGTTATCTCCAATAACTGTGTACTAAAATAACTAAAAATTTGAGTGAAAATAACTAACTATTTAGAAGTGCTAAAACCAAAAACAATTGTGAAATGACTACTGGCGGAGTATGAACATTGAATATAAAAGGTACCCAGTGCTTCTATTCAACTTTTTACTAATACTCGCAATTTTTATTCAAAATTGACAAAATAAACAACAACTGTGACCGTTAAGAAAAATATATTTAAAGTTAAGGCATACAAACTAGCGCAACCAGTGGTGGATAGACAAAACATGTTGTTATTTGAATACACTGCCATCTAGCGTTGAATAGCAATATTAACTACTTAACACCAATACGTCGCGACTTTGATACTTGAATAGTGTATAAGGACACTGATAGGTGGCGCTTTTACCAAATAAACATGGACGAACATGTAACTTTTCGAAAGGCTCGCAAGACTGGCTCACTTAGGGATGTATCCACGGATCAAACGACGCTTTTTGACACATCAATAATGAGTCTACGGAATTCGCCAATAAATACCAGCCAAACAGTAATAGATCTGCAAGAAAAACTTCATGATATGGAAAATAACATTGAAAGTGCGCATACAGAAATTGAAAATCTTAATTTAGAAAATCAAAAACTAAAATTAGAATTACAAAAATGCAAAAAAACTATAGAAGCCTATAAGAAAATTAACTCAAGTGACATTTTAAAACTAACACCACTTTCTAGAAGTAAGCGGAAATCGAAACAGGAAAATAACCAAACGCCTACAAAAACTAAAGAGCAATCTTGCTCGAATACGAAGCAAACTATGTCTAAAGGAAAAGGATCGATAAATATGGCAATAAAAAGACTGTATGCGACTCCTGTAGCAAAAAATAATCAAAGTATTTCGGATGTACCAAAAAAACAGAGTAACACAGAGAAGCTAGATAGTATACAAAAAAATAAGAACCACGACTTTCTTAAAAGTACTCAGCAATCAACTTCAACACAAGAGCTAACATATTCACAAACGGAAGAGAATTCAAAACATGCTTTGAAAACCCATTCAACACATGCGGCTATTGGTGCATTACCTAAAAACAGAATAATTATATTAGCAGACGAACAAGGACGCTATATACAAAAATATCTACAAAAACTTTTGGGCCATAACTTCATAGTCAGCTGTTTTTGGAAACCGGGCGCAGATGTAGGTGAAGTTCTACGTAGCGAAAAAGCATTATTACGCAAATTAAATAAAAATGACGTTGTAATTATCTTAGGCGGTACAAATGACAAAAACCCAACATTATTTCAGCGTAGCTTGGACTGTTTCCTGTGTGCAACGACAAACCCAAAAGTAATTGTATCTGAAGCACCTTATAATAGAAACTTAAATGAAAAAATGTTAAACTACTCAATAAAGTTTATATGTTCCCGTTACAAAAACGTATGTTATCTAAACATGGGGTATTCCACTTATGTACCTAGTTATAATTTTCTACCAGTGCATATATCTCAACGACTACTAAAAGAGATTCTTCAATATACCTATAGAATAAACTACGAAACTTATTACAAACAAAAAGCAAACCCTTTATACACAAATAATATGATTAGTGTAAGTACACAAACCGATTTCGCAGATATGTATCAAACTAACAGCACTATAACACCAACAAAACCGCACAATAATTCCCAGTTTTTTCTTTAAGTACCTAACTATTCTTCATCAAAATATTGCAGGTTTAATTAATAAAGTTGATCTGTTAACGGTAAAAGTAGAGGAACTTCAGCAACAAAATAAGGTTATCGACATTCTTTGCATCACAGAACATTTTATACAACAGGGCAATGAAGAGTTACTATACATACCAAATTTCCATCCAGCCACATTCTATTCTAGAAACATAATACGAGGAGGAACATGTATATTTGTTAGAGAGGGCATACGATTTAAAGAATTAATAGAGGTGTCGAAACAATCGATCTCAGGAATTATCGAATGTTGCGCAGTGGAACTCCTGGATCATCATATAGTTATAATTTGTATTTACAGAGTACCTAGGCATAATTATGAAACATTTTATGAGAGACTAGAAAACATTCTTAGTAAAATTAATTTTACCAACAAAAAAGTGATATTGTGCGGAGACTTTAATATTGATATATTAAAATTGAATAAAATTACGTTAGAATTTGAATGTTTTTTGCTAAACTATAACTTAAAATTAGCAATTCGAGCTCCTACTCGATTATCAAGTTAAACATGTATCCACAATTTTGCTCATAATTATCACAAGGATTGTGACTATGAAATTGTTGATCTGTGCTTATCAGATCACACATCACAGTTGCTGAAGGTGCCAATTAAAAACATATGCCGACTAAAATACTGGAAAACTACACGCCAAGATATAACTAGAGATAATCTAAGCAAATTTAAAAATCATTTGCAATGTCTCTCTTTCCAGGATGTATACACAACAAATAGCACTAATGACGCATATGATAAGTTTATGGAGGATTTTACTCTATTATACAAGTTGTGTTTTCCGGAAAAAACTGTTTGTATAAAATCAAATATAAAAACTAAATGGATATCAAGGGGTATAAAAATTTGCAGCAAAAGACAACGTAAATTACTATGGAATTATAGGTTAAATCCTAATCCCATAAATAGAAGTGCTTTTAAAAACTATACATATTTATACAAAAAAATTATGAAATTGACCCAAAGAGCTCAGAATAATTACTATATAAATAACTCAATTAATAAAGGTAAAGCAACCTGGCAAATCATTAATAAAACAAAAATGAATAAACCACAAGAACAAATAATGCTTATTAAAAATAATAACATTGACATTACAAATCCAAAAGACATTGCAAATGAATTTAATAACTATTTTATTGATGACATCGTTAAAAATATTAAGCCTGACATTAATAATAATAACTATAATAATTTGACATTACATTCCTTATTTTTATTACCAGTATTAATAAATGACATTGTACGAATAATTAATAACCTAAAAAATACAAATACTTATGGTTATGATGGTGTGTGCACTAAAGTCATCAAATTTGTTAAAGAGATAATAGCGCCACCACTAACACACATAATAAATTTAGGTATAATTGAAGGCGTATATCCACGTGGTTTAAAAAGGGTCGTGGTAAAACCACTTTACAAAAAGGGTGAAAGAAATAATATGCAAAATTACCGGCCTATCTCTAAAATACCCATATTTTCAAAAATTTTTGAAAAAGTTATATATAACTCCATTTACGACTTTTTTAGTAAATATAATCTTTTTTGCAATGAACAAAAAGGTTTTCGCAAAAACACGACCATAAATATGGCTATATATGATTTATTATCTAATGTTATGAAATGTGTTGACGAAAGAACTCCTATTTGCGCGATATACACGGATATGACGAAGGCATTTGATTACGTGGATCATAAAATCTTGCTCGATAAATTATATGGCTATGGTATACGAGGAACTGCACACAAACTTCTTAAATCATATATTAGTAACAGAACGCAATGTACTGAAATTAATAGAATTTGCCTCAGAACAAAAACAGAAAAAAAATATATTTCGAAGTCACAGCACGTGCACTATGGCGTCCCTCAGGGAAGCGTATTGGGACCCTTACTGTTCCTAATCTATATTAACGATTTACCAAAATGTACTGAACAACAAATGGTTCTCTTCGCTGATGATAGCACATGTGTCATCAAATGCACTAACTTAAATACATATAGAATGGACATTAATAATACATTACATAACATAATAAATTGGCTTAATAATAATAACTTAATAATAAACCTTAACAAAACAAAAATCATGCACTTTCATCAAAGGTGTAAAATACCTGATATTAACTTTGTGAAATCGAAAGAGTAAATCAGGCTAATTTCTTAGGTATAACTTGGTGATCAATAGATCACCAACTCAATTGGAAGGCACATGTAGAACAGGTGTGTAAACGTCTTAGTAAATCTGCCTATGCTTTGAGACAACTTTCGAAGAAAGTTAGTAATGAAGCGCTGTTAACTGCGTATCATGGAATGATAGCTTCAATTTTAAGGTTTGGTGTAATATTTTGGGGCCATTCAACAGAGCGAGAACTTGTATTCAAAATGCAAAAAAAGTGTATAAGAGCTATGTGTGGTTTAAAATCAACGGACAGTTGTACACCATATTTTAAATCTTTAAAAATATTGACATTTCCTTCCTTGTTTATACTAGAAACTATTGTGTTTGTTAAAACTAATACTCATCTATTTCAACAAATATCAAACGTTCGAAGAGGTCCTTGTACGCGCTCAGTATGCTAATAAATTGTGCCAAGTAAAATGTAGGACAACACTTATGCAAAAAAGTTTTTATGGTATGGCCCCAATAATTTTCAATAAATTACCTGACAGTTTGAAAACCTTACAATTGGCCCAATTAAAAAAAGCATTACATAAACTACTCCTTGACAAATGCTATTATAATATAAATGACTTTTTAAGTGACATAATATTGTAATTTTTTATTTATTCTCATGACTTGTTTTTATCTGTAATACAATTTAATTCACTAATGACATGTTATAGAGAGGGGTGGCGTGCCAACGGCAATGAAAGCAGGATATTTGTTACAACCTTATTAACGGTACCAACTACGCTATTTACAGGCTATCTTCGTAGAGAGCCTATGTGACCTAACGAGGTAGATGCACACAAGTACTAGAAGTTATTACTCGAGGAGACACTTATAAGCTCAAGCAAATGGTTGAGGCATAAAGCGTGCAGTAATCGAGTCCCTATCCGAAGACAACAGTACCGATTAAACAGTCGGGGTTTTATTATGTGCCGGAGAATCTTAACACCGACTTCTAATTTGACCTGTGGCGCCATCTGTTGGTGGTAGTCCGTAAGTGGTGCTTGTTACAATTCCCCCCCTATGTCCATGCAGCCGACTCGGCAAATGGGACATACATCATCCATGTTGTTCATTTAAGTCTGGTTACTCTCGTAGCCATGCCTTTCTTGACAGAGCCGTGTTTCTTAGGCCTTCCTCTCTTTCTAATTGGTAGTGTTGGCTCGGGGACTGTTCCGTCTTCTGTACGATATCGGGTCAGAGCTGACGCGTGATATATACCCACAGGGGTATTCGAGTCAGTGCTGGCAATTTCGTAGGAACCAGCACCGTGCCTTCGTTTTATGACATATGGTCCATCACGTCTGGGAGCAAGCTTAGAGCTAAAACCTTGACTGGATTTACTCAATACATGAGTAGCAACCAAAACTAAGTCTCCGAGTTTATAATCTGGACTAGGCTGGCGTCGTTGGTCTACATACTCCTTTCTCTTCTCCTCTTTCATTTCCTGTACTTCTCGTGCCCTGGCCAACGTGTCAGCCATCATGAGTAAGCGGGGTGTTAGTTCTTTAACGAAATTATCGTTAAGTACTATTTCTCTGAGATCATGCTGCACATCGTCTGGTGTCCTTAGTTCACGTCCGAATGTTAAGTATGCTGGAGTCTGTCCAGTGGAGCATGACGTTGCCGTATTCATGGCGAAGCGAATAGAAGGTAATTTCTCCTTCCATGTGACATGATTTTCGCCTACCAGGATTGCCAATTGGGTTTTCAGGTCCCGATTTCTTCGTTCCACCGGATTGGTTTCCGGATGGTATACCGGGGTGAAGCCATGTTGAATGCCCAGACAATAAGTCAGTTGTTGCATAACATTGCTTACAAACTGGGTGCCGTTATCACTTATAAAACGACGAGGTGTACCGTATCTCAGTATGATCTCGTCTAGTAGAATTTTGGCACATTCCTCCGCTGTGGCACGCTCTAGCGGAAATAGTTCAACCCAACGCGAAGCAACATCCTCAATTATGAATATCCAGTTGTGGTTGTCAGCTGTGCGGGGTAAAGGGCCAAACAAGTCAAAGGCGACCACCTCAAAACGCTGATTCTGGGCAGTGGTTTGGAGTAAACCGGCGGGCTTTTGATTTGAGCATTTGTTGGCAACGCTGGCATTGTAAGCACTGGCGAACATAGGTTTCAATATGTTTTCTCATCCCTTTCCAGAAGTATCGTGTTGCTACACGTTCGGTGGTCTTATCTATACCATAGTGTCCAGCAGTCGCTGCATCATGATGGGCAGCAATAATATTATCTTGTTCGTGTTTGGGGATTACTAACTGACTAGTTTCCCGATTTGAGTCTGGACCATATCGATACAACAAGCCGTTGTTCATATGGTAACCTTTCCCACTCCAGTATTTAGCCTTCTCCTCTTCAGCACTTTCCAAGCACTGCACTATCTTGACTATCTCCTCGTCTTTGTGCTGTTCTTCCCTTATTACTTCTTTGCTTTTTGCAGGCATATCTACAATAACCGTACAAACCCCACAGTCTTCTTCTGTTGTCGGTTCGCAGTTAGGACGGGATAGAGAGTCAGCAACGACATTTGTTTTGCCGGAGATATATTTTACATTGAGATCGTATGGCTGTAGCAGGAGAGCCCATCGAGCCAATCGACCGGTTGGCGATTTTATAGACATGAGCCACCGTAGGGCTTGATGATCGGTTAAAATGGTTACCTTTGCTCCTTCAATGTAGCCTCGGAACTTTGAAACAGCCCATACGACCCCTAGGGCTTCACGCTCTGTCGTGGAATAGTTGCGCTCAGCCTGGGTTAGGAGTCTGCTAGCGTACTCAACAGGGTGTTCGGTTTCACCCTCCCCCTGGACCAGAACTGCACCGAGTGCATACATCACACACACACACACACACACATCTGGACAAATGATAGCAGGTGTTTGAGATTTCGCGGGGGCAGCATGTCCAGGATTGCACTGACTTTATCTGGGTCAGTCTGTAGGCCAGCAGCAGTGATGTAGTGACCTAGATACTTAACCTTTTGACAACAGAAGTTGCACTTCTCTCTGTTTGCTACCAAATTAAACTCCTTGAGTTTGTTAAAAACGTCCTGTAAATCTTTAACATGATCTTCAAACGTGGAAGACATAACAATGAGATCATCCAGATATATAAGCAGCTTGATGTGGCTAAGTGAGATGTGAAATCGGTCCATCATTCGTTGAAATGTCGCTGGAGCATTTCGTAGTCCGAACGGCATTCTTGCAAATCGGTACATACCAAATGGGCAAACAAAGCTCGTTTTGTCTCGGTGCTCCTCTTTGACGCTTATCTGCCAATAGCCAGCGCGAAGGTCTATCGTACTCATGTACGGTGTCGGCTTAGCACTATGAAGCAGGTCATCAATTCTGGGTAGCGGGTAGGCATCAGGAGTCGTGATTGCATTAAGCTGTCGATAGTCTACGCATACTCTTGTGCTTCCGTCTTTTTTTGCTACCATTACCACAGGAGCAGCCCATGGCGATGAACAAGGTTCGATAACCTTTTCGGCTAACATTTTACCAATCTCTTTTCTCAGGATCTCAGTTTTCCCGGGAGACAGACGATACGGTGGCACTGAAATTGGTTTGTGGTCCCCTGTTTCGATTGCATGCTCGAAACCTTTCGCTGGGTTTCCATTAGATTTAAACACTTCTTGATTCATGTCCAAGAAATTTTCAAATGCTGTGATTTCAACCGATGAGACTGACGTTGATGGGAAGAGTTTAGCATCCACTCCATCCATCTCACATTCTTCGTCATAATCTCGAAGATTATACCTCGCATCTTCATATAGGGCTTTAAGTATTGGAGAATAATTTCCAGGGTAGTTGAGGTGCGATTTCTTTTTGGGAGGTAGCGATAAATCGATTCTATGAAGAGGACCGTATGAACGAGTCGTATTGCTCTCTTCTGGCAATGACGGTGAGATAGAAGGGTCATCATCTGAGACGATAACCGCAAGTTCGGTATTCTGTTTGTAATTGATGAAGCTCTCTTCATATAGTTCAAAAACTTGTGTGGGATTATCGAGGAAGTTCCAAGTGCTTTGAGCCAAACTCAAGTCGATTCGGGCGTCCTGTATAAACCCTACGCCTAACAGCGTTTTATTTCGACGAGATTCGGGTAGTACCAAGAGGGTAGTTGGTATTACACGGTCATTAACTTTAATGGGAACCTTAGTTATTAGAACATTTTGACGTCTTGGTACACCATCGGCCATCGTTACTCCGATCTCATGTTCGTGGAAGGAATATCCCTTTCTCTTCAGCTCACAGTAAAGGGAGTATGAGGCTATACTTGATTTAGCACAGGTATCAAGAAATACTGCCCCATTGACGCCTCCAATTTCGACAAAAATTACTGGTCGATCTCTCGCGTCGATGAAGGTATCCACGGAACAAAATCCAATTTCTGGATGAGGTCGTTGATTCTTACTCGCATGACACGTTGTGCAATTGGACCTCACTACTCCAGGAGCACCGCAGCCATAACACTTAAACTTAGCTGGCTGTGATGGGCTCTGAGTCACCACTGCTTCGGTGATGGTGACTTCAGCCTTTTCCTTTTGTTCGTTAGCCCGCTGAAGCTTCCTACAATTTTCTGTAGAGTGCCCAAAGTTGCGGCAGAACCGGCACTTGATTTTCTTGATATCGCCTTTGGCCGCTGCTCGGGTTTCCTGCGATTTTGTGGTGCTTTGCCCTATAGCAGCATCCTTTTCATTAATCACATGTTCCGCCGCCTTCGCTGCCTTCATAAGGTTTTTAAAGTCTTTAACATCCGCGCGCGGAACCTTATCCCGAATTTCCAGGCGCAGCAAACCGTAAATTAAATCCAGCTGCTGGGTTTCAGTTTGTCCTGGGGCCGGCAGCTGTGCAAACAACATCCGCTTTTGTCTCACGAATGATTCGGTGGTGGTACCTTTAGACTGCTTCGCTTGGGTTATGTCCATATATATTTGGTATGCTTCGCGGACAGGTGCAAAATTTTCACGCAGTTGCGTTTCGAAGTCTGACCACGTCGTCACCTCGCCCTTGACACCTAGCCACCAAACTCCGGCTTCACCCTTCAACAGAATAGGTAATTCGCCTAATGCGGTCAAATCGCCTATATCTGCAGACCGCTTATAGATATTTATTGCCGATAAAAATGCTTCTACCACCTCAGCATCTTTCTCGCCACTGTACGTGTATTTGCATGAGATGAATGAGCCCTTTTTAGGCTGTGATGCGGCCGGCATCCTCTCCATAAGCTGTGTGAACTGCTCAGGTGACAGCATACTGGCAACTTTCGCTTTTCTCGTTTTAACGGTAGTAACACGTCCAGATCGTGTAACAAAAGTAGGGCTTTTTATCTTTGAAGGCTCGCTTCTTCCACTCATGAGTTGAGGAGGTCACAGTTCGTAGTGCCAGTCGTCGTCCCTCGAAGAACTTCGTAGCACGTTGCTACGAACTTCGTAGCGCTGATGACGTCACGCACACGATGGGCCCCTAAGTTGAGTGCCACTATAGAGAGGGGTGGCGTGCCAACGGCAATGAAAGCAGGATATTTGTTACAACCTTATATTACGGTACCAACTACGCTATTTACAGGCTATCTTCGTAGAACCTATGTGACCTAACTAGGTAGATGCACACAAGTACTAGAAGTTATTACTCGAGGAGACACTTATAAGCTCAAGCAAATGGTTGAGGCATAAAGCGTGCAGTAATCGAGTCCCTATCCGAAGACAACATTACCGATTAAACAGTCGGGGTTTTATTATGTGCCGGAGAATCTTAACACCGACTTCTAATTTGACCTGTGGCGCCATCTGTTGGTGGTAGTCCGTAAGTGGTGCTTGTTACAATGTACTAATTTATGATTCAATTGACTACTGTAATACAATTTAATTATCCAATGACATCTACTAATTTGTAAGTCAATGTTTTAATAATCTAATTTAATATAATGCTCAATATTTGTATGTCTGGATGCCAAAACGTAGCGCAACAATATTTATTTATAAGACCACATTGTATGTATTTACCTATGTTTTTACAAATAAATTATTTGATTGATTGATTGATTGATTAATTGATTTCTAACATAATTCAACATTTAGATCGTTATACAATAATTTATATAAACAGATAGACACTAGATTACATTATCCAATTAATACAAATATTAACTGTAATAACAATATTGTTTCATCAAATACCTACATATGTGGGTAGGATCCCACATTAGAGTTTGTTTAATAAGTACATCTGTGATAAAAGAGTCTAGTCTAATAAATTCATTATTGATATTATCAGTTGCAATTACATTTAGTATATTCATTTCAACATCTGCAATGCATTCTCATATCTAATATCATAAGCATCATAAACAACTGACACAGTATTAATCACAATACAAACATCATAATAATAATAATAATAATAAAAATCATTTATTCACTTAGGAAGCAAAATACTACACTTTTGAAAAGTCGATTCTACATTTACTGGTAATGCCTGTTCGCAAACAATAGGTAAAGCCCGAGAAAAGAACAGGCAATAAAAACTCGTGGCCACTCTTTTCAAATTGCCAATGTTTACAATGTTTCTGTTTATACTTATACTTAACTGTATATGCAGGTAAGGTGCTGCCACCATTATATTATACACCATATTAGAGGACTGATGCAAAAAAAGAGGTCAATAATATTAGAAGAGTACACGAGATCGGATACATCAGCCTCAATGGGCACAACATAGTAGGAGCATCCACTTACGATGTAAATACTTTATATGCTTAAATATTGGCCAATTTACTGCTACTTAATGAATAAGTAGGTATACATGTTTTTCAAAGGAAAGAAAAGAATGGCCGTAATTTATCACGCAGAATCTTTACTTACAAAAGTAAATCGTTTTCTTAACTAGTACCTAAGTAACATTATCAAACTGTGACAACAATATTCACCTAGTAAAATGCAATAAACTATACAACACAATACATTAATAGGGAGCAACGAACTACATCCATTTATCTTTGTCAGTTAAATAATCATCGATTGAATAGTAAGCTCTTTGTATAAGATGTCTCTTGACTACATTCTTAAATTTATTTACTGGTAGACTCGATATGCTGACTGGGATTTTATTGAAAAATTTAACACCTAGTCCCATGAATGAGTTACAAGTTTTATGAAGTCTATGATATCGACCTACCAATTTGTGCTTATTTCTTACAGAGTGAATATCACTATTTTTGTTATATAAATGTAAGTTTTGTTTTATAAACATAACGTTTGCATATATATATTGTGATGCAACTGTCAAAATGCCTATCTCTTTAAACTTTTCTCTAAGGGAAACTCGTGCTCCTAGTTGATATATCGCACGCACTGCACGTTTTTGAAGAATAAAAATAGTTTGTATATCAGCCGCCTTGCCCCAAAGCAATATGCCGTAGGACATGACGCTGTGAAAATAACCAAAATATACTAGTCGAACTGTTTCTACGTTCGTAAGCTGTCTAACTTTGCTGACAGCATACAGAGACATGATATTTGGGTGCCCCACTGTAACCTATTGTCTAATGTAATTCCCAAAAAAACTGTCGAGTCGACAAAGCTAATCACCTCATTATTTAAAATTATACTCGTATTAGTACTTTTCACATTTGGCAAACTAAACTTAATACATTTAGTTTTTTTGGGATTTAGAAGTAGGTTGTTCGTTGTAAGCCAATCTTGAACTAGTGCGAGTGTTCTATTTATTTTCTCAAAATTTTCTAGTTTACGATCGATTTTAAAAATTAGAGAAGTGTCATCAGCAAATAGAATGATGTCACAAAAGTTATTAACATAAAATGGTAAATCATTAATATATACCAAAAATAAGAAGGGACCGAGTATTGATCCCTGAGGCACGCCCATAATAATTGGCGATTCAGACGACCTTACTCCTCCTATATCAACATATTGAATTCTTTCACACAGGTAAGAGGCAAGTAGATCCAGCGCTGTACCTTTAATACCGTAATGTCTAAGTTTCAGGAGAAGTGTCCTATGCGCCACACAATCAAAAGCTTTAGAAAGATCACAGAACACTCCAATGGCATCCTGTGAATCTTCCCAGGCACTAAAAATATGTTTCAGTAGCTTAGTACCTGCATCAATTGTAGAGCGACCCTTTGTAAAACCATATTGATCGGGATGCAGTAGATTATTAAAATTAAAGTGTGATTCTAACTGCATAAGTATGGCCTTTTCAAAAATTTTACTAATAGCTTGCATGATGGATATTGGTCTAAAATTACTAGGGTCACTCTTTGATCCGGATTTAAATAATGGTATTACTTTACTATGTTAATATAACATTTACATTGAGCAAATAGAATCAGTTCAAAAAAGGTTTCTTAAATATCTACAATTTAAAACCAAGTGCTATGATACAAACTACGAAGCCCGCTGCCGAAGACATCATATGCTTCCTCTCCAGTTACGTAGATCAATAGCGGACATAGACATGTTGGTCAATATTGCTAATAGTAACATTAATTCACCTGATCTTCTGAACAATATTGAGTTATACGTCCCTAAGAAACAATTAAGAAATGCGCAATGTCTGGCTTCCACTGTGGTCGATACTAACTATCGTTATAATGCTTATTTTCCTCGTGTTTTTAAAAAAGATAATGAATTCACTAGGAAAAACCAATTGGACATATTTTGCAGTAGGCCTCAAGAGTTTCGTACCCTTATTGCGAATGACTTTTTCAGCTCATGATATTACTTGTTAAGTTCGTTTTAGTTTTTAACCTAATTTTATTTGTGAATTCTATTGTTTTTAATGTTATATCGTTTTAGTTTTATATTCCTTTGATAACAGAAATTGTTAACTTGAATTCTTCGAAACTTCTTTTTATTGTTGTACCTATAAGTGGAAACTGTATTTAGGCTTAAGTCTTAAACAATGTAATTTTAATAACGTAAAACATACCAGCTGTTTGTTTCCCAAATCAAAATAAATAAATAAATGTTTCATCAGATCAGGAAACATGCCGGTATCAACACATTGATTAAAAATTATAGATAACTGTGGCGCTATGCCAGTAATTATACTGTGAATTAATTTTACTGAAATAACCCATAAATCAGAAGTTTTTTTTAAATTGAGTGACTTGAATATTTTAATTATTTCACTGGCGTGTATATATTTAAAAGCAAATGGTACATTGCATTGATCCACATTATCTCTCAAGAGTGATTCAGCTTTGTCTGGGCAAGCGTTCAAGGAGCTGGTTGTGGTAAGTGGTATGTCAGCAAAGAAATCATTGATGGTTTGTGCTCGGTCTAAATTATCAGTAACAGTCTTATTGTTAATTAATAATTCAAAGCTTTTATCCCGAGGCTTTGCCCGTCCGCTTTCCGAATTAATAATATTCCAAGTGGCTTTTATTTTATTATCAGATTTTTTAATATTTCTACTAATAAGTAAAGCTTTGGCACATGCACAAGCTTTTTTAAAAGTTTTTGAATAGTTTCTCACATACTGAATAAAGTTTTGATCAAAATTAAATTGTTTCATACCATATAACTCGTATAACTTAGCTCTACTTTTATACGAGTAAATGCCGGTAGTTGCCCAATCACAAAAGCTAAGTTTAGAATTCTTATAAAAAGTTTTTGATTTAAATATATTATTGTATTCACTTTTGATTATATTAAACACTGAGGAGTAAAGATAGTTCGGATCAGAGTGGCTGAAATCTATACTGGTAATATTAGCAGAAACGTTAGCATTGAATTTTTCTAAGCGAGCCGTACTCATTGGCCTACATGTGATCTTATCTATTTTGGCCACTGTGTGTGAGGGAAAAGTGGCTTTCTGCCCACAGTGATCTGATGTTAAATCACTCAATATTACCTCATTAAAATAACTACAGTTGCAGAATATATCGATACCGGAAATTTCAATTGTCGTAAAGGACAAAACACGACTTTTCAGGAGAGCAAAAAAACAAAAAAAAAAAAGTTTTTGCCTTATAACTTTTTTAAACAAACTTCTATAATTATCAAGTCAAAAGAGACCTATGCTATTTTTTCGTGTTCTATCCGTTTGTATTGACAAAATAAACTAAACTTAATTATTAACGAAAATGAAGGTCCTTTACAGCCCACAAAAACTTGAACTGTTGTACTTTACACCCGCGAAATATTGTTATCATAAAGTTCGATGTGCAGTAAAGGCCTTAATCTATTCATAAATGGGTAGTATAAGTTAAGTAAATCAAATATTATGGTCGTAAAGAGAGCAAAACCAAAAACGCTCTATTTAAAGATACCTACAATGGGTAGTAAAACTAAGTGAAATAAAAGATTTATTTTTTAAGTGAAATAAAAGGTTTATTAAGTAACGAAAATAATTATTCTAATAGGAACATACAATTATGATGCCGTTTTTCTATACAGGGAAATTGAAAAAATACCAGCAACTTCTTAGGGCATGGTTGGCATGATGGTTCTGAACAATGTTTTAAACATTACTTTTACTGAACATTGCTCAGGACCATCATGCCAAGCATATCCTAAGAGGTAGCTGGTATTTTTTCAATTTCCCTGTATAAAATTGTTAATATTTATTGTTGTTTTATTAACAAAATGCAATCATTATATACCAAATCAGTCTTGAACTTAAACATAAAAATAATAAATTTAAGAATTTTTTCCTTATAAAGTATTGACATAATTATGACAAGTTACTTCAGTCTTTTCGACACATACAAGTTAACATACACGTAAAATTATTTTTTATAACAAAATGGTATTTTAAAGTAACACAATTGTTATCAACTGCTTTGTAAGATACATGAATCTAAAAAACTAAAATTAAAACTCAATATCGTCTTCTTCATCTGTTTCAGGAAGAATATCCTTTACAGTTCCTAAAGACGGGAGTTCAAAATACTCTTTATGAAAACGCTTTGGTATAGTTCCATTAGTACATAAACGATTTAAATCGTTGTATTTAGCGACTGTTATAGGGTTAGGTTTGTCATAAAGTTTTTGTAAACCTGCTTCTACATTCTCAACTCCTTTCAGATCTTGGTTTTTTCCTTTCTTCCCTTTGCCTTTTCCTTTTGATCCTCTTTCTTTACATTCAAATGTTACAACTTGAGCTTCTTCTTTCTCATTCATTGAATATTTAACTTCCATACTTTTAGTGTTTTTCTTCTTGAATGTGACGATGCGCATTAATTTTAATTGTATTTGCTTTTGAGAATTACTGGTAAATTTTTGAGATACCAAGCTGTTCCAGTTGATAAAATCAGAGTAATCTAAAACATTAATTTTATATGGGTCAGGATTTTTTCTTGCAGATTCCATGTATGTTGGCCATTGACTTGGACTCCAAACAATAATTCGTCTAACCTCGCGTTCAATGACCGCATGCATTGAATCGACGGGCATGTAAGTATGCCCCGGGTACAAATAATTTATTTGTACCACTTGTATGTTCTTAGAATGCTGTATAAAGTAGTGGAGGGCTGTGAGAACAATCTTATTTTTATTCTGCCCGGGGCAAGAATCGCAATAAAGTAGCACATTTTTAATAGGACGTTTATCAATTTCAAGTAGAAAGGACCATGGGGGATTTAGTATGAACTCCGTCCCCACCCTTCAACAGTCATGGGATGCGTCTCAATTGATTGATTAGGACCCAGAAAAGTCTGAACTACCTGTGTTAGTTACAAAATCAATGGGGTTTATTTAAAAAAAAAAAAAACTTTTCGCCATAAATATGTTTATTTTTAAACAAAATTCTTTTTTTTTTACAAAAATTGCACATTTTCACGTAAAATAAAGACGATTCTATACATAAAAAATACTTGGTTTTCAAACAAAGTAATAATAACACAATATTTAGTTGATTAATGTACATTTTGACTTATTAGTACAACTAAAAGCATGTCAAACGATACACTACTAGCTTAAGTTAAGCTCTGATTTATATTGCGAGCAACAAAACAAAACAGGGCTGGTTCAAATCAAAGCGTCTTGCCTGACGTTCTTTTGTCTGTACTAACAATTACATTTGGTCATCTATTAAAATACTATTAAGCATTTGTGCTGGTGCGATAAAGTTATTATGTCGCCCGAACCCCATATACCATACAATGGATATAATATGCGCACAACTTCCCACAGTGCGATTGCCTGTGAGGCAAGTGCAGTACCAATAAGCAATAGCATGTCTGTCAGCCAAATCGCGGTCTATTAAAATATAACTGTAATAAATACGGGAACGGACATGGCGTGACTGAATCCGCACTCTAACTAGCCAAACATTATTTGTCAGGATGTTGCATCGCGATAAATCGTTTACCTCGTTATCACGGTATAATTGTATATTATAAAGGCCATCGCGAAGGTGTTCGGCGCAGTAGGACTTGGCAAGCTTCATGTGATAGCTCCCTAGCGAGAAAAGAAACACTTCATGTTCAGATAAACGTGGAAAATCTTCGAAGTTTGGAATATTGGCTATCATGGCTTCAAAAGGCACTCTCTGTCTATTAAGATTTTTCATATGCACATAATCATGCAAAAGATTGTGCATGTTCATTCTAGAATGAATTATGTTTATGATTTCGACGGCGAATCTGTTATCAACAGCGACACGATAATAGGCGTTTATTATGGCAGCTGCGATTTTAAAGTCACAGAACATATGACTTAATGCACGGTTAAAATACGTTTGTCGCAACAACCTGAACCTATTTTTAAACTTGCCGTTGACCGCCTCAATAACCCATCTGCAAATCGTAACCAATCGGGACTTATTTGCCTGGATTGTTGTCAGCTGAGTTGCATTCCGGTCCTTTGTAGGTGGCATGTGGACGTCATAGCCACAAGACTGGATATCACCAATGCTATCTCTAAAGCCCCTATCTACTATAAAAACGTCGCCACTGTTTAAGAACCAATGCAATGGATTTTCTTCATCCATTAACGACTGCATAATTGTAGAATCAGATGTTGTAGCCCGAAATGGACCGACTACGTCGATTATGTAGCCATCACTGCTCACAATTACAAAAGGTTTTACAAGATTCCGAAACTTGTGATGGCTGTAAGATTGGCGCTGAAATAAAAAATTGGAGCTTTTTTTGAATATATATATATGTTCCATCTAATATCAAAATGGCTTTAGTATTTTGCTCATCACCAAAAAACTCTTTAGGTATCAATAAGTTTCTCTCTAGAACATTTTCTCTTGAAAGATGATCTAGACCAAGATGTCTGTTAACGAAATCCTGTGTTAAACATTCTCTCGCTGCTTTTAAATGGTCTTCAAATGTTCGACGTGACATCCCAAACAATGTTGCTAACCTTTCATTGCTTTCGCCAGTTCTTAGTTTCGCTAGATAGGCCCCGAGAATTCTCCGCGGATGTCTATGTCTCTCTGTTAAGCTTGGCGTTTCCAATAGCATACTATTAAATTGATCAATAGTTAGTCCAGTCCAAAAATGAAGCTCATGGGCATCCAATCCAGTCACGGGCTCAAAGCTTAATCTAGGAGAATTCATGCCATTAATTAACATTGTCGTCATTTCCGAAACAAGCTCAGCGTTGAAATAATTAGTCACGTTTACATTATCCAGTAACTCTTCCCAAATAATATTAAACAAATGTTCTTCACACAGTCGCGCACTAGGAGGAAAATATAAGCTGTAGTTGCAAATGGCGAACAGCCTTATAGACTCTGGGATTCGTCTCAGATTTTGAGTTCTGCAACTCCGGTATAAACAGGTTCGAGGAGAATTAGGAGCTCTTACATATTCACCGACGAAGATTTCGTTTGGTTGAGCGTCTTCTGGATTGTTAATAGGTTCCGGAGCAGCTACCATATTGTCGACATCGACAACAACGTCCTGTCGATTGGCGTCATTGTTGGCTCGTTGCCAACATCTGTGACATACAGCCATGATGTTATTGAAAATAACCTGCAACATAAAAAAATACCTTTAATATCCTATAGTAATAGATCAAAATATCGTAGGACTAAGTTACAGTGCTTATGAGCACGGGTGTCGTTCTCCCTCCATAAAACATAGACATCAACCCCTTAAAATCTACTTTCAAACAATGACGATGATTATACACTCTACCTATACAGACATATGTCATCAATCACATAAGGCAGTTAGATATTTACTTATTATGTACTAATCAAAATGTTTCGTTGGGTATTACAAGTCAGGTCACATTTTTAGAACGAGAGAGAACGAGTCTGCTCGCTACTTGTAAGTAAGAAAAAAAATAGTAGTAAAAGTACTAACCTCTATTAGACCATTTTGTGAAATATAGGCAGCCACCGTTGGTAATCTTTGAGGCAAACTATCTTCCAAAATGTGTCTTCTCTGTCTTAGGACAGAGCGCGGACACATAACACAGCGGTGTCCTACGTCCATAATTATGCCAAATCAAAGTCCTTTAACGTGCCAAGGTCAATCGCAAAGATATTCTCACAGTCCGGGAAACAAGCAAGGGTCGTGCGTCGTAAACAAGCCGATACTGATAACCACGAGAGTAGCGAAAAACGAACCAGTGACGACTGCGACTATGTGGCTGGTCGGTGTGTGCGCGTGCGGCGATCCCCGGGGGAGGTGAAGGGCGGGAAGGGTAGGTGAAGGGGAGGTGAAGGGCGGGAAGGGGATGCGGGACCTCTGCGCACAGCGATAAGGAACCGGTTTCCTGCGCCTTCCGCAACGCTATTTTTAAAGGATGAGCGTAGTACTGTTAAACCTAAATACGTCGCCATAGTAAAAAGTTCTGTATTCTAGTAGCAAGATCTTTCAAATGACATATTGGATGGATGGTAGGAACGTTTTCTTTAATTGAAAACATTATTATGATCGCCATATTCTAACCCCGTTTATTGCACACGAAGTAAACGTGTAAGGAAAAGAGAAAAAAATATATAAAAAACAATATATTATAAAAATTAAACACCACATATTTGAAATATGTCGCCATAATAAAAAGTTCTCTATTCTAGTAGATCTTTCAAATGACACCTGTTTCAAATCTGTTGGTGGGTGGGGACGTTTCTTCCCAATGCCCTTTATAAATACAAGTAGCAATTTCGTTGCCACCCCTTTGACCATCGCTTTCACCCCATACATAGCAATGTCCCTTTTTAGTTTGACTTTCGTAGAATGTGCAATTATAGACGGCGTATTTTCTAGAGTAATATAACAACATGCTCCCTCCATGAGGAGTATTCAGCACTTTTTGCAGGTCGAAGCTAACGGTGAGCGTATCATTTGAAGTTAATTGCTGGTGTATTTTAAATCTTTGGTAGCTGGCCTTTTTTTCTTCTAGATGAACAGTCATGTCTTTGATTTCGTGTTCTGATAATAACTCTGTGTTTTCAGCTTTTGTACACATCACACACTTATCTTTTTTGGGTATGTGGAACCGAATATTATAATCTTCATTAAAAAGTTTAATAAAGATTTTTTCACTTAGGTGTACTTTGTTATTATTTTGGCAGTCTTGAAGATAAATCCTAAATAAATTTGTAGCATTTTTAAATTCTTGAGGTAAATACAGACATGAACTCTTGCTACGACAGTAATGAGAAGGAACGGCTGGAAGGCTTTCGATAAAAGTTTTGGCGTATGCTTTATCTTCATCGCTATACTTATCTGCATGACATGTTCTCTTTTCTACGCTTGCCATATTTTCTTGTGAATTTTTTACTGTATATAAAATAATTTTTTGTGTGATATCTAATGTATTAATTAAGAACTTTTGACAAACAGGTCTAGATCCTTCACCTTCGTTTATAACATATTCAAACGTTTGACCTCTTCTGCTCTCTACAGATTTAGTTTTTTTTCTTTTGATAGAAATTGGTTGTACACATCTAACAATCCAGTCTTTTCGACGTTGAATATCCAGAGACCAGAAATTATTAAATAGGCTAATTCTTCTATCCTCTGATATCTCATAACATTTTCTAGCACATACGCCAAGTAAGCATGGGTTTCCTTTCATTGTCTTCTCTTCTACCATACATCCTGATCTTCTTTCGTAAGACTTACCAGTATCTTTTAATTTTCTCCTCAGTTTACTTTTATTTTCTTTCTTGGTTTTTCTCTTAATTAGGTTTTCACTGGTTACTGTTTTATTGTTCTCAGCTATTATTTTTTGTTTCTTTTTAGTACACTTTTTCTTTTTTTTATCACTATTAATTGAACTATCCGACTCATTCATACTCCAAAGATCCGAACTACCAGCTGAAAAGTCTTCATTATCGGAAAGATAATCAACGTAGGATTTTAAAATCTTCTTACGATATTTCTTGTTAAGTTTAGGTTGTTCAGAAATCATAACATGATTATTGGGGTCAGTAGTTGGATCAAAAAAAGATGTATCTAAAACATTGATAATCGAAGGGGAACTCTTACGCTCTTCTATATCCTTAGGTTCATGTTCAAATACCACTGTTTTCAAGGAAGTGTACACCTGAGGTTGTTGAAATAATGCAGATTGGTCAACGTTGTTTGTTACTATTTCAGTACAAGAAATATCACGAGAATGATGCGCCTTTGGTTCATGTATTACATCAGAAAAAGTAGCCCAAGTGGTATTTATTTCAGGTTCAGGCGAAAATACTTCATCTCCTGGAGGTATGTCCTGGATGCCGTCAGAGGTAAGTACGTCGTCAATAGAAGAACTTTGCGTTATTTTCTTTGTTTCAGAGGTACGTGTAAAGACAACATCTCCTGGAGGTATGTCCTGAATGCCGTCAGAGGTAAGTACGTCGTCAATAGAAGAACTCTGCATTATTTTCTTTGTTTCAGAGGTACGTGTAAAGACAACATCTCCTGGAGGTATGTCCTGGATGCTGACAGCGGTAAGTACATCGTCACTTGCTTGTGCTTTAAATTGTTGTGATTTTCGGTTTTGATTTATTACAAGCGGAGGTGGTAATAATATTATGCTATGATTATCACTGGGAACTACAGAATTTTCACCAAACTTAGCAGATCGTAAATATTTTGTCAGTTCCATTTTAGAAACTTTTTCATCTCGTTTTATATTTACTTTGTTTTGCTGTTGATTTATATTAGAGAATGCGTTCACATTTTCATAATAATTACTTTCATCTGTATCATATATTATTTCACTACTATTAGCGGAAGATTGAAGAGAGCTTCCACTAGGACACCGTGTAGTATCCCTGAAAAACATAAACTTAGTAGGTAAATCTAGTTTTTAGGGTTTAAAGTCTGGTTAAAAGTAAACTGTTTTATGCTAGGTATTTAATCAGATGTCTATAGACCAAATTTCATAATTTCTTTAGCATTAATAATCATTCACAAACAAATCACACTTTCATTTTTATACTAGTGGATATATTCATTTATAATTGAACTAGCTATTGGGCGCAGCTCCGCCCACGTGGAAGTCTGTTATCTAAAAATTTACCCCACGGGAACATGCTACCGGGATAAAAAGGGTTCTAGGGTGCCACCTATCTCCATACCAAATTTCATCGAAATCGGTCCAGCCGTTTGAGCGTGAAAGAGTAACAAACATCCATCCATCCATCCTCACAAACTTTCGAATTTATAAATATTAGTATGATTAACTAGTACGATAAGGATGAATATAATAATAATAAATATTTACTAATTATAACTTACGTGGCATTATTATTATCGATTTCGTGATTTTTATTTTCAACGATTGTTTCTTCAGTATCATAATTGTAATGTTCAGCATCGACTCTAAAACAGTATTAATGTACTTAGTTAATTGTAGTCAATATCGTTAAAGTTGTCAATTCGATTTTGGTGAAATTTAAATAAGCAAAAACAAAATCGTTTTTTATGAGTATGTTTCTAGTGGTTGACGCGCAAACTAACAAAGACTTACATCATAAAGTACATTAAAACAAATAAAATCGTATTATGATGTCCTTTAAGATGTATGTCTTTAGTGGTTGACGCGCGAACCACCAGTGATTTACGTCGTAAAGGACATCATAACAAATAAAATCTTGTTATAAAGTCCTTTAAGACCAACCCAGCGCTCACCGATGGATGCGCAACGCAGCACATTTTGAAATGAACAATTTAATACTAAACCTTAACTACCTTAAAATAGGGTAAATTATTGTGTAAGAATAATAAATACGCACGTGACGCTCGTCGTATATTCTAAGTATACAATAATAGACCGTATCTTTAGGTAGTTAAGTTATCTAATAGATATAATTGATTTTTTGGGGTATGTACCTATTATACCTACGTACAAACATTATTTTACATTGGTTCTCTTTAGTTTAACTATAATACCTAGATTTAAATAAATAATAATATGAATTAATTACTTACCGTAACATTTTGCAGCGGTTCTTTAATATTGCGTTAACTTTCCTCTTCCTTACTTCTAAAGAATTCAATTTTTTAGGTAATTTATGGTCCGACATTATTAGCATAAAACAAACAACACCAACTAACGTTTGCGCGCGAACTGACTTTGCAAAGTGAATCGTACGGGTCACGCTCCTCCCGCACCCGTTACTTACACCCCCGTTATCCTGCGCATCGCCTCGTGTCCGAGCCCGAGCGCCACTTGTTATTACAACTCGTAACTTGTTGCATATTTCTTCACGCCGCGCGCGCCGTAGGTATTAGAAATGATCGCTTAAAATTAGGGTCGTAAAGGACATCAAAATAATAAACGGCCTTTACACCATAATTACGAATATTATAATAAAGAATAGACAGGTCGTAATGGTTTCCGATTATCATATAACATAATTACAACCTCATAAATAATAAAAATGCACCTTTACGACGCCTACCAAAAAATATTTTTACGATACGTCCCAAATATTTAAAAAAGTATATTTATAGCTACTGAAAATCTAGGTCGTAAAGGATTTTTTTTAAGAGATATCGATACCTCTGGGCTCAAAGGTCGTACAGGACAAAATGGGACTTTTCAGGAGAAGCAAAAAACAAAAAAATAAAAAAGTTTTTTTCTCTAACTTTTTTGTTTCTTGAGCTATTTTTATAAAACCAAGGAATAAAGTGCTTAGAATTTATAGTATTTTCTGAGGCAGTTTAAAAAAAATACCCTAGTGCTGTATTTAGCGAGATAGATTTCCTTTACGACCATAAATTTGAAAATAAAAGACCTTTACACCCGTAAAATTTCCATCGTAAGATTTTACAGTAGGGTGTAAATCTACTTCACTGCACAATACTGAAGAAAATAAGGTAATATTCGACTACTGTAGTAATTTTTAGGTCATAAGGATCACTTGGTAACTCACTTTTAAGGGCTACATTATTAATTAAACTTAATTATTAAATGAATTATGGTATACTACTGTATTTTAATTACAAATAATCGTGAAAATATATAATTATAGAAATAAAAACAGTTATTAATCAAATTGACATCGTTTATTATTTTGAGATCCCTTATTATTTTGTATAGGTCGCGTCCTGAGTTATGATGCGTCTCTGTTTTAGACTTCACTTAATAATCCACGTGCGCTGATCCCTACCACTAAAACAGAGAGCTCATAACTCATGACGCGACCTATATTCGAACACAAAACCTTTAAATGATAATATTACCATGTTTTACAGTAACTAACATTAGCATTTTTGGTTGTATTTTCTCCACTTTAATCAGTTTCATCATCATCATTCATCATCCTTCTTTAATTATACTTATAATCAGAATCTGTTTGAGTCTTGAATCTTCTCTTACTTTCACACTTCACATTCACTCTTTCACTTCTGCACTTAATTCTTCTTTCTCACTGTTTTCATTGTCCTCTTCATCTGTTTCGATCAAAGTCTCTTGTAGCTCAGAATTGCATGGAAGCTCAGTATATTCTTTATGAAATCTTTTAGGTATTGTTCCATTTTTACATAAGTTTATTAAATCTTTATATTTAGCAGCAGCTATCGGTAATCTGCTATTATATAACTGTGTCATTGCTGGATGCAGTGACACAGTTACACCAATCACTGGTTCATTATTAGGTTGGTATTTTTTCTTTCCCTTACCCTTCCCTTTTGATTTCCCTTTAGATTTTTCACATAATTTTATACAATGAGATTCTGCTTGAGCTTCCATAGAATATTTGACAAACATTTTATCGATATGTTTTTTTTTAAATGTAGCGACTCTGATGTTTTTGAATTGAACATCTTTTAATGTTTTTGGTGTGAATGTATTTAAAGCTAATTGGTCAAATTTTAAAAAATCATTGTATTCAATGACATTGACTTTGTAAGGCCTTGGTCTTTTGCGGGCCGATTCAAAATATGTAGGCCACTGGGAGGGACTCCATACAATAACTTTTCGCACTTCCCTTTCGATAACAGCATGAACTGTATCGACCGGCATGTATGTATGGCCCGGAAGTAAATAATTAATTTGAATGACCTCCAAATTAATAGCTGATTTCAAGAATTGGTTTATGGCAGCCAATACGATTTTATTTTTGTTTTGGCCACTACATGAATCACAGTACATCAGAAGATGTTTTACACCCATCTTGTCTTTTTCCTCAAGATATTTAACTAAGCAAGTTGCAATTTCGTTACTCCCTCTTTTGCCGTCGCATTCCCCCCATGTATAACAATTAACATCCTGTGTGCGACTTTCATAAATAGTGAAATTAAACACCGAATATTTTCTAGAATAGTACAATATCATACTTTGTCCATGTGGTGTATTCAAAACTTTTTGTAGGTCAAAGCTGCAGGTGACCGTTTCATTGTTGGGTGAATTAAGGATTTGATGATTTTTAAATCTTTTATAAGTACATATCTTCTCTTTAAGATGAGAGTTCAGTAGCTCATTGTCTTTGTCGTTCATTTCGTCTTTATTATTCTCTGCTTTGACGCAAAGTAGGCATTTATCTTTTTTCGGTATGTGAAAGCTTATGTTATATTCTTTAAAAATTGTTCGAAATGCATTGTCACTTAATGCCTGCTTTTCCTGTTCAGTACAATATTTTAAATACATTTGATATAAGTTAGATATATTTTTCATTTCCTGAGGGAGATAAGTCCTATTAGATTTTTGTCTATTGTAGTGCGATGGAACTGCTGGAAGCTTTTCGATAAAGTTCTTTGCAAACACTTTAGCTTCTTCGGTATATTTTTGAAGTACGTTAGGTTTTCGAAAATCTTCCTGGGCCATATCTTCTTTGGCATGCTGTAAGGTGTACGTAATAAATTTTTGAGTAATAGCCAAGGTATCAATCAAGAATTTTTGACATACTTGCTTGTGACCTTCACCGTCATTGATAAAATACTCATACGTAATA
This sequence comes from Herminia tarsipennalis, assembly GCA_945859575.2. Taxonomy (NCBI): domain Eukaryota; kingdom Metazoa; phylum Arthropoda; class Insecta; order Lepidoptera; family Erebidae; genus Herminia; species Herminia tarsipennalis. The sequence goes on along the minus strand of OX243849.2, from coordinate 4,549,688 downwards.
TTTCTTCGGCTGAAATCATTCTTTGTTTTTTTTCTCTTAATCGGAGTCCGATGAGCACAGCGAACTATCCAATCTTTTCTACGCTGCGAGTCTAGATTCCAATAATATTGGAATAGAGAAATTCGCCTTTCTTCCGGGATGTCATAGCATCCTCTGGCACACTTACCAGGGATACATGGATTACTTTTTATTCTTTTTTCAGGTACAATATCTCCTTTTCTATTTTCATAAGCCTTGCCTTCATTTTTTGCTTTAATTTACTTTGCGGTTGTTAATCGGTTTCTCTTTTTTTTTTAATTACTATATTATTAGTCTCACTAATCTCCTTTGTCTTTTTCTTTTTCTTTTTGATAACTCGAACCTCATTATCACTATTCAACTCTGATTCATTACATGACCAAAGGTCTGAGCTACCTGACGAATAATCTTTCTTATCCTCATCTGATAAAAAGTCAATATAAGCTTTTTTTGTCAATAAATTGTGCCTCTTCCTTTTCCTTGGTATTTTACCAGTGCTATTGTCACTATAATCAGATTTATTTGAGTCAATTTTACTAGAAACTGTAGCCAACGAAGGTGATAAGATTGCAGGCTGAAAAGAAGTACCAGCGAGAGTTGCATTCAAGACATTGTTATCTTCAAGTGTCTCGGCATGAATATGATCCGCGCAATAAATTTCAGTAGAAGGAGAGTTTGAGAGCGGCTGCGGAGAGTCACAAAAAGTGGCATCAGATTTATGTAAGTATATTCCAGATTTTCAGATTCCAAATTCACAATCATACTAGTGTCAGTAAACTTAGCTGCAGTAGGTAATGTCATTGCAGGTTGCTGGAGAGATACAAGAAGTAGGACCCGAGTCGTCATTTTGTAACTCAGAACAAGGACGCTCTTCTTGGGTAACGGTTTTTTTAATATTTTGCGTCAACTGCTGAATTTGATTAGAAATATGAACTGATTGCAGACTACTGAAACAAAAGATAAATAAAAACTTACATAAAAAATTAAACCTTTTTTTGTTATCAGTAGGGTTAATACCGCATTATAAAACATACAAATAAGTAAAACGTAGTGGTTGTGGACAGAATTGCCTGTAAATTAATAATGCAGAGTAGCCACAAAAGGGACGTTTTAAGAATTTATAAAAAAGTATTTACCTACCTAATCTATACATATTTCCTACTTTCAAGTATAACAATAACATAAATACTCGGTAATTTTACTTACATCTCATTTCTCGGCTGTAATATAATAGAACTTGAATCGTTTCCTTTAGATCCAAAATCATTTGGCTTTTTCAAAATTATATTCGACAAAACTGTTATCGTTTTGTTTGGGTCACGTAGTGTTTCATTTTTCGAAAACGTAGAGGTATTGCTATCGTTTTCACTACTGGAATTTATGATCAATTTGGGTCTGCTAATTTCATTCAGAGACGTTTCTTCATCAGTGTCCTCTATAATATCACTACTAATACTATGCTTCGGTTGAACTATTTCATTTTGAGAGGTCATATTTATTTCAGAAGTAGTTCCTGTAGTATATTTCATAGGATGCAGATTTTCCTTACCATCATCTCTTGCCGGCAATACGTTAGAAACTCTGAAATAAAAAAAACAACAACAATCAGAAATCAATACCTTCCTTCTTATGGGAATAGATAATAATACCGATTTAGAAAATAATATAGGTACATATCTTAAGTAATAAACTGTAAGTAAGGATTTAATACAAAGTACCTAACTGAGCAAGTAATTCGACAGCAAGTTTGTGAAACATTATAAGTCATTATGTAAAATAATATGTAGTTTAGTAGGTGATTATAGTTACGACTTACCTCGTAATAGTTTTTCGTGCAGCTAACACAGCAAGTAATTGATTACGGCGTTTGAGTAAGGGCTCAAGGATGTCATTTCCTACATCATCTTCATCACTGTTTTCCATGGTGTCACACGAGTTTAATTATAAATAGGCAAATAAAAGATACTAATTGAATAAAATAGCCGCCAGACCGCAACGTTCCTCGTTTTCAAAACAAATATTATGACAACAATGGCGCGTGCACAAAACACGCGTTGACATGAACCCGCAAAACAGAAAATGGTCAAAATAATTGTAATCTTTATGTCTAAGACACAAAACATATTTTACAGTGAAGCAAGGCGCCTCTGGTTCATTGGAATCTATCACTTACACAGCCGAATCTACTATCTAGCTCGCTCGCTCTAACTAAAGTATATTATACTGTAGTTAGAGCGAGATAATAGCGAGATAATCCGCGTATAAATAATATTTCTATGCATTTTTATAGGTACGTGTATAGGTGTAAGTGAAACTTATTGTAAATTAATATAATTTTGTAGGCATTAGGGTTCATATTAGACTTTTGGGTAGTAAAGGACAAATGTTATCGCGCTCTTATTTTTTCTGGGTTTTACAGGACATTATACAATAAGTGTCGTGGTTATACTTCGTCCTTACTATACCTACACGTTATTTACAACCTAGCCTATACAGTAGGCTATTTGAATGTAAGTATGAATAACGAATAACTATTAGTATCATTTTAATAAGTTAGTTTAGGTTAAACATTTTATAGATAATTTCGATAGATTTTAAATACATTTCCCAAAATTGTGAATTAAGTAATAGTTTAGTGTTTAATTTTAAGTTAGGTATTAAGTATAGTTTAAATTTGTTGTTTATTCAAGAATATGGGACAATTCTTCATTTATGATTATTTACTCCCGCGCGGAAATACGTAAATAAAATGAAACTAGGTAGTAAAGGACACTAGTTTTCTTTTATTTTAAATTGTAGGGGTGTATAGGACAATTTGCAAAGGCGATGTCCTTTACATCCAAATTTTTGAGGTGATTTATAGGGAGTATGAGATAATTAAATTTTTTTATGTATTTTGCACCCAAAAAGTTTCTTTATACTTTCCTATACTACCAAAATAATTTCACTGTAGTAAGTATGTGTTATTTACTTCCATATTTTCACGCTAATCTTTGCTTAAAGTTACAGATTATGTGGGTCGTAAAGGCATTTTTTTTGCGAATTTCATAGAATAAATATAAAGATCGATAGAGAATTAAAAACTGAGTGAAACTGTATAAAAAAGTCATTTTCGCCCAAATGTCCTTTACGACCTTTGAGCCCAAAGGTATCGATATGACAATTTTAAATATGCCATTCGATAGAGCTCGCGACGCTGATTCCAAATATATAAATAACTCATTTTAGGTAAAATGTCCTTTACGACAATTGAAATTTCCGGTATCGATATTATCTAAGCAAGTAGCAGAATGTGATGTAATTCTTGTTGGTTCATTAAATAAGTACACTAAATTAAATGATTTAAATAGGTTAACTAATCTGGTAGACAAAGATGATTGTTCAAGTAAATTTACATTGAAGTCGCCACACACTACTATATGCTTATTACCGTAACTTACCCTTTTAAGCACATCTTCCATTACAGATTCAAATAAGTTATAATCACTCAATGGTGGTCAATATGCACAAACTATAATATATCTCTCCAGCTCCACACATGATAATTCTATAGTACGCTCAACAGACAGATGTACTATATCCTTGCGTTCCTTACATTTAACATTGTTGCATACAAATATCATAGACCCACCATGTATAGCCCTTTCTCTTATAAATGCACTAACCATACAATAATAACTATTATTAAATATCAGTTCATTAGTTTTCAACCAATGTTCAGTTAAGCAACAAATATCAACACTGTGCTTTTTAAGAAACAATTCGAGTTCCTCTATTTTGCTGGATATATATTATATATTTTGGTGAACTACAGTTAGACCACCTGTGGGCTTGTCCATTGTCTGACTTGCTAGTTTAAACTAGGAGTCTTAATAACATTCAAAGTAGAACTGCTAACACTAAATGAATCCTGCAAAGTACTGTTTGTACCTAGGTCAGGGTGTAAATTAAATGCTAATAACTAAGCAAGTTGTCTTTTGTAGAATGTGGAAAGATACATTCTATCTTTTGTTAAAATAAAATTACGAATAAATTTATTCGTGTCAAAAAACAAAATATACTTACTATGTAAGTAAGTACTGTTATATAATAAAAGATTCAAGCTCTGTACATGCTTGTTTTGTAAATCAGATACTGACTGCGAATAAGGTAGACTACATAAAATAAACTTACAACCTACTTTTTCATGGATGTATGTAATAGTTTCTGTTAATTTAATTATGTCTCTCTTTGTGACTGAGAAGCTGTCACCATATAATACTATAACTGTTGACCTATTATCTAAGGTAGTATTAATCAATTTACTAATTAAATTACAAAAATTTGATCCTGGTGAACAATAATTTATGACCCTATACTTTGTGTGACCTATAATAAACCTGCTAAAATCTATACCTAATTGGTCAGAAAAAATCACAACTTTATTTTCTGTAATATTCAGAGTATGCTGGTCAGATAACAATCTGCAGTCAGAGTCAGACTTACTGCATTTACTGCTCTGTGATTGCCGTGTATTGGTGTGAGTGTTGTGTTGACCGACAAACGGTGGTAGTGAGCAATTGTAGCATAGGTTGTTTTTAATCTGAGAGGTTAATTGTTCTGTTTCCTCTCTAGCTACTCTGGCTACCTCCTCATACTTGTTAATGTATAATTGAGTTTCTGTTTGGTGTTCAAGATCTATAAAAAATATTATTTTTGACATTTTGAGCATGTGTTCAAAATATTTTCAAATATTAAGCAAATACACTTATTGTTTTAAAAGTACTACTAGTACTTTTAAAAGTGACCAGTTTATGATTTGATATATTAATATTTTTTATAGATAAAGTAAAGATCTTTTGTTTTTTTCGGCGTTATTGATGATTTATAGCTCTTTGAGATCTAATCTCTGCCGACGAAGTATATGCGGACAATGTCTACACACGTATCGATTAGTCGCTAGTAGGGTACCTGCTAATCTCTGCCGACAAAGAATATTTAAAATAATAAGTGTACCTGCCAAAATGCTAAACATTTTGAACACATGCGTAAAAATCCTAATCTGTATTTACCTGAGTAGGTACATTGTACATATTTATAAACAATTTGTAACAATGTAATGACGTTGCCCATGTTTGAAAATGTTGATGCGACAGCTGAGTTTTTGAAATTAATCAATGATTTATTCTACATCCTTGATTCAAAAACTTGGGGCAAAGGTTTTAAACAAGCCTTGAATTTAAAAAACCATGAAACTGCTTTTGCAAAATTAGATGAAGCAAAAGCAGTTCTGTTGAATTTGGAGACTGATATTAAAAATCGCACAAATGACATCAAAAGAATCAATCTTTTGAAATCCCCTCGTTACACAGGTTTTCTCGGATTTCTTGTTTGCATCGAAAGTGCGAAACGCCTATTCGAAAACTTGGTTTTGGCTTCAAATTCACAATTGACATATTTGCCCTTACACAAAATTAGCCAGGACCATATTGAGATTTTTTTTTCAGTTGTTTGAAGCCACGGTGGGTATTCTGACAATCCGTCTGCTCGTCAGTTTGAATCTATTTATAAAAAGCTATTGATCCACACAGAGTTAATACAAAATAAAAGGGGTACGAACTGTATACCATTAGAAAAAATATCAATACTCAACTGTTCATCAGCAATTGAAAAAATCAATTCTACCTCCAGACAAAAAGAAACTGAAACGTTTTTAAATGATAATCCCTTAGAAGAAAGTAATATTATTTCAGAAATAGAGATTGAAACATACTTGTCCCCTTTTGGAGAAAAAGTTGTGGAATACATAGCGGGATACACAGTATTTTCTACTATTAAAAGATTTAAATGTAGTACATGCATAAAAGGTTTATGTGGAGAGCCAAATAAAAAAAGTTTAGCCTACCGAAAAAGTAGGGGTGGTCTTAAGTATGCATCGAAAGAGGTTATTGATTTATGTCGCCTTTGTGAAGTGGAGATCCGTAAACACTTAACTGATGACAAAAAAGTTAGCCCCTCTTGCTCGCCGCAAAGGGTTACATCAAAGTGTTACAACATTATGTTGGCAGACAATTGTTCCCAAACATCGAGAGTCATTATTTTGATAATGATTTTATTGTGCACAATATTGAACTTGCGAAAACGATAACGCAAAAGTATACCAATATTAGAATTAACTATTTGTCTAAGAAGACTGACCCCAAGAAATGTGTGTGTCAGAACCGCGGAGCCAGGTCAAAATTTTGCATGTTGGATAGTGTACATGATTAATACTACGTTAATACCTTTTAGTACCTTTATTTAAAATATTGGTACCTTTGTATAGCTCTAGTTTTTCGTGTTTATAAATGGTCCGCCATAATGACGTCAGGACCGCGGAGCCACTGCTGATTTACGGAATACCAAAAGCGTTAACAAAGACTTCAATGTAACAACCTTTAATACCTTGTGTATTATAAAAATGGCATTTAAAATTTGCTTGTAGATGCCACCATCTTTAAATTATAAGCATTTTTATATATTCTCGCCTGTTCGTTTAATATAGCAATGTGAAAAACAAAATATTGATGTAACCTAAGTTGTAGGCGCTTCATGATCAATAAAAATAAAACAGAAAGATTAATTTGAAAGAGTGTATTTACTGCTATTACAAATAACTGCTATTGGATCACAAGCCATACGGCATACTTAATTTAATATTTATCTTTTTTACCATACATAACGCAGTGAGGTACAATTTTTCGATGACTTTTAAGGACTCTAGTAGCAAGGTCATCATAGCATTCCCAACCGGAGTTTCGATAGCAGTGAGCACGATAATGTCCCATTCCTTTTAGTTGGGTAGGAGGTATAAATTCAATGACTGACATCAGAGTATACGCCATTTGATTTAAAACTATGTCAGCTGGGATTTCATTTATGCATATTGGAGTATCGTGGCTAAATTCAAAGAAAACTGTATCTCTAAGAGTATAAACAAATTTTTTTATACCATTACAGTCATCGCGTCTGCATGTAGTCAACACTTCATCATTTAACATAGACTCGGCAGACTTGTTTAATGAATTAATGTTATCATTTACATTTAAGGGAATAAACGCGCATTTCCGCTTAACGTTGTTTGTACGACAATCTAACTCAGTACAAGTTTCCTGTTGATCAGCGCTATAAATAACATCTATCAGTAGTTTTTCAAAAATATATGATACATTACATTGACAATCAATATGCATGATATCCTTCAAAGTTATTGTATTAAAGTGTAATTTCAATATATTAGTGCGTCTAGTGTAAACATGATCTGCTTCTTCTATGAGAGCTTTAATAAATTTGCAAAACTCATGGCTGCTGTTAGTAATATATCTGCGTATTGAAAATCCATCAACAAATGCAACAGCTAAGGCTTGAGAAACTGCATCAAACGCACAAGTATTTGACGTCATAATTTTTTCGACTCCAGCTGACCTTAAATTTCCATTTTTCAATAACATTACTTTGGGCATTTTAATTTTAGGTTTTGTCGTTTTTTTTATCGTACCCAGTTTTCTATAAATATAGGTGCATCTTTAAAAATCGATTCATCAGTAAAATCTTTATCTTTTTGATAATTTTTGAGTGAGTTCTTTTTTTTATTCAGCTTTGCATGCTTCATTTTTCCTTCCTCATCTATTGTTTGATTCATGTTACTAATGGCTACTTTTAATTCCCCAGAGAGAAATCTATCATGATTTATTATAAATTCATCAATTCGAAGTCTATTTGATTTGGTTTTGATGTCACATAAATAGCGTTTGATATTTTTGAATGAACTTTCAACGTTCGATGAAGTAGGAATTGCACTATCAGATTGATATATATTTTTCATTATATTTGACCACATTGGTAATTGTCTTAACAAACGTGATAAAGTGTCTAGAAATATAGGCATATAATGCAGATTATCAAGCATGTCTGTAGATTCTGTAGAATTATTTTCTGTTAAAGTTATCATTAACTTTTCTGTTTCAACTGCATTTGTAAACCACTCGTTAATAGTGACCAATTTTTTATTTTCAGCTTTAATTGAATTATCTTGAAAAATAGTCCCATCGTTAATGTTTTCATCAAAAATAGATTCAGTTTTTATTGATTCACTCATTTGAATTTTCTCGTGATCATTATCTTCAATTATAATTTCAGTATCTGAAGTATTTTTAAAACAAGGCAATCTTTTAAGCCTAGATTTGGCTTCGTAACAACGATTTTGCTGATCATTTTTATCTACGCCAAGATATTTATTCAAGCATACTATGATCAAATCAGATAAGATTTTTTTCACTTGATTGTAATCTTCGCATATTTTGATTTCATTCAGACATTTAATATAGAAAAATTTTACACGTGTATCAACATATTTGAAACATTTCAATCTGAAAATTATCTTTATAAAATGACTAGTGTCTAGACGTATGTAACAGTCATGTGGGGTACATTTCGCCTGTTCCAATTTTGCATATGAATTTTTTATATAATCTTTTGTGGTGCTGAATGGTGTAAAGGCTTTAACCGCAGCTCCAATCAAAGCAGATGAATCATCTACAATCACTTCATTTGGAATAGGCTTGTCTTTAACCCAAGCTTCTAACCACCTAAAAATAGTATCTAGGGTATGACTTCCTGAAATCATTTGTGCTATCGATACATAGGGGAAGCCGGGGCAATGCGGGCCCCTTAAGGGAAATCGTGAATAAATCCTTAGATATAAAAGATAATAAAAAAAATCAACTGCCATTTATTAGTGTCATTATTCTTATATAAACTTAACTAAAATAATTATCTTAGACTATCAGTCTTTGATAGGAATCAAACTTTAAAAAAAAAGTACAAGTTGCCCGCTTTGCCCCATTGCCGGGGTAATATGGTCATATATGGGGCAAAATAGGCATTTACATTTAATTATTTTAATATATGTCTAGAATCGAGCACAAAAGGAGCAAATGTGAAGAGACTCGTCATCATTGTCCTCTTCGCCAGCACAGGAACAGTGAGCCCATCTGCGACATGCACGGCAAGTGACCCAGCCCTCTGTGGACTCCGAGTACCAATCGCCACAATATAAGCACTCTACGTCTTCTTCCTCCGATTCATTTTCCTTATTTTTTTTACCTTTCTTCGTACTTTTCTTCTTTCCTTTCTTTTCACAAGCCACTGGTTTCTTTTTCTTTATCTGATCCTGTTCCAGACTTTTCTTATAAGGTGAACTGGTTATTAATGCCGTTTTGCCGCGTTTCCTAGTGACTCGTTTGTGAATTCGTGCTTTAGGTTTTGGCATGATATCTATGGGTGATAAAATTTGAAAGGATGTTCCCGGTGGTGGAGTTGTACATGGCTGTGGCAATGATGGCTCTGGAGAGGGTGATACAGGAGGCTGTGCGATATTTTGTACTGTTAGACAATCAGTTGTACCCTGTACGGGGTTGTAAATAGGCAACGGCTGTGATTGGGGTTCTTGATTCAATGGTGACGGTGGTACAATGGTATCATCCATAGGTAGATCTGTAGTATCAGCAGCCAAGAAATCGTCGTCACTAAAAACATCAGGGTTAATTGGCCATATGCCGGTTTTGCGAAAACCATTCATAGCTACAAGCATTGTGGCAGATTTTAAATACGCATTGCAGAATAGACTAGCTACTTGGTAATGTGTTACTACACGTCCTGGATTGGATCGCAGCCATTTTTTAACTTCATCTCCGTAATACACGCTCAGAGGTTTCATGAAAGTAACATCTAGGGGTTGAAGCCGGTGCGTGCAATGTGGGGGAAAACAAATAATATGGACACCGTTTGATCTGGCAATATCGAGCAATTCCAAACTTTTGACATGGCTAGCGTGTCCATCTAGAAGTAACAAAACTGGTTCTTCCTTTGTAGCTCTAGACCAGGACACAAAGTTATTGAACCATTTTAGGAAAATTTCCTTTGTTATCCAACCTTTTTCGTTACATTCTGCCCAAGAATTAGGAGGCGCTCCGTCCATTAATTCAGCCTTTAGTCTTTGTCGGGGAAATATGAACATGGGTGGCATGAAAACTCCAGTAGCACTCATACATATTTCGACTGTAAACAGTTGCCCACGCTCCGCTGATGACAAAGATCCAACTTGTTTTCTTCCTTTGGTTGCCACCACTTTCCCGAGACTCTTGGCTACGGTAGTCATTCCGGTTTCGTCAACGTTGTACATTCTATCCGCTGTTATATTGTTTTTGTCAATTGTCTCTGCTAAAATTTTAAAGAAAGCCCCCACAGCTTGTCGGTTGAAACCCATGGCTCGAGCGGCAGACGTTGCTTCAGGCTTCCGCAGTGATAAAGAAGTGTTGCGTTTTAAGAAATTTGCCAACCAATCCTCACCAGCAGTTTGAGTATTGGGATCAAAATTATGAGGAATGTTATTTTTTGTGGCCAATTGATAAGCTAATCCACGGACCTCTTTCGGAGATAAACCAAACAACCTACCTTCCATATCCTTGACATATGCAGTTAGCTCTTCTTCTTGAGCCTCAGAGAATATGGGTCTAAAGCTACCTAATTTTGTTGGTAAGATGCATTTTTTCTCTTTGTACTGTTCAAGTTTCCGCTGCAGCGTTGACCGTGGCACATTATACTCTTGAGCAGCCCGTTTACAGCTTAATCTACCGTTGGCAACTTCTCTTACAGCTGTTTCCATCGCCTCCATGTCCCATTTTGCACGTTCCGTCTTTCTTTGGTAGTGGCGTACCATAATTTACATATCTGCAATAATTTAAAAAAACAATTGAGTTAACCCAATTACCTGAGGTAAAACGGGCACCCTGCCCATTTTACCCCGCTCATAATGCCCCCGAGGTAATATAAAACAAAAGTCAATACATTTGAAAAAATACGTGGATATTAGTTCACAATTCTTTATAGTTACTCAGTCACATAATTGAACATAATAATTTCTAAGATGAATAAGAATTTTATACACTTACAAATTCTCTATAGCGTATACAAAAGTAAAAAAAATAACATCAAATGTATCCACTTACGTATTTTCGATCTATCGACGAACGCTGTCCAGTAACACGGACACTACCACCTGTCTCGCTAGCGCGAGGGCGACTGAAACACGATCCGACAAGTTCCGAGTGGCTCGGCTTATTATCCTGAGCGGGAGCGGGGGTGCCCGTCTTACCTCGAGAGCCCGTATTGCCCCGGCTTCCCCTAAACTTCGTTTTGCATCGATTTCATTACAGATGAATAAAAAAACAAACAATTTGATATTTTAAGTGTGTCAGTTGGACCCAAGTCTTTTATTATACCGCCAGTTGCGTCTATGCTTATAATAGTTCTATCAGTTTTTGCGTATTGCTTATAATAATTATTTTGAGCGTCTGTCCAATAATGGACAAAAAAGGGTTCTAATGAGATTGATCTCAATAGGACATTATATGGAGGTATTTGTGTCATAGTCCACAGAGATAATATTGGGTTAGAATTGTAATATGAACTTTTTCGGTCTTCATGTTTTATCTGGCGCAGACATCCAACAGTTGGGAGATGGGGAGGTTCTGATTCACCAAACTGCATTTCTTTATCTGCTAAATTCTTAAAAACTTTAACAGCAGATTCATGCTTAAGAATGCACGCTAATTTTTTCCTTTTTAATGGTGACATCTTAATTTTTTTTGCTTGCTTGTGAATTACATTTTCAGAAAAATTTGTCACAATACATTCACATTCAACTATTTTGTCCGTAGGCCAATTGATAACAACTTTTATTTTTGCCTCACATTGCTTGCAAACACCAAAGCAAATAACATTCTTATTAAACTTGATAGTTTTATCTTTAAATGTCCAGTAGCAGAGAAGCTTCGATGCTTTCCAAATTTCTTGCGTCAAGAGATCTGCCCATTGATATTTTGGCAAAGTAAGACTTTGCCGATACCGAAATTGACTTCGTTTTACACATTTAGTGATTGGTTTAATGCGTTGCCATTGGTACATGTCTAAAATAAAGGTAAAAGACTTACATTTACTACTTAAAACTTTCTTTTTGAAATCGTCACTTGGAACGTCATTTGAGTCAATAGAAAAAAAATATTTAAAGTTTTTCTTAACTGACAAATAAATTGCTTTTGCAGACATCTTAAACGATAACGCTTCACGAATATCACTGAATATTGCATCCCCCGGTGGTGGTAAATCATTTTCATGTAGAAAAAAATTTTTAAATCTCGTTAATACTCGTACTTCTTTTTGTTCACTCAATTTAACTGCAGATTTTCTTCCTACACTTTTATCCATATTGCAAATAATTTAACTTGATTGTTATATTATGTAGGAATAACAACAAGGAAACAATAAACGTCAACTAAATGGATCATGTAGAACTTAAATAAATTATTTAAATCTACCTACACTTTTATTAAAAATTCTCATGAAGCGCCTACAACTTAGGTTACATCAATATTTTGTTTTTCACATTGCTATATTAAACGAACAGGCGAGAATATATAAAAATGCTTATAATTTAAAGATGGTGGCATCTACAAGCAAATTTTAAATGCCATTTTTTATAATACACAAGGTATTAAAGGTTGTTACATTGAAGTCTTTGTTAACGCTTTTGGTATTCCGTAAATCAGCAGTGGCTCCGCGGTCCTGACGTCATTATGGCGGACCATTTATAAACAAGAAAAACTAGAGCTATACAAAGGTACCAATATTTTAAATAAAGGTACTAAAAGGTATTAACGTAGTATTAATCATGTACACTATCCAACATGCAAAATTTTGACCTGGCTCCGCGGTTCTGACACACACCAAGAAATGCATTAGGCATATTTACACCAAGCTAATACACTTTAAAAATCAATAGGATCTCATACATCTTAGTTTTTTGGTTATAAGTCCTTGAAAAACTTTGGGTGCACTCGTTTACATCTCGCAGCTTTCTCGCACGCGCAATATTTTAAAAAGTAGTCAATACATGTGAACATTTTAAAGACAATCTTTAAATTACTTGTCTCAAAATCAAACTCATGTTTCCAAAAACATTACTTTTGTTGCCAATACGAACGATAAGGCTGCGATAAATGACAACGCTCCGTGATGACAACGCTCCGTGTAATCGCATCTGGTTATCTTGTGAATTATGTGTTTCTATCAAATATATTTTTTAAATAATTACTCAGTTTTACGTAAAAAGAATTGATCTGCTTTATAGACCAATTTGATAAGTAAATAATAAAAATAAATGTTAAAGCTATATATAGCTATAATTATTGGCGGAACTTATCGACAGTAAAATACCGATAGTGTCAATCACTATCTACGCTTACATAAAAATGACAAAATCAATGCATCAGCCACACTTGTACTGAAGAGCTGGGCTGCAAGGCGAACATTCATTATTTTTGTTTTGAAGAAAATATGATTTGCCTTTATCATTTAATAGTTCTTGCAGTCCTGCAACCTTCTTCTTTAAGTATCTTTTTTGAGTTTGAAGTCTTTTTATTTGCTTATTTTTTATCTGTAGAAACTGTTTAAGTTTTTTTTTCTAGGTGTATCTTGTAACTGTGGGTTGTAAGTTAATTTAGGTGACTTATAAATATTAATTTCCGACTGTGACGTACAGGGCTGATCTTTGGTGGTGTTGCATTCTTGAGTTTGGGTTGATTGAGGGACTTCATATGTTTCAACCTTTCTTATTTTAGATGAAGACATTTCTGATTCAGACTCTTCGAAAGGGTTAACCTGAAAAAAATATCAATCTTTACATATCCACTCTTCTACTAGCTACTCCTAGAAGATGGTTTTGAAAAAACTGTGAATACAAAAGTAAAATAGATAATAGCTTCAAAAGTTAGAATTAGTCTCCTAAGAGTTGAATCCCATTAACTAGCACGCTTCCACATTTTTTGTTGATTTCGGCCCGCGCGCGTACGCGCACTATCGCATTGCATTTAGAGCGCAGAAGCTTATAAATATTTACCCCCTTGAACAATTAAATCATCTGCGCAACAAAAAAAGTTAGACTTGAGTAAAAATGCGGAAGCATGCTGACAAATGGGGTTAAACCCTAAATATTTTTTCTTGTATCTATATTAGTTCTGGTAGTGCTCCATCTCGATGCCCCACCTTATTCAGTTGAAAACCAGTTCAACGTGACCCAAGTCAGGGTCAAAAACTAGTAAATAATAAAATTCACCTTTGATAATTTCAAAGTTGGCAAGGCGCACTGTTTTAATCTCCTCTTGTTATTAGCTACTGCTATTAATGGTTGTAAATATAACAGTGCTTCTCATCAAATGTCACTTTATTTCCTGTGCTAATTAATTTGCTGACAGATAACAAATTCGTAGCTAAATTTGGCACATATAATACTCCCATCACTGTGTTCTCGTGTTCGGTATCTCCAACGACTGTAGATATTTTCACATCTCCACATCCTTCAACAGAAATTCTCGTTTTATTGGGGATGATGATCTCTTGCACTTGGTGTTGATATGTTGTGTTCAACAACCAGTCTTTTTTAGATGTTAGATGACAGCTAGCACCGCTATCAACATACCAATCCGTTTGGTTGAAGTCCCCGCTGAGAAATACAGCACTGAATGCATTGGATTCGTTGTCTTTCGGAGTATTTTTACATTTGTTCATAAAATTTCCGTATTTTTTACACTTAAAACATCTGACATTTGACGCTTTGTGATGACGTTTGTCTATGCGCGTACGATTGGTTTTTATATTCTTATGTTGCCAACCTTTCGTCGCAAACGCATTTTGTGTAGAATTTGTACCAACCTCATTTCCGTCCTCCATATCGAGCAACTTTGTCTTAATGGCGTCGGCTGTCAACTCAATCCCTGAATGCTCCACCGCCATGATCATCGGTTCAAACTTTTCGGGCAATCGGGCAAATAATAGAGAGCCGATCCACACGTCACTGATTTTAAAACCGGTATTATTTAATCGCTGACTTGTTTCCAACAGCGAAGTCACATATTGTGACATTGATTCACAGTTTTCTCGACGTATTGATATGAGGTTCCGAAGCAATCCGATGCGCCGCGTGTAGCCATTATCATCAAATAGCTTCTTCAGCTTTTGCCATAGCCCCATTGCGGTTGATTCACGCTTTATATGCACGAATAAACTGGGATCTATAGTTAAAACTATTTTTGCTTTTGCTTTGGCGTCATTTGGATCTTCGCCGGTTTTGATGCACTGTTGCAAGCCTTCCAATATGAGGTAGTTCTCCACGGCAAACGCCCAATCTTCATAATTTGCTCTGCCTTTAAGCTTATCAATGCTTGCAATAATATTTGACGACATTTTGCACTATATTTTCCACCAAAATTTGCTAAAAGCCCATAACCTATAAATAATACACGAGATAGCTTGACAACAACAGACTTACTTTAATCAAAAAGGACAAAGATACCATAAACTAAAACAATGCACATGGCGCTACTGGCTACATTTTGTTACCAGCTTAACAGGTTCCAATATCAGGTTCTTTATAATTTGGACGAAGTGGCGTGAATCTTTCACAAAAGATGGTGTTTTACCCACTAGTGGCTGCAATACTGACGCAACGTACTTCGCTAGGTCATACGTGGGCGAACCAATTTGACTGACTATGGGTCTCAGCGGCACGTTGGGCTTATGTATTTAGGCAGTCCGTATAGTTTCGGTGGTTGAGTTGACTTCGGCTTATATAATTTCTCGAACTCATCTTCCGTGAATAGGTCCTGGTTGGCCTGGATAAGAGATCGTATTTTTCGCGTTACTCTGGCCGTGGGGTTATATGACACCGGTTTATATACAACTTCATCATGCAACAGTTCTTGTACTTTCTGTTGATAATCAGATGTATTCATTACTACCGTGGTGTTTCCATTGTCGGCCTTAAGCACTAAAATATCCCGGTTTTCCCGAATCTGTTTTAGTGCTTGACGCTCTTTGGTAGTGATGTTACTAGCCGGAGGTTTTGATTTGCGTAATATGATCGCAACGTCCTGTCTCAGGGTGTCGGCATCGCCGGGCGGTACTTTATTACGCGCTATCGTTTCCTCAATGCTACTCATTTTCGTACGGCACTCGTTTCGGTGTTAAAGCATAGTTCATGCCCTTGACCAAGATGTTAATCGGAGTCTCATCTAAACTCACGGTTGATAGGTTTACGACGGTATCCTTCGACCTGTCTGGTGCCACAGGAGACGTTATGTTCTCTGCATACCGTCGTTTATACACCTTTGTGAATTTTCGATCGTGGGTTTCACTGCACAGCTCGAATGCGACTCGCTTGAAGGTATGTTACGCGGTCACACAATTCGTAATCATCGCGAGATAGAGTAAAACTACATCGTAAATGTAACGCATACAACTCACTCTGTATGTTATTTAGCGCGCTGTGTTTATTACGTATTAATTGTCTCAGGAGACGCTTACTCGCGTTTATTAGAATTCTACGAGAAAATGCTATTGCATTTTCTTGTAGAATTCTAATAAACGCGAATCAAAATCACTACGCGGTTTTATACGCACACACGTAGGTAGTAAGTTCCACTCGCGACACTTCACTAAAAACATCAACGAGGTTTGCACTCGCGCACGTTTTTCAGAACCTCCTGAACATGTACAAGCTCTTGCTTTAGATGCTCAGGGTCACACAGGTCGTAGGCTCTGTTCGTCAGTCCGCAAACCCACGCACACGGACAGATACCTACACGCCACGTCACATCATCATCCTCGACACTTGCAATCCGTTATGGTTTCACTGACGAACAGAGCCTACGACCTGTGTGACCCTGAGCATCTAAAGCAAGAGCTTGTACATGTTCAGAAGGTTCTGAAATACAACGGATACCAGGTGGATCGACGCCTAAAGCGACCGATAAAGAAATGTAGACATCCTGAAGAAGTAGACAGCCAGCCTACCTTCCATTTGTTAAAGGCGTGACGGACAAGATCGGCGCGGTATTGCGCAAGTACTGCATACCGACTGTCTTTGCGCCGGGAACAAAAATTACCACCATCGTGGGCACACCGAAGGATGTCTTGGCATTACAAACACCAGGGGTCTACAAAATAAATTGCAGCTGCGGGAGTTCATACATAGGCCAAACGAAGCGGTCCATTACTGAACGGGTCAAAGAACATATTGCAGCTGTTAAGAACAGACAAACTAACAAGTCCGCGATTGCCGAACATATATTACAAACGGACACTAATCACTGGATCGAATTTCACCGCACGGAAGTCCTCTCCACCGATCGCCACTTTTACTCCAGAGTAGTTTGAGAAGCGATTGAAATTAAAAAAATACAAAAATTTCAATCGAGAAGATGGATTTAAACTATCTCCCACGTGGAATCCAGTGATTAAATTACCACCACCTCGTTTTAGTTTGCAATCGTGTAGATATCAGAATAGGCACCCGTCGGTCGACTTACAGAATAGGGACACGGTTAGTGTTGTGTGCGCGGGTACTTGGCAGAAACAAGAAAATGTGAGGGTGGATGAAGAAACGTCCGCCTCACACACGGAGTCGTGACGCCCGCCCTGCCCCCCCAGTCAGCTTGTGACCACGGTCGGTGTACCCCGATCGAAACGTCAAGCGTAAGGTAAATAACTTTACCTAGATTAAACCAAATGGTGTTATAAATGCAGTCTTCTCGATATCCTCCGGTGCTACCGGTATAAAATGATAAGCACGATTCAAATCTAACCTAGTAAATAAAGTTTTTTTTCCTGCTAACATATATTTTAAATCCTGTAAATGCGGAAGCGGATAGCGTAGATGTTATAATATGGTAACAAATTAGTACTAGCGCCATCTATTGTGTTGTTGTCTCAACTAATGTAATGTGTGTGACGTGTCTTCAATAAAGTCAGTCGTTAACCAAATACAGCACGTTTTAATAGGTTATGGGCAAATATCCTGATTTCTTAAGTAATCATTAGTTTACAGTTTAAGAAAAGTGCTAAAAATGGCTATGAGTTACATCCAAAGTGTTCCAAAACTAAAAAGACGTGAAAATTATGATGAGTGGAGTTTTGCGGCAGTAAACTCGTTAGTGCTAGAAGGTATGGCACACTATGTAGAACCGATGTCGAAGATTGAAAGAAAACCTGAAGAAGATGCAAAAACAAGGGCGAAACTAGTTTTGACAATAGATACTAGCTTGTATGTGCATATTAAAGAGACATCAAGTTCGGAAGAGTTGTGGAAAAAACTAAAAAACATGTTTGATGACTCGGGATTTTCTAGAAAGATTATTCTGTTGCGACATTTAATCTCAATTAGACAAGAAAATTGTGATACAATGACTTCGTATGTAACGCAATTAATTGAGACGGCGCGGGCGCAAAGATTAAAAGGTACAGGTTTTGCTATTACAGACGAATGGATCGGGTCATTATTGCTAGCGGGTTTGCCGGATAAATATTATCCAATGATAATGGCGATTGAACACTCAGGTGTTCAAATTACCACAGACTCAATAAAGTCCAAGTTGATTGATATGGAGGTTTCTACTTTTACCGATACGGATGCCAGTGGCGCTGCATTAAAAAGAAAAACATTTCAAAACATGGCGTTATGTCAAAAGTGACAGATGACAAGAAAAATGTTAAAAATGTAAAGAAATTGGTCATTTTAGAAACCAATGTCCATTGTTGCAAAAGCAAAAGCAGTCAAACGCTTTTAGTGTGGTGTTTTTAAATGGAACATATAGTAAACATTAATGGTACGTCGACTCCGGCGCAAGTGCACATATGACGGCGATAAAAGACTGGATAAACAATGCCAATTACTCGCCGAGGTTATCGAATATTACTGTTGCAAATAATACAGTTGTGCCTGTTTTGTGTTCTGGAAACGTACAAATAATGACGAATTGTAACTATAAAATCACTGTTAAAGATGTGTTATGCGTGCCAAGCTTATCTACTAACTTATTATCAGTAAGTGAGCTTATCAAAAATGGAAACAATGTTAGTTTTGAATCAAGCCACTGTTACATACGTAATAAGAATAATGTTTTAGTGGCAACTGCAGTGTCCACTAATGGTGTTTACAAGCTTCAGACTCGAGAGGCAGATTGTATGTTGGTGGCACAAACAGTAGCTAGCGCAGAAATGTGGCACAGAAGGCTAGCACACATCAACAGTAGTGATTTAAACAAGATGAGAAATGGGACGGTAAATGGATTAACATTTGATGGTACTAGTGACATGACGAAGGATAAATGTGTGACTTGCTGTGAAGGCAAACAGACGAGATTACCATTTTCACATGTGACTGATAGAAGTACTGATACACTACAGGTAATACATTCTGATGTATGTGGTGCTATGGAGACAAAGTCCATTGGTGGTGCCCGGTATTTCCTTTTGTTAATAGACGACTATAGCCGCATGACTTTTATATATTTTTTTAAAAATAAAAATGAAGTATTCAGCAAATTTAAAGAATTTAAAATGATGGTAGAAAACCAGCAGAACAAAAAAATTAAGATACTTCGAACAGATAATGGCGGTGAATTCTGTAATAAAGAAATGAATGATTATTTGGTTACAAATGGCATTATTCACCAGAAAACTGTTGCTTACACGCCAGAACAAAATGGTGTCTGTGAAAGAGCAAATAGAACAATTGTAGAGAAAGCAAGGTGCATGATGTCCGATGCAGAGCTTGGAAAACAGTTCTGGGCAGAAGCTGCAAACACTGCTGTATACCTGAAAAACCGCTTTACAACTTCAAGTCTTGCAAACATGACTCCATATGAAGCGTGGTACAAGAAGAAACCAGATGTTAGTCATATTCGTTTATTTGGAAGCCCAATAATGGCTCACATACCCAAAGAGAGACGGTTAAAGTGGGATAAAAAAGCTGAGCATTACATCCTTGTTGGCTATGCAGATAATGTAAAAGGATGCCGTGTATATGATTTAAAGAAAAATGAAATTACTATCAAGAGGGATGTAATAGTAATGGAAGGAAAACATGGTATAAATAAAACAGAAGACAAAGCCATATGGATTCAGAATGATAGCCAGAACATGATTCAAAGAGCAGAAACTGAAACAATTCAAAATGAGATAGAATCCAGTGCAAAGAGCAGAGATTCAGTGGGGGGTGATACCATGATGAATGAATCTCTGGATAGTAAAAGTTCTGATTCATCAAATTATACTGATCCATATGACACTACAGTTAACAGTTATATCAACAGATATGTCATTGCGGGAGATGCAAGATCTAGTAAGTGATGAAATAGTTGAAAATAAGAGAGTGAGAAAACCACCGACTCGCTATGGTTACACAAACATGTGTACTTCATACAACTTGCCAGGAGCCGAAGAAGTTGATTTCTCAGAGGCGCTGCGTGGACCTGAAGCTGAACAATGGAAGCTGGCCATGCGAGAGGAGCTGCAGGCGTTTGAGTGCAATGAGGCATGGGAACTCATTGATGTACCAAGCGATACTTAATTGTGCAGTGCAAGTGGGTTTTGAATAAAAAGTTTGATGTTAACAGTAAAGTGAGATATCGGGCTAGGTTAGTAGCCAAAGGCTTTTCACAAAGAAGTGGTGTGGATTATGAGGACACTTTTTCTCCTGTGGTTAAACATTCAACGCAGAGAATGCTGTTTGCTATCAGTGTACAGTGGTGTATGGACATTACATATCTCGATGTTACTACTGCATTTTTTAATGGTAACTTAAAAGAAAATATTTGCATGGTAATTCCTGAAGGTTATGAATGTAAAAATAAAGGCAAAGTTTTAAAACTTAAGAAAGCAATTTATGGGCTTAAGCAATCATCCTTAATGTGGTATGAAAGGGTAAAGGATTGTTTATGTAAATTAGGTTTTAAGATTAGTTGTACAAAATTGTGTACTGATTTTAAAATAATAGTGACTGTGTATGTCGACGATTTTCTGATATTCTCTACATGTAAAAATGAGACTAAAAATTAATAAATGTATTAAGCAAAGATTTTAAGATAAAGGATCTAGGATATGTAAAGCGTTATTTAGGTATGAGGATTAATGTAGATAAGGATTCAAATTCTATAACAATAGATCAACAGCAATACATAGAACAATTATTTTTTAGATTCAAAATGTTTGACTGTGGATCTATAGATACACCTATAGAATGTAAGCTAAATCTTGAAAAGGTAGAAAATTGTGTAACAGATGTACCTTATCAAAGACTGATTGGTAGCTTAATGTACCTAGCTGTTATGTCCAGACCTGATATTTCATTTGCCGTTAGTTATTTAAGTCAATTTAATAACTGTCATATTGAAACTCACTACAATCATGCGAAAAGAGTATTAAAGTATTTGCAGAAAACCAAACATTATGGTCTTAAATACACTAAAGATAATGTAGAATTAAAAGGTTTTGTTGATGCTGATTGGGCTAATGACATATTGGATAGAAAGTCTTATACCGGTTTCTGTTTTTTGATGTCTAGTTCAGTGATATCATGGCAAAGTAGGAAACAGAAAACAGTATCTCTTTCTAGTACGGAAGCTGAATATGTAGCTCTATCAGAAGCGACTAGGGAGGCTACATATTTAAGAAATTTATTGTATGAAATAACAGGTAAATTATGTACTGTCATGTTAAATTGTGATAATCAGAGTGCTTTGAAATTGGCAACAAATAGCCAATCACTCAATAGAACAAAGCATATTGATGTGCGTCATCATTATGTCAAAGATGCTATAAAAAATAATTTGGTTAAAGTTATGTATATTTCAACACAAGATATGCCTGCGGATTTGTTGACAAAAGGATTATTGTCAAATAAACATCATAAATTCTTAGATATGATCGGTCTTGTTCCAAAAGAAGTATTTTTTTAAGTAGGGGTGTTATAATATGGTAACAAATTAGTACTAGCGCCATCTATTGTGTTGTTGTCTCAACTAATGTAATGTGTGTGAGGTGTCTTCAATAAAGTTAGTCGTTAACCAAATACAGCACGTTTTAATAGTAGATAGGCGTCTGTAATCACCGCAAATGGGCACCACATGTAACGGGCTTGCCCAAGGGGGACTTGGATGTACGGCGAATTCCCAATTTTGACATTATTCGAAATTGTCTGTCAAGCGGTAATACGTAACTACAGATAGTAATACGTTTAGATTGGTAACTTGATCTCTTAATCTCCGCGCGTAAAGTCCACTAACAACTTATAATGGCCCGAAAATCGGCGCCTATTATAGGTGGTTTTACAGCGGCTATAACAAAAGACCATTTAAAAGCACGTCTTAAATTAAGATCTAAAATTAAATAGTGCGTACCGTATGTTTGTATTTCGGTTCCGTTTGCTGCGTACAGTTTGTATTCGTCACACACTATATTTCTCGACACACTTTTACAAACACTCAACACGGGAATGACGGACACATTCGCACCTGTGTCTATTAAAAACTTTAATTTACTGTTTTTGTCTGTAACACATAGGTGGTTATTAAGAGACGCGATACAAGCTTTCGCCTAAGTTTGCTTAGTTTACCGATTGTGGTACGCTTTTATCTTTCTGCCAGTTGCTAGGCGGAATACATTTCGCGGCTTTATTTTTATATCTTTAATGATAAAAACATAACCACTCGGGGTGACGCCGGCTCGTTGAGCCTCTTGACTTGACCATGACCTTGAACGGTCCTGTCTATCAAAACTTCTACCGCGCTGTAGTATTTGTCCGCGCCGTAGCTCAGCAACCTCGCAGCTCAGCTTCTGCATCAAAGTAGTAAGCTCCTTGATAGAACAGCTTTCGTTAGAAGAACTACTACTTCCAACTGTTGCAAGTTCTGGAGGTTTAGTAGCCTCCATGCTTTGTCTGCTATAGTAGCTAAACTCTCTAGCTCTTTCACATCCGTCACTGTTAAAACTGCTTGAACTGCCATTTGGAGATGACTATTCCTTATGATTTTTAATGTGAGGTAAGGATTTTTTCCGCGCGCCATAACATTCATACGCCTAAGAAACTGAGAGGGTTTTGGCTGCAAAGCTCCATCTCACTCAACAGTTTTGGGAATTGCCTGGTCTCATACTTTTCAAAAACTTGAAGATGAAGATGGTTCGAACAAGCTCCAATAGATTAGCCTCTCCTGACTCTAGATATGAAGGTATTTGGTGTCATCTGTTTGATAGGTGTCGTTAATATTTGTATTGTGGTTATGGTTGTACAATTCAGCTACGAGGGTAAAATAAACGGAAAATCTTCTCTATGTTAATAAAGAAGATTTTCCGTTTATTCTTAGCTAAGAGATTTTAACCACAAAGTGACAGCCCTTTTGCTTAGAATTTTGTAAGTGAATAAATATGCACTTTCACATTTATATATATCTACCCCGGAAACCGAAAAATCTGCCAGAAAATGCCGTAGACTGCCTATTATATGGTAGAGGACATGCTTTATGTTTCAGCCGCTTGTTTGTATGATTTTTCATAAGTAATTAATGAGTGAGTTTTAAAACACAATTTAAAATGTTCAATTGCCGAACGTCAGCCCGAGCATCCAAGAGGACATAGAGGTCTCTTGTAGGGATTATTGTGTGACAGAGATGAATGATTTTTATTAATGAAAAGGCATTTATTTTACTCCTCGTCCATAAACAATGATAAAGAGTGAGAGACAAGCTAGGGAACAGTGAAACAAGATACCAAAGGAAGAATGAGAGCAAAAATGATAGAACGAGACTAGCTTGTACCACTCACTCATCGTCTCTTGTTTCATCTTTGTAGCAACTAAAGAGTTAAACAAAAATAAAGTGAGTGGTGATGTAAGGTCAAACCTGAAGTTTATTGGAAACATATCAGCAAAGTCGTATTGTCAGTATTTCGATGTTACAGACTCGATATCAAAGAAAATTCTTTTTCTCAGCCATACTAATAAAATCGGAATTAGTACGCCGGCAGATGTTATACTTATACCTAACACTGTCCATTGCTAAAATAATATCACACCTTCTTGTTACACCCTGTATAAAGTATTAAATTTGGTTCCTAAACCACGGCAGTTTTGTTAATATATTGACAAATTACTAATAAAACAAAAAAGGGCATGAATTAAGAATAAAAAATAAAAAAATCGCACAGACTACGAGCAGTTCTCTTTGTATCGTAATAGGTTTAAGTTGTTTTTTGCCTAATGCTTGATAATATGCTAGATACCTACTCTCAGTAGAAACTAACATACATAAGGACATTTAAAAAAAAAAAACTTCTGGTCCTTCGTAAAAAGTCGTAATAATTAATCCCTTAGACCCCCATCAAAAATGACATTACTAACTATCATCCGATATCCTTACTATCCGCCTTGTCAAAAGTTTTGGAGCGTCTTGTTTATAAAGCACTCTATCCCATAGTACATAATATTATTATTCCAGAACAACATGGCTTTCTTCATAATCGCTCAACGGTTAATGTCTTATATACACACTACTTATTCGAAAATATGGACAATCAACTGCAAGTAGATACAATTTACAATTTACACTGACTGATTTTGACAAGGTGGATCATTTTACAGCTTCACTTTTACAGAAAATATAATTCAATATTCGATATCCGTGGGAGTCTGTTGCGCTTTATTTTTTATTATGCATAAATATAGAACTCAGAAGTTTGCGGTCAACAGGTTCTCTTCTGGTGTTTAAAGTGACTCGATTTTAGGCCCTTTACTGTTTTTGCTGTTTTTTAAATGACATAATTAAATGTTTCGTAAATAGTAGTTTTTTGTTGTGCGCTGACGACCTTAAGGTTTTTCTTAAAGTGAGTTCCATCAAGGACTGTGTTAAACTGCAACAGGATCTCGATCGGCTCTCATTTTACTACTCAGCTAATAAATTACAACTGAGTTTACCCAAGTGTTAATCCATCTCATTTACGAAAAAAGTTAACGTCGTTAAATACTTCTATTCATTCCGTAACACACCCCTAGAAAATGTATCCATAACCAAAGACTTGGGTGTACTCTTTGACTCGAAATTGCACTTTGATCCTCACGTCGATCACATCACAGCCCGGGGTTTTCAACTATACGGCTTTATAAGACGGACCTGTGACTTGCTTAAAAAGCCTTCTTCATTCTTACTATTGTACTATTCACTCATTAGATCTCAATTCGAATATGCTACGTATGTTTGGAACCCATTGTATGATAAATATAGTAACCGGATTGAGTCTGTACAACGTAAATATAAAATAGAATATAATAGATACTCTTTATTGTACTCGTACACCAATTTACAGGACAATAACAAATTACATAGGTAGGTGCTTACAGCTAGTGGTACAAAAGGCGGTCTTATCGCATTCTGCGATTTCTTCCAGACAACCTTGGGATGGACTATACATTTATAAGAAAAGGCAATTTGCGATGTACAAACTTGAAATATTCTTGCCATTTTTTGAAAGCTGGTTATAGTTTGCACACCCTGTAGTTTCTGGCAGTGCATTCCACAGGCGTGCGGCTTGCACAGGAATAAATAGAATATTAGAAAGTAGAGAGAGGCGAATAGGAAGCCTCTGGAGTTTGACACGAAATTCGGAAATATGGTCATATTTTCGTAGCCCTAATATGAACCTAATGCAGAAGTTTTGCAGTCGCTCCAGTTTGTCAAGCTGGTCCTCATTGAGGTTGAGGTATAATTTTGCACGTCAAGGTCAAGGTGGTAGGAAGAAATAAGATTGTTGAAAATAGAGTTTATAAAGACTGAAAAGTAGTGGAGATAAAACGCCACCTTGCGGCACATCAGCATAAATATTACACCAGGGAGAGCATGTCGTCAGTGATTAACAACGTCGGAACTGCAAAATCGCATTTTTTTATTTATTTCATAAAACGTTCCTAAATAACGAAGTCCATCATCGGCTGAAAAAAAAATATAAATTTTATGCATAGTTTTTCAATTACTACATTTAAAAAAGTCGGATAATACTTTGGTAGCACGCTAACAATGTCAGTTAATAACTACTAACGTTGTTAGCGGTGCGCAGGAGAGGGTGAGCGCGCGCGATCTCCCACTAACGACTATGTTAGCGGGATGAATGAACGTTGCGTTGCCCCTTGTTTTTTACGATATTTTATTGTTATTTCTTTACTTTATAACACCGTTCATGATTTAAACTAGTTACTGGACGTGGGGGAGAAAAACATATTAATAGAATCAAAAATGCCGATGAAAACATTTTAACCAAAGCAAAACCTAGTACGGAAACAGGTATTTATTTATATTTATTATATTATTTTTACGATTTTCAACAGAATAATTTATGGTTTATTACTATTGCGGATTTTATATCATATAATAGAAATTACAGTAGCATTTTCTAACACGTAATTTAAAATTCTAGTATGTACCACATCCGATGTTGTTAATCGGTTTTAGAAATGAGTTAAATGTTGGTAGTACCAGATCCGACGTTGTTGATCGGTTTTTGAAATGAATTAAATGTTGGTAGTACCACATCAGACGTTGTTAAACATTTTTTTTATTTAGTTAAATGTCGGTAATACCACATCTGACGTTGTTAATCGGTTTTTCAAATGGATTGAATGTCTGTAGTACCATATACGATGTTACTTAACGTTTTTTTAATGAATTAAATGTCGGTAACACCACATCCAACGTTGTTAAAATGTCGGTAGTACCAAATATAACACATACAAACATGTCAATTAGTTAATTTTGTGTTTTTTTTGCTCCTCATGAGTCTCCAAAACCGACAAACGAGTTGAGATGAGTTGAGACAGAATGAGTTAATTCAAATGCAAGATTTACTTGGCGATGATGACGAGTTAACAGTAGATGAATCAAATGTTACTGGCGCCGTTACAAGACTGGTACCCTCGCCGTTTCCACCACCTTATATGTGCAACAAAAAATTAGAAGAACGCCATAACGAATTTTGTACTTGTTCTGTAAACGAGAGCCCTCCAATTTTGACTAATGACGACCTGTTTGGATTAATGCCTACACCTTCTGTGTCATCTATGATAAGTTTTAACACCTCCACTTCTGTCAAAAGTGTTCAAACTCGTCAATCCACTGTTAAAACATATAAAGGGAAGAAAAGGCTTATACATTAAGAAAAATGGGTGGTAAATAAGAGGAAATGTGCAAAAAATCATGGAATAAGCTTTATTAATGCTAGAGAAAAGGAAATACTAGTTAAAAAGATAAAAGCACCATGCAATGAAAAATTACATTCAAAATGCTTGAGTAAGCTTAACGAAAATCATCGTAACAACATTCATAAGAGATTTTGGGATCTGGGGCACCGTCAAAGGCAGTGGGAATTTGTTAAACGTTTTACAAAAAAAAGTCCAAAACGCCGCAAAACAACGGCAACTACTAAGCACGATCGCAAAAATACATTTTTTATTTCCTTCCAGACGAAAAGGGTCAAAAAGTTAAGGTGTGCACAAGAATGTTCATAAACAATATCTGCAGGTGAGCGCATTATCACTACGTCGTAGAAAAAATGTGATGGAGGAATTTCAGTGTCAGTGGATCAACGTGCCAAATATCAGCACAGGAAAAAAATATAGATGAAGAGATGACTAGAAATGTATGTACCATGTCAAATCATTTTCAATTCAATGCTTATTCTTTGTGCAAAGAAAAGGCCAGCCTTCTGGTCACGAGATGCACTGACAAGCCGCTGGGAAATATCTTTAAATAAGAGACGAGCACTTGGACCCCATGGCTCTAGCGTCTCGACACCAAACGGCTCAAATATGTAATCTCCGACTAGATTACTATATTTGCGCCGTTTGATAGTCTCAGCAGAGGCCGCAGCAGTGCAGACACAAGTTGCTGTGTTTGGTAGATGGGAAGGCGCAAGGGTGTCGACACAGGTTGCATCCCACACCAAAGGTCTGCCCATCTTCCAAGGTAGTAAAGACATACCATCCGGTCTCTTGCCATCGCTGCGTGCCAAACCATTAGGTTCAGCAACCGCTGGCACACCAGCGCTGACAAGAGCCCGACGGATGATATCATTAATACTAGCGTGTCGCGATATGCGGCCTGCACTCCTGCTGCATGATAGGCCATGATGTCCAAGGCTGTCTACGGCTTCTCCACAGTGGCATCGATGAGGAGAGATACATGGGGCACCCAAACGCAAGCAAGCAGCAATGCGGAACATGGTATCGTCCAACATAGTGCTTATATTGGACGATGGAAGAGCCTGAAGTCAGATACCTGATTCCCATTCGCCCACAGCCAGCAGTCGAGCTCGCTCTGAAAGATTTGAAGCGCTATTTAAAAGATGTTGTCTTACTAAACTGCAGAGCGGACCGTCCCACTGTCTCTGGGCGGATAGGTTGGTGGGCAAATCAACGTTTGGGCAAGCCATTTTCCAGGCGTTCAAGGCCTCAGACTTACACCGCACTTCAGAACTAACCAGTGTAGGTTCTAAAATTTTCCTGGTCAGATCATCCGTGCTGTGAAGTGAGGACAAGAACGCCGGTAAACTAACATCAGATATTTTGCGGACGCCGAGGCCGCCAAAACGAACGGGTAATGACGCTTGAAGCCACGCTCGGTCGTTCAATGCCACGTTTAAAATTTTGGACAGGGTCTCATGTATAATTTTATCCAGTTTATCCAAAAGCCCCTGATGTTTCCAAAGTGGAGTTGATCTGAGTATGTAAGTGAATTTAGGAACGAAGAGACAATATCGAACGATTGTAAAAGCTGAATGTATATTAATTTGAAGTAATTGATCCGAAATTGCAGAAAAAAATTGTATTTTGTTTTCTATGAAGTATTCATAGGACTCCTCTAAAATTGGGGACCCAAGTAGTTGAAAAGATTGATTATCTAAAATTTTTAGATTTGTAGCCAATGAATTAAATTTAGAAATACTCGTAACCAAATCTTTATCTATTTTATCATTTATGAAAATTTCACATTTACTAAAATTTAAGTCTAAGCCAATGTCTTTAAATTTATCTTTTAGAAAAGCAAAGTCCTTATAAACTGATTCAACGTCTCCCCCTAGGGTCCCGTCATCCAGGTACCAAATATTAAATTTTGAATTTAGTTGTCGAATTATTGGATAAATCGCTAAACTAAAAATGACTGGCCCAAGAGGATCACCTTGTTGGCATCCTACCGATGAACTCAAAAGATTTTCCTTATATACCAATTTTGAAGGATGTCTATAACACTGCCAGAGATAATTATAAATTTTGGGGGTTTCCAATTTTGCCTGTGCCAACAAAGTGTCCCGGTTGACTGAATTGAAGGCGTTCTTCACGTCAACCTTCAAGATGACTTCTGCCGTACCTGATCCAAGGTATGTGGACATGGCATGTATGGCAGCCTCACAGCCCCCTCGCGAACCGAAACCCAATTGAATGGGCTGGAATGTGCTCGATAACGCGTCTCGATAAAATGTGCAGCACATTTTGGCTGCTATACGCCGGTACGTTACACCCTACGGCGATTGGACGAATACCACCATCATTCTTGCGGAGGGCGCACAAATTGGCCCCATACAATATATCAATAATGGTCTCGTCCACATCGCCGGAGAGCATAAGGTTCATTAGCGCCGTCAGCTCTTTCAAGAGGGCATCACCCGCTTCTCCGGCGCCTGAATACAACAGATCTTTGAGGTGTTGCGGTGTCAAACCGTCAAGACCACCGGCAGAACCACTTCTGAAAGAGCTGACGGCGTTCAACACGTCCTTGGTCGTGACACTGAGGCAATCGGCATTAGTGTCGGGTGGGTCAGGGAAAGAAAGGTCATCTCTTGGCGCTGGATGCTTACTCTGCAGACCCGCGAGCGTTTCTGCAGAATAAGGTGCCACCACGTCGCTGCTAAATAATAGCCTAGAGGCTCCCCTAATATCACCTTCCCTTAGTTTTGATTCAAAGTAATGGAATTTAGAATTTTTGTGAAATGTTATCAAATCCGCCTCGAAAATTTCTTTTGGACTATAGCAGTTTTCTTTTATTCGCGTTGTGAGAGATTTTTTGTTATTATGATCACTTTTTATATGTAATATTCTGTAAGGGAAAGTGAGCAGTTGTTCCCAAGCCCTTTGAGAGTTCTCCCGGAGTACCAGACCTATGCAGTGGGTCAGATTTTGAGCCACTGAAGGTCTCGCACCGCGGGGAACTCTCTTTAAAACCGGGACCGAATTTTTATATTTTGATAAAGTCTGCCAGAAGGGAATTTGCGGAGATGAAAGTTCAGAAAAGGGTTGAACCAGGGTCGGAAGCACATTTTGGGATTTGTGGACTCTACCAAAATGTACTTTCAAGCCCCGTTCGCCCTTAAAAAATCGGGCCTGGTGACATTTAGGGCAACGCACTAGGGATGTGACAGGTTGACTTACACCCGCATCACTGCCGCTATGGTTGTGCAACATGAAAAATTAACTTTGTTTTTTATCAATAAATATTTGAATACACACAAAAAACACTAAAAAAACGTTTTTAAACTTGTCATTTTTTTGACACGGTTCGTCACTGCCGCGCAGCCGCGTCGTGGATGGTGAGCTCCGCGCATGCCTCACCATAGATTTGCGCCAGACGACGTCGGGAACACCTCGGTGGGAACACCATGTAGTTTTTGGATGTTTTGTAGGCACTGGTCAAAGAGATTTAAACCCTTGATGATGTTTGGGATGCGGCTTAAAATAATAATCCCCGGTGAAAACAAAATTATTTGTGTCTGTCACATTTAAATGGAATCCAAGTTGATATTCTGAATGATTTATTAGCTGGGTCTTAATAAATGGCTAATTTAATCTTTATTTTCGTTATATTCGTTTTTTCTTTTATATTAAAATTTCAAAATCAATTACGACATATTTTGACGTGACATTTTCTCATTTCTCTTAAATGTTTCTCTTAATAGATATAGATTATAGATATGGATAGGTATCAATATTTAAAGTGAAAGATTCATTTATGAAAGATTTCATAGATTAATTACATTCATTGCATTTAAAAAAAATCTCAAAGTCAATTTCTTTCAATTAGGTGTTTTTTTTCAGTATTTTTCACATACGACATACATTTATATTAATAATAATAATTTAACAATGACGTAAATGGCATTTCCGACAAGCAATCATTAATTTCCTACAAGCAACAATGTCAGTTCTGGTACTTCAGATAAATCAGCATTAGTTTTACCCCGTTAATAAGGTCACAAGTGTATTTTCTCATATTTACAAATTAAATACCGGCTAATCATAATATTGTCCTGAATCTAAATAACTTGTATAGCATTTCTCTAAAATTTCATGATCATGCTAAAAATAACTAAAAAGATACATGCAATTTACACTTTGCAACGCTCTCCTGTAAAGTTGCTGTTTTTCACATCCGACATTTTTATTAGTCACTGACGATGTGTCATTCAAGTGTATACGCTGCCAGCGGCCAGACAAGTAACTACTAAACCAGTCAACTACCGATGGAGATATGTTGAGAGAGTTTGATATGTTAAAGGCGTTGGTAAAGTCCAGTAGATATAGAACTGTGAGCCTGCCGTGCTCCATACCTGATCTGAAATCATCCGTAATATTGACGAGGTAGAAAGTGGTACTGTGATCTGGGTGGAAACCGGATTGGAGACTGTTTTGTAAATTATTTTTACAAAGGAATACATTAAGTTGGTTGTGGACCAGACGTTCGAGTTTTTTCAATAGAAAAACCAGGATTGAAATTGGGCGATATTCTGAGAAAGACGTAGGTTTTAATATTTAAGGTAAGTGAGTAAGCTGGGCGTTTTTCCACGCTGATGGAAAGATGTAAATATGGGTTTTTATTGGCAGGATGTCTTCAAGGATGTGAAGTATCATTTTACGGCTAATAGAGTCCACGCCGATGTTACTTCTATAATACTTTTCTCAACATCACATTCCGATAGTTGACTACAAATGGAGGATAATCAGGGGCTGGAAGTGATGAAAGACATCTTAAAGTATTGTTTTTAGCCTGAGCTGAAGCTGAGAAATGCTGATTAAGCTTGTTTTATCTAAGCTCTCGGATGTAGTTGGCAAAAGACGCTGTTTTCCAACCCCTAACGATTTTAAAAATTTCCATAATTTAGCTGGGTCATCATTGTTAACGGAGACATGAATATTTTTGCGTTGTGCATTCCTACACACCTTATTGCAATGGTTTCGTATTTCTATGTATTTATCCTTAATAAGGTCTGTAGGCCTAGGTCCTGTAGCGTGTCTTTACTGCCGCCTTTTTGGCTATAAGTATTTTAATGGATGACATTAGTAAGCAGACACACACAGCATACGTAAGCCAGGGAGATGGTACGTGTTTAACCTTGTTTGCTCGAATAGGAGCATGCACGTCATAATGCGCAATAAGGTTGCTTTGAAACAAGTTAACCTACATATCGAATGACTCAGCTTTAAACAAAGGGTTCCAATCAATACCTCTCAGATCTTGACGAAGAAGATCAACATTCATGCCACTAAAATTACGCTGTAGGAGGATTCTACGCTTAGCTTTAGGAGGTCGTATTTTATAAGAAAGGAAAATATATATTTATATATTTATCAACACGGGATGAGGTCAAGAAGAGAAGGTATACGATTAGGGAAATGATATGTAGCATTAAGAGGGAGGATAGAAAGATTAAGAGATTCTGTAATAGAATTAAGCGAAGTTGAGCGGTAATATTTTTTTCATATAAGAAGGTTAAGTTTCACTGTAAGAAGGAAGGAGTAGTTTCACTGTAAGAAGGAGATAAATGAATTAAGAGTTATCATCACTCAATCAAAATTAATGCGCAAAGAAGGACAGTAATAGATACCAAGTAGTATATTTTGTGGTGTAGCTCGAATTCCAAAAATAAATGCTCACCAGCATTTCTTCTTGCACTAAACTACAAATTGATAGAAAATGGCTATCGTATTATACTTTCATTGAAAACTTCTTTTTGTCAACTCTTAAACTGAGAAGACAATGTCTTGACCAATCGTATATATAAAACATGTCATAACAAAATTGACTGCAATAAACTCATTAACCAAGTATATCTTCGTCGATCGATCGATCGATCGTTTTGCCTAAAGGCAAAACGATCGCCTTCGCAGACGACACTGCCCTTCTCTTTAGCGCTGATACGTGGAGTTTTATACGGGTTTTGATACAGTCTCTAGATGGCTACAAGACAATTTGCTAACCTTAAACAGAGACAAAACAAATTATATGACATTCTCAATAAAAAATGTTTGCCAGATGCCTGAGACTTTACCACTTTCTCTGCAAGCACACTCGTGCCCTGCACCACACAATACTAAGTGCAACTGTACACACTTGAACAAAGCAGAGAGTATAAAGTACTTGGGAGTCATAATAGATAACAACCTCAAATTTGACGAACACATAAACGCTCTCAACACCAGATTGCGTAAATTGATATACGTATTTAAAACTATAAGATATTGTTTAGAGGCAAAACAACTGAAATCAGTTTCTTTGCCCTCGCTCAATCGGTAATAACCTACTGTATAACATCCTGGGGTGGAGCGCCAAAAACTAGACTGATTGACTTAGAGAGAACACAAAGGGCCATTTTGAAAGTGACTTTCTTTAAGCCATATCGTTACCCCACTGACTTGCTGTACAAGGAAAGCAAAGTCTTAACAGTGCGTCAACTCTTTATACGTAACACATTAATAAGTCAACACGCTCTACTGACATATCATCCATCATTGTCCAATGGTGTTAGACGATACAACCCTGTACAACTAGATAAAGTAAATATAATATAGTAAAGCATATTCAGTGCCCATCTTGACGAGACAATCCATACTAATATTATAAATGTGAAAGTAACTCTGTCTGTCTGTCTGTCTGTTACGCTTTCACGCTCAAACTACTGAACCGATTTAGATGAAATTTGGTATGGAGATAGTTTGAGTCCCGGGGAAGGACATAGGATAGTTTTTATCGCGATAACCGACATCCACGCGGGCGGAGCCGCGGGCGAAAGCTAGTGTAAGAATAAAGGGTGGAGACCTGGTGTCCTGAAACACAGGCCCCAAGCCTAGCTTAGGCACCAGTCTCCCACAATATGTTAAAATGATATTTTAAGTATGAAATGTAATGTAATGTTTTTGTTTTCCTGTATTGTGGTGAGAAAATAAATCATTATTATTATTCTCTTTATTTCGTTTTTTTCTTATAAATTACATTTTTAAATATATATATATAAAAAATACATTTAAAAATATAAAAAATAGTGTCCCACCGGCATCGGGTACAGGGACCAAGCTACCGGTGGTTACGGCCCCAGAGAAAGGAACCTCCTCACAATGCGAGCCGTGTCCAGAAGTACTGCCTTCTGCATCAAGCGCTTGATCCAACCGTCTAACGCGAGCCTCTCAAGGTGTTGGTCGAGGCTCTTGGCAATCAAACCATTAACGGAGACGACTATCGGTACAATGATTGCCGAATCAACATCCCACATGTCGACAATCTCGTGCGCCAGATCCAGATATTTTATTTGTTTATCCTTTTCGGCTTTCACGAGATTTTCGTCATGGGGGATGGTGATGTCGACAATCATTGCACGGCGCTCCGACGTCCTGTCTGTGATGATAGAGCGATCCCAGTACAACGTGATACGACTAGAACTGGCTCAGCAACGTACCTGTAGTACGGGACTTCAACGTCCACAAGGTGGTATTTCAGAGCAAGTTGCTGGTGGATTATCCTGGCTACTTGATTGTGTCTGTGCAAGTACTCGCCGTTAGCAAGACGTGAACAGCCGGAAACGATATGTCTGAGGGACTCACCAGGTCGGTGACATGCACGACAGATGTCAACAGTGCCATCCCTCAGTATATATTTCCGGTAGTTATTCGTCATGATAACTTCGTCAGCAATTGCACAGACAAAACCCTCGGTTTCCCCGAAGAGGTCACCGAACCGTAGCCAGGCCACAGATGCTAGTAGGTCCACATCGGGCCCATGAAGAGCCCGAAAGAACCTACCGTGAAGCTCCTTGCTCTGCCATACCTCCCTGCGTTCGTTGACTCCAAGTAGTACAGGCCTGCGCCAGTTCTCTTTAGCCAAGGAGAGCGGGGTAAGCCCGGTGTCCACCGCGACAACATCCCGATGCACACCCACGTCCATATGGAGAAAATATTCTCTGAGATTGTATATCTCGCGGTTATGAAGGGACTTGAGGTTCAACAAACCCCGGCCCCCACACTTCCGCGGGATATACAATCTCATCACAGATGAACGCGGGTGATGCATTCGGTATGACGAGTGCGATGCGATGAGTGTACGGACTTTTCGATCCAGGGTGTCTAATTCAGTCTGAGTCCACTTGAGTATACCGAAGGAGTACATTAGAAGTGGCATGACCCAATTGTTGCAAGCCCGGATCTTATTGCCACCTGACAAAAGGCTATTAAGCACTTTTTTCAGGCGACCGAAGAAACGTTCTTGCAACAGCTGTTTCATGTCAACCTCATTAATGCACAGTGCCTGCGATATACCCAAATACTTATAGGTCTCGGTTGCGAGAAGTGATCTTAAGTGAATGGAATCCGAGAGTTGAGTCCCTTCGGATTCCACTACCCGCCCTCGCTTTATATGAACGACTGCACATTTGTCAACACCAAACTCCATTCTAATAGAATTACTAAAGGTTTCAGTTACCTTCAGTAATGCTATTAGCTGTGAGCTGGTGGGGGCAAAGAGCTTCAAGTCATCCATATACAGCAAGTGGGATATGACCTGACCACCACGTCGCAACCTGCAACCTAGCCCTGAACTCTCTAGTAAGGTACTAAGTGGGTTCAGTGCTAGGCAGAACCAAAGGGGACTCAGAGTGTCACCCTGGAATATACCCCGCTCAATCCTTATAGGTGCGCCGCCACTTCCTTGGATCCCTCGGCACCCTGGATAGGTAAGAACCGTATTCCATTGTCTCATACACGACTTCAAGAAGGTACATAAAGTTGTAATAACTTTATACAACTTCAGCACCCTCAGAAGCCATGTATGTGGCACGGAGTCATACGCCTTCTTATAATCTATCCAACATGCCGATAGATCCTTTCGGTTGCAGCGTACCTGCTGGCTAATAGTCATATCAATGAGGAGAAGCTCTTTAGTACCGCGGGCCCCACTTATACATCCATTCTGAGAGGTACACATGATGGAGTTTGTGTGTATATGTTTATATATTTTAGCTCTCAGAATGGATGTAAGAAGTTTATAGATCGTTGGTAAACAAGTTATCGGTCTATAATTTCTAGGGTCCGAGGTACTACCGGTCTTATAGAGCAGGTGGGTCACTCCTTTAGTCATAAAGGCTGGCAGCGACGCAGATTCTAGGGCGGACTGTAATTGCGATGCCAAACAAGCGTGCGAACTGCGTAGCCATTTCAGCCAAAAGTTGTGCAGTCCGTCTGGGCCTGGAGATTTCCAATTAGAAAAGGGACGGACTGCACTGGCTACGTCTGTGCTGTTAATGTTAATATCTTCCATTTCCGGAATAAGTTCGCATGCTCGTTCAACGTCACGCATCCATTCCCCCTCTGTGTGGGTGACAGGCACCGCCCAAATGTTACGCCAAAACGAGCTTGTCGCTTCAGCATTTGGTAGATGCCCACCATCCACACCTTGATCTGTTCGCTGCCAGTCTCTATACACCCACCTTTGGTCCCTTTGGAACATGCAGTTCACGTTATACCTGTCCACGCGTTTTTTGTACCTGCGTATTCGGTTTGCCCATGCATAGATTTTTTGCTTCAGGAAGTCGATGCGCTCTGTGACACGCGACATATAATCCTGAGGTCTGATGTCAGTCCCCAAGAATGCCCGTTTCATAAAGCGCATCACTCTCGGGCGAGTTTTCCCGGTCCTGAAGCAGGACAACTTGCCGATGAGTACCCTTGCCCCGGCAATACGGCGCTCAATCCTGCATTGCCACGCGGGTACGGCGCACCTTGGTCGTATAGTAGGGGTTTCTGCTAAAAGCTTAACACCTCCTATACGACATGCCGCAACAGCTGCACAATACAGGATTGAGTGGGTATCGCCGAGGTCTTCGCTATTGTCTAGGTAAGTAGGCAATAACGAATCAAGAGCACACACCAGCGAAATGTTCCGTCTATGCATAGGTAACCGAGGCAGGCGTGGCCTAATATTGTGGGGCGTGGACCGATATTCGCGAAGCGCAAATTCCAAAGCGGCCTTA
Organism: Herminia tarsipennalis; assembly: GCA_945859575.2. NCBI lineage: Eukaryota > Metazoa > Arthropoda > Insecta > Lepidoptera > Erebidae > Herminia > Herminia tarsipennalis. The sequence goes on along the minus strand of OX243849.2, from coordinate 4,512,437 downwards.
ATCTCCTCATTGCACTGAGTACTTACCACAATAGCCGCGGTATCCGGCCCCGTAGCTTCACAGTCAACTACATTTGTAGGAACCTGTACCGGGGCAGGGATCTCGCGGCTAGTCTGGGCGTACTCCGAGCGTAGTCTCTCAAGTGCGGCCTCATCTAGCAGATGACAGTGCTGAATGGCCCGCACTTGGTCCGATAATCGTTGAGCCGAAACGTTGACAGTCGGCTCAAGCACCTGAAACAGAGGCAGCATCCGTTCACGGTACACAGTAAGGTTAGTTCCCCCCTCTGTAGCCGCATAATATGCATGACGTTCTCGTTCATCGATGTCGTCCATCGCATGCGGCACACATCACCACCGACAGCGGGGACCCTGTTTGAGGCCGGTGGGCCTCGGGGTCCTAAGCTGGTCGGCGGCCGGCCTCTCCCTCGCCGACGCACAGGTGGTGGCGACGTTGGCGGAGAGAAATACTCGTCACTCGACGAGCTCGACGCCTCAGCAACGGCTGGTGTTGAATCCTGTGCGAGGCGGAGCGGAGCGACGAGTCCGGGGGTGGAGGGTGTGCTTGTAGATGTAACTGGGCTCTGCTTCGAGTTATCATAGTTTAAATCGTGCATTTCTGTTGTTCATGTGGTTTCATCTTGACAGATGTCATTTTCCTGTTTTCTATTTTGTATGGTTTTCTTGTTGATATTCTGATTTACGGCGTTTTTTATAGTTTATTGAATGTAATAAATACTTTACTAGGTTGTTATAATAATTTATGTGTGATTTATTATTATTATTATTATGTATGTCGTTTCCATATCACGGGACTATGGAGTCCCGGTCATTTGGGAGGCGTGCGTGGGGCCGAAGCCAACAGGTAGAGGCCCGTTAGACACTTTAATCTAAAGGCTATGTGACACAAACCGGCGAATATCGTTGTATACACTATATAAATGTACCCAACGACATTCCCCGGTTAGTGTAAAAACTATTGTCAAAAAGTGGTAGCTAAGAAACTGGGTTATGGAGGTGATGTGTTAGTGGAATGGTTAACTGGTACTATTGAAGGACTATGGCGCCTGCCCTGCAAACACATGGTAAAAACACACGGACAAATGGGCAGGCGGTGACTCGCCACTCACTAGATGGGCCCCCTTCTGGCCGCCACAGGCATACGAGCCAAACAGGCGACAGGGAGCAACATGGGTGTGAGCAGCTTGGGGTGTCGAGCGGTGCGGCGCCGGTTTCACCATCACGAAGAAGGCCCGTGAGCGGGTTTCCCCGTAGTTATGCCCTTGAAAATGACACTTCCACCCCCGAGCATACAAGCTCTGGCGACCTCCCTCTGGCCGGCCGGTTAAGGCAAGCCAGAGTTGAGAGTCCTGCGGGCGCTCTTGGTGTTCCACTCCCGCCGGCCAGTGAAGGCAAGCGAGAGACGAGGCCCTGACCGACTCTCTGAGGCATCGGAACCGCAGTGTCGCCACGCACATTCAGCTCGCCACAAAGCTGCCTTGCGGTTTGTGTACTCTTATTTCACCCTCATGAGACATTTTTTATTGGTGTTATAAGGATTTCAAGAGCTGCTACTATGCCCTCAGAGTGTTGCGTTAATCTCATATAGGGAGACAACGACTAGCCCCGAGGGGTTTATTATTATTATTATTATTATCTTCGTATACCGAGTCGTTCCCAACGTATTCGTCGGACTTAAACACATTGTTCCACTTATTATATTGACTTATTTGTTCTGTCACTCAGTCAATTAAAAAAAAATGTATTCCTGAAAGATCCTGGATCCTGGAGAAATCGAGAGAACTCTTCAAATATTAAAGGCACACCTATAGTGATTTAGCTATATTTTATAGTGGTTCGTGCATTTACTCTCAAAAAGTAGCAATTGGTGAAGTGGAACTGATTGATAAAGACCACAGATGATCAGCGGAACTATTAATTATTTCACGCTTTGCGATTAGTTACTTGAATATAGTATTGCGTAGGTTTTTATTTAATTAGCTATTACACAACGTTATAAAGCTGATGGTGATACCATTTGAACCCCTCAACAATTTACGGCCCTGCATCGAGAAAAGCAATGTTTTATAAAAGTATTTGAACAGTTGTCATTAGGCTATTGTTACTTAACCACTAAAAAGTGAGAAATAAAAACTGGTTTACAAAAAAATTTTACCGACTTCAAAATTAAATGCAAGGCAACTAAAAAGAAAAAAATAATACTGAGCAACAAAAAATAAATAAACATTTTTAAGCTGGTGCCATGAAATAGTAGTTTTTTTGTTTTATTTGGCACTAACTTCTTGAATTTAATTTTGAAGCCGGTAATATTTTTGGTAAAAAAGTTTTTATATATTTAATAATTAGTTCCCAGCACTATGGCTAATATTTAACTATATATAGTTTTACCCTTGTTGTAAGCAGACACATAAGAGTATGTGTAGCGACTAAGGCTGATTTCATTTTATGTTCCAAGTTTTTAATAATATAGTTTGCATCAGTCCTTTAACATGGTGTACAGTATATAAGTGGCAGCTCCTTACCCCCCATATCAAGTTTATAAACTTTAAATTATCGTAAAATGGCAATTTGAAAAGAGTGGCCGCGAGTTTTTATTGCCAGGTTTGAAACATGAAGCAATGATGTGTGATGAACTTGGCATAATGAAGAATCCCGACAAGACTTGTCGGGATTCTTCATTATGCCAAGTTCATTTTTTCAAAATGTCTGTTCATCATCACGGTCTGATCACTATATTAAAACGGGCTCACCAGACTGTATGAAATAGTTTCAACTAGGTGAACTTTTAGAATCATTTTTATTACTATAACTGTAAGTCAAGTGATCTGCTACGTATAACTTCGAAGTAGTATGCAGCAGATTTACGTGGCGTGCGCTCGCGCGTCGGGTCTGTGAAGTTCACTTCATATAAACCGAACTGCCCCCTGGAAACAAAAAATATGCTAGTTGACTGGCATGTTGGTCTAGTAGTTAGTGATTCTCACTCCTAAGACGGAGGTTGTGGATTAAATTTTCACCCCGGTGAAATCTTAGCACGATTTTATTCTCTATCTGGGCGTAATTTCTGTAAACTATGTCTATTTTTAATTTGAAATCAATAAGTATGTTTGTCAGTTTAGGTTTGGTTGCCATAGTTTAGAATCTATATACTGGGTGGCGCAAAAGTAAAGACCCTATTTGGTTCAGCTATAACATTTTTTCTAAATTAGAAAACTAGATTTAGATTTTTTTAAATGTATATTTGTGCCATTAAATTTCGTACCATTAGGATTTAAAGATGATGTCTTTTAAATGGTGACCTCCAGAGTTGATACACATTTGAGCCCTATTTATGACATTTTGCATAACTTGCCGTAACACTTCCTGCGATATGTTCGTTATTTCTTGACGAATGTTTTCTTTTAGAGCTGCGAGAGTCTGTGGCTTGTTCACATACACCCGAGATTTCAAAAAACCCCAAAGAAAGAAGTCTGGACTGGTCAGATCGGGTGATCTTGCAGGCCAAGGCAAATCGCCAAAACGAGAGATAACTCGGCCTGGAAAAGCGTCCCTCACTAAGTCCATAGTGTCGCGCGCTGTGTGTGCCGTAGCGCCGTCTTGTTGAAACCAGATGTGCTCCAGCCCCAATTCGTCCAAACTGGGTATCAAAAACTCACGTAACATGGTTCTGTAGCGTTCTCCAGTGACAGTTATCGCATTGCCTCCAGCGTCTTCGAAAAAATAGGGTCCGATCACTCTGTCAACACAGATGCCACACCATACAGTAACTTTTAGTGGGTGTAGAGGTGTTTCTTGAATAATGCGCGGATTATCAGTGCCCCAGAACCGAGTATTCTGCTTATTGACATGCCCTGAGAGATGGAAATGCGCTTCGTCACTCATAACCAATTTTGAAGGAAAATCATCCTCTTCAAGGTTGAGGTTTATGACGCGCTGGCAGTAATCTAGACGAGCTCGGTGGTCAGCAGGCAGCAGCTGATGAGTCATTTGAGTTTTATACGGGAACATCTTTAAGTCTTTCACCAAAATACGCTGCAGGGTCCGTCTGGAAATGCCCAATTGCGTGGCACGTCGCCTCGTTGATGTTTCTGGACATTCTTCCACATCTTTGCGCACAGCATCGATATTTTCAGCTGAACGGCCTGTTCTTGGTCTCCCAGACTTAGGTCTATCCAATGCTGATCCAGTTGCTTCAAGGCGTGTGGCAAAGCGTCGAATTGTGCGACCAATCGGTGCCGGACGGTGGGGAAATCGTCGACTAAATTCACGTTGTGTTCTTATCACTGATGAATTATTCCGTAAGAACATTGACACAATTATTCCACGTTCTTGGGGAGTAAAACGGTCCATGTTTATTTTCAGTGTATTTTACATTTGTTCACTACACAATTTTCAACAACAGAATGACAGAAAATGTCATATAAAAAAAAAAAGTATTTTCTTTAGTGCCAGTACTTTTGCGCCACCCAGTATAATTAGATCATTCAACAGTGTGGCAGTGAAAATGACAATAGTGAGGTAGCGACAGATGATGAACACAATATAATGATCTTGATGATGATTATAGTGATATTAATAGTGAATGAAGTGGTGATAATGAATGATCAGTTTGAGAGTGAATAAATTGATAATGATGTTGAATGTGCGGTCATGTTAATAACGAAAATAGTGAAAAGGCAAAAAATACGAACTATTTACTACGTACTTAAAGTTTGAATTTATATTGGCTTGTTTAAATACTACCTATATAATAATAATGATTATGTGATTATTGTGTAAATTGTTAAGATGAATTTCGTATTTAGTTGGTGGTATAATGACAAATAAATTCAGCGTAAGTGCTATGTAGGTTGTTACGCGTCGGTGTTATAGACGGACCGTCGACACCATTTATCTACGCTTTGGTGTAAGAGGCGGACCGTTGACACCATTTATCGAAGCAGTGCAGTTGCGGACCGGCACGAGGCGTCGAGTCAGCACTACGTGATTTCCACATCTCGCCACTTCGATTTCGCAACCGTCTTTCCATAGTTGTAGTTTTAGATTTTAATAAAGAACGATTCATTCTTGGTACATACATCGACCATTTATCACTAGTTTTAGATTTTAGTTTAATGTAATTTATAATTAAATTTATTTAAGATGTATAGACTTTCTCTGCAACCTCCGGCTCCAGTTAACGTAATTGGCGCAGTCGGTAGGATATTCGCGGGCCGGTTCGCGATAATTAGGAATATCTCAAATCGATATCCGCGTTCGCGAGTCACCCGGGTGGTTTCCAAGCACCTTCAACGAATATCCGGATCTTCGGAAGCTGAAGCCAGAGGCGTATCCAGACATCGATACTGCAGAGGGGCCAACTATACACTTATTGAACCCAGACGGAACATCCGACCAGAAGAAGTAAGATGAACACCAGTGGTCTGGCAGCAATATTTGCCACTCCGCTTGACAAATAGTTGCTGTTCTTCGGGGGGAGGTGTTACGCGTCGGTGTTATAGACGGACCGTCGACACCATTTATCTACGCTTTGGTGTAAGAGGCGGACCGTTGACACCATTTATCGAAGCAGTGCAGTTGCGGACCGGCACGAGGCGTCGAGTCAGCACTACGTGATTTCCACATCTCGCCACTTCGATTTCGCAACCGTCTTTCCATAGTTGTAGTTTTAGATTTTAATAAAGAACGATTCATTCTTGGTACATACATCGACCATTTATCACTAGTTTTAGATTTTAGTTTAATGTAATTTATAATTAAATTTATTTAAGATGTATAGACTTTCTCTGCAACCTCCGGCTCCAGTTAACGTAATTAGGTGGTAATTAAATCAGTTCTCACATAAGTTGTGTGTGTGTGTGTGTGTGTGTATGTGAGAGAGAGAGAGAGAGAGAGAGAGAATAGGCCGTTATTTTATCAGTAAGTGACAATTCTTTACTTTTTCTATTGTTCTTTACTTTATTATTATCTTTACTTTTTCTATTGTTTTTTTTTATTTTGTACGTATCTTAACGATCGGACTTCACCTGGGCTTTTAACTGTAAATCAGCTCTGTGTCGTGACTTATGCTGAGCTGAAGTCTCGTTGGCACAAAAACGAGACGTGCATAAAAATAAAACCCATATTTTACCTACAAATATGTATGAACCGTGTCTCTATCTACGAAATACTCATATATAACAGTTGCCGCAAAAGTAATGTTATAATTTAAATTGGCTACCATCATGTTACAAAAATATATATTAAATGTTTATTTAGCCAATTCAAATAAATAATTACTTTTGCGCCACCCTATAGTAACAGAAAGCCGGCTACCTACAACAAGTGAAAACAGGCCCGAGCATAAATCTTGGTTAAAAGCCAACCGTAATTGAGCGCGTTGATTGTACGTAACATGCGCCTCTGTGTGTGCATGGACTTGTTGTTGATGGCTTAAGAGCCAATGAAAGATTACGTATGTTATGTACTTTACCAAAACTGGAATGTTGCGTAGAGTATCCTGTTTGGGACCTAACTAACTTATATCTACAATTCATGAAGTATGACTGCCTTACAAAAAATAAGGGATAACAAAAACGTATTTGACCTAGTCTGCCATTTTGTAATTTTCAAATAAATTACGATTATTATTAAAAATAAAACAACGGCAGACATTTATTCCGTTACTAAGAACCTAACAGATAGTTTCGAGATCAAACAATCTCATATTGTTTGATCTCGAAACTATCTGTTACTCTTGTCAAAAATTGTTGAAAATTGTCAACTACGTTCTTTAAATCGTTTTAGATATTATATTCAACAATAACGATAATATACTTAAAAATTACAAAGTGGTAGACTCGGTCGAATACATATCAAATACCTTTAATTTTTAGTACCAGTTAGACCTCACGACCTCGTGCGCCCTGAATCTGCTCTATTTGGATTTTATAAGTGGTGGGTATAAAGGATTCACTATCCAATATTCCAGGTACATATAGGTAAGTACATACACTCATTGTCTCTCAAACTATGACCTGTGAGACGCCCTTCTGTGCTTATATATTTTGAGTATTTATACTTACGTGTAACCTTCCAGCCATTCGAAGTTATCCATCAACGTCCAGTAAGAGTACATCGACACGTTGATGCCCTCATTTATAGCCAGCAAGACCTGTTCCAAATGATCTCTTATGAAGGAAATCCTTCCATCGTCATGCAGATTGGATCCCGTCGTGGAGTACCCGTTCTCAGTGATAATGATCTCGACATTGCCGTACTTTTTTTGGAGCCATTGCATCTGATGTCGTATGCCTTCAGGGTAAATCTGATGAATAAAATGGTAAACCTGGACAACTGTTGCAGTGTTAATTTTAAGTTTTTTAACCCCAGAGGAGAAAATAAAATTGAGAGAGGTTTTAATTACAACTGAGGGCAGCCATATTGCTTTTTAAAAGAAGAATATTGTTGTTATATTGTACGGCGGTCAATGTTAGTAGGATTCGCAGGATATAAGTGCACTTTGATAGTTCAATGGGATGGAAATCCGACATGACAGCAGAGAGACGAGTTGCAGAACTAACTGATTAACATGCATTTAAAACCGGTCACCATCTATGAAGTGACTGTGGTAACGTGGCTTAACCTCGCAGATATCACAGACCAGATGTCCTTATTTAGTGAAAAATATTTCACTAACGAACCAAAACTTGCTTACCGGCAAAAACGTATTATAGCCATAAGTCCACATTGGATCACTAGCAAAAACTGCGTTGATTTCAGGCACACTCGAAAGGAACTGGTGGGCGTTAATCTTTTCCCAAGGCTGGACTGGTCGCACAAGCCGCGTAGTGTAGTGATTCATACCGTAGTAATCGTAAGTGCCTGAGGAAAATTATATAAGTTATATAACTATGAGTGACAAATCTGTATGTTTTCTACCAGGCAACCAATACATAGATTATCTTCTGAAGCCTTTGTCCTATTTGTGATTCAAAATTCTTTATTCACTTAACAAAACAACACTAGTGATACATATACATGTAATGCCAAGTTCGCAAACAATAGGTAAAGCCGGAGAAAAGAACAAGGCAATAGAAACTCTTGCACTTTTCAAATTGCCAATTTTAACAATGTTTGTATGTTTATAAACTGGTTTCAGGTAAAGTAATGTGTAATAAATTGACAAAGGGGTTAAAATTCTCGTGAAAACCTACTTTGTCACATCATAATAGGTCCATGGGTTTGAAGTGTGTGTGAATGAGATGAAGATAAAACCCAGTGTGTACGACGAGAAATAAATAAAATGGCTAGAAAAGTACACCGATGAACATTTGTTTTAATATAACTTACTGCATATTGCGCTTCCATTCATAGTTACTTATAATTGAAAAATTGAATACCTACTAGTAAAACATAATTTAAATACCTACATATATTAGCGTCCTACCTAATCAGCTATTAACATGGTTTTTAAATCGGGTGAACTAAATCGCCTAAAACTATTTTATTTCGGGGTAAACTTAATTTACGTATGGTCCGGTGAATTAAGTCTGTAAAATGGTATACCTACTTAATTCACTCAAGTGAATTAGCTGGATGCATTACGTCTACCAGATCTAAGAATCGAATTCACAATGTCTTGCACAGCAGTGACATGCATTTTTCGTGCACTATTGAGACAATTAAACTTTTTAGTTATAATTAGGTACCTTTAACTAATTCTATTTCTTCTTCAGTGAAGGGCGGTAGTCTTGACCTGGTATATCCAAGTTGTCTGCTGACGTTTTTAATCGTCTCTTCAACTATTGGTGGCCAACCACCTATTTTTGAATAAATGGCATGAGAATATCTGCCTGTCTAGATAAAAAAAAACATATAAAATTTTCTGTTTACGAATAGTCATAACTTGCGTATAGGTAAAAAATTAAGACTTAACTTACAAGAAACTCTCTTGCTGTTTCAGTCAATGTTTCATCTTCTGGTGAATTCGGAATTAGCCAAAGTAAATGGTTCGTAATAGATAATTTACCTGAAAAAGAACAAATCTTTGTAAAATACACAAAGTTCTTTAAAAAATGACTTCAGATCAAAATCCTAAGTCTATTTACGAAGGTTGTAGTCGTAGGTATCTTAAGGGAGTCCACTCTGTAGATATTGGACATTAAAACAACAAAATGTTCTGTTTATTAGTGGGCCCTCAAGCAAAATCCTGGACCGCTTACTCCAATAGACATAAATTCAGGTCGGGCTGTTGACTGTTTACCAAGGTATCAAAGAAAACTGGTTAATAGGACTATTCTCGACTCTAAATTGAATTTATTTCAGACAGCTTTAGGACGTGCTTCACCGCTATATTATATCATTACGTGGACGTCTGACTGACCAACCAAAATACACACCACATATACACTGATGGTACTAAACACGATAGACATCGCTGGCAGCCACCTTCGTTCTCAAAATTCCACATAACACTACCATCATTAAAACATACAAATTACACTCGTAATGCACCATCTTCCAGGCTGAACTAGTAGCGGTAAACCAAGCCGACCTCACAGTTAAATTTGTAGCCGGGTAAAGCATAACACCCCGATTTTCCACTTTTCACTAAGCTGCGTGTGAAAGATGGCCAAAAGTGCAAGCGGAAGTAAATCTGACAAAAAAAAATAATAACAACAAGGTAAAATTATCAAAACCTGGTGCCCTACACTCACACACTTACACAAACTTATACAAACATTCGTTCTCGTTCACAAGACGTTCAAAACACATCGTTTTCGTTTTTTAGAATTTTTAAACAATTTCTCGATCTCCGCATCCATTTTTGTGAATTTTTAACCGACTTCAAAAAGGTTCTATGTTCGTCTGTATGTATTTTTTTTATTAAACTTCTTAACAATTAACAGCTCTGCATTGGTAAAAGCAATATTTTGTAAAATAAAATGAGCAGTTGGTGTTATGTTATTGTAGCTACAATACAATATAGCACGACTATAAGACATCTCTCTCAATCAATGAATCAATCAAATAATGTATTTGTAAAACATAGGTAAATACATACAATGTAGTCTTATAAATAAATAATTATGTTTTGTCATCCAGACATACAAATATTGAACATTATATTAAATTAGATTATTAAAACATTAGAATATTAAAAATTAGTACATGTCATTGGAGAATTAAATTGTATTACAGTAGTCAATTGAATTATAAATTAAAACATGCCATTTTTGAATTAAATTGTATTACAGTTAGAAAAAAGTTATGAGAATAAATAAAAAATTACAATATTATGCCATTTAAAAGTCATTTATATTATAATAACATTTGTCAAGGAGTAGTTTATGTAATGATTTTTTTAATTGGGCCAATTGTAAGGTTTTCCGACGGTCAGGTAATTTATTGAAGATTTTGGGGCCATACCATAAAAACATTTTTCCATAAGTGTTGTCCTACATTTTACTTGTCACAATTTATTAGCATACTGAGCGAGTACAGGACCTCTTCGAACGTTTGATAGTTGATGAAATAGATGAGTATTAGTTTTAACAATTACAATAGTTTGTAGTATAAACAAGGAAGAAAATGTCAATATTTTTAAAGATTTAAAATATGGTGTACAACTGTCCGTTGACTTTAAACCACACATAGCTCATAAACACTTTTTTGCATTTTGAATACAAGCTCTCGCTCTGTTGAATGGCCCCAAAATATTACACCAAACCTTAAAATTGCATATCATTCCATGATATGCACTTAACAACGCTTCATTACTAACTTTCTTCGAAAGTTGTCTCAAAGCATAGGCAGATTTACTAAGACGTTTACACACCTGTTCTACATGTGCCTTCCAATTGAGTTAGTGATCGATAATCATATCTAAGAAATTAGCCTGATTTACTCTTTCGATTTTCTGGTACCACCCCTACTCATAAAGTGATGTGATTTTTATTTCTCACTTACCCCAACGTGTGGGGTGGTAGATAGATCATGGATCGCTCTTTTAAAAATATTTAGAGGTGGTGAATATCACTTTTCGATTTATTTTATGAACGAACGCTAGCTTCGCTCGTATACTGAACGCAACAATGAGCTTTAAGTATCTCGACTCGCGCGTACCACGCGTGAATAGCGGGCTAGTCAAGATGCCGGCGAATGACACGCCATTACGCGCGAGTGAAATCCTCTCCTGCGAATATGTAAACGCACACACACACACACACACACACACACAAACACACACACACACACACACACACACACACACACACACACACACACACACACACACACACACACACACACACACAACAACCAAACACCTTCAATCAAATTAAAAATTAGTTAAATTTAGCAGAGCATATTGTATATTTACAATAAACTCCCTCTTGAGGCGGAGAAGAGAAAAAAAAACGTGGGTGTTTACTTACCATTGTATTTAGGTCTGAACTCCTGATCATAAATCCTCCAAGCCTTAGCATGAGCGACCAGTACGTACTTGTTACACAAGTAAGATGCTACGCTTTGGTCCAAACCAGGAGTTGGCGGTATTGGAGAACCATGATACCAATCGCATTCAATTTGGGGTTCGTTGATGGTGATCCAAGTCTTAACTCTATCTCCAAAGAGGGAGAATACTATCCTCGCATAGTCGGCATACCAGTCTGAGACGAGGGGGTTCGTCCAACCTCCTGCAATGCGAACTACGTATTAATAAGTAATAATTCGACATGGGAATATACGCGATTAAACTATACATGCACCCGTCGGTCCACTTGCAGAATCCACCTCAAAAAATAAGGTACGTATATACTCCCGTGTCTAATTATAGTGAGTTTAAATGTTAGAATATACAAATTCTTTGTGTGCTGAGATCAAACGGAGCTGAAAAGGATTTCAAATATATAAGCTAATGTGTACACATAAATTAAAAAGTTGATTATCTTCAAAGCGGCAGAACGGATTTTCTTCAACTAAGTTATTAACCGACAATTAAACACTGGACCTAGCTTTATGAAAGAATAATTATTGTCACATAAAATAACATAAAATCTTTTATTTATGTTTGTTAATTGTATAAAAAACTGAAAATGTAAAATAATGGTCGTTTTTAAATTTAGTACCAAAAAATCAAATCAATTGTTTCGCGTTTGTTTTAGTTTAGCAATAAAATGTTATAGATATAGTGTCTCTGCCTCATGCATTTTTTTATACTGAAGTCATCATGTTAACCCCTGAATAATGTACCAGGATCCTGACAATGCTTGAAGATTGGTACAATCAGCGAAATACAGCAAGAAATGTTAGTGTGACCCGGTGACCTACCGGGTCACACTAACATTTCTTGCTGTAAAAATAATCTAGAAACAGATACAACGAATCCCTTACCCTTAATTCACAATCATACTAATAACAGGAGAAAAGTCCTCATCACATAAAATGAGGACAAAAGATCAATTCAATATCATTAACAAAATAAAATGATCAGTCGGGATCTGAATTGCAGAAATCAGTAGTGGCAGCAAATTTTATATATAAATAGCCTACTGGGGGCAAATGTGTAAATCCGCCACTGACTGGGATTCAGAGATCCATGCTCGATAAGGTTCATTATAAGACAACTGATTGGGTGGCAAACATGCAGGACAAATAAAAGAGCAGATAGCTGAACAGACTAGCCTCATTACAGAAAAACCTAGTTTTAAATTATATGTTAACACAGAAATTTTACTTTCAGTATCAATCTCAAATCTATATTACAATAATTAATATTTTCAACAACTAAAGCAGGCAATATAAGGCCCGTCGCAGTCATTTTTCATCGCAAGGTTATAATTACATTTGTCATCGTCCGTACCCGATTTATTTATAAAAAAACTAATCTATGTATCCTTTTGCGCTCCTATTTATTGTTACACATTGCCTTCAAATGGCCTTTTTCCACTACACGCATCACAGCTGTTTAAATCGACACTCGTCATCCGTATGGCTCGATTTTCGGCATGCGCCCGCACCGATTTGATGCAGGCCGTCATTATCTTGCTGTGATATAAATAATTAAACACTTTGAAGTTGATGCCATCCTGGGATCAACTTCTAAATGTTTAATTTATTTTTTAATGACCTTATATTTTATATTTTTGAAGTCGGCTTTTATTTTTTTGTAAAAAAATATTTTTATTTCTCACTTTTTAGTGTATTAGTTTGTAGTTGATATAATTTACAATAGCATAATCCAAACTCCTCATTTTTTTTACAAAATGTTACGTATTGCGATACAAGGCCTTTGATTTTTAAGGAGTTCACCTGAGACTATTACATGATTTAATGGAGGCGAAGTATCAGGTATCCAACACGGTACTCGTTGTATACTCTCTCTCTCTCTCTCTCTCTCTACTGTACTCATGTACGAATTACAACAAAATACACCCAAATTACTATAGGTGTGCCTTTAATATTTGAAGAGTTCCCTCGATTTCCCCAGGATCTTCAATCATCAGATCCAAACTATGATGACAATGCCTTTCAAATACAAAAACAATTTTTCAAATCGGTTCAGCCATCTGGCTGCGGTAACAAACATAAAAAAAGAAATATAGTCGTATTAAGAACCTCCTCCTTTTTGAAGTCGATTAAAAATGCTTGAAAACGGCACATCTGTAAATAAAAATGCGTAATATTTCCAGTATTTTCGTAAATTAAAAACATACGCATTTTTATTTATTTGACATTTATTAAAGATAAAAAGCTTGAATAATTTTGTTATATATTTAAGCACATTAAAATATTCTTTAATTTAGTCTTTATTTCATAAAGTTAGGTCCGGTACTTTTGAAGAAATTGAAGATTTTATAACCGACCCTTTTTTTTTGCGGTCCAGTGTAGTTTTCTAATAAATAAACCGTATTAAAATTGGTTTATTCTTTTGGGCGCTATGACACCACAGACCGACACATACTGTCCGAATTAAGTAAAACTAGAACACCAGACGCAACCAATACCAGATAGAAGTCAATCAGAACCACAGTGTTATTTTTCGTATTATATCCGTCACGTATAGTATCCAAATACATCTACTATAACAATAAAAACTAACCAAGATCTTGTAATATTTGAGGCATTTCATAATGGAATATAGTGACCACGGGCTCGATGCCTTTCTCCAGTAGACCATCGATCAGGTTGTTGTAGTATATCTTGCCCTCCTCGTTGATAACGTTGGGGAAACCATTTGGAAGCAGACGAGGCCAGGATATTGAAAATCTATAAATCAACATGCTTTATATTAGATTAGCTATTGCCTTTGGCGAGTCACGTGTGTACCAGTTTAAACTACATACATATTTATGAAACATTCGTATCAGCCAAACGATTTGCCCTTGATCGGGTCCTGCCTTGGCTGTGTGCTATCTGAGTCTTCCTTATAAAACATATTAGTGGTGTGGGCTTATATAACCGGCGGCCTACCGTTAGAATTCATATAAGTACGGGATAGAAAATAGTACTTACCTGTAGAACTCTAGTCCCAACTCGGAGATCATTTCAATATCTCTTCTCCATAGGTGGTATGATTCACAGGCAATGTCTCCATTGCTTAAATCTCTAACGGAGTTAGGATAAGTATGTATGAGGTGATCCCATTTACTCTCTGTTTTACCTGTAAGTAAAGAAATACCTATTAGTTATATTTCGGGACTTAATCGCGTGAATTATTTAAAGGTACGAACCTTTTATTTACCCGACGTTTCGAATACAACATTAAAAACAATAAAGAAATACCGTTTAGTATGATTCACGATCATCCCGCCTGAGACGAATTTTCCTTCATACGTATAAGGTGGAGGTGTCTCGTTTGAACACCGGCGCAGAAAAGAGCTTGACGACAAGCAAAGTAAGAGGATAAGCTCAAAACCAGACTACTTACGGATTTAATGTAATTTTAACGGAATTGTTCTGAAATGCCTGAAGTGTGACCGAACGTTTTCTAAAAAGATAGGCTATATTAGCCATCTTCGAGCACATGAAACGATAAGTCAACAAGGCCCACGTAGAAGCCCAAATTAGTAGTCACTGCAGCCGAAACCGGCAAGGAAAATTATTTGTTTAATATTTATTAAAAATTAGCATAAAACAATGATAAAAAAAACTAAGTAACATTCAGCCCCATTGTCATCAAAAATCTGTGTTTAAATGGTTTTTGCAATGAAAGTACAAGAGCCCGGCAGCCACCCGCAGCGACGTCGGTGAGGCGACCGCGGCGCGCGGGGCTGCGGCGACGACGACGCGACGGTACAAAGGGCAGCGCTCTCGCCCGGAAAAACACTCGGAGCAACGCTTTGTATTTACGTCCTTTAATTAGACAAGTTTACAGAGTGACGCTGCTAAAAATGAATATGACCCAAAAACGAAAACTTGCGTTTTGAAAAGCAGATTAGGTAGGAGAAGGTAGCGCTATCAGTTAGCGGGAACACCAACGTTTGTTGTGTATTAAATTGGCGGTATAAGACAAACACATTTCAATTGTTCATGAATATATTTAGCATGTATTAGTAAACATAAATATTAAAAAATCTTACAGTTTTATACGAAAAATAAGAAAAGTAATAATTGTCTTTAGACCCGCTTTGACCACGCCTGAGAACGTCCAATTTATTTAAAATAAATAAATAAATTGGACGTTCTCAGGCGTGGTCTCGGTGCCGTTGTGGTGAACGGCATAGGGACCCCTATGCCGTTCACCACAACGGCATATATGATCCCGCCTGAGGCGATACCGATTTTACCTTCCTACTTTTAATTACGAAATAATTATGAGAGTATATTGATACAAATTTTAGTTTTTAACCAAAATATTGCTGTAGTTCTCCTAACTAATTTCAGTTACAGCGGGAGACGTTATGCATGAGTATGTGCGCAGACAAAAGTGCACTCACTCTCATAGTTCTATGGACGGAAACGAGACATGATTGGAGAGTGATTTTGCCTCCGTGGCACAGTGAAAGTATGTAACGACTGCTGCGCAAGAGGTCGTAAGTTTAATTACCACACGGGACACCGCTTTGTGTGTTTCACAAATTGTTGTTCCGAGTCTGGATATGCTTTGTGTTCGAGAATTGTATGTTTGTAAAGTCCCCGCGACACAGAGCTTGTACCCTGCTGCGGGAGTTGTCTTTATATTAAAAGATTTAGCGATTACTTACCACTGATGTTCCAAGCTCCTTCCACTTGGTAAGAAGAAGAACCGGCACCGAACTTGAACCATTGCGGGAATTTGTGGTGCGTATCACATTTTGATACGGCAATTATAGACCTGAAAGTAGAGTTTCAGATTTTTTTTAATAACTAGCATTTGCCCGCACATTTCTAGCAATTGGTCGCACATTTCTAGCAATCTCGTCATTCAACAAATAATCATTTATTGGAACTAAATGTGGTACATATCGGATAGTAAATAATAAAGAGTGACTGTGGGTTTTTTGGCCATGTCCTTTTCTATTGCCATGTTCTTTTAACTCAGACTTAATAACTCGACATAACATCATATAGAATCATCATTTAACACTTGTTTGTATTTTGCTTCCTAAATTATTAAATAACCAGTTATCGCCCACGTTTTGTTGGCCTATCAATTTTGAAAAACTAATTTATCTCATAAAAATAGTCTATGTATTATTCCAGACTATATAATAACCTTAGTTAAAAACAATTGAAGATCCATCAGAATTATCACCAATTTAAAAAACGCCGAACACGACCTCTCGGAAAAAGGAAACGAAATTCTAGATGCCAATACATACTACAGAGAGATTGAAACCACAATAAAAACATGTCTAAACAAACAGGGCAATAGTTTAAGTCATAAACCAAATATGCTCACAGAAAACACCTTAAACTTAATGAAAGAGACTCAACTACTTCACAAACAACATCTAAGCCACAATGAAAAAGCTAGACTTACTTGCCTATTAAAAAAAAAATAACAAAGAGATTAAAAATAACTATAAAGATCACATGAATCCATTTTCACGAGACATTTAAAATCTTCCGGAAGTCTTAAAAAGGTTATTAAAGAACTAAATACTGCAAAACAATGGATACCATCATTGAAAGCGAACGCTCCAAAACAACAAACTCGAGCATATGTCATAAACACCGCCACAGAATTCTACCGACGGCTATATAGCGCCTCCAAAGACCCAATGCACCGGGAAAATATAGAAAGTCTAATGCAGTTAGACTTTCTATATTCAATCAAAATATAGAGACACCATACTTCAAAGAGATCGACATATTAAGTTAATTAGAGAAATTAAAAGATGACAAAAGTCCCGGCACCGACGGAATATCAAATGTAGCCATAAAATTAGCTAAAACAGTGATCCTTTACCCCCTAACGTTACTATTTAATAAAATTCTTGACGAAGAAAAAGTTCCAAAGACATGGACAGAATCAGAAATAATACTGTTATATAAGAAAGGAGACCCAATAGACGTAGGGAATTACAGGCCCATAAGTATAATGTCATGTTTGTATAAATTTTTGCTAGCTGCCTACTGGAAAGAATTAACAACCATTTAGAAAAACACCAACTAAGAGAGCAAGCAGGGTTTAGAAAAGCGTTCAGCACCATTGATCATATACAAGTACTAGAACAAATAATTGAAAAGTATTATGAATTTCGCAGGTCATTATATCTCGCTTTCATTGACAATAAGAAGGTATTTGATTCTATATCTCATCAAAGCATCTGGAAAGCCCTCTACGAACAAAATATAAGCAACAAATACATTACAATCATTCAGTACATCTACGAAAACATTACTAGCAAGATCAAACTAGAAAGTAATAAACAGAGGAGTTAGACAGGGCGATCCCCTGTCACCTAAACTATTCATATCAGTCCTCCAAAACGCTATGAAAAACCTATCTTGGGACAAAAAAGGATTAAAAATCGGCAATGAGCGACTTCACCATCTATGCTTCGCAGACGACATTGTGCTGTCCTCAGAGTGCCCCGTAGAGCTCCAATCTATGATGTTAGAACTTGATAACGCAAGCTTCTGCGTCGGCCTGGAAATGAACATCACAAAAACGAAGGTCATGTCTAACCACCACAGAACTCAAATCCAAATAAATAATAACATTATAGATTACGTTGATGAATATATCTACCTAGGAAAACAGGTATCCTTTCGCAAAAGTAACAACATAGATGAAATAGGCAGGCGTATATCAATCACATGGAAAAGGTTCTGGGGCTATAAAGACGTTATGAAGTCTAACATGGCCTTAAAATTAAAAAAGAAAGTTATGGATTCATGCCTCTTACTCTGTCTCACATATGGCTGTCAAACGTGGATATTTGATTCAACAGCAAAAAGAAAGCTAACAACATGTCAAAGAGTCTTAAAACGCAGCTCACTAAAAATTAAATTGAAGGACAAAGTCCGCCACAGGACGATAAGAAAGCAGACTGGCGTGATAGATGCCTTGTCCTTCACACGAGGTCTGAAATGGAACTGGGCAGGTCATGTGGCACGCTACACTGACAACAGGTGGACGAAGACCGTGACTATGTGGAGTGGACCTCATGGGTACAGAAGCAGAGGGAGACCAAAGGCGAAGGACGAGATAGACATCGTCTTAACATGTAATTCCAACCTGGCAAAAATCGAGATGAGTGGTGATCTCTGTAGGAGGCCTTCACCCGAAGAGGAGTTCAGATGGCATGCATATTAGACTAACATTAATACATTATTTAATATATAACATTATTATAGATTATAGATTAAGAATTTCAACCTTCGTTTGATCGCTAAAATACCAAAGATGTGCAAGCAGACATATGCACGAACTGCTAAATTAAACCACCCCGCATTTTTGTATTAATTACAGTTGCCTGTGTTACGTGCAACAAAGTTATCCCTCGGAACATATCGCTAATTGTTGAGGCTTTTATTAGCGGGCCCTATCGCAAAAGGACCGTCCAAATCCCTTTTTTAGGCTTGGTTTACACCAAGCAAAATATTAAGTATAAAAACTTGTAAAACATCATTATGTTCTTAAGAAGTCTGATCTAAAAACCTGTTTTACATTTTGACGCTTAGTTACTTTGGCCTGACGGATAGTATAATATTAATCAAAAGAAATAATTTAAACACTGCTGAATCACTAAAGAAGCTCTTCATGATAAATTTTATAAATAGTGAGGAACAAAACCTTTTATAGCTAACTATGGAGGAGCCAGGATTTCAATCTTATGGGGTCTTGACCTCGCTGAGGGTAGTTTTTTATTAACGATGAAAAACTACCCTCAGTGACACGACATGTAATTAAACTCGAGCCATTAACCCTCTTCCTGCTAATTTTAAAATTTGGACTCAAAATAAGGACCACTCTAACTCAAACATTTGAGAGGCTTGAGAGGTTACATCGATGGTTTTACGCTAACCAGGTGCACGGGTTAATATGCTCTTTAGAGCATATTAACACATGCACCTGATTAGCGTAAAACTCGATATAGCGTGATTAAGAATTTATAAAAGTAAATGGATTGATGACCCTAGTCCATATAGGGGAGGAGACGTGGAACATCGACTTTCACCCATTTGATAATTAATAAAACTTTATTGATTTATAAACACAACTACGATAGTTTACCAGTCGAAAAGTGTTAATTACTTTTTTCTATTAATTATTAATAAATTATTACGATTATTTTCTTAATTAAATTCTATTTCTTTCGATGCGAATAAGATATGTTATCAGATCGGTGTAGTTACCTGCATTGACTTACCTGGTTATACCTTGCCAGAAAGCCATTAACTTAAAGTTCTCAAACCTATCAAAACATAATCTCCATGTTAAACACTATCAGTTGAAACTATTTGCTCGGTTAATAAAAGATGCTACAAAAAATAACAAAAAATAGCCATGAACACTTTTCGATAGGCAAGCTATATAGGCGTGTTTATAAATCAATGAAAGGTCATTGAGCGAAATCTGACCCGTGAAAAATTTCGTACAATAACCAAACTAGTTTATAATTGTCAAGTTGTAGCTCACTTTTCTTCACCAACCAGCGACATACCTGTATTTTTAGTTGTAGCTGACTTTTCGTTTTTTGTATATTTATTTTTAAACCATTGGATTAAAATATTATTAATATTGAAAAATAAATATTTATTTAAGATAAATGTGTTCGTGCCATATGTGATGCGTGAAAGTCGAAAATTTTGACGTTTTTAAAAAAATACCGATTTCACTTGTCAGTCATGTACGAGTAGGGTGAGAGACTTTTGTGGTTTATTTTTAGGTATCACCTAAACAGTCAGTTAGAAGAAGGAATCAAAAATATTGTAATACAGTTACCGGATCTGTAGAAGATTCTAGCAGAGCCCTTTGTGAAATAAATACAAAAATACTCACCATAAGATAAACGCTACAGGCCACATTATATAAACACACTAAACTTTAATAACAAAGTGTAGCGGTTTTATATGAAGTCATTCAGTAGGCGAAATTAACAGTTGGACATTCTTGGAAAAGTTGATTTTAATTGACAATGATTGTGACTGCAAACAAAAAAATGTATAAAAACATAAAGGTTACCTAAATTATTTATTAATTAAAATTATTTTAAAGTATAATTACTTCATTCGTAACATACTTTGGAAAAGTTATAAGATAAAGTGTGATCTATGGAACTCCATCCTGATCTTGAACATGTCTGGCTGTCCGCCTTTTGTCATGCAGACAGGCATGACAAAAGGCGGACGGGACAAGAAGAAGGATTTTGTGAGCATTTTTTCTTCTTAGGCTAAAATTATATCTTTTTACTTAGAACCAGCGACATACCTGTATTTATCTAGATATCACATATTTACAGTCTCGTAAAAGTTTCAATAGGTCTCGCGCGAAGCCGGCGGTGTAGCAAGTCGACAAGGTTTACGTTGGACTTGAAACGACTGCAACAGAATGTTAACTGCCGTCGGTAAATGTGAGTAGGTATGTTATTATGTAGATCAAGGATAACGTAATGCGTAATAAGTTTAAAGACTGCAGTTAAAATGTGTATCAGTGGAATTCTCAAAACTACTTAATGCATTTATTTGATCACTCACAAACTAAAAAAAAAGTTGAAAATAATAGTTACTCTTAGACATAAAATAAACTGGATTGCCTGGTAATTAAACAATTGTAATTTAACTATTTTAAATAAATGCAACTGCATTTGCAGACAAGACATTTTCTAACCGCTTTTCTAAATGAATTAGTTAATTCATTGAGAAAAGCTGTATGGAAAAACTTTATTATTGTTAGCTTAATTAACACGATTCCTAGTAATGTGCAACCCCTATTGCTAGTATTTTTTTCGTTTTTTAAATTAAAAATAATAAGAGAAATAAATTTAAAAGAATTCATATTATAGTACAGTTATCCTAAAGGAATTACAAAACTGTTAAATATCAAAGATTATTCCATTTATTGTTATGTTTCAAAAAATAATCCGATATTAGTAATTCTACCAAAAGGCAAAATTCGCATTAGAAACCACAACATTACTTGCGAGATATAAAACACATTCGGTGTAAACAAAATACAAGATCTAAAGATAATATCACAAGAATATCTTAACCTCGTAAACTAATTAGTGATTGACGTAGAACCGTTTTATTATGTGCTTAATATTTTACGATAAACAGGCAATTTCAACCTTGAATAAGAGTTCTTTTTAAATGCAACTCCTTCAATTGAACCCTACAATCCGTGTATCGTGGAGGATTTTGCAAACTTTAAAAACACGGACAAATGTACACCCATACTCGGAACAACAATTTGTGGATCACACAAAGTGGTGTCCCGTGTGGGAATTGACCCCACGATCTCTTGCACAGCAGTCGTACACACTTCCACTGTGCTAACTGATTTAAGGAAACCGGCATCTCCTAGAACCACTAACAGGTTAGCTATAAAGTAGCAAAACGTCCAACATCGCGAAACGTCTCATGAGCAATAAGCCTAATAACCGGAATACGAATTTTTACGCTAGTAAGGTATGGGCTGTAGCTAGGCTCTATTATACGTATAACAAAAATAATAAGAAATGCTTTGCTCTTACAACGATTATCACTAGTCGGGTGACTAAAATCAGGTAAGTACTTTTGTGCATGATTATTCATTGGTCATAAAATGCCATTGGCATGAATCGACAATGTGAAAAAAATCCTTCGGTGTTTCAAACCACAACACGAACCATTTAAAAAAAGTCATTAGTACTACATTAGTACTACGTTCGTACCGTGCCCCAAAACGACACGAAACGACATTGTGGGCATTGTATAGTACCTTATGCCATAGTTTAAATTAATAATGCTCTACCTTCATAAAAACTGGATGCTCCGTCGCCACCACATTTTCATTACTGGCGTCCTACCTCTAACAACAGATACCCTACTTTACTGGGTACTAAGACCTATCAGTAACTAAGCGAATCATAAAGTATATCTGGTGTAAAGACGGAAAAATCTACGCTAAGAAAGATGATGACACTTAGCGCGCAATTATAGTACGGTCGGAGGCAGATATATCGAGAGCCTTTCTAAGTTATAAGTTAAGTAACATCCCAGTATTCAAGTATACTGTATTCTAATTGAAAAATATTATAATTATAATGACTGAGGTAATCATTGAATTAAGTAACAGTACATCGGTAAATTTTTTCATCAAAAATATATCTGCTACCCACGCTGATTTATGTATGCATGTAAATATTCGCTCAATGATAAAAAACTTCCCCAAACTACTTTGTTTAATAGAAACATCAGTCGTAAAATTCGATCTAATAATTTTAACAGAAGTGGGGTATATCTGACGTAATATGTAACCTGTTTCAAATATCGGGATATAGAATGCAAACACAGCTACGCCACAACAAAAAAGGGTGGTGGCATAATAATATATGTTAAAAGCTGTTTTAAATTTACGACTTCCACGATAAAAACATATTCCTTTGAGAACATAACAGGCACTCTAATAACAATAAACAATAGTTTGGTACCTGTGTGTGCAATCTATAAACCGCCATCCACGAATAAAACAATATTTATCACTGAACTATCCAAACTCATTGGCAAATGTAATATCTCACTGACATGTTAATAATGGGTGACATAAATATTGACCTTAAATCATATTCTCTGTCCCGGGAATCATACACGAACATGCTATGCGAAAACGGTTTCGCTTATGTAATATCTGAGTATACACGAATTGCGGTGCGGGCGAATACAATAACGCAATCATGCATAGATCATATTTTTGCAAGGATGATAAAGCGCGGAGCGTACTCGGCGACCGTCGATACTGTTCTGGCGGATCATCACGTCACACTGATCGCTTGCACTACTGACAACATGCGAACGCATATACAGACTGCTCCGAAGTTGTTAAGATTACACTATAACAACAGTGGGACATTCCACCAAGAACTGATTAGTATTGATTGGTCTCTTACGGAAAGTATGTACTGCCCTACCCAAATCTATAAGTTCATAGACGACAACTTCAAAAAAGCTATTGAAAAGTCTAAATATACTAAAAATGATACTTACCCTCGTTTTAAACTGCCCTGGGTCAACGGAAATATTTTACGCCTATGTGAAAAGAGAGATTAGTTATTTGGTCTATGGAAATCTAAATGAATCTAATAATGTGGGAGAATAATCCAGTACATTATACCTCGACTCATAAATAACATAAGTCCGTCCCTAAGACAAAGCTTAACTAAAATCAATATTAAAACCAAATGAAAAGTACATTTTTTAAACATCCTGTAGATGCCATGCACAAAACCGGTCTTATACCGGTGAGCTCGGACTGGGAGCACTGATGCACTGGTCGCCCGTTGTAGTAGTTGTCATAATTTTTAACACTGTTAATATTCAGAGTTCCTTTTTATACAAAATTGAAATTTTCATAATTACTAATTTGTAGAATTCCTATTTTTCCGAATTACTTTTTTTTTTAAATGGGTGATGTACTGATTCTAGAATATTCCAAATATGTATAGTTCGATACAGTAAGCATATCGACATCAGGGTCAAAAGTATATCATTTTATAAAATAAAAGCTTTCAGTTAATTAAAAAATAGGTATTCGCCGAGAAATAAGCAACAAGGACAATAAATAAGGACTAGTAAACATTACAATTATTACCTAACAATGAAACAATACATAATATTATACAATACCAAAACCTATTAATTTTACTTGAACCAAAATGGTGAAATTGTTCCTTTTAATAAGTCATCAATAATATTTTGAATTTTAGCATCTTTTAATATAAATTTAGATCGTTTTATCTTTTCTTATAAGTAAACATTAGATGGTTTTTTTTTATAATACATACCTTATTTCTTTTAGAAAGCTAATAAAGCATTATAGTTTGGTTTTTCCTACTTTTTTATTCAATCGAAAGTGCCATCCCTCTAAGGCATTAGTTGTCCTGTGGCGTTCACGGGAACAACTCCACATGTCTAAGCAAATCTTAGTCATCCATTGTTTTTCAAAATAGGATATAAACTTTTGTGTTACAATATCTTCTGCAGCTTCGTTTAAAATATATAAACAAGCTTCAGGTATAAATTTTACAGGCATTAGTGCTAGATTGGACGTAGGTCTTGTACGTATGACTGCTTTCCCGTAATGTCGTATCACTTTCCGCATTTAATGGTATAGACGCATTTCATCTTTGGGCTTTATTTGCACAGCGCCTAATTTGAGTGCCAGTTTTATTCCTACACTGGAAGTAATATCTGTGCTAAAAAGTAGAAGTAGCCTTATTATACGCACTTTCAAATTTTACATCAAATCAATCAATTAAAAATATAAGATTAATAAAATATTTACATAAGGGGCGTCTCAACGGGCCATTTTTTAAGGCAACTTGTGGTGGCAATGCTGAATAGCGATCTATTTTCCGCAATGTTGCCCGGCCAATTTTGTTGTTGTTTCAGTCGCCCTCTATTTTATTGTTGCCGGGTTGTGTAGCACGTTTAGGAGACTGGATCATGCGCCATACAATTATAGACATATTGCCTTATTGGCCGAGCAATTAGTTGCCAATAGTGCCTGCACCAATTGCCGTTAAAAATGTGCCGTTTTGACGCCCCTATAGTAGTAGATAATCGATACAATATTGATTTGACTTTGACTTGACATTAGAATTTTTATTATTTTGTTGCGCAAGGAGTTTATATGCATTACCGAAGTTTATGTATTTTCTGGTTATATGTGTGTTCTGAGTTCTGTAGTATTGGTTCTTCAAACCGGTAGATAACCGATTGATAGATGAGTGTGATTGTACATACGTAAGGAAAATAGTAGAATGTGGATTAAAATAGAACTCGCAAAAAAGTGAATATATAAATATAGTATAAAGGAAAACGATGAAAGTAAAAATAAAAATTCGGAAAAAAAGGAAATTGGAAGATTACACATTTAGGACAATTTTAACTTCGGACTGTATCGCCGACTCCGTATTAATATATCTCAATACCCATAGCTCATTTGTATTATGTACCTAAATATAAGTTTCATATTTTATGTTTCTTAGCATATTGTAACTGCAGATTATAAAGCATTCCGGACAAACCCTTTAGTGGTTTTTGAATTGCTATTTTATACTAAAAGTTAAGAAATAATGAAAATAAATAAACTAAACAAAAACATACATAAGTACGAGATACACGCAAAAAACATAACCCTACCTTACAGTCGGGCAAAATACAAATAAATTACATTGACGGGTCAGTTTGTAAGGTCAAAATACCAGGTTTTTATTGGCTGGACCGATTTTGACGGAACTCTCAATTGCAGGCATGTGATGTTGTAAGGAGTAACTTAGGCTGTGCCCGCGACTTTGCCATGTAGACGCCGACAAAGTCGCTACTATATAGGTATACTTACCTATCATATAGGTATGAGAACTGCAACATAACATTAAGCAACCTTCTGCGGACGACACGGTTATTATGGCTATTACTGAATATAACTAGTACAGGAGCCAGGGAACCATATAGCTGTGATAACATCTATTTATGACACATAAATAAATAAAGAATCACCAGTTCCGAATAATTTACTTTTACATGCCTGCTTTGTTGAATTTTTCACACGTGTATTTAACTCCGCAATTTAGTACATTATAACTAATTTTATCCGACTAATTTCAAAGGCTTATTAAGATATAAATATCTGTATATTTATCTTAAACCTTGAAGATAATATCACAAAAATCGTGATAGTACCTTCGAACATAAAATTATTTATTTAATTTTCGTACGTAATTACATTATTTATCATAAAAATAAATGAACAATGTGAAGTAATTTGAACACGTGTTGTACTTTATATACCGCGTGTAACAGAAAGGTGTGGTTAAATTCCATCAGTGGACAGCCTATATACAATTGCATTATCATATTATTATAACATAGTTATAGTTTTTTTATTTTAGTTAAATTTCAGTAGCGAATGGCCTATGACAATTATTTAAACTCCGTGGGTGCACAAAACAATAGCATTATTATGGCATAGAACTTTTTAATTAATGTTTATTTTAATTGATCAGGATGCTCAGATTTAGAAACAAATTAAACATTTTGAAATTCGTGCTGAATGAAAACATAAAGACATTTCATGGCACCTACTTCAAAATGTTTAATTTATTTTGGTTATCTAGGTAGGTAAATTATTTTTTGCTTTTTAGTTGCCTTGTATTTATTTTTGAAGTCGGTAATACTTTTTTATAAAAAAGTTTTTTATTTCTTACTTTTTAGTGGGTTGGTTTGTAATTCACTTAAGTTACAATTGGCTTATGTCAACTGCTCAAATCCTTTTACAAAATATTGCTTGCCCCTATGCAGCCGTTAATTGTTGAGGAGTTCACTATCAGCTCTATTACATTGTGTAATAGTAGTATGACGAGAATAATGTGCTACTCAATAAAATAAAATTAAAGTAACTGAATCGCAAGCTGTGAAATATTGAATAGATCCGCTCGTCATTTGTGGTCTTCATCATCAGTTCCACTTCACCAATTGGTGCTTTTTAAGAGTAAATGCACGAATCACTATGAAATATACCTAAATCACTATAGGTGTGCCTTTAATATTTAAAGAGTTCCCTCGATTTCTCCAGGATCCCATCATCAAATCGTGATCCGATGAAAATGGGACCAACTTGGAAGTATACCCTTTCAAACACAAAAATATTTTTTCAGATCGGTGAACAAACATACAAAAAAAAAAGACATACAGTTGAATTAAGAACCTCTTCCTTTTTGAAGTCGGTTGAAAAGGGAGAGTTTCATCGAAATTATGCCGACCAAAGACGAAATCCACATATGTTCTTTAATTACACAAGAATGACTATCGAAACTTTTGATTACATTTTAGAAGCTATCAAACTGGAATCTGATTATAATTATGAACGGATAGTATCTCCAGCAGAAAAGTTGTACCTAACCTTGGGGTAAGTAAAACAATGAAAATACAAAATTGATTATAGTAATACTTTTAATGTACAGATTCGGTTACCGACAAGTCTGAAAACATTTTTTAATTAGCTTTAATGATTTTTACGCAAATGCTGATTAGTGTGATTACTAATCACACTAATCAGCCTTTGCGTCAAAATCACATCATAATTTTTTTTTTTTTAATAAGTAAAACAATTTTAAACTTAGTTCTTTTTATATACAGGGTGTAACAAAAAAGTGTGGTCAAATTTCAGCAGCGGATAGTGTATGTTGTCAGTATTGCACCTACAATGGTGCCATAGCTGGTTGCATTATTATTACATAGTTAAAGCATATTCTTTTTGTCAAAATTCAGTAGTGAAATGCGTATGGCATTAGAATTATATCTCTCTTGGTACAAAATTCGATTGGATTATTATGGCATACAACTTTTTAAGTCATACTTTTTTTAATTAATAACTTTTTCAATCATAAATAAACGAATGAAAAAATAATAAATATATTTTTAGGGTTCTCCGATCTTGATAAAATTAGGTATGTGCACTCAGTACTATGGGCACATACCAACCCTCGAATATGACCCCTGAAATGATTTCCTCAATCAACGACATTCTAAGTAAAATAAGCAGAACGTCACTACGACTATTCCAACGCGCGGTCGCCGCTAAACTACAGCTCGACGCTCGTGCTCCGCCGCCCGCACCGCTGTCGTCGAGAACAGCTTCATACAAATCTAGGAACTTTGAACAAGACGCGCGTGCCGCGCCGCCCGCTGGCGTCCAGGACGAGGCCTAAGACATTCCTTGGCTCCGTGTTATTTTCTTTATTTGTTTTATTAATATTTGTAAAATAAAAATAATTAAAAAGTATTTATTGTCGCTAGGTTACAATTTTTGTTTTTACCTTAAGCACTAGATTACTTATAAATGTACGGTACAAGAGATACAGTTACTGTTTCCCAAACTAAGCAGAAGCTTGTATCTCGGTAAACAGGGGTTTGGTCGTGTTTGCTATTACATTTATATTGTTTTGTCTATAATACATATTATACACATTATCCACATATTATTTAAATAAGTATAATATATCTAAATTTCATCAATATTCATTGAGAAGTCTCTGAGTAAAATGCTTGTGACATACGGACGGACAGACAGACGAAACTCTGTTGTCAAACAGATGAGCACAATTAAGAACATAAAAGTTTACAACTGTCTATTGTGATACATAGTTTGAAAAGGTAACATGTGTTTGCAAATCGTTAATTGAGTGTATTTGAGAACTGACGTACCTATCTGTTTTATTACAATCGGGCACCACTTCGAACCACATTGTTTCGAAGATGTTTTGTTCTGTGCTTCTACGGCCGTGAACGATGTTCTTACTTTTTGTACCTAATCATGCAATTGGATGTGGTACCACGGGAGATATTATATTTTTTTCGACATGTATGCATCGTGAGATTTGATCCCGCCTTCTGTTACACGTTGTAAATAAAATGTTTTCTGATAAAAAATAAATTTTCATTAAAACAGCACCAACAATTTTTTAACTGTTGTGTGGAAGCACCATAAAATAATCAATTAATTAATTTAGTATTCTTAGCATAGTTAACATGTTGTAATTATATTGGAACGTATAACAAGTTGTAATTATATTGGAAAATCGTTTGTGAAATAGCGTGTAGCCGGGCCTTAAGAGGGATCTTACGGCCCGGCTACACGCTCCGTCATACCTGCGAGCATGCACAAACCATCTTGCCGTCTACGTGCTAAAGAATGGACTGCGCAGTTTTGGTTTGCACGGATAAACTTGACGTGTTATGGCTGGTCATTCAAGCCAAGCTTCAGTCCGATTTTGTACGACACTATGAGACTTGCAGTCACACTATACGGTGTTCCGTCTTTTTGTATAGTCATGACTGCAGTTTGGCACTGGGCAGGTAAGATGGAGCGTCTAGCCGGGCCATTAGAGATCAAGTCATGTCTATACCTACCTCAGAACACACATATAGCTAGAATCAGTTAGTAGTAAGTCAAAGCGTGTCTCCAATCAGTGCAACGGCGCCATTTGGTTCGCGCATGACATTATTCAAAGTTCGATCGCGGCCGCATGACGTCGCGTGTACTGCAACAAGAAATGCCTAATTGTGCAGTATAAGTTGTAAAAACTCGTCGAAGAATGTAGACCGTATCAAGGGAGGTGTATATTTTCATCGCTAAGTAATTTTGTTGCTCCTTAAGCTGAAATTAATTTTAAAATGATTTATTTACGTTTTTGAGTTATACTACTTCGATAAATTCTCATCGGCGTATTTTTACTCTATTCGTTTTACATTGGTTTTAATTGATGTCATCAGGTGATATGTCATCGTCTCATACGTTGAAAGTACGCAATGAAATTCAAACGAATAAACAACACAACAACAAATAAATGTCGTGGTACAGGGGATTTTGTCGTTTTTCTACAAGTAGCGATGTTAAGTTTAGGCACTTTATATCGATTTCTTCAATCGCGAATTGATCGCGCTCTATATATGAAACAGAAAACAGATAGCCGGAGGAACGAGAATGCATTTTTGTAATAACTAGGTACATAGGTATCAGTTCTATCAAGCACCTACTGAAAACCATTTAGTTATCTCATAAAGGCAATAGCTGATGTATACATAGATATATTGTTTAACGAGAAATTTAAAAACCAAAACTACGAAAAGACAAATGTATATTAAACTCGTCCTGTTTCAAGGTCAATAATTTAGTAACTATGAGGTATTTAATTCAGTTAAATCTAAACCAACATTGTTGTTTACTATTTTATTAAATGGTACAGAAAGGGTTTGGAGCGTATTGGGGGTCTTTAATTTTGATCCTTCAATTTTGTGGGCTTACGCTGTTCGCGCGATTATTTCGTTTCCAACTTTTTTTAAGTACATTTTGAAGTCGTATAGCATAGTGATATTATATTTGAACGTATCCGTGCTTCAGAGGTCACGTAAAAACCCGGTTCAGGCTGTTATCATCTCGCGAACAGTCGTTAGGTCATGTCATAAAGGGTGATCTGAATAATTCTGACACAAGGTTGGCCATTCGAAAAGAAAGATTGTAAATTTTATAATGAAGGCCGATTAAGTGATACTGATAACTTTGATCTCAATAAAACGTTTAGTACGTAATTACCACCTAAGTTCGTACGTTTTTTATTTTCTAGAAAATTGATTGTGGTATCTGTATAATGTTAAATAGTTCAATCCTTTACTTTAATATGTGTAAGACCTATTACTGATTTAATTAGCTCCTATAATGATAAAAAATTTAAAGCATTTGTGATTAAGTAGTTTTAAGTGTTAAAGTACCTACAAAGTACTATACATAAATGCAAATACATACATTTAAACACAATTTATTATTAGTCTACTCTAAGAAGGCATTCTGTGATATTCAAAAAATCAAAATCGTTAAATACAGGTAATAGTTTTGGCTTAGTGTAAAAATTATATTGATCCAACCTAATCTTCCCTACAATTGATTAGATAGGTAAGTATATTAAATTATTAAAAATGAATAAAATGCTTATGTCATTTAATTTTACCCGTGATTTTATTTTTATTTATAAGAATGATTCTAGTAATCTTAAAAATGCAAAGTTAGTGAGACTTGATGGATGGATGAGTGGATGTTTATTACTCTTTCACGGGTAAACAGCTGTACCTATTTGGCAGAAATTTAATGGAGATAGCTTGAACCTGGCAAAGAACCCATAGGTTGCTTTTATCCCGGTTTCCATGTGGGATTTCATTCAAAGTGTAAATTTAGTATAAGTTCGGTGGAGCCGCGGGCGCCAGTTAGTTAGATAATAAACTTGTGCTAACTTGTTGGAACTAAAAACTGCAGATTTTTTTTTAAAGCTTAAAACAAAATAAAAAAAATGAATACATTATAACGAAAGAATTTTGTAAATTATTTCATGATTTTATTGAGATAAAGCGTAAAAATTGCGTGAGTAAAAAATAATTGACCTTAATCATTTTCTTTTTAATAAAAAAACTTCAAATTAAATAATTCAAAACAGCAGTATCGAATCGAATTGGTCGATTTAAAATCGATACTCTGTTGGATGAATGATGTCTTACGATTGAAACGATTCTGTTTATGGTAGGTTCATCACTAAAACGCTCGCGTGACGTCATGCGCGGTGGGGATAAAGTGGCACGCTCTGTTTTCATACTGTCACAGGAACATGTGGCATCTAGCTAGATCTATTATCTGTGATACCTACTGATATAATTATTTTGTGAGTGGTGTGAGTGTGTACGACTGCAGTGCTAGAGGTCGGGTGCGATTTCCACACGGGACACCAATTTGTGTGGTTTACAATTTGATGGTTCTGATTCTGTGTACTTTGTTTCCGGTACTTCCGTGGAAAATAGTACCTTAAGTAACCTTAAGTAAACCTTAAGTAACCCGGACTTTGAAATAAATTCAACAATCAGATTGATATCTACGGCACTAATCTAAATTTATTCAGGAATCAAATCCACCTCAGAATGAATTACTGCTAATGCTTAGAATTACTTATCCATATCCATACTAATATTATTAATGTGAAAGTAACTCTGTCTGTCTGTCTATTATGCTTTCACGCTCAAAAAGCTAAACCGATTTAGATGAAATATGGTATGGAGATAGTTTGAGTCTCGGGGAAGGACATGGGATTTTTATCGCGATAACCGACATCCACGCGGGCGGAGCCGCGGGCGAAAGCTAGTAACAAATAATTAAACAATAAGAACGTATGTATGTTTTGTTTAACATTCAACTAACTGCTGTATAGTGTCAACAAATATTCCATGTATTATAAAATACATGTTACTTACATATGTATTTACTTTTAAGAAAACTGTGTTAGCTGCTTGATATTGTACACGCATTTATTTACTTTGCATATTCTATATCTATAAATAAGATCTATTAAGAAACGAGTGTAACAATTTTATTGTTAGTGAACCTTTAATAAATAATTAATTCTTTGTTTGTAAAGTCCCTCACGGCACACCGCTTATGCACATACCTTACAGCAAAACTTAGGAAAAAAAATAGAAAGGAATTATTTATCCAATATTAT
The DNA here is from genome assembly GCA_945859575.2 of Herminia tarsipennalis. Taxonomy (NCBI): domain Eukaryota; kingdom Metazoa; phylum Arthropoda; class Insecta; order Lepidoptera; family Erebidae; genus Herminia; species Herminia tarsipennalis. The sequence continues at coordinate 4,479,763 of OX243849.2, read as the reverse complement.
TTATTCCAGAATTAACATGACGTAAAGACCTCGCTCGGGTGACCCTGGCGTAGAAGCGCGCAGACTCGCGGGGTCGGCGCGTGCGCAGCGGATCCGTGAAGTCTACTGCGTACAGACCGAAATTTACACTGCAACGAAAATACTATGGCATAAGTTTTAGTCTTTTACAGTAATAAGAATGTTGTGTGTTGAGTGTCCTAACCGATTTCCGACTTGACCAATTTAATCAAAGGCTAGTCAGTTAATTAGTCTCTGATGAAGATGATGATACGCAGCTGATAGAGATAGCATAGGTAAACATGTGGACAAACACTAATACACTCTCTATTAACTTATTATCATAGCCCGATGGGACGGAAATCCAATATGACTGGAGAGAGATAAAACGCAAGTCTGATGTCTTAATAGTATACTCTACATAGCACATAGAAATTAATTAATTGGTAGGAGCAAAAATATTTTTTTGTATTTTGAATGTTTTGGCTGGTTTTAATTCCATTAAATGTTGACATTCTGAAGACGCAATAAAAAAAAAACTAGTAGCCGCCACGATTGCGAGATCGATGCCTTAGCCATTAGGCTATCGGCGCTATCGTTAAATGTGTACAGGCTATTATTCCGTAAATATAAGAGATATCAAAAAACTTTTAAGAGATATTGAAAGTACGTACCTTAATAAGTAAAACGACATCAATTACTTTTTAAAATTAATACCCAAAATATCCCAATATTTTACTTTAAGTGCTCCCATACATTACTATTATTTACACTACATTATTAAAGAAGTTTTAGTTTCCTTATTTTACAAGTTAACAACGGGCTTAGCGACATTTTGCGAAATAAAGCATAACCCTAATGAAATTATTAAACTGTCTTATCACTACATAGTATAAAAGAAAGTCGCTTTTTCTGTCCCTATATCTCTATGTATGCTTAACTTTTGAACCGTGCGACCAAAAAATAAGAAAATAGTAACAAAGATAGCGCTTAATAAATACTTTAAACGTATTTTGGACATAATCGGAAATACCGTCATTGAGTTATTGCCGAAAAACTGCGTTTCTCAACAAAAAGGCGTAAGTGCCATGAACATAAGCTCTTCTGCTGATGCAATTATTCAAGGCTGCAAAACCCTACATTGAGCATGGTTCGACATGCTCTTGCCCGGTTTCTTATTACTTTTATTTAGCATTTCAGCCTGTTCCATAGATAACTGTGATGAAAATTTTAATGTACCTATCATTTGAAGTGATGTGTGACAATAATCGACATTTTTGACATATTGCTCTTGGTCGTTGCGTTTGTACTGACTGATTTATCTTAGGCTCATTAAAAAGTGGTGATGTATTCTCGGTGTTATCAGCAATAGCACTGGGATGGTCTGTAACATTATTTGGGGCTTAGTATAATACATTATTACATGAAGTACAACATTTGTCATGTCACAAGTCCTCTCACGGGGCATGAAGTCCCATCAATGTACTTTTTGCCCCGTATCTACATCTATTGATTTGCGAGATTATAAAATAAAAACGGTTCACAATAGGTAAATTTTACTAGCATGAAATAATTATGAATATAAAATTTTTGTGACATAAGCTTACCTTATTCTTTTATTTCAATGTGATGTGAAGTTATAAACAAAATTAAACGAAATACTTTTGTAACTTTTAGGCGCGAAAATTTTCGATAAGCCTGTGACTTGTATGCTTGTTCCGCGCTGACTGGTGAATCGGGACATCAGGCTTGCCCCTCACCCCGCCACTCGATCGTACAGGCCGTTTGTTTCTAGTGCACTTTACTACTGTGATATATACAGGGTGTAACTGAAAGGTGTGGTCAAATTTCAGCAGCTGATAGGGTGGATATGTTGTCAGTATTGCACTTACCATGGTGCCATAGCTGATTGCATTATTATTACAAAGATATAGAATATTATTTTTGTCAAAATTCAGTAGTGAAAGGCGTATGGCTTAAGAATTATACTTCCCCTAGTACAAAATTCGATTGGATTATTATGGCATAGAACTTTTACGCTTCAACACTTTGCCAAGGATGGTGCCGAGCAAGATAGGCCTGTAGTTAGACGAGGCGCTAAGGTTCTTGGTTTTATTTTTTATTATGAAGCTGAAGAGTTTGTTTGGGCTTTATAACATCACACTACGAACAATAGAAGCGGAGCAGCAATGAAAAATGTTGCAAAAACAGGGAAAATTAACGCATACGAAGTTGCGCGGGTCAGCTAGTCTCTTATATTTACGGAATAATCGCCCGTATACACTTAACGATTACAGCCTGTATATTTATAAAAAAATGTGTTACCTGTATCCAGCCAGCCATTCAAAGTTATCCATCATAGTCCATACGATGTAGCCAGTGATGTTTAGTCCATCGACTATCGCCAACTGAACCTAATAAACGTATTGAACATGAAATTAGAGTTACAGTACATTTTAGGCAAATTGGGATGCCTAGGAGTACAACACGCAGCGTCTTATGGATTGTAGCAGCATATTTTAATATTTTTAGTGTTATTAATATTAAAAAGGTAACTAAAAATGTGGGAGATTTTAGTCCCACATTACTTTATATATATTGGATGGATACGGCACGGTTTATAGATTTATTGAATGAGCACAGTTCCTCGTGTCATCACAGTTCCAGCAGAAGATCTGCTGTGATATATATTTTCAAGTTAGGTACTCGTACCTAGCCAGGTACAGAGTGCAGGTACTCTGTGTCTGTTTGATGTATTTTTGCGAAATCTGGCGCGTAAGCCCGGGTAAAAAAACACTAATAATAACAAAAATCGGCCAAGTGTGAGTGGTTTTTTTTGTCCGAGTCTACCCGCCAGGGTCGCCACTGCTTCCACCCTAGTGTAGAAGTGATCTCCTTAAATAAATGCCTTAACTGAGTAAACCTTTGGGCAAGATCATCACCTGTTCCAAATTATCCCTGATGTACTCCAACCGTCCCCAATCTTCCAAGTGTTGGCTGGAGTCCAGGTATCCATTCTCTGTGATCAATACCTCGTTAACTCCGTACGTTTTGTTCAACCAGTGCAGCTGCTTGCGAAGACCTTCGGGGTATAACTGGAACCAGAGATAGAAACAATGAAATATAATTAGGTTCAATTTAAAAATAGTATTACCTGATACGAACTTGTAGAATGGTCCTATTTTGTAGGCAGGTATAAAGTGGCAAACTGGCACAAATTCGTAGACTGGTACAATTAAAGTAAGCTTTTAGATCTGACTACTCTCGAAAATAAATCTGTATAGGTACCTATACTAAAATTGTTAGTGGATAGATTTACCTACCGCAAACCAATCAGCAGCTGCCGATTTCCAAGTCGGATCACTCTCCAACTGTATGCCCATTTCATTCGAGCCGTAGAATGGCCAAGAGCCGACCATCTCGCCTGGCCTCGCTTTTCGAACTAATCGGGTCGTGTAGTGGTTCAGTCCATAGAAGTCATATGTACCTGGATTCAGACAACGTAAGCATATTACTTGTTACATCCTCCTACAAGGAAGATTAAATGCTGAAATAGTATATTCAGGTAAATGTGCACGCTCAAAGCGAAGTCATGTGTATTTTTTAATGTATACTTGTGCAGCTATTAGCGTTCTACCTCTAATCAGTTCAATTTCTTCAGTTGTGAAAGGCGGTAGTCTGGGATTCGGGTACCCTTCTTGGCTTGCTTTCTTTGCTAAGAACTTTGCAATATTTCGTGGCCAACCGCCTTCCTTGGAGAATATTGGGTGTGCGTAACGGCCTTCCTAAAGAAATGAAAAAAATAATTGTAAGTAAACACCGGCCCCGTAAACTTTTCTCCTAATTAATCATTTAGCTATGAATGTGAGAAAATTGATTGTTTTAACAACTTACCCAGTACTCAATAGTTAAATCAGTAACATCCGTATCTTCGGGCGAAGCAGGCTCGTACCAGATAAAGAGAGTCGCCAATGATACTTTACCTAAATTTGAAACATATTGAAGTAGTTTCAAAACGACATTCTTGTTAAATTACGTTGTAGTTGAATACCTTTTTTAAATATACAGAATGATTTGTAATATGTATACTAATAACCTCCCTCTCGTAGCTTCTTTACTTAACACCAAATCACTTTGTAATATCAGTTTTAGAAAATATTTAATATATTAACCCTTAATCACCTACCATTATTATTGCCATTAAACTACTGCCACAACATAAATTCAAAAAATGTTTGAAAAGCTGGTTGATCGAAAAGACTTATTATAACATTGGTGAATTGAAAAAATAATAATAATCGCACATATTGTTAATATTATAAAACTTATTTGTATGCTACTATATTTGTTAATGTAACTATCGTAAATATAATTATGGTATGATCCTTGTATGTGTATGATCTTTTTTGAATTTTAAAACTACAAGTACCAAACACCAAATCACTTTGTAATATCAGTTTTAGAAAATATTTAATATATTAACCCTTAATCACCTACCATTATTATTGCCATTAAACTACTGCCACAACATAAATTCAAAAAATGTTTGAAAAGCTGGTTGATCGAAAAGACTTATTATAACATTGGTGAATTGAAAAAATAATAATAATCGCACATATTGTTAATATTATAGAACTTATTTGTATGCTACTATATTTGTTAATGTAACTATCGTAAATATAATTATGGTATGATCCTTGTATGTGTATGATCTTTTTTGAATTTTAAAACTACAAGTACTTTCACATGCCGCTTATGGCAAAATAGAAGGACCATAAATGTACCTGACCATCTACTATGTACTCTATTTTGTGTGAATTAAATAATTTCATTTCATTTCATTATGAACTTGGTTAAGTTCATAATTCCAAAAACAAAAACAATGATTTTACTCCAGTAAAATAGTATGTAGGTGGTATTGTGAGGTTTAGGCCCTAAACCTGACAAAGAAACATCTATTTTGTTACGGGGTCTCTCAGATGTGTGGTAAATGGTTGTGTAAGTTACACAACCATTTACCATACAAAAAATATATTACGAAGCTATTTGGTGTAATGTAAAGTCGTTATTAGTATATTGAAAATAGTCCTGTATATCTTTTTGTGATTTTTGGAGCAAATTTGGTAATTTTGGTGGGTTCCAGAACAGTGTCAGTTATTCTTCCGTGACATAGTGATGTAAACACGTCACTGTGTTTCAGTTGAAGGGCACTTTTTTGCCAAAAAAAGTATTTATGTGGCACTGATAATGTTATGGGCTAGCGTGACGCTTACCATCAGGCACATGACCTACTCGTCTCCTCATTTCGTACTATAAAAAAAATCATGAAATTTATGAACAAAAATATAGATTCGATCGATTACTTACATTTACAAATAGGTTTGAACATTAGATTTTACCTTTAAATTTATACCGAAATTCTTCATCATAAATCCTCCAAGCCTTAGCATGAGCGATTAATGTATACTTATTGCAAAGATATTTCCCAATCGTCGTGTCGTTTAAATATGGGGCCTGTTGTTTGCTGTACCCTACGTCACAGATGCCGAATGGCTCGTTGAGAGTTAGCCAGATCTTGACTCGGTCTCCGAAGAGAGAGAAGGCGACTCTGGCGTAGTCAGCGAACCAGTCTGCAATGAGGGGATTTGCCCAGCCACCTGAAACGTGAATTATGAAATTGATTCACTGAAAGATTATCAAACCCTTGTATTTATTGCTATTTTAATCCAATCGACAGTGTCAGAATAAAGTATAGCATTTATTGATAGTATTCACTAGGTATGAGATGAAGACAAATTCTCACCAAGATCTTGTAAAGACTGTGGCAAATCGAAGTGGTACAATGTGATTACTGGCTCGATGCCTTTCTCCAGTAGACCGTCGATCAGGTCATTGTAGTATCTCTTGCCGTCCTCGCTGATGATATTAGGAAAACCAGACGGGAGGAGACGAGGCCACGATATAGAAAATCTAGTGATTAAAGAAATTATAGAAAATTATTGGTATATACTACTGGTAAATACTACAAGTACCAAACTGCCATGTATCGGAGCATACGTTAAACTATTCGTTTCTGCGTCTAGTTTCTCTCCGATCGTGTATTCGTGTCGGATATCAAACAATGGGGTGGAATCTCCCCTGCTTATCTGAATTAAACGCACACCTGGGCTGTATCCAAGACATGCTTCATGAGTAGCTAAAAAAAAGGGTATATCTATATATAAAAGGGTATATCTGTATATCTATATATATCGATATAATATCATTTACACTTGTCCAGACGGAGGCGACGGAGCTTTCGTGCATTTTACTGACGAAGCATGGTCAGTCCACGTCCCCAATACAGATGTGCTTATCCATAGTTCTGTCCCATTACCTGTATACATCTAATCCTAACTCTTCAGCCACTTCGATGTCTCGTCGCCATAGTTGATAGGAGTCGCAAGCCTCGTCACCGTTAGCTCCCTCAGCTGCTGCTTCAGGCTTTGTGTGGAGCAGTCTGTCCCAGGTGCCTTCACCCTTATCTGGAATTATTTAATACTGGTTACTGAAACCACATCTCGGGACAACTCACCTTACCGCTAAAAAACTGTAGTAAAGAAAAAAGAAGAAGCCTTCTATAGTAATATATTACATACTTAAAAACACTTCTGAAAATACTTAATAAATTTTTAAGATACTTTCAAAATCCTATGTGGCAGTACCCACATAAATTGACTTTAAATCCTGAATCACGCAAGTGCAGTTCTCACAACTGCTACTTAAATATCCAATACAAGTTCCTAAGGTTAAGGGTGTGTTTCGACTGACGCGGAGCGGGGCGGAGTGGACCATGAATTGGTCAATCACAGTGCTCAAAATTGTACCCAGAATGATTTTAAGTAGTGTCATTGGTCAATTCACGGTCCTCTCCAATCCACTCCGCGTAATAAAACTGGAAACTCACCGCAAACGTGAAACCGCGGCCCGCCCAGCACAGTTTACCACGTGGGTAGAGGACTCTCTTGTGAAGAGACTAACTATTTTGTTATATTAGCTATCTTACCACTGGCATTCCAGCCACCTTCAACTTGGTATGAAGCAGAAGCCGCTCCAAACAGGAACCAATCTGGAAATTTCAGGACTTCTAGACACCATGAACCACTAGCGAACATTCTGGAAGTCAAATATTTACAAAACTTTTATTTCTAAAATATGTATATAAAATATATTTTCATTTCGTGGTTTGTCAATTTTTTTTGTAATTTGTAGACTTACATCCGTTCACAATAACTTATCTACCGTTAACTGTCTGTTCAATATAATCTGTGCCGTCGAAAGTTAGAAAGCCTTTCCGGTTTTCTATCTATCGACGGTTATCGAAATATACTACTATCAGTTTCGCTACTAGAGTTAGCTATTTTATTAGACAGTACGGTGTATAAATTATTGTTGACCGACTGTTGATCGTCTAAGCTTGCGATAAGGCCAATAATTTTAATAAGGTCAACCTATCTAAAGCTATAATTGAATTAAGCTAAGCCTAAGCAGGATGTATCCAATATGTGAAAGTAACTCACGTCTTTCTGTTGAAGCGATTTACTTGAATTAGGTATGGAGATAGTTTGAGTTCTGGGGAAGGACATAGGATAGCGACATTTTATCGCGATATCCGACATCCACGCTTGCGGAGCAGGCCTTTAACATGGTGTATATATATTAGTCGCAGCACCTTACCCCCATATCTATTTTATAAACATTCAAACATTGTAAAATTGGCAATTTGAAAAGAGTGGCCGCGAGTTTTTATTGCCTGGTTATTTTCTCCGGCTTTATCTATTGTTCGCGAACTTGGCATTACATGTACATGTAGAATCCCGACGTATCACAAGAGCTGTTTTGCATCCTAAGTGAATAAAGAATTTTGTTTTTTTTTTTAATTTGGAGCATCGGACGAAAGCAAGTCTATCTGTAAGTGAAAGGTGAAGGATCTTAAGTCACAATATTATAGTAATTATAACTTTTAAACTTACGCTTTGCATTATATGCACAATTTGACACGGTAATAAACGCGTTTAAGCTAGGTAAAGTATTTTTTTTATGCTTGATGTTTCGACCGCGTTACACCGACCGTGGTCACAAGATGATTGGGGAGGCGTGTGTGAGGCGGCCGTTTCTTCATCCACCTTCACATTTTCTCCAAGTACCCGCACACAAAACACTAACCGTGTCCCTATCCTGTAAGTTGACCGACGACGGTTGCCTATTCTGGTATTTACCCAATTGTGAACTAAGTCCTGTTCATTTAATCTCTGGAATCCACGTCAGGAATAGTTTAAATCCATCTTCTCGATTAAAATTTTTAATTTTTTTCATTTCAATCGCTTCTCGCACTAGTCTGGAATAAAAGTGGCGATCGGTGGAGAGGACATTAGACATTTATTTCTGAACAAAATTACATTTGTGCTGAAAATTTTAAAGGTTTAAAACTAACACACACACACAAGGTACATAATAACACAACAAAATACGTAAGAGGAAAAAAAATCGTAATAAAACTTCAAATCATAAAATATTTAATGCACCTTATATCGCACCCCCAGTAATATAAAGGCTCAAGTCAAAATTTCGGGAAAATGAGATTTTAAATTATATGGGCTCAAAATCAAATTCTCTACAGGTTAGCGCTGACAGAGAAAGAAAAAGGATATTAATGACTCGGTAACTATATTTGTGTCTTTCTCACACTCTCCCCGCTCGTCACCCGTTCATACTGTTACAAGGACGCAACCAGCAATGTGTCCATACTTGTCGGAGGCGGACCGCTAAAACGTTGTACAATTCTTATTTGTGACTTTCTATGACAAAAAAATCTGGTGAGTTTTGTTTGACATTTTTTTAATAAATAGAACAATTTGAAGTTGCGCCGTTATATTGCACTAAATGTTGTAATTTTTGGATCTAATTGATGATAGATCGTTATATTTCAAAAAAATAAATATCTCAGAGGGAATTATATCTTATTGATTCATTATAGTACGTAACTTGTTTTATATGCGGTGAGGCACTATGTCATAATTTTTCAAATTGGGCCTTTTCAATGAATACAAAAATATTATTGTTTTAGTTAATTACACAAATTTGAATTAATGTTAACAACATAAGTGATATTCCTAGTTTCTTTATTAATTTAGTGTTTTGATTTTGTTTTCTTTTACACAGTTAAGTCTTTTTTTTTTTTTTTCTAATGAGTAAAGTGAATATTCAAGGGGTGTTACCTAGCAACAAACGACTCATTCTGGAAGTTTTCAGGAGGAAAAACTATCACAACATTGGGCATAGGAAGTGACGAAGTAATTGAAAATAGAAATATAATGACCTCTCCTCAGAATTCCATCATGCGTCGTCGTTCGTCTAGCTCAAGCTCTTCGTCCAGCTCTAGTAGCTTCAGCATTTCTAGTTCTAGCAGCAACTTAAGTACTACTTCATCTAATACAAGCATTTCTGACAATCATACATAACATAACCCGACCACTTTTAGATGGAAACGCCAACCCACAGCCAGTCAGTATTCTTATTGACATCGTATTGTGACGAGTTACTATCAGTTAGACCCCGAACAGCTGTTCGTAATTACATCATTTATCTACTTTATTCCGAGAAAAGTGATGTAGACTTCAGTGATGACGATCCCACTTACAATCAAGAGCGAAACCTTTATCAACCTTCGCTGAGCACTGTAACTATAATTTTCATTGATTTATACAATATAACTACGACAGATGATGATATTCACACTTTTGTGTGAATATCACGGGTTTTCCCAGGAAACGTAAAGCAGATCCAACAAAATGAATGCAAAACACACAAAAAACTTAACTTAGGTCGAAGCTATGTAGTTGTACACTCAAAGAAAATAGTCCCTGCATGTATTATAAAAAAGAATGTATATTTTACCTAACAGTACCAAGATTACACCTAAGTACAAATATACCAATGCCGAGAACCCGCGTAATCCAAATCATGCATTCTATTTTTCCGTAGACGCTGGAATCGTACTCTTCCAGCGTCTGCAAACCGTCTTTACACTCTTGACATTTCACACAAGATGTTTCGAACTGTACAGGTTGAGAACCAAAATACGGGGGTTTTTATAAAAGATCACCAATGTGGCAAACACAATAAGCTTAACTGTAAGTGATGACCTTAAATATGACACGTCAACTTCATCAACTCAAAAAAGTCAATATACGTAATAAGAGAAAATGGATCCCAGATATTGAGGACATAACCATGCAAAAGATATACTTAGAGCCACTACAACTTAGTTCTGCTAAAAAGAATGATCTCAAAGATCTTATTAATAAGCTATTGACTGCCTCTGTGGCGCGGTGGGAGTGTATCCGACTGCTACGCAAGAGGTCGTGGGTTCGATCCCCACCCAGGATAAAACTTTGTGTGATGAGCACGATGGTTTATTCTGTGTCTGGGTGGTTATCTATAATTATGTATGTATTTAGAATTATATAAGTATGTTTATCAGTTGTCTGGTTTCCATAGTACAAGCTCTGCTTAGTTTGGGAACAGATAATGTTGTGTGACTTGTCCCAAGATATTATAAGATATTAGATATTATTGGTAGATCCATTCTAGGCTTCTTATTATAATAACATGTTGTCTTCATTTTATTAGATTATTTTTTTAATCTACGTTTACGTGTTATGAATTAGTTTGGTGTACGTAAACTTATTTTGTTCAGACTGCTACAATATCATTATAATACGAAGGTAAATTTCGCCACCATCTATAATGTTATTATAGCTTAAGTGGGAAACTGGGCGGTGTAGAAACCTGAAGAGTCCGGGTACCTAACGATTATTTTTTTCTTAATTTCATTAACATTTTTGATTTTGTGATTTATTATTTCATATTTTTTTATTATTATGTCAATAAGATCGAAACATATTATTGAAATTTCATCAGTATGTATTTTTTTCTTAAAGATATACTGTTTATATGTCGTGACGTTATCATTGTCATTTTTTAAAATGTCATGTTTGTGTACGATAGCGCAATAGATGACTATAATAGCGAAATAGATGACAATAGACTGATTATTAAAGCATTACTTTCATTTTGTATGATATTTTATTTGTAAAATGATAACAATAAGTTCAGACCTGCGGTTTTGTTTTGTGATATAGAGTACTAACTATAATAAAACACTAAACAGTAACCGGCTCGTTAGTAATATACCGAATGAAACTTAAATAGATCCACATTTCTTTTATGTTTTTATGTTCTATATGGGCCTAACTTAAATATATTTTTTCAATTACTTGTATTTTACCAAAATATGTATATTTTCTTTTTTTTTTAAATGGCTATTTGTGAAGCAGTTATTAAAGAGCAAAACTGCAAAATTTCACAATTATAACTTAAATAATAAGCATTTTATTCGAAAAATAAACTAAAATGTAAGAATCCGGAATCTTTAAACGCTATTTCCCAAAATTCTACTTTTTTGGATTATGCCCTTATATTACTAAGGGTGCGATATGTTTAAGCAATATATTTCTTTTTTTTTTTTTTTATTCATCAACTTAAAATATGCTTTGAACCTAATTTTAAAGTTTCTGTGGTTTGGGATAATTTTGAAATCTGAATCTAATTTGTTGTATAAAATGACTGCTTGGACGTTTGCGCTGTGTTTCACCACGTTCAACATAGCATGTATCTTAGTCGGCAGATCTTTTCCGCGAGTTTTGAGACTTATTTCTCTCTCTGATTTAGTCTCGTATTTATATAAGTTTTTTATTTAATTGGTTAGGACTACTAAAATGTAAAGAGATGGCAAAGTTAGTATTTCTAATTTACTACTTTCGAGCCAACAACCAGAACTGCGCTATAACCTCACGAAATTGTCTACTCTCTAGAAAGAGACAACGCTACTTTGTGGACAATACCTGCCAAAGGCCGCTTTTCTCTCTTTCTAAAAAGTAAATATTGATTGCAAAGCGTGAGCTTAGTTCTGTCGCTTAAAAACAAGGTATTTTCCAAATTTCATACTACAGCGATAGTTATTTACAGCGTGCGTGCCATTGATAAATATTTACGAAATATAAAAGTTGTTCAGCAAAACTTTTTAAAGATTTTGGGACGTGTATTGGATATTGGATAAATGCAACTTGACAGGATTTTCTATAAAGTTAACGTCTATTTCCATGCTAAATGTCATCCAGATCTGTTCAGTCGTCTAGGTGTGATTGCGTAACAAGCACCCTCAAATTATAAAACAATAATCTGAGCAAGCGTCAAATCTTTTATTTATATAGTTACATATTAAAAAATAAGATTACGTACCTAGTAAAAACTTATTAATAGTTCAAATCAAAAACCTACTCTAATACTCTCGTTCAATTTCAATAACATGTACAAGTTTAATAGTAACTTAGCTGCTGCGACGCATATCTCATTTGTTGAAATTATAATTTACAGGATTCAGAGGAACCACTATTCAACTTTATTCGCACGGATGCAGTGCGCTTAGCAAGAAACTCCAACGAAAATCCATCTCATCGAAAAAGGCGGCATTCCGAAGATAGCGACTTCGTATACCTTCATCAAAAAGCCTGCACTCGGATCTAAAATTGTCCGCATCGAAATATATGACGCTAAAGATTTCTCATGCCAAGAAGACACCAACTGCAAATGTAAAGCGGAGATGTGCGCCCAACATGTCGTAAAACATATATTATTCGATGATATTTATAAATCCGCGAATGAATTAATTCAGAAAATTCAAAATAATGTTAAGTAATAAGTGTTGTTCAATAAATTATCAGATAAGTAGGTACATTGTTTTATTTAAAATGTTCTAAAATAAAGATACAATATGTATGTAGGTGAGAGGGCGCTGTTGTCAGCACAATAACATCGGCTCTGTATTCTTTTGATGTTTAAAAATAATTTAGTGACCATAATCAAGTTGGAACATAACAAAAGTGTTGTTAAATATAGTGATGAAAAGACTGAACATCAGTAAATACTCAGTGCTAAGTGAAAACAATAAATCTCGAGAAATATACAAGTGTCAATATTAACTTTGTTCAAACGATAACCGCTTAACATTCATGTGAAATATCAAACTGTAGACTCATAATTCATCAAGAAGAATTTAAAGACAGTGTTATAGTGAACAAAAACTGAGCTATAGTGAATTCATGAAGAATATAATACAAAAACATAACCTCACTTTGTTAATACTGCAATATCATCCAAGATCTACATCAATAGCCATAAAAACCAGCGACATCTATTGTCGACTGCTGGAAGTCATAAGCGATAGCCATCTGGCGGTGAGTAGCTGAACTAACAAATCATATACTAGATAGTCAGCTTAATCGATACTTAGGTTACGCACCCAACACAAGAGGGCGCTAGATTGTTGTTGAATATGGAAGAAATTACAAAAATGTTAAAGAAACTACAAAACGACTTGTCACAACAACGAACAGATATAAAAAATTTAAAAGAAGAAATTTCGAAACCAATAATAGAAAATATGAATATAAAATTCAATGAAATTATGTCGAAAAACGAAGAATTAGAAGAAATCATTACCAACCAGCAGAATACAATAGAAAAGCTAGAAAAACAAGTACGCATGAAGAATCTTGTTCTATTTGGGTTAGAGGAAAAAGAAAAAAACTACGAAGACCTAGAAAAAATAATAATCTCTATTTTTAATAACCATCTGGCTGCAGAGTGTACCACACACGATATTGAGTCCGCCTTTAGAATAGGCAAAAAAGGAGAAAAAAAAAGACCTATAAAAATAACATTCTGTAAACTAAACATGAAATTAAAAATATTAAAAAAGAAAAAACAACTTGAACAAACCAACTATTACTTAAAGGAAGATTTCACACCACAAGTCATGGAAAAACGGAAAGAACTACAAAAAGAAGTAGAAATAGCGAGAATCAACGGCAAAAATGCTGTTTTGAGGTACGACAAAATCGTTTACTTAGAGCAAACAAAAACCTATCAAAACAACCAATATAACTATAATAGAAAACAATCCAAATCACCAGAGAACCAAAGTATACATCAAGAAAACAGACCAGAACTTTCACAGCGCATTACCAAGAAAAGCAAAGTCGATATGAGAAACTTCCTAGCGCCAAAGGAAATAGAGAAAAGTTCTCCAACACCTAGCTCTACCCAAACCATGAGAGACACCCAAATCGATCAATAGCAACCAGCAGGCCCTCCTTCTTCTTCTTCACCTTTTACTTCTATAAACTACAACAACTACATCACCATTGACCAACACTCTCCCAACACGGCTGGTCCCCGTGGGAGCAGTAGACCACAACCCTCCATCAAAAACATCAATATAATCAATAAGAAAAACAAATATTTTTTCATCGGTACTTTGAATGTGAGATCGCTGATTAATACGACGAGATTTATCGAGTTGCAACACGCTATTGCTGGGCTAAAGTGGCATATAATCGGACTTTCTGAAATAAGACTCAAAGGAAAGGAAATAGTAGAACATCAAAACTTTATCTTTATGTACTATGGTCAAACCCATAATAGGAACGGCATTGGATTTCTAATAAAAAAAGAATTAAAAAATCATATTAAGGATTTTGTACCGGTCTCTGACAGAATAGCAAAATTAGTAATACTTATGGATCGTAAAACAATAGACATTATTCAAGTATATGCACCCACGGAACAGTCATCCATAGAAGACATCGAACAATTTTACGAAGATCTCAGAAAAGCGTTAAAACACACAAGTAGAGACACGTTGATCATGGGTGACTTCAATGCTCAAGTTGGTATGCCTTCGGATGATGATAATTATGTGATGGGCCCATGGGGTTACGGTAAGAGGAGCCCAAGAGGACAAACACTAATCAATTTTTGTTTTGAACATCAATTACATATCTCAAATACCTACTTCAAGAAAAATCCGAATCGCCGATGGACTTGGATGCACCCCAATGGCGCTACACGAAATGAAATTGATTACATTATCACAAAGAACAAAACCAGTGTCCTTAACATTGAAGTCATTTCTACTACACACCCGACAGATCATAGACTGGTTCGAGCATCTCTGTCACTCCAATACAAACGCATCACTACAAGAAAACACATCATAGAAAAAATCCAAGATGATATTACCCCCCTCGATAAAGAATATTTGAGAGACGCGTTCCTGCAAGAAAGCAAAGACATGGAATTTATAAACGTACAGCAAGCATACTCTACTCTAATCACAAAAATTAAAAACAGTACAAAGAAACTAACACAACAAAACAAAAGAAACTCTATTAAACCCCTCATTGAAGAAAATCTCACTGAGCTAATAAAGAAAAGAACTCAGTTAAAAGAAAAGAAAAATAAAACTAATATAGAAAAGAGACATTTATCAGCGTTATACAAACTAATTAGGAAACAAATGCAGAAGAAAATAAAAGAACACAGATATACAATTATTGAACAGGAAATTGAAAAAACTGCATCAGTCAGAAAAGCCTACAAAAAACTAGATTCTAGCAAAAAATGGATAACACAACTTACAAAACATAGACACCAAGTAACAGACAGAAGCCAAATATTAAAAATTGCTACAGAATTTTATTCAAAATTATATGAAAATCCTAATAGAGAGAATGAGGCGGTACTCTATGTAGAGTTACACAATACAGACAAGGTGCCAGAGTTTTTGGAACAGGAAATAAACTTCTCTATAACGCAATTAAAAACAAAAAAGAGCCCTGGAGAAGATCGTATAACTAATGATATATTAAAAGCAATTAAAGAGCCCTTAACACCTATTCTTACTACCATATTTAACGAAATCCTGAAACAAGAAACGATACCATCTGACTGGAATACCGCTGTTATAACTTTACTCTATAAAAAAGGAGATCCAGGCGAAATGGACAATTACAGACCACTAAGTATGCTGCAGACACTTTACAAATTATTTACTACCCTTATATTAAAAAGAATTTCAAAAACTCTAGACGAAAACCAAAGCAGAGAGCAAGCAGGATTCAGATCGGGATTCTCTACAATCGACCACATATTTACCATCACACAGATAATCGAGAGATACCAAGAGTATAACAAAGAGCTCTACATAGCTTTTGTGGACTACTCCAAAGCATTTGACTCTATTTCCCATGATGCTGTATGGTGCTCACTTCACGAACAAGGTATCCAGACAAAGCATATAAAAATTTTAAAAGACATCTATAAAAAGAGTAATGCAATTATTAAATTGGAGAAAAAAGGAGAGCCGTTTAACGTCCATAAAGGAGTGAGACAGGGAGACCCCATCTCACCTACTCTATTCAATGCAGTTCTGGAGCACATATTTAGACAACTCAATTGGCACAATACTGGCATCAACATAAATGGCAAGTATTTGAATCACCTCCGCTTTGCAGATGATATAGTGCTTATAAGCGAATCACATACAGAACTCGAATATATGCTGAAGTCTCTAGATAGAGAGAGTCAATTATGTGGTCTACACATGAACGCGAAAAAGACATGTCTACTAACCAACAGCATAAGAGTACCAACGACGATACAAGACACAATAATAGAGTATGTGGATAACTGTATCTACCTAGGACAAAGTATCTCGTTTAATAAACCCACAGAAAACGAGGTGGATCGCAGAATAAAGAGCGCATGGAGAAGATACTGGTCGTTGAAAGAAGTCTTCAAATCTAACATCCCCATCCGACTGAAAAAGAAAGCTATGGATACTATCATACTACCTACTCTTCTCTATGGCTGCCAAAGTTGGACACTTACAAAAACAATTACAAATAAACTTCAAGTTTTCCAACGAGCAATGGAGAGGAGTATGTTAGGCATCAAACTGCGAGACAGAAAAAGGAACGAAGATATACGACGGTGCACAAAAATAATAGACGCTGTAGAGCTTGCTTGCAAGTTGAAATGGAGATGGGCAGGACACATAGCTAGAGCCACGGATAGACGCTGGAGTGAGAAAGTCCTCCATTGGTATCCCCGCGATGTACCACGCCCCCGAGGCAGACCCAGGCGTCGGTGGTCCGACGACATCACAGCAATGTCTGGTCCCACCTGGACAAGAATAGCGCAAGACAGAGAGGAATGGAGAAAGATGGAGGAGGCCTTCGCCCTTAAATGGGTACCCAATAAATAAAAAATATTAACAATAATTTATTTCAATAATAGTTTGTTATAGTTGATTGTAATTTATTATATTCGTAAGGTTTCTAGCAATTTATTAGATTTAGTAGTTATCCATAATAATTAATAATACATAATGTTTATAATATTTATTTGTAATAATTTTCATAATAAATTAAAATAAGCATAATTGTATAATTTAATTTAATTAATTCAATAATAATTTTACAAAAGCATGTTAAAATCATTCATTGTATTTACACAATCATAATAATATCAATATTATAAACATTACATATATTTTTATTTTTTACAATTGTTATATAATGTAATTGATGTCTAATTATTAATTATCTCTTTCAAATGCATGCATATACCTACTTATTGTTAATTATATATGTGAAATGGTTTATTAATGTTATGTTGGGAAATAAAGGCTTATACAATACAATACAATGTATGTAGGTGAAACCACATAAATAAATCCATTCTGGATATGATACTTTCATAAACATCATATATAATTATAAAGTTGTAGGTATTGTGGCGTTTTGCTTTATTTACTTGAGCTGAACAATACCAACTTATTCAGTACTTACACAGCATGTTAAAATTATTTCTCAACAAACAAATCTTTGAACAGATTAAGCTATTGAATAAATGAAAATAAGTTCTAGAGAAGTAAAACTTGGGTATCTGAATAATTAGGTTTAAAATTAGCTCTCTAAAATGTTGGGTAAAAAAATTCTTTGAATAGATTAAGTCATTGAATCAACGAAAATCAGTTTTCAAAACTCTAATTCACTTGTTGAGAAGTAAAAATTGGGGTCAAACAAAGTTACTTCTCTAAATGTTGGTTCAAAAAATTCTTTGAATAGATCAAGTTATTGAATCAACGAAAATCAGTTTTCAAAAACTTTAATTCACTTCTTGAGAAGTAAAAAAATGTGGTCAAACAAAGTTACTTCTCTAAATGTTGGTTCAAAAAACTCTTTGAATAGACCAAGTTATTGAATAAATGAAAATGAATTCTTAAGAAGTAAAACTTGGGTATCTGAATCTTAATATTTAGTTTTCGAAAGATCGAGACAATTTTTTTGAATAATTAAGTTATAGAGAAAGCAAAGTTAGTTCTTTACAAGTTGGTTCAAAAAATTCTTTGAATAGATCAAGTTAGTGAATAAACGAAAATGAGTTCTTGAGAAGTAAAACTTGGGGATCTGAATCTAAATATTTAGTTTTCGAAAGATCGAGACAATTTTTATTTAAATAAACAAGTTATAGAGATAACAAAGTTAGTTCTTTAAATGTCGGTTTAAAAATAATATTCGAATACTTCAAGTTATTAAATAAATGCAAAAGAGTTCTTGAGAAGTAAAAGCTATACTATATTATTATCTGAATCTAAATATTTTGTTTTCGAAAGATCGAGACAATTTTTTTGAATAATCATGTTATAGAGAAAACAAAGTTAGTTATTTAAAAGTTGGTTCAAAAAATTCTTTGAATAGACCAAGTTATTGAATAAACGAAAATCAGTTCTCAAAAACTCTAATTCACTTCTTGAGAAGTATAAATTGGGGTATCTGGATCTCCTGTGATCCAGACAGCCCTTATACAGCCCAACACTACTCTTACTTGTGAATCTTGGTCAAGCCATATAGTTTAGAAGGCTGCACAATTCTCGGTCGAACACGTCATCCGTAAACAAATGTTTATGCTCCCCGATTAATGTGTGCACACGTTTGGTAACTCTCGTGGTAGGTAAGTAATTTACGCGATTAAGTCCCGAAATATATCTAATATGTATAAAAATCGCGAAAGTTTAAAAACAATAATTACAAAGACATTATCGATAAATTACACACAGACGATAAATAAACCATTGTGCTCATCATACAAAGTTTTATCTTGAGTGGGAATCGAGCCCACAACCTCCAGCTTAGCAGTTAAGGTCACTAACCACTAGACCAACAGGCCAGTACTTGAATACATATAGTTAGTGCAAAAGAATCGTAAGTACCGTATAGTGTCGTTTAACGTTGCACTGTCGTCTATAGTTTGAAGTGAAGTAATAAAAGATTAAATGATACGGCGTTAAGACTTATTGTCTTTTACCATTGTATAGATTCAAGATTTTTCAATCGAAATCTCTGTAAGCGGCCAAAAATAGTCTTAAGGTCCTTCACCTTTCCACCTATGCTAAACACAGTTATTTTTACTTAAAAGTAATATTTTAACAACCGTGAGAAATCCCGGTTACGTAAAGAAGCAAAGTTAATTGGTGATTATTTTTCAAAGTTTATGTAGTATGTATTTTGAGTTTCCTTATTATACTTTATCTTTTTAACACTTGAACGAATTTTAATGAAATTGGTATTACTATATTAAGTGCCACAAGGATCAATTCTGGGTCCTTTACTATTTTTGGTGTAACTTATGCGATATTGTTCTATTTGCTGATGACACTTCTCTTATATTCAAAATCAATCGTAAAAATGATTACTCTGACGAAGTAAACAGGTCTCTGACATTAGTTCTTGACTGGTTTACATCAAATAACTTGCTTTTAAATTCTAAAAAAACCAAAAGTATTAAATTTAGTTTATCAAATGTAAGAAATATCAGTCCAACTCTTGTTTTAAACAATGAAGTTATTCATTTTGTTGATTCAACGGTTTTTTTGGGAATTACTTTAGATAGTAAGTTACAATGGGGCGCCCAAATATCATGTCTCGCAGGGAAACTCAGTTCTGCAGCATATTCTGTCAGCAAAGTCAGACAGCTTACCGATATGGAAACAGCAAGGCTAGTTTATTTCGGTTATTTCCACAGCGTCATGTCGTATGGCATACTG
The DNA here is from genome assembly GCA_945859575.2 of Herminia tarsipennalis. NCBI lineage: Eukaryota > Metazoa > Arthropoda > Insecta > Lepidoptera > Erebidae > Herminia > Herminia tarsipennalis. The sequence goes on along the minus strand of OX243849.2, from coordinate 4,459,713 downwards.
CTTTAGGGCAAGGCGGCTGATATTCAAACAATTTTTATTCTTCAAAAACGTGCAGTGCGTGCGATTTACAAACTAGGTGCACGAGTTTCCCTTAGAGAAAAGTTTAAAGAGATAGGTATTATGACAGTTGCATCTCAGTATATATTTGCAAACATTATGTTTGTTAAACAAAATATGCATTTATATCACAAAAATAGTGACGTTCACCCGGTGAACACGAGAAATAAGCACAAATTAGTAGGTCAATATCATAGGCTACATAAAACTCATAATTAATTTATGGGTCTTTCTGTTAGAGTATTTAACAAGATACCAGGTAGTATTATGAGTTTATCAGTGATTAAGTTCAAAAATGTAGTCAAAAATCATCTTATACGTAGAGGTTATTATACAGTGGATGAATATTTAAATGATAAAAAAAATGGATCTAGTTGCTTGCTCCTTGTTACTTTAATATGCTTGGGTGAATTTTGTTGTCACTTTGTTTTAATTGTCACATTGATAAAGAGCATGATTTGACTTTTGTAAGTAAAGATTCTGCGTGACGAATAAAGGCCATTCTTTTCTTCCTTTTGATTTTAGAATTAATATTTAATATTTAATCATTCGTTACAAGTATTTTGGCCAATATAGTTTTTACCTTTGTTTTAAGTAGATGCTCCTACTGTAATGTTAAACTTTATCTCATGTTTCAACTTTTTGATAATACGATTTGCATCAGTCCTTTAACATGGTGTATAGTATAGTCGCAGCACCTTACCCCCATATCAAGTTTATAAACATTCAAACATTGTAAAATTGGCAATTTGAAAAGAGTGGCCGCGAGTTTTTATCGCGCCCGACCCGTGGTCCAACTGTGATGAACAACTGGTTGTTCTACTGGGAAGTAAAGTTACCCATGGTCCAACCATTTTTTTTTGTATTTTTGATTATGACCCGTGGTACAACGGTGAAATTATGTCCAATTGGTTAGACCACGGGGAGATTTGTGCAAACAAGATGTTAACGAAAAAAGAAACATTTATTCATTAATAATATTTTTTGAGGAAATAACAATCATCGCAGTTTCGCAGTTTGGCAGAAATTGTGTAAAGAAAAAAAAAGTGTATTTTATGTTGAATAAACGTATTAAAAAAAAATCATTTTAATAGCCTCTGCCTAACGCAATTTGTCGATTGCATGCCCAATAGTTATCTGTCCATCCAGTAACTGCAGTTGTACATGTCTTACATAATCATCGTTCAGTATATATTGTGCCCTTCTTTTATTACCGACTTTACGCTTCTTTGGCATAGGTCCCTTGGATAAGTTACCCTTTTCACGAAGTGCATTTAACAACCTAATTAAATTTACATTATTCTTGTTAACTGCCTTGTTTAAGTCGCTATGGAAGGACTCGGCCACATTATTCGTCCTATGACGTTCTCCAAAGACAGTTATGTACCTTTTATTTTTTTTATTTAACCAAACGCGGCTTATGTACTTCAAGAATTTACCCATTTTCAGAAATCTCAATGATTTTACTTCGTTCTTTATATATGTCCATGCCTCATTGATTATCCTGACTGGTAGTAAGGGTAATATGGAACACATTCTGACTACTCTTTTCTCAGGTTTGGACTTTGAATGTCCCAATACCTTTGCCTTCTTCCAAATATTTTTAGTAAAATGCATGTAACAGCCTTTTATCTCTACACGTGGGAATACTTCCAACATTGCGTTGATTGCGGCAGTTTCGTAGTCGCAATGGTATTTTTTAGGCTCCCATTTTGGCAATTGCGCTTTGATAATACGAAGCATTGTGACGTATGTCTCTTTTTTTTTGTCCAAGAGTAGGGCATAAATTAGTGGAACAACATTAGTAACTTTGTTATCACTCCCAATATCACCGTGCAGAGTAAACAGCTGTACGTACGGGTGCGGGCTACATTTGAAAGTGCCATCTCCAAAAAATTCGTCAATGTCATTAATATTTTTTCTTGCTTGGGAGGTACAGAATATAAGGACTTTTTTTTCTGTGTCGCAACCCAGCATAAAATCAAGAAACTGGTCAGGCACTTCAACTTCGTCCACTGTTGAAAAAGTTGTTCTCGATACTCCCGCTGATTTATGCCTCGCGTTATAAAGGGCATGCTTCAGATTATCGAAACTCGGTATACTGTCTATTAGATCGTAACCTCTATCTCTCAAATTTGCCTCGTGTCTCTTGTATAATTGTGGCATCGGGACATCTGTACTTGCTGCCTGATTTTTTAAACATACAACTGTTTCGGCTATTTCGTTCTTACCGTAGTTAGGTTGGCAAGAGTGCTGTTTTTCTTTAATTATTTGCATGTCCTGATTAAAAATAATACAAACATTGATATTCATAAGAATAGTATCAACAGTAAAGTAAAGCATACTTCAATAATGTCAGTAAATACTTATAAGGGTGAGTTTCTACTGACGTGAAGCTGGGGGAAGTATTTTCATTAACTAATTCTCATGTAAAAAGTCGTACCTTAACTGTAACAGATCCACAACATTTGAGTTTTTTGTACATAGAACACCGCCAATATGCGCCACGCGACTCATCTTTGAAAGCTTTCACTTTATAAAATTGTCGACCTTTTGATAATAAAACATTTCCGCCTTTTCTTTCAATTATTGTAATTTCACAATTTTCCGACATTTAATTTGGTATTGTGAGAAAATGACAAATTTCCACCCGTCAATATCAATGTTTTAATCATCAATAGACAATTAATCAAAAGAGGTAGTAATTGCATTGCACTTCAGCGTTGATAGATAAAACTTTTCCTGTTTATTACGTTCTATTCCCAGTAGTACAACTAGTTACACCAAGGATAGAACAACTTACTCGAGTTGAACCATTGGTAAAGATATTTCCCCATAGAACAACCGGTTAAACCATGGGTAACTTTACTTCCCAGTAGAACAACCAGTTGTTCATCACAGTTGGACCACGGGTCGGGCGGGGTTTTTATTGACAGGTTCTTTTCTCCGGCTTTACTTATTGTTTGCGAACTTGGCATTACATGTACATGTAGAATCCCGACGTATCACAAGAGTTGTTTTGCATCCTAAGTGAATAAAGAATTTTGAAGTTTGAATTCATAAAATTGAAATATATGTATTAAATAAAGGTTTATTAGGATAATTACAGAGTCAACTTATCGGAACCAAGTCGAGCCGTAGACAAAAGACCAGCATCCAGCCATCGACAGATGTCACTAGAGAAGGGCCTATCTCGCTAGAGATGTGCCTACATTACACCTCCACCCTTATTCACTTAACATAACTAATTACAATAACAATAATAATTACAATAACAATAATAATTACAATAACAATAAAAAGATTGTCATTGCTGGCGACTTCAATGTCGACATATTGAACAAAAATAAAATAACTTTAGATTTTGAATGTCTACTATGTCAATTTAACTTACAATTTGCTATCTATGCGCCTACTAGAATAATAAGTAACACTTGCCTTGATAATTTTCTGCATAATTTTGTAAAACCATGCAAAACCAAAATAATTGAACTGTCTTTGTCTGACCACACCGCACAAATTATTGAATGCCCAATAAAAAAAGAAATGGAAATGAAATCTTGGAAAGTAACAAAACGTGACTATAATCGAGAAAATCTTGATAAATTTGCATTATGTATGAAAAGTCTCTCATTTAATGATGTTTATTTATCTGACGATCCTAATGAAGCCTACAACTCGTTTATAGACATCTTTACATTGTTCTATAACCTATGTTTTCCCTTTAAATATGTTACTATAAAATCACAAAGTAAACCTAAATGGATATCGCGTGGAATCAAACAATGTAGCACAAATAAAAGAAAACTTCTGTGGAAGTGTAGGTTACAACCTAATTATACCAATAAAACAAACTATAAAACATATTCTGCGCGATATAAGAAGATCATTAGACTGACCCAACGTGCTCAAAACATGCATAAAATAAAAACCTCTAAGAATGTATCCAAAACTTCCTGGAGCATAATAAATAAGTCAATTCAGACTAAACACGAGGAGACTATCACTAAAATAAAAACATGTGAAAATAAAATCATCTCACACCCGCAAGATATAGCAAATGCTTTTAATGATTATTTTGTCGACAAGGTTGTTCCCGTTGCTAACTATGGGGTCAATGTTGCACAACACATTGACAAAAAAACAAAATCAATGTTCATGCAACCCTGTCTACCCACGGAGATTGAAGTAGTTATAAAAGCGTTAAAAAATACTGATAGCGTTGGGTATGATGGCATATCTACTCGAGTCATTAAGTCTGCGGGTCATTATCTATCTAAACATGTAAGTCATATTATTAATTTAAGTATATGTGCAGGAGCTTACCCGGAAAGACTAAAAATTTCCGTTGTCAAACCACTTTTTAAAAAGAATGATAGAGAATCCATGACTTGTTATAGACCAATCACACTAATACCTATAATGTCAAAAATTTTTGAAAAATATATTTCCAGTCAACTCTATGGCTACTTAGAAAAAAACAATATCTTGGCTGAGGAACAAAAAGGTTTCCGTCAGAATAAAAGCATCAATCGAGCCATTTTCGATTTTTTAAAAATAATAACTTCAAAAGTTGATAGCAAAATACCCGTGTGCGCTATATTCTGTGATATGACCCAGGCATTCGACTATGTGGATCATAATATATTACTTACTAAACTCGACGCGTATGGCATTCGTGGCAATGTCCAGAATTTAATTAAATCATATCTAACGAATAGAAAACAATACGTTCAACTAAAGAATATAAACCACGATACAAGAGAAGAACAACTATACAGTTCTCATGTACGTACAGTGAACTATGGTGTGGGACAGGGCAGTGTGCTCGGACCTTTAATTTTTATTCTGTATATTAATGACATGCCTAAAGTAACGCCATACCCTTTAACATTATTTGCCGATGACAGCACAGTTGCAATAGATTGTAGAAACAGAGATTTGTATGAAACGGACATTAATAACACATTGACAACAATAATAGAATGGATGGATAATAATAATTTAAAGATTAATATCAATAAAACAAATATAATTCAATTTTCACAAAGAATGCCTCGAATAGTTGACTTAGATGTAAACTATAAAAATGATAAAGTAAATGTAGTTGATTCTAATAAATTTTTGGGCTTGACAATCGATAGTAAAATCAATTGGAAAACTCACATTGAAGAGTTATGTAAAAAGATTTGCTCTACAGCGTACGCTTTATATAAACTCGCTCCTATTCTCAACACGGATGCTCTGTTAATGGCATATCATGGTATAACTGCTTCAAAATTGAGATACGGAATCATATTCTGGGGTAATGCAATAGACAAAGATATTATTTTTAAGGTTCAAAGCGATGTATAAGGGCCATGTTTAAACTTAAGACTACGGATAGCTGTGCGCCATATTTTGTACAATACAAAATTTTGTCGTTACCTTGCCTATACTTATACGAGTCAGCCGTTTTTGTAAAGACGAATCCGGAGCTCTTCGAAAAACTCGCAGACACTGTTAATCGTAACAGACGTTTTATCACATGTGACAGACTGCGTATATGTAAAAGCAAAACGGCTCTGATGCATAAAAGCATTTTCTGTATGGCGCCTGTGATATATAATAAAGTTCCTAGAGAAATAAGAGATCTCAAGGTGAATATGTTTAAAAAACATCTGAAGGAATATTTAATAAATAAATGTTACTACAATGTTAACAATTTCTTAGACGGTGAATAATATTATTATTGTAATTAAAAAAAAATGTAATTCTCTTATTTCGGATGTCCAATGATTATTAAAATTAATTTAATTGTTTGACATGTCACTATTTTTAATCTTTTATTATTATCACATAAATTTAAATTTTTTTGACATAAATACGAAATAATATTACTCAATAGCAATGTATAATTTTAATATAATAATTTTGCATGCCGATTGGTGGAATATGGAGATACCTACTATATATTTCATAAGAGCTTACTGTACCCATGTTCGCAAATAAAATATTTGATTTGATTTGATTTGATTTGAATAATAATTACAATAACAATAATAATTACTAAAAGACTAATACATTAAACGACAATAATAAATATCAAAACAAAAATAACTTAATCAAATTCTTCCCAACCATACCGACGTACCTCGGACGTCTTTCCCTTTTGGGGCGGTTCACTGGTGATTCTGCGGGTTTTTCTAATTGATCCGCGACCGCTGATTCCTCTGTGCTCGGTACACCTGGCGTGCTCGGTTCGCACATATTGCTTGACACATTCGAACTACACTCCACCACAGTGCCCATATTCGTTTCACCAGTCGTTTCCCGTCCGGGAAGCAACCCTGCTACAGTGGGAAGTGATAAATTAACTTGGCTATCAGATATCGCAGGTACCAAATTAACTTGGTCGTCAGATATCGCTGACACCCCATAACTACTTCTCCTTTTCTTAATATGGTCTATATGCCTTTTCAAGACGGAACCACCATCCCTATCAATAACATAATTACGTGAACCGACTTTCTCTCTGACAGTACCGCCCAGCCACTTTCCCCCTGTATGATCCTTTACCCAGACAGGGTCCCCTACATTGAAATCTCTGTCGGTACCCCCGGCATAATATCTCTGTCTACTTTGCGCTTCGCGTACTCTCGACTCAATTTGCCTATCCTCCCTAAGCAAGTCTAACCTTGTTCTTAGACACCTACGTTGTAGCAACATAGCTGGTGACACACCAGTAGTACTATGCTCTACATTCCTATACATCATTAAATACGTCTGTAACGCTGCATCTATTTCAACCCCATCCGTTAATGACTTCTTGATAGCCCGCTTACACAACTTGACTGCATTTTCCGCTAACCCATTCGAAGAAGGATGATACGCTGCCGAGAATGTTACTTTAATGCCATTATTGTCCATAAATGCCTGACACTCTCTGCTAGTAAAGGGTGGACCGTTATCAGACACTACTTCCTTAGGTAACCCAAAACGCGCAAACGTAGCACGTAGCACGTTTATTACCGAAGTAGCTGTCGTTCTTGGCATTAAAAATACTTCTAACCACTTACTAGTGGAATCGATAAGCACTAAAAAGGTATTGCCTCGAAATGGACCTAAAAAATCTATATGCAAACGCGACCAAGGTTCTGGAATAAAAGGCCATGATTGTGGTGGTACTTTTGGTGGTGCTGTTCCCTCCAGACAACACGTCACACACTGTTTACAAGTATTTTCAATATCTCCATCAATGCCGGGCCACCAAACTATGCTTCGTGCAAGGGCTTTCATCTTGACTATACCTAAATGCCCTGAATGTAACTCCTTTAATACCAATGCCTGCAACTCATGTGGTATAACCACACGGTAGCCCCATACTATACAACCCCTGTCTAAATATAGTTCATGGCGCCTTGCAAAGTAGGCTTTCAATTCTTGCTCTTTACATTCGTTCGGCCATCCCGTTTTAATAAAATTAATAATTTTTTGCAACAACTCATCCTTACATACCGTATCTACCACTTTTCGTCTAGTAAGCGGTAAGAAGGTTTGCACAAAATTTAAATACGTATATTCTTTTTTAAAATGTTTTTCTCCCTCTACTGGTAAACGTGATAAAGCATCCGCTGCATTCTTATCTGTAGGTACATACTCTATAGTATAATTATAGCCAGCTAAAATTACAGCCCAACGTTGCATCCTACTTGCAGCCATTACAGGAATGCCTTTCTTATCCCCAAAAATCGTTACTAATGGTTTATGATCTGTTCTCAAAATAAATTTACGACCGTAAAGATATTGGTGGAATTTACGAACCCCGTAAATTATGGCCAATGCCTCTCTCTCAATCTGTGAGTAAGACTTCTCCGCTGTATTGAGTACCCGCGAGGAATAAGCTATTGGACGCTCCTCGCCGGTTGGAAACAAATGAGAGATGACGGCGCCTAATCCCACACTACTTGCGTCAGTCGTCAATACCAACGGCAACTCGGCGGTATAGTGCGCTAACACTTTACTCGATACTAACAACTGTCTCACTTTAGAAAAAGCTCGCTCACAATCTACAGACCACCCATACTTAACCTCTTTCCTTAGTAAACGATACAACGGTGCTTAAACTGTACTTATGTTTGGGACAAACTTTGCATAATACATTACTAATCCTAAAAACGATCTTAATTCTGAAACATTCGTAGGGACAGGAACTTTTTTAATTGCTTCTAATTTCTCTGGACACGTATGTATACCATGTTTACTAATAACGAAACCTAAATACACTACCGTGTCAGCAAAAAAAGTACACTTTTCCTTTTGCACCCTTAAACCATATCGCTGTAGCCTATTAAACACCTCATGTAACGTAGATAAATGCATTTGGTCATCTATTCCCGTAATGATAATGTCGTCCAAGAAGACTCCCACTCTAGGCATATCCGCAAAGAGTTGCTCTAGTTTTCTCTGAAAAATACCCGGACTAGAGGCTAACCCATAAATAAGCCTATTGTACCTAAACAAACCTTTATGAGTATTTATGACAGTATACATTTTAGATTCATTAAGCTCAAATTGAGCATAGGCTTGCGATAAATCTAATTTTGTAAATTTGTCACCCCCATGTAGCTTTGTGAGTAAATCCTCCACTTTGGGTAACGGATAATGATCTACCTCTAAACATTTGTTCAAAGTCATCTTAAAATCCGCACATACCCGTATGGTGCCATTATTTTTCATAACGGGTACAATGGGTGTAGCCCAGTCCGACGTAGAAACTGGTGTAAGTATGCCGTCCTTCACCATTTGATCCAGCGCATGCGCCACCGGCTCACGCAGCGCATATGCAAGTGGTCGTGCACGCATGAATATCGGTTTTGCCCCTTCTCGCAAACGGAAACCGACTTGACCACCAGTGAACCGACCCAAACCATCCTTGAAAACTTCAGAGTATCTGGAACTAAATTCCTTTAAGTCAAAATAATTATTAACATTGGTAACATTATGCAAGTTAGTTGTAGGTAAAGTTATACATAACTCACTAAGCCAACACCTACCTAACAGATTATTTTTTCCATTTCGTATTACATACAAATCCAACGCTTTTTTCCTATTCTTATACTGCACGTTTACCTTAATTTTTCCCACGGGCCTCACTAATTCCCCCGTGTAGTACCTTAATTGTAAATTACATGACCTCAATCCACAATGACTGAACAAGTCTTTATAACATTTGTAAGTCATACAGGATATAGCACTGCCAGTGTCTATTTCCATGCTTATAGGTTTGTTCTCAATCTTCACCTCAACTTTATATGGTCCAACCAACTTAGCACTACAATCTAAGGAATAATTATCAACTACATAATCTACCTCATCACTATCACTGCCCAGGCTGTCCATACTCGTACTATACTCGTCTTCTATGTTGTGTAGTGATACATTTCTCCGCAACTTAGGACACATCCTTTTTAAATGACCTTCACGGTTGCATACCTTGCAGACATACAACCTAAATTTGCAACCATTTTCCTCGTGGTTACCACCGCACACATTACACTTTTCATTTCCGTGATCAGTGACTCTATGAAGCTTCCCGTTGCCCCTCGCCGTGCTAGTGGTCCATACATCACGCACCGCCCGAAAGCCGCGGCTGCCGCCAGCTTTCTCGGTTTGAGCACCTTCTCTTCCTTTTTTGTAACGCCCCACGAAGTTCACTGCAGCCGCATCTGCACTTGGTATACTGTCACCAACGCTCCTGCCTCTGGTACAGCCTTCTACCAATGCCGCGTTCGTCTCCGCCGCCTCCATGGATACCGCAATTGTATACGCTCTATCGAATGTGATGGAGTCGTCCTCCGTGAATAATTTTTGACGGATATCATCATTCCTTAACCCACATATAAACTGGTCCCTTAAGTTCTCTACCAACGAATCCTTAAACCCACAATTCTTAATCATTTTTTTTAACTCAGCTACGTATGCCGACACTTTTTCGTTCTTATTTTGTATCCGCTGTCGGAATTTAAACCTCTCCAACTGACTCGGTTTGGGATTAAGATGGTTTCTCATAAGTCGCGTAAGATCGTCATATGTTTTTGCCGATGGTTTCTCCGGCGTACATAAATTCACCATCAATTCATCTGCCTCACTCCCAATTACCGTTATCAAGGTGGGTACTTGCAATTCCGCTTTTACCGCATTAACTAAAAAATATTGTTCTAATCGGTCGACATACAATTCCCAACTGTCATTCGTAAGGTCAAAAGGTGCTATTTTTCCAATAGCCATTTTGTACTTTTTTGGAAAAATTTACAAACTATAAGCATACGCACGTTCTTTTAATCCTCGTCGCCACTGAAATATATGTATTAAATAAAGGTTTATTAGGATAATTACAGAGTCAACTTATCGGAACCAAGTTGAGCCGTAGACAAAAGACCAGCATCCAGCCATCGACAGATGTCACTAGAGAAGGGCCTATCTCGCTAGAGATGTGCCTACATTACAAAAATTACTTCGAGTAATTTGTAGATCGATTCACACTTGCGTTCCTACGGCGTTAACTGCTCCGCCATTGAGCTGCGCCCGGAGTTGTAAAATTTGTAATTCCTTAAGGGACACGGCAGATAGTGTGACGGTTGGATTAAATCGTAAGTAGTATTCATTCAACCAGGCGAGGTTGCAAGGGGAAGGCCACCGGTGTTACGTCAAATGCCCCCCCCCCCCTGAACGTGATCCTTGATCCATACCTGATTTTTTTTATATAAACATATTTTTTTTTTTTTTTTTTAAAAGACAACTCCCGCAGTAGGGTACAAGCCCTGTGTCACGGGGGACTTTACAAACATACAAGTCACGGACACAAATTACACCCAGACCCGGAACAACAATTTGTGGATCACACAAAGTGGTGTGCCGTGTGGGGATCGAACCCACGACCTCTTGCGTAGCAGTCGGACACACTCCCACCGCGCCACAGAGGCAGTCTTGTCTATGTTTTTAAATACTTACATATTACAGAATAATGAAGCAGACTAAATAATCATGCTTATCACACAAAGATTTATACTGTGGTGTGGGAATCGAACCCGCGAGCTCTAGCTTATTACTATGGGCCATAATATCTTAATTACAGTGTTGACTCTACAATTAAAATTACAACTTGATGGTAATACAATGGCTAGATCATAAAATATTCAAGTGTATCGCGTCACGCAGTACCTCGACAGCTCAGATTAAAAACTACTAGATATGAACGGTGTGACGTCTTAAAGAAGATAGACAAGGATTTACTGTCCTTGTCTATCTTTTTTAAGACGTCAAAAAAGTTTTCATCCTTTTCTTTAATTAACTGTTAAAGAAAAGGATGAAAACTTTTTTTCTGACCTTATTATCGTAGCCGGTTTTTTCTGTTTGGCCCAATGAAATCGGCCCAACAAGTTAACGTGAGTTATGTTTATTCGAATATTTGTATATTCCACTAATTGTTTGTGTACTTAGGTAAAGGACTCGTTAAAAATAGTGTATTTAAGCGTGAGGAATATGAGTGGCTGCAGCATCTTAGGCTGTAAGAGCCGCAGTGAAAGGAAAACCAAAGGAATCACATTTTATTCGTAAGTATAACAATCTAGTCTATATTTTACATTGCGATGAGTTAAAAATATTATATTGCAACAGAATACATCGAGTTTTATGCTTTGAAGTAGTCCTCTGATTGAATATGATAATATTGCAATTATAACGTCAAAGTAAAACATTGTAGCCCACTTTTCGGGTTCAATTTTCCCCAATCCTAGTCTCTAATGTTTTTTTTTTAAAGATAACTAGCAATGTGGGATATTAGTTCCACATTACTAGCAATCCTGTTAACCCCTCCAGCTAAGCTCAATGGCTTGTGTTAGGAGTGGGTTCGCGTCGGTAGTATAATGGGTAGGATTCGAACCCGCGACCTCACGATTGCGAGACCGATGCCTAGTCTATAATGAGCGCCAGCATGAATTTCGATTTGATTAAATATCTTTATAATTGATTTCGTTCAAGAAGGATATATTATGATTTTAAAAGCTTAAGACTTACCTACTAAGATTTTTTACTGAAATTATACCTACATAATATTAAGGATTATATTGTAGTTAGATAATTGTCAATTTTTTTTCTTTGTTCGTGTACCTGTAAAGGGGAAATTAGGAGGTCTCACTCTCTGGAATTTCTGAAGCTTATACATGAATGAACCGATCACGGGAACTTTATCTAAGATTAAATAGTAAACACATGCACTTCAAAAACTGAGCTATAGTTTAAATATTTGGCAATCACTATTAGTAAACCTGTTTTTCCTTTTAGGTTCACTTTTAATTCAGAAAGAAAATATTGTGTTATTATTAATTATAAAATTTTGAAAACAAACAAACTTTGAAAATAATGTAATTTTGAAAAATTTAATGATTTTTATAAAATTGTTGTATTTTATTCTAAGTTACAAAACGAAGAGATACTTTGCAAAAGCCGACAGAATGACTTTGGGTGCCAGCCGTTCGTCAAAACTGGTTCTAGTTGGTAGTCGAAGTAGTGTAAACCACTGTCCACTATAAATACTTTACAATTACGTAGTCCTTTTATGACATTTCTGAAAAGTTAGTTGCGTATTTTACACTTAAGTTGGATAAATAAAAATCGTAGTTAATAAAAGTGAGTGGTATTTGACCCGTTATGCAATTAATTCATATTGATTAGGTACACAAGTAATAAGTATATCAATCGCTCCACCGGGCTGCCTTCGGGACGCTGAAATCGTTGACGTCTCATACCCAATTGATCATATGAAAAAATTACCCTAAATAACAGGTAGTTACTTTTTCTGGCAACACCAAATGGAGAAGGCAGAAAAACATAAAATGCAAATATTGAAAATTCTTTATTTACTTAGGATGCAAAACAATTCTTGTGATACGTCAGGATTCTACATGTACATGTAATGCCAAGTCCGCAAACAATGTGTAAAGCCGGAGTAAAGAACCTGGCAATAAAAACTCGTGGCCACTCTTTTCAAATTGCCAATTTTGCAATGTTTGAATGTTTATAAACTTGATATGGGGGTAAAGTGCTGCGACTAATATACTATACACCATGTTAAAGGACTGATGCAAATTGTATTATCAAAAAGTTGAAACATGAGATAAACCAAAATCAGCCTTAGTGGGTACAATATAGTAGGAGCATCTACTTACAACAAAGATAAAAACTATATGTGCTTAAATATTGGCCAAAGTACTTGTAAAGAGTGATTAAATATAAAATATATATAGGGTGACTTTGAATTGAGTCGACAAACTTCAATGAGTAAACCTGCGTGTATCCAAAAATTTTTAGGACATACTATTAGAACAAAATATTAATGTTCTATTATACTTACTTTCAAATACAAAAAAAAAACGTTTTTTGTTTCCGTGAGCATGAATTAATACAGACAGTGCAACGTTGCCATATGGACGCGGTACGGTAACGAGTCGACGAACTATCTGTACCTAACCTACCTATCATGCCGCGAAGAAAACAATGTAAAGCCAATTTTTCCTCCATACTTTTACCGGCTTAGGACTTTTTTCCTCTTACTTGGGCATGGGTGGAAACATGAAGACTACTTACCGAAGTCAAATGGTTCGAGTGGCACTTAGTATCCTCTCTAAGGACGGTTGGTTTTGGTGTGGATAATTTTCCCGTCATCTTCGCTGCGTTTCCCTTAAATTGTTAGTTTGGCTATACCAAATCACCACATTTAAAATTTGTTGGTTATCAAAAAGTTCACTGTTTCTTCTCGTCCCCCCAGGTATCTTCGAAAACTTATCACTTAACAGTACAGAACTTCGATAGCTACACAATCAATTACTTTTTAGGCGCACACGACCTCATGCTCCATCAAACTTTCGTCCGACTGGTGAAATTGTTTATTTACATTAACAACGATTGGCATGCGCCCGCTCCGGTTAAGGATGATACTATAGGAGCAAATGAAATTTATTGATATTTCCGTAGATAATGATCATTTACTTATTTTATTTACGTACTTGTAATTATTTATTCGTACCTGTACTTACGAGGACTGAAGTGACTCGCATACTGTGTGGTTATTAATGTATTGTTCTTAGTAAGTATGATTTGTATTATCAATTCCTCTTTTTATAAATAAATGAAGTTTGTTAAAAATGTACTCAACAACAATCCTAACAAACTTTAATCCTCAGTTTATTAGGATACTATATTTTCTAAAAAAAACTTATTTACAAAAAATATGACCGACTTCTACAATTAAAATATGCCATGAAATAATAATATTTATGTTTTATTCGGCACCAACTTCAAAATATTTAATTTGTTTTTGTTATTCTAGGTATATTATTTATTGCTCTTTAGTTGCCTTGTATTTATTGTAGAAGAAATCACTGTTGGTGTGCCTTTAATATTTTAAGAGTTCCCTCGATTTCTCCAGGATCCCATCATCAGATCGTGATCTGATGACAATGGGACCAACTTGGAAGTATACCCTTTCAAACATAAAAACAATTTTTCAAATCGGTCCAGCCGTCTTTGCATAATCGGTGAACAAACATAAAAAATACACCATACAGACGAATTGAGAACCTCCTCTTTTTTGAAGTCGGTTGAAAAACTATTAACACTTGTAAAAATATCAATCCTTTACATTCGAGAATGCTACTTTACAATTAGGTGATTTCGAAAAAGTATCGATATCGGTATGTTTTATTCCCGCTTGCGGCACCACCCGCGCTACACGTGCCGGCCCGGCCGGCGGAATCCCCGATCGGGTTTGTCGTCGGGAGTGCATAACACAAAACACCGTGAGTACAGAAGTAGAGTATAAAGATCACTTTAGACACGTTGTTGTTCGGAAGGCGACGCGAGATTTCGTGTCCGTGAACGGTGTTTATGTGTCCGTTGTTATTGAGCGCGTTGTTTGAATGTTACCTTCTGTACTATCTTTATTTGGTGTTTATGACCAATGACCCTTTGTATGAACTACGTTTTTACGAAATTATGATCATATAATTTTTATAGTGCGTCGTACGATTTTTAAACTTTGATAATTTTATTTATTTGTTTAAGTTTTAGATATATGGAAATAATGATAATGTACTGATTCTTTTAATTTACTAAACCTTAATAGAACTGTCACCATCGTTTTAAACAATAAAATCGGATGTTTTTTTACAACTTAAATTCGCAATTTGTCAATGCATAATGTAAGTACTAACGGTGCTGATACTCCCCTATCAATTTGTTGACTGAGGTGGCACGATAGGACATATCTAGTAGTATTTGATCTGAGCTCGAAAGTGATTCATTGTTCTGTAAACTTTTTATTTATAACCTACTCGAGAGCAGAAAACATCGAGAGTACGGAAGGTTACCTTCATACGTACCTCGCTCAAACAACGCACACATAAAGAATCATGGCAAAGGGCCGAGCAGTTTCTTCTGACACTTTTTTGTTGCGTCTATAAATGTCAAAAATATGCAAATATTGAGGCTGAATTTATCATCCCGCGAGGTAGAGCAAATAGTGAGGCCGAATTTACGAGATACGATTGCGAGTCCGACGCCTTTGCCATCAGGCTACTGCCGCTTTTGATTATTTTTTATTTTTAAGCTTATTTCGATCGTCACTCAGTCATAAAAATAAAAGTTTAAAAAACACATTCACTCAAATATAAACTATATTATATTTATGGGAATATAACAAAAAAATTAAAACATGTCGACAGAACGGTTAAAAAACTTGTCACTTACCCAAACACAACGATATTAATAAGCCTCATAATTACAACTGAGCCTGAGAGACTGCTCACAATAGAAACTTATCTGTGATTATATAATGTCAATTAACTCATTATAATGTTATTATTTACATAACTGATCGTCAAACATTTACTAACCTATTACTCATTTTTTTACAAGCAAAAAATTATGAAAAGTTAAACGTTGAATCGCAAATTTGAGCGAACTATAATATGTCTTATTTTTTTACAAAATTGCGGTAACCTCTTGATTCTTAACTAAATTTACTACTTACCTATCTATACTAATATTCTAAAGCTAAAGAGTTTGTTTGTTTGTTTGAACGCGGTAATCTCAGGAAGTACTAGTCCGAATTTAAAAAATATTTTTCTCTTGAGTAGCCCATTTATCGAGGAAGGCTATTTAACATCCCGCTACGACCAATATGAGCGGAGTAGCAATGGAAAATGTTGCAAAAACGGGGAAAATTTACGCATAAAAGATTTTTTTTAATTCTTTATTTTACACACAAAAATACAATGGCATGGCTTAACTCAAAATTGAATTTTCTCCCAGCTAACCATTGAGTTGTAGAGGAGAATGTTATAATTTACAAGAGTAGGGTATGGCGGGGCTAATAGTCCCAATTTTTATTCTAAGAGCCATTAAATCTTTAAATAAAGCATTTATTGTCCACCAAGAGGGTTATGAGAGTTTTTATACAATTCAGCTTAACAATGACCATTTCATCTGTTTGGAAAATATTATGCGCCAAATGTAATGGTGCGTTTTGTACTTTTTGCTCCTCTAGCGGGGTAAGAAGTCCCGGGCTTGGGGCAAAAAGTCCATTCATTCAAAGACCCAATAATTAGTTATTTACAATTAATATGTTTAGTAAAAATCATAATTTTAATACTTATGAAAATTATATAATATCAACTTTGATCAAAATGCTGATATTTTGTTAAAAATAATATTTTTAACAAAATTATTTTAAACATAAGATCAATTATTTCTAACAAAACTCTGAATAAAACTCGCTACATATACAAAAATATTTTTCATCAGAGGAAGTTGAAAGACTCTCTTAAGAATTTTCTTTTTTACTGTCATTTTTTCTTATTTATTTAAGATAATTTAGCTTTTCTTGATTTACGTTTCTCTTGTTCTTTCTCCAACTAGTTTTTTTAAAGCTTGTCAGTTAAAATAGTAGCTTTATGGCGTTTTCTGGTGTTCAAGGTTTTACGAGGTGCGGTTTTTGGCACAGGTCGAACATCTTCAGGAGAAAATACCACTTTTGATGTAGAAGGTTGAGGAGATATTGCTCTTGGTTGTTGCATTTGTACTGACTGATTTATCTCAGGCTCATTAAAAAGTGGTGGTGTATTCTCGGTGTTATCAGTAGCACTGGGACGGTCTGTAACATTTTTCGGGGCATAGTATAAAAATACTCTATTACATGAACATGTTAAATGAAATACAACATGTGTCATGTCACAAGTCCCGTCCCATCAATGTACTTCTTGCCCCATACCTACATCTATTGATTTGCGAGATTATAAAATAAAAACGTTTCACAATAGGTAAATTTTATTATCCTTAAATAATTATGAATATAAAATGTTTCTAACTTAAGCTTACCTTATTCTTTTATTTAAATGTGATGTGAAGTTATTAAACGAAATCCTTTTGTAACTTTTAGGCGCGAAAGATTTCGATAAGCCTGTGACTCGTATTTTTAGACTCGCGACATCAGGCTCGCCCGTCCCCCTGCCGCTCGATCATACAGGCCGTGATTTTTGCTCCCGAAACCCCTACATACTAAGTTTTATGAAAATCGTTGGAGCCGTTTCCGAGATTCAGATTATACCTATATAAACATATATACCAGAATTGCTCGTTTAAATGTATTTATCTATACTTATATTATAAAGCTGAAGAGTTTGTTTGTTTCAACGCGGTAATCTCAGGAAGTACTGATCCGAATTTAAAAATATTTTACTCTTGAATAGCACATTTATCGAGGAAGGCTATATAGATGTAACATCACGCTGCGATTAATAGGAGTGGAGCAGCAATGAGAAATATTGCAAAAACAGGGAAAAATTTATTAATATATACGACCTGCGCTCCTGCTGCACGACAGGCCATGGTATCCGAGGCTGCACACGTCTTCTCCACAGTGACATCGATGAGGAGAAACACATTGGACACCCAAACGAGCATGCCTTCGTTTAGCTAGCACTAGCACTACGACTAGCAATGCGAAGTGTCGTATCGTCCAACTTTGTACCTAAGTTGGACGATGGAAGAGCCTGCAACCAGATGCCCGATTCCCATTCACCCACAGCCAGTAGGCGGGCTCGCTCTGTAGGACTAGAAAAAGTATTTAATAGATGTTACCTTATTGAACTGCAAAGCGGCCAATCCTACTGCCTCTGGGAGGACAGGTTGGAGGGAAAATCAACATTTGGGCAAGCCATTTTCCAAGCGTTCAAGGCTTCAGACTTGCACCTCACTTCGGAATCAACCAGTGTAGGAGTTAAAATTTTCCTGGTTAATTCCTCAGTGCTGTGAAGTAAAGACAAGAACGCTGGTAAGCTTACATCTGAAATTTTCCGAACACCGAGGCCGCCCAGGCGGACAGGTAAAGACGCCATGCTCGGTCGTTTATAGCAATATTTAAAATTTTGCAAAGTGTGTTTTGTATAATCTTGTCCATTTTATCTAAAAGTGCTAAATTTTTAAACATCTAAGCGCGTGTGTTAATTTTGAGACGAAAAGACAATACCGAATGATAGTGAAGGCTGAGTGTATATTAATTTGGAGTAATCTATCCGAAACTTCACAGAAATTTTGTATCCCTGTCAAATTATGTATTCCTCTATAAAAGAATTGTAGGCTTCTTCTAATATCGGGGACCCAAGGAGGCGAAAAGAGTTATTTGCAACAAGTTTTAAATTTGGAACCAAAGAGTTAAATTTAGATAAAGTCGAAAGTTTGTCAATGTTATCACATAAGAAAATTTCACATTTGCTGCAATTTAATTCTAAGCCAATATCTTGAAATTTATCTTTTAGAAAAGCCAAATCGTTAAACACGATTTCCACATCGCCCCTCAGAGTCCGGGATCTGCATCAGTGTCGGGAGGGTCGGGGAAGGACAGGCCATCCCTTGGCGCTGGGTGTTTGCCCTGCAGACCCGCAAGCGTGTAGCACCACGGGGGATACTCTTTAACACGGGGACAGAATTATTGAAACTGGATAGAATTTGCCAAAAGGGAGTAGAAGATATTTGAGTAGATGGAACTGGGCCGAAAGTACATCTTGGGATTTGTGCACTTTACCAAAATGTACTTTCAAACCCCGATTACCTTTAAAAAACCGGGCTTGTGGACAATTAGGGCAGCGCACTAGCGACGTGGTAGGTTAGTTCACAATCACATCACTGCCGCTCAAGTTTTGCGTCATAAAAAATACACTAATCCTATAATAATATTTACACAAAATTTCTATTAAATTAAATATCAAACAATAAATAGAACATTTCACACACTAAATGTCAAAAGATGACGGCAAAGCCACGCCGCCGCATTGGTGAAGGGGGCTCCGCGCATGCTCCACACAAACACGTAGGTATAGTATATATTATCATCAAGCCAAGCCAAGCCAAGTTCTTACTTGTTGCTGTTATAAGATGTTAATTTAATGATTTACAGGCAGACAGCACAATTAAATCACACAGTGGCATAACCCGCTGGTAGCACGGACACCGAGTCTGCGGCAGAACAGTTGATAGATGTTATCTATTAATTCTTGTTATTATTTATTATTTATGTTCATCGTATGATACATACATGACATCTGTATAGACGAATAAAGTTATTGGAATGCACTAGATATTAAATTAAAAATGGTTAGAAATATTTATATGTGTTCCTTAGTTGACTGGTTGCTATGGTTATATTAGGAAAATATATTTAAATTTATTAAATTAAATTTAAATATATTTTCCTTTACATATTCCAAAGTTTGTGTTTATCTTAAGTCGAGAGCATGTATATACTTGTACATAGCAATATAACTTTATGCTGCGTAGGTTAACCTAGCGCCTGCGCACGCTGTATTTGTTTTATACAATAACTTTTCCAGTACAACACAACATATTTTTCACTTATACATTACAATTTTCTGAACGTGGTTAAAAACTTAGCTGGGGCAGATATATCTCATCATATCTATGTACCCCCGCCAAAATACCATGTCAGTGTCAACATGGGCACAGCAACCTACAGTTATATTTCCAACAAGACAACTGCAGCAATAACCTGAGATAGTATCTATACTATTGACAAAATTTTAATAATAAATAAGTAAAATAAGTTCTGCTACCAATATGTCTGGACTTTATCTCTTTCTAATTAATACCTATAATTAGAGGGATAACATCTTTAAGGGCGTCCTAGTCAATGATTCTACCATACAAACGCGCATAAGTGATTACTCCTCTGTATGAGGTCGCAAGTCAAAGCTTAAAATCATCATATCATTTTGTTTTATCATTAACTAGGCTTGTAAAATACGATAAATGAAAATAAGTTAATATTTTGAACGTTATGAGACTTGAAATACTTTGGAATTTCACCGAAATTGTTAAAACTCTTAAGTGTTTTAAGGCTTATAATTTTAAATATTTAGAAAGTTAAAAGCCTTAAAACACTTAAGAATTATTTTCAATTACTGCTTTCTACAAGCCTAGTTTATGATAAAACGAATTGATATTAATTTTAAGCTTTGACTTATGACCTCGTACAGAGGAGTAGTAATCACTTACACTAGGGTGCTCTTAATTTCATTATTTACTTCTAATGTGTAGGAGCCATTTATTCGTATATGCTCACCACATAGTATGACCGGGCTGTTGATATGTCACAATCGCTAACTCAATCTAGAATATTACCATCATAACATACCGTAAATGGCTTTACTAAATTCTGATATTTATGTAAAATATGACTTATAAAAAAAATGTTGCTATTAGTTTGCAGATAAACATATTATGTTGCATCACAAATGATAATAGCAGGGTCGATTTCATTGAGCAGATCAGGATTTCCAAATAAGCTTTTAGGTATTATTCTGCTCCTAAAATCAACTTCTGCCACCATCGCCAGGTGCCATTTGCAGGCTCTGCTCTCTCTTGCCTTAGACATATACCGTTCCAATGGGCTTCGGGGTTTATGAAACAGACTACTTCTATGCAATTTCTCCAAGTAAATACTTGATGCAACGCTTGCAGAAGGTACTTCATCAACTAATCTTCCCATTAATGTCCCTAGTGCTGAAGGTGGTAAAAGTAAGAGATACATTCCGAAGACAAGACAATATGATATATTCCAAATTCAAATTGTTAACATGTCTGTTACTTGCTGAATTTATATATACATTTCTATGCACATTTCTCTTAGCAGTCATCCATCAGTTGCGCAAACTGTGTTTATGATCTGTAATAAAAATATTTGTTACTTATAATAGGTGTTTATAGAAACATTACGAAGTTTGAGAATTGACTATTCATAAAAAACCAAACTGAAAACATAATAAAACGATACACAGTGAATGGTGTGTGCTTGAAGTTTTATGAAATATGTACTACTTATTATATTATCAAGTCCAAGAGATGAATTGAAAGTTTCAAAATCATGAATTGTGTGTGTAGGTCAGCACAGCAGATTTAGATAACTAAGTAGATACTAACCGTCGTTGGTGACATCCAGACACAAAACATTCACCATGGCTTCAGTTGCATCTCACAACAAGCGCCGGCGCAGGTGCTTAAGTCTTATCGAACCATTCTCGGTAGAGAGTAGGTAGTAGTACTTTTAATTTATGAATGAAAGTAAAAATCGTATTATTTAATTTTGGCAGTTATTTGTTGTTATATTGTAAGCTTCGGTGTTGCCAGTCATATCATAACATAATAAATATTTTGAATTTGTGTATCGATTCTTTATTTTGTTATTAAATAAAGTATTAATTTACACTCGTTAAATGTTATTTATGTATTCCTTATTTCCTTAAAAGGAAATACGTAATTTCCTTCCTATATAGTGGATTATGTCGTAGATTTATGTAGAGAATTGTTCATATTTTTATGAAGACAACAAGAGATTCATAAAATTTTGGTAAATAATTTATATTTAACAATCGATTAAGCGTAAAATACTGGCAACTTCTTTCTAAATATTTATCTTGCCAACATTGGAATGACTACTCACCCCTGCTCTGTCATAAAATAATGCTTATTTCTTTTGTGGTTGCATTCCTTCCCAGAATTCTTAAATCTGTTAAACTTTGTTCATTATCTTTTCATGAGCCTGGTATTACTCTACCAACATCAATATCTTCAGAATCAAAGGCCCATCTGGTGAATACAGAGTTTGTAATATTGTGTTTCGTCGCAAAAAAATATGTAAATATGCACAAGCCATAACTATATCTTGTACATACTTTAATTCAACTTCAATAGTTGTGTGTAATAAACGGAAAATTGATGACAAGATACCAAAAGAAGTTTTTTACAATTCGGCGTGCACTAGACATTCTGTAGTTACATACACGTTTAGGACATCCTACGTTCAAATATAACGTATAGGGCTTGCAAATATTCTCCGTTGAGGGAAATGCATCATCTGCTAGGAAAATATACGGACTTAACATTTCTCGGCCAGGGAGGGATTCAGGATGCGGTATATTAAGGGTTTGACTCAGAACTGCTTTCCCAAAAGCTGTGTGTCTAAAAACTCCCCCATCAGAAATACTTCTTTGAACTCCAGCATGTACATACAGAAAATTGTATCGTGCGTCTGTCACAGCAAATAGCACTATGCTATAAAACTGCTTATAATTATAATATTGACTACCACTGTTCGGTGGACATGTAATTACGATGTGTTTGCCATCCATTACACACCCGAGCTCAATCTGAATTGCAAATAATGCAGATTCTGTTTGAATGTGACATGACCATGCACAGAACTCGAGCTTTGTCTACACAGCCTCATAACAATAGCAGGGATGGAGCTGACACGTCACAAACCCAATATTCCGACATATCCACACCACCATTACAAGATGATATCCAGTTTCAGATCTAATTTTAAATTAAATTTATGTCATGTTATGTGTGTGAAGTTAAGATTAAATAAAGAGGGAGGAGTCAAAAACTGCCAAGAATCGTTTATTTAATAGTTTATAAAATCATTTATTACGTAAGACGATTTTGATCCAAACATCCATAAAAGTGTAAATTATTTTTAAGTTGGCGACGAGGAGGAAGCGCCACGTGAACGCGTTCTCGCTTTTTATTTATTTATTTATGTTCGGAAAACCAACAGCAAATGACTATTATTTTTGAAGACTGAGACTTATGCAACAGTTAGCCAATATAAGGTTTTCACTTATACATAATAAATTAATAATTTATTCATCGATTGGAGCTTTTACTTGTTGCTACATGGCACATAGCTCAAGTAATAGCCATCGTCGTTAATAGACCAATTTGCTTTATCGTGGGGATGAGGTGCGCGCGTGTAGCCAACATCAGTGTTCAAACTTTCCAGACTCAAATATCGTTGCATCATTAAACTCATTTTCAAATTTATTTGGGGTTGGTCAAACTAACCTCGGCCTATGTTGATATACAATAGTTTTACAACGACAAAGCTAAGTTTGTTTTCGTATACATAAAGTTGGGCGTCTCGTCAAAACGAAGCTACCATGACAATTTCAGTTTGATATCTATCATTTAAAAATTGTTCTAGGTATCCTGTACTATAACCACTTTGATCTAGTAATTTTATATGAAGTGAAATTCAGAAATAGTTCCTGTGTGTACGTCTGCTTAAAATTAGAGCGCGACAAACGCCTTACAATAGAAACAGTGGTACTTAAAATCCCACTATTGCCATCAATCGAAATACAAAATGGAAATAGTGGGATACACATACTTCTTACAATTAACGTACATAATAAACCAATGTCGACTTACCTTGATGTATTCATTTAATCCTTTGATCAAGGCTGCACAAACCTCTGGAGTTATAACAGAAATCGAAGCTCTTGATACGCGGAACTGAATTTCCAGTTGTCGTAGAGCTATCGCTAATATGGTGGTAATAGGTATTGCATTTCTCATGTTCGTATCACGTATTTTTATTTTGGGTCCGATTTTGTTTAGAAGATATTCGAAGTCCCCCTTTGACATTCTTGTAAAATTCTCAAATAATTTTGTATCTAGGCCTATTTCTTAGTAAGGCCAAATCCACATTCTCTTTCTTTTCTTTTTCATTTTTTATTTTAAAACAATATACGCCGCGGCAACAAGCGTCAATTCGTTAGCCATTAACGTACATAATAAACCAATGTCGACTTACCTTGACGTATTCTTTTAATCCTTCGATCAAGGCTGCACAAACCTTTGGAATTATAACATAAATCGAAGCTCTTGATACTCGGAACAGATACATTAAACTTTTAAATGAATTTATTGCATTTCTCATGTTCGTATCACATATTTTTATCTTGAGTCCGATTTTGTTTAGAAGAAAATCGAAGTCCCCCTTTGACATTCTTGTAAAATTCTCAAATCATTTTGTATCTAGGCCTATTTCTTAGTAAGGCCGAATCCACATTCTCTTTCTTTTCTTTTTCATTTTTTCTTTTAAAACAATATACGCCGCGGCGACAAGCGTCAATTCGTTAGCCATTAACGTACATAATAAACCAATGTCGACTTACCTTGACGTATTCTTTTAATCCTTCGATCAAGGCTGCACAAACCTTTGGAATTATAACATAAATCGAAGCTCTTGATACTCGAAACAGATACATTAAACTTTTAAATGAATTTATTGCATTTCTCATGTTCGTATCACATATTTTTATTTTGGGTCCGATTTTGTTTAGAAGAAAATCGAAGTCCCCCTTTGACATTCTTGTAAAATTCTCAAATAATTTTGTATCTAGGCCTATTTCTTAGTAAGGCCGAATCCACATTCTATTTCTTTTCTTTTTCATTTTTTCTTTTAAAACAATATACGCCCCGGCGACAAGCGTCAATTCGTTGCGTCAATTCGTTAGCCATTGTCACAGAGTAGTAATATAATAAAGTCAAAATTAATTATTAAATATAGTATTTTAGAAAATTAGTTGTCAACCTCGTGTTATTGTTGCGAACATTTCTAAATTTGTTGCGCTGATAGTTTTGAAGTTTTAAATAAAAAAAGCTGTTTCTTCTGAGGTTGTCAATTAATTATGGTTGAAATTTCAAAATGTCATGTCTTCTATCTTTTGTAAATGTTGCAATTTATTTTAATAATTTCTTTCTTTGGTTGCAAAAATATTCCAGATTTTGCTGGGGGAACGTTTGGGGTTTTGCTGGATCTCAAAAACAGTTGCGTTAATTATTAATAGCTCCAGGTACCAGGAGCTATTAATAATATTTTAAATAATGTCTTTCTATGAACATATTTAAGATTTTGCTGGGGAAACGTTCTGGAACGTTCCTGTAGCCGATATATATTTTTTTAATAACTTTGAAACTGTTGGCGCAACAAATTTAAAAATGTGCGCAACAATTACACAAGATGGACAACTAATTTTCTAAAATTAATAATTAACTATGACAACATTTTGCTGGGAAAACGACCACTAGGTACTAGAGCCGAACCCCGCATTGAAGAGTAACCAGCGTTCGTCGATGGTAATAAACTGTACCTCTATAGCTGTACACACGTTTCATTAACCGGATGTTGTTGACTTTATTAATAATACAAATATAGTCAACAACATTCGATCAACTATGTGCATGCGTACATATCATAGGACAGCATCCTATGATCTCTCCTATTAGGATCTCACTAATTACGTCGTTCCTATTTCAATTCGAATCAGGTATATTGAAGTTTTTTTAGCATCACAAATTGCCCATTTAGACGCACCTTTAATATGATTTCAGGATTCAGTTGCACTTTTAACTTATTTAAACACTAGCAGACCCGCGAAACTTTGTATACATCATTTTTCCCCGTTTTTGCAACATTTTTCATAGCTGCTCCGCTCCTATTGGTAGTAGCGTGATGTTGTATAGCCTGTAGCCTTCCTCGATAAATGGGCTATCCAACAGTGAAATTATTCGGATCATCAATAGTTCCTGAGATTACTTTAATTTTAATGAGATTACAAAAATTTACGTTTTAGAGTTTTTAAGAAAATCGTGTAACATCTTTCTGATTTATGCAAGAGCAAACTATATGCTAGGGGAAGTTAATATAGTATAAATATGACAAAATGGGAGAGGGCAGCTGTCAAATGTCCCATCATTTTTTTTTTGTTTGTTTAGCTAAAAACTGGCCTTACTCAGAATTATTAAATTTACTCTCGTGCAGAAAACGATAATTCTTTCATCATTTGCAATAAAATGAGCGATGAGAAATGAAAACCAAAAGAAAGAAACCATTAATCAAATTAAATACTATAATCTTCAGGAATCTCAACCTGACGGATATCTTTTGGAATATATGGATATATGGTTTTTATATGACTTGTCTTAAGATTTCGGCGAATTCTCCGTAGATGGAAAGGTCTGTAGTTAAAAGAGTTAAAGGTTTATCGTCGTGTCGATAAAACATTCTGTAGCTGAAAAGGTCTGTCGTCGAAAGTGTCGTAAATTAAAGTTTCTGTCAACTAACTGTCCGTAGGTGAAAGAGTCTGCTGGAGGAACGGACATAAATGAATCATCCTCTACTCTAATGGCGAATCGGTCTTAGGAGAACAGTTGCGGAATCGTTCATCGAAGTTTTTTTTTAATACTACGTATGTGAAAAATAATTGTCGATCTATCCACGCCGCCAATGTATTTAATAATAATAATAATACCATTTATTTTAGGCATCAATTGCCCATAGATTTGCATTATAGCTTTACATAGGTCTATAATGTGAATAATCAAAGGATCTGTATTATATTGGTGAAACTTTATCTCTTAGAAAATAGTTTTACTAATTAAAGATTTCATTATTTTAGCTACTAAGTACGGCGTAGTAAACTTTGGCTTTATTCGTTTTCCCCCACTTTAAGCATTAGCCTTTTTTATGTCAATTTCTAACAACTCACAAATTTTAACACATTATGTGTCAGCATGTGGTGAATCAGTTTATCATTTATCAGAATCGCGGCGATATTATCGTCGTACCACCTATTTCTATACACTCTTAATCTTCACACGGCGATTTTATCGCTGCGTTCTGACGAGTGGCTAAGTGCGAGAGAAACGTTAAAGTATCGCCGCGGAACGGACTAAGTACTGTTACAATAAAAAAAACTTCATAATTCATTCACGCACAATGGCCTAATTAGGAGGCTAAGTGCGGTTTTCTTGTTCGCTCAGGTAAAACTAACTAACTAACTAACTAATGTCATTCTTATAGGTACGATCCGATATGCACTGCGACCACTGTAAAGTGTGATGTCAATTCAGTATCCTGCGAAGCCGTTCCTTAATAGTTAGCTATACTGGTTACTGTTTAAGTCGAAACATCGTCCAGCACTGGCAGAGGGTCCTTAGAACACCATAACTTTCGGCTTCCCTTTGGATTGTAGTTACTAACGTTATAGGTACAAAGAACCATGTCCAGCAAGATATATTTCGTATCGGATTACTTCAGAAAAAAATCAACCCTTCGCTTCTGTCGTCCAGTATACTGTCATACACGTTTTTTGGCGTAGTTTTCTCTTGAAAATAATGATCAATGTATAAGTTATTTGTTCACTTAGAAACGTTAATAAATAAATGTTTGAATATAGTGGACGGGTCGGGAGGGGTATAGTTATATTAAAAATGTAATATTCACGTGAATTATTAATTGAATTAATTGCATTGTACAGTGTATATCGGAACATACCTGCTGTGGTACGATCCCAACAGAGATCTTTGTTAGAATATTTTGAGTCGAAACTCGTAATTTGTTATTGTATAAGTAAAATGAGTAGACGATTAGCACGTTTTCAAAATTTATTTGCTACTAAACTTAATCCGACTTTTTGAAGTTACTGCGTCGAAAATTGATACTCACATATGATATTTATTTTGCATTGGTCGCAACAAAAGTACAAGTGTCTGTTTATGTTTTGTAATCCATATCACTTGTCGCGACTAGTTTCTCGTTTAATTTTGCAGATTTTTTGTTGTTTATTTTTTACGCAGAAACTTTCGTCAGACTTTATCCCGTACACAGGTTTTTCCAGCGGGCACAGTCGAGTGGTACTGGCGTGTTGTACCCATTGTTGTAGATCGAGTTCTGTCGTCGGTAGGTATGAATCTTTTTTAATGTTGATAGTTAAATATTCCGAAACTGGTAGCAGGGTGACCATATCGGTAACATCTTTTTTCGTGACAGAGTAAAGTAAGATAGCAAAGAGTTAATTTATCTGCTGATTAATGGCACCTTTATGTCAATTATGAGATAATTCTCCGTTATTTTAGCTCTCGTTTGAGGATGGTGGTATAGGTGAAATTTTTACGTTTGAACTTTCGCAATCGGAAGAGCCATGTCGTTTGATAGTTGGCCCGCGATCGTGTTAAGTTCCTCCCGCATTTGCAGAGAGTTATAAGATGTAAATTCATTTTTCCATTGTAATAGTTTGTGATTGTTTCTAGCAGAGTTTTCTGTATGTTGCGTAGATGTTCTATAAAACTATTTGCGGAAATGGCTACCAACGCGAACTCGATAGACAACTCTTGGGCATTTATTTCTTGTTGAGAGGTGTTTGTTGTTTTGTCCAGATTGAGATGTTGATTAAAGAGCTTGTACTGTCGTTCGACTATTTCTTCAGATTTCTATCTTCCATTCGTCGCGAATTATTTGCATGTTCGTTATCTTATGGAAGTACAGGCTCATCAATTTTTGTTGTAATGACGGCCTTTGCGGTACTCAAAAAGTACAACAGGGTCATGACTAAACCACAAAAGCTAACTCGCCTGTTTGTTCTTGCGTAAGGTTGTCGTTTTACTGCTGTGTTTGTTTGTTAACGGGTTGTTGTCTCCTCTGCTTGTTAAGTTGATAAAATTTGTTGTTGTTGTTCAGAACTTTCTATAGGCATGGCAAATAGTTTAACCACTGGTCTTTTCAAGAAGCCGTTTTTAGTTTTAAGGCTGACTACACGAACATATCCGTCGTCGCCAGGGTGAAGATCTGTTATTCTCCCTAGTAACCATTTTCCGGCTGGTAAATTGTCATCGTGAATCACCACCACTTCGCTTATTTTTAGATTGCTTCGAGGTTTTTGCCACTTTGACCTAACTTGTAACTGGCACAAATATTCCACTTTCCATCTTTTCCAAAGGTCTGCGAACATTTTTCTGGTTAACCCCCATCTTGTTCACGCGTTCTCTTGTATGACGGTTACTCCTGATCTTCCAGTTAAAACATGAGCAGGTGATAAGCAGTCGGGATTTTCTATATTTTCACTAAGTGGGCACAGAGGTCTTGAATTTAGACCAGCTTTTACTTTTGTTAGTATTGTGGTCAACTTCTCGAAGGTTCGTTTTCGTTCGCCCACTACTCGTTTTGAATGGTGTTTTAAACTTCTTACTGCGCATTCCTACAACCCTCCTGCAGACGGCCAGGCGGGAAATGCCATTGTATTTTCATCTTAGTGACACCGATCTGTAGTAGTTTGTTTCTGTAGCTGTTTTCAATTTCTCCATATTGATGTTGATAAACTTTCGCGATTTGTACACATTAAAGAATGTTCTCCATATTGTTCTATCAATAGTCGATTGGCGCCGACGAAGGTAGCGTTATCGCTGTATATGTGACAAGCTCCCCCTCATCTGGCTGACATTCTTGTTAGGTCAGAGACCAATTCTAGGTACACAGCTTTAGTAACCATGCAGACGAAGACGGCTATTTATCCTTTTGTCGTCCTTACTCCCCTTACTTTATTCATCTTGACGTCCACAAATCCCGTGTAGTCCACTCCTGTATGGCAGAAGGGTGGCGCTGTGTTTATTCTTGAGTACGGTAGATCTCAGATCACTTGTTTTTGTTTCTTGGGATTATTCTTACAGCACGTGACGCATTTTCTAACCTCCATTTTCGTGACACGGTTGCCGCCGATAACCCAATATCTTTGTCGTAGATGTGACAACGTAAGGCGGGGTCCTCCGTGGAACGTCATTTGATGAGCTTGATTGAAAAGTAGATGAGTCAAACGTGAGGAATGATCATGGGATGTTTTATATCTTCACTTAATGTTGCGTTTCTCAATCTGCCACCAACTCGTAGTATCTTGTCTTGATCGATTAGCGGGTTGAGGTGTAATTATTTACTGTTTGTCAAAGTCAAAGTCAAAGTCAAATATCTTTATTTCGTAAAATCAGGTTAATGATTATTTGAAAACGTCAAATTAAAACATACTAAAAATTTTATAAAATTATGATTGTTTGAAAAAAAAAAACAAAATGAGGTTAGGTGGCAGTTCCAAGTGTAAAGCTCATGAGAAGAAGCTGCCAAGAAACTCATGTGCCACTCTTTTAAAATCATCAAGTTTTTCTTTACAAAAATAAATTTTACTGAATGAACCATTGTGTTTGGTGAGTGTAATCGTTTATAAAATAAGGATAACTAAATAATAATACTATTTGTAACTCTAAAATGAATATATATAAACGTATTCAGCAAACACAATACTTCACTTCTTACAAAGTAAATATGTATATATACATATAATCTTAAAGTACATTTTAATAGCCTGTGAGAGAAAGCAGTTCAATCCCAAGCGTTTTTGTCTTCCATATAATCAATTATTGAGTAGTAACTTTTCATACACAATTTTTTCTTAATGGTACACTTAAATTTATTACGACTTAATTTTTGAATATCGCTAGGGATTTTATTGTAGAAACGTATACATTGGCCCCGAAATGATTTGTTTACTTTTTGTAACCTTGACGCTGGTACAACAAGTTTATGTTTGTTCCGCGTGTTAATATTATGTATATCACATTTCTTACAGAAACTATCAATATTTTTGTGAACATATATAAGGTTTTCATAGATATACTGACATGCAACAGTCATGATATTGATTTCCTTAAATTTTTCTCTAAGTGAGTGTCTACTACTAAGATCGTAAATTGATCGAATAGCCCTCTTCTGCAGAACAAAAATGGTTTGAATGTCGGCAGCATTCCCCCACAGTAGAATACCGTACGACATTAAACTATGAAAGTAACTAAAATAAACTAATCGCGCTGTTTCAACGTCTGTTAGCTGACGAATTTTTCTAACTGCGTACGCTGCAGAACTGAGTCCATTAGACAATTCACTTATATGTGGGCCCCACTGAAGCTTAGAATCTAGAGTAATTCCTAAAAACTTTGTGGTCTCTACAGGGTTCAACTCATCTTCTTTTATTTTTATAGTGGTTTTTACTGGTTTCACGTTAGGTGTTATAAATCGAATACATTTAGTCTTGCCCTCGTTTAAGAGTAAATTGTTAACATCAAACCAGTTAACCACTTTTGAGATAGCCATATTTACATCTTCAAAGTCTTTTTGCTGGCGTTTTAATTTAAATAAGAGTGATGTATCATCTGCAAACAGGACTATCTCATGATTATTATTTACTAAATATGGTAAGTCGTTTATGTAAATTAAAAACAACAACGGCCCGAGAATAGAACCCTGTGGGACTCCCATTTTGACCACAGACCCCGGGGAGCGTTTACCATTAACATCAACTTTCTGAATCCTGTTACTCAGATAGGACGTAAGAAGATTCAGAGCTGTGTTTTTAATACCATAATGTTGCAATTTCCTGATTAATGTTTCATGCAGAACACAGTCAAATGCCTTAGATAAATCACAGAAGACGCCTAAAGCATCTTGCGATTCCTCCCAGGCGTCAAAAATATGTTTTAAGAGCTCCACACCAGCATCGGTTGTAGAGCGACCCCTAGTGAAACCAAATTGTTTAAAGTGTAATAATTTATTTTTGTAAAAGAAGTTCTGCATCTGATCATATATTATTTTTTCAAAGATTTTACTAAATGTTGGTAGTACTGATATGGGTCTAAAATTAGTGGGGTCAGACATACTACCCGATTTATACAATGGTATTACTTTACTATATTTCATTAAATCAGGAAATACACCACAATCTATACATTTATTAAATATAAAAGCCAAGTCCTGCGCGATAAAAGAAATTATAGACTTAGTAATCACAACTGAGTTACTCCAGAGGTCGGTAGTCTTCTTAACATTAATAGAATTAAAAGCTTTTATGACATCTATATGTGTAACATAATCAAATTGAAAAGTGATGTCACATTTATTAACATTTTTAATCAAGATAGACTCAGCAACAATAGGTGAGGAATTCAATGACTTTGTAGTGGAGACTGGAATGTCAGTAAAGAATTTTTCAAATGCAGTGGCTACTTCTATGTCCGATGTGATGGTTTTACTATCTATTTTAAGACAGTAATCATTATTCTGACTTCTGACTCTTCCGGTCTCACTAGGTATTTATAATATCCCAAGTCATTTTAATTCTATTATCACTGTTTTTAATTTGTGAACTAAGGTAGCAAGCCTTTGCTGTTTTGCAAGTCTGCCTAAATGTTTTTGCATAATTTCTTACATAAGCTTGAAATCTTTCACAACAGTTATACTTTCGTTCATCATACAGCTCATATAATCTTTTTCTACTTTTATGTAGGCCGACAGTAGCCCACTCACTAAAAGTTGCATTCCCCTTAACCATAATCGTTTTGGGAGTGAAAACCGAATCGAAATTATGACAAAATTTATTAAATAATGTTTTATATAAAATGTTAGGATCACTGTCCTCATTCAACAGTGGAGGGTTACAAATGAGGCGGCTTTTGAAACTCTCAAATCGACTGACAGTTTTAGGGATAACAGTTATACATTTTTTAGTTACTTTTCTACTTTTAATATCAAAAGAAATAAGTTGACCACAGTGGTCAGAATCCATTTGATTAATTACTCTCTTGTTATCTACAATAATATCTGTGAATATATTATCTAAACATGTGGCTGTAGTGGCAGTTATGCGGGTAGGCTCTAAAAATAAATTACACAGATTAAATGATTTGAATAGAGCTAAAATCCTCATACTTGAAGTAGTATTCTCTAATAAATTAACATTAAAGTCGCCACATATTATTACATTTTTATTAAGGTTTGTTACCTTATGCAAGACTTCATCCATAACATCTTCAAAAATATGATATTGTGCTGAAGGTGGTCTGTACACAGTCAATACAATAAACCGCTTCAACTCTACACAGGCTATTTCTATGCTACGTTCAACAGAGAAGTTAACAATATCACGGCGTTCTTTGAATTTAAGATTTTTATTTATTAATATTAGTGAACCACCATGTATAGCCAGTTCCCTGCTGAACGAGCTGCCTACCTGGTGATTGTTGAAATTAAACATGAACTGATCGCTCTTTAGCCAGTGTTCAGTAATACATAAAATATCAATAGCTTCAGCATTCATGAACAATTCCAATTCCAAGTCTTTTCCTGTCATTCCTCTGATATTCTGATGCACCAGGTTAATTTTATTAATATAATTATTGTTCTGTTTTGACATAACAGAATAATTTTCAAGTGGTAGTGCACAAGTATGTGTGCAAGAGGTACTCTCTATTGTCTTAAAATTTAATTTAAATTATTCGGTATGTCAATATTATAATTATTATTAATACATAAATTATCATTATTAATGTCAGGTGCTTTAGCCAAATTGTTGGCTAAGTTAAAATGAATGTCATAATTTTGTTGCTCAATAGAAGCAACTTGAGTAGCCAAATTCTTGGCTGAAGTATTAATATAAAAAGATAGCGAAACAGCTATCTGTCTTTTACAACTATTTTTAAGATAATATCTATCTTTTGTCAAATAAAAATATTTACTAACAAGTTTGTTAGTGTCAATAAAATGAAATTTATTATAAAAAGGTCCATTAATTTGGCATGTCAGTTGATGCATAAGGTTATTCAAATTATATCTAATAGAGTTTTCTTCCTGTGATAATCCATTACTCAGGGGAAATGAAAACATAACAATTTTTTTTACATTTAAATTGGACAACTCCTCAAAATAATTTAAAAACCTATTTTTGTTTACATTTCCCCTATCACCGACAAAAATAATTATAGTGCTGTCCTGACTAAAATTAGATCTTAAAATATTTTCCATGATATTACTATAGGACAAAGCAGGCGTGCAATTATTGATGATTCTAGTTTGTCCCGTACTCAACTTTGACATTAGGGATCCAATGCCCTTACCAATTTCATCACTATACATCATAATAGTACTTAATTTAAAAGAACTGCTAGTTTGTGCTAAGTTATTATGGAGTGCTGGCAGTGGAGAGGGATCAAGTGCTAGCGATTGGCAATCTAGTGATAATCTACAAATTGGACTATGCCTACTTGTTAAAGGAGTTGATTGCTCATTGTTGCAGTTGCAAGAGTTGACCAGCTTACCTATAGCCAACACCTGCTCCCTGCTCTGTTTTGCAGTTACTTCATATTTCATTGTTAGAGTCTGTAATGATTCATGGAGGCGGTCAATCTCTAATTGCATAGCCCGTGTATCCTCAACATACTGCGATGAGACATTGTCCAGCTCCAGTGAATACATTTGAACCTGATCGATTAGTTGCAATCTCTGTCTATTTAATGCCATGCTATCAATAAAGAATTTGTGTTTACTAATTAATTTTTTTGTTTTTGTAATATATTTCTTAATTTTTATATACTTTTTAAGCTTATTTCTGCTGCATTTAATAACCTTGACAGATTTATTAGACTTTTTAAATTGCACGGGCCCATCCTCTCCGGTAAGATCGATAATAACTGAGGAATGTAAGTTACCAACTGCAGCATCATTTATGACCGGGCCAACCAATTCACTGAACAAGCTATTGTTACACTTTACAATATGATTATATTTATCTGACTCAAGTTCTGATATTTTGTTGTGCGCTTGAAGTAGTTGTCGTTTCAAGGAGGTTATGTGGTTAAGAGTCAGTGTGTATTCATCCATACAAGCATCAAAGCTGTCTACTGTGCGTTGGAGTTTGTCCCGGTCATTTAGGATATTGTTATATTCAGAGTGCAACTTTGCCAGTTCATCTCTCAACCGTTCATTCATGTTTAAAACGTCTAACAGTTCTTTTTCATTGCCCTCTCTTTCCCTATTAAGTTGATCACATCTTTCTTTGGATGCCTGTAGTTCCCTCAAAGTCAGTTGTAGTTTAGTTTGTTCCTGACGAGCCAAGGCTTTGCGAGTCATCATTTTCACTTTAATAACAAGTTAAACAGTCTATTAAATTAATGCCAATAAAGGTGAGATCAAACAATAGGAGGTTAAGTATGGTATTTTGGCATAAAAACAAAACTTAAAATCCTTAAAATCGTTACTAAAACAGTTTGTAATGCAAATAAAACATAAATAAATACCGTACCTTGTAAGAGAAGACAATAATACACAAATAATCCTTTAAAAAACCTTTGCCGGTGTCCAACCGTCACTTCACAAGATAAAACTTTTAATTTTGTTTGTACACTTATAAACCTGTTAAACTTTTGTACGCTTACTTGAAGTTAATCAAAACGTGTGAAATTGGTTTAATAAACAAGATTACTATTAGATTTTCAATAAATTCAATTAATTTAATCGGGACAAATTTGAATCAGCTGTTACCTCGAGGGTTGCCACAGGAAAAAAAAAAAAAAAAAAAATGGTTCTAACATAACTTTGCCGTTTGACATCACTTTGCCGTGTTTTAATAAATTAGCAATATCCGTTTCTAATGCCATATGCTGACCTGACTCGCTTTGTTCAATTCTTGCAACGTAAGATATGTCGGCAATTGGCGTCGTCGGTTTCAATGTTCGAAGTAGCTATCCTACGATGCGAATGATATTATTTATACAATTATGTTTCTTCAATAGTTGATATATAATGTTAAATGAATTCGTGTTATTAAATGCAGTAAAATGCAGCACGCATTTACTTGTTTCGTTAGCTTTGTTTTTTCTTCTTGACTTGTATGATAACTTCAACTTCAAGTTTACTTGCTTCAAATGATTATAGAGCCACGATGGACCTTGCCACTACAGCGCACTTGACATCCGCGCGGTTTTCGTTGGTTCTAACATAACTCCAACATGCATGCGATATTACGTCATTGATCTTTTGTACTCTGTTTTCAATATAAGTTTTCCAACGTGATGAGTCCCAATTAGTTCCAATCTAGGTAGTGTTATTACCTTTCTGTGTGGTACAATTTTATGTTATGTTTCTATGTGTTGCATACGTGCATAGATAACACATGCGTACAGGTAAGCGTCACTGAATCCGTGAAGCTCAATCGTTTGATTTTCATTGCATCTGAGGCTTCTTGGTATCACACAAGTGTTTATGATTTTGATATCCGCTTGTATCTTGTATCATTCCTTTTGTATGTTATTGGGAACTTCGTTGTCCCATTGTAATTTGGTTTCCCATAATTTTTAAAATAGTTTCAGTTTCGTTTAAAAGGGGTGTCAACCAGCCAAGAGAGTCAAATCATTTT
Organism: Herminia tarsipennalis; assembly: GCA_945859575.2. NCBI lineage: Eukaryota > Metazoa > Arthropoda > Insecta > Lepidoptera > Erebidae > Herminia > Herminia tarsipennalis. The sequence continues at coordinate 4,423,192 of OX243849.2, read as the reverse complement.
GAAATCTCGGCCAGTAAGCTACGCTTTGTGTTTTTCTTGTTTAATGGGTCCTTATTCACGTTCTTTTTTTCCGTTTTCGTGGTCAGCCCGCATGAACTGTCAAAATCTTGTCATAATGATAAATAGAGAGCTGTGCTTAGAAATGCATCAACGCGCATGCGTAGTGGACATCTTTGAGCGCACCGCGCATACACCAATTCGCGCGGGCTTGCCGCGAAAACGAAAAAAAAGAACGCGAATAACGACCCGGGTGAAATCGAACACTGAAAGATAAACGTATCTTGCTTCGAGTTCCCACAAAGTCCCCGAGTTTTTTAAATTTTCTCCGTTTTTAAATTCAATGATGACAACCTCTCCATTGTTTGATTCGAGACTGTGTTTCTAAGACACTCGAATCATTGCAAGACCACTTCTTTAGGTTGAAACCCCCTGTTCTGATAATTGTTTTATTTCTAAAATTATCTTAAGCCATGTTCTAAATTATAGGTTCCGTGGACAGGGTCATCCATATAAACGGAATCTTCTAAAACTCTTGAAACTTCCGGAAATTGTTTACGTTCATCGGCTGCCAGTTTCGTTTTAACGTCATCATGGCCAAGAACAGTGCTGCTTTCGAGCCATAGGTAACTGTTACTATAATTATAGTTATAGTTGAAATGTACTAATCTGTTGTTAGGTTTTACTACCCGGACTTTTCTGGATTTTTTTATCACTGTGAGCTACCATAATCTGCCGATACATTTTTTCTATGTCGGCTGTAAAAGCATATTTATACTGTCTCCATTGGATCAATAATGTTTGTAAATCTTTTTGTAGATTCGGACCTTTGTACATTAGATCGTTCAAACTACATCCTGTAGATAGATACTTGAACTGTACCGCATATGTTTGAGGTCAATGTATTCAATCATAAATTCTTTGTATGATTTAGCTAATTGTTTAGCGACTGCCTCTGTGGCGCGGTGGGAGTGTGTCCGACTGCTACGCAAGAGGTTGTGGGTTCGATCCCCACACGGGACACCACTTTGTGTGATCCACAAATTGTTGTTCCGAGTCTGGGTGTACTTTGTGTCCGTGACTTGTATGTTTGTAAAGTCCCCCGCGACACAGGGCTTGTACCCTAGTGCGGGAGTCGTCTTTTAAAAAAAAAAAAAAAAAGAATTGTTCTTGTTTCTCAAATTTTCTTTTCCAATTTTTGAATTGGGCGGTGGAATTGATCCAAGTTTGGATTCAAAGTCATTTCTCATAGGCAGCCAGACTTCAAATCTTCCGTTTTGCAAGTGTCGTTTGATGTTATTGTAGTACTCGATACATGTTTGATTAATCTCGAATATCTTCGCATTCTCAAATTGTTTCATATCATCCAAGCTGTTCAATACCACGTTGCATTGGAATATTGACTTCGCCTCACAATCGCCCTAAGTAGCTACATAAGGTGGTTATTGGGATTTTTTGGGCGATAGGGTGAGCGGTGTCATCCCCATTTATCATTCCTTCTAGTATGATTCGCGAATATAAATATCTGCTCCGAGTAACATCCACCGGAGGACTGTAATAAAATTCAGCATCCGCCAGGTTGATGGTTTTGAATGTAGGACCAGGACGGCTTGTGAAAGGTTTTATTTGGTAGATTATTGATTAAATTGTTGATAATTATATCTGATATTTTGAATTTAAAGTCGTTATAAATAGAGCTGCATGTGATGGTTATCATTCCCTTGCAGTTATTTTCTTTTTGACCGACTCCAAAAACAACTCCTTTAGAAATCTGACGTTTGACGCCCAACTTTTGAGCAGTTTTTTGGTTATCAAGGATACTTGATCCTTGATCAATCAGAGCTCGCATGTTATGTGGTGTTCCATCAGCTGATTCTACCTTTAACATGGCAGTTGCTAATAGGATTCCCGCCGACATCATCATTAGTTACATGAGAAGAACTGTTTGATCTTTGTACCTTGTTTATGTCATATGCATCGTTTAATAATGTATTATGTGCAGACTGGCAATTGCGACATCGTTTGGTTGAAGTGCACTTGTTTCCGTTGTGGCTAAATAGGCAGTTTGCGCAAAAGTGAAAATTCTTGACCGTGTTGATTTTTGCCATTAATAATTTCTCAAAAGCTTGAGCAATTGATACATGAAATGATTGCGCAAGCTTATTGTTGTAGGCCTGATTGTTAATGTTGGATTGTTTCTTGAACTGAGTTGATTCTTGATATTGATTTGTTGTTAACTTGTTATCTTGTTTTTGGCGGGCATTATTAATGCCGTAAACTTTCCTTCCAGGTAGCCAAGAATATCTTTTAACAGGGTAGCTCTCGACAGTTTTGCGCTGATTGGATGTAATCCGAATTAGCTTCGTAGTCCAATTTTTGCGACAATAAGTAAACAAGAATAGTACCTCTATCCACTCCTATGTTGTCTGTTGCGTGTAAGCACTCTCAAGTGACATCATGAAGCCTTTTGATTTGTGTTGCTGACTGTATTTGGATGTTGGGTGCGCGTTAGCTATACGTCTTTTGTTGTTGTTCCGGTGGTTGAGAATGTCCCAACAAACCTGATAGTGTTCAAAGCTAATGTGTAAATGTTGTATTAATTTATGCGTTTCTCCTTGTACTCTGCTCTTTAATAATTGCATTTTTGTTTTGTATAGTTTCTATAAAAAGATCTCTGAACGAGACCCACTGATTATAACTGCCGTTGAACATGGGTATTACCAGTTCAGGCTCAAAAAATGGAATTTTGAAACTGGCGGCCGATGAACGTAAACAATTTCCGGAAGCTTCAAGAGTGTTAGAAGATTACGTTTATATGGATGACCTTGTCCACGGAACCTATAATTTAGAACATGGCCAGAAGATAATTTTAGAAATAAAACAATTAATCAAACAACAATGGAGAGGTTGTCTCCAATTTAAAAACGGAGCAAAGTTCAAAAACTCGGTGACTTTGCTGGAACTCGAAGCAGGATACGTTGACCTTTCAATGTTCGATCTCGCCCGGGTCCTTATTCACGTTAACGTTTTTTTCGTTTTCGCGGCAAGCAATTTCCAGTTTCGGGGTTGTTTTATCACGATAAGCACCCGACCACACTTTTTGTATTCAAGGTTTTTTTTCGACCGATTCGCGTTCGAATCGAGCATATCGCTCGTCATAAACGGCAATCTGCTCTCCGTTGAGTTCACTCTCCAGTGAAGATCATCAATATGATCTTTACTGGGAAATGGATGACTATTAAGTCGACCAACGTGCTTGTAATATCTGCAAGGCGTCTAGAAAATCCCACTTTTCAGATATATAAACTCAACTTGAATGTTGGCTGTGTTCGCATAAAAAACTTTGAAGTTTGCCGATGTAACATGCCATCCAGTTGCCTTGTCCGATTTCAAAGTGCTTTGTTGTTGTTGAGAAGGTGGCTGGTCACCGCTATTAGAACTTTGGCCTAGATTGGCTTCATTTTCTTCCTCGTTTTGTTGTTTTTTTAGTGCTTGTTCGGATGAAGTCAAGCCGCCTACCTGCTTAGCATCTTGAACAACTATTTTTTGACCCGTCAAATATCTCAAAAACTGCGTTGCCTTCGTGAATTGTTGATGTGATTGAATGACAAACTCCTAGACTTCTGTATATACTTAAAATATCACGTTAAAGATAAATTATTCGTACAGTAAGGATAGTTTGTATCTTCTTCCATTGAGAGACAATCATGATTGAACTGAAACTCACCCCAAAATTGCTCCAACTCCAACGGCTTTTTCTTTCCGTACTCTCTTTTTAATGTTGATCCCGACCTTCTTTATGTTTTTGTTGATTTTCGAAAACATCTGCTACCTATACAAACAACATGTTGTTGTTTCTTGTTTTTTCTTTCAATCAGAAGTTAGAGCGTGGGTTGTTTATCTATACTCTTGGTTCGTGATGTTGCGTAATTATCTTCAACGATCTTCTTGGTTAGTTATTAGTGAGACTCGCTTCTAAGAGGCCAGGCCAACTTACGAATATCGTAAAAGACTCAAATCACCCAACACTACACTCAAAAGACCAAATGTTGGGGTATGATCCCAATAGAGATGTTTGTTTGAATGTTTTGAGTCGAAACTCGTAATTTGTTATTGTTTATGTAAAATGAGTAGACGATTAGCACGTTTGATAATTTATACGCTACTAAACTTAATGCTATGTACAATGTATGTATGTTATGTATTTTATTGCTACGTAAGTGTTAGGTTGTGTCGAAAGAGTAGCTCGTACAATACCCATGAATAGTATGAGCGTTAAGATGGCGGGACCAAGTCTTGGATTTCAAAACTACTTAATATACAAATGTAGTACCTTTTTGTTACTATTACCTCAATATATATTTAGTAATTAAACAAAATACATGGTCCATGTTGATAGTCTGTTCAGAGGCTTATCCTTCCTATGCACAAATACAATACCTTATTGCTACCTCACGATTATTGCTTTTTATTATCCCTTGCATGAATCGTTTGTCATGTTGCGACAACTTTTAAAAATAAACAATTGATAATTACTGAAAATCTAAATTCAAAATTTAACATTTAACATAACAATTTAAATTTAGTAAATCTTAGTAGCGGAACATCGACTAAAAATTTCCTACTAATTATCCATGGTGTCGAAAGTCTATGCCCTACGCCATCTTGAATTCATTTTCTCTCTTTCGGCTTGCGCTTGATTCGATCTGCATCGTCGCAGCGTACAATTTATTCAAATATAAAGTAAACCTTAGAAAACCCTTATAAAAGGTAAGTGCAGCTATTAATTATCGCCCGTATCTATCTATATATATATGATACGTACAGGATAGCTGGATATTCGATTCAGATGCCGATTTTAATTTATCACCTCACGTGTCTAACACCAATCATCTTCTCCACAGCTTACCGACAAGCAGTGAACATCCCACTTAGCCGCTTGTTTCTCTTTGCAGGTTCCCTGCATCTAGCTCGACACCCACTGCTGCCCAGGAAATAGCCCGTTGCAGACGCGCTTGCAGACAAAGCCAAGCTAAGTAGCTCCACTTCATCTCGGAGCCGGCTACCTCAAAACTGCACAACCACTAACGATCCTGAGGTCAAATTAGAACCTCTTTACTTTTGGTCGCGCCCTAAGAGTCTCACTCTATAAATAATTAAATGGCAATTCTATAAATTGTCCACTCATATAACTTGCATTTATTACCTTCCTCTTGTATTTATTACCTTCCTTCTCTTCAAAACCATATATTTGTTAAATGCAAATCTCACCAGCTATCTCTTCATAACCATCAAATTGTCAAAGTCAAATCTAGCTACATCTTTTATTTCCAAACTCCAACAAGCGCGACAAAAATATCCACCGTAAACTATGTTCCCTTGACGATTAAGTTATTTAATATTACAAGTCGAAGGGCAGCATAAATTTTGATTTTCGATCTGTTACCATTTAATACCTATTTGCGGATCCGCCTACCACCTGTAATTTTCCTTCTTCGTCAATTTCACTTCTTTCAGTTTACTTATTAGATCGTTTCTGAATTCGCCAATTTCCTTATTTCCCAGTTTCACTAAGTTGTTAATTTCCCTATTAAGTCGGATTCCTGGTTCGCAAGTTTCCTTGTTTAGATTGTCTGTTTTGCTGTTTCGTCATGTTCCTAACCCGTTTCCTTGTTCGCAAGTTTTCTTGTTCGTCAGTTAGTTCAGATTGTGTTTTACTACTCTATCGTGTCAAGTGATATATTAATGTAAATACCTATGACATTCCTTATTAAGTTATTACCCGATTACGTCAGTACAGAAAATGTTAATTTATTGGTTACCGTTGTACATGAGGACTTAAAAAAACAGTAGGTATGTCATGTTAGTTTAGAAGTATCAAAAATATCTTTATGTCATCGTGCTAAGTGCATGAAATGAAAATACTTGCACACCACATAAGCACAACATCATTTCTTAAACCTACTACTGGAAAGTGACCCAGTTAAGGTTGGCTTATTCCCTATGGGTCGTTCGTCATTTGGGACTGGGACCGCGGTTCCAAAAAGCGAATTGAATGTAATTACTTATTTTGATTCGTCATATGGGATCAAACAAAAAACATACCTTTTCTTATAAAAGTACAGTTGTCGAAAAAGATAGCATGAAATATATTTCGATAGTGTGGCAAATTGTGTGTATTTAAAACAACATTAAGTGGGATAGTGGTTTATTTAAAAAAAGTGAAATTAGGTAATTGTTTAGGTAATTATTTCTAAATACATTTTAAATCAAAAAAGTTTTCCCGTACAAAGTGAAATAATAATATCTTAATAATAATATCTTGGGACAACTCGCACAACGTCACAAATATGTTTCTTATTGATTTGATTTATAATATTTTGAAGTAACGCATTAAGGCTAACCTAATTAGGTAGAGCTGCATAGTACCTAAATATGTAAATTAGATAAATAAAATATGTTTTTTATAGTTTTTAGGGTTTCGTAGCCAAAATGGCAAAAACGGAATCCTTATAGTGTCTGTCTGTCTGTCTGTCCGTATGTCACAGACATTTACTCTAAGACGATTTCATAAATATCGATGAAATTTGGTGAAAAGATGTCTTGTACTAGCCGCTACTTAGATTGATAACTAAATAATAAAAATCAATATTTTTAGGGGGGCAATACATACTTGTAACAGAAGCTGTTTTTTTTGCAAACAGCAATGTGTGGCACATCATTCGACAGGTATCTCAAAAACTTTTTAAGGTTTCTATTATTTTTTAGATTGAGTGAATATTTTGGAAATAATCGCTGCGAAAGTTGCATAAATTGTGCCCCCCCTTTTAACATTTGAACCGTATGACCAAAAAATATGAAAAATTCACAAAGGTAGCGCTCAATTAATACTTTAATCGGATAGCGTCATTGAGTTAGTCAAAAAACTGCGTTTCTTAACAAAAGGGCGTAAGTGCCATGAAAATACGCTCTTCTGCTGAAGCAATTATTCAAGGCTGCGGAAGTCTACACTGAGCATGGTTCGACATGCTATTGCCGTTTTTTCGTTTTAGATACCTAATAATTGATTTATTCACTGTCGTTAATTTACTAGTTTTATTTATTTTATGGACGGAAATCAACCACCAACATCAAAAAGTACAACAACAGAAATATTTCATAATTTAAAATCAAGGATGGTGTATTTTGGTATCTACTGTCAATTTTGAATATTTGCTCAAGAGAACTAACAAAGGTAGATCAGATTTATAAAGGTGTCGAAACAAGACTATCTGCCAGATAGGAATGAAACAATTATTCACCTATATGCTAATCACATCCATTCTACTAAAAACTGCATCATCAGAGAAGCTAATAATAATAATATAATATAATAAAACATTTATTTCAGACAATGTGTCCATTTTGTTAGTAACAATATTCTTAAAGCTAGTGTTAGTAGGTTACACAGTAAAATTCAATTAAAATATCAGTCATTGTCATATCATACCATGGGATATTGCACTACAATGACCGATGTACACACAGTCTAGTCTGTTCGCAATCATGCCTAGAATGCTGTTGGAGCTGCCACGCACTCTGCGTACCAGGGACGCACATCTTTTGCGCATTGTAGCGTAGAAACAATCTACATGGTAATCTGCGAACATACCCGAAGCACTACAGAAGCGAGGCAGCCCCATCAGCACCCTAAACGCATTGTTGAACTGAACCCTGATTGCACTATACCCTTTCTGGGTATATTGAGCCCACAGGCTGCACGTGTAAAATGACGTACAATAAGCTCTAAAGAGCGTTATTTTGACTAGAGGGGAGCAACGTGCAAACCTGCGAGCTATCATGTTCGCCCTTACTGCGAGTGCTCTCCGTTCCCTTTCAATGTCGCCATTGTCTCTGAGGTCAGAGGTCAGAATATGGCCTAGGTACTTAAATACACTTACCCTACGTAATACTGTGCCATTAAGTTTGACAGTCGGAAAGTCAATACTCTTACCTCCGGTCCCAAAGACCATGACTTCACTTTTAATCGGGTTATACATTAACCCATGACGCTTGGCGTATGCGTCACATATAGAGACTAGTCTCTTTAAGCCACATACGGATGCACTCAGCAGCACCATGTCGTCGGCGTAACTTATGTTATTTACATTAATATCATCTATGTGACAGCCAACACGAGTGCTACTAAGATCGGCTATGAGATCGTTGACGTACAGGTTAAATAAAATTGGCGATGATAAACCCCCCTGCCTGACCCCACACTCCAACTTATATGGCTCCGATAAGGTGCCCGACCATCGCACGTTATTGACCTGGCTTCGATACCAGTATTTACAAATGTTTGTTATTTCTGATGGCACATTAGCATTTTCCATTTTAGTCCATAGAATGTCGTATGAAACCAGGTCAAAAGCTCTCGAAAGGTCCAAAAAGCACCCGTGTACAGGCGTTCCACGCTTCGTATAATAATTAATAGTATGCTTAACACACAGTACTGCACTTTCGGTGGATAGTTGAGATCTGAATCCAAATTGGTTATCGTGAATTTTAATTATTTTAGTTAGCTGTGAGTTAAGCATACTATCAAAAATCTTAGATATCACTGTCGCCAAAGAGATAGGCCTATAATTATTTATATCAGAGAGATCTGCGGTCTTATTTTTAACTATAGGTGTAACTATTGTTTTTATCATTTCGTCCGGTAAGTACGAGTGACTCAAACACAGGTTAAAAAGCATAGCCAGTAACCTCGCTAAGTGGGGGCCCGCAAACTGCAAGTGCTCAATGCTCAGACTGTCATGGCCGGGGGATTTACCTCTTGTCATTGTCTTAACAATCCGGTCTACGTCCCTCGCCACACACCTAAATACCAACCTATGACCAGTCCGAGCATTAATCACAGACGACGATGGCCCAAGAGGCGAAGTTACAGTAAATCGTTCTTTAAATAAGTCCGCTATTTTCCCTTTATCACTTACGCCATCGACACACACAGGAACGGTCGGTTTAGCATTCAGTCTATTGGTTGCCTTCCAGAAAGATCGGAAGTCGTTTTTTGAATGATGTGAGGCCAAAATATCCATTTTGATTTGTGCTTGATGGTTTTGACACCACTTCAAGCGGGACTTAAAGTTTTTTCTAGCCTCACACATTTCGTTGTACACGATCCCAGATCTAGGCTTGCCATACTCACACCATAAATAAAACTTATTTTTAGCATTCCTGTGTGCTTCGCTTACGTGTAAGTTCCATCCAATAACAGGTTTCTTTTTCCTACGGCCTGTGACATTTACAAAACTATAACATTTACTATATACGGCTGCCTCCCGTAGTGTTTTTATAATATTATTATACATATTGTCAATTAAACACCTATGTTGTACAATATTACACGAGTGGTCCGCACATTTTCGAAATACATCGGGGAAATCAAAACATTTCAATCGTTTATGACATTCACTTCTATATATCTCTATTTGTTTACAATCCCTATCTCCCCAAACTATGTTATTTGTCGACATTTTTGATTTATACGTCTTAGGCGAGACCACGTCTAAATCACATTCAATTATTAATGGAAAATGATCCGACCACAGTACATCATACTTTATGTACACATTACGTACAGAAGGCACGGCTGCTTTAGATACTATGCAGTGGTCGAGCCATTTTTGCGATCCATGACTATCACTTACAAAAGTAAAACAGTTGGGCACACCCCTCAACATCTCGATATCAATGCACGTCCATTCCTGCTCATTACAAAATATCGTGAGTTCGTCATAAAACTGCTCAGAAGGATGTGCATTAAAGTCCCCAAGAACATAAACGCAATCGATATTACAACTGTCTATGATAGCACTAATACAACCAAGTATGTCTGTAAATTCCACAATGTTCGACGTCGCGTTAATAGGCATATAAACACTCACCACAAGTATAGACCGCTCACGCAGCGTTATCTGTATCGCACATAACCGCGGGTTGTCACACTTTACCACAACAACATTTTGAAACACACTCTGACGCCAGAGTAAAGCCGTACCTCCGTAGGGTCGCCCGCGCAGCATTCCAGATGTTGTATCCACCGCAGAGGTCCCTGTGCTGCCAAATCCATCATCGATACTGTTTAGATATGACAGATCATCATGCAGCAGCCACGTCTCCTGAAGAGCTATGACGTCACAATCTGTACACAATTCGCGTATCCCATCCACAGAGCGTTTCACACTCTTACAATTGAAACTGACTAGTTTGTATGTTTTACTATCCATTAATCAGATTCGGACGGCCGTCATTAGAAATTTGGGTATTTTCTGTCGTATTATTTCTCTTAAAATGTACAAAGCGCCTGAATATGATACCTTTCGGCCATAATGTCTCATCCAGGAACATTTCACATTTAGATGTAGGTACAAAGAACTTATAAGCATCATATTCACTTTGTCTTCTCATGTCAATTTTGACCAGTTCTACATTTACATTTGTTTTTTGGTAAATGTAGGTACCTATATCAGACTTTGAAGTGTCCCTATGCACGTTACTAATGAATATAGGTATTTTCCTATCGGCTGCCTTGAACTTTTGTTCGGGTTCAATCGTACTATTGCCCATCTTTCCGTTTAAACGCATACTTTTCTTTGGCTTACGTTTTTGTACTACTGTCCAATCTTGTTCAGTATCGTCTTGTTTATTGATATCCTTGTTGTTCGAAATCAAAACATTCGCAAAAGTACATCTATTGGAGTCGGTCAGCTGAGCACAGGTGTTGTTATCGCCGGGTGCCGATGACTCACAGGCTTGCGCGCTGCGAGCCGGCGCGTCGTCGGCCGTGCCATCGTTCGGTCGCTCGTTCATCGGTCGCATAATATTCAACGGTGTATCGCCGCTACCCTCTATGCATTTATTTATTATGCTACGATACTGCAAGTCATCTCTCGAACTTACACTATTTGTTATGTCGATCTCCTCGTTTATTATGTTATGTTGAAGATGTGACAAACCCATCGGCCCACTATCTTGGTAGGCACAGGCACTTCCTATTTTAGACTTTATGTTAGCAATAGAATATGCTGGACCATCGTCTATCATATTCCGCAACAGGCATTTAACTACCTCTAGCTGTTCAGTATTTACATACGATGACTTTATTTCTTTTAACTCAGACTGCATTATAACGATGTCTTTTAAGAGTTTGGAGACATCTAAATGATTGAAGGTCAAGGGTGGTAACTTCTCCAGATCACGAGCCACAAAAACCGGCATAACATCATCGTCTATGATCTTAAACAAACTAATGATGTCCGATAAATCACGATTTTCTTTTCCTTGTCCTTTCCGCACTTTTTTACGATATTCCGAAGGCACTGATTCGAATAGTAACGACTTCGCGTCGTCAATTTGATCACCAGTAAATGAAGACAGACATATCTTCACTAAGCTGTCTTCACTTGCTATGGAAATTTTATTTTGTACGTAAGCCAGAAGCTCATTTATCACGATATTGCAATTTGCACATTTCACTGTCGTCGTCATTTTTAATTACGCAGGGCGCAACCGGGATCACGCACGTTACGGTTCGCTGCGCGCGCGCGACTGATAATATAATCTGAAATAAAGAAATGTTTAAAAAATATTTTAAAAAATCCTGATTTAACAGTTACTACTGTAATAGTCTACCTACAACTAATAATTTATTATATTTTACATGATTATAGTATAATGTTAACGATACTTTTGTATAATATGCATATAGGGGATTTAGGTAAGTGTGTAATAACCAAAAACATATTTAATTTAAGCTTTGATGATTTACGTATCCCTAATATACTGTGTGATAAATGCTGTGATAAATATTTATTTCTTTGAAATAAATATTGTTGATTTATTATATTACTTTTATTTTTATGACCCTTTATTTTTTGTGTCGACTGTACTTTCCCGAGCCAAGAACTTTTTGTTTTTATTTGTGGTCCCATTTGACGAATGAAAATAAATAATTTAATTAAATTCACTTTTTGGGACCGCGGTCCCGGTCTCGAATGACGAACGACCCCTATCTGATATGATAATGGTTTGATAATAATGTCAGTTGAAAACCTACGTATTTATATACACATTTTTTAAATAAATACAAACAAATTTTGTTTTCTAACATTTTATTTACATGCGCTTCTTAATAAACATAACATGTGCTTAACCATTCTATAGACATTAGTAAAAACCCAGAACACAACTTACTTTTCTCCTTATTACTTTTCTTCCCAGTTTTTTTAAAGACCTGTGGGATTGTGTGTCTCACATAGTAATCCTGTTAACTCCCCCTGCTAAGCCCAATAGCTTGTGTTAGGAGTGGATTCACATTGGTAGAAGAATGGATAGGATTCGAACCCGCGACATTGAGCTACCCCCTCCCGACCCGTCCACCCACTGGACTTTCCCACCAGTGGGTGGACCGGTCGGGAGGGGAGCTACCGCCGCTAAAGAATGGTTGAACATAAAAATTACAGATATAGCTTATTTATTTAATACGTTTATCTATTCGCCTTGTTACGTTGATCATTTCCAACCTCGTTAAGAGCCATTTCGCAAATTCGACATAATTTTATGGAATGACGTTTGTGCATCGTAATTTATTGAACTTCGGATTGATAATATGTATATTTTCCTCTATTCCACTTAGTTCAACTCAAGTTTCAACTCGTTGAACTAATTGGAATATTTTTTCCATTTAGTTCAACTTTTTACAAATTTTATTTCAGTTGAACTAATTGGAATATTTTTTCCAATTAGTTCAACTAGTAAAATGCTGTATAACTTTATAACTAAAATTTTATCAACACACTCATCAAACTTATATGAATATTATTAACATAACTAAATATTGACTTAATTAAATATTAACTTAAAAATATAAAAATAATAAGCAAGGCAAAATTGAAAAACACCAAACAAAAAATAACTAGTTAATGGTAGGTATAATAACTGCTAATTTTAAAGTTTCCTCTATTTTTCTAAAGTTTAGTTTTAGACTCATTCCCCTATCAATGAGTCGAACGTAAACTTTATATGAATATTATTAACATAACTAAATATTGACTTAATTAAATATTAACTTAAAAATATAAAAATAATAAGCAAGGCAAAATTGAAAAACACCAAACAAAAAATAACTAGTTAATGGTAGGTATAATAACTGCTAATTTTAAAGTTTCCTCTATTTTTCTAAAGTTTAGTTTTAGACTCATTCCCCTATCAATGAGTCGAACGTAAACTTTCCAAAAATAGAGGAACATTTATTATTCCATTAACTAGTTGCATTTGCAAGTCTATTATTATATTGTCTTTGATAACGTATTCTCTCTTTCGTTTTTTTAACGTCTGTTGCTTTTCAATTTTTCCTCGCTTAAATTCTGTTAATTTTGCATCTTCTAATAATACTTTTAATAACTGTAATATATTAACCTTTTTTCGTTTTAAAGAATTATTTAATTTTAAATGCCACCCCTCCAAGTTATTATTTGTTCGATGTCTTTCTCCGAAAATGCACCACGATGCAACGAAATCATCACTTTTTAGCCAAAAGGTTTCAAAATATGTCACAAAATTATTGATTTCGGTTATATTGTCAACATGTACTTTTAAAAACTCAATTTTTTTAAGAATATAGGACCAGCCTTCTCTTATTTTTTGACTAGGTAAAAGTGGTAGTACGCTAGTAAGAGCTATAATTTGCTTAACATATCCAGGTTTTAATAGTTGAAATTGTTTTGCTTTTCTCCATACACTATTGGAATAATTATAGTAGCAGCCTTTGATTTCAATATTAGGGAATACGTTCACTACGGCTGCTCTCGCCGCTTCTTCAAAATCAGAAGTAAACTTGCTGGGTTGAAATCCTGATAATTGTGATTTTATTATATAAAACAATTTTTCATAGCATTGCTTGGACATACCTGACATTAATGCATATACGAAAGGCACGATATTTGATTCTGTCTCGTTACTACCAGCGTCATAATGAATTGTATAGATTTGTTTAAATGGAAATGGGCAAGCTTTAAATGTACCATCGCCAAAAATGTGTTGTATCGATTCAACCTTACATCCATTTGCACAAAACACTAATATTCTTTCGCCATCATTGTAGTCGCCCAACAGAAACGAGGAATATTTGGGTGGTACAATAACCTCTGTAGGATTAAATGTTGATAAACTTTCGCGATTTGTACACATTATTAAAATATATATATTACGGGTCTTAATCGCGTGAATAATAAACAAGGTATTTTACCTTAAATTATTCACGCGATTAAGACCCGTAATATGTATATTTTAATAACTCTGTAGGATTATTGAAACAAAATTTAGGTAAATCTTCGCCCATGTTTCTAGCATCATACAGACTACTTTTTAACGAACTGAATGTCGGTATTTGACTGACATGATCGTAGCCCTTATCCATAATAGATACAACAGCCTTGTTGTATGCCTCCGGAACAGTCTTATGAGAATCGGTTGTTGCAAGTTTTGTCTTACATGCTTCAATTTCTTTCATTATTTCTACTTTTGCAAAATCTGGTTGGCAATGTTTACTATGTTTTTTGGATTTTGAAATCACTTCATTCTGTAATCGATAAAAATGAACGTTAGGAATGTGAATTTACATGTAGGTACTACCAGATTCGCAAGGCAACAGGTAAAAAAAAAAAATAATAAACATGTTAACATAATAGTAGGTAGTAGGATTTTAAATAAACATACTTACCTTTATTGTGATAGAGCCAACACAATTAAACTTTTTTGGCGATTTAGAGGAACATCTCCATACAATAGATCCGTCTAAATACTGTCGGATCCGATAATATGTGTAACCAGATACACACAATACTAACGATTTTTTGCCTTTTCTCAAATAATATAGGTCACTTGCGTTTTCTATGTTTTCCATATCTTAGTATTTAATTTTTAAGCTTACACAGATATGACGCATGCAGAAATGACAAATTAGTTGTAGTTTTTTAATCTTATAAAGTTTTTAGGTTTATATACATAGAGTGTTGTATGCGGCCAGTGCATATCTAATACTCGTAAATGATTATAACCTAGACCTAGATAACCTTTTTAGAAGACTGTAATATAAACTTTGAAGTATAGACTTATTAATTATTATACACCAGCGTAGTATTATATGTTTGTTTATTTGTTTATAAGTACGTTTAAACTCATTGACATGAGTATTATAAGTTTGATGAGTGTGTTGATAAAATTTTAGTTATAAAGTTATTCAGCATTTTACTAGTTGAACTAATTAGAAAAAATATTCCAATTAGTTCAACTGAAATAAAATTTGTAAAAAGTTGAACTAAATGGAAAAAATATTCCAATTAGTTCAACGAGTTGAAACTTGAGTTGAACTAAGTGGAATAGAGGTATATTTTTAGGTCTGCAAAAATGTGATAAAAATAAATAAAATATTATGCCTAATAATACTTGACATATACGGAACACTGCCTTATTTTGAAGTCTACATGTTTCGCTTTTTGCCTAATAATGCTTATAAAAAATAAAGGTGAGGTTTTCGTCCAATTTTCTTATTGATTCGGTTGTGCCACGCCTAAACCATCTTGTTAGCCCGATGTTGCTTTTCAAGCTGAAATATTCGATGAAGGTACCCATCCAAACATTTGAGACATATGAATTAAATTGTTTGCAACTAGAAATCCTTGCAGATTTTTCGAGAATCGTTAGCCTGCACGCACACACATTTTGACATAAGAATGATAAGAATTAATGACAAACGCTATATAATATTAGCCAGTAATTATTTTATCATAGAAGATTTAATAACAATACCTATCTAATAATAATAAAACGGCCGAAAATCGCAGTTTATATGCATCTTGCACAAGTGCTTATTATTTGGATTACATTTAGAAATGTAATCCAAAGTCTGCGGTCATGACTATTCAAAATTAACTTAAGACTAGCCCCTGCTTCGCACTATATGGGTTAATAATTAATTAAAATTATAAATGTCACCGCAAATTTGTAAATACCCACCGTCAGACTCCCTTGTTCGCTTTAGGACAGATTCTTAAAATCTATCTCGCGATATTATAAACTTCGTTTTACGTAAATTTTCCTCGTTTTAGCAACATTTTTCGTTGATGCTCCGCTCCTAATAGTCGTAGCGTGATGTTATATGAGATGTTGCTGTTGGCACACCAGTTAGATATTAAACATCATATTACATATTTTGAATATGCTAATTAAATCCTTCCATGTAATAAACAAACCCAAAAGCAGAAGAGCGAATAAACACACAATTAATTGTTTGGAATTGTGCCATAAGTGAAAAGGGGTGAAATAAAGAAAGCAAGAAAGAAAATCATTTAATTGTCGATATCACAATACACAATAATATATATGCACAAACGTTTAATTACAAAGCCGAATATTGTAAGTTGCGCCATATGCGCGGGACAAAAAGGACCTACGTCAGCTATAAAGAGAGTACAGAAGGAACGCTCATTTAATGTACCACCACTTTTGTACCTAGACTAAGACGCGCGCACAAAACAAGCATCCGCTCGCAGCGCGTGAGATAGAGCAAGTATGCTCTGTCTCTGGTTCTCCGCGCTCTTGATGTATGGCCACATAGACGTCGTCACGACATCTTTATTTGCGTGCGTCAAGACTGTTTTGTATGAAGCTTTCATTCTGTATGGTATTCGGTGCTACAACGCTGATACTCTTGTAGGCCCTAAAACAATCAGACATGCTTAAAATTAATGAAAGAACAGAAGTGATTTACCTGTAGAATACACAAACACATCCTGGTTCCCTCCGTCTTTGTGTGCCTAAATTGCTTTGTGCCTAACTCGGGTTATGCCTAGACCAAACGCGAGTTAGACCGAAAACGGTACAATGGCATTCTTTTTTCAATTTGTACAGGAAATTCGTAAAATTTATGCTGCTCTTGATACGAGAGTTTAAACGCCTTTTTTTTTTTTTTTTTTTTTTTATGGCCGTAAAAAATGCCTAACGCACACCTCCAGCACCCGGGGCAGACGCTGGAGGTAGTGTGGGACCTGCCCCCACTAAAAAATCGGCCGTGTACCAACTCGCCGCCTTCACACGGATAGGCCGCCGGAATTTGCTATTCTTCGGCGACCCACCCAGCGGCATAGCTCCATCGGGCATTCCTGCTCCTGCGGCGTCCTGGGTACACACAGAACGCCGCCATTGCGAAAGGCCGCGAGCGTGGGAAACTTCCCCGTCCATCACGCCCACAGCCCCACCAAGCGACGTCACGCGCGACTGCGCCTCGACGTCGCCCGGTTCGCCGGCGACGGGGCAGACTATCCCCGCCGCCTCCCCCCACGAGCTGAACTTCCCGCAGGAGGGTGCGACCGCGTCCTGGACCCCCTAACGCGCAACGCATCCGGTACCCCTATCACTGACGACAGGGGCGAGGAGCGAGCACGGCTAAGGGAGTCCATTAGGTGGAGGGTGGGGAGGCTTGAGAGGGTGCCTCATCTTCACCCTCCTCCATCCGCACCGGAGCCTGGGTGCAGGGGTCGGCTGCACCTTGGGCCGTCCCCGCGGGCGTCTTTGCAGCCTTTGGAGGCTTACAGCCCGCCCTCCCTATCATGTGGTTGGCGGGGAGATTGCCCGCCGCGCACACGGGGCAGTGGGGAGCGGCTGAACATGCCGCTGCCGCATGCCCCGGTTGACCGCAGCGGAAACAAAGTCCGCTGCAGTCAAAACTACTGGGGCATTGCGGGCGCAAGTGCCCCGCGCCCATACATCGGTAACACCTCGCGGGTCTCGCGTCGAGAACAGTGATTCTCGCCGCGGAGAAACCCACGAGGAGCCGGCTTGCTTCGGCCAAAACTTTGGCCGCGGCGACGGGGCAACGCACCCACGCCGCACCAACTCCACCGGGGCCGGGGCGGATCGCGCCGACCTTCACGGTTCCGGGAGAGCAATGAGTCTTCTTTTCTATTGCCTCCTGGACCTCCTCAGGTGTCACAGAATCATCCAGGCCAGAAATACGCACCTCTGCGCATTTTACTGGCCTGGCGATCTTGACGCCGGCCTGCTCCTGGGTAATCTCCCTGAGGTACCCCGCCACTATATCCGCCACTTTGGCTCCGTCTTGTCCGGGGCACTCCAGTAATCGGGCTCCGGTTTGGGAGCGGCGGACGCTCACTTCCACGCTTTGATTGGCAGCAGTGAGCCGCGCCTTCGTTTCGCGGAAGAGGTCCGCGTACCTAATTCCACTGCGCTCCGCCTCCGGCGACACCGTCACCAGGACGGCGGCCGTTTTCGGCGGGGACAGTTTTCCTACCCTCTTGCCGCTTCTCTTCGCAGGAGCAGCCTCCTGAGCTGTGGCGGCGACAGTGGCCCTCCCCTTCTGGCGGCGCTGCGATTTCTTGCGCCCCACCGTTTGCCAGTCCCCACCTGAGGGGGCAGTGGCGGGTGCAGACGCAGTCACCGGAGCACTGATTTTGGTCGTTGGGGCACTTGGGGTGCTCGCTGTGGCACGAGGTGCATCTCTCGGCGTTTGTGGCGGCGGAGGATGTGACTTTCCGCCCCGTGGCCGCACTTCCGCGTGTTGGGCTGCTCCCCCAACGACTCCAATCGCTCCGTCCGAGACAACCTCGGTAGCGAGAGACCCAGCGCGTCCCCTTTTACGGAGTGGGGGCGCCGGGGGTGCCATCGATGATCCCTGGAGGGGCTTTGGCCTAGAAGACGCCAGTGGCGGCCGACAACTTGGCTCCGGGGGCAGGCGCGCCCTGATGCTCTCCAGGTGCGCGTCGATAAGGCCCCCGAAGAGGAGACTGAGCTGTCTCATCTGGGTCTCCGTGAAGGAGTCGTCAGATGGCAGTTCTCTGTGCTGGGTTGGCACCGCCCTCACCTTAGCCGGAGCAGAACCGGTTCTGACGGATCCCAAGTCAGCCCGCAGCTGAACCATCTCGACGCGGAGCGCCTTTAACTCTCCCTCCAAGCGGGTATTATCAGCCCGTAACTTCTCAGTCTCCACCTCGGTGGCAGTGGAGCGCTCAAACAGCGCCTCCACTACCTCCTTCAGCATCGCAGCAGACTCTCTTAAGCCCTTGGCAAAGGTACCCTTGAGGTTTCTGCTTTTGGAGGCCACATTTGTAATGACCTCCACGGAACGCGTCGCCAAACTCTTGAGTTCCTCTGCGGTTTTCGGGGCACTAACCCCTCCCGCAGAATGGACCTCACCTAAAAACTCTTGGACCTGGTCCGCAGCAACCAGTTCCCCTTCCATGCGGCCACGATTATAGGCCTCCCGCCTGGAAAACACGCCAGCTGTTGAAGCGCCCGGCGTGATATTGGCAGTCGTCACTGCAGGGGGTGTCTTCGGGCGAGCAAACCTCGCCACAGATCCCCCTCTTTGGGAAGAGTGAACTTTTCTGGGGACATCAAGGTCAACCTCAGGAAGTTTCACACCGTCTCCGGGAGAAGCACCGCGCTTCTGTTGTCTAGCGCGATACTCATCAGTATGCCGCGCCTCTGGACCGATGCCAGACTCACCCACCAATTGGTCCATATCGCTAACCGATGAGCTTAGCGAGGATTCCGAACCGAACCGGCCCGAGCGCAATAGACTATCCAGTGACGCAGACGTCACTGAGGTTCTAGAACGACTCAAAAGACCGGACTCAGCCACTTCTCGGGGCAAACTGCCCTCACATCTTCCTGCGTCCTCTCTCTCTCTCTCTGTTACCGTCTTTTTTTCTACGAGCCTTGGGCTCCTCCTCCTATTAAAAATGTTTTTCAACTTGTTTTCATCCATGCTGTTCCCACGAGTATGGGGGAAATAAAGGTCCACCCGGGCAGTGCCCCCTGTACCCGGGTAAGCGTAAATTTGTATCCCAACTGGGGGGTCCGCAGGTGCCCCAGCTGGGGGTAGCGCTTGGAACCGAACATCCCATCGGCCATGCATCCTCTGGTCACGCTCCGCAACACAGGATTCGGGGATTTTTTATAGAGGTTGTCATCCTCGCGGCCCAGGCGACCAAGCCAAGACCCTCGCCCCCGGTCAGAGCCGTAAGACATGTCTACGACACTCCTACTAGGGATTACGAGATTCCGACGGTGGCAGAAAGAAGATCTCCCCGCCCGCTCAACGGCAGTGTGAGTGCACGTCAAGCCCGTCCTCCGGGCAGCCCAGGAATGGGCCACCCCCTACTCTGCCAGAACATTAGCCGTGTGACGGTGCTTTCGCGAAACGCCGCGAATCCACCGGCACACGTTGCCCAGGGTGCACCACGAGGAGGTTTTCCGGCACTTAACACCCCAGAGTTTAAACGCCTGTGCCAACCCTCTAGGCTGTTGTTGGTTCGATTAATTTTATTAGCACAACTGATAAACTCTTGAATGCGGCTCATCCATTGTTTATTTATATAGCTTAAAAAGGTACTTAAACTTTCTGAAACATCATCAACATATTGAAGTTTTTGCCACACTTCAGGTATGTATTGAGATGGAAGTAACGGTAGGTTGGCACAAAGCCTGGTTAGTTTTTTTCCTTCGTTGGTCGTCAAAATGCCCAGTTTTTCAGCCTTCTTATGAAGTGCTTTAGAAAATTGGTAATAGCAACCTGTTAATTTAATTCCGAGAAATACGACTTTTAACGCCTGAATTTGAGCAATTTCGTAATCTGATTAAATAAAAAGTATATCGATATGAAAGTAATTTTTGATCAAATTAAATAATCTTACATATGTGTCCTGGGTCTTATTTCGCAATAGACAAAATATGACTGGAACTATATTCACAGTGTCATTGTTATTGGTGTTGATGTTTACATGGACGCAGTACAGTTGATAAAATCCTTTGAATAACGAGACTACTTTAAAAGTTTCATCACCATAAAATATTGCGTTTTTATTTTCTAATCCTTTTAAAGTCTTCATAGCTAATGCACTTGAAAAAATCAAGATCTTATCGTCATTCAATCCATGATCACAAACAAGAAAGTTTTTAGCAATGATAGCAGGCACCTGTACTTCATTCTCTGTATTGTCAACGTTGAGAAATTTGTTTCTTGTTCTATATAATAAAACTTTTTTCTTTGAAAAAATAGATGACTCATTTATATCAATGTTTTCACAAAGTCCAGGCTGATTTACAACCACCTTCTCGATAATTTTTGGCACTGGTCCAAATGATCAAAA
This sequence comes from Herminia tarsipennalis, assembly GCA_945859575.2. Taxonomy (NCBI): domain Eukaryota; kingdom Metazoa; phylum Arthropoda; class Insecta; order Lepidoptera; family Erebidae; genus Herminia; species Herminia tarsipennalis. The sequence continues at coordinate 4,401,980 of OX243849.2, read as the reverse complement.
CACCTCTAATTTACATTTGTCAATAATAATTGAAATTGCATTCTATTTGTGATTTTGAAAGCATGTATGTTCAGGAAATTTCATAATTTCGTTTTCGGTATTCAGTTTTACTACACCGCCAAAGGGATGTCATTATTTACCGTGTTTTTTGTATGACAATAACCAAATTTTTACAACCTTTTTTATTTTTCACAAAACACTTTTATTTACGGTAATGTAACGTATTTTTCAATTTTAAATACAAAATGCAATGCAAAGCAAATGAGACATTTGTAACATATTATTATGACGTTTGTAAGTACGTTGAAAATGTTGAAGAGGAATTAAACATGACAAAGGAGTTTTAATCTGATTCGTTTTAATAATATTAGGCAAAAAGCGATTCAACAAAATAAGAACAAGGTAGAAAATTAATTTGGCAAATACCTAAATAGACTCAATGCTTTTTGGCATAACGCGACTTAGGCTCAAAGTGAATTAGGCAAACAAGGAATTTGGCAAAAAGCTAAATAGACTCAACTCTTATTTTAAAATAAGTTTTGGCATAACGCGAGTTAGGCTCAAAGCAAATTAGCCACACAAAGACGGAGGGGTTTCCGCGATCAAATTCCTTTTCAATTAAATTAGAAAAAAATATGTTATACCAGTTTTTAATTAGATTAGATATAATGATAAGAGAAGATAAGGCAATGTGAGAATAAACTAAATAGCATCGGCACTTCAGTTTATTTTTATTGTTATATTGCAGTATATGACGTAATAAAACAAATATAATAAAGCTACGTACGACTATTTATCATTTGATCAAATATTTACTGCTATTCACAAGACTATTCACAAGAAACACTTTCAAAGAATATCGTCCAGTATTCAATATGCTGTGTTTTAGGGCACTGCTATTCAGGTAAGTGTGGCCGTGTAAATATCTAACACTACTATAAGAAAAGTTTAGCAGTGAAACGTATTTATTAATTTTACTTAAAATTGTTTGAAAATAGTGACGTAAATTGTTACTCCACATATAAAAAAACGGCCGATTGCGAGTCGGACTCGCGCACGAACGATTCTGTGCCATCATTTCGTAACATTAGACATTATATTATCATATCGAGCAAAAAAACAAAAAAAGTCACGTTTGTTGTATGGGAGCCTACTTAAATACTTAATTTAATCTTTTTTTAGTATTTGTTGTTATAGCGGCTACAGAAATACATCATCTGTGAAAATTTCAACTCCTAGTTATCACGGTTCACGAGATACAGCCTGGTGACAGACAGACGGGCAGTGGAGTCTCTGTAATAGGGTCCCGTTTTTACCTTTGGGTATGGAACTCTAAGAAAAAATATTTTTTTGGAACTATTGGCTTTCCACTTGGAGTCAGAATAAAGTATCCCTCTGGAGGCTCGAAGTATAATAATAATAAAAATCAAGGTGTCAATAATATTAGAAGAGTACACGAGATCGGATACATCAGCCTCAATGGGTACAACATAGTAGGAGCATCCACTTACGATGTAAAAACTTTATGTGCTTAAATATTGGCCAATTTACTGCTACTTAATGAATAAGTATAAATGTTTTTTTAAAAGAAAGAAAAGAATGGCCGAAATTTATCACGCAGAATCTTTACTTACAAAAGTAAATCGTTTTCTTAACTAGTACCTAAGTAACATTATTAAACTGTGACAACAATATTCACCTAGTAAAATGCAATAAACTATACAACAATATACATTAATAGGGAGCAACGAACTACATCCATTTATTTTTATCAGTTAAATAATCATCGATTGAATAGTAAGCTCTTTGTATAAGATGTCTCTTGACTACATTCTTAAATTTATTTACTGGTAGACTCGATTTGCTGACTGGGATTTTATTGAAAAATTTAACACCTAGTCCCATGAATGAGTTATGAGTTTTATGAAGCCTACTTGCAGATATTGACCTACCAATTTGTGCTTATTTCTTGTATTCACAGAGTGAACATCAATATTTTTGTTATATAAATATATAACGCTTCTCATACTCTGAAATTCACGGTGTTCATCATTTATTCGTACTGAACCCATGTTATCCGGAAATAAACGAAATGGAAGTCTTATAAATCCATCATCTAGCATCCTAGTTTGTGATACGCATTCAGCATCCGATTACAATTCAATTAAAAATTCTTAATTCACTTAGGATGCAAAACAACACTTGTGATATGTCTGGATTCTAAATGTACATGTCAAGTTCAAGAAAAGAACATGGCAATTAAAACTCGCAGCCACTCTTTTCGAATTGCCAATTTTACAATGTTTGAATGTTTATAAACTTGATATGGGGTAAGGTGCTATACAATACACCATGTTAAAGGACTGATTATTTTTTGTTTGTGACATTGACAAAACACAGCCATGCATTTTCTGAGGGACGATGATAAATCAGGACGATTTACTTCATTAGCATTTTTAAAATAAGCTCCATAACACTTCTCAAATAGAGGAAAAATTGTTTTCTTTTTTCACTTTTAGGTGTAAACTGACCCCAAACATTACAAAATAACCTAGGAAAATTAACACAAACACGCGGCATTTCGTTGATTTATGAGTAATTTAAATCTTTTGATAACTTTTGTACACTTCAATGAGATAATTTTGTAGCTTTCCTCAACCACGTATTGAGAATATAAAGTAAGATTTATGTTTTGGGACGTGATATCTACACGACTTGCATGCTCAAAAAGTTTGTGCCAATTTTTGAACAAACTGTTTGCTCATACGAGTCAGTCAGGCAGTCTCTATTCCGTAGAACGACTATGAAATTTCAATATTTAGTTGCGACTACAGTATCCTATCATATTTCAACAACCAAATGGTTGAGATGTCATCGGTTGTTTGTTTATATTTATTCTAAACGAATATATATATATAAGCAATACAAACCAATGCGCCTTGGAGGAAAAATATGCAAAATATTTGGGTTAGCCAATTTTACTCAAGGGAACCATTCTTATATTTTCAGAAATAAATAGAACTGCAATTAAAGATTTTTTAAAAGTCATTTACCAGAGCCGAGAATCAACCTGTCATAGAAAGTGTAAATTAATTTATTAGATATATTTCGGGACTTAGGGTGGATTTGACCAAACCGAAATTTATACACAAGTAACTATACCAGAAATAATCTATTCCAAAATCTTATTCTCGAGTAAATCAATAGACTTTTTTACATGCAATCTACAGTATAATGCGCAAATAGCAAAAAGAATGATTAACAATTTGGCAGCGTCGCAACTCACACATTCTTTCTCTTCTTTATACTATTCTTCACAATCGTAATTCTCCTTCCTATCTACGTGAGCGCTTCAATTTTTTTGTTCCCAGGGGTAAACCCTGTCGTTCCGCCTCCTCTCTTCTATTGAGTACTCCCGCTCACAGCTCCAGCTGTTACGATAGCTCTTTCACCATAAAAGCGGTGAGGCTTTGGAATTCTCTTCCTCACCCTTTACGCGACAGCCTCTCTCTTAAGGTTTTTAAAAAAAGGACAATAGAATATTTTCACTCTATCTAATTAAGTATGTACGAGTATTATAATATTTTATTTTTGTAATATTTATATGTAAGTGTTTGTATTATCTAGTATGTATTTATGTATTATATGTATTTATTTAGGTATATTATATGATATTAAACAGTAAGTACATACTTACATACACAAACGTATGTTGTTTGTGTATGTAAGTATGTACTTACTGTTTATTTATACATATAGTTTAATTTATATATTTTTTTCTTTTATTGTTACACTTCCGATTACTTTCAAATATCTTTCTACTCTAGAGCTCAAAGATTTTTCTACCAGCAAGGTAGAAAACTCAATTTTGAGTTAGGCTCGCTTTTGTACATAATTACTTTTTTTTTGTACTTATTGTTTGTTTGTATTTTTTTCTTAATGCATGGTAGAACGTGAAATTATTTACTCTCGATTTCGCGAGCAGGTTTCGCATTGTCGTTTATTAAAATGAGTGCATTTGAAACTTATTTCTAAAAACAGAAAACTCGAAAACTACAGACTTTGACAGGTCCAGTACCATGTTATAATGCAACAAAAGCCCGTTGACATGACTTACGCTTTAACACCATGCCTTTGTAGAATAACGCATAAGTGCCGGGTATTAAGTTCGTTGATGATTCTTTTTGCTATTCGCGCATAGATAATCTAAGTATAGCTATACTGTAGTAATGTAAAATGTAATGTAAAAACGCCTATTAATTTATTCGAGAATAAGATCTTGGAATAGATTATTTCTGGTATAAATATATAAATTTCGGCTTGGTCGTATCCACCCTAAGTATAGTATTATCAGGGTTTTGTTTTTGGCACGATTGGTCGCTCCTGTTATCTGGCTGCCTTAGACCCGGGCCTTAGGGCAAATCCACTACTGTTTAGGTAGTAGGTACTTAGACGTTACTAACTTTTAAATTAAGTTGGGTGATGAGCGGTTAATTTCCGCATAAGGGATGTCGCTGTACCTAGGCTTTCTCCGACAGACCTCAATTATGTGCTGCCTACTTTGCAGTACCTTTACCGCGCGTCTAGCTAGACGCGCGGGCTTGCCGCGAAACGAAAAAAAAAGATAGTGAATAAGGACCCTGATAGTTAGTGAATGTCGTATACGATTGCGACAACATTCAGGCCGGTCTCACTTTAGATAAATCTAGTTATTTTGGTAGTTAAGTCCCAACTCTTAAAATTTTTATTTATAAATACATAAACCACAGGCTGTTTATATTATTTTTTACAAAAGGTGCGTAAATCATTGTCATTCAATCCTATAATGTGATTATTTTTAGGGTCATAGTAGCATATTTTTAGAGCACCGCTGATTTATAACAAACTACCGACATGTATCAAAGACATAGACAATAAGGTAAAATTTAAAAATGAGCTCATTAATGTACTCTTAAAAAGTGCTACTACACGTTGAAAGAATGTTTTGATGATAATATTGGCATAATTTGATGGTTATGAATTTTATCTACCGAATATGGTTTTATGATGTATGTGTACTTAATCATATGCATGAATGTAATTAAATAAATAGATCACTTAATACAATAAAAATTGTTATTCTCAGTAATATTTGCACACCAACTTGGTAAAACATGGAATGCTCAATATTGTAATTACTAACACCTTGTAATGTACCTACATGGGTACATTGCAAAAATAAATGAATTGAATTGAATATTATATCAATAGTGAAGTATCAATAGTGAAGGTCATATACGTTAAATTTGGCGTAATTGGCATCTCCGACTAAACCTTTGGATTTTATGCCAGCCTGTTTTATTTGTAATGGACAAATGTTTTAGCAGCACCTGACATATTTTCGTCACTGTATAATATGTTACGTGCCAATCTTAATCATTGTAAGTAAAGTAAATATGTGAAGAGCACGATTTTTTATTCTGTGTCTATAATTTACAAATATATAATTAGGTATGTTAATCAGGTTGTCTGGTTGCCATAATACAGGTTATGCCTGGTCTGGGATCTGAATGTGCGTGAGTTGTCCCAAAATATTTATTTATTTTTCGTAGTCTCCTGTTGACTGGGTCCCAGTGCGGACAGCACCTACCATCATGGTTCAAACTTGGAGCTGCTACATCAGCTTTTCAAATTGAAGGTGGTTGGAATGCCAGTGGTAAGAAACGTTTTTACCGGACTACGTCCGAAGGAGTGTAAAGTCTTTCGAGCGTATGTATGCATGGGCTGTAAAGTGTACTACAGGAATGGCACACTTCTTTAACATACTCTTTAGCACAAACGGTTTGGTGGATGTCAGCAAGTGATGTGGATTTGCATTTTTTTGATGAATTTTCACATCATCAAAAATATGAAGATCATAAATGTGAAGCTGTGAACCTTACGACATCTTAGTTTGCCCTCATCTTCACAAGTCATCATAAAAACTGTTCTATAAAAAGTGGCCGTGTGCTAAATTTTGGAAGCATCCTACCAATTAATAACAACCGTTTTTCATAGACTTAATTTTACTAATTGTGATTTTTTATTTCTCATTATTATTATTACTTACCTGTATTTTTATATGTAACGTGAATCACACATTCCTTACTAGCAATCTTCTTAACCGCTCCAGCTAAGATTGTGTTAGAACTTAGAAGTCGCGAGTTTGAAGCCCACTCGGATTGTTACTTTAATTAGGTACAATAAATTATTGCCTTAACTACTAGGCTGCCGCCGCTTTAATTTATCTGATGATTTCCCAGACAAGGGTGAGAGTGTTTGGGACAGACAGCTCCGTGAATATCCAGAAACAGCAGAAGGAAATATAGAGGTCGCTTGCGACTCCTATCACAAATGGCAACGAGATATTGAAATGTGTGGAGAATTGGGTCTGGATGTATACAGGTAGTACATTTCTACCATAATAAATGTAGGTTTTGAGAATATGTGGGAAGGAGGAGCGGGTCTTTTGGCGTAAATTAGAAGAGCTATATGTCCAGCAGTGGACCGAAACAGGCTGGTTGATTTATTGATTTGATCCAGGAATGGTATTTAAAGTTCTCAAACTCCTACTAAATTCCTAATAAGTAGCCCTTATGTTAGTGACCCTGACTGATAAGCCAGAGGTGGTGGGTTGGATTCCCACTATTTCCCACCCAGGATAAATCTTTGTTATTGTTTCTTCGGTGTTTGGGTGTAATAAATCTTTTTTTAAACAACTAAATGAAGATGCAAACAGGTTTTGCGCCTGATGGTAAGCGTCATACCACCCCATAACATTATCAGTGCCACCCAAATCCTTGTTTAGCAAAGATCTGAATGTCACCGTACCTCGCTCCTTATTTGAGACATTAGTTGGTAAATCTAATTTGCCTAGTAATTACACTTGCTACAATGCTCTTTATTTGAAACATAGTGATGCGTTAACGTTACTATTTCACGGAAGAATAACTGACACTATTGTGGTACCGACCAACACGACTTATGGCTTAGACCTACCAATCTATAAAATTTATCTCACTGTTGTACTCAATAAAAAGTGCTACTACTAATTTGATAAATTTATAGGTTCTCCATATCCTGGTCTCGAATACTTCCAAATGGTTTAACTAATCACATCAGTGTCGATGGCATTAAATACTATAACGATGTAATCGATGGTCTTGTAGCAAAAAGAATCGAACCCGTTGTCACTTTGTTTCACTTTGATCTGCCACAGCGTCTTCAAGATCTAGGTAAGGACCTGACTTTTATATTATATTAGGAGATGGATAAAGCTTTTTGACCTTTGTTTTGTATTCATTTATCTTTATTAAACTGACTATATTGTATTTGTTTAAACCTGAACAAATTAGTAGTAAGTAAATAGAATGATGAAATCGATATTTTGGTGGATTTGACCTGGCTAAAGTTTAATAAGTATTTCAATTTTGTCAAAATAGTCCGATAATGACTATGATTACCGAACATCTTGACGGACTATGTGCCTTTAAGGGTACCCTAGTCGATGATTCTACCACACAAACGCAGATAAGTAATTAATCCTCTGTATGAGGTCGTATGTCAAAGCTGAAAATTAATATCAATTCGTTTTATCATAAACTAAGCCTGTAGAAAGCCATAATTTAAATTAAATTAATATTTTGAAAGTTATAAGCCCCCAATTAAGAATTTTACACGCGAAATTCCAATGTTTTAAGGTTTATAACTTTCAAAACATTAATTTATTTTTAATTACAGGCTTAGCTTATGATAAAACAAATTTATATTATTTTAAGCTTTGACTTACGACCTTAAATAGAGGCGTAATCACTTTTTCGCGTTTATACTGTAGAATCATCGACTAGGACGCGTAGCGAACGGTGAATAATGGTGGGTATTTGACCAAAAATCGTACCTTATCTCTTTGCTGCTCATCTATTTCTTGCCGTGGAAGTTAAGTTTACGTTAAAGATTTAATATAACGTAAGTACTGAGACTTGACAAGGCATACGCTGGGATAGTAAATCTTAGTATTATATTTATAAAGATAACGGTTAGCGTAGTTTTTTATAAAGTTTATTGACTAGTTATAAGTAAGTATAGCTTGAGCTAAGTCTAAGTACGATCCATAGGTTTTAGCCTTAGTTTCAATTTTTGATGCAATGATTTGAAAATAAGTAATCGCTGATAACATGTCATACTTTGTAGGTGGTTGGGCGAACCCTTTAATCGCTGATTGGTTTGCGGAGTACTCCAGGGTAGCATTTACTAACTTTGGAGACCGAGTGAAGATCTGGTTGACCATAAACGAGCCTCTAGCAGTCTGCGATGTTGGGTACAGCAACTATTCCGTCCCGTACCTGAATGACAGCAGATATGGAGCATACCTGTGCAATAAAAACATTCTGCTTGCCCATGCAAAGGCGTACAGAGTATATGAGACGGAATTCAAGTCTCAATACAACGGTAAGTCTTCTACTAGCTTCTAGTAGATGTCTGTGGTAAGACTTGTACTCGCATATAAGTAATATTTGATAAATGTAGGATCGAAGGATGATAAAAATGATGATGATGATAACGATAAAAATTTGTCTGTCTACGAAAATTACATTTGCTATAATGACGTCCTACGAAAGTTGATCCTACAAAAATAGCGTTAACAAAAAAAATACAAAAATGACCTCTTGAAAAGGACGTCATAGACATAATTTAGCAGAACATAATATTTGAAAAACAGGATTATTGATTTGTTACCAGGAAAGCTGTCAATAGTGAGCTTGGTTATGTGGCTGAAACCGAAGACTAAAAATGATGAGGAGATTACAGCACTTGCAAGAGAGTTTATGGTAAATATAACTTTGTTATTAAAATATATATTACACATAAAAATTTTCACACACAAAAAACATAAGAAACGAAGATAGGTTCCCAGTTATATAAATACGACCGAGGGTGCCCGGGTATAAATATATTTAAAGTATAAACCCAACCGGGTCATAAGGTTCATTTTGACTGCTTTAGTGGCGCAGTGGAAATTATAACAGCGGCTGTGCCATAGGTTGTAGAAGTGATTCCAATACGAAACAATTTTTTGTGATATTCATAGTAGCTAATTATTTTTAGGGCAGTCGATTCGAGTACCCAATTTATTCAAAAGAGGGCGGCTGGCCTAAGAAAATAGATGCGTTTTTGACAGAACAGAATATAAAAGAAGGATATTCTACACCAAGGCTGCCCCCATTTACTGAGGAAGAAATAGAATTAATAAGAGGTATGACTGAATTACCGTCCATATTGTTTGTAAATGTAATAGTTACATTTAGGTTCAAAAATATAGACGGTAATTATAAGTATAACAGAAACTCTAACAATCTGTTCTGCCCCCTCTCATTTCACGGAATCCCCGTTACCGTATCTTCCTGCTCCCCTGTAACACCGCTACAGGCACAGACTCTCAGTCTTTTTTAGGGGTGGCATTACAGGTTTTCTTAATGTTTGTGCCAGGTAAATCCTAGTTATAAATAATATAATAAAAATATAATATTTTGTGTTAATTTAAAAATGTCATAGTTTACAAGGGCTAGAACGAATATAACTATACTTTCGAATGATTTGTCGAAATCATTAACACAAAATTACATAGAAACTAGGGCTCTGTGGACGTATCTTGAATAAAAATAAGAGAGCATTAAAATTGACATAAGCTAGCATCCGTTTACTGTAGTTGGCTATTGAGTAACAAGTTTAAGTTATGACTGCTGCGTTTACGCTAAGAATGCTGTCGAAAACTTGCGTTAAAAAAACCTTTTTTCCTAATTTAATTTAAAATACGTATACGGTGCTCTAGTTTCTAAGCCATTTCGGGATAACGTATATTAAAGTATAGATAGAAAGTATATTAAAACTGCCGATTTTACACAGCTCCTTGTTGAAAATATTGTAGGTACCGCCGACTTTTACGCCCTGAACCACTACACGAGTCGCTTGGTTCGTAAACCCGTACCTGGCGAGGAGATTGGTGTCTGGCCACAATATGGCTCCGAACAGCTTGGGGTCGTTTTCGAGACTGACCCGAGCTGGGAGACGGGTGATGACTCATGGTTTGGGGTAAGCTTCGGACTTGTTTTTGTTACATAATAAAGTATTTTTCACTTGGAAAGTTCTCCGCCATACCTACACTTCCAAATCTCCCTGACTAGAGCTCTCTCCTCCCATATCTTCTGAAAAGCATCCAGATTATCACGCCCGCCAGAGTTACTTTGGCCAGATTCGACATCGACGTCCATCATTGGAGGTCCACTGCGTGGTGATCTGTGCCTACTTTGCCAAACTTCTTGGCAGTATATGATTAGGTATAAATGAGACAAAAGATGTAGTATATAGTCTGGTTATAATTATCCAAAGGTGCATCTTATATACTAACGACTTCGTGTTGATAACAGATAGTAGAAACATTTAATAGATACTGAACGTGCGATAAGGAACATAAGATTGTGATGTAGATTGTAGATACAGCACAAAGATATTGTACTGTAACAGTACACCCCCCTTTAAAAAAATTTATGGTAATAGTGTTTACAATATAAATTTGACCTAGACCTTACTAGTTATTTGCTGATGTATATAAATAATAATGCTATTGTACGCGGTGGAATTTGATGACGCCTGTTGTGGTGTGATTTGCTGACGTCTGTAATTTTGACTTAGCTGTTGCACGAGTGTTTATTATTTTTTTCCGTTAAACTCTTCATTCTTCTGTCCAGTGTTTTCATTATGCCGTAAATTAGGATCACGCCGATTGTTAAAATAATCTGTCCCATTGCAACATTTCTTGTCCACCGTAAGTCCTCCTGGATCAGGTTACGGAGTTGGTCCGCTTCGTTTTGATTGAGGCAATTGTCCGTATTGTATGTTATCTGGTCCTTAGAACTTTGATTTCCCATTTTAGATGTCTTGTTGTTACGAGTAGTTGTGAATTAATGGTATATGTTAAGATCTATGTTAATATATATACGAATAGCTTGCTTATATCAGCGATTTTTTATAGACGTACTACTGGCTTTACTTTACGTCCCGATCGTGTAGTGTACGTGTGTGAATGCCTGTCGCAATTCTTTGAATCTGGCACGTAGTTTGATTCGTCATTGATCATGAAAGCTGGTTTCAATCTATCAATTGATATCACTGTCTCTTTATCCCTAATTCTAATGCAAAATGTTTTATCTGTTTTACTAATTACTGGGTAGGGTCCTTCATACGGCGGTGTCAGGGCTTTCTTAATTCTGTCACACCGAACAAATACGTGTGAGCATTCTTTGAGTTCGGGATGCACAAATATAGCTTGATTGTGTTTTTTTCTTTTCGGAATTGATGTCATTTGTGTGATGTCCTTTTGAATTTGTTTTACAAACTCTTCGTACGTTGATAACTGTGCTGCTGATGACTCAAAAAGTCCTCCAGGGAGTCGTATTGGCGTTCCATATGTCATCTCTGCTGAACTATAACCTGTGTCTTCTCGCAAGCTACTCCGCAACCCGAGTAAAACTGTTGGAATTTCTTTTAACCAATTTTCGTTGGATTCTCTTGTCATTAACGCCGCCTTTAAAGTTCTATGAAATCTCTCTATCATTCCATTGGATTGTGGATGATAAGGTGTTGTCCTAATTTTATGTATTCCCAAAAATTGTGAGAGTGACTCAAATATTCTTGATTCAAACTGTCGGCCTTGATCCGTAGTAATGCGCAATGGACATCCAAAACGAGTAATCCATCCTTCGAAAAGTGTCTTGGCTACTGTTTCTGCAGTTATATCTTCTACCGGAAATATTTCGGGCCATGACGTACAACGATCTATGATTGTGATTAAATATCTCTTCCCTTGTGAAATCGGAAGTGGTCCGACGATGTCAATATGTAAATGTTCAAAACGTTGCGCTGTCATAAATGTACCAGGAGGTGATATCGTATGTCGTTGTATTTTTGATTTTTGGCAGGCTATACATGATCTACACCAATTATTGATATCTTTGTTCATATACGGCCATAAATACCTTTGGGTTATCATTTTTCTCGTAGTTCTTTTTCCTGGATGGCTCATACCATGAATGGTATCGAAAATTTGTTTGCGAAAATGCTTTGGTAAGTAGGGGCGGCTTTTTCCAGTAGACGTGTCGCAGGTGATGTTTATTGTGGAACCCGGAAGCGTAATGTTTTTGAATTTTAATCTTTTATTGTCATGTAATTTACTTAGTTCATTATCTGTTGATTGTCATTTTTCCAATTCAGCGTAATCGATAGGTGATGGCACGTATATTTCCTCTATTCGAGATAAGGCATCGGCGGTAATATTGTCACGTCCGCTTATGTGTTGAATGTTGGTACTGTATTGTGAAATGAAATCTAACTGCCGGACCCGTCGCGGTGTATCGTTTGATGATGGTTTTTGGGAGAATGCGTATGTCAAAGGTCGGTGATCCGTAAATATTGTAAATTCTCTTCCCTCGATTAATCTGTGAAAATGTTTGACGGCCATGTATATTCCTAACAGCTCTCTGTCAAACGTAGAATATTTTTGTTGAGTTTCGCTCAATTTTTGTGAAAAAAATCCTAATGGTTCCCAATTGCGTCCGGATTTTTGTTGTAAAACTCCACCAACGCAAGTAGCACTAGCGTCGGTCATGAGCGCTAGTGATGCGTTGCGGGAAGGATGCGCTGTTAACACTGCGTTTTTCATGCTTTCCTTGCATTTTTCGTAAGTTTTGTCTGCTTCCGTTGTCCAAGGAACCGGTGAATTATCGTTCTTTTTTGAACCATGTAGATATTCGTTTAAAATTCTTTGATTTTCCGCTGCGCGTGGAATATTACTTCTGTAGAAATTGACCATGCCCAAAAATCTTCGTAATTCTTGAATTGTTTTCGGTTTGGGAAATTCCATGATTGCTTTGTAATTTTCTTCGGTAGGGTGTATTCCTTGGCTCGTTATATGATAACCTAAGAAATCTATTTCCCTTCTGAGAAATTCGCATTTTTCGAGATTAATGGTTATTCCATTCTCGTGTAAACGTTTGAAAACCGTTTCTAAATGCTGATAATGCAAATCTTCGTTGTCCGATGCGATGAGACAGTCGTCTACTAATATAAATACGAAGTTTAAATCTCTAAATAAGGAATCCATGAATCGTTGAAATGTTTGTGCCGCATTGCGTAATCCGAAAGGCATTCTTAAGTACTCAAAAAGTCCAAAAGGTGTGATGATGGCTGTTTTTTCTATATCTTTAACAGGAATACAATGGTATGCTTTACGTATATCTATCTTGCTTAGTATCTTCTTATTTTCTAATATGTATGTAAAGTCAGTTAATCTTGGTAGTGGGTATTTGTCCGGTACTGTCGTGCTATTGAGCATTCGATAGTCTCCGCACGGGCTCCATTCGCCATTTTTCTTTTTTACCATATGTAATGGGCTTGCCCATGGGCTATCTGACGGTCGGCAAATTCCGAGTTCTATCATATTTTGAAATTCCTTTTTGGCTATGTCGTATTTTTCAGGAGGTAATGGTCTTGCCCGAGCTGCGACGGGTGGTCCTGTAGTGATAATGTGATGTTCAATCTTATGTTTGGGCGCATTGCGGAGAGAGGACCCTTTCGTGATGTCTTCGTATTTGTTTAAAAGTTGCGTAATACGTGGATTCGTTCCCACTGCGATAGTACGAATTGTTTGTTGTGTCGCTTTTTCCGAAGTTACATGCGTTGTCAGCTCTGTAACTTTGTCGATAAGTTTGCGACCTGCTATGTCGACTAATAGTTTATAGTGCTCTAGAAAATCTGCTCCAATTATTGGTTGTGTAACATCGGCGATTACAAAATTCCATTTATAACATCGTTGTAGTCCTAAATTCAAGGTAAGCGTCTTCTCGCCGTAAGTCCTAATTTTAGTCCCATTTGCAGCGTATAGTGTGTATTGTTCATTTTGTAAAATTGAATGTCTCTGTTGCTTGCTAATGACTGAAATATTTGCGCCCGTGTCAATCAAAAACTTCATACCACTTTTTCGGTCGGTAATGGTGAGGCGATTGAATGGGTGGATTGCACAGAGTTTCGCCGTTGTCTGTGCTCTTATTCGTTTCCCTGGTTCCGTACGTAAGTCATTGGTTTCCAACCGCATGGTTTAATGCAGTTCTTTGCATATTTTCCGAATCTTTCGTAGTAGTAACAAAATCGATTTGCTCCTCTATAGTTTGTTCTCGGCCTCATAATCGGGAATTGTTGACGTTTCTTGAAATGATTGTGCGTGTTGGGTCGATAGCCATATTGACCTTGCTGAATTGCGTCAATATCTATCTATAATTTTGCTAGCTGGGCTAAAATGCATGCTGTATTGTTGTCGTTTGAAGTGTCGTTGCTAACAGCTGATATTTCGGTTACTTTTGAATTCATTATTATTTTGTCTGCAATTTGGCTCAGTTTGTCAATTTCCATGTCTTCCGTAACTGCTAGAACCGTAGTAACTGATGTTGGTAAAAGCCTGAACCATAGTAGTTTAATTGTTTCGTCACTGATTTTTCCTCTCCCGAGGACTCGCATTTGACGTAATAACTGCGAAGGTTTTTGATCACCGAGTTCTGTCTCTGATATTAATTTTTGAAACTGTCGCTGTTCTGTTTCTTCGTAACAATCAATTAAACGTTCCTTGATGTTTTTGTATTTATCTGTAGTCTGTGGTGAAGTGATTAGGTCACTAACTTGTAGTATTTCTTCCTTGGATAACTTTGCTATTACTGTACAGTATTTGTATTCGTCTCCTTGCTTCTGTGGTGCTAATATGGCTTCTAGTTGCGTGAACCATAATCTTGGTTGGTCTTTCCAAAATTCCGGAATGCGGGATAAAACCGAGGTGCCAGCAGCTACTTCAAGTGTTCCTTGCTGATTTATGTTCGCCTTGCACGGTGATTGTGCCATGTTTCTTGCTGCGTATTCGTTCGTCGGGGTCACCAATTTGCCAAACTTCTTGGCAGTATATGATTAGGTATAAATGAGACAAAAGATGTAGTATAGTCTGGTTATAATTATCCAAAGGTGCATCTTATATACTAACGACTTCGTGTTGATAACAGATAGTAGAAACATTTAATAGATACTGAACGTGCGATAAGGAACATAAGATTGTGATGTAGATTGTAGATACAGCACAAAGATATTGTACTGTAACTACTACTATCTGGATGCATTCTACACTTATTTCCCCCCCGACTCCCAATTGAGGTTGGCTGACTTGTGCCCAGCATCAATTACATATCTAATAAAAAAAAATGCAAGATGAATAAATATCTGTCTACCTACACATCGGGTGTAAATACATTACAATTGTGTTAAATGAACCAATTGGGTAAATATAGGCAAGTACCTACTACAAGTTGGATAAAAATAGAAAGTTGAGTGAATATACGAGTTAAATATAAAATATAGATAAAAATATTAAATGGGTAGACAAATATACAAGAGACCTAATTTATATGAATAGTTAAATTATATCTTAGTTTTTCAACCGACTACAAAAGAGGTTCTTAATTTGACTGGATGTTTTTTTTTTGTATGTTTGTTTACCGATTACGCAAAGAGGGCTGGACCGATTTGAAAAAATATTTTTGTGTGTGAAAGGGTATACTTCCAAGTTGATTCCATTGTCATGATATCACGATCTGATGATGCGATCCTGGAGAAATCGAGGGAACTCTTCAAACATTAAAGGCACACCTACAGTGATTTAGGCATATCTCATAGTGATTCATGCATTTACTCTCAAAAACCGACAAATATAGAAATGACGAGCGAAGTTCGCGATTCAATAACTTTAATATGGTATTGAGTAGCACTTTATTATCGTCATACTACAATTCCACAATGTAATAGAGCTGATAGTGATCTATCATGTGAACTCCTCAACAATTAACGGCCCTCCATTGGGGCAAGCAATGCTTGATAAAGGGATTTAAGCAATTGACATAAGCCTATTGTAACTTATGTGTTAAGAAACCAACCCACTAAAAAGTGTTTTTCTAGTGTTTTTTGTTAGTTGTTTTTGTTATTCTAAGTATATTATTTTTTGCTTTTAGTTGCCTTATATTTATTTTTGAAGTTGGTAATATTTTTTGTATAACCGTTTTTTTTAAATTTTATATTAGGTAACCAGTTGTAGGTATTTTGTAGAGATCATTGGATATGTTACTTATATTTTTCTCGAAAATCTTCCCAGGTATACCCAGAAGGTCTTCGTGAACAGCTGAACTGGTTCAAGAAGCAATATGACATCGAGGAGTACATGATAACGGAAAACGGGTTCCTAAGCAATAATGATTCTTTGCACGATCTTCGCACAATCAATTACCATAAGGGATACTTGGAGCAGGTAGGCACTCTTTGCGAAGAAATTTTCTTTTACTAAATATACAACGTGCATCAGAAAGCTGGTCAAATTTTAACAGACCCATAGCATAACTATTGCACCTCCCGTAATGCGAAAGCCGATTTCGTTATTATTGTGGCATAGATCTCTTTAACTAGCTACCTAACTATAAGATATATACTGTTCATATGCTCTAACTATAAGATATATATGATCATAACTATAAGATACTATACTGTTCTGCCATATCATAATGAATAAAACTGCTAGTTCAAGACGAAGATAAATTTAATAAAATGTTCAAACTATTTACAGTGCTCTCGGTAACCAAACCATAGCGCGATTCAGCGTTTAGGAACAGCGCCATCTATTGACAAAATCTTAAAACTAATGTTACAAAATGTACATTCCGCCCACCATGAACCATTGTTCATTGCATCTGGACTAACTTCAATATTTTAATGACGAAATAGACGATGTTTCAAAAT
Organism: Herminia tarsipennalis; assembly: GCA_945859575.2. NCBI lineage: Eukaryota > Metazoa > Arthropoda > Insecta > Lepidoptera > Erebidae > Herminia > Herminia tarsipennalis. The sequence goes on along the minus strand of OX243849.2, from coordinate 4,385,090 downwards.
TATAATCTGGAGTGAGTATAAACGATTCCCCTATCAAAAAATGACCAGGAGTTAGAGGCAAAGGATCCTCAGAGTTAGTGGAAATTTGTGATAATGGTCTGGAGTTCAAGCATGCTTCTATTTGGTATAACAAAGTAGTCAGCTCTTCAAAGGTGAGTGTAGCGTTGCCGATTACGCGACGCAAATGATGTTTTGTGGATTTTACTCCAGCCTCCCAGATTCCACCGAAGTGTGGAGCCTGGGGTGGAATAAAATGCCATGTGGTGCCGTTGTTGGCCAAACACTCAGCGATTTCCATCGTCAAGGCTGACTTTTCTTGAGCGAATAATGTTTTTAATTCGCGAGCGGCACCCACAAAATTGGTTCCATTGTCACTATATATTTCGGCACAATGGCCTCGTCTGGCAACGAACCGCTTAAACGCTGCAAGGAACCCTTGCGACGTCAGATCGCTGACAGCTTCTAAATGTATGGCTCTAGTTGCCATACATATAAATAAACAAATATAGCCTTTATAGGCTCGATGCCCTCTGCCTTTACTAGTTCTTATTTGAATTGGACCTGCATAGTCTACGCCGCTTCGGTAAAAAGGTTTGATTGGAGTAACTCGAGCTGGAGGTAACTGGCCCATAAGCTGGGTTCTTGTTTGAGCGGAGTGCCGTATACATACAACACACTTCCGTACAAACAGCTTTATACGGTTCTTCGCATCAAGGATCCAGTACTTGTTTCGCAAATGATTTAACATCAATTGTGGACCACCATGCAAGGTCTCGTTGTGAGCATCAGAGATTATAAGGTCGGTAAAATGGCATTTTGGTGGTAAAATTATTGGATGTTTAGTTTCGTAACTAATTTTAGCTCTTTCTAGACGTCCACCTACTCGCAAGACATCAGAATGATCTAAGAACGGATTTAATGAGGTACGTTTGCTTTTCTTACTTACTAAACCTTTTCCTTTAATGTCCTTAATTTCCTGTTGAAAATACTCTGATTGACATTGTTTGATACAAATATGAAGTGATTCCGTTAATTCCTTGCTAGTTAACCACGAGGGTAATGTACAATCATAAACTCTCTTTAGTCTATTTATGAATCTTTTGCAATAAGACAAAACCCGAATCAACTTTCGAAGAGATGAAAATTTAGTCCATATCTTCAACTCAATGAGAAGTGTTATATTTGTGGTGACTTTAATATTGACCTCTTGACTCACAATAAAAAACAAAATGACTTGATAAATTTGTTGACTTGTTATAACTTTCGACCACTCATAAATTGTCCGACATTTATTCGTAATAATTCATCATCGTGCATTGACAATATATTTACTAATATTCAAGATGATTGTATTTTGAACTGTGAAGCAGATCATAACGGTTTAGCGGATGGTCATGCCGGATTGCTATGTAACACAGTGGCAACAAAATACGACAGAAATTGTGCCCATGTAATACATTTAAAAAAAAGAATATTTAATAAAAATAATAAGTCTGTATATAGGAAAAAACTGATAGAAAAAGGCTGGAGTAATTGTATAGGTATAAATGCTTTCATTACCCAGTTCAATCTTTTATTCAAGCAAACTTTTAAAGTACATAACAAGCAAATACGGAAAAATCCCTTGGTAAGATTGAAATGGGCAACAAAAGGTGTAAAAATAGCTAGTATAATGAAACGTTTTCTAGTCAGTGGAAAAAATAATAACATCGACCCTAGCATTAAAAACTATAGACAAAAATATTTAACTATTTATAAGAGGGTCCTAAAAATGGCAAAGAGAATGGCAGTACAAAAGGAAATTAGTACATCTGATAATTTATCAATGAATATATGGAAAGTTATAAATAGACGTAGAACTAACGAACTAGCCTTAAAAGACAATTGGATAATTAAGTCAGGGGATAAAATGATAACAGATCCATCTATAGTAGTTGACGTATTTGCGGATCATTTTGCTAATAAATGCAAACAATCGTCTTTATACTCACCAGCTGCATTAGACATTCTAGTTAACCACACCGAAAGAGTAAAAAATGATATGAAGTGGGACCCTATCACACCCAATGAAATTACCAAACTAATAAAGGGCATGAAAAATAAATCCTCTTGTGGGTACGATGACTTACCGGTTACTATTATAAAACAGAATATTGACATATTAGCTCAGCCTCTATGCAATCTATATAATTTATGTTTCGATCAAGGCATATTCCCTGACCAGTTTAAAATCGCAAAAGTAATACCAGTTTTTAAAAAAGGATCAAAAACTAATCCCGCTATGTACAGGCCAATATCGCTTCTACCGACTCTAGCAAAGATTCTAGAAAAATTGATTAAGGTTAGGATCACTTCACATCTAAATTTGAATAAAATATTAAACCTCAGACAGTTTGGATACCAAAACAATGTAGGCACTCAAGATGCCATACAAATGCTGATTAAAGATATAGTGGATAGAATCAACGAGAAGAAGAAAGTAGCAGGGCTCTTCCTAGATTTAAGTTCTGCATTCGACATGGTTAATAATAAACTACTTCTAAAAAAACTAGAACACTACGGTATCAGAGGTAGGGAATTAGATTTGCTTAAATCATACCTAAAAAACCGGAAAATGTTTGTAGAAATAAAAGTTGAGAAATTATGTAGTGAAAAGGGCATACTAATTGAAGAATCAATCAAATCTAGGCTAGTCGACATAAACACTGGAGTTCCACAAGGCTCAGTACTTGGTCCGACGTTTTTCATCATATTTATAAATGATCTGTTACCCTATATCGAAGAAGTTTTGACAAAAGATGACACTCAGTTGGTTATGTTCGCCGATGACACAAATGCCATCATTTCAGCAGACAACACAAGTAGTCTTAACACCAAATTAAATGATGCATTAGAATTTTTTCAAAACTGGTTCACAATCAACTCTTTAAAAATGAATCCGACAAAGACCAATGTAGTGTTATTCAAATCAACCGCCAAAAACACGGACAAGCTAAACTGTGCTGTAAATGGAGAGAAAGTAGTTAGTGTAGAGACCGTTAAATTTCTTGGAGTACACTTAGACGAGCTGCTAAACTGGAAACATGAACTTACCCATCTAGAAAATATTATAAGCTCAGCTTGTTATGTTATTAGGAGTCTCCGCAATGAAGTCAGCTTACAACATCTAAAAATAGTATATTTCGCATTAATAGAGTCAAAGCTAAGATACAGCATACTGTTATGGGGAGGTAGCTATCAATACAATATTCAAAAAGCATTCATTTTACAAAAAAGAGCAATTAGAACCATGGTTGGAATTAAACAAGATGTGTCTTGCAAACCATTTTTCATAGAACTCAAAATACTGACAGTTCCCAGTTTATACATTTTCGTAACTCTGATTAATTTTGCGAGAAATATACACTTGTTCGAAACTGTGGAAGACAAACAAAAAAGGGAAAATACGCGTAGGAAAGACTTTCAGAGCAGCATTATTCCAAAACTGAATGTAACTAAACACAGCTGGCATCACAACTCAATCAAACTATTTAATAAACTGCCTATTGACATTAAAATTTATCTATACAAACATGAATTTAAATCCAAATTAAAAATGTTTCTACTAGAGAGTAGTCTTTACTCTATTGAAGATTTACAAAATGCATAAATTAGTTAATATATATAATGGCACTATAGTATAATAATATTATATTGGATTATAAAGATTATTTAGAATAATTATTGACCTACCTACTTAATTCACAAACCTACTTTAATGATATTATTATTTGACATGTATTAAGTGAACTAGTTATTGATGTATTAAATAATTTGACTTCGTAAAATTGAGATAAATTGTGTATGTTTTTATTGTATGTTGTTGTATTGTATGTTTTGTATGTTTGTATAGTCGCCTAATTTATATAAATTTTATTGTGAAAGGATTATAATTCAATAATTTAAAGTATTAGATAATAAATAATTGTAGTGGTATATAATAATGTAATTCAGACACAATGTAAAAATTGTTATTGAATAAAGAATAATAATAACTCCTCCTGATGGCTAATATGATAATTTTTGATTGCTCTTTCTTCCAGATTAATGTCCAAAACAGAATCTATTTTCCTATCGAAGTTGATTGTTGTATCCTTCAACCACAAAGGACCTGTTTTCCACAGTTGACAAGTTAATAGTTGTGAAGGACTAACTCCGCGTGACGCGCAATCTGCAGGATTATCGGCTGACGAAACATGTGACCATTGGTTTCGGTCTAAAATGTTCAGAATTTCTGAAACTCTATTAGCTATGAAAGTTTTCCTACGACTTGGGTGACTACTCAACCAAGCCAGTACAATGGTAGAATCTGTCCACGCGTAAATATAATTCTTTGGGATATTTAAAATTACTGAAACCTCTTGCAGTAATTTAGCCAACAAGACCGCCCCGCACAATTCCAGCCTAGGAATTGAGACCTGCTTGATAGGTGCTACCTTGGTTTTAGATGTGATTAAATGAACATGTACCCTTCCATTTTCGTCTACCACTCGAACATACACCGCAGCTGCATAAGCTTCAATGGACGCATCGCTAAATCCGTGGATTTCTAAATGTTCATTACTGTTCTTGATGTTGATCCAACGAGGAATTCGAAATTTGGTGAGATCAGTCAGTTCATCACGGTAAGTTTTCCACTCATTTAGTAAGTTAAATGGTAGCTCGTCGTCCCAATTTACCCCAGACAGCCATAACTTTTGTATCATGATTTTTGCTTTTACGATTGCTGGAGATATCCAACCTATAGGATCAAATAACTTCGCGATATCTGAAATAACCTTTCTTTTTGTTACAGGATAGCTGATCGGCGGTAACTGTACGGAGTACTCGAACTCATCTTTTAATCTGTTCCAGGTAAGTCCCAAGATCTTTATGATTTCATCCTTCTTTATTTCCAAATTGCTTTCTGCGATGGTGTTTTCCCCGCTTAGTTTTTTGAGTATTTCTTGGTTGTTGCTAGACCACTTTTGTAACTCAAATCCTCCCTTTTTAAGCAGTGCGTTCATCTCTTCGACTATTTGTATGCCTTCGGGGACCGTCGTACAACCGGTAAGTAGATCATCCATATAATAATCTCGTATGACTCTTTCAGCGGCGAGGGGATAATCCTTTCCTTCATCGTATGCAACTTGATGAAGTGTTCGAACTGCCAAGAAAGGAGCTGATGCGGTACCAAAGGTAACTCTTTCTAACCGCAGATGTTGAAACTCTTGTGTGTGATCATCTCTCCACACCACTCGCTGATAATCTGCATCAGAGTTCGAAACCCTTATTTGTCTATACATTTTTATTATGTCGGCTACGAGACAAATAGGATGAACTCGCCACCGCATCAAAATATGTCTTAGTTCCGATTGCAACGTAGGTCCCACCAACAGATCACTGTTAAGGGATACACCATTTTCATCGCGACAGGACGCATCAAAGACTACTCGGAATTTAGTAGTATGTTTATCGTTCCTAATAACGGCGTCATAGGGTAAGTACACTGATGGTTTGTTGATATCTTTTTCAGGTACTATTTGCATATGCCCATGTGTTAAATATTCTGAAATTACCTTATGATATTGAGCCTTTAATTCAGGTGATTTCAAGAAACGCTTTTCTAACAATAAAAATCTTTTGATTGCTATTTCACGCGAATTTCCATTTTTACAGGTAGGTTCTGCATCTCTGAAAGGCAAAGTTACTATATACCTGCCATGAACGTCACGTTTGGTAGTTTCTTTGAAAATCTCTTCACACCTTGACTCCTCTACGGTTAATTGCTTTTTGTCCAGATTAAAATTTTCAGACTCTATTTCCCAGAACTGTTTTAGGTTAAAATCTTCATTATTTACTTTGGTATGCAGATTGATAATAGTAGTATTGCTAGAGATACTATTGGTTGTACTATCATCAGTTATATTTCCAGACACAATCCAACCCAACCTCGTATTCTGTGCTATTGGCATTCCTGGGGAGCCTTTTATCAACCCTTCAGATAATATTTGGCAGTAGACATCAGCCCCCAGCAACAAGTCTATTTTATTTGGTACATTAAACGTCGGATCGGCTAAGTTAAGTTTTGATAAGTTTGGCCATGATTTAACTAATATTTTTCTTTCAGGTAAAATAGATGTTAACTTTTTAAGAATGTGTGCTTTAACTTGTACAACAAACGTAGGGTCATGTACTGAATGTAATTTTAAATAAACAATTTGTTTTGAACTGGATGATTTGTTTTCCTCACCTCCTACCCCTGATATAACACAACTACTTCTAATTCTTCTTAGGCCAAGCAGTTGGGCGGCAGACTCCGTAATAAACGAAGCCTGTGACCCCTGATCTAATAAAGACCTTAGTGTTATGTTAGACCCTATATTGTTTTTGGTCGTTACTAACGCTGTTGCTAATATGACTTGAGAATTTATGTTCGAAAAGCAAGTGGTAACATTTGTTTTGATCTCGCCTTGAGATGTTGTTGCAGTTGCAACAACATTGGTAGAATCAACTGATTGTTTGCTTATACTTTGATTGTCAGTTGATTGATAGTTATTTACTGAGTGTAGCAGTGAATGATGTTTCTTTTTACAAATTTTACATCTAGTGGGTAAACGACAGGTTACGACTGAATGATTGGGACCCAAGCAATTGAAGCACAGTTTGGAACTTTGGACAAAATTACGACGTGCTGATAATTCTTGCTTTGCAAAATCTTTACAATTACCCAACTTATGGGTGCTATTAGCACAATAGGTACACGAAGAGCATTTATTTTCATTTATTGTATTAAGAACATGATGGGATTTTGTACTTTTGATAGATTTTTCACATAAGAATTCTAGTGATCTAAACCTGTGCTCTAGGAATTCTAAAAACTGGCTTAACTTAGGTAATTCATCAGTAAATGTACAAAGTTTTGCTTCCCACTGTTTGCGTGACTCTGTGTCTAGTTTAAGACTCAATACATAGATTATAATTATATCCCAGTTATCAATATTTAACCCTATGTTCTTCAAAGCGTTCAAACATTCATTTGTAGTATCATAAAGCTCTTTCAAACCCATGGAGGATTCGGTTACCAGATTCCTTTGACTGAAAAACCTTTTTAAAATACAATTGGAAATAATTTTTTTATTGCTATATCGGTGTTCCAATGATTGCCAACAAGTTCCGTAGTTTTCATTAGTGATTGGTAAATGACGCAGCAACTGCTCTGCTTCACCGGTTAGGTAACTCTTTAAATACCTCAGCTTCTCGACGTCGGACAGTGTTCCGTTGTTGTGGATTAGGGACTGGAACAAGTCCTTAAATGTGGTCCACTCCTGGTAATTGCCCGAGAAATTGGGGATGGCAATTTTTGGCAATTTGATGGTACTTGATGGTTTCTCATCACCACTTCCAATTTTAGGGCCGATTGTAGTCTTGTCCTTAGGTTTTAATTTAAGTAATTTCTCTTTTAACGCTATTTTATAATCAGTATATAGATCCTCTGTTTTGTAGTATACCTCTTTCACATTGTATTCTGAGTTATCATACTCTTCCTGTGTAATTTCTGTTAATATCTTTAAGTGCACTTGTTCAAACGAAGTCCAACTGTTTTCCAACTGTTCCAATCGTGTTTCTACATAGATCACCGTTATTCTATCTTTAGGGGACTTCTTAAAAGTAGAAAAAAATCTTTCGATTCCTTTGCATGTTTCATTTTGCAATCTGGTATATGTCTCCAACTCCATTTTAGAATCCGACTGTGGTGTTTTTAAAACAATGTTGTAAAATTTTTGCTAAGTCCAAATTACTGTCGGATTTTTCTAAGTGTTTAAACTTATTTCGACACTTAGACAAATTCGGGCATGGATTCCCCGTCTCAACCAAATTTGACTTAAAATTTTACAAGTCCATGCACTAAATTTTCTAATAAGTTCACTTTAACTATTGAATTTTTACTAAGTCCCTGGATTCACTACGATTTACTTGTTTATGAATTAAAGTACTCACGGTTTGTCCTTTGATCACACTCACTTAAATTCACTAAACACACTTAGCTGACACAAGTCACCGATAGGGGGCACCACTGGTGTTTTTTCAATAGTTCCGCTGCTACAATCTCGTTCTGATGGCGCTGCTGTATCCGGCTTCGATGGTCCATGAATAAAACTGCTAGTTCAAGACGAAGATAAATTTAATAAAATGTTCAAACTATTTACAGTGCTCTCGGTAACCAAACCATAGCGCGATTCAGCGTTTAGGAACAGCGCCATCTATTGACAAAATCTTAAAACTAATGTTACAAAATGTACACATAATGTAGGATGAGATAACCCATGCGTTAACCCAATGAATAAATAAGTTTTCTTTCTTTAACCAATTTTCTTAAAGTTATCAAATATAAAAATATAAGTTCCATGTCAGCGAGTGACGTATACGTCTTTGTAGCTCTCGTTGTAACAGCTGAGAGTCGCAACCTTGTGTCAGTTTTTACTGGTTGATTTTTTCTTGCAGGCGGTACTATCGATTCAAGACGGAGTTAACGTGACCGGTTATACTGTGTGGGCTCTAATGGATAACTGGGAGAGAGGTTATACGTATGTTTGTTATTCTTTTTTTATTACCTATGATGTCCTGACAATCCGATGAAGTACTCTTAGTATCACTACTACAGCTGTATGTCAGAACACTATATTTACCGTGTAGTTAAAAGCAATTTTAATAAAATTACACCAGAAAGAAAGGAGAGAAGAATACCATTTACCAACAATATTGCTAACGACTGTACGTCAAAATCATTCAATGATAGATAATGATTGTTATATCATGTATTATTGTTATTCAGAGTTGTTGTTCACGTTTGTAAAATTCCTTGTAACATTATTTGCGTGACTTGCCATTAAAATAAAATACATTTTCAGGACCAAGTTTGGCTTGTATTCCGTGGACTTTGATGCCGTGAATCGCAACCGTACTATGAGGGATTCTGGCAAATACTACTCCAATGTCTCCAAAACAAGATGTACTGATCCTGACAATATTTAGATGTTTCTTCAAATATTTATAGTTCAATGAAAAAACTTTATGACAGTGGCGGACCAACGATTTTCGTTTCACTTAGGGTGGATAATTTTTAACAAAGTATGCAATCACTGGAGGACTTGGACATTTTTGGTGAGGAAGAAGGGGGAGGCGCAGGTTCAGTCACTGAGTTAGAAGTTACAGATTTGGCATATTTTGTAATATCAAGCAAGAGTGTGTTTTGTAATATCTATATAATATAATGTAATATAAAAGTAATATTTTGTAATTTAATATATTATCAATAAGTCAGAGATGTCATATTGACACAATTGTGTCAAGTTCATAGCGTTTTGTCGTAGTGTTAACGCTTTCAAACATATGTCAAATACGGCAAATCTGTAACGAAGGCTCCAAACGGATGGGCTGCATTTCAACTGCACCCCGGCTGCAAATTTGCAGTTTGAATGCAGTTAGTACGACTACAATAAAACTGCAATCCAATCGTGCAGGCCGATTGCCGTCGATGTGCAGTTGGCGTGCAGTTCCAACGACTGCAAGCTAGCTGCACTGGTGACGAGCAGTTCAAATGTAGTTAGACCATCTGACTAAATTACAACGGCATTTGAACTGCACGTCGATGGTGCAGTCAACGTACAGTCGTTGGAACTGCATATAGACTGCAATCGGGCCGCACGATAGGTTTGCAGTTTTATTGTAGTTGTAGTAACTGCATGCAAACTGCAAATTTGCAGCCGGAGTGCAGTTGAAATGATAGATAATTACAAAAATTTTAAACATTCTGTTGCTATGTAATATTATCTCTTTTGGCAAATTATATTTTGAAGTTTAATTTAGCAAACTGAACTGTGAAATTTTATTTTGACTTTTTGTGTTAAAGCAAGAAAAGTTATGCGACGATTATTGTAAACTCAAATCAGTCTCTTTTTATGGAATCTCAAAACGACAGGCGTCATTATGTTATATTCCTTTTTTTGTTATATTCTATTGAAATTGGCGTTGTTTGTATAGAATATAACATTATAACGTCATAATGTTATATTAAAGGCATATTCAATTTTTGAAACAAACCTACATGATTTGCAAATTATTAAAAAAATAGAAAATAGCTGCAACGATGATATAATAATTATAAAGGTAATAAATTATCTTCTTTGGTATAAATAGCTTTACGCTTCGCCACACTGGCATAGAAACGGGCTGATTCACGAGGAGTGCGGGTTCGATTTGCATCGTTGAAGTCTACGGCGTATAGCCCAAAATGTACACTGAAAAAAAATTGAAAAAATGTGTAAGTAAATTATAAAACGCGTAATTTATAGAGCTGAAAGCTTGTGGATTTTTTATACCTAAACACAATTATAGGAGATTACAAAAACGAAAAACCTGACTACTTAAAAATAAAGTTTAAATAGCCAATCTCACTCTCACAATAAGTAGATCTAGAACGACATCTCACATGATGAAATTTGTGAAGCAGTTTAGGTTGTAGAGTGTGCCAAAGAAATAAACATATACAGGTGTCCCAAAACTATGCCACCGGGAGGGAAAGTATCTTTAATATTGTAGATAGAACATTTTACTGAAAGAAGACTTCATTTTGATTTTACACATAATTGAAAACCGAATTCAAAGATTTTTATATAATCGTTTGTCTGCACCAGAGATTGAACCCGCAAAATATGCTCAGTATAGGGTTCCGCAGCCTCGAACAATTTGATCAGCAGAAGAGCGTAGGTATGTTCATGGCACTTACACCCTGTTGCTGAGAAACGCAGTTTATTGGCAATAAATTAATGACGGTATATCTGATCTCATCCCAATTAATTTTAGTTTAAAGTATTTATAGAGCGCTATGTTTGTGATTTTTCCCATATTTATTGGTCGCACGGTTCAAAAGTTAAGGGGGAGGGGGTCACTTTATGAAACTTTCGGAGCGACTACATTTTATTTACATTCATCCTCATACATTCTCTCTAAGACACAAACACATCCACTCATCCGCCATTTATCCTGCGTGTGGCATAGTTTTGGGACATCCTTTATAGCTTGAGGTACATACACTCGAAAAATATTAGGTGCTCTCCTTTCTCTGGTGCTATCAGATAAGAAAAAAATAATAAATCCTTTTTGAGTTTCAAATGCCTTGAATATGAAACTCAAAAAGGGAATCTTGGTTCACATACCTGTACCCACTAAACCATTCGAAGCTATCCAGCAGTGACCACGCCGTATATCCTCTGACAGGTACGCCCTCGTTAATTGCTATCGATATCTGAAACATTGTCAAAAAAAAATAATCAAGAAAATTTTGCCATTAAAAAATTGTCACGACCGGAGAATTAAACGCATGGCATGGCAATGGAGAGGCAGAACATATACATTTATTTTGGGACAGAAATTGTCTTTTAAATCTTTCCAGACTGGTTTTCGTCCTGCCCACAGTACCGTTACTGCTCTCGTCAATGTTACGGATGACTTTACACTAGGCATGGAAGAAGGACATCTGACCGTACTTTCTTTACTTAACTTCAGTAATGCGTTTTATACTGTAGATTTTCATATTCTTCTTGGTATACTACGCTCTATTAACATATCTCCAACGATGATTGGATGGTTTCATAGTTACCTGTCTGGTCGCCGACAACGTGTACGTATTGAAGAGTCCTTTTCTTCCTGGTGTGATATTACGGTCGGTGTACCGCAAGGTGGCGTTCTATCTCTTCTATTCTTCGCAATTTTTATATCTCTTATCAACTAGTTTCTTCCTACATTTTCATTTCATTGTATGCAGATGATCTTCAAATTTAAGCACAGGCGGCACTGGGACAGCTACCACTAGCGTTCTCTATTATTAACACGAATTTAGAGCGTATATGTAATTCCGTCAAAGACCCAGGTTATTGTCGTTGGTAGCCCAAGGATGACATCACGAATGCATTGGCACCCCAGTAACATTAAGCAATAGTATCAAAAACCTGGGTATTATTATGGATAGCAATTTATCCTGGAATCTCCAGTTGCAGGAAGTCAGTTGCAAATTATTTGCATCTGCAGGGTCTTTGTGAAGACTGCGAAACTTTCTACCGATTACTACTAAAATTGTGCTGGCGCAGTCTCTTCTACTACCCATACTTGACTATGCTGATGCCAGCTATCTCACAAACCCATTGTACCTAATTTAAGTTATACAATGTATACTTTTTTTTGTATTGGTGTACAACAAAGAATATTTTAACATTTGTCTAAAATTGTCACCCATTTATGGACCGACAGTGGTAACATTGTAGGACCGACAGTTGTAAAGTTTCTTAACTTCACTTATATTTCGATAAGCTCTATAAGTAAACACTGAGTCACGGATAACTTTTTTAAATTATGTTTTTCTTAACTTACCTGTTCCAAATTACCCTTGATATATTCCAACCGGGCGGTATCAACGAGCCCATCATCCATTGTTAATAGCCCATTTTCTGTGATAATGATCTCCTTGACGTCATAGTGTGTGTTGAGCCAGTGGAGCTGTTGGCGGAGACCTTCAGGGTATACCTGAAAAAAAAAGTGCGTAGGCTACGCTAGATATCCAAAGACAATTGGCAATTCAATGTTTTGAATTGCCAATTGCCAACAGTGGCAGTGAGTTTGAAACACTTTGGCCAATATTTTTTTACCTAACTATCCTGCTATAAAACTAAACAAATAATAAACATTGACAGTTTGAAAAAAGCAATCGCGAATTTTGAATCATACCTTCATCATCATGCTATACAGAATCATGACTTAATACAAGTATAGTAAGTATTTTGCTTTCTAAGTGAATAAAGAATGTTGAATTTATATCTAGGCTATTTTTTCTTTAGCTCTAGGAACATAATGTCTTGCGAAGTAAATGTGAAATCATAGCTGTCAGGCGTTAAATTGGTCGTGTGGTATCGGTTTTAGAATAGTGCCACCCCGTCTATTCCCGCGACTAAGGGATTTCATAATAGTGGACGGGCAGCAGCGTCCTCTGCTCACTTTAAAGTCTTACTGCGATCGCCAAACAAGACGATTACCCCCAGGAGGTCAAGGTACACCTGTCTAAGCACGCGAAACGTCAGTCTTCTATTTATCAGTCTAATCCTATTTTTTTTTATTAAACGATCCATCTATTTGTAGAAAATAAAGTTAGTCAAGGAGTAACTAACCTTCAGGGGTTAGTTACTGCTTACCTTTGACTAACTTTATTTAGCTAGTGGATAAGTAAAAAAAAATAATGCTAATAGCATGGGATATCCAACTGGTTATTAAAACAGATCCAATAAAGTTACCGTTAACCAGAAGATATCAGAAGTCTTCCATGAGGGGTCGGTGCCCATGTTGACACCAAGTTCCACTATGCCATTGAGTGGCCACGGTTCTTGCTCCTCACCCGGTCTCAACTTGTGAATCGTTCGGGTAGTGTAGTGGTTCAGCCCGTAAAAGTCGTAAGTGCCTGAAAGTATTTATATTTTGTTTTAATTTAAAGTACTATAAGAACACGCTACTATGAAATAGCCAAGCTGGGAAACCCTTCGAGTTCGAGGGTTTGAAGCCCACCTATGATCGTCGTGTGTTGTTTCGAGTATGTTTGTTGTTTTTTTTTTTATAAAATTATTTAGCAATGTGGGTCGCACATTACCAGTAATCTTGTTATCTCCTCCAAAAGGAGTTAGGAGAGGGTTCACGTCGGTTATATAATGTGTAGGATTCGATCCCGCCATCTTTCGATTGCGAGTCTGGTGCTTAACCATTAGGCTACCGCCGCTTTTATTGAATGAATTTGTGATTGTAATTTTATAAAGCCCCCCACGATACAGACATTATATCTAATGTGGGAGGTGTCTTTTACACATATATTAAAAACACACTTTACTGTACCTACTTACTTTAGTACCTACTGTATAATTTGCTATACCTCTAACCAGTTCAGTTTCCTCAGGAGTAAAGGGCGGTAGTCTGGGGTAAGGGTATCCTTCTCTTTTACTGTTTTCTAGTAAGATGTTTTCCAATTTCTTCGGCCAACCGCCTTCTTTAGAGAAGATGGCGTGATCGTAGCGGCCTGTCTAAAAATAAGCATGTGGAAATTAAATTTTGATTGTTTAAACATCATCAAACTGTAAGTGCTGCGGCTGGTATCTTAACGATCATAATCGTTAATAAAAATTCATTTGTATGACTCATAAGTCATACAAATGAAACATACATATTGGGACTAAATGTAAAATTATTTATTAAGCTCGCTTGTTGTACAATATTGACCTACTTAAACTTTATTGACTATGCTCTTCGACACTATTGTTTACCACTCGGGCTGGTAAAAGTACCTGTTTGTTGCTTTTGTCTCTTTTTTTGAGGGATTTATTTTATTAAGGAAATACACATACACATGAAACCTTTTGGAGTGAGCTTGAACCCCTTAGCCCCCCCCCCCCTGGATCCGACACTAGTCGTGTAGTATGTGAAAAGAGGGAAGAAGATCTCATACCCAATAGTCATTTGCTAGCTCTGTCCATTCCACGTCTTCAAGTGTCTCTGGCAGGTACCAAAAGAACACGATTGCTAATGATACCTTTCCTAAAAAATAAATACATTTGTGAAATAATCAATGCGAAGAACAGTATCAATGCGAGAAAACATTTTTCACTCAAAATTCTGAGTTCCGATTCATTCAAATTAATAGAAAGTTGTTAAGTTATGTCAGTAATTTTTAGGGTTCCGTAGCCAAAATAGCGAAAACGGAACCCTTATAGTTTCGTCATAATTGTCTGTCTATCTGCCTGTTAGTCCGTGTTTCACAAGCATTTGACACAAAAACTACACAATGAATATGGATAAAATTAGGGGTATATGTGGTTAAAGATATTTATTCTCATAAGAATTTAACAAAATTCACTTTACATGAGAACACATAACATTCAAATAGAAAATATTACACCCGGAAAACATACAAAATGGTGGTAGAAGTAATTTCCTACAAAGTCATAGCACAAAAACACCCACAATACACCCGCTGACTGTATTGTGTAACAAAAATAAATATTTCTAGTTTCTAGGGGGGCTCTCTCTCTCAGCTGAAAATAATTTTTTTTAGTAAACATCTACGGGCGTATCATTCGACAAGTTTTTTTAAAACATTTTAGGGTTTTTTAAAAGTGAAGATTTTCTGATCGCTCTGGAAGATGCAAAAAAGTGTAAAAATTAAAATAAAAAACATAGGTACGAGTACTAAACAACTAAAATTATTCTGAACATGATCGGATATACCGTCTTTGAGTTATTGCCGTAAAATTGCGTTTCTAAACAAAAGAACGCAAGTACCATGAAAATACGCTCTTTTGCTGGTGTAGTAACCGCTGTGGAACCCTATACTGAGCACGGTCCCGCTCTTCCCCGGTTTTATTGCTAAGATAGGCGTGCTGGTCATTCTCATCTTTATTGCTTTAAAGCTACGTTAGCACTCACCATTATAACTTGGTTTATACACCTCATCATATAGCCTGTAAACCTTAGCGTGACCTATTAGTACATTCTTATTGCAAAGGTATTTTCCAATTTCCTTGTCGTCAATGTAAGGTGCTGCATTCTCCTCGTAGCCAAAGTCACAGATCATAAGCGGTTCGTTAAGAGTCAGCCAGAGTTTGACACGATCACCAAATAGAGAGAAGACTACGGGGTTATTCTTATTTT
Source organism: Herminia tarsipennalis (assembly GCA_945859575.2). Lineage (NCBI taxonomy): Eukaryota > Metazoa > Arthropoda > Insecta > Lepidoptera > Erebidae > Herminia > Herminia tarsipennalis. The sequence continues at coordinate 4,369,331 of OX243849.2, read as the reverse complement.
GAGAGACGTGAAATAAAAAATATAGTGAATTGTAATTATGATTTAATTTTTATTCCTTTTCGTTAGAAAACATGTCAAACACTTTGTTTATTAGATTCACCGAGCTTAAATTGTTACTTAAACACCAAAAAAAAATGTTTTTGTTATCTCACTTCCTTGAACTCGCGCTAGTGCTGCAGTCGGTACTACGTAGGCGACCGCAGGTAGTGGAACCGCATTCCAGAGAGGTGCACAGATATTTCGGTCGGGTTGTACCATATAACAATGGAATACATATTTATTTTTGGAAATAGTTATTAATTTAGAATAAAATAGTCACGACCGTGGCTAACGGTCACGACCGTGGCAGCATAGATTCCATGGTTGTGACTACTATGGTCGTGACAATTTTGAACCGTGGCTCACATAACCTCAAAACGGTTTAGTCTATATTGTTAGTTGAATCACAGGATGAACGACTATTCCTGACAAATTAATACGTGCAAAATGTAAAAGTAAATATAAACAATTACCTCGAATATTGTAGGCACGGTTTTGACGCGTTATGCTCGACCAAATCCAATAAACACACTAAGAAACGACTTCACAAAAACATCAGGCAACCGTCTTGCTAGAACTGTTTGACATTAGATAGTGTTGTTAGTTATAAAATAACAGCTAGTGTTGTCATAGTCAAATCATAAAATATACTGATTTGTACCATATTTAATTACGAGCCACGGTCGTGACAAAAAATACGATCACAACTTTCATAGCATGCATTTATCAATAAAGTTTCGCACAGTACTTTCAAAATTATTAAGAAAATCTTCATTGACATTCTGAAAATTGAAAAAACATGTAATAATGCCCAAAATCGAAATACTTTTGGAACCGTAAATAATTTACGACAAAATGACATGCATCTCACATGCCACGGCGCGTGACTTTGCTTTATATTTAATTGTATTAATATTTCACCATAATTATACAGCGAATAAATTTCATTGTTTATGGACAAATGAGTGATGTTTTTAATTTCGCATAACTAGTTTTAGCATTAAATTACTAAAAAGGCGTTTTAACTGCCTGAAACAATTTTTACGGTAAGAATAAGAATAACCCGTTAGCGTAGTCAACGAACAAGTCAGTTATGTGAGGGTTTGCCCAGCCACCTAGAAAATATATGGAAAGAATAAATTATAATAAATAGGTGTTACGAGATAACTCATACACGGCCATCTAATCTTTATCTAGACAGCGCAGAAGAAAAATGTTTATGTAGTATACCATAGTATATACATAATACATACTATGGGAACTATACTACTGATAAAAATATTTAAATATTTCTTATTAAACAAATATCATAGATAAATTACACCCAGACACAATATACATTTAATCGTGTTCAACACACATAAAATATCCTGGGAAGCTGCTAATTTATAAATATAAAATGTATGATAGAAAAATCCGTTCTAGTTGGGATTCGAAACCGCGATCATAGGGGTACCGTCCCAACACGGGTACGAATCCCGCCCGGCAATGATACGGCCGTTTGTTTTAAAAACTGCGAGTCTCGATTCCTGAACTATTTATAATATGTACCAACCAACATAGGCGCAACTTAGAAAAAAAAAACTGGTAGTACGGAAATGTATGGGGAATGTGCGAATTATAATGGCGGCATTTTCTAGGCTGTCAAATTCATATTTTGTCAAACGTATGACATTTGTAATAGTGTCTATTAATGTAATTTTCAGTCTTTTTTTTAGTGAATTTGTAACTTTTTATTTCCGGTCTATATAAGCAAATTTTGACTAATCCAATCATTAGAAGAACGGGTGACAAATAAACAAATGTATACCAAACATCGCAAACAAATTATATATGGACAAAGGCCAAATAGCATGAGACTGTTATTTCTGGCTAAGTTTCCTTCGGAAAGGTAAGCAAACTATTTAATGTATTATTGTGTTATAAGTTATATTATTATTAACATATATATATTACGGGTCTTAATCGCCGTGTTCACGGGAAGACTGAGTCTTCCCGTGACCACGGCCGTTGCAATACGGTCGAAACGTCGGGCAATAAACAAGGTATTTTACCTTAAATTATTCACGCGATTAAGACCCGTAATATATATATTTTAATAATGTGTACAAATCGCGAAAGTTTATCAAAAGTTATATTATATCTGTAAACATTATCAAAACTTTACATTTGGGTTACTAGAAGTCGATTTTATTTCTTCATGAGGTTATGGTAGTTCTGGAAAAAACCTTATCGATAAATTTGACTTGTAAGGAATAATTGTTTCAAAAATATATATTTAAATATGTAGCAGATTAAAATTGACGTCATTACAGTATATATTTAAATGTATAGATCTTGATAACTAATGAATAAAATGTAAAAATACTTTAATAAATATTATGCATATACTTATATCTACTCTTTCCCTATAGTATTAAGATTAATATAGATGTTATGATGAAATCGTGAACCAACAAACATGCACACATAAAGGTCGAAAACAGAACCTCCCAACCAAATTAATTGTTAGTGTCAAATAGGAATTTGTTTTCCTTGAGCCCTATTGAGAAACTAAACTCTTTGGAACATATTTGTTAAATAATGTTATACTGAGTGAGTGATTATTATTAAGAAAAACCCACTTGAAAAAGGTAGCATTGCTTTCCTCTGACTGACTAGAACTAAAACAAACATTTAAAATTACGTTTTCTTCAGTTTTGATATATGGATATTTTTTTACAGAATCATCCACATCACAAAAAATGTCGAAACTACAAGCAAACATATTAAAATCTATAATAATAAAAGTGAGTAAAAAATTATTATATTGCCTATTTTTTTTTCTATTTATATGTATATTATTCATTCTTATTTCTATTCTATGTATATGAATTATTTAATGGTGTTACCAAAACTCAAAACTTTTTGTTTTGTTTGCTCTTAATACTGGGATGGTTTAAGAGTAAATAAATATACCCTGCTGAGCAATTTTCACATCCACATTTGAATTGTGGTTAAATATATAAGTGGCACAAAGTTCACTAAATCAGCTTGTCAGAATATAAAAATATATTCACTTTACTTTTTCAGATGAGCATCAACAGTTCCTAAAGAGCATATTATTATTCTATACTACATATAGATACTGAAAGGCCTTAAGCCGTGAAGATGAGTAAATTTGGTAGAAAACTTCCGGTTTTTACAGTTTTCTATAAAGATAGTTTATTTTTTATTTTTCAGAACCATATACGACTAAACGCTAGTAGAAAATGAAAGAACTCCTAAAAAAATTATGTACATACGTAAGCGGTTACTTGGCACTCATCATTAGTAAAGCATCCAACTACAAGCACTAATCATTAGTAAAGCATCCAGTTGCAAGAATGTCTGCATTCCCTGTTTCCAGACCAGAAAAGGATTAAATTTATAACTACATAATGTTTACAAATACAATAATTGCATTTTTGAAAGATAGAAAAATTTGAATCCAGACTCAGGAATCGAACCCGAGACTTCCGTAGCCAAACCGGGGCCAGAAGCGAACCACCTATCTGGACTATGTTACTAGATATCAAATTCTTCTATCTCTTAATGCTAACGGGTTAGGCCCCCGTAGCGACATCTCGTCGGTAGTTAAAGAACTATCACGGCTTTTGTTATTGCTTCGTTACAGAGAGCATTTTAACAAATTATGATGACGCAGGCCGAATATTGAAGTAATTTTTATAGGCATTTCTTGCCAAGAAATGCCTATAAAAAAAAAAAAATACTTCTACATAATGTTTAGTTAGATAATGGTGGCAAGATAAACAGTCACTTAATATGGTACTTACACACATACAATTAGATACTAACATTTAAACTTTCGCGTTGCATGATTATAACTATTTATTATACGGGAATTAACGCGCATTGTTTACCTTAAAATTGCTTGACATTTCGACCAGGTTGCACCGGCCGTGGTCACAAGCGGACTGTCGCTGCGATGTTAAGACTCCGTCAGGCCGATGAATCTTCATCTACCCTCACTTTTTTGTTTCTCGAAAAGTTACGATCTACACAACGGTAGCTAAAGTGAGCAACTTGGTGGGCACTCCGAAGGATATCATACCTCTGCAGACGCCAGGTGTCTACAAAATTAATTGCAGCTGCGGTAGTTCGTACATTGGCTAAACAAAGCGAACTATAGCGGAAAGGCTAAAAGAACACATCGCAGTAGTGAAAAACCGGCAAACAAACAAATCGGCAATTGCAGAACACATACTGCAATCGAACACCAATCACTGGTTTCATCGTCCACAAACCCTCTCCACAGACCGCCATTTTTATTCACGAATTGTGCGGGAAGCGATTGAAATTAAAAAACATAAAACTTTCAATCGGGAAGAGGGTTTCAAACTATCCGTGACGTGGAATCCAGTGATTCGTAAAACACAACCTCGTATTAGTTCGCAATCGGTTAACATGGACACAATCAGTGTAGTGTTGTAGTGTGCAGTGACCCTAACTTTTCGAGAAACAAAAAAGAGAGGGTAGATGAAGATTCATCGGCCTGTCGGAGTCTTAACATCGCTGCGACAGTCCGCTTGTGACCACGGCCGGTGCAACCTGGTCGAAACGTCAAGCAATTTTAAGGTAAACAATGCGCGTTAATTCCCGTATAATAAATAGTTATACAATTACATACTACGTCAAATAGTCGATTTAGCTAATTTTGATTTTAAACGTGACGTCATTCCATGTTGTTACAGAAAAGATTTATGTATATATAATTAAACAATGCACTGTTGTCTTGCGACTTTTTTGTAGATGTCAAGCACCACATTGTAGATGAATTATTTCAAATGGGTGTAAAACCATTAACAATCATTTTCCATTTGTGAAAATAAAGTGGCTGACACAATAAAAAAGGAGAACTAATTAGCAGTTCTTTGCCCTTCTTTAAAATGGTGGTACAAAAATTTGCTCGAAAAAAATTGCAATAATGTTGCCTAGGAAATGAATTACCTTTAGGCATGATTCAATTTGCTCTCGAATTATTGCATTTTTCTGTTTTTTTTTCTATTTTTTTAAAGATAACTAGATAAATTAAAATAATGGCCACATTATTGACCCTTTCAAATAAATGTAAAATCTACACATTGCGTCAGTTACGAGGGCAGCATGTTTTTTATATCTTGTGAACAAGCAGGACAACTATTATATAAATAAAAAACACATTATTTAACTTTATGTAATAATGAAGTAATATTTTAGGCTTCCCTCGATATTCCTCCATTTTTCATTCTATCGATAAAATAATGACATCGATAATAATGGTTTGGTACATCCCTAATGTTAATACTGTTATGTTGGCATAATTCCTGCCGTCTCTCTATATGTCGGCGTTCTAAGGTTGGTATTATCGATTCACACACCGGCCATACATTTGGTAAAAAACAGTTTTTTGTTAAAGAGTCCCGACTCTTATTTTATATGCTCTTTGATATGTACCTACAAAGGCTAATGTTCAAGTGACTATGGAATTTAGTATCGCTACAAATTTTGTTGTGCCAAGATGAAAACTACTGATTTTTGTAGACATTAATATATACTTTCAGAAAAACCAACAATGATTTACCTAATTTGCCGGGTTTAATTGATATGTTTGGATGAACTTCGAAAATCGAAATATTTATATACTTTTTTTTTTGAAAATAGGACATAACTATGATATTGCGTATTAATTATGTATTACACATGATGTGTAACACTAGTTTATGGCTATGAATTCGGCTTTGCAGTGATATATAATCCGAATCTCTATCTCACAAACACTTCACAATTGTCACAATATTGGTACGAGTCTCTGTCTCACAAAATATTTCTGATTGTTACTATGTATATGGAGTCTCTATCTCAAACTCACGTAATGTAACCACAATATCATACACAACACGAGAAATAACAAAAGCTATTTGTTATTAATACTTTAAACTGTTTTCATAATGCACCGGCGCCAAACAAGCATTATGCACAGACAAACAAGTGACATGACATTACATTTCAGTGTTGCCATAACTTTTGTCATATCCTGTATAAATCGATTTTTTTATTAAAATTCATTACTATGTTCTTATTTTTAATCGAGCCGGTTCAATCTAAAGGTATCAAAGAATGTTTTCGTTTTTTAATTAAAGTATGGTGTATGAATATTACCGTTCCTTACATTCAAACGGTGCAACAATTATTAAAGTATTTATAATTATAATATAATTACAAGAACCAAAATACATTTAGTGATTCTATGACTTTCTAATAATTATATATTAATAATCGATAATAATCCTAATCGATATTACGATATAATTTTTGTAATAGTGTTGCCACCGTTAAAAATAACTTCATATGAAAAAATACTAAATAAATAAATTGAAAGACTAATATTTTCGTTTTATTAATCCGGTAAATGTGAGACTCCATATTATTATATAAAAATGTTATAATTAGAAACAAGAATTATACGTTTAATCAACTTGTGGCACAACTTAAATACATGCGATACTGCTAATGGGCATTCCCTTTTGTAATGAACCCTCGGTGGGCGAGTCCGACTTGCATTCGTCCAGTTTTTTACTAACATAATACCCTTAGCACTAAATGACTACTACTTAAATTTTGAAATTGGGGTGGATATTTTGGACACTGAGACATTTAGGTACTTCCAAAAAATATTGAAAGTATAGTTGGCTCTTCAAAACAAAGAGCCCTTATAAAGTATAAGTATTTAAAAAAAAATAGATATCCTACTGAACAACTATACCAAATTAATGCACTGCTGTCGATTAGAAAATTATATGTTACTATGATAGTCTTAAAAAACACAAAAGGCTTTCATTCGATTTAAAATAAATCTATACTAATATTATAAAGCTGAAGAGCTGGTTTGTTCGTTTGAACGCGGTAATCTCAGGAAGTACTAATTCAGAAATGTTGCAAAAACGGGGAAATCTTACGCAAATGAAGTTGCGCGGGCCAGCTAGTTATTCAAAAGAAGAAAATATAACATCGCTGTAATCTCGAAAACTAAAACCAAAGGCGATTGTTCAAGTGACTATGGAATTTAGTATCGCTACAAATTTTGTTGTGCCAAGATGAAAACTATTGATTTATTTAGACATTAATATATACTTTCAGAAAAACCAACAATGATTTACCTAATTTGCCGGGTTTAATTGATATGTTTGGATGAACTTTGAAAATCGAAATATTATATACATTTTTTTTTAAAATAGGACATAACTATGATATTGCGTATTAATTATGTATTACACATGATGTGTAACACTAGTTTATGGCTATGAATTCGGCTTTGCAGTGATATATAATCCGAATCTCTATCTCACAAACACTTCACAATTGTCACAATATTGGTACGAGTCTCTGTCTCACAAAATATTTCTGATTGTTACTATGTATATGGAGTCTCTATCTCAAACTCACGTAATGTAACCACAATATCATACACAACACGAGAAATAACAAAAGCTATTTGTTATTAATACTTTAAACTGTTTTCATAATGCACCGGCGCCAAACAAGCATTATGCACAGACAAACAAGTGACATGACATTACATTTCAGTGTTGCCATAACTTTTGTCATATCCTATACAAATCGATTTTTTTATTAAAATTCATTATTATGTTCTTATTTTTAATCGAGCCGGGTCCTAATCTAAAGGTATCAAAGAATATGCTTATTAAAAAGTATAGTGTATAAATATTATCGTTCTTTACATTCAAACGGTGCAACAATTAATAGAGTATTTATATTAATTATTTAATAAAAGTCGATAATAACCCTAATCGATATTACAATTTTATTTTTGTAATAGTGTTACCACCGTTAAAAATAACTTCATACGAAAAAAAAGGAAATAAATAAACTGAAAGACTAATAATTCCATCTCAATATTCCGGCAAATGTGAGACCCCATATCATTATATAATAACGTTATAATTAGAAACAAGAATTATACATTTAATCAACTTGTGGCACAACGTAAATACTAGCGATACTGCTGGTGGCATACCCCTTTGCTGTTATGCAGTATGAACAACGTTCTGCTTCTATTTTTTCTTCTCGGCTATATAATAGGATATATATATATATATATATATATATATATATATATATATATTTATACACACTAAACAGTCTTTAGGGATAGCCTTGTTTTTATTATAATTATGAATTTCAAATTAGAGTGCTAATTGCAATTTGTTTTGATTCATCTAATAAAAGTCCCACATAATCAAAATTCCTTTTTTCATTAGAAAAAATTGTTAAGCTTGTAACTGCGTAATTATTTTTGGTACATTTAATGTAAATATTTTCATGACAATAACAGCAACAGAATAAAAATCAGATCAGGAATCCAACCTGAGACTATCGATCAACAGTTTGGAGGCGAGAGGATATCTCAGCTTTCTCTATATGGTTCCGAGTCTTTGCAATCCTCTTTATCAGAGGAATTGTATGTTTGTAAAATTATCCTCGCGACACAGGGTCTGAATCCTAGTGCAGGAGTTGTATGTTACCTAACTTCTAATTTGTTTTTTTTTGGGGGATGGTGATGACCATTGTACTCGTATTAGTTATACTTACCAAGATCTTGCAAAGACTGTGGCAGATCGAAGTGGTATATAGTGACCAGAGGCTCAATGCCCTTCGCCAGTAGACCGTCGATCAGGTTATTGTAGTATCTCTTGCCGTCCTCGCTAATTTTATTGGGGTAACCCGTCGGGAGCAGACGAGACCATGATATTGAGAACCTAAAAATATTACAAACTTTTATTTTATGAAGGGTTTATTCAAATAAATGTCAATGTGATACCAATCTGTTGTGGCGTAGCAAAGTTACTTAGAAGGTAACATTTAAAACTAAGCCCTATTTTTCGTAAGATACGTTTGAAAATTGTATGTCAATGTTACAATAGTATTATCAATAGCACAATGGTAGCTTGGCAGAGTCGTCCTGCGAGTTGAAGCACTGTTAAACTGCCATTTTCAACCGTAAGTTATAAGATAAAGGTTTATTATAAATTGATGTCTCTACCCCGCTTCCAATCAGGTTTGCTCTATTGAGATAATCACTACGGTAATTATCTTTATAGTTTACTCTGGTCCTAGGTCACACATTAGCAGTCGGCTGTTGAGAATTCACAATGTACTCGTATCAACGCGCATTATGTAATGCTTGAATTTGTATACAAATATTTGTTTGTTACATATCTGAGTGTCATTGCTCCTCATTCTGAAACCTTAGTTCGTATGCTCATTTGCCCAGTAAGTACACTTGCTAGTCTTGCTACAGTGCCTTTCAACTTAAACATAGTGAACAAATTGCGAGGTCCGTAGGCGAGAAATAATATCACAATAGCTATTACTATGCGTATATTCTCCAAAACGATTCACACAAAAAATGATTTCTTACGACTATTTATACTACCGTTGGTAAGTAAACCATATCGCGATTCAGCGCTAGCGAACAGCGCCATCTATCGATCCGTATACAAATTAACACAACTTAATTCTAATAACTTACAATGTTTATGCTAACTTATTCTAGGTATATTTTGTATGGTTTATCTGGACATACCGCCCACCAAGGACATTATGCCACATGTCCTTCAAACCGCCCACCATGCAACTATGCTAAATAAAAGAATATAAAAAAAAATATAATTTCTAGGTACTTATTTTGCTACAGGTAACAAACATAACTTAGATGTAGGTCTCTTAATTATAGCTCCCTTTGTCCTTAACGTTACCACGCGTGTTATCATATCAGGACCTGGATGCTTTTGCTCGATTTTACCTAGCAACCATCTGCCTGGAGGCATATCGTCCTCCTTTATCAGAACTACATCACCTACTGAGGGTTCTGGGTTCTGATATTCCCACTTGTGCCTTTGAAGAAATTGGTGAAGATAATCATTCGACCAACGTCGCCAAAAGTCCTGCATCATTCTCTGGTGGAGTTGCCATCGCCGTAGAGTGTACATATTTACTTTCTCATAATTAGAATCTGGTACCACGACGAGAGGTTCTCCCACCAGAAAATGACCAGGAGTCAACGTAACAAGCTCATCTTGCTCCTCCACATAAGACAAGGGTCTAGAATTAAGGCAAGCTTCAATTTGGGTCAATACGGTGGTGAGCTCTTCGTATGTTAAAGTAGAATTACCAACTACTCTTTTGAGGTGATACTTGGTTGACTTTATTCCGGCCTCCCATAAACCACCGAAATTCGGTGCACGAGGAGGAATAAAGTGCCACTGTGTACCATTATTCGCGAGATGCTCTGCCAGTTCCTCCTTTAAAGCTGATTTTTCCTCCTGAAATAAGCAAAGTAGCTCGCGAGCAGCTCCTACAAAATTTGTAGCATTATCGCTGTATAGTTCCGCACAGCGTCCACGTCTTGCTACAAATCTCCTAAAAGCCGCCAAAAAACCTTGAGTAGTAAGATCACTGACCGCCTCAAGATGCACTGCTCGTGTCGCCATACACACAAACAATGCTATGTACCCCTTATAAGCCTTATTTCCCCTGCCCTTTGCTACCCTTATATTTATTGGGCCGGCATAATCTACGCCACTTATGAAAAAAGGCTTATTTGGTGTAACCCGAGATGAAGGCAATTGTCCCATAAGCTGGGTTGTAGCCTTCTGTGAGTACCGAATACATGTAACACATCTTCTAAAATGTTTCTTGACCAATCCCTTTACACCAACAATCCAATACATCGATCGCAGGTACGTGATCATGAGTTGTGGGCCTCCGTGCATGGTCTTTTCATGCGCATCTGCGATCAAGAGATTCGTTAGAAACGATTCTTTGGGGATAAGAATCGGGTGCTTTTCACTAAATGTTAATTGAGACATCTCGAGCCTCCCGCCAACTCTTACTAAACCCTTCGCATCTAAAAACACATTCAATGACTTGAGCTTCTTCCTTTCCTTAGCCAGACAACCCCTAGTTTTAAGTTCCTCCAATTCTTCAGACAACCCTTCCTCTTGACATTTCTTTATACAGACTTCTCTCGCATCCTCAATTTCTAGATTGGTCAAATATGCTGTGCTGTGTTTGGTCTCTGAATCTTTTCTTAAATTCAAGAATCTTCGACAATATGCAACGACACGAACGAGCCTATTTAAAGAAGAGAACCGTTCCCAACAGGTAACGTCAAATATTGTTGTATGAGTTACAGTCTGCTCGAGGGTTGTGATTAAGTGTTTTGGTCTTCTAAATTTAAGTACTTTCTCTTTCAGAAATTCAGGACCTTGCACCCATATGGACGTCACAGAGAGCTCTTCTGGTGAAATACCGCGAGATGCGCAATCAGCTGGATTTTCTTTGGACGCTACGTGGTGCCAGTGATGGCTATCTAAAGTGGTTAGAATCTCTGAAACCCGGTTAGCCACGAAGGTCTTCCAGCGATTGGGATGTTGATTCAACCAAGCCAGAACTACTTCACTATCTGTATAAGCGTGAAGGTTGGTCTTGTGTATCCCCAAAACTGTTGCCACTTCTAACATTAATTTGGCTAACAGCACCGCACCACAAAGTTCGAGCCGAGGTATCGACACTTGTTTAATTGGAGATACTTTTGTTTTTGCCGTTACCAAGGATATGTGGATATTTCCTATATCATCCACCACTCTCAGGTATACTACTGCAGCGTAGGCCAGCTTAGAAGCATCTGCAAACCCGTGTAATTCCAGATTAACTGAGCTGTTTTGCGTGTGCAACCATCGAGGGATTTTTACATTTGCTAGCAAAGGTAAGTTTTGACGGTAAGTTAACCATTCCTTTAGTAAATTACTTGGGACTTCTTGGTCCCACTCAATTCCGGATAGCCATAGCTTCTGGATTAATATTTTTGCGACAATGATACAAGGAGCTAACCATCCAAGAGGATCGAATAGCCGCGAAATGTCAGCAATCATTTTCCGTTTAGTCGCAGGTTCACTTGGCGGCACGAGATTCACCGTGTATTGGAAAACGTCTTCACGAGGATTCCAGGTAAGACCAAGAATCTTTGTGATGTTATCAACCTTAATCCTTAACCTCCCATCCTGACCATCCTCATCATTCTTTATCTTATCTAATAACTCCCTGCTATTACTTATCCATTTCTGTAATTTGAACCCTCCTTTAAGCAATACTTTGGACAGCTCAACGTAAATTTTAAAGCAATGCTCTATATTTTCAGCTCCAGTCATCAGATCGTCCATATAGAAGCAGTCTCTTATTATTTTAGCTATTTCAGGATTACTCTGACATTCGTCATAAGCAACCTGGTGCAGTGTCCGAACTGCCAAGTATGGAGCTGATGCCGTTCCAAATGTCACAGTAACTAATTCATATTCTTCTATGCTATCTTCAGGATTCTCTCTCCAGAGTATTCTCTGAAATGGAGTGTCTCTACTGTCAACTAAAACTTGTCGATACATTTTAATTATATCGGCCACTAAGCATACTTTATGTTTCCTCCAGGACATAATAGTGTGGCGAAGTTCTGCTTGCAGGGATGGACCGATCATTAAGTTATCATTTAGAGACGTTCCGTTGGTCCCCTTACAGGAAGCATCAAACACGACTCTAACCTTTGTCGTGTCTTTATCCTCCCGGACTACCGCATGGTGAGGTAAGTAAACAGCTTCTTTATTTTGTTTTTCTACATCGGTAATTTTTCTCATATGACTAAGTTCTAAATATTCTCTTATAACCTTAATATACTCAGTTTTTAATTTAATATTTTTACTTAATTTGAACTCTAACCCTTTAAATCTCTTTTCAGCTATTTTCTTTGACTCACCATACTTACAGTCCGGGTCAGCGTCACGAAAAGGTAATCTGACGATGTATCGCCCGTGACTATCTCGATTGACCGTGGCTGTGAAATACTCCTCACATCTGGTTTCTTCTTCCGTAAACCTTTTCTCATTGGTTACAGGTTCAGCTTCCAGCTCCCAGAACTTTCTTAACAATTCATCATCATTCTGAGTAGATGAATGCATGACTGTGATGTGAGAGTGAATTGGATAGTTCTCTACTTCACACAGGCCAGATACTATCCACCCAAAGGTGGTATATTGTGCTACAAGAGATCCGCTTGGGTTGCGGCTTATGCCTTCCTTGATGATTCGACTATAAACTTCAGCACCTAATAAAATATCTATTTTATTAGGGCTGTGATACTCAGGGTCAGCTAAATCATCAGGGTTCAGGTTTACCCATTCTACCCTAGTTACTTTCGCAACCGGGAGAAGGGACGTAACTGACTTTAAGACATAGGCCTTAACCTCAATCTGGAACTGCGGATCTATTCTAGACCTTATATTAATGGTGACAGTGGACCTAGAGATCACACTTTTGTCTCCACCTACACCTGTAACAGTGTGTTTTGCCGCGATTTTCTGTAGTCCTAGATACTGAACTACAGACTCAGTAACAAAGGATCCTTGTGACCCTTGGTCTAATAAAGCTCTAACCATACGAAAGGTCCCGTCCTTCGACTCAGCCTGCACGACGGCTGTGGTTAACAAAACTGTATTATTACAGTTTCCTGTCGAAAGGCAAGAAACTACTGGTTGGCTAGATTCCTCCGCTTGCGCGGTTAGTTTTGGGCTACCTAAAGCAGTTACCTCCTTCATCGAACTAGTCGATGAGGTATTTTTGTGAATCGGATTCTCATCTACAGACCCAGAAACTCCAGTAGGATGTAATAGTGAATGGTGGCGGCGTTTGCACACCTGACACCGGACCATGTTTTTACAATATTTGGCAGAATGGTTGCTATTTAAACAAACGAAACACAATTTTTTATCCATTGCAAACTCGCGACGACTCTCATTTGATTCTTTGCTGAAAGCTTTACAAGAAGCAATTTTATGATCAGCAGCACAGTACGCACAGGACATAGGAATACTCTTTGATTTTACTACATGAAACGACTTAGTGTTCTGTATCCTTTTTTCAATACGTGGCTTGGTATCTACATTTTCTAAACCCCTAAAACGACTGATTAGAAATTCAGAAAACTGAGTAAATGTAGGCAATTCGTCGCTCATATCTGAGGAAACTAATAATTCCCAAGCCTTTTTTGTGACCGGGTCTAATTTGGCGCTAATGATATAAATAATTAAAATATCCCAGGAGGATACATCAACTCCTAAGTTTTTAATAGAGTCTAAGCATTCAGATGTAGTATTAACTAATCCCTTAATGTCTGCTGCAGACTCTGATGTTAGAGCCTTTTGATTTAATAACCGTTTAAGAACACCAGTTGCTAAAAACTTCTTATTATTATACATTTTATTTAACTTATTCCATGCGCTTTTATAATTAATTGAATTAACAGTAACATTTCGCAACAATTGTTCCGCTTCCCCAGTTAATTGTCCTTTAAGATAAAAAAGCTTTTGCGCGTCGTCTAGAGACTTGTCTTCGTGAACTAATCCTATAAACAAGTCTCGGAATGTCTGCCACTCTGAATATTGACCAGAAAAAATAGGGATTTTTATTTCTGGCAATTTTACTCTGCGAACTGTCTTATCAGTATGGCAGCAAGACTGTGACTGTGAACCTTGCGGTAACTCCGGAGTACTCGTAATTAATATTTCCTTCAACTCGCTTTTAAATTGAACGTAAAATTCTTCAACCTCTTCGTATACCTCTTTTTTAATATAATCCGAATCATTTAATACGGCACTACTAACATTGCTTATTATTTGCGTATGAGTCTTCAAAAATGACTCCCACTGATGCTCTAAGTTCTCGAGTCTTGTTTCTATATATGAAACCGTTAATCGATCTTTGGGGGCCTTTTTAAAGTTTATTTTTGCCTTAAACATTTTATTCTTAATGTCCAGTTGAAGACTGTTAAACGATTCCATTTTATATAAGTTTTAATGCAACTACTATTAATTAATTTAGTAAATACTATACAATCTACACTATGCAGTACATACAAACACAACACTTAAGTTAAAGTAGCTAACAAACTAAGCGATACTTTACTTAAATGTTAAAATTACAGAATATACAAATACGACACTTAGGTTAAAAGCAGCTAACAAACTAAGCGATATTTTACTTAACTGTTCAAAATTATTCTAAGTTCAACAAATTCCGTAAAATTTTACAAGTGTTTGGCATCAAAATTTTCTAACTAAAATTGGGCATAGGTTCCCCGTCTAAACCACTTTTTACTTAAAACTAACACAAGTCTAAACTAACTACAAATTACACTAAGTCCGAGATTTACACTACTATCTAAAATTATTCTAAGTCTACTGACTGCCGAAGAGAATTCTTAAGTTTTTCTAGTCTTGATTTTAAGGTTCAAACTTGACTGCACTTTCAATATTTAAGCAAATAGCTACGTTTTCTTCCAATAAATAAGGTTGAAATGTACTCACGATTTATCACCACACTCACTGTCACAAATATTCGAAGTCGCGCCGGTCAGTACCTGTGGCGCCCTCTTGCGTTGTACCGCACAATCTGCCTCTGTAACCTCCTCCTTGACGTCACTCCTCCGGAAGCTGCGCTTTCATACAGCACAGCTTAGGCCTCTCCCGCGCTTGACGTGGGGCTGCTCTGAATGGCGATCCACCATTCAGTAATGACGTAGAGGTAGTGGCCAATACCACCACTGATGACCACTTAACACGTCCAGTGATCCGACTCGTAAAGGACCATGAACAAATTGCGAGGTCCGTAGGCGAGAAATAATATCACAATAGCTATTACTATGCGTATATTCTCCAAAACGATTCACACAAAAAATGATTTCTTACGACTATTTATACTACCGTTGGTAAGTAAACCATATCGCGATTCAGCGCTAGCGAACAGCGCCATCTATCGATCCGTATACAAATTAACACAACTTAATTCTAATAACTTACAATGTTTATGCTAACTTATTCTAGGTATATTTTGTATGGTTTATCTGGACACATAGTAATCACTATTTTATGGCAGAATAAATGACACTGTGGTGGTACCTGGTAGGTGCCACGCTCTATGGCTTATATTAAACCTACCACTGGCTTTGTATTTTATTTATTGTAAAAAAGTGTACTAGGAAACTGAAGGCCATTTTACCTGTACATGTTCAGTCCCATCTCTTCAAGTATCTCAATATCTCTTTTCCAGAGATGGTAGGAGTCGCACGTCACGTCGCCATTACTTCTATCTGCTACTAAGTCTGGTCTTGTGTGCAGCAAGTGGTCCCATATGCTTTCTCCTTTGTCTATAACCAATTAAATAACCCATGTCTAGGTAATAAATAAAAATATCTTTTAAAGTGATATTTTCTATCGTTGCCTTTACAATTGTATTTACGGAACATTATGACGCTCTTAGGTGTTCTAATTATAATAATCTATGCCATTTATATACCTACCTTAAATTCTGATATCTTTTTCGCCGAACTCTGAAAAACTTGTTTTGTAATCACTCGGGTTTTTGGATCGTAATCTAGTTTAACATTTTGGTAATTTAGTTTTTAGGGTTATGTTGCCAAAATGGCAAAAAAGATCCCTTATAGTTTCGTCATGTCTGTCTGTCTGTCTGTCTGTCCGTCCGTCCGTCCGCCCGTCCGTAAGTCACAGGCATTTTACTTAAATACCACACAATGAAAATTGATAAAATTTAGTGCATAGATGTCTCGTAGAAGCCGCTATTTAGTATAATAGTTATATAATAATTATTTCACTATAGAGCAAATATCAGAGTGAGGCATATCAGTCATTAAGTCTTTTAAAAAAAAATAAGATTTCTAATAAAGTTTAATTGATGATGTAAATGTTTTTGGAAATAAGCGCTCCGAAAGTTGCATAAAATTGTGTCCTTCCCCCCGCCGCACATACATCGATTTTAATTAAAAACCTGGCCAAAAAGGCAAAACCCATACAATGGAATTCTGGGAAAGGATTATTACCTGTGGTTACCCAAGTACCTGACAAACAATAGAGCACCATTTTGAATTTCAGAGGTGCGCGACACGCAATGCTATCAGTTAAGATTTGTACGCCTTGCTCAATGCACGTGTCGTTCGATTTTTTAGTTGATAAAATTATTGGTTTTAGTTTTTACTTAAACAAAAAGTGTTTGTGTAAAGTGCTGGTTTTTATCATGGAGACTTCAGAATCAGGTTAGTACTTCAGATTTAAGCTATATGTTTGTCAGTTAACATTGTCGTTATCAAGGCAAAGCTTATTTTGTAAACCGCATTACATTGTTTAAATTTTATCCCATTAAGAAGTAAAGATAGACATTTTGTTAGGTTTCCGGGCATTTCCGAGTTGATTTTTGTTTTTTAGCATGTTGGCTACGTATACAGGATACTGTATGCATAAATAGAAATTGCCAAAAAGTGCCTAATTATGTTTTTAAACTGTTTTGAATGACTACAGGTTTAACTAAAACCAAGTTAGTTATTCGTGTGATTTTGCTAATTGATGATAATTATACTTCCAGGGCCATCTGGTGACGCGGAAACATATTTTCTTAAGGGTGCAACAAAATCCACACAATACTTTATCAAAAAAGTTGGAGTCGGTGGAAACTGACATAGTCAGAAGAAATAATTTTACTGTCGCTCAAACAACACTTTTCTGAAAGCATTTTCCCGTTTGAAGTCTGAAATGAAATCTAATGAATTGTTAATGCATCTATCATATAAGATACCAGTTAATAAATGGCAGATTAGAAGCCAAGAAGACAAAGTTACAGTGAATGCTAGAAAACAAGAAATTCAAAGAAGAGCTTGGGCTACTAGTACATGTGCCGAAGCCAGGGTTCGGCAATTCTAATGACGGCAATACAAGTCGCAGATTTTTTGCCAATCCAGAAATGTCGGCTGCAATGACTGGTGTAGACCTGACTTTGATCCAAAAATTTGCTACGATGATGCTCATAAATTTGAGACCTACTGCAATGACACGGCCAAATTATTTATTGAAAAATACAATTGGCATCCAATGTCTCCTACAGTGCATAAAATTGTAATCCATGGCCCTGCGATAATTAAGCATGCCTTGTTGCCTATAGGCACATTATCAGAAGAGGCAGCGGAAGCCAGAAATAAACATTTCCGTGAATACAGACTTCGATATTCAAGAAAATTTTCTCGTGAGCAATGCATGGATGATGTTATCCATAGATTATTATTAACATCAGACCCATATTTGAGTAGTATAAGGCCAAAGCCACAGAAAAACTCTAAGCCATTTAGTGCTGATGCGAAAACCATTTTTGCCGTTAATGACGAACAGCAATTTTTTGAAGATATCTACGATGCAAATGCACACAATTCAGCTCATGAAGAAGGTTGGAATTATTCATCAGACTAATTTTAAGATTTCATTCTTAAAGAAATAGATAAAGTCAATTA
The DNA here is from genome assembly GCA_945859575.2 of Herminia tarsipennalis. NCBI lineage: Eukaryota > Metazoa > Arthropoda > Insecta > Lepidoptera > Erebidae > Herminia > Herminia tarsipennalis. Next base: position 4,350,856 of record OX243849.2, on the reverse strand, counting down.
AAATACGATTTTTTTGTTTTTAAGTAACACTTAAGTTAGTTTTATTAAATTTACTTTGCTAATTTGTTGTTTTTTTTATTTTAGAGCACTAGTATTACACTAAAATAAGTAATAGGACACAAAAACTGCAGTCAATAATTTTGACCAGGTTTTTACTTAAAATCGATGTATGTGCGCCGCCTTATTTTTTGAACCGTGTGACAAAAAAAAAATGACAATCACCACTTAAGTTACACACCGCTTAGTAAAAACTTTAATCTAAAATTATTTTCGACATGATCGAATATACCTCAGAACATACTATACTCTTTGGGATATATCGTCATTAAGTTATTGCGGGAAAAGTGCTCTTCTGCTGGTACAATTATTCAAATCTGATGTTTTCAAACCTGCACCGGGGCATGAAAATCTAGTTATGACACTACCTAGTTCTTCGCATTTTGAGTACGTGTAGGATTTAACTAAATGCACGTACCTATGCGACACTGATGAATCCAGTGTGTTCATTGTCGAAGATTTTATGCTATCGAACATCAAATTTATGTTGCTATTTGTGACTTATTTATGATTATAGTTCCAAGGACTATACAAACAAGACTCGGAACCACAACGGTTCCCTTGTGGGAATCCAACCCAAGACTTCAAGGCATTTATGCTAAATTTTGTATGTATTAAGGAAACATTTGGTTTATACTTCGGAGATTGAATTATTGACCTAGATCCGGTGCGTCTCAATTATGTAAGTATTTAATTACATAAGTATGTTTAAGTTCTTAAGGTGTATGTATTAACAGTTTTTACAAGAGAGCAAAAACAGGAAAAGCTTAAAAATACACTTACAAGGCCATATTATTTTTTATTGTATTGTCTGTGGATTATTTTTGCTATTTAAGTTTTATGCTTTCCAGAGAATAATGATCCTGACAGAAAGTTGGACATTCGTGGTTCCATTTTTATTTTTAACCAGCTTTCAACGGCCTTATTTTGAATCCCCTTAGGGGGTGAATTTTAGAAAATCCTTTCTTAGCAGATGCCTACGACAAAACAACAATTTATCGTAATTTCAGCGCAATCCGCTTAGTGGTTTGAGATGAGTGTTGATAGATCAGTCAGTCAATAATGATAGCCTTTGTATATAGGTACAGAAAATGTAAGGAAAAAGATGAACAAACGGTTCCTTACCACTGGCATTCCAACCACCTTCCACCTGATACGAAGCGGAGGCAGCTCCGAATCTGAATCCTTTTGGGAACTTGTACTCCATGCTTTGAGCGCAGTGTAGCAGAAAGCTGCTGTGACATTAAACAAATAGTTCGGTAAGCATGAGTATGAAATGCTGATACTAAATAATCACCATATTCATATACGACATTTCATTTCTTGGGGGGTACCACCACAGTGTTTTTTTTCTTCCGTGAAATAGTAATGGTAACACATCACTGTGTTTCGACTGAAGGGCACTGTAACAAGTGAAATTACTGGGCGAATGAGATTTACTAACTAATGTCTCAAATGAGGACCGCAGTGCGGTGACAAGCAGATCTTTAACAAACAAGGATTTAGGTGTCACTGATTCTGTTAATACTAGCGAGACGCTTGCCATCAGGCTCACGACCTGCTCGTCTCTTCATTTAGTGGTATGAAAAAAACTTTTACATCTCATGCCGCAGCGCTCGGATTCAAGCAAAAACTCATAATATTTATTTACTTTAAACATGGTATTCGGAGATGTTAGTTTATAATAGAGGCTACATGTTTGGCTACATTGCTTCTCGGAGGCGACGCTGAGCTGAATTAGTCTACCGTGACCACGGCCGTTGCAATACGGTCGAAACGTCGGGAAATAAACAAAGGTATTTAGCCTTAAAATATAATATTTACGCGAATAAGACCCGTAGCTTATAAAATTCTATAATGTGTATTTACAATTGTTTGAGAACTTTTATTGAAGGTTGACGCTTTCAAAACTGAAATTGGACATATTTAATTGGACGAAAACATTGGCAATTTGAAAAGAATGGCCGCGAGTTTTTATTGGCTCGTTTTTTATTTGCGAACAGGCATTACATATAAATGTATGATCGACTTTTCGCAAGTGTATTTTGCTTACTAAGTAAATAAAGAATTTTTATTATTATTATAATAAAATTTATAAAAAAACATTAAAAACCATCTAATTTATCACATTCATCAGTACTAAGATTAAATTATTAAAAATCATCGGTGGAAGTTATTAATTTCTTAATTTTACCACAATTACAATAATTATTAATAATGATCGAAAACTATTAAAAAAAAATAATTAATAACACTTACCGTAACATTCATTGGGATATATTTGGGAACTCAAAACGTTGTAATTTGGGCACCTCGGTATGGAGTGAGTTTAATTTATATGACGTTAACATATTTTAATTTTTAGCCGTTTGATAAGTTAACATGTGCTTGCAAACCTTTAAATGAATGTATTTAAAACTGACGAATATATTTTTATTTCCGCGCATACACAGACACACATCAAAATGACATACCATTGCTTGCGCCAGGAGTTAAACAATATACTTGGTTAAGATATCGCACGCGCACCGAACTAAATAGACAGGTATTTTGATTATTAATTGATTTGTTTAGGTTTTCATGTTTGACAAAAAATAATAAAAGTGTTTATTGAATAAATGTTACTTTGCTTGCATTGTTATCCATAAATCATTTTAATTTTTTACATTATCATTATTTATTAGACATGCCAATTGAAGGAAATATTTCGATGCAAAACGAACGTGTTAGAGGTCTCCCCAATTAATTTGTCGATTCATTTTAAAGTCACCTTGTATAATTAAAGGCACAAGAAACTTACCCAAACACCATAACACTGATACACATCATATTAACGACTGATCTAAAAACTAGTTAGGCAACCTAGGCAGATATTCAAAGTAACCTCGGATATCTACGTAATTATCACTAGTACCTCCCTTGAATTGTCTCAGTTTAACAGGATAAATACTGCAATTACACAGATTATTTAAACGCTATAATCTACTGTTATTTACTAAGTAACGCTATAAAACTTGGTTATTTTAAATCTAGTGAAATACGGCAAGCGATGCCTACGATTGGAATCAGACTAAAATGTTGAATTTTGGACGTCAGAACCCCGAATCTCAAGATCATATTAAGCTGTTATCGTAATGACACACGAGGTAATTTCACACGCTGTTAACAATCTGTAGAAAAGTTTAATTATTTATTAATATGATAGTTAGTTACTTAACTTTATTCATAAAGGCTTTTAGACATTTTTTCAGGCGAGGCGTTTTTGTTAGGGGACATTGCAACGTAGTTTTTGAAAACGTTCGCGATGTATTCACGAGCTCGTATCGATCAAGCCTCAATCATATCTCAATTAGTGACGCGCGATGATGAGATGTTTTATTCGATTGTTTCCACTTTTTAAAAATCTCGATAACTCTCGATGACTGTCTCTTAAAGTCGATGTTTTCTAATTTAACCTCAACTTGGGTGTCATTACCTAATTGGACTAACTAACTAGACTATTGCAGTCCAGTTAGTTAGTCCATCACTTTACCTATTTGTTTACAAAAGAACTCACACTTTATAAACTTTTTAAAACAGGACCCTTTTTTGGAAATTTTCATGTCATTCATTCGGTAATATTCAATTATGCATGATTGGTGCCATTCGGGATCAGTTGACTCGTGCATTGAAAAACTGCAGCGATTGTTTTGATGTTTCCACAATCTAAAAAATCACAGTCGTTCCATCGACTCGCGATTGTTTCGAACATAAACTTAGGATATACTAACGTATAGACGTACATAGTGTGCGAGCAAGAGGATACTTCTTTATGAAAGTCTCTCTTACTTGTAGTAAGAGAGAAAAAACAAACAAATACAGGGCTTCTCACGTCGACTTGCTATTATTGAACTCTAACAGATTTTGTGTTTATTTATGTTAATCGTTATTATTTTACAAAAATAGCACATCTTAAACCATGGTTATATGCTCTGTTAATGATTGTGACGTTACCAATCTAAATAATCCAGGGAGTCATTGATTTCACAGGTAGGGGAAAGGGGGGGAAACGCGAACACCTAAGGGAAAACATAAATAAAACAGTGGAATCAAATCACAGAGTTTCTTTAAGTATTGAATTATAAACTTTACTTATCTAATTAGCGTATTACTAATCAACATTTTTTTTTTTTTTTATAAAATAAAACAAAAAGACCAAAAAAACAAAACCCTTAGTGTTCGGTTTTACCCAACTGATGTCGGGTAATGCCGAACACCAAGTGGGGTAATCACGTACTAACATAACTAACGACATCTATCACATTTCTAACCCGCCGATGTTGACTGTCCGTCAGTACAATTTTCGTAAGCCCATTTCTCACACATGTAACACATTATCCAGTCTTCAACAGGGGGGTGTATATATTTCTCACTACAAAAGATACAAAAGTAGTCTTCGTTCTCCTCTTCTCCTATTTCTTTGGTATTTTGAATAGGTTCATTAAAGTCTCTTATATTCTTAAAATTCTTCAATATTCGTTTAGCCTCTTCATTTAAAGGTTTCTTTTCACTACGTTTCAGTCTTTTCATCTGAGATTCTTCTCTTGGCACTTTTTCTGTTCTTTTCTTGATTTCTTTTGCTTTAGCTCTTTTCTTTTTCTGTTTTCCTTTTCTTTTAACTGGCCTTTTATAGGTGTGCTCGTAAGAATAGTTGATTTTCTCTTCCTGATGTTGCGTTTAGATATTTTTGGAGAAATAATAGGCAATTAAACGATATCGGATAGAGAAACTGCATGCGTGCTTGTATCTTCGCTTTGTGAATTAGCAGGACCTGTATCGGAAGCCTGAACATCAAGATGTTCGACACTGTGAACTTGGGCTACAGCAGTTGCGTTGCATCAATATGATTGTGAGCATCAGGAGATTGTTGAACGTCAGTTGAATGGTTATTTGAAGGTTGAGTATTCATATTAATATTCTGAGTTGAATCTATTGTTGTCTGTGCGGTTTGCTGGGATATGTATGGCTCAATTGAATCTAACTCAATGGGGCGCAACGGATAGATTCCTGCAGATCTAAATCCACTTGCTGCTTTTTGAAGGTTACTGCATCGGTTATAAGCATTAGTAAACAATTCGACTATGTCGTATTGTGTGATGGGCTGTCCAAATCGATCTGCCATGTGATTCTCACATTCTTGATTATATGCTGTCTTGATAGGGCCAAAATACGTCAAATCCAAGGGTTGGAGTCTATGTGAGGTATGCGGCGGCAGAGTTAGTATAACAACTCCATGTTCTCTACAAAGTGAATAGACATAAAGACTTATGTGACTCTCATGGTAATCCAATATGAGCAATACTGGATCTTCTTTTGTAGGCTTTGCATATGAAATGAAGTGATGTAGCCAGTCCACAAATAGGCTTTCATTTATCCATCCAGAGTCTGACACAGCTCCAACCATGTTAGGGTTACTACCTTTTAGTAACTGTGGATTCATACGCTTTCTTTTAAATATAAAAAATGGGGGAATATTTTGACCGGCTGCACTAAATGCACAAGCAACTGTTGTGGTAGACCCCTTTTCAGCACTTGTTGCCTTACCAACTTGTTTCTGACCTCTAATTGCAACTATTTTCTGATTTTTTGGACCGTTGATATGCCTGTCTCATCGACGTTAAATATTTTATCAGGCTGAATATGATGTTTGTCTTGTATTGCCTTTAAATTATCATAAAAAACTTTAACGTCAGCTTTATTGAACGCAGTAATTCTATTCAATGAAGTCGCCTCAGGTGTCCTCAGAGATATGCTGGGATGTCTCTTCATGAAGCTGTAGTACCAGTCTTCTCCGGCTAGCTGTTTCACACGGTCGAAATTGTGAGGCAGACGGTTCTTCTCTGCACATTGGTACGCAATCTGACGAATATTTTTATGGTTAGGCCAAAATAGAGTTTACTGCACTTTATGATTGAAGGATCAACTCGAACTTCAATAAAAATGCGTACGATTACAAAGAAATAAACGGATTTATTTGAACTATTCCAAACGACCGCACTGTTCAACACGCGAATACAATCTGTCTGCCATCTTTCTATCCCCACTCCATGTCGGAGTGACATCCGCATGACAGATGTCAACGTCATGTGATGTCACTACCGACATTTACATTTTGAATGTCAACCGTCTAAATCAAATCTCAATAACGTTTTTAAGTAGTAACGAGTTAAACTCTGATAAAAATAGAATAAATTATATTAATTAACGGATTAGAATAATATTGAGTCTAACATGATATAGTCGACCAATTCCTTTTCTTGCTGGTCTGTGAAAAGCGGGTTTTCGTCCAATCCTTGGTAATTTTATAGGTGCCTTCTTTTGTTTTTGGTAAATTGTAGTTTTTGGAACATTATAAGTATTTGCTGCTCTGCCAATGCTGAGTTTCTTGGTTTAAACATCGACTATAGCCTTTTTGAGATCCTCTAAACTGTATTAGGCAATTTCAAAATGCACACACAAAAAATGTCGTCCTAAAAAAATAATGGTTTAACGAATGTGTCCTCCAAATCTTTTAAATAAAAATCTCGTGTGACGGTTTTTGCGATCGAACTCCTCCCAAATGGCAAAAATTGCCCTTCGTGTGGCATAGCTTTGGGACCTGTATTTTGTAATTATCCAAAGACTGAAGTAAAAAAATAGTTGTTATTCAACTTCTATATTATTAACCCATGACATGTTTAACATCTATTTTCTCCACTAACGTACCACTGTATAAATGTTGTCGTATACCTACATCAAGTTAGACGTCTCGTCAAAACGAAGCTACTATGATAATTCCAGCTCATTTAGAAATTTGCTCTAAGGATGCTGTACTATAATAATTTACTAAATTTTTAGTTACAAGTACAATTGAAACATGAGAGGTTTGCAACGTCGCCGTCGTGCATTAATCGAGACATTACTCCGCCCCTGGCGTCATCTTTAGGCTTTTAAGTTCAAGTTACAGATTAAAGCAGAAGATAAAAGTAAAACAAAAGCAAAGACGTAGTTTGGCAGCCAAAAGTAACAGACTGGCTCACAAGTTACCAAAAACGTTTCTGAAGCTTCGCCAGTCGCTATCGCAATGTATTTACGATGGAATCCTGACTGCCAAATCACAGGTTTCACCTAACTTAAAACATTACTTTAATAAATATTTTTGATTTTATGGTTTTTAGTTTTATGTTGTTATTATTTCAATGTTGAGTACTAGCCAATCGTATGTGACATTTGTGAATTATTTTACTATACTTCAACCACATAAGGGTGATTAGCTTAATCTGGCGTACCTATTGTATAATTTTAGGATATACTAGGCATATTTTGTAATATCTCGTCACTAGCTTACGCATACACTGATAAATCAAAAATCGTCACACATAAATGAGCTCTTTGTTCGTCTACTAGTATATCCTAAGTCTATGGTTTCGAATGAACCTGTTCTAAAGTAGAAGTCGAATAGGTTCTTTCGAACAATTCGATTGTTCATTCGCTAGGCTATGTCGATTGTTCACTAACGGCCGGTTTCAATAATCTACTTATCGATAGATTTAGCTACTATAGGTAGAATTTTGACATATTTTGTATGGAGCTTATGTCAAATATATACCTCTAGTAGCCAAATCCATCAATATTTAGATTATTGAGACCGGCCGTTGGACAACTTCGATTCATTTGGTTGTGGAAACGCAATTCTGTAAGCCTTTGCCAAACGGAATGCTTAAACCGCTGAACCGATTTGGATGAAATTTGGTATGGAAATATTTTGAGTCCGGCGATTGTTTTAACTGACATACACGGGGGTGAAGCCGCGGGAGAAAGTTAGTTAAATATAAATATGTCGTAGGATAACCGGGGATCTAGAATCATTGTGAATATGCTAGGACAATTGCAAAGGATAAATTAAAAGAAAATTATGATAGACCCGATTCTTCATAGCGTATTTTTTAAGGGATGGCGAATATCTGTTTCGACCAGGTTGCACCGGCCGTGATCACAAGCGGACTGTCGTCAAACGTCAAGCAATTTTAAGTTAAACAATGCGCGTTAATTCCCGTATAATAAATAGTTATAGTACCTATACTAAGACCGGACAAGTGCATATCGGGCTACGCACAAAGTAGGGTTCCGTAGGCACCTACTCCCCCTTCAACCGAATAAGGCGGCTTATGAAGTGGTTTTTCTGTTGTTTTTGTTTCATATTTACCACATTATACCTATTTAAAAATAATTTTCAATGGAATTTGTACAAAATTTTGTTACTTCTCATTTGATCAGCTGTTACTCATAAGCTTGTTAAGCCTTCTTAGCTGTGAGAGTTTTCGTTATTTCACTATATACTCCTTCCGTGACATTTTTCACATAACCATCAACCATTTAGCTGGCAGGGGGCGGGGATACTTGACTCAAACAAAAATTTGCAATTTAAATCTTAATATTTCACAAACGAAACCCTAAATCTAAAAAAGGGTCTTCCCAACCCCCATACGTTTTTAAAAGACCTATCTACCGATATCCCACACGATAGGTGAGGAAAAAATCACATCCCTAAACCCACTAAACAAAATTTTATTGTTTCTCTTTGTCGGCGTAAGTAATATGTGTATCTATGCAAAATTACAGCCTTCTAGCACTAATAGTCTCTGAGCAAAGCTGCGGACAGACGGACGGACGGCCATTTTTATACTGTTTAATGGTTTTTTGGAGGTAGCAACTAACTTTTATCACAGCCATTGAAAAGTATAGAACATTGAAAAAAATGGCTGTTAACTAACTTTTTTAGTATTACGGTCATAAATTATATTATACATTTTTGAAATGCTTATGATGAGTACTTTACTAACATTTAAACTTTCGCGTTGCATGATTATAACTATTTATTATATGGGAATTAACGCGCATTGTTTACCTTAAAAATTGCTTGACGTTTCGACCAGCTTGGCCCAGGTTGGACGGCCGGTGCGGCCGTGATCACAAGCGGACTGTCGCAGCGAAGTTAAGGCGCTGACAAGAGCCAAATAGGCTTAACCTAAACAATTTTTTAGCCAAATCTACGTAGTTTGTGACGGCAGAAAAAATATATGTTAATCTTGAACATATTTCTAAGAACCCTGTTGTATTGAAAACACGTATTTGAATTTTTTTCTCGATAAAAAAAAATGCAAACTAAAATCTTAAAATGATCTTCCAACAAAAATATCTGTATTACTTAACAACGTATGTTGGTAAAATAATTAACAATAACGTATCATATTATAATACAGAATCTGGTTGTTTTTTATTTTTGACTACTCGACTTATTTTCAAGTAATTAATTGTTTTATGGTTTATAATTAGTTACGAGCGCCACGTGATCGCACTTCTCTTTCTTTTTTATGCAATTTGACAGTGATCGCAGAGACGCGCAGCCAGACGGACGTATGTCGCTTTGCCTTGCTATCCATTCACTTCATATTTTGTTTGTTATTTGAAAAAGTAAAGAATATAAGTTGCATAAATATACTACATATATATTTATACTATCTAAGTTGTAAATTTAAATATATTTAGTTCTAAGTTGTAAATATAGTTCTAAGTTATAAAATATTTGTTACAAAAAATGGGAAACAAACAAAAATGTCGGAGGCCAGCAAAAAAGCGCTTCTATACCAACAAACAAAAACATCTCATGGAAGTAGTAAAGTAAGTATTACATTTTTGATATTGTAATATTGACAAAATATTGCACGAACAGAAGTGAAATCGTAACCAATCCAAAAATATACACTAAGCTGTTTTGTACAACGTAAAGCGTAAATTCATCTATGACGGTATCTCTTGGTTGGTCTAGCGGTATCTGCGTAGGTTCAGAATTTTTAGTTTCGAATTCGAAACCTAGGTTCGACTATTCAATTTTTGAATTTATTTTTAATACTTATTTTAACATTATTTTTCTTTTCAGTAAAAAGAGACGTTTGACGAACAGTTCAGAAGCAGGTGAAACTTCGGAAATTGTTTTTCACCAGTAAGTTGGTAATAATTACCTATATACTGTTATAGATAATAATTTTATTATTTATATCATACAAAAAGAATCGCCACATAGACAAAGAGGATCCCCTTTACATTTTAGAAAGATGGTCACAAACAAGTTCAATAATAAACTATTACATTTGCATAGACCTACGGCTATCTTAGAACTGGCCTAATAGGAAAATACTCCTAAAATACTTGTAGCTTTATCCTTTGTTTCTTGCCCTTCTCAAACAAATCATTGTGTAGGCTTTAGTATTTTTTAAGTATACATAGCGATCTATAGGTACATAGTAAAGTGTCTGTTTGTAATGTCAAAATAGCAGTTTTTTACTAAATGTTATGAAAGTACATAGTACCTATAACAAATATACAGTTTTTTTTTGTCTGTATGTCTGTCAGTGTGTTTGTTCCGACAAATCTCCAAAACGGCTGGACGGAGTTTGACAGGTCTTTCACTGTCAGACAGCTAATGATGTAAGGAGTAACTTAGACTACGTCTATAGGGATATAGAGAATGAGAAGATGAGAAGACGAAGTCGCGAGCACAGCTAGTTAGACATAATAGGTAAGTTTAGTGCTGAAGTAATTTTTTATATTGAAAAAACTTTATAATAAATATTTTTTACAGATTAGAAAATGTGCCTGTTGCAGTTACATCAAAAAGGGATGTTATAATTCCCCCTGAAAATGTTACCTAGAATGAGATGTTTACAATTTTCCAAGTCATATGAAACTTTCTCATGAGCCTTCATAAACTTATCATGTTATTGTGAGTCATAGTTTTTTTCCATCACAGGTTTGAAGTATCGGCAAAGGTATTTGCGACAGTTGAATCCACCGATAATATTCCTGAACTTGAGGTAAATATTTTTATTTTGAACAGATCTTGGTTGTCGAAGATAAAATCTGGCAGTTAGTATTTAGTTATTTACGCATGGATAAGCTTTAAGTATTTTTTTTTTTAGACTGCTACAAGTCGCCCTGCACAACAAAAAATCCACACTGGACGACGAATTATAAACTTATCGCATTTTTTTAAAAATCTTGAAAATATTTCTGGCCACGGACCCTTGGGTTGTAATTTAAGTCACATTGATTTGGTAGGAGAAAACATAAATGGATTCTCGTCGAAGTTCACTCTTTTGTGTAGGATGTGCAATTTAAAATTTATCATTGAAAGTGATTCTAGTGACGAAAATTATTTACCAGTCAATTATTGTGCTGTAGCAGGTATGATATCAATTGGTGGTGGACATTCAAATTTGGAAGAATTTTCTTTAGCACTAAATTTACCTATTATGTCAAATAAAAAATACCAAAGCATACACGATGATTTATCTAAAGAGTGGGAACTGGTTGCGCAAGAAACAATGGAAAAAGCTGCTGAAAAGGAAAGAAATTTTGCTATAGCGGATGGCAAAATTAGTAAAAATGATATCCCAATTATTGATGTTATTGCGGACGGATGCTACTCTAGGAGATCATATAGAACTAATTACTCCGCGTTATCAGGTGCTGGTACTATTATTGGACGGAGAACAGGAGAAGTTTTGTACTACGGAGTTCGCAACAAATATTGTTATACCTGTGATCGGGCGGAAAAACAAAAACTGCCTATAAAGGAACACAAATGTTTTAAAAACTACACGGGTCCTTCGACAGGTATGGAGAGTGACATAATTGTTGAAGGATTTAAACAATCAGTACAAAATCACAATTTAATTTATGGACACTTGATATCTGATGGTGACTCCAGCACCTATAGTAAAATTCTCCAATCACGACACAGAACGAACATGAAGGTGTCACAGTAGAAAAAATAGAATGTCGAAATCATTTACTGAGGAACTTTTGCAATAAACTGCAACAATTACAAACCGATACCAGATACCCAATCAGCCATCGTAAACATGTAAGCAAAAAAGCAATAATGAGTGTAAGGTCTGTTATAAAAAAAAATATCGCCAAAAACAAAGGCGCTGAATGTCCAGAAATTCAAAGTCTATTCGACGATATTATGCTGGCTCATTACCATGCTTTTGGCAACCACACTAGATGTAAACCATACTTCTGTCAGAAACAGGACGAACAAGAAAACACTTCAAACGACTTCTTTTCGAGTTCACTATGGCAGCGAGTTAGTTTACTCATTCAAAATATAGCAGGCCACGCTCGAAGTCTCATCCATGATGTGGACAGTAATGTTGTAGAGCGCTACCACAGCATAATAGCAAAACATGTTGGAGGAAAAAGAATCAATTTTTCTATGAAGAGTTCATATGTTCAACTGTGTCATTCAACACAAAAAAATCAATATCTCGACTGTATAAACACATCTTAGAAAAAGTCCACAAGGAAAACTAAAGATGTTAGAAGAAAGAAGAATGAAAAAGAGACACTTAAATTGCAAGTACATAAAGTAAAAAAGACGTATAATGTTCACAAAAACAGATGAATGTTATGGAGATCAATGCAATAAACCTGATATGCCGGAAGAAATTCTTTAAAAAATGAAGGACAATTTTATTTTTTCGTTAAAAAAAACTGACGCAGAACGAAAAATCAAAAAGATTCTTCAAAAAGATAGTAGTGAGTGGATGGAACTTAGGAGGTCACTATTGACAGCTTCCAATTTTGGCCGTGTGTTAAAAAAAAGGCCAAATACTGGATGCGCCAATTTAGTAAAAGATATAATATATAAAAAAAATATGGATCACATTTCCTCAATAAAACATGGCCAGCAAAATGAAAAAATAGCGATAATGCAACTGTCGAAACAAGAAAATATTAAAATTTCGCCTTGTGGGTTGTTTATAGACGCAGAGTTGCCTTATCTTGGAGCCACACCTGATGGTATCTGTGGCGAAGATACCATAATAGAAATTAAATGCCCAATCACTGCACACAAGATGGGACTGAGTGAGGCAATTAGTAAAAAAAAAGTATATTTTTGGGTAAAAGATAAAGAAGGGTGCCTAAAAATAAATACCAATCACAACTGGTATTATCAAATTCAGGGACAGCTCCATATAACAGGACGCAAGAAATGCTTGTTTGCTGTATGGTCTGGAGAAGAAGTTAAATTAAAGACAGAAGTAATAGATAAAGATGACTTATTTTGGCAACAGAAAATGAAACAGAAAATACAATCATTTTACATGACCCACCTACTCCCTGAAATAGTAGATCCCAGATTCACACGGAACCTGCCTATAAGAGACAATGATAAAGTGCACGAAATAGTCCTTCAGGCACCAATTGATCAACCCACATGTTCAAGATACCTCAATAATACAGTACTTGTAAATACTAAATAAATTTTATAATAATAATTATTATCTATCTGTGCAAATAAATAAAATTGAAGAGTCTGTTTGTAATATTAAAATAACATTTTTTTGCATATGAAAGGATATATGTTACTGAACACAGTTTTTTTTTGTCTGTCTGTTTGTTCCGGCAAATCTCCGAGAGCAAATAAAGTATACAATTATGCGAAAATAATTAAAATTTTGCTAATATACTTTGGAGTTTTATTTTCCTTCCTTTTATATTGTTTTGAAATTCATTGCAAATAAAGTCTCCAAAAATAATTAAAAATACAAACGTATAAAAAATATTTATTGTTTTTTTTAATCGCCCTGTCTAATTTCTTTCTAGTTCTTCATACAGAACAAAAATATAAAGCGCCATCTATTGGTTCTTTGTTTATTATTGACCGCGTCCCTTTGTTTCTGTCTTGGTAGGTCGCTGTATTACCGTCCTATAAACGATGGCACTAGGATATCGGAGAAATAGTGGGCGTGGCTAAAAATACCGAAACATCGAAGTTCAATAGCTGTTGTCAGCGTCTTAAGACTCCGTCAGGCCGATGAATCTTCATCCACCCTCACTTTTTTACTTCTCGAAAAGTTAGGGTCACTGCACTCTACACGAATTTTGTCCATGTTAACCGACTGCGAAACAATACGAGGTTGTGTTTTACGAATCACTGGATTCCTTGTCACGGATAGTTTGAAGCCCTCTTCCCGATTGAAAGTTTTATGTTTTTTAATTTCAATCGCTTCATGCACAATTCGTGAATAAAAATGGCGATCTGTGGAGAGGGTTTCTGGACGATGAAACTCAATCCAGTGATTGGTGTTCGATTGCAGTATGTGTTCTGCAATTGCCGATTTGTTCACTTCCCGATTTGTCACTGCTGCGATGTGTTTTTTTAGCCTTTCCGCTATAGTTCGCTTTGTTTGGCCAATGTACGAACTACCGCAGCTGCAATCAATTTTGTAGACACCTGGCGTCTGCAGAGGTATAATATCCTTCGGAGTGCCCACCAAGTTGCCCACTTTAGCCACCGTTGTGTAGATCGTACGGATCGAGTACTTTTTTATAATTGATCCGATCTTGTCTGTTGTCTGTTGCAATTTTTAAGGTAAACAATGCGCGGTAATTCCCGTATAATAAATAGTTATGATTACTTTAATTTGCTACCCATATTGCAGTATATATATTTTTTATTCTTGGGTATAAAGAACAGAGTTCTTTACAATTAATTACGATTTAGGCTTTAAGCCTAATAAGCAGTTTTACTCGAACTTAATTTTAGACGTTTACAGTTATTTTGTAACTAAGAATAATTTCTGTTGCACTTTCTTAGAGTCTGTTAGAATGGAAACATTATGTTCTTGTGTAGGAAACATTATGTTCTTGTGTAAATATAAAGCACTGTCACTTTTATTTGTTTACTATAACTACACCAACTCAAACGGTTTAGTTCTTTTTAGTCTTAGCTCTCCGTGTGTTCCGTCAACCAGAGTGCTAGGAAATTCACGTGGTGACGAAGCCTATATTCGTGTGCTTCAGCATTTTTATAGATATAGATTATTTGGTGGACTGTGTTCATGTTGGGATCACGATGGAGATTGTCATTTTTGATATACCAGGGGGCATTGGCAATGTCCCTTAGAGCTTTATTCTTTATTTGATAATGATAGCTATATTACTTGATTTTGTACAGCCCCAGAGTTGGATTTCGTACGTTCATATTGACATGAGAATCTGCCTATTATATTTTTTTTTTCACATCTCTATATTTTGACATCTCACAGGCGCCATGTTTATTTTTTAAAACGTTATTTTTTTAAACTTATTTAAGAACATTTGGCCTGTCAAGACGAGTGTGTAAGCCCTCCTACTGATTACATACCAAATACCCGCGAAAAAATATATTAGAAAGACATTTTACTATACCTAATTACTTAAGTACTGTATCTGCTATACCTCTTACTAGTTCAGTTTCCTCAAGAGTAAAGGGTGGTAGTCTTGGGTACTGGTATCCTTCTCTTTTACTGTTTTCTAGTAAAATATTTTCCAACTTCTTCGGCCAGCCGCCATCTTTGGAGTAGATGGCGTGATCGTAGCGGCCTGTCTGAAAATGTAACATCCTTTATAACGTGAACCCCTAGGGGCTAGTATGCCATGTGATGTGAAATGAGAAAAAAGATCTCATACCCAATAATCATTGCTAGCTCTGTCCATTCGACGTCTTCAGGTGTCTCTGGCAGGTACCAAAAGAAAATGGTTGCTAATGATACCTTTCCTAAAAGCGGAATGTATCTATGAGTTAACTAATGTGTGGAAAGAAAAAAAACATTTTAGTTCTAATTCATTCAAAATGATAAAAAGCAGTAATATATGCTATTGTTAGGTAATATCAGTTATTTTTCCTTGTTATTTTTCTGTTGTATGTTCATCTTGCTAAGATAGGAGCGCTCATTATCATCTTTATTGCTTTTGACAGCTCAAAATTGGTTAGTTTTTTATAATTAGCACTCACCATTAAACCTTGGTTTATACGCTTCATGATGTAGCCTGTAAACCTTAGCGTGGCCTATCAGTACATTCTTATTACAGAGACATCTTTCTATCTCCTTATGCTTAATGTAAGGCGCTGCCATCTTCTCGTAGCCAAAGTCGCATACCAAAATCGGCTCGTTTAAAGTCAGCCAGAGTTAGACGCGATCACCGAACAGAGAGAAGACTACGTTAGCGTAGTCTGCGAACAAATCAGTTATATGAGGGTTTGCCCAGCCACCTGAAAAATATATTGATATTATAGTTTGGGGCAACTCAGTAGAGGTGGGCAAAGTATTTAGAGCACAAAAAAATGTATCCGCGCCATAATATGTGACGCCCACGTCCTGGATAGTTGCAAACTATTATTTAAAAAGCTTGCCATGTCTATATATACATGAGATATGCGTCTTTGTAAAGAAACACCCAGAACTGTTTGAGAGAATGATGATAGAGAAAATAGCCGAATCCGATATAAAGACAGGATACACTTACACTTACGTGAAATGAAAAGAAACATATAATAGAAATGGTTATTGTACGTCAATTCAAATATTCAATCGACTATCAAATAACCTAGTGCACCTACCATTAAAATTATTCAAAAAAACATTAAACATTTGTATATGTTGTTATTCAATAAGAATTATTATAATTTAAAGGATTATTTAGAGGATAAGATATTTATGAAAGAAATTTGATGTGGATCATAATTGTAATTTAAAATATAATTGTTAAGTAAATATAATATGATAAATTTTCAATAAATGTAAAATTGAAATTGTTAAATGTTAAATTTTAATTGTGTAATGTTTAAATTTTGTATGTGTAATGTTTTAAATTTGAAGGTCATCTCTACATATTTTACAATGTTATTATTTTTAAATCACTGCTGCTCGCAGTAGATTTGCACGCCATAGCCATGGCAGAATATGTGAACTAAATAATTGTAACAACTAATGTATCATATTTTGGCAAATAAATACTATCTATCTAGTAATAGAACGATGTCAAGAGGTACACTACGACTGTTGGTATAATCTTATATTATACTAGCTGTCCCGCGCAACGTCTCGTCTGCGTAAATTTTCCCCGTTTTAACAACATTTCTCATTGCTGCTCCGCTCCTATTAGTCGTAGCGTGATGTTATATAGCCTATAACCTTTCTGGATAAATGGGCTATCCAACAGTGAAATATTTTTTCAATTCGGATCAGTAGTTATTGAGATTACCGCGTTCAAACAAACTCTTCAGCTTATTTTATAGATAGCATGGCTTTAGGGCTAAAATATATTAACTGCTAATAGAGTCTTAATTTTAAATTATAGATGCTAAAACGTGTGCGTTTTTATTTGTAAAATCAATGATTGAGAAAATCAAAGGATCTCGTTAAGTAGGAATAGATCAAGATAATAAAGTTACTTACACTTACATTATCATATTATAACTTAAATTAACATTTATATTTTATTTTATGTAAAGTTAATAGCAAAGTAAAAATAAATTATAATAATCACCGTAATTGTTATAATGTTTTAACAAAAAAGTAACAAAGCAAATAAAAAATGCAAAGGTACACCGTAATATGGTGGGAATATTACAAGGCCGTCGCATTGTTGGTTTTACGACAGAAAATGTCTTTCAGATTCATAAAGATAATAACTGGTTTTAATCAATTACGTCTTTATTTACTTTGCCATCAGATAAAGTAGTGATGTTAATTAATATTTAGAAAATGTTATTTTAATAAATGCATTATTTTTTGTATTTTTAAGCAATTTTATACAATTTAAATGTATGGAGGAAAAAATAAAAAAGATAATCATTATTTTATTTAAAAAGTAAAAACGATTAATTATATAATCATTGAATATTTAGTGTTATTTATTAATTACTAAATGTTTTTATTATAAATGTTGATAAACTTTCGCGATTTGTACATATTATTTGTTATAAAATTACATGTAAGGCCGTTGCAATACGGTAGAAACAGACTATAAAAAACGTACCTATGTACCTTAAAATATTCACACGATTAACACGCGTCGTATAAATAATTTTGAAATTTAAAATTAGACTGCTAATTGCATTTTTTCGTTCGTCTAAGAAGTAAGAGTTTTTATTAACAAAATCATTTTGCTAATAAAAACTCTGCAAGTCAGTCTCACATTTTTAACTGAAATTGTTGTCAAGTATGTAAATAAATAGGTAAAACTCAAAAAGACAAAAACTGGGGTCAAAATTCCATTTTCATTTGAAAAAATAATCAGACTTGTAAGTGGGTACCGTAATCAATTGGTATCTACATTCGATGTTGAATATCAACCTAATATTGACATAATCGATTACAAAATTAATACCTATGTTATAAAGGGTCTTTCAACAAAGACGGGTCGATGTTAAAATTGAATAAAACTAGATGTGTGTGAGATATTAACGAAATTTATTTTTTATTTAAAAGGCCCGTTTATGCCATTATGCATGAAATATGACATCGTTCAAATGTCCGCCGCGGCTTCGCATGGTGGCACAAATCCGAGAGGTCCAATTTTTAATGACTCTGCTGCATAGATCCGGCTGAATCTGAGCGATGGCCTGCGTTATGTTGGATGCATTGCTATCTGGTGAACCTCATGTGGGTTGTGGTCATCCCATATACGGCAATTTTGCTTATTAACAAAACCATTCATCCAAAAATGTGCCTCGTCGCTAAAGATTATTTTTTGGCCAAAATCGGGGTCCTCTTCCAAGCGTTCCGACGCCCATTCAGCGAACACACGGCGTTGTCTATGGTCATTAACTTTGAGCTCCTGGGTCAGTTGGATCTTGTATGGATGCAGACCCAAGTCCCGACGCAAAATTCTCCAAGTTGAAGTCTGCAAAAGGCCGAGTTCTTGTGCACGGCGAGAAATCGACTGCTTCGGAGTCTCCTGAACACTCTCACGTACAGCGGCGATGTTCTCGGCCGATCTGGCGTTCCTTTGACGTAAAGGTGTTGGTTGGTTGTTTACCGAACCGGTCGTCTCGAATTTAGTCACCAATCGTTAGAGAGTAGACTTTGAAGGGCCACCGCGTCTGCCGTAAAATGGGCGCAATGCGCGCAACGTTTTCACTAACGAACACTCATTTTGATAATAAAGTTTTATCATTTGCACATGCTGCTCAACCGTGTAACTTGCCATGGTGATTTGGCATCAGTGACTGAATAAGAAAAAACAGATTTGACAGATGCCGCCAAATCAAAATGGCCGCCACAGATTATTAATATCGACCCGCTCTATTTGAAAGACCCTTTAGTTTTATAGTTTTAACCGAAATTCATTAATTCACCCATCAAGTAACGTCCAGCGGAAACCCTTGCATCTAGAGAGCTGAAATTTTACAAAGAGTTTTGTTTTAGCAAGGCTTTTATGAAATTCGACCGGTAAGAGATTAGGCGCAGGACCGATGGCTTAACGTGTTCGAAAACGGTCTGTAGACCGACAGTTGTAACGTTGCTTAACCTCGCAGATATCGATCTGTTCGATCGCCACTGAGTCAGAGGCCCCCTAAAACAAAAGAAACACACTTACCAAGATCTTGTAGAGATTGTGGAAGTAATGGTATATAATGACCAGAGGCTCAATGCCCTTCGCCAGTAGACCGTCGATCAGGTTATTGTAATATCTTTTGCCGTCCTCGCTAATTTTTTTGGGGTAACCCGTCGGGAGTAGACGAGGCCATGATATTGAGAGCCTGGAAATATTGCGAAGTGTTACCTCTTGAAGGGTGTATTCCTCAATATAGTTTGACCAGCAAAGACCTTATGAAAGATACCAACTTGACGAGGCGTGGCGAAAAAAAAAATACGAAGCTCAAATGTGTATAGAATACGATCGATAATGGTTTGTCAATTCAAATTAGCAAATTATCTGTAGCGGCCTGTCGACACCTATGTTTACTTATTATTTCTTAAAGTTTTTATTCCATGACCTTTTGTTAAAGCAGCCGTAATACTAGAAATAAGAAAATGAAATATTGTTTAATTGGTTAGTCTTAGATATGGTTCCAAGAACCACACTTTGGCAGAAAAATTGCTACTCAATGTGTGTAAAAATTTATAATAAATTACCGTCACAAATTCAGGAGTTACCTCTACCGCTTTTCAGGAGTAAACTAAAAGCTCTATTATTAGAAAAATGCTTTTATTATGTAAATGATTGGCTTCAGAACGGCTAAATATTGATTTACAGATACAAATGGCTATTTCATTATTAAACGAAATTAAATAAGATTTATTGTATTATTAAATTGATTATATTAATTAATTTAGGCTTAGGTATTTATTATTGGATATTATTTGGATATAAATTATATTTTTGATTTAATGAAATTATTCGTAATGAAATCAGGCATAATCAACTATTTGAAATGTTTTATTAGTATATTCACATGCCCAAAATAGGCTAAATAGATATAGCACAGAGAATTATTATGATAATTATTCCATCCATTGTACTCTATTTACGGTGAACAAATAAACTGATTGATTGATTGTGTTGATAAGGCTACTAACTTGAATACTCTGGCATAGATAGTTAGTTTTTACCCACGACAGAACGGAGAAGGTAGGTAGAGTAAGGTATGCGTATGGGGTAAGAGATTGTTTGTGTGTGCACTCAAATGTTGCAATTTATCTCAATAACGGTTCTTCCGATTCAGATGCGGTTTTCTGTAAAGGGTGTGTAATTTGTCTGCGATGGTTTATAGACATATTTTATAATAGTGACTCGTAAAGTTAAAAAAAGAAACAAAATTGTCAGTAAAGGATTAGTGTTTATAAGCAACAGTTCTTAAATTGATGTTATGATGTTTAATACACCAGAGTCAACTGCAAAAATGAATGTGATTTATCTCGAAAATGGTTTGATTGATGACTTATTTGTCCTTTCGCCATAGTAATTTGTAATTTTCGGCTTAATAAATCTATTTTCCCTAACACGTCTTGTATTGTATTTATTGTTGACGGCATGCTTATACTCGTCACTGTAATAATATTCCAGGCCAATCAAGTATTCTACTTTTTTATCTACTGGCAATATTTTGCATAGAGGAAATAATGATTGTAATTGTTACTACATATCTTTTTTTCTTTATTGCTCACTAAGTATCAGCTGATGATCAGTGATCAGCTTAATTTGTAAGTTTTTAACATTTTTAAGGTAAGTTGCAAATGTTCGTCCATACACAATTAATCCATAGTTAATTAGTGAGTCGGCAAGGGCATAGTAGATAATTTTCATGGTACCTTTATTCAGTACCCTGTTTATTAGCTGATAAAACTTTCCTAACACTGATCTTAACCTAATACAAACGTCAGAAACATGCAATACCCAACTAAAGTTTTTATCAATCCTTAGGCCTAAGTATTTAAAATTGTCTTCATACTGAATCCTAGTACAGTCACAATTGCATTTGTTTCTATGTAAACAATCATTGTGTGTCCTATTATGGTAAGGTGTTCCATACTCTATGTTTTTGCGTTTCGGTTGTAAGGAGAGTGAATATGCATGCATTTTGTTTTATTAAAATTGAGAATGATCCCAGTCATGCGCCCATTTCGTGATGTTTTCAAAGTCTGTCTGTATATTCTCCTGAACCTGTGTGATTATATTTCGAGGCATAGACCACACACATATCATCCGCGTACATATAAACCTGACATTCGGATATCACATTTGCTACACTGTTAACATGCATTACATATCCTACTGGCCCGAACACTGAGCCAGTCGGCACGCCCGAGTTTAATACCGCGTCCTCACCGGTCACTCCACCAATAACAGTACGTATCTTTCTATTAGTTAGGTAATTTTTGAACTAGTTATGGGTGGGGCCGCGTATGCCACACTCATCCATCGCCTGCAGTAATATGCCATGATCCAGTGTGTCAAAAGCTTTTTTATAGTCAATAAATAGTGCTATCAACTGTTTCCCAGAGTCTAGATTATGATTCACGTAATCCGCAAAGCTCGACAGGGCAGAAATTGTGCTCCTTCCTTTTCTAAATCCATGCTGATTGTCTGATAGTATGCTATGCGATTCCAAGAATTGATTAATTTGTCCAACAACTACTTTTTCGACTATATTGTCTATTACAGATAATATTGCGATAGGTCTGTAGTTAGCATATTCTAAGTGGCTACCGGATTTATAGATTGGGCGTATTATATCCTCTTTAAGTTGGTCGGGATATTTACCTGTTAATAGACACATATTTATAAAGTTTGATATTATAGGGCTTATTTATTTACGTACAAACTTAATATCTTTTGCTCGTATTCCGTCCGAGCCGGGTGATATTTCACTCGATAACGTGTTAATTATTTTTTCTATGTCTAATGAACTTACTTTAATAAATCTAAAACTAACTTGACATGGACGCACATATTTATCCCTGCTAAAAAAAATAATATTACATGTATGTTTAATGACTTGTATTTCTTTAGTAAATGTTTGTGTGAATTTAGTGCATGTATTACTGATAGCGTCCACTTTCCATAAATGCCTAGCAATAACACTATCTAAACTAATTTTATATGGCCCAGCCAGGAGTTTATATTTGCCTAAATTTTTCTAAAATCCCCATTACATTTAATTATTTCACCCTGACGGTATTTATTTTTTGCCTCGCTTATAACTTTGTCTATTTTATTCCTATATTTTGTCTATTCTAACCTTTTATTCATATTTTTTGGGTCGGCTTTCCAAACCCTAAAGAGATAATTTCTGCGCGATATCATAGCATACAAATCATGATCTACCCATGGTTCAATATTTCTTTTAGGCCGTTTTGTTACTGTTATTGTACTTGCTTTATACATTTCGCCAACCACGCCGCATAATCATTGAAACAATAATAATGGGCAAGAAAATACATACAATTGCGTCCAGTCATATTCTTCGAGCTTTTGTTTCAACAATTTGTCACTAATAACACACACTTTTTGCACCTTATAACTATTATTCGATAATGCACTGTGGCCTCCGATAAGGGCTGTGACTTTAACAAAACATGATTGTATTGTTTAACAAATTAAAAGATGTTACATGCCAAGGCCTGTCTGTGAATCTTTTAATTTGTTCAACAATTGCTCTCAAAGTAAATGTTTTCATCGCATCGTTAGACGGCTCTTGAATTTGTTGTTCTTCTCTGTTTTGCATTTGAAGTATATTGTTTCAGATTTCCCTGAGCTAGAACTTGAGCAATTATGTGTTGAAGTTCGGTCTGTATATTTTGGAAATGTTCAACATTTTCATCAGACTGTAGAGGTCGCAGTTGGTTTCTTTTTGCTATAAAAGCATCCTTGGCGCTCTCGTAACCATCTAGTAAAGATTCTTCGTTCCTAAAAGGAACATGCGATACGAGGTTGCCATAAAAGTAACCTTCTCTGTCAATAGGTTGGGCATTATATTTTGTCCTTTAATACTGCGAAGACTGCTATGAAACGCGCCACCAAAAGGCAGCAGTTTATAACTGTGCCAATCAAAATAAGAATCGTTTGTTGTGGATGGTGGATGTTACTATGATATCCGTATGCATCTTCATCACTTTCGTCCTCTTCCACTCGCTGTTGATTGGATAAATTATCATACTGGACAGCCAACTCAGCCATATTTATATGCTCTAGATTTTGTGGTCTGAGTTCGAAACAATCAAATATATTTGAATGTAATTCGTTACTATCTCTGTATAGCGTTCCTATCTTCGACAAGTATTTAGAAAAATAACTTTACTTGTACTGCCCTGGAGTTTTAATTGACAGAGCCTATACGCAGCTTCGCACGCTGAGACGCTCTCCTATGGTTCAGTATGGTCATTGATACTGCAAAGGGTTGACGTCCAATGTCTCCGTGATGTTGCCTAACTCGGCTTACAGCGTCACGTACTGCTTGACCAACATCTTGGGTTTCATGCTTGGCAGTATATTTTGCGATATAGTATGCAACAGCCGTTACATTACCACATGGCTTAATATCCATATTTCCAGTCATTCCAGTATTCCAGAGATAACATCAATAACTGAGGATTGTAATTGTTCACATTAACTTCACTTAAATATCTTTTCTCGTAAGCTTCTCATATTTAAATGCAGATTTTCAACTAGGCCTTCTGGTCTATTGTTTCTTTTAGTATTCTCAACACATCTCCAACGTTTGTCCGTGCTTAGCATTTTTTTTTTTTTTGGGTTCTACAATTGCTATAATTAGTAATAACGGTGTTGTTTGCCGTAAGGTTATCAGACGAGTTAAGCCCCGTTATGAAATTTTGCAAGTTTACAAATATTCCTGTCAATGTGTATTGATTTTCGAGGATACCAGATCCTGATTTCGGTATTTACAGACTTAACCAATGTATACTACGTAAGTACACACGGAAATTTAATAACACTATTCGTACCTACCATTTTAAGCAATTTTACCTTTGGCTCCTCGACTATGAGAATCAAAAACAAAAAACAAATTGCTCTTTTGAAATTATGCTATCGAAATCCCGAATTTTTCAAAAAAACTTACCAATTTGTAGATTTGGAAACCCGTCATCCGAATTGTCGACTACAAGATGCCCACTAATAGTTTCTACGTCCATTTCTATATATATCGTGCACAGATAAGAAAACACTTCAAATTTGCGTTTTTATTTCCTGCGGTCTGAGATATTCAGTATTTTGTTCGTTTGTGTTCGGCGCATTACGAGAATTAATTGTCACTCACATTGAGTGTCACTTGTAATTTGACAAACATCAAATCAAAACCTAATGGCTAAGGCATCGGTCTCGCAATCGTGAGGTCGTGGGTTCGAATCCTGACCATTATACTACCGACGTGAACACACTCCTAACACAAGCCATAGAGCTTAGCTGTAGGGGGGTGACCTGTTGCACATCAGAATTCAAGAAGCTTCTCTATTTAATTCCTCGGGTAGCACATTAACTGTTATTGGCAACTGATTATCAACGAAAGTTGTTTGTATTTTATAACATTACTTTTTACAAACATTGCAAATATGATCAGCATAATTGGAAATGCTTACTTGAAATTGTCGTAGTTTTACCCTATAGTTTTGATTATATATATGTGTTGTTGCTGTTAA
The DNA here is from genome assembly GCA_945859575.2 of Herminia tarsipennalis. Lineage (NCBI taxonomy): Eukaryota > Metazoa > Arthropoda > Insecta > Lepidoptera > Erebidae > Herminia > Herminia tarsipennalis. The sequence goes on along the minus strand of OX243849.2, from coordinate 4,325,783 downwards.
CGTATTTCACGTTCACTAATGGTTTCGTTAACACGCCTAGCAGTACATAAATAGTTTTGTCCATTTATAATAATAATAACCGTACTGGGGCCGTAACCACCGGTAGCTTGGTCTCTGTACCCGATGCCGGTGTTACACTATTTTTTATATTTTTACGAAACAACAACGGTTCCCGTGCCGGAATCGAATCCAATCATCGACCTCTTGTGTAGCACACACTCCCGCTGTGCTACATAAGATTTTTTATGCTAATTTAAAAATACATGTATAGGAAAAATCGAATTTATACTTCACGGATTGCGATTATTGACCTAAATTGGGTGCGACTCAATCATGAACACCTCAATTAAGTACTCATATGTGTAATACTTTATCTGAGGTATACGTATATATTACAGTAAATATGATTCATGCGAGATTATTCATAATAACTAGTCATTAAGAATAATTACAAATTCACTAGTATTCATAATAGGTGGTTGATCTTAGGAAAAGTATCGATCACTAATTGATGATGATTAGTGATAATTTATTGATGACGATGATGAACTGTTAAGTTTGTATGGGTCAAACTTTATCGCCCAGATCTTTTGAATCGCATCTTCTCCGGCGCTGAGCGACCAGCATCGGCCGTTACGGCTCGCATGGTGCAAGCGTTTTGTTACAGCGGGTGAAGGCTGCACTCCTTCCGCGCATCCGGATCTAAATAACACCCTCGGCGTGTCACAAATAAGTACCACGTGAAGTCGGGGTGGATTCATTCGGTTTTGTCATAGTTTTGAACTTGATTTACTACAAACCTACTATTAATTTGGATAAGGATCTTGACTGACAGAAAGACATTCGGATAACGAATTGATCCCATTATGAGCTTCGTTTACTTTTGACTAGCTTTTATAGCCTATATTGTTATCTATAAGCAATCAACATTATTGTAAAGTTTCATTAAAATCCGTTTTGCTGTTTTTGCGTGAAAGAGCAACAATCAATCATCCATTCATTCCTTCTTAAAAAGTTTCAATTATAATTTTGGTAGTATGTACGAAAAAAGATGAATGGTCTCGTACCACTGGCATTCCAACCACCTTCCACCTGGTATTATAATAATAATAAATAATAATAAATTTATTAAGTAAAAATCTTTTACAAAATAAGATACAAAAATAGGGCAATAAATACATTATAATATCAAGTTATATGATAACATCTTAGGACATACCTACACGGTCATCTGATCCCAAACTAGGCAGAGCCTGTACTATGGCAACCAGACAACTGATAGACATACTTATAAAATATTATATTTTTAGATATACATATTTTTGAAATAAAATTATAAATAAAAGTAATTTTAAACAGCTTTTACAAAAAATATACACATATTGGGCAGTAGAGACAAAGAAAAGTCTTAATTCTTAAAAATAAAATTACAATAGGTATTACAAATAGTGATATGTATAATTAATTGAAATTGTTATTAGCTATATCCTGAACTAGGTTAAACATAAACCTGTATCTCAAGTGTTAACTATAAATTATAGGAATTAATGTTTCTAAATTGCATAATAATATTTACATAACTACATATTTTCATAAAGAGTAAAAATAAATGATTATAAATAAAGTGTCATATTACGCTGTTCATAATCTATTACACTAAAATATTTGCATCGTTTGAACTGTAAATGAGGGCAAAAATTGTTATATTACGTATGTCAGTTTCAAGGTTTTATTGCAGCGCATACAATTATTTCTAGGTCAAGATGATTTTTATTAAATAGTAACAAAAGATATGGATAGTTTATAAGATACCAATAAATTAGCCAAAATAGATGATGCTTATATGTTTACTAAATAATTAATTAATTATAGGCGGTCTCGTAATCAATTGAATTGATGTATTTGTCTTCTGCATATTTTCTTGCCGGGCAACTTATATCCCCAGTTTGATGGTCACATTTCTTTTTAAAACGTTTACACGTTGCACAATTTGGAGGAATATCTTTATTGCTACACTCCTTAGACGAATGGCCAAGATTTCCACAGTGGTTACAAGTGGGACTGGTTTCTCGGCAAAACTTAGCTGCGTGACCAAACTGCTGACAATTAAAGCACCTGGTGACTAACGTGAAGTCTCTAACAGGGCATGACGTCCAATTTATAAAAATGCGTCTTTGATTGATCAAAGTTTTTCTTATGTTGGCCGGGACTTCCAATATATAATTACATGTTGGGAGGCTTTTGTTTCCAGATTTATGACTTAATTTGATAGTCTTTAGAAAGGACTCGCGCGTTTCTTTCGGAAACTTATCAGCAAGGTTTTGCTCAAATACACAGTCAAATACTTCTTTATCACTGAGGGCTACAGGGACACCAATGACAGCAATCCTAGGGCGGCGTTTCGTAGGTTCTTCTACAGTAAGGCCAGAAGAGGCAAGTTTCTCGGACTTCTTCAATTTTTCTATGTCATTTTTAGACTCCGTACTGATAAGAACCCCTCCATTTCTTACTTTTTTCAGGGCACGGATGTGTAGTTTTAGTTCTTCAGGTGAAATTATTTTTTGCACTAAAGATTTCGTGTCATCACTTGTTTTGGTCTTATCGCTGGGATAGATGGCCACAGAACTCAAATTATTTGGACGGATAAAGTTATCGGCACCTTTTTTTACCATATCAGCAAAAGAGTTGTTCGGTGTTGGTATTAATTTGTTTTCAACGACTTCTTTGAATTGCTGAAGAGAGCTTTCTACTGCCAGCTGTTCCTGTAGATGTTGAATGATTGTATGAGCCTGTATTGTTTTCTGTTTCAATGATTGATATAAAACAGCCATCTGAGATGTCCCACTAGTGATCTTGCGGCAAAGATTAGTGACACGCAGTTTCTGGTCTGAATTCATTTTTCCTTCTGAGACTATTGAACACACTTCATTCAAAAGGGTGTCAATGCTCCCCATCCATTTCTGGATCTCCGGAGTAGATGCGACTTCAGTGGGCATTTTATATTCCGTGGGCAAAGATTGCTTTTCAACTTGCTGCGCTGGCGTCGGTAGAGGACTTCCATGTCCTGTCTGCTTACGGCCAAACGGGCTGAACTCTGGGTTAGACATCACTAACACAAAAACACAAATTGGGTTTAACAGCTGTAACAGTAATAATAGTTCATGCTTGCAGTCTATGTATATAATAGGTAGGTAATAATCACTCGCGACCGACTTAATTCTACTGACACCGCGGTATAGTTTGAATTGTATTAATTAAATATTTAATCATATTGCATTGTTAACAAAAACACGTCTGTTGCGAATGAATTTTTAGAATACAATGTAGGTATGAAGCGGAGGCGGCTCCAAACTTGAATCCTTCTGGGAACTTGTACTCCATGCTTTGAGCGTAGTGTAGCAGAAATCTGCTGTGACAAGCATGTTAACGAAGAGTATAAAACGCTGATTGTAAATAATTTTGAAATTCTTAAACAACTACTCTAAACATTTCGTGGCTGAGGTCGGTGAAGGTAACATTCAAACTTAATCCCCTCGAGAAACTCACACGTAGAGACATGGTTACAAACACTGACTGCCTCTGTGGCGCGGTGGGAGTGTATCCGACTGCTAGGCAAGAGGTCGAAGGTTCGATTCCCACCCGGGACACTACTTTGTGTGATCCACAAATTGTTGTTCCGAGTTTGGGTGTACTTTGTGTCCGTGACATGTATGTTTGTAAAGTCCCCCGCGACACAGGGCTCGTACACTACTGCGGGTGACGTCTTTTTTTTACAAAAAAAAAACGGAGTTACAGACAGGCGTGACTCTGAGGTTCCGTGGCCGTGAACGATGTATATGTGTGCGTTGGTCGAATACGTTTGTACTCTCGAGTTTTATGATACAGATAAGTGTACAGTCATCCATACATATAGTGTTTTTTCTCATAATATCTGGTAATTGAGGTCATCGTATGAAACGAAATGCTGTGTCATTAAAGTGTGGTAATAAAAAACATTGACGCAAATTGGAATTCTTCTCATTATAGAAAGTGGTTTACACTTCACATTTTACAACAATATGCAAAGATAAGACAACTTTTAATAATAAGTTATGTAATTTGTATTTGTTTCTTTTATTTTATAACTGTAGCATTTTTCATACTTAGTTATTCTATCAAATTGAATTTGGGAGGAAATATGACTGCCTCGGTCGCGCGGTTGGAGTGTGATTGACTACTGCCCAAAAGATCGTTCGGGTTCGATTACCACATGGGACACCACTCTGCGTGTACCACAAATTGTTGTTTTGATTTTGGGTGTACCTGGTGTCTGTGAATTGTATATTTGTAAAGTCATCCGCGACACAGGCCTTGTACCATACTGCTGGAGTTGTATTTAAAAAAAAAACATCGACCCAGTTTAAACGAACATAATTGAGTAGCCCGTCTGTGGACAAAATACCGTCTATTACGTTTTGTTAGACAATTAGTTCGATTAATCGAACAGTGTGGAAAAATATTCCGGTTTGTTAGATTAATTTATTGTTACGCAATGAGTTTCAACTGGTCTAACAATCCGAAAGTTTGGTTAGACTTTTTATTCGATTAGTCAAACAGTATGGAAAAACATTCCGTTATATTAACATTATTTTATTGTTAAGCCAAGATAATTCAAATCGGTCTAACAATCCGGAATAAAAATTTTAATGATTTAAAAACCGGGCAAAAGCATGTCGAACCATGCTCAGTGTAGGGTTCCGCAGCCTTAAATAATTTCATCAGCAGAAGAGCGTATGTTAATGGCACCCTTTTGTTGAGAGAAGCAGTTTTTCGGCAATAACTCAATGACGGTATATCTGATCATGACCAAACTAATTTTAGTATAAAGTATTTATTAAGCGCTACCTTTGTGATTTTTTCATATTTTTTGGTTACACGGCTCAAAAGTTAAGGGTGGGGGACACAATTCATGCAACTTTCGGAGCGATTATTTCTAAAAATGTCTCCTCAATCAAAAAAGTTTATAAAAAACCTTAAAATGTTTTTGAAAGACCTGTCGAATGATGTTCCACACATTGATGTTAGCCGAAAAAAAAAATTCAACTTCTGTTACATGTATGGAGTGCCCCCCTCCCCCTAAAAATGTTTATTTTTATTATTTAGCTATCAAACTAAGTAGCGGCCACTATAAGACACCTTTTCACCAAATTTCATCAATATTCATTGAGAAGTCTCTGAGTAAAATGCCTGTGACATACGGACGGACAGATAGACAGACGGACATGACGAAACTATAAGGGTTCCGTTTTTTGCCATTTTGTCTACGGAACCGTAAAAAAGAATCCTAATTTCCCATGGTCATGAACGACTTTACGATTTCATTCCTTCATTTTTGTTTTCATAGTTCAATACTCTGTAGAAGGTTATATGTAAAATAAAAAAATAACAAAAAAATAATAATGGAGAGGTACAAAGTTCGCCGGGACAGCTATAGTTATATAAAAATCTCGTGTGTTTGTGGTCGAACTCCGAAACGGCTCGACCGATTTTAATGTTTTTTTTTGTATATTTGCAAAAATGGGGAGAATTGCCGAAGACGAAGTTGAGAGGGTCAGCAAGTAAATAATAACAAAATACATTGAATGGTACAAGTACTATCTAGTTTGTACTTGAAAGTACTAGGGTACCAGTATAAGCTGGTAAACGTACTGGGTTAGTAAAGGTCTCTAAAAATAAAAGTGAAAATTTCGCACCATCTCATAGAAATGACCTCTACTGGTGACGCCGTTTACAAGCATCAACTGGCACTCTTGAATATATTGGTCTATTTTTTTTTTCTGTAACTCGGTGTTCATTTGGTACCTGGGTTATCATTTGCGCATCTAGAATCGAATTGGCGTTTAAAATTTGTAGAAAGTTCATTAAATTTATGGATTTATTTTTGCAGGATTTATTAATGTTGTAGTGGCTGTCGGTTTTATTTCTGGGTTGTTATATCAATATAATAAAACGTAGTCATAATAAAATATAGTCGCCAAGTTCGATGCGCGAATTCGATATTCTTTTTCCCCCTTATTCGAGCCCCCCCCCCTCCCCCCGAATACAGGCGAACGACCAACCTTCCTCGGACATAATTAAAAAAATGATATGGCACTACATTAGTATAATTATTTTCAATGTGTCCACATTAACATACTTACCAGACGTAAGATAAAGTTTATTACCTTACGAAACGAATTGTTATCAAAGAAAGTTTAGAAAACATACCGATTTATTAACTAGCTTTCTATAAAAACACATTCGTCCATATCCGTTCAATATTATGGCACAAAAGGCTAACACACTGACATACACATCATTCCTTTGCTTGCGCAAGGAGTTATTTAAACAATGTACTAGTTAATCCGGTAGGTACTAATAAATTAAAAGCATAAGTATACTTATAATAAGTTACCCATACACCATAACGCTGATATACATCGTATTAATGACTAAACAGAAAACTAGATAAGCAAACTACTTTGATAATGACTGAAATCAGACTAAAAAGTATATTTACATATGTATTTTGGACGTCAGAATTCGAATCTGGAGATTTTACTTAGCTGTTATCGTAATGACACACGAGCTAATTTCACACGGTGTTAATAATTCGTTGAAAAGTGTAGATTTTTTGTTAGTTCTTAGTTATTATACCTAACCTATTATATTTAATTGTATTTTATTTGTAATTAGACATTAGCGCTAAATCCGGTGGTTTTGTGAGTCGAGGTAGACTTTGATGCGGCTAGAAATCGTCTAATTCCACGTGGTTTGTAGCGTCCGCAGAGTAGGCGCAGTCATAATAATAATTTAATCTTGGCACACCTCACACAACGCCATCTGATCTTAAACTAGGCATGGCAATTAGACAACTGCTAAACATACTTATATATATACATATTATAGGTAAATTACAGCCAAACAAAGAATAAACCATTCACCCAGGATATTTTGTTGTGTGATGGTTATCACATAAAAAAATATCCTTGGTGTACGACGACCTCTGGCTTAGCAGTCAAGGTCACTAACCACTCGAGCAACATGTCAGTCGACAAAAAAGCGCGTACCTAACGTCGTGTTTTAACGTCCCGAACTTTGACAAGGCATCTAGATGTCCCAACGCGGTGCAGAACAGGCAGAAATGGTAACCGCAAAAAGCTAGCTGTCATTGGTAGTGCAACCATAAACGACAACTGCTCTTTTCTACAGTAAACTATAGTGTGTTTATCATAAGACGTGTGGCCTAAAATTTTTGTGATTTAGTTGATAATGTCGGAAGGTTAAAGTCTACTCTAACCATCCGTCATTATCGCTGCGATTTCCAATGTTTGTTGAATATCATATTGAAATCGCGGCCAAAACGCTAACTTCATTTTAAGGTTAATTATGTAAGAAAATGATAAACATTCATAGACGTATTTCAGTACATGTTAAAACAATTATGATAGGATTAGGAATGACGCAAAACTTGTTGTTGTAGTTTGTAGTTCAAGATCATTGTCTGATTAAGAATTAATGTTACTTATCTCTGCCGAAATGGCACACCGATACGATAACAAGCAGTTGAACCACTTTATAAGGTAGTGAAAGCTAAAGTTTACAATGAACGATGCAGTAAGATGTAGTCGCTCAATTACTCGCCACTTAACTAAACTACTAGCCTAGTGTGCACTAGCATAATGTGGGAATTAGGTGATAGACACAGATTTTTTTTCTTTTTCAAAAGACAACTCCCGCAGTATAGTCCCCCGCGACTCAGGGATTATATCTATAATCCCTGTGTCGCGGGGGACTTTACAAACATACAAATCACGGACTCAAAATACACCTGGGTGTATTTTGAGTCCATGATTTGTATGTTTGTAAAAAGAGTCTGGACTAGGAACAACTACACACATCAAAAGTGTCTAGGGATCAACATATATTTTTGCAATAACTTTTCTCCTGATTGATTTTTTTTTTTTATTTCTTTAAGGATTCATCAAATAAAGTGTTTTCGTTTGTCACAGTAACGATAAACCAAGTCACCTTTGCATTAATAAAGAAATTTGCCATTTTCCTAATAAAGGGATTTTTGACATTTGAACCACTAACATTAAAGTTCGAAAAAATAAATTATAAAAATAAAAAAAACCCGCCTGCACAAAAAAGATAGAAACAAGATCCCCTTCATAATTATACAATTTCATGCAGTCGGAGGCATTAATGAATCTCGATGAACTTAGTAAAGTGCCTCCGACTGCATGAAATCGTATAATTATGAAGGGGATCTTGTTTCTATCTTTTTTGTGCAGGCGGGTTTTTTTTATTTTTATAATTTATTTTTTTATTTAATACTATTTAGTAGTTGTAGGATGTAACCGATGTAGCAACTTACTTTTATCACAGCTATTGTCAAGTATTGAAAATTGAAGAAACAATGGTTGCTTACTAACTTTTTTAGTATAAAAGTCATAATCATGTTATACCTTTTTGAAATGCTTAAGATGAGCTCTTTAATTTGATACCCATATTGCAGTATTCGAAACAACTTTTTTTTCACACCTCTTTATTTTGACATCTCATAGCCGCCATGTTTGTTTTTTTAAAAACGTCACCTATCTAAGAACACTTGGGCGATTAAGACGAATCTAACGACGTGTGAATTGTATAAATCCGTTCAGTGGATTGTGAGATATCAGGTAATAAAGAATATTACATACATACATACAAGATACGCGCGAAAAACATAACCCTTCTTTACAGTCGGGTAAAAAAAGACTGAAATAACAGTTTTCTTTAAAATTTTATTGGGTAACTTAAACAATTAATAATCCGTGTTTCTACCGCGAACACTAACAACACAAGAACATCGGTTTGGCATACTCAAAATGAGTTCATCCAAATCACGCTGTGGAATGGCCGCCCATGTTCGTTGCAACAACAAAAAAAGGTCTTCTTGCGACTGGATACCCTCCATATTCGGCAGAGCTCTTCTCTGTAGCATATCCCATGCATGCTCAATCGGGTTCAAGTCTGGCGACTGAGCAGGCCAGGGCAGGACATTGATGTTAGCTGCGGCGAGAGTCTGTCTTACAACTCTTGCGGTGTGCGGTCGTGCATTATCATGCATTAACTGAAATAAGGGACCGATTTGCACTTGTAGAGGAACGATGACGTCTGATACAATCGTCTCAGCATAAATTTGAGCGTTGAGGTTGCCTCTGATCCAAATCAACTCAGTTCTTCCGCCGATCCAAATACCCGCCCATACCATGATGGTTCCACCACTATAAGGATGGACTTCCTGGCAGGATTTTAATCGCTGTTGGCGTCCAGGGGTTCTCCAGTGTCGTATACGTCTTGTATCCGGTCTCATACCAAAACGAGACTCATCAGAAAAGCACACGAAACGCCATTGTTCTTCTGCCCAATTTCTGTGTTCAAGAGCCCATTGATATCGAATCCTACGATTGTGCATTGCTATAGGTGGTACCCGTAGCGGTCTTCGGGAATGAAGGTTCACTTCATGCAAGCGGTTTCTGACTGTTTGGTCGCTAATTAAGTTCCCTGAAGAGTGATGAAGCCTCACGGCTAACATCATGGCGGTTATTGTTGGACCTCTTCGAGTTAAGATTTTTGAATGTATCGGTCTTGTCTCCGTGTGGTGCAGCGATACCGTCCTCCATGGCGCTCAGCCACGGTACCAGTGCTTCGGTAACGTGTCCAAAGTCGACTGATAACACTCTGACTTGTATTCAGAGCTAAAGCCACAGTACGTTGCCGGGAACCAGCTTCTATCATTCCCACGGCTCTGAGCATTTCTTCCCTGCTTAAATGACGTCGCCGCTCCATAATAACGTTGGTTTTAATCAGTAGTAGGGAAACAGTAGCACTAATAATGTCTTCAATGCGTTGTATGTTTTTATAGGGAAAATATTGACAGCTGATTTTCATCTTTTACTCGAATTTGATTCACAGTTCCTGATTCAAATTATGAAATGCACCAAAAAGGATCCATATAAATTTATAAAATCATAAATTTATTACAAAGCCACATCTCAATCTCAAGAAATCCGCATAAAAATGCTTGATCCCTAGACACTTTTGATGTGTGTATTTGTGGATCACACAAAGTAGCGTCCCGTATCGGACCCACGACCTCTGCCTTAGCAGTAATGGTCACTAACGACTAGACCAACCGGTCTTTTTACTTTTTATTCTTTAAAAAAGTGTAATATTTTTATGGATCGCACAAAATGTTGCCCTGTGTAGGAATCAAAGCGACAATATTTTACATAGCAGTCGCATCTACATAGCTTAAAATAGGATTCTTTGACTCCTGCAATAGTTAAACGCGGACATCCGCTCCCATACTAAAGCATATTAAAGCAAATTGCTACCAGATAAATATATTTCGTATTTAAATATTATATTTTATTAAATGGAGATCTGTCACAGGGGATCATAGACATATAATTTACTTCTAAGTTTGCTTGTGATGAATCTTTGTGATGAGAAAAATTAATAAACATTGTTATTATTATTATACTGGGTGGCGCAAAAGTACTGGCACTAAAGAAAATACTTTTTTTTTTTTATATGACATTTTCTGTCATTCTGTTGTTGAAAATTGTGTAGTGAACAAATGTAAAATACACTGAAAATAAACATGGACCGTTTTACTCCCCAAGAACGTGGAATAATTGTGTCAATGTTCTTACGGAATAATTCATCAGTGATAAGAACACAACGTGAATTTCGTCGACGATTTCCCCACCGTCCGGCACCGATTGGTCGCACAATTCGACGCTTTGCCACACGCCTTGAAGCAACTGGCTCAACATTGGATAGACCTAAGTCTGGGAGACCAAGAACAGGCCGTTCAGCTGAAAATATCGATGCTGTGCGCGAAGATGTGGAAGAGTGTCCAGAAACATCAACGAGGCGACGTGCCACGCAATTGGGCATTTCCAGACGGACCCTGCAGCGTATTTTGGTGAAAGACTTAAAGATGTTCCCGTATAAAACTCAAATGACTCATCAGCTGCTGCCTGCTGACCACCGAGCTCGTCTAGATTACTGCCAGCGCGTCATAAACCTCAACCTTGAAGAGGATGATTTTCCTTCAAAATTGGTTATGAGTGACGAAGCGCATTTCCATCTCTCAGGGCATGTCAATAAGCAGAATACTCGGTTCTGGGGCACTGATAATCCGCGCATTATTCAAGAAACACCTCTACACCCACTAAAAGTTACTGTATGGTGTGGCATCTGTGTTGACAGAGTGATCGGACCCTATTTTTTCGAAGACGCTGGAGGCAATGCGATAACTGTCACTGGAGAACGCTACAGAACCATGTTACGTCAGTTTTTGATACCCAGTTTGGACGAATTGGGGCTGGAGCACATCTGGTTTCAACAAGACGGCGCTACGGCACACACAGCGCGGGACACTATGGACTTAGTGAGGGACGCTTTTCCAGGCCGAGTTATCTCTCGTTTTGGCGATTTGCCTTGGCCTGCAAGATCACCCGATCTGACCAGTCCAGACTTCTTTCTTTGGGGTTTTTTGAAATCTCGGGTGTATGTGAACAAGCCACAGACTCTCGCAGCTCTAAAAGAAAACATTCGTCAAGAAATAACGAACATATCGCAGGAAGTGTTACGGCAAGTTATGCAAAATGTCATAAATAGGGCTCAAATGTGTATCAACTCTGGAGGTCACCATTTAAAAGACATCATCTTTAAATCCTAATGGTACGAAATTTAATGGCACAAATATACATTTAAAAAAATCTAAATCTTGTTTTCTAATTTAGAAAAAATGTTATAGCTGAACCAAATAGGGTCTTTACTTTTGCGCCACCCAGTATAAAAATTTCGTGTTACAGTGTTTGTGGTAGAACTCCTCCGAAATTAATGTTATCGATTTTAATGTTTTTTTTTTTGGATATTTGGTAGATTTATATAATACTAGCTGTTGTTGTTGTTTTTTCCGTTTCCGGTGCTGGTCTCGTAAACATCGTAGTATGGTTGCTCCGAAAATAACCACAACTAATTTTTCACAATCACATCGTTTCTAAGTGTTAAACTAAGTGACACAGAGTGTTGGAAGTCATCTTCGCGGTCTAAATACTGGAATTCACATCATTTTGAGAAGAAAACCGAAGTAATTTTGAGGTTGGAATTTGATCTCAAGAAATTCATTCGATTACAATGTTGGCACTATTGATCTGTCAAACAAAGTGACGTGACAACTGACATTGACGGCTACCAGTAAAGTTTAGTGTTGCCATCGTGAATATCCTAATCCCTACCAATTACTACTAAATAACGTTCTATCATACGCAGAAAAATGAATGAACAATTTCAACTTCTTTTTGAAAAAATGAAAATCGAAATGCAGAACCAAGCCGTTTCTATATCCAATACAATAATGGATAGAATAGACGAAAAACTAAAACCTGTCTTAGAGGAAAACAAAAAGTTAATATTTAAAGTTGAAAACTTGGAAAAGAAGATAGAGTTTTTAGAAAGAGACAAGAAAGGCAACAACATTATAATATATGGTTTGAAAGAAGGGGAAAAATCTACAAGAGAACTTATAGAAAATGCGAAAAATAAATTCCAAAAGGAATTAAATTTAGTCTTAGAGGATTACGATATAAATAAAATCTATCGCATTGGAAAACCAAACAAAGGCGACAAACCGAGACCTGTACTTTTGTCCTTCACTTGTGGATGGAAAAAGAACGAAGTTTTGAAAAATAGAAAAAAATCAAAGGAACTATTTGTCGCGGAGGACTTCTCTAAAGAAATTCTAGAAAAGAGGAAGGCATTATTACCACAACTGATAGAAGAACGAAACAAAGGGAATATCGCCTACTTAAAATTCGATAAACTCATAGTCAAGGAAGGTACAAAAGCCAAGGAAAATAGAAAAAGGGAACTTTCAGTTTCTCCGCTAACTAATGTACAGCCAAAGAAACAACAATCTGCCTCCTTTTCGAGGAACAACCGAACGAATGCATTTGACTTGATGAGGAATCGGTCCAACTCCCTTACAACCTACCTAACAGATAAAAAATAGCAGTCAGTTATCGGCAAACGGAAACTAAAACAAACACTGAACCAAAAAAACAAATTAACAAATATAGAACACTCTCCCCCAAGCCGACTGGTCCTCGTGGGGGAAAATGACCAAGACCCTCTAAAGATGGATAAAAATACCTCAAACCACTCAGATATGAATATCATAGATACGGAAAAGAGAAGAGAAATAAAGGCAAAACATATTCACATAGCAACCATCAACTGTCGATCACTAAGAACATCAGAAAAACTTAAAGAATTTGAACTGGCAGTACAAGAAATAAAATGGGATATTATTGGGATTAGTGAAATGAGACGGTTTGGTGAGGGCATACAAGATCGAGGAAACTACATATTGCACTATATAGGCGAGACGCCTGGACTCTATGGAGTTGGATTCATGGTCAGGAAAAATCTTGCAGATAATATAGAAGAGCTCAGAGGAATTTCAGAACGTATTGCAATCCTTAATATCAAACTATCTATAAAAGGAAAAGATGAAGAATGGTCGATTATTCAGGCATATTCTCCAACTGAATCGGACAAAAAGGAAGATGTAATAAAAATAGAAAACTTCTATAATGATCTTCAAAATACTATGGAAAGCGCTCACAAAAATAAAATTGTCATGGGCGACTTCAATGGTCAGATAGGAACACAGAAAAATGGAGAAGAATACATCATAGGAAGATATGGATTTGGCTTCAGAAGTAAAAACGGCACAAGATTAGTAAACTTTGCAACTGAAAACAAATTAAGCATTCTGAATAGCTTTTATATAAAAAAACCGCAGAAAAAATGGACGTGGATCTCGCCTAGTGGGCTTTATAAGAACGAAATCGACTACATTTTATCTAACAATCAAAAACTTTTCCAAAACATAACTATAATAAACAATCTGAATTTCAACACAGACCATAGAATGGTTCGGGTAACACTGACAGGAAGACGTCCCAAGAAACTAAGAAAATTTCACAATAAGTGTACCACTATTGAATATACAGGCAATACAGATTTACTTCTTGAAAACCTCCAAACATCACTAAAGAAAGACAGACATGGGAAAAAGAACTTACATCAACTGAAGAGAAATACAACGGACTAATCAACCAACTAAAAACTGTAACAAGAAAAACCAACACAAACAATAAGAAAGAAATATCACTCATAACTAAACATTTGCTGCAAGAACGTAAAGAACTTATACAACAGAAGAAAAGTAAAGAAATCCGCCAAAAAATTACAGAAATAAGCAAAAAGATAAGTGAACAACTTAGAAAAGAAAGGAAAACAAAAAGACTATCTACAATAGAAAAATTTATAGAAAGAACAGGAGGAATAAAAAAGGCAAGGAAGGAACTAAACCACAAGAAAGAGTGGATACCAAGGATGAAGAAGAAGGATGGTATAACGACAGGTAACAGACTCGATATACTAAAGATTGCTACGGATTATTACCGCCATTTGTACACAAGCCAAAGATTTGAACAAACTCAAAAAGAATACAACATACCAACAGATGCAGAGCAGACACCGAAAATACTAAATATTGAAACAATGCAAGCAATTAAAACACAAAAACTTGATAAAGCACCTGGAGCAGATCTCATCACAAACGAGCTTCTAAAAACTACATTACCAGTGATTGCTCCAAAGCTTACGGATATATTTAATGAGATACTTAACACGGAAAACATCCCCGATGATTGGACTAAATCAACAATTATATTGCTCCATAAAAAAGGCGACAAAGGAGACATAGGAAATTATAGGCCCATTAGCCTGATGTCGAATATTTACAAGGTTTTTTCAAAAATTATACTTTCTAGAATTACAAATACCCTTGAAGAAAATCAGCCCAAAGAACAAGTTGGATTCCGTAGACATTTTTCAACTATAGATCACATTCACGCTTTGAGACAGATACTACAAAAATTTAAAGAATATAACAAAACTTACTACCTGGGATTCATTGACTTTAACAAAGCATTCGACTCATTAGAACACAGTTTTATTTGGAACGCACTTGAAGCACAAGGCGTCGAAACAAAATACATTAGAATACTTAAAAATATCTACACAAAAAGCACTGCTCGAGTGAAGCTAGAATCGACAGGAGACGAATTCCCTATTAAAAGAGGTGTACGCCAAGGAGACCCTATATCACCAAAATTATTTTCAGCCGTTCTTGAAATGATATTTAGGAACCTAAAATGGACAAAGGGACTAAATATAAATGGTGAAAATCTAAGTCATCTTCGCTTTGCAGACGACATTATTTTGTTTTCGGATTGCCCAAAAACTCTGGAAAGCATGTTGCAACAGCTATCGAATGAAAGTATTAAAGCAGGCCTGTCAATGAACTTAACAAAAACTAAAATAATGTCAAATTCTATAAATATAGAAATAAAAATAAATGACGAGGTAATAGAATATGTACAAGAATATATATATCTTGGACAACTTATATCTCAAAAAGACTGCATGCAAAAGGAAATAGAAAGAAGAATTGCTAATACCTGGAAACGGTTCTGGTCGCTAAGCGAAGTGATGAAAAATAAAGACATGCCTATAAAACAAAAGAGAAAAGTATTTAATATGTGTATTCTTCCATGCTTACTGTACGGGTGTCAAACTTGGGCGTTGACAGAAGAACTATCAAACAAATTAAAAATTTGTCAAAACGGAATAGAGAGAAGTACAATAGGCGTAAAAAGAAAAGACCGAATAAAACTAAAAGACATAAAGAGCAAGACAAACTTTAAGAAGGAACGCTACACAACTTACAAACAACTAAAATGGCGATGGTCTGGACATATGATCAGAGAGAAAAAGGAGAAATGGACCAGTTTAATAACTGAATGGTATCCACGAGATGGTAAAAGGAATAGAGGTAGACAGACTAAAAGATGGGAGGACGACATTATAAAAATAGCTGGTACTACATGGACGCGTACAGCAAAGGACAGGACACAGTGAAAATCTTTAGAGGAGGCCTTTGTCGAAGGACAAGCTGCGATACCACAACCACCGTTTGCCGATATTTAATTTAATTCCATAAGGAACTAGTATTTAAGTTTTGGCATGTTTAAGTAATTTGATATAGTTTGTAAAACTAAGAACAGCAATAAAGGCTTTTCCTATGTGTTAATCCAGGGTGTCAGCTAACTCCATATCAAATTTTATTAAAATCGCTCCACGGAGAGACGTGAAGAAGTAACAAACATACACACTCACATACTCACAAACTTTCGCCTTTATAATATTAGTGTGAAGTGTGATAAGGTAATATTTTTGACTGAATTGCAAAAACGGGAAAAATTTACGCAGACGAAGTTGCAAGGGTCAGCTAGTTATAGATAAATTATACATTAACATAGAACCATCAGGTGAGCCGCCTGTTATTTTGCATATATCACACAAAAAAAAACAGTCATTTATAACTCCTGGCTTAGCAGTCGGGGTCACTAAACAGCACCCAGTGTATAAAATTGAGCTTTTTTTTCTGAATTGTAGCTTTAAAAAATAAACCGGCTTATGATAAAAGAAAATAATATAGTATATATAGTTTTATATAATAATCATATAACTAGTCCGGCCGGACTAGTTAAATAAAGAAAGAAAAGTTTTTATGTAACAGTATTTATGACCATAAATACTGTTACATAAAAACTTTTTTTTTTTCAACTTTTTAACTACTTTGAATTTGGAACGCGTTTATTATTTTTAAAAGTTCTTTCCGATTCGCGCCATTTTACTTATTTGTTTTGTGTTCATTATCAAATACAATATGGATTGGGGTGCTAAAGAAAATAGAATTGTGGTCATCGCCTTGCACAAAGTGGGTATGGAGCCGTCGGTCATATTCCAGACACTTAAAAAGCTTGGTATAAGCCGTATGTTCGTATATCGTACTATCAACAGATACAACAACACTTACTCTATCAAAGATCATAAAAGATCGAGGCGGCCGCATGCTGTTTAAAGCCTGAATTCGTCGAAATCCCATTAGGAAGCAAAAAAATCTTATGGCGAGAAATGAAGATTCCCGCTAGGACTCTGTCGCGTATTATAAAACAAGACCTGAAGCTCGGTGCTCATGATGACATGCCCTATATCAATCTTTACAATTAAAGAGAGTGGATCGATCAAAATGCCTTCTGTCGCGAAACGCAGGTGAAGGGCACAGAAATATCCTCTTTACCGATGAAAATAATGTCACGATTGAAGAGCACTACAATAAGCAAAATGATAAAGTGTACGCTCACAGTTCTAAACAAGCAGCTCAAGTGGTCCGAAAGGTACAGCGTGGCCATCATCTTGCGTCAGTGTTGGTTTGGTGGGGCGTGTCTTATCAAGGCGTCACAAACCTACATGTTTGTAAAAAAGGAGTGAAAACTTCAGCCAAAGTGTATGAAAAGACAGTCTTGGATAGGGTAGTAAAACCTTTCAGCAATACATTTTTTTAAAATGTACCGTGGACTTTCCAGCAGGACTCTGCACCTGGTCATAAGGCACAAACTCCTCAAGCCTGGCTTGAAATTAACGTTTCGGACTTTATAAGAGCTGAAGACTGTCCCTCATCTAGACCTCAACACTTTAGACTACAAATTATGGCCAGTTTTAGAGGACATGGCTTGCTCTAATCGACACGGCGACATTGAGTCTCTTAAAAAATCTCTGGAGCAAGCAGTGGCGAAATTTCCCATGGAAACAGTGCGTAACTCCATAGATTCGTGCCCAGATAGATTATAGGCCTATATAAAAGCCAAAGGTGGCTATTTTGAATCGAATATTGTTTTTATTTTTTGCTGAGACTTTAATAAATATGTACATATAAGTTTTAGTAATATTACATTACTTCATTAAAAAAAAAATGCATTTTTATTTGTAACAGAAGTTATGGCCAGACTAGGTAGTGTAACATGAGATCTATATAATAATCATAATATAGATCTTAATAATGAAAAGATAAATAATGAAAATGGATCATCATAAATATTGCCCGCGGCTCCGCCTACATGTATGTCGGTTATGGCAATCGCAAACTTTCCTATGAAATACACTGTCAGTTGCTAATGTAAAAACGTAGCTAAGCTTAGACTGAAATCTATAGAAAATGCTTCAAACTTTGCTTAGATGGTGAATCTGACAAAATATATATTTTTTTATGACAACTCCCGCAGTAGGGTACAAGCCCTGTGTCGCGGGGAACTTTACAAACATACAAATCACGGTTACAAGGTGATGATGCTGATCGTTGAAAGTATTTTGTCTAAGGCACCTGCACTGTCCCTTCGCCGGGGATGAGAGCAAAGAGCTAGTAGGGATTTTATCGCTCAAGAAACGTACAGTCGTGGAATGAAAATGTTCGTCACCTTAAAGTTCAATTTTGCTTGATGGCTCGAACCGAATCAAGTAACAGTAACGCCAACTTGTCAATGTTGTCAAACTTAAAATAAGGTTTTACTCAGATTAATAACTCAACCATTTGAGCAAAATAGATGGAACCTTGAAAAAAAAACTTGTTCATTATGAAAGTAGACATATTTCAACCACATGCGAAAAAGTTTTTATTTCAAGGTAAATAGACAATGGTAGAGTAATGACTGAAAAATTGGTTAGTTGACAGCTTCTTGACAGACACGAATATTTTGCACTGCTATTTTAAATGTCACACCTACAATGAGAACATTATATACGACTACTTCTCGATTCGCGTAAAGATCTGTCTTATTTTGTTCTGTGGCGCGATGGGAATGTATCCGACTGTTACGCAAGAGGTCGTGTGGGTTCGATCCCCACCCAGGATAAAACTTTATGTGATGAGCACGATGGTTTATTCTGTGTCTGGGTGTTATTTATCTATAATATGTATGTATTTAGAAATATATAAGTATGTTTATCAGTTGTCTGGTTTCCATAGTACAAGCTCTGCTTAGTTTGGGATCAGATCGCTATCTCACACAACGCTTTAATAATAATAATAATAATAATTTATTCATGAAAGTAAAAGTGCAATAAACTTATATAAAGGATAATAACAAATAGCACAGTTAAGTATTGGCCTGAACTAGGTTGAAACCTGTGTTCCTTTGTGTGAGTTGTCCTAAGATATTATTATTATTATTATTTTAACACATTATTTTTACGTATTGTAGTTAGTGGTAGAGTGACAGGTGTACAATGTGACAGATATATACGTTTTAAAATTTATAGATGTTTATATTTACTTACTAGCTGTCCCGCGCAACTTCGTATGCGTAAATTTTCCCCATTTTTGGAACATTTCTCGTCGCTGCTCAGCTCCTATTAGTTGTCGCGCAATGTTATATAGCCTATAGCCTTCCTCGATAAATGGGCTATCCAACAAAAAAAGATTTTTTCAAATCGGACCGCGTTTAAACAAACAAACAAACAAACTCTTCCGCTTTATAATATTAGTATAGATTTTAGAAGCGTTGCACCCGTTATAATTTTATGAGCACCCGCGATTGCTTCAATAGTAAATAATTTGCTATTTATTTTCATTTTGTATCTGTTTTTTTTAAGATTATAAATCAATTAACTAAATAAATAAAAATATTTCTTTAGTTAATTGATTCATAATCTTTCAATTTATGAATTTATGAGATTATAAATGTTTCACAATCAACAGACTTTTGTGTTTTTGTGCTAGGATCGGAAAGGTAGGGCCAAATTTCAGTTGCACCCGCGATGGCTCATTAAACCTTTGTTATCGACAAATTATATATTTAATTTAAATCTTTGAAACAAATCTAAAAAGAACAGTTTAAAATGGACCCCTGTAAGTACTTAATTTCTATAAAATAGCCTTTTATTTTATTATAAACATACTTAAATGTTGCACCCGCGATAATATAACAGTCTTAAGTTTCTTCCCCACTTTTAAATAGTTTAAGGCTTTTATCTCTGTTTTCATATCGTTGACTGTAGCTCTAATTAATATTTTATCTTATCTATTCCAGCTCTAGTTCTTTCACTAAAATTATTTTTAACCGTATGTAATCTTTTATTTCCTTACACCTATTCATAAGAAAATACGAGTGATGTCATAGTTGCCACGGCTGAAACTACCTGGAGCAGCAGTCTGCTCCAGTGCAAGAGACAGAGCGAAATGGCGAAGGCTTTCACCGCCAGAGCGGTCCCTACAACAAAACACACATTAACCAATTTATAGTTTTATTAGAACGTTTTACTAACAAACTAGATCAAGCAAAATACTAACATAAATAATGTTTGTGTAAGGACTAAATAAAACTATTATTTATATAATACATGCAGGGTATGTGTATGATGGTGCGAAGCTGAAGCAGGCTGCCAACTGTTTATAAAGGGATCAAATTAAAATCATCATTGGAGTGAAAAGCGTGACTTTTGGCCACGGTGGCGTAGAAGCGAGCTGATTCACGAGGAGTTCGGGTTCGATATGGATCGTTGAAGTCCACCGCGTAAAGACCAGATTTTACACTGAAAAGTAAATGGTAAAATAATAAAAATGTAAAAATCCAAGATTTTGTAAGCTGTTGGTACATGAGTAACATAATAAAATCAATATTCCAATCATCAAAGTTTTTAAATGAACCGATAAAATATTTCTTAAGAAATGCTTTTGTTTACATACCCGTATCCAGTAAACCATTCGAAGTTATCCAACATAGCCCACGTTGTATACCCTGTGACTGGGACGCTGTCGTTTATTGCTAACCATACCTGAAACAATGCTATGAAACTTTAACATTATTGTTTGCTATAATGAACAACAACAATGATTTGTACAATAAGTTTCTAAAAATTTAAGCTCGCATATATTTTGTCTATGTCTATATAAAGATGATAGCCCACGTTGTATACCCTGTGACTGGGACGCTGTCGTTTATTGCTAACCATACCTGAAACAATGCTATGAAACTTTAACATTATTGTTTGCTATAATGAACAACAACAATGATTTGTACAACAAGTTTCTAAAAATTTAAGCTCGCATATATTTTGTCTATGTCTATATAAAGATGATAGCCCACGTTGTATACCCTGTGACTGGGACGCTGTCATTTATTGCTAACCATACCTGAAACAATGCTATGAAACTTTAACATTATTGTTTGCTATAATGAACAACAACAATGATTTGTCTATGTCTATATAAAGATGATTGAGACACAGTTAATATTCTCTGGTGCAGAAGTTCTTTTTAATTACTATTATATTATACTTCCTCGATTACATTTTGGTGGTAACCTTTCGGTGACTTTTATAGTTTAATAATTTCATTTGGATATAGTTCTTTGTTCCGTGGAACTAGTGTTCTGGAAACTGGTTAGAGCCCTTTCAAAAAATATTGCCCGCTTAACTTGCCTGTTCCAAATGACCCTTGATATATTCCAACCGGCTGGTGTCAGCGAGACCATCATCGAATGTCAACATCCCATTCTCTGTGATAATAATCTCTTTGAGGTCATATTGTGTGTTTAGCCAGTTGAGCTGGCGACGAAGGCCTTTAGGATATACCTGGAAAAAGCAATAGCAATATTGTCACTAGTGCATTGTTGATTATGTTTTTTACATGATTGTCCCAAAAAAATAAGTGTAACTATCGTGCTTATAATATAATTTTCTAATCTATACTAATATTATAAAGCTGAAGAGTTTGTTTGATTGTTTGAATGCGGTAATCTCAGGAACTACTGATCCGAATTGAAAAGTGATTTCACTGTTGGATAGCCCATTTATCATAGAAGGCTATAGGCTATATAACATCACGCTACGACCAATAGAAGCGGAGCAGCAATGAGAAATGTTGCAAAAACGGGGAAAATTTACGCAAACGAAGTTTCGCGGGACATCTAGTTAAATATAATTTAAATTTGTGAAATTCGCATTCTTAATCAAAAAGAGAAATAATCCAAAATTTCAATATTTTGAGAAATCGCATTTAAAGTTTGGCTTGTTATGGAACATGGCTTCAATTTATCATTAAAATAATATGGGAAGGTCTAAGTTAAATCCAAAAGTAGAAATTTAAAGTGTAATTAATAAAATATAGGTAAGATATAAAATGAGAACCTGACTTACTGACTGACATATCTACGCAGGGCCTAAACTATAAGAATTAGAAATGTTAGGGTAAAAATGGGTTTTGAAGTAGCCAATAGGAGTATCAAGATCCGAAAGGTTAGGATAACCTTTATTTGTTTAAAAATTCAATGTTGGTTTGTTTTGGTTTGTTTCTTTTTAGAATAGAATAGAATAGAATATCATTTATTGCGTCAAACATGGTAGGTACATAGATGTTACAATATATTTGTTTCACACATTTGGCCGTTAAATTACAGCGTGCAACAGGGGTCTTAAATATAAGTTATCATTTATGGTATATTAAATTATATATATCATTTATGGTATATTATATTAAGTTATCATTTATGGTATAAAAATTCTGTTCAAATAGTACTATTTTTTAAACTTCCACTGTCAAATTTAAAAAAAAATATATCGTTCATAAAAAATATTGCATTATAAATACAATAACTGCATTTTAAAGAAAAATTTTAAGTTCACACTCAGGAAGAAGGAAGAAAAATTTGTTAAAAATTGCTCTCTGTAACGAAGCAATAACAAAAGCCATAATAGTTCTTAAGGACATGGCTAGATGGCGCTTGTGAGGGCCTAACTCGTATGCAACAAGGGAAGAGAAATTTCAAGTTTAGTGACATAGTTCAGGTTAGATGGTTCGGCTTTCGCGCTCCGGTAAAGCGATCGGAAGTCTCGGGTTCAATTCCTGGGTCTGAACTTCAAATTTTTCTTTGAAATGCAATTAGTGTATTTATATTGCAATATTTTTTATGAGTGATATAATTATTTTAATTAAAATAATATTGTAATGTGCACTACGGTTTTTTATCTCGCTTACATTCATCGTATTGAGATCGCTGTTGGATTGTGCGCATTCTCCTTGCATCAATATTTCACTTTATGACAAAAAATGGCAAATTTTGAGTTGTTTCCGTTTTTGATTAATGGTGCGAGGAACTTTTAAGAACGTTTCTTATGTCGACACGTTATCAAAAACGTTCTTTCGAGAATATTGTAAAGCGCCGTTGGCATCAGCATTGCCACTGCATGAAATAAAAATATCTTACCGCCAACCAGAATATATCAGAACCTTTCCAAGAAGGATCGCTCTCAAAATTAACACCAAGTTCGTCTATCCCTTGGAGCGGAAACGGTTTTTGCTTCTCGCCTGGTTTTAACTTTCGAATAAGTCGGGTTGTGTAATAGTTCAGGGCGTAAAAGTCATAGGTGCCTAAAAATAAAAATAAATTAGTCTATCAGTAATTACGACCGTGATGTACACTGATTGTGTAATGAACCAACCTTTAACCAGTTCTGTTTCCTCAGTAGTAAAGGGAGGCAGCCTGGGATATGGATAACCCTCTTTTATACCCTTCTTTAGTAAAAACTTTTCCAATTTCTTCGGCCAGCCACCTTCTTTGGAGTAGATGGCGTGTTCATAGCGGCCTACCTGCAAATTATTATAAATATCGTGCTTATGTTTTCTTGAACAGACAGAAAAATGTTAGGTTGGGTACAAAACGATATTTAAAGATTTAATTCTATTTTTTTTAAAGTCAAAGGCGAAACTACTTTATTCACTTAAATTACAAAATGTAACGCCTAAATGAACTTCAAACAAAATTTGGAATAGAATGATTCTTTATTTAATGCCAAGTTTGTAAGAGTAAAAGAACTTGGCAATAAAAACTCATGGCCATTTTTAAAAAATACCAAATTACAATATATTTGTAGTATTATGCCAATAAGGTGCTGCAACCATTACACCATGAAACTAAAGCAAGCAGTAATCATAGTACGTAAAGTAGGTATAGTGAAGTTTTAAATTAATTAGCCGAAAGTTCCGCAGCCGAAGTGGATAGGAGTATCAACTTATAAAAAATACAGAAGAGGGTAAAGGCTCGATTATTGTAAGAAAAAATACTTAATATACAAATATTCATGAATTAAAAATAAACCTATAAGGTGATAATGACGAAGTCAACCAGTCACGCCAAGTAGCACCCGTTCACGAGTTTGACGCATGGGTCAGCCATCATCCCCTTCGGCATATTAGAGGGAAGAAAGACGGCCCGACCAACACCGCCACCACAAGCAATGACATTTTAGTAAGCATGACGATCCCTGACATTACGTCTCATAGAAACGAAAATAACCAAAACATTACGACGTTATATCTTGTGGATTTCTTGTAATGGAATTTGTACAAACATGTTGTTACTTCTCATTTAGAAAGAAGAAGAAGACAGAATAAAAATCGTTTATTTGTCACAGATACAATTACTTGAAAAAAAAAATACAATTATCTAGATACTTGCACATTGTATCTGCGACAAACGAGGTTTAACCTCCTGAGACCCAAACTACAACAAATTGAAATGGGAATTTCAAACTTGTTGCATTAGAGTCAATTCAAGAGATTACGATACCTCATTTCTATTGAGATATCATGGCCGACATATATGGTCGACCAACCTTCCTTTTGAATGCCTTCACGATCCTTAGTTTCGTCTTCCAAAGATTTCCGCAACAAACGTTTGCTGATCCTATCACGTTTCCATTCTAATGTATGAGATCGTACATACTTTTTAGTGATACGTTTAAACTTGAAATTGTTGTCGCGTGTCGCTAAAGGAACTCTGGACCCGGGATCCACTGCTATAATCTTGAAATAGTTCGCTTGTCCGTTTCGTCGAAAATTACCAGCATTAACAAAAACACAACATGCAGTGTAATGTTCAGTATTTCTAAACCTAACTTCATGAGCTTTGAGATTTACTATATCATACCCAATATTCAGTTGCTAGCTCCGTCCATTCGACGTCTTCGGGTGTCGCTGGCTCAAACCAAAAAAATATTATTGTTAGAGACACCTTACCTGCAAATAAAATACCATCTAGTTAAGATCCAACTATTTAGCATAGCTACATTGTTCAAAACTTGTTCCTTTCTGGGTTTTGTGGTAATAGCACATATTACAGATGTAGTATATTCTTTTTCTTTTGTAATACACATCAACGCACACACCTATAATTGGGGTTGCTCCTTGCAGAGGCTATTTCCGTTCTAACTATTTTCAATAGTTTAAAATTATTTAGTTTGTAATGCTGCAATAACACTTACCATTATACTGTGGTCTGTACATCTCATCGTACAGCCTATAAACCTTTGCGTGAGCTATCAATACGTTCTTATTGCACAAGAATCTTCCGATTGGCAGGTCGTCAATGTACGGTGCTATCGATGCTCCATAGCCGAAATCACAGATCATGAGAGGTTCATTAAGAGTCAGCCAAATTTTGACACGGTCACCGTATAGCGAGAACACTACGTTAGCGTAGTCAGTAAACCAGTCAACGACAAGAGGGTTCGACCAGCCACCTGAAAGAGTAATTGAAAAGAAAGAGTGAATATGTGAACTGTGAGTACCTAGATTAAGTTTAGTTCCTACATTTTACAATAGTATCTCACCTACTCAACATAGTTACTGTTGTACTATTACAGCAGCATTAATAAAGTTTCCTCAGTATCAGACGCAGCTCGTAACGTTTTTTTTATGGGTGTTCACTAAAGATAAAGACAAAAACGAGGTCTTACCATTTATTTTATTTGTAGAGAAAATCCGCGGTCTTTTTGGCGACAGTAAAATCTATGATTTTCTTTTATGAAATCTATGAAATTCTAACATCGGCTTCACACGTTGGCCCCTACATCGGTTCCAACGCCACTCGTCCAACGTGTGGATCAAGATAATAGTATTGGCGCCAACGTTGCCGTTGGTACGAGCGGTATTCTGGAACTCATAGGACGAGTGGCATTGGAGGCGACGTTGGAGCCAACGTTTGGAGTCGGCGTAAATGTGAAAAAATATCGCTCACATGCTCGGATTTCATAGACATAGGGCATACAATACCTATTTAAAATTTTCATGCTATCAGCAAATACAAACTTTAATGAAAATTCTATAAAATGTTGAAGTAAAGCAACGTGGCCTTAGATTCAAACCCGAAACACCGAAAACAAAATAAGTACAATTTCAGGCCGATCCCTTAGTTTTTAGTTTAAGACACAGTTCGAGAGTCTTTTCCCAATCACACTAATATTATAAAGATGAAAGTTTGTGAGTATGTGATTAGCTAGCGCTTCGTTTACTAAATCCCTGGTCTCCACCGCTGCCATCTCAGCACCGTTGCGCCATCAAAGCGCCACGTTGACGTCCCTGAGCTCCGTCACTTCGCTTTTGAGGGAACGCAGGGCTGATGCGATTGGCTCAGTTGCGCTTCTCATCTCCTTTCCTATATCCTCCCGAATGGGGAGGAAAGGGGGAAGGCGTGTGACTCGCGGGTTGGTCTTTCGTCTATTTGTTCTCTGAGACTTCTTACCTCGGACCGGATCTCCTTAAGGAGCTCAAAGTTTTTCGGATCACTTTCCATGGCTGGCTGCACGATAAGTTCTTCGTCACACCTAGGGTTCTGTTTCGCCGCTGCGAGCTCCAGTCTCCAGCGTTCCACGTCTACCTGCAGGCCACGGGTGACGGCCACAATACTGCTGATTTGGCCCGTTAATTCCTGCAAGTGGGCAACATTACATGTTGAGGGCATCAAAGAGGGCAGAGTTTGCGCCGAAGCTATTGGGCGGGATGCAAGCGCCCTCAGTTCCAGATGGACGGCGTCTATCGCTTTGATGGGTCCGTCCATCTCGAAGCTCAGCCACCTCTGTATGCCGTCCGCCAAGGCCTGGATCTCGCTGATGGCAGTAAGGGCTTCAGAAATGTTGTCACCGTATTTTTTTGTGATGTCGGCTATGGTTTTGGAGTGAGCCCGTTCCACTCGCACCAGTTCTCTGGCGGCCCGGGAGCGCTCCTTTTCTTCTGCTACTTTGTGGTGGTTCCTAGAGTCGGCAAGGCCAAGTGCTGTTTCGTAGAGCGCCTGTAGGCACTCTATGGCTTCGCGTTTGCACTCCTTTTTCATATTGCCGGCCTTTTCTAGGGCTTTTTTTCCTTGTAGGAGTAGATGGTTGGCTCTTATAGCCTCTATAAGACCCAACCATCTCCGCAACTATTGCGTCGTAGGGTTACGCTCTCTCAGTCCACCGTTCCGTGGGCCAGCACCTCCTCCTCGGTTGTTATGGCCGGAGTCTCGGCTGTATTTGGTGGCACCTCCAGTGAGAGCGCGGGCGCGACTTCTACTCCACCCCCTTCAACCGGTACTTCTGGGGCTGAGTCTGCTGTAGAGCGACGCACTGCTGTTTGGGCGCTTCTGAGTGTAGCTGAGCGTCTCAGGTTGCCGCCTTCATTCCTCTTGGGGCCGGCACTTTTGGAAGATTTGCCACTCTTAGCAGTTTCCGGTTTGCTCGGCATCTCTGGTGCAAGGCGTGCTATGGTGTATGCAGGTGTGTGTAGGGCCTTGCGCCAATATGTTTGCAAAAAACCCCGAATCGATACGACCACCCGTTCTTGAGATAATCCGGTTTTAAATTTTTCAATATGGCGTCCAAAATGGCGGCAAGAAACTTTGTTGGGGCATAGCTCGTGAACCACTAGGCCGATTTGAGCCGGATTTGTGGGAATAAAGTGTACAGCTAAAAATAGCATACCAAGATCTTGTAGAGACTGCGGTAGATCCCAGTGGTACATAGTGACGACAGGCTCGATACCTTTCTCCAGTAGACCGTCGATCAGGTCGTTGTAGTATCTCTTGCCGTCCTCACTGATGATATTCGGGAAACCAGACGGGAGGAGACGAGGCCACGATATTGAAAACCTGCAAGTGTAGTCAAGTATTAATAATATTTCCAAAATATGTATTGATGAGATTCCCTTAGTAGCCCGTTTTGCGCTTTGCAAAAACATATTTATTTAAATCGTTATTTTCTACGTAATAAATGGGAACAGTTGGGTTATATTCTGCCGCTGTCAAAGAGTAGTAACATGTAGTAGTACTTTACTAGCAGTACGTACTACGTTATTCTGGTAGTCCATGATTTGTTCAAAATAATTGTTATATTAACCACTAGTAGTTGTGTTTAGCGACCGCCATCAGGGATCAAATGTGGCAATACTAATTAAGGCAACGCTGTCCTAAATAGTTTAATTTTATGCAGCATAAACAGTTAGAATATGTGGCAGAACACAGAGGACCATTTTACCTATACATGTTCAGTCCCATTTCTTGAAGTATTTCAATGTCCCTCCTCCAAAGATGGTAGGAGTCACAAGCCATGTCAGCGTTGCTTCCATCTGCAACTAATTCTGGTTGTGTGTGCAGCAAACGGTCCCATACACTTTCACCCTTATCTATAAGATAAGATTTCATGGCACGAAATAAGGAGAGTACACGAGGTATAAAGCTCGAGCAACGCCCACATAGACATCACTTAGGAAGCACGTAGTCTGCAGTGGTCTGTAATTTCATGTCCATTGACGATGTTTGTGTGATCGTTGCTAAGGCAATCTACTGTACGTTTGATATTTTGTGATGGTGGTGTATTTGAGATAAAACATGGGAATGATAAAACCAATTAGCTATTACGCGTAGGACAGGTAAAGGATTTAATTTTACCATTTTGCTAGCGTAATTAAAACAATTAATTAATCTTGCCAAATTACAGCATCCAATTAGATACGTAAGATTCTCTGGGTTACCTCGCAGACAGACAGACGTGCGAACGAAAAAACATAACGAACTTGTAGGGTTTTAAAAACAAGATCATTTCTTACCACTGGCATTCCAGCCACCTTCCACCTGATACGCAGAGGTGGCAGCTCCGAATCTGAACCCTTTTGGAAATCTGTACTCCTCACTTTGAACGCAGTGTAGCAGAATGCTGGGAACAAAAACATAATAATCAGCTTTAAGAGAGCCCAGACGCTAGTTTTTAACTAGCGTCAGAATCTGTCTGGCATATGCTGAACCGGTACCTTTTTTCGGCATTTCATTTACAATGTTTTATTTTCTGATGTTTACATGTGCCCATCTTGTTGTCTATTTGCGGATAGGTTCTAATTATACAGAAGAGGTCTACTTATAAGTTTTAGTTAACACTAGCTGACCTGGTGAACTTCGTACCACTCAGAATTTAATGCATCTACTTAAACCGCATTGGTTGGCTGTTCCTTTCCGTTTTTGATTTCTTTTTACACCGCGAGTGAAAAAAAAATAATGAAATTAGTCCAGGACACGATTTCGAGTTTTTGTGAGACTGATGAACAGCAATAATTTGATATATAGGTAAACACAAAAGACATAATATAATTATTTTGCAATATTTTTTGCTGACAAAGCCCAGGCGAAAAAAAAAAATTACTTGCAGATAATAAAATTTAGACACTGCGTATAAAACCCGTAATTAAAGAGAAATAAACGCTATCTACAGATAAACATGTAGTTAATTTACTTTGTAATAAAAGGTAGATCATTAAATTTTGCTAGTCTTATCTAGTACAAAGTTGTTAATTTTGTATATCCACGAATACGTAGAAAGAGGGATACATGGAATAAAATTTCAAGTATCCCTACCAGTATGGATACTTGGAATAGGGGGAGGGCAGCCAGTGCCGGATCAAGAGAGGGGCAATTCCGGGCCCGTTGAAGGCGATATTAAAAGTGCCGTCGCGCGAGGTACTTACTCATGTGTCGGGTGTAACGAAATGCATCCTCACCCACCCTGACCCTCTCCTATATAAATATTGAGATGATTGATGATAGATGACTTTCATCATGTGACGCAACGTAGTGCAAGGAGCTGAATATGAGTGGTGAAAGATGCCTGGAAGAGTCAGATTCATGCCTATGTCTTGGCTTAATTGATCGAAATAGGTCACAAAAGTTTGTACGCTCGAGGGTGGAAGTGTAATTTTGTATTGCTTACGTAACTGTAGGGAAATCCATGCTTACAGACCGACTATGAAGACACGGTCTGTACAAAGGACTAATATTGGGTTAAAAAGGAACGAAAAGAAGTCCATCTTGATGGTGTTAAAGTCAAAGGCACGTAGACATGAGTATCTGACAGAAGTAACAGTCGAAATGACATTATCTAAACATGTAAAGCAATAATATATTGAAGCTAGACCTGGTAGTGTTACTTAATATTTAGATTTAAACAGTAAAAAATTAAACTTGTAAAGCAATAACAAATTGAAACAAGACAATATATTGTTACTTAATTTTATAAAACAAAACTCTACTCGTGAGACCAAAAGTTTATTTATTATCTTTAAACAAATACGACAACGGCAACATTCAAGCAAAGTTACGAAGCATCCTGATAAAACTAGATTACTGATAAAAAAAAAACATATCTGTCTCCGTTCAACCGTTTCGGCGCTTTGATGGCACAGGCAGACTAGATTACCTATATATTATAATCCGAACATAAATAAATAAATAAATAAATATCACACTTGAGTCGGAGGTTAAAAAATAATAACAAACTTACCCAAACACTATAACACTAAAAGCAATCATATTTGCAACTAAACTGAATAATACTTAAGCAATGAGGAAATAGAGCAAATTACATGGTAGTTACGTAACTATTCGAATTAACTTTGATCACAGATCTTGACAATTATCACTAAGAAGAACACAGCTATTGTCATAAAACAACCTGTGATTAGATAGACAGTGTGCAATGCTAATACATTTTATTACCAAGCAATTGATATCACGTGAAATCGAGTAAAATAAAAAAATATCTGCTGTTATGCACGGCTAGTGACAACTGCGTTTGAATTTAGACTACTTATGTAAGTATATTTTTGGAGACGTTTTAACTTCGATTTTTATATTCACATACTGGTATTGCTGTGTGTGACACGCGAGGTACCTGCATTTTCCCACGTAGATAAAATATTTGACATGATATTTATTACACTTAAGGGGCAGCTTGTGTCTCTGCCTGCACAGGTGCCCGTTATTGCAGCTATATTCTACTCGAGCTCTGTAATGCACAGTACAACAGCACAGCTGGTAAAATGCAGATCAAGCTGGAACAATATTTGAATGAGTATAAGAAGAATTGTATTATTACCTTTTACTGGGCAATTTCTGAGAATGATACTTTTCATATTTCTAATACGTTACGTTACGTTATGTTTTGCAGTTGGCCATACTTATTAAAGAGTTTAGCTCATTTCGATGTTTAATAAGAACAAAAAAAAAATGGTTAGATGGCAACTATGTAGTTCGGCGTGCAAAATCTCTTAGTGCCTACTTAAATGAAGACTACTGCCTATCGACATTATGGCAGTAATTTCCCCGCCCGACCCGTGGTCCAACTGTGATGAACAACTGGTTGTTCTACTGGAAAGTAAAGTTTCCCATGGTCCAACCATTTTTTTTTGTATTTTTGATTATGACCCGTGGTACAACGGTGAAATTATGTCCAACTGGTTAGACCACGGGGAGATTTGTGCAAACAAGATGTTAACGAAAAAAGAAACATTTATTCATTAATAATATTTTTTGAGGAAATAATCATCGCAGTTTCGCAGTTTGGCAGAAATTGTGTAAAGAAAAAAAAAGTGCATTTTATGTTGAATAAACGTATTAAAAAAAAATCATTTTAATAGCCTCTGCCTAACGCAATTTGTCCATTGCATGCCCAATAGTTATCTGTCCATCCAGTAACTGCAGTTGTACATGTCTTACATAATCATCGTTCAGTATATATTGTGCCCTTCTTTTATTACCGACTTTACGCTTCTTTGGCATAGGTCCCTTGGATAAGTTATCCTTTTCACGAAGTGCATTTAACAACCTAATTAAATTTACATTATTCTTGTTAACTGCCTTGTTTAAGTCGCCATGGAAGGACTCGGCCACATTATTCGTCCTATGACGTTCTCCAAAGACAGTTATGTACCTTTTAATTTTTTTATTTAACCAAACGCGGCTTATGTACTTCAAGAATTTACCCATTTTCAGAAATCTCAATGATTTTACTTCGTTCTTTATATATGTCAATGCCTCATTGATTATCCTGACTGGTAGTAAGGGTAATATGGAACACATTCCGACTACTCTTTTCTCAGGTTTGGACTTTGAATGTCCCAATACCTTTGCCTTCTTCCAAATATTTTTAGTAAAATGCATGTAACAGCCTTTTATCTCTACACGTGGGAATACTTCCAACATTGCGTTGATTGCGGCAGTTTCGTAGTCGCAATGGTATTTTTTAGGCTCCCATTTTGGCAATTGCGCTTTGATAATACGAAGCATTGTGACGTATGTCTCTTTTTTTTTGTCCAAGAGTAGGGCATAAATTAGTGGAACAACATTAGTAACTTTGTTATCACTCCCAATATCACCGTGCAGAGTAAACAGCTGTACGTACGGGTGCGGGCTACATTTGAAAGTGCCATCTCCAAAAAATTCGTCAATGTCATTAATAATTTTTCTTGCTTGGGAGGTACAGAATATAAGGACTTTTTTTTCTGTGTCGCAACCCAGCATAAAATCAAGAAACTGGTCAGGCACTTCAACTTCGTCCACTGTTGAAAAAGTTGTTCTCGATACTCCCGCTGATTTATGCCTCGCGTTATAAAGGGCATGCTTCAGATTATCGAAACTCGGTATACTGTCTATTAGATCTATCTCTCAAATTTGCCTCGTGTCTCTTGTATAATTGTGGCATCGGGACATCTGTACTTGCTGCCTGATTTTTTAAACATACAACTGTTTCGGCTATTTCGTTCTTACCGTAGTTAGGTTGGCAAGAGTGCTGTTTTTCTTTAATTATTTGCATGTCCTGATTAAAAATAATACAAACATTGATATTCATAAGAATAGTATCAACAGTAAAGTAAAGCATACTTCAATAATGTCAGTAAATACTTATAAGGGTGAGTTTCTACTGACGTGAAGCTGGGGGAAATATTTTCATTAACTAATTCTCATGTAAAAAGTCGTACCTTAACTGTAACAGATCCACAACATTTAAGTTTTTTGTACATAGAACACCGCCAATATGCGCCACGCGACTCATCTTTGAAAGCTTTCACTTTATAAAATTGTCGACCTTTTGATAATAAAACATTTCCGCCTTTTCTTTCAATTATTGTAATTTCACAATTTTCCGACATTTTAATTTGGTATTGTGAGAAAATGACAAATTTCCACCCGTCAATATCAATGTTGTAATCATCAATAGACAATTAATCAAAAGAGGTAGTAATTGCATTGCACTTCAGCGTTGATAGATAAAACTTTTCCTGTTTATTACGTTCTATTCCCAGTAGTACAATTAGTTACACCAAGGATAGAACAACTTACTCGAGTTGAACCATTGGTAAAGATATTTCCCCATAGAACAACCGGTTAAACCATGGGTAACTTTACTTCCCAGTAGAACAACCAGTTGTTCATCACAGTTGGACCACGGGTCGGGCGGGGTAATTTCGGCTATTTCAGGTACTCTTCGCTTAATACACCGCCGTCCAACCGCTGTTGGCCGGCAATGAGCGAGAAGTGAGTAGCAATTTTATCGCTCAAGAAACGTACAACAGATGTATAGTGTAGATCCTGTCCGTGTTAACAAAAGAGATGCGTGCAACAAAAGAGATGCCGTTCGCAGCGTACTGTCGCACCAACGCCAACCGTTGTCTTACACTGCAAACTCGCCTTAACCTCAAAATTATTGTTTAAACGCTGGTGTTTATGGACAATTAACTGTATAAGTAGGTACTTAATATTCTCTAACGTATTTAATTCCATATTATGTATAGTAATTAAGTCTTAATTGGTCGGTCAAAGTTAGATCCCCAGAGCTTGTATGCTCTGGGGATCTTTGACCGACTACTATACAATCTACTGTGGCGGTACCACATTCCGTTACTTCAATTATTTTCAAAACACTGAAATGATTTGGCGGGAAACTAGCTGTGGTGAAAAGTGATGATTTATTTGTATCACGTCACATTTAGCCTCAACCCCGCAAAATTACCCGATTTTTCTTGTCACCCAGCGAATATTTTGTCTTCCATTATATATTTTGAAAAACAAATAAAAAACATTACCTTGTTAAAATATTGTTACTAAAGTATTATGAAATGTCTATTCTTATAAAGTCTTTGATTACAAAGTATCATCAATGCCCAACTTCATCACCCATACCGCATACGTAGTTTCTAAGTCTTCAATATAAAGTTCAAAACAATCAAAATCGTTTATTCGCTTAGGAGCCAAACAATACTTGTGAGACGTCGAGATTCTACATGTGCATGTAATGCCAAGTTCGCAATCTATAGGTAGAGCCAGAAAAAAGAATATGGCAATAAAAACTCGCCGCCACTCTTTTCAAATTGCCAATTACACAATGTTTGAATGGTTATAAACTTAATACGGGGGTAAGGTGCTGCCACTTATATACTATACACCATGATAAAGGACTGATGCAAATTATCCATACTAATATTATAAATGTGTAAGTAACTCTGTCTGTCTGTCTGTCTGTCTGTCTGTTACGCTTTCACGCTCAAACAGCTAAACCGATTTAGATGAAATTTTGTATGGAGATAGTTTGAGTCCCGGGGAAGGACATAGGATAGTTTTTATCGCGATAACCGACATCCACGCGGGCGGAGCCGCGGGCGAAAGCTAGTATTATTATAAAGTTGGAACATGAGATTAAATAAAATCAGCCTTAGTCGGTACAACATAGTAGGAGCATCTACTTACAACTAAGGTAAAAACTATATGTGCTTTAATATCGGCCAAAGTTCTGGTAACAAATGAATAAATATAAAATATTAATTCTGATATCAAAAAGAAAAAAAGAATAGCCTGTATTCGCCACGTACAATCTTTACTTACAAAAATCAAATCATGCTCTTAGTCAATGTGACAATTAAACAAAGTGATAACAACATTTACTCAAGCATAATAAAGTAACAAGGAGCAAGCTACTAGATCCATTTTTCTTTATCATTTAAATGTTCATCAACAATTCATCACTTTATAATAACTTCTACGTATAAGATAATTTTTACTACATTTTTAAACTTAATCACTGATAAACTCATAATACTTGTTGGTATCTTGTTAAATGCTCTCACAGAAAGACCCAGAAAAACCAAGATAAATGAATTATGGGTTTAATGTAGCCTAAGATATTGTCCTACTAATATGTGCTTATTACTTGTGTTCACCGTGTGAATGTCACTATTTTTGTGATATAAATGCATATTGTGTTTAACAAACATAATGTTTGCAAATGTAAACTGAGATGCAACTGTCATAATACCTATCTCTTTAAACTTTTCTCTAAGGGAAACTCGTACACCTAGATTGTAAATCGCACGCACTGCATGTTTTAGAAGAATAAAAATTGTTTGAATATCAGCCGCCTTGCCCCAAAGCAGTATACGACATGACGATGTGGAAATAACCGAAATAACCTAGCCTTGCTGTTTTCACATCCGTAAGCTGACTGAATTTGCTAACAGCATACGCTGCAGAACTGAGTGTCCCTGCGAGACATGATGTTTGGGCGCCTCACTGTAACATACTATCTAAAGTAATTCCCAAAAATAACGTACATATGTAATCAACAAAATTAATTGTTTTAAACAGGATTCGTAAACTTATACATTTGGTACTCGTATTTTTAGAAGAGCGAGTTATTAGATCTAAACCAGTCAAGAACTAATGCGAGAGACCTGTTTACATTGTCACAGTAATCATTTTTGTGATTAATTTTGAATAAAAGAGAAGTGTCATTAGCAAATAGAACAATATCGCATATGTTAGTAGTAAAGTAAGATTCCTGAGTCTGGACTTCAAATTTTTCTATCTTTCAAAAATGCAATTATTGTATTTGTAAAGTAATTGGCAAGAAATGCCTATAAAAATCACTTCACTACATATGTATTTTAGTAGTTTATAGCCTGCGTCTACTGTCGAACGATCCTTTGTGAATCCATATTGTTCACTATTCAGTAGAATTAAAATGTGTTTCTAACCGCATTAGTATGGCCTTTTCAAAGATTTTACTAATTGCTGGTAAGATAGAAATAGGTCTAAAATTACTAGTGTCGCTTTTTGAACCGGCTTTAAACTTTTACTTACTGGATTACAATAATGTGTTTCATTAAATTAGGAAACACGCCGGTATCAACACATCGATTAAATATTGTAGCTAAATGTTGTGATATTTTAATTATAATGCGGTTAATTAATTTAACAGAAATACCCAATAATCTTTTTGCAATTAATTGACTTAAATATTTTTATGCTTGTTGTGTGTGTTGTAGCAAAGGTTGTTTATGATAAGAGAAGTAAATTGACTCTTGCTACTTGGGCTTATTCCTCGAGAATGTAATGCATTTGAGTTACTGAGTATGTTGGTCATACATCAATCTGCTGGCAGCTATTTGTTCAGGACAGGAATCTAACTGTGACCGTAGTTTTTTTTATTTATTTAATGACTCGGATTTACTCTTAGATAATGTTGTAAGTTTTCCAAACCGTCTACACTTAAGTTCGAGATTCTTAATTAGTTTATTTAATTTGAATATTTCCTACGTTTTTTATGGCTATGTAACTTAAACTTATTTACACATTTAACACCTAAGAGTTCATTAAGATATTTTGAGTACTTGACTATTTGTCGCCTGTATTGTTTCTTCTAAGGAGTCAATGGTCATATGACCTTCTTGAAGTTTGTGTTCCAGTTTTGCATTATCACTCTGAGTCTTGTATAGAAGTCATTGCAGTCACCAAAACTTTTCACTTTCGCTGCAAGATGATCACGTTGATAATTAATATCTAAGTTTTCGATGTGCATGTCTATCAATTGTTTTTTCAGGTTACCTACTTTCCCATTGATCCTCACAATTTCCTCTTCACATTCAGAGCGTTCTGTCACTATGTTGCCTTCTTTAAATTGTTCAACTCAAGAAACTCTAACTTCAGGTCGTTTTCCATTCTGTTGCCTTACGGGTGATGATGTGAGTACCCATTGTCACAGCTATAGATTTGTCCGCTAAACTCCGGTACTACAACAAACAAAGCTAAGTACAAGAAAGAAAAAGTAAATTCGCCCGGTACACTTATAAACGTGATTATGGATACTATCCCTACCTATATTCTTCCATGTTTGTATCGGGAATAGTTGGTATCGATACTAAGAGGTAAGGGGTACTAAGGGGTAGTGTACCTACCCCTTTCTCATTTTTATTGTTTAAACTTATATAAGATTACAGAATAAATGCAAAGGAAACTTGAAATACAAATGAATTCAACTATAGAATATAATCAAGATTTTAAATTTAAATTTTAAAATTAAAAAGATAATAACCTTTATTGACAATCTTGTTGGTAACATAGTATCTTATCCTAATTTCCCTTATTCCTATTAACTAATATTATATATTATAAAATAATATACACCACGGGTCTTAATCGCGTCAATAATTTAAGGTAAAATACCTTGTTTATTGCCCGAATTATATATATTTATATGATAATTGTTTGACATCGGTCATTACTCATCTTTTGATTGATTGTCTTGCTTACAAGCATAGGCCTCCACAAGAGCTCTCCATCCTTCTCTATTTAATACAAATATAGCACTAACTTTGTCAAAAAATATGTCTTCGTCTAGATTATTGAGCAGTAAAGTGTTTAAATAAATTATGCCTCTAGCCGTTGGACTGTTGCGCACTTGAGAGAGCGCCAAGTTACCGGACAGGCGAACAGTAATGCTGACGCCGTCCTATACCGCGTAAATAGTTATTTGGTACATAAAAATGGACACATAACAATGAACAAGAAATAATGAATTACATGTATAAACTCTCTCCTAAATTATAAAGTATCGAGACCAACTATTCCCGATACAAACATGGAAGAATATAGGTAAGGAATAATCACGTTTAAAAGTGTACCGGGCCATTTTACGTTGGATTTTCTCAACCATGAGTGTGTTAAAAGCTTGTAGGTAGAGGTTGTAGAAGGTCTAGGCTGATAACTATGTATAAGAAAAGCTTTGGTAGAATTGCTACGAGTCTGTCGTAGCTATCGTATGTATGTAAAGCTTGTATATATATTGTTGGATGTTTTGTGTAACGGTGTAGAATGTCAATGTGTTGGACTGTTCGGGAGACTCTTCAAGTAAAGATAGTTTTGGTACAAACTATAATATTTTAACAAACACTTTTACAATCTGTATGACCGTTAAACTTATTATAGCGTGTGCGCTTCGCTGTGGTCTCTGTAGCTCTCTAATGGCGGCGCCGGCGTCCCGTTGTTCGTGCCTCGTTCGCGCGCCGTCGGTCGTACTCGGTGTTTTGGCCCCGCCTACCAGTGTGGCCAGCGCAGCGGCGGCAACATATATTATATAACTACAATATACTATTTCATGTTAGGAATATCGACTACTTGTGTGGTATTTGATTGTCTCAGAACCTAAAGATTCATGGCTAGTTCTACTGAGGGTTAGTGGCTTTAGGAACAGTAACATACTTAGAACAGACTTTGTTCTGTTCAAGAGATGTCACGATGTATTTATTGTATGTGAGTATGTAATTTGTGTGTCTGTATATTGTGTAAAGTCCCTATCAATCAGTTCAGTATTGTCAGGGTAGCTATTCAGGGCTATATATTAATATAGAATAATACAAAGTAACAAATGGCAATCAGCATTATGTTTTCAAATATAGTTCTCTCTGTTTTATAAAAAATATTCTTTTTTTCGTACTATCAACAGAAACAACAACACTGCCTTTGTCGGAGACCATGCTGTTAGAACTACAAAGGCTGTTAATGCTGTTAAAGCCAGAATTCGTCGAAATCCCATTAGGAAGCAAAAAAATATTTTTGCGAGAATTGAAGATTCCCGCTAGGACTCTGTCGCGTATAATAAAACAAGAAGAAGCTCGGTGCTTATCGTCGATATACAAGACATCAGAAGAAGCAGGACTCTGCACCTAGTCACATGACACGCAAGCCTGGCTTGAAACCAACGCTAAAGGTCTTATAAAGTCCGGAACTTTATAAGACCTTTAGACTGCAAATTATGGTCAGTTTTAGGACATGGCTTGCTTTACACGACACGGCGTCATTGAGTCTCTTAAAAATCTTTGGATCAAGCAGTGGCGAAATTTCCCATGGAAACAGTGCGTAAATCCATAGATTCGTGGCCAGACAGATTATAGGCCTGTATAAAAGCCAAAGATAGCCATTTTGAATAGAATACCTATTGTTTTTCTTTTTGTTGAGACTTTAATAAATATGTTCTTATAAGTTTTAGTAATACGACATTACTTCATTAAATGAAATGCATTTTCATTTGTAACAGAACTTATTGCCGGACTAAGTATAATGCTTTACAAAAATTAAAATTTATTTTTTTCAATAATTTCATACAAAACTACAAATAATAAAATTGGCCACTCTAAAACGACAGATGCTTACAGTCGCTCGCCGCGATCGTAAAATTGCCATCTGCCTCTTTAGTATTTTATTATTACAGACAGATAAGACAAATATTATAGTAAGCAGAATCATGCTTTAAAGAGTCCTGCTCGTTCGCATTAGAATATCACAAAGAAGACTTCTATTTTGCACCAGTTCGTCACTTTTATTAGGTAATATTTAGTTAAGTACAAATAGAGAATGTTTTGATCGTCTTCTGTTGTGTGCAACATTCGAGTCTTCGCCACGCTGGCGTAGAAGCGAGCTGATTCACGAGGAGTGCGGGTTCGATTCGGATTATTGAAATCAACTGCGTACAGTCCAAATTTTGCACTAAAAGAAAAAAGAGGCCGTAAATAATATTTCCATCTAATTGTTTATTAGAGGACTAAATTTCAAACAAAGTTTGACAAAAATTTTCGTTTTTCCCGTACACAGCCAAACATATCCAATTCAGACCTTGACTATGTCTGGAAAAGCTTTGGGTTAAGGACCCAAAGCTTTTCACGATATTTTTTACAATTATGACAAGATCTTGACAGTTATGCAAGACCTTGCCGTGTTCATGGAAAAAAGGTCGTGAATGAGGATCCTGTTTCTTTCTAACCCTATTGTTCCTCTTCTTTTCAACATATAACAGTATGGTCAATTTAGAGGCTTCGTTACACATGTAAACATGATACGAATTGTACTTAATTTTACCAAAATAAAATGACCACACTTCTCTTTTATAATTATGTTGTTTGTAGATGGAATCTAACTACCATTAAGATGAGAAAATGTATGGAGGAAAAATTGGTCTCAGGCGGGACTTGAACCGAGACCTTAGGAGTGGGTACCGGCCCGAAGCCTTTACCAACTCCGGCATATCCTATATTTATACAGCACGTTTCTTTGCCCTCACTGAGAAAAAACATTAAGTTCATATTGTGCTCTTCATTGTAATTTATTATTTTAATTATTTATTAATTAAATTGTTTCTGTTATTTAGTTACAAGTTGTGTTCACATCAAGTAGGGTATAATCAAGAAATGCTACAGTTTGTCTCTCATATTTAAGTAAATCGATTATTGAATCTAGTTTTGTGAATAAAAAAAAATAAAAATAAAAATAGTCGAATTTAGCCTCTACATAGTAGGTGACATTAGGATATTGTTATAGACTGCATCGTCATCACCAGCACTTGGACTTGTAGAAATTGTCATCCACGAAATAAAGGAAAGATTTAGTTCTAGATAGCAAGTAAATGTAAGAAATTAGGCATACCCATATCCACCGTACCACTCAAAGTTATCCATTATCGTCCAGGCTGTATACCCTGTCACTGGAATTCCGTCACTTATTGCCAACAAGATCTACAAAGTAACAGAGACTTAAATTTAAAAGAGCTAGTTCTCTTTTACATCACACCTTCTATACCTAATATAAATGTTAGGTATAAAGTTGAACAGTTTCTTTGGTATGCATAACCTTCTTTTATTTAACCAACATCTACGGACGCAGAGTCTAGTGGCCACAAATAATATAACACTATACCTAGTGGCTAAGGGACCGTCTCCAAGGGCGAAAGAATTGTGACGATATTATCGTCGTGGCACCTATTTTTATACACTCTCTTAGAACTTTGAGAACCACACGGCGATGTTGTCGCGGCGATGCGACGAGTGGCTGAGTGCGAGGGAAACGTCATCGTATCGCCGCGCGCTCTTAGATTATACTACTTATCAACTTAAATCCTTGGGTAAACTACGATATTTTTTCGACAACTTTGGAGGCAATTTACTGAAACAATTATATCTGTTCTAAGACAATTCACTGAAATAATTGATCAAGTTACCTGTTCCAAGTGGCCTTTGATGAATTCCACCCTTTCGATATCAGCGAGACCTGGATCGAATATCGCTATGCCATTTTCCATCAAAATGATCTCCTTGACGTCGTAATTTGTGTGCAGCCATTGCAATTCCTCCCGAAGACCTACAGGATACATCTGCAATCATTAAGGGAGTTATTTTATACCAGTGAGGGAGCAAAACGTCCCAGATTTTTTAGTCTTTAATGTACTGTTATTTATAGGCCCAGCTCCAACAAGACCCATTTGACTACTTTTGACTGCAGAAAATTACTTAAAACACTGAAATATACAGCATCGAAGCAAAAATTTCAGAAAATCACAAAAGTGGTCCTAATTGACAACAACTTGAACTCACC
The DNA here is from genome assembly GCA_945859575.2 of Herminia tarsipennalis. NCBI lineage: Eukaryota > Metazoa > Arthropoda > Insecta > Lepidoptera > Erebidae > Herminia > Herminia tarsipennalis. The sequence goes on along the minus strand of OX243849.2, from coordinate 4,283,964 downwards.
GATAACCAATCTAAATCAGTAGACTTCCATGAGGGATTGCTCTCCATTATAATGTTTAGTTCTTTCGAACCATAGAAAGGCCAACCACCTGGTGTTTCACCCGGTTTTGCCTTACGTACTTGCCGTGTTGTATAATAATTCAGGGCATAGAAATCATAAGTACCTAAACAAGAAAACAATAAAATGCAATTATTATTATTAATAAGAATTGTGTGAAGCAAACTACTATTAGAAACGATATGTTTGTGATTTCTGTTTTGAGTTATTGACTTATGCATATTTACGGTCGAACTAATGCCTTTTTAATTTTACTTAGTTTTATATTAATTATGCATACTCAATAAGTGGACTGTAATGTTTTTTGAGTAATAAAGATCTTTATACCAAACCCTAAAAAATAATTAATAAATCAAAAAGCCATTTGCGCTAACGCTAGCTTAAAAAAAATAGAAACAAAAAAACCCTTTAAGTAATAATTATAACGTAATAATTTAACGTCTACGATTGCAATACTTGTATTAAAATAATATATAAGGTATCGTGTTTCCATGTTAAGTCCCCTTTTTGCGAAGGAGAGCTTTGAAAAACGTGTAAGTATATTAAAAATATAATAATTGTTTTTAAACCTTTGCGGTTTAAGCATTTCCCGCGATTAAGTCCCGATAATATTCTAATAATTGAAAACACGAAACTAAATTTTCCCACGTTGAAGCTTTTTGTATGTCAGTCTTTAATTAGTTGCAGACCAAGATCTACTATCAATTTACTTACTAACTAATCTATATTAAATGAAAGCTGTACCTCTAACCAGATCAATTTCTTCAGGAGTAAAGGGAGGAAGTCTCGGGTAAGGGTAACCTTCTCTTTCACCGTTCTCTAGTAATAGCTTCTCAAGTTTCTTGGGCCATCCACCCTCTTTAGAAAAAATGGGGTGAGAGTAACGACCGTTCTGTAAATTATTATAACTTATTGATTCTACAAATCAACAATAGAAATCACTTAGAACAGTAGAAATAGTACTTTAAAAAAAACTCAACAATACAATTATTGCAGTTAAAAGAACCATAACTATATTATTCTTCGAAGATTTTTTTCCTATCAATGTCTATCTAATATAATGATGCTAAATTTAAATAATGCTAACTCTCTGTGCAAAGAAATAACTCCGTTTACGAAAGCCACAGATAAAACACTTCAAAAGTTTCTTAAAGGGGAGGAGAGCGGTCGGACCCCATAGCCCATAAATGTAACCTTTAACAAGATAAATACTATAGTTTATCAATAGCTGAATGTAAAATACCTACCCAGTGCTCCATTGTTAATTCAGTTATTTCTACATCGTCAGGTGTCGCTGGTACGAACCAAAAGAATATGTCTGCTATGGACACCTTACCTGTAGGAAAAAGGTTAAATTATTAAAAGCAACTGTCACATTGCATATAAGATTCAGAATCAGTTTACCAATAAGACAATTTAATGATTGTGCAAACATCCATCCTTTTTTGGCAATGGCTGACAAAGCCATCAAACGATTATAATGAAGTGGAAAATTCGGTTAACCAAAGATTGGATAGAACTGATGTAGGGTCTAATAAAATTTATCATTTTTTGTTTCTAAAGTCCGGAAAAACGCTCATGTGAATTACATAACTCAAATCTGTTGGGCATAAACTTGTGGTTGTTTCTAGTTATAGTGACATTTTTTAAAAAGAATCTGTGTCAAATATAATAAATATATTTGACTTCAAGACATTACATTTTTTTTTAAGACAAAATTAAAGACAAATTTAAAACAAAGTCTTTCTTAAAGTCTAAATAGAAAAAGTGGGTTGCATACTGCTCTCCTAGCTAGGGTATGAAGTGGCCTATATTAAGGAGGATCAGGTTGTGGCCCCCTTTACAGGCTTAGAGTTTCTTAAAACTGCTTACAGGTGAAGCATTATGAGATCTGTAATCCAAGTTATTAATAAAATCAAATGAAAACGTATGTGTGTGTGTGTGTGTGTGTGTGTGTGTGTGTGTGTGTGTGTGTGTGTGTGTGTGTGTGCGCGCGCGCGCCTGCCCGCGTGTATGTGTTGTATGTGTGTCTGTTTAAATGTGATAATTAGCTTAGGTTAGTGATAAAATCATCGTCTCAGTTTCTCCATAAGTCCTATTTATTAAAAAAATATCAGCAGGGATTTGCAATTGTTAGACGGATTCCATAGATCGCGATACTTTTGTTAACTAGGTTATACAGAAAAGGACCCAGGTCCCCACTCTAAGCGTTTTTAAAAAGCTCAGTCCAGGAATTGGTTACAAAAGTAATAGCCGTATCATTACCGTATGAGACAATGTTTAATTTTGGGAATTCGAGAATACACAAGTCATTTATGACAATAAGGAATAGGGTTGGCCTAAGAATACTTCCTTGTGGAACACCGTAACGTATGGGTAGTTCATTGCTTATATAGTCTCCGATTTTCGCCATTTGTGTTCTATGGGATAAGTAGCTTTTGAAAAAATGACATCAATTCCTTCTAGTTTAAATAGATGGGTATCGAGGGGGACAGTGCCATATGCTTTCTTTAAATCCAGAAAGTTTGTTAGAAGTATCTTCTTATTGTTTAAATTGGATATTAAGTTGTATTTATTGCGGAATTTGATTAGTCTAGAGTTTACCAATCGTCCCAGATTTAAAAAACGGGTGTGAAGCACCGCATTCGGACGATAGTTGTCAATTAAACTGCATTTACCACTCTTTAATACCGAAAGTATTATAGCCCATTTTGAAAACAAAGGATATATATATGACTCAGAATTGGTGAGAAAATATTTGTATATCTTCTCAAGATTGAGGGGGATATATTATGCCAACTAGTTGCAGAGTTTTGTTTTAAAGATTGGATTTTTCGTCTGGGTATGTGTTGTCAAAAACTAAAGAACTTAGAGTAAACAGTTTTGGGTTTATGTTGCGATTGACAGTTTCTGTTTTGAATGAAATATGATATATAGCATGTGACCTTGCCATTATACTTGGACCTGTACTGTTCATCATACAGCCTATAAGCCTTCGCATGAGCGATGAGAGCGTTCTTATTGCAGATATATCTTCCGATCTTCGGATCATAAATGTTTGGAGCAGCTTTCAGAATGAAGCCATTGTCACAAATTCCGAAGGCTTCGTTGATAGTCAACCAGATCTTGACGCGGTCGGCGTACAGAGAGAAGACAACGTTGGCGTAGTCTGTAAACCAGTCGGTGATGAGAGGGTTTGCCCATCCACCTGAAATATACGTAAAAAATACATATCATGTTAGGGAATTTTATTTATTTTATTTAGATGGATTGAAAGCAAATTTTATGATAAAAACTTTGCTTCACTTGCTGAAATGATTTTGGAAGGCCCTCAAAATATCCGCAAGAGCAAGTGCGCAAAGGCCATTAAAGTACTCGTAAATAGAGTTTTTGGATTGCTGTGTCTGTACTAAAATACAACTAATAGTCCCACAGAAATGTTAAGTTTTTTGCTAAATCCACTGACGCCGACAGTAAGTTGTTAGAATTCATTATGAAAGAGATGGTTAAATAAGAATACTTTTTAAAATTTAGATTATTCATTATAAACGGAAATAATTAAAGTGTATTTTAATTATGGTGTGAGACATTTTAATGTACTTAAATATAGTTTCTAAGTAAAGAACAATGGTAAGTCATGACCTCAGTGGTGCTCCAAAATTCACAAGAGTTAGTTACTCGTATATAAATAATAGATCCAAGATGCTTCCTTGTGTAGCTCCTAACCACATTTTGAAGCTATTCCAAGGTAATTTTGACCTCCTTTTGTGTGTTTGAAATTAAGATACTTTCTAGTTTTTAAAAGCATCAATATAAAAAAACCTATATGGAAAATTTTATCAAAAGCTTTCACCAAGTACAGCGTCTCGTCACATAATTATTATTTTAAATCATTTTACCTACTAATCAGCATATTACTTATGATATGTTTGTTTTGTGTAAGTTACATAAAAATATAAGATTTATTTATAAAAACATGTAAAAAGTACACACACAGTATAACGATAAAAATTATGCATGATCACGAACAGATTAAAATTTTATTATGCAATTATATAACTTGTGTTTAAAAATTCTTCAAACAATATTGTAAGCCTCTGGTTATTTGAAAACTGCATTGTCTTAGAAAAAAGTTTAATTAAAATTAAAAAAAAACACAACAAACCAAAGAATGTATTTATTGCAGAAGTCGTTTTTGAGATAGGACAACCAGGACAGAACAATACATCTGATTTTTTTTTTTACAATTCCTGTCATCTCTCTCTAGTGCTTTAACTTCATTTTGGTAAATCTAATTTTCTGCTGGTAATGCAGGATTGATTGGTAGAAAGTTGTAATAAATAGTGTGTATCTGTGAAAAAGTATACACTTTTTCAAAATACATATGAATACGTATTTCTGAAAAATAAAATCAGACTTCTGAAAACATTTTTTCACCAAGTTCCAACGGACTGTTTTTTTTAAGAATTAAGAATTTGATATATAAGGGGAATATACGCGAGCAAAGCTGTAAGCGAAAGCTAGTTACATTATAAGAAAAACATAAGCTAATGCATTTGGATTACCAAGATCTTGTAGAGACTGCGGCAGTTCCCAGTGGTATATAGTGACGACAGGCTCGATGGCTTTCTCCAGTAGACCGTCGATCAGGTCGTTGTAGTATCTCTTGCCGTCCTCACTGATGATGTTCGGGAAACCAGACGGGAGGAGACGCGACCACGATATCGAAAACCTGTGTTTTTTTTTTCCTTTATTCAACAAGCTACTATAAATCCTACCTCAGACTTAAAGTGACAAAGTAGCTAGAAATCCACAATATTATTTTTTGACAAAAATCCACTCTAGCTATCCATTCATAGAAACAGAGCTGTTTATATGAATGAGTGCTTTGGTAGGTCCTACCTACTGTGAAATTTACTGTATTTTAATCTAACGCTCATTTATTCATTGTTTATACATCGAATAGGATTTAATTTTTATACAAAGTTTTATATTAAAGTACCAGTTCCAGTCCAACTGGAAAAAGATGAATAGGAAGGCAAAAGAAAAGATGGGTCGAAACAGCTACAGTACCTGTACATATTTAATCCTAGCTCTTCAGCCATCTCGATGTCCCTCCTCCAGAGATGGTAGGAGTCACATGCCACGTCGCCATTGCTCCCATCTGCGACCACTTCAGGGTGTGTGTGCAGCAACCGATCCCATATGCTTTCAGCCTTATCTACAAGAAAACTAGTTTCGACATATACCCCAATGGAGCCATTGCTTGCTTCCGATTCTGCCGCGAGTTTTTAATGCTATATTCTTTTGTCCGCCCTTACCTATTGCTTTGTCAACTTGCCATTTACCTACTCAGTAGTATATGTAGTAGTATTTTGCTGCCTAAATTAATGAAGAATTTGATATTGAAAGTGCTGAACTGTTAAGACAATATTACCTTTTATTTACCCGACGTTTCGATCGAATTGCACCGATCGTGGTTCGTGCCTTTAAATATTTCACGCGATTAAGTCCCGAAATATGTCTAATATGTATAAAAATCGCGAATGTTAAGACAATCATCAGATTGGAGTATGAATCTTGTTTTAAGACACGTCATGATGCTAGCATCACCCGTAACCAGTAGGTAGGTAATATTGCCATATTAATTTCATTCAAAACCACAACCACAGAGATTTTAGGAGACTTCAGTCCTACGCTTAATCCCTAAACCGTTTAACAAAAGTTTTTTAAAAGGTGCCTTACCACTGGCATTCCAACCGCCTTCCACCTGGTACGCAGCGGAGGCAGCTCCGAACTTGAAACCTTCCGGAAACTTGTAGATTTTAGCCCAAGATCTATACACCAACACGCTGGAAATATTAAATGAGATCTATTACTTTGGTCTCCATCTGTTACCGAGAGTACAGTTACAACAAGCGCTCGAGCATCGCATATTCATCACACAAATATTGCTCACGGACACAGACTTCCAGAACGACACAAGTGGTTCAATGTGGTCATTATTTCGTGTCCATGAACAATGTATATGTTGCGTTGCTCAAGCGAGGTACGTATGAGCGTTACCTTCTGTACTCTCAGTATTTTGCTATATCATGCTAGAACCGTTTTAAATAATAGCTGGTATAAGCTTGTATGTTCATTCGCGTCGAATCCCTTAGGCCGTTTGTCCACCGCCATCGTCACCGAATACTAGATGACGGGGCCGAAGTAGCTATACATAAATTACTAAATCCGCGTGTCCACCGCACGTCCGTCACCAGAGCGCTATCATGCCGGCCGCCGAAGTAAACTAATCTCGTTCTCGGTGACGGGCTGGTGACGGCGGGGGTGGACAAACGGCCTTAGCCTACTCCTCGAAGCCCCGTATTGTTTAATCGTTGCGACAATTTAATTTTATAACTTCTTTCACATCATTAATTGTTCATGGACTTTGCGAAGCTTTACTCCTCCATGTCATGTGATGTGACAATAAAGACTCGCATAGTATACGAGTACACTAACGAAGTCCTTTTTGACATTTCAGAAAATATAACTATGCACGTTTCGCTTAACGGCCGTTTTCAATAATCTATCTATCGATGGATTTGGCTATCTATTAGAGATAGAATTTTGACATATTTTGTATAGATCTTATGTCATCGATCGATAGATAGAAAATTGAAAACGCCCGTAAATATTTAATAACAAGCAATCTTAGTTTGTGGTGATATGAAACAGTTTACATCTCGTAAATGGACAGGTGTAGGTCGTTTCTTACCTTAGATCCTCTACTACCTAATAGTTTTTTTGTTGGTACAATAGTCTTGAAAAAACTTTATAAACGTGTTTATTTTTTGTAAGGATAATTACAGAATGACTAGCTAATATTATTATTAGCTAGTCATCCTGTAATCCTCCTAATCAATTTTGGGTGACCAATCTCACCAGAGACTTGCCAACTACGCATGCGATATTATTGTATAAGAACAGGTGTACGCACAGACACAAGTGCACTTTCTAATCCCTCACTCTCATAATTCAATTACAAGACCGCGTTAGAACTGACGGCTTAACATGCTCTCTCAGACGATCTAAGAGGTGTGACATTTTTCAAAAAAGGTTACCCATCTGTAGACAGTGGCATCGTAGCTTAACCTTGCATATATCTGGATCTGCGCCACTGAGTCATGGACTAAGAAAAAGAACGAAGAAAAAGTAAAGAAAGTCGCTGGACACCCATAGTCAGTCACCACCTATATCACTGCGTTGACGTTTGGTGGCGCCAGCGCATCATCACATGCTGACGCAAATGGACATAGAAGCTTATACGACTGCCTCAGTGGCACTGTGGGAATACATACGACTGCTGTGTAAGAGGTAGCAGATTCGATTCCCTCACGGGACTACACTTTATGTGACGGTTGATGCAACCCGTTTAAAAAGTCAAGCCATCCATAAAATTTATTTATTTTATTACAAGAGAGTCATATTTTAAAACAAAATATTTTAATGATAAATTTTATGATTACCTACATTTCAATCATTTTTTTTAAACATAGAAATTTAATAAAGTAATAGGCCCACTGTTACGTGATTTTTGATTGAATCGAATCCACAACCTCAATAGTTTAGTAACTATCCGCCATGGACGTACCCCCGGGGTGGATCAACGATGTCTATGTGTGGGTCGTGAAAGTGAAGTAAGTATGATGGTTGCCTTTTGTACTCGAGGTAGGTATTCTGTGTATTTGGTCTGTGTAATTTATGCTAGACTGACCCCCACCCTCAAATAATCCCAGGTACATCACGCTTCCCCTTAAATAATATTAAATATCTCCCAAAGCCCAACCGGGTACGTCATATTGCCCGTTAAATAATCTTAAATTAATAAAAATAAATAAAAATCTTACCTGTACAAGACAAGACTACTACAATACTTCATAGTGACGACTAAGCAGAGAGATTTATTCACACGAAGTACAAGTAATATGTTATCGCTATGTTAACATCTCATTAATTACCAGTTAATTGCTGCTATAAGAAAAATATTCCTTGCACACGTTGTTTATTTTTTACAAATTGGTTACTTTTAATTATCTGTAGCTTAATAATTTATATACTACGTTTTAGGATTATTACGAAAATAGGATTTTTACGAAAATTCTAGGGCCATTGCAATAGAACGAATAGTACAATCGAAACAGATTTTCGTTATCGTCCGGGCATTATTTAGGATAAACTTTATAATTGTCAAATCAAATAATTCTTTTTAACAAACGTTTCAAATCATTTACTTAAGTAGGTACCTTCTTGTTTCGAAAACTATTTAAACTTACATTTAATTGTGAATGAACATATTTATTCAGAGCTCATTATTGGCAATCAAATTACAATTTAAGGTATTATTCGTCATATTCATTTACGAAAATTTTGGTCATTTTGGAAAAATAAACGTTAATTTATCCAACCAAAAAGTCGATTTGTAATTTCGTTACTCTAATTAGATAAAACATGGCTCGAGAAATGAATCTGAATCAGGGCATCCGTCTGTCCTTCATACTATATGTCAAATGAATACTTATAAAGTATTGGTAACGCGTGTTTGACCTAAGTTAACTTAACCAGATTATCGCAATTATTCTATAAACAGCTGAGATGGTAGCGAAAATCTGTCTTAGTTTCCTAATACGTTCTTTTGGTATCGTCGGATCGATATTTACGAAGACAGGAATTTCGAAAACGTACTGTTTTTGTAATTATCTAGCTACGAGTACATTATGTATTTAAATGTACCTATGTAATTACAATTTCAATACAAGTCTTAATCGAAGGTTACAATAGTTAAATTCCTTCTTTTTGGTAAGAGGAGATATTTAACTCTATCTGCGCATGACCACAGCCGCTGGTGAGGTTTAGTCCTCAAATATTTTCGCCATTAAGGCGCGTATCATGGGCGCCGGCAGCAGGGTGCAAGAGGTGCACTGTCACCCCCCTGTCACTAGCCTTTAAGGCTATTTATTTTGATTTATTGGTGAGAAATTATGTTTAAAAAATAAGATCAAGAATAACACAATGACTTCCGATTACGATTATTTTTTAATGATTTTTTTACCGAAAAAATGTTGAACCCCCCAAAAAAAATGCTGGCGGCGGCCATGGCGAGAATAGTACATAATTATATATCAAATTTCGAAGGGTTTACAATTCTTATAACAGAAGAAACCAAATACTGTTCAGCTAACTAACTGATTACTTAGTATAAATAGAATATAGCTTTTTTACCTTCCCACTGGGACACAGACCTTCTTTCAGAGAAAGGAATATTTTTTTATGGTTTTACGATAGGAACATAATTATGACGTCATAGTGTTATATTCCCTAAAAAAAATAATTTTATAAAAAGAAGACCGATTTGACTGATAGGCAACATCCGTCAGATTATAATAATAATCTACATTGACACAAAAATACTAATTACTAATATTTGAGGCTCTGACTCCTGTTCTAGTTATATAACTATGTTAAAGGAAAGATTCACTGCGGATTTATAATATGTCACTGTTTCCACACAATTTATTCCTGTATAGTTTCACATATTTTGAAAAATCGCAATGATAAAAGAGCACTATTAAACTTTAGGTATATAGACGCATATCGCCAGTCACGGACCACTACTGCCTTTTACGGCTGTTCACTTACTTATGTATAAATATGAAGGTCAAAATGCTTTGCATTCAGGTTTGGATAATTGCAGCACTGAAGTCGCCGGTTCATTTATACAGTTAAGTGCAATACTATGTAAGGTCCACGACCGAGTTATATTATAACCACTAAGCAGTGCCAGATTTAGATTGAAGCGAGATCATATAATTTCTACCGATACCGCTAATGTGCCTCGCGCGTCAGGAGAGGGGTGCTAATAATTTTAATCGATATATCAATTTAGTGCCCCTTGATAGCATTTTGCGCTCAGGGCCCCTAGACAAATGGCACTCTATACGATTAGAGTTTACGCGAATAGAATGACGTCGTAGCGTGTGCAACACTATAAATACGAAAATTGTTAATATGAGATTAGCAGTTGTTGGGTGCGCAACGACGTCATTCTATTCGATTAGCGTAAACTCTAATCGAATAGAATGTCATTTATCTAGGCCCCCAGGGCTCCTTACCGCTTTAGGCGCCCATATGCCCTCCCATTCGCCCTATGGACGGCCCGGCCTTGCTACTAAGTATAAAACCACAAATCACAGAAAGAACAGAAAGAAAAAAACATAGGTTAGACGACGCACAACTTTTTTATAACAATCCAAAAGTGCAGCTTTACATCACGTTTTGCGTTTATAGAGATTTAACTTGTGAGATTTGCTTTGCCGAAGTGAACGTTAGTAACTACATAATATATTATCTCGATGGCAGAAGCATGCGCCGTGTAGTGCCATCAGTCAGCGCGGCCCTTACGACTTTCACATCAAACAGCCAGCTAAGTGGTTAAGAAAAATTCCTGAGCCTGATCATTTCATCTGAGAGGCCGGGGTAAAATCCGAGTAATTCCACATAAGGCGTTTAATGGGTAACACGCATCTAATTTTGAGGAGTTATCTACGTTGTCGGCACAAGTAGAAGCCGTACTTAATAGTCGGCCTCTTTATCCAATGTCATCGTCTCCAAAAGATTTCCTTTTCCTGGCCCCGGGACATTTCATACTGGGACGGCCACTGACGGCGTAAGCTTCACCTTGCTTAGAAGACGACCAATCTACTCAGCTGAAACGTTTCGAACGGCTAGAGCAAATACGGCAACACTTTTGGAGAAGGTGTCAGAAGGAGTACTTAGCCGAACTCCAACAAAGGACGAAATGGCGTAACAATTACGCTTCGCTCAAAGTGACTTAGTAACTCTGCAAGAGGAAGTTGCCGCCATTGTGCCGACGCTTGGGATATGTCACAAAACTGTACCCCAGACCTGATAGTGTGAGTCGCGTAGCGGACGTTCAAATCAGCCATGGATGCTATCAGAGGTCTTTTACACGCATTTGCCCTCTACCAGCAACCGAGCACCTCATAGAAAGTTTTTTTTTTTTCCTATTATGGCGATTTATTATTAATTCCGCCAATGACCAGTCGAAACTAGGTAGACTCGTAGAGATCAGGGTTCTGTGGATGTACAAGAAAAATGAAAAGGTAAATATATTAAATTATATAAATTTTTTTAATGGGAATTGAACAGGAATGTAAAATTTTGAATTTTGAGGACAGTCACAAAAGCAGAAAGTGGTTAGTGGGATTAATTTATAAGCGTATATATATTTATTTAATATAGGTTATTTTTTAAAGTTTAATGTTATTAGTATTAATATAATTACTTAACAAGTATACAAAAGGGGAAGAAACAAAACATAACAGAGAAGTGAAGTCCGTAGGACGGAGGATAAGGTCCGTAGGTAATAAGTCATATAACGAGACGTTTCTTCTCTGGCATTCAAAAAAAATATGGTTTGTTGTGCCCTCATCCAGTCCACACTCGTAGAGAGAGCTATCCTTGACCCGAATTTTAAAGAGAAAGACATTTGTACAGGCGTGTCCCAATCTTAGCCGACATATAACCGAGGTCGCTTGTTTATTGGCATCACTATATTTGTAAAACCAAGGCTTGATGGGGATATCGTGTTGGATGGCTGCGTAGTGTTTGCCTTTTTCCATGCTGGTTTTACTCCAAAGCTCCGTCCACTTTGTTAACTGTCTCGACTTAGCGAGCGACATCAAGTCCTGCGGGTAGGCACGGAAGTGGTCAAGGCAGCCGTCAGATGCTGACGTCAGTGATAGACGCAGCTCTAGCCAGTGCATCGGCTGTCTCATTGCCTGTGATATCCATATGACCGGGGATCCAGACGAGTGAAATCTTAAGTCCCTTACTTTCACACTTAAATAGAGCATGTTTTATCTGCATGATTAATAAAGACCTGCTTCTACTGCGAAATTAGTTACACAATAAGGTTTGTAAACAACTCATGGAATCAGTGAATATTACAGTTTTACTAATATTATGAGACTCTATGTAACGCACTGCTTCCAAAATGGCTATAGCCTCCCCAGTAAAGATAGAGTTAATGTTAGGAGATTTGAAGTTTAAAATAATGTTGTATTTCGGGATCCAAACAGCAGACCCAACATAATTTGAATCCGCCATTTTAGATGCATCTGTGTACATTAACATCCAATGACTCTAGTGCTTATCTATAAAAAAGTTTAATTGGTTGTTGGCTTCTAAGAAATTTTTACCTATACCTAAGTTTAAAATAATGCTAGGTTAAAAAATTAAAGCTTCATATGGGATTTCAAATAATGGGTTGATTTTACATTGGGATAGTGGAAAAAGGAGCCTAATATAATTAATGAAGCTGTTAAATATACATGGGTGGTCATTGTGGGTCCAGTATGAACCAGAAGAGATGTAGTTTGAGAGTTGGTGTAATTTAGGTATCAATGGGTGTGAAGAGACTTGAAGAATTTTATATATAAATCTATCTGAGAGGTATTGCTTTCTTAGGTAAAGGGGAGGGTCGCCACACTCTACTTGGAGAGCGTTTATAGGTGACGACTTCATGGCACCTAGGATAATACGAAGACATCTTGCTTGAATCCTATCTAGGCTAGTAAGAGCAGCCTTGTTACATGGTTCCAGCAGAAGGCACCCATAATCAATATGACTCCGGATCAAAGCATTATATAGGAGTTTCTGGCAGTACGGATGGGCGCCCCACCATGTTCCTGATAGTTCTCTCAGCACATTAACAAAGTGTGAAAGGGGGCTTTCACACTTTGCAACAATATTGTTTATATGCTGAATACCATTTAACTTATTATCCAAAGTAAAGCCTAAAAATCGAATTGAGTCTTTTTGAGGAAAAAAATTGTTGTTGTAGGAGATTTCAATATTAGGAGTAGTTCTACGTCGACTAAATACTACCACAGAGCTTTTGGAGATGGACAGGGATAACCCATGTTCATCCAGCCAGCTATGTAAATAGTCGATCGCGGAATTTAATCTTGTGGTTGCCTCTGATAAATGATTCACTGAAATGTACAGGGCTAAATCGTCTGCATATTGTAAAACGTCGCAAAAAGAATTAACAGAAAGGTCAAGGTCGCTTGTATAAACGCTGTACAAAAGAGGGCTTAAAACAGAACCTTGGGGTAGACCCTTCCAGATAAGTCGAGGAGAAAGAAGTGACTTCTGCGGGCTGATAAGAATTGTTCTGCCTATGAGAGAGTTGTAAATAAAATTTACCATCTTCTCTGGCACACTCAGCTTTTGCATTATCTGCCTGAGTATAGGAAGAAGTACATTGTCATAGGCAGAAACAATGTCTAGGAATACTCCTCATAGAAAGTTAAAAGACATGGAGTCGACGCCTGACCTTCACCTTACCACATTAAGTTGCTATGTTCATTTTGTAAGGCGCAACAAAATCGGCGGTACAATAATATTTTTTTAGAAAAATTTACCTTCCTTTTTTATACTAAGCAAGTGCTGTCAATTAGAATTGCATTGTATCAAGCTAATTATTTCGAAATTATTAAAATATAACTCTAACTAAATCTAAATTGTAAGCACTAGGGAACAAAATAAACTAACTTGTTTAATAAGAATATCGTTTGATTGGAGCGTCCAAGCTCCAGGGTCTCAAGATTAGACAATTATTATACTCGCCTTGCGAAGGCGAGTATAATAATTGTCTTGCTGGTCTCGGCTTGCTGGTCGCCTTCGGAGACGGTTTTTGCTTTTACGAAATAAAGATGTAGATATGAGTTTAAAAAAATCAACAACTTGAATGATCTATTATTAAGTTCCGGAAATGTGGATAGATGTATACTTGTTCTTCTTATTTGCTGATATATGCGAAATATTGTGGAACATAATTTTGGCAAATAAAAACACATAGATATTTCAAAAGCTCGTGGATTATATTTTAAGTAAAGCTACATTACACTATAGGGTAGTAAGGCGAGTCAAGTACGTAACAGTTGTTATTTCTGGATGACATGAGGATGTAGCCGTCTTCTCCCCAGGATTCTCCCCAGGAGTTCTTCACGATCCAGTAGTCCTCACCATCACGATTACCGTAGCCGACTACTGTCACACCATGGTTAGGATGAGTGTCTTCGCTGGAAAGTGAGGGAATATTCATGAAACACAGCCGTGTACGGTGCGGGAAATTATAGTTTTCATCATGGGGAAAGGTATGGATGATCATTATAAACTACTTTTTGTGTGCTTTCTTGGTACTCCAACATACTAAATTTCATCTAATAGGTTCAGCGGTTTAAGCGTAAAAACGTAACAGACAGACAGAGTTACTTTCACATTTATAATATTAGTTTGGAGTTTAGATGCTAACGGTATTAGACGCATATATACTAGATACATAGAAAACTTACCAAGTGAAATCATAAAAAAGTCCATTAGAATAATGCTTCATGAGTTGACCGGCGTGAATGGCAATAGTTACTGGACCATATTTGTAGAGAGCCACCTTCATCGCGTTGGGATTGCGCGGCGTGACTTTAGCGAAGCCTTTGATGTTGTATGTCGTGGTCATGTTTAAGATGTCGCAGAAGCCGTCCTGGGGAGGAGAGAAAGAAAGAAATATCTTAAGGGAGAGCAGCGAATGAGATAACAAGTGGGAGTAGGACTCGCGTGAAACGAAGCTTTTATCAAATATCCATATATTTAAATTTATATGACAAATTGACACTTGTTTTGCTCTGTCAAAATATGCAGCTTATTTTTAGGGGCATATTTTTTGTTGCTTTAATCAATAAGCTTGATTCTTTTACAGCTTCAAGAAACCGCATTGTATCCCTTCATCTTTTTTCATACTAGCTGTCCCGCGCAACTTTGTCTGCGTAAATGTTCCCCGTTTTTGCTACATTTCTCATTGCTGCTCCGCTCCTATTGGTTGTATATAGCCTGTAGCTTTTCTCGATAAATGGGCTGTCCAACAGTGAAATATTTTTTTTCATTCAGACCAGTACTTCCTGAGATTACCGCGTTCAAATAAACAAACAAACTCTTCAGCTTTATAATGTTAGTATAGGTTAAACTCATAATATTACTTACGTTTGCCGTGTAAACGCCATACTCCCGTTCGGTGGGAATTCCATTCTCAAACACATACCGAAGAGCGCCATCTAGCGTGCCACCGTGGCAACCCATATTCTCATCCCTGCAAAAGGATACGCAAACGTTCATAAAAACTCTAACAGCCTTGTGATAAAATATAACAAGGTATATGCAGGCTGCTTTACCTGGTAATCACAGTAGTACGAAACAAACGATTATGTTACTCGATGGAGATGTTATTACATTTACCTCAATTGTGGCAGTGACATTAAATCTATACATAATATACCTAAGAGATATTTAAAAAAAACTTATCTGAAAAAGACGTTCTTTAAAATAAAAACCGGCCAAGTGCGAGGTAGACTCGCGCACTGAGGGTTCTGTACTAACTTATACGTACCTATGTAAATAGTTCGATCATGACGGTAATCTACACACATCAAAAGTGTCTAGGGATCAACATATATTTTTGCAATAACTTTTCTCCTGATTGATTTTTTTTTTTTAATTTCTTTAAGGATTCATCAAATAAAGTGTTTTCGTTTGTCACAGTAACGATAAACCAAGTCACCTTTGCATTAATAAAGAAATTTGCCATTTTCCTAATAAAGGGATTTTTGACATTTGAACCACTAACATTAAAGTTCGAAAAAAAGACTGAAATAACAGTTTTCTTTAAAATTTTATTGGGTAACTTAAACAATTAATAATCCGTGTTTCTACCGCGAACACTAACAACACAAGAACATCGGTTTGGCATACTCAAAATGAGTTCATCCAAATCACGCTGTGGAATGGCCGCCCATGTTCGTTGCAACAACAAAAAAAGGTCTTCTTGCGACTGGATACCCTCCATATTCGGCAGAGCTCTTCTCTGTAGCATATCCCATGCATGCTCAATCGGGTTCAAGTCTGGCGACTGAGCAGGCCAGGGCAGGACATTGATGTTAGCTGCGGCGAGAGTCTGTCCTACAACTCTTGCGGTGTGCGGTCGTGCATTATCATGCATTAACTGAAATAAGGGACCGATTTGCACTTGTAGAGGAACGATGACGTCTGATACAATCGTCTCAGCATAAATTTGAGCGTTGAGGTTGCCTCTGATCCAAATTAACTCAGTTCTTCCGCCGATCCAAATACCCGCCCATACCATGATGGTTCCACCACTATAAGGATGGACTTCCTGGCAGGATTTTAATCGCTGTTGGCGTCCAGGGGTTCTCCAGTGTCGTATACGTCTTGTATCCGGTCTCATACCAAAACGAGACTCATCAGAAAAGCACACGAAACGCCATTGTTCTTCTGCCCAATTTCTGTGTTCAAGAGCCCATTGATATCGAATCCTACGATTGTGCATTGCTATAGGTGGTACCCGTAGCGGTCTTCGGGAATGAAGGTTCACTTCATGCAAGCGGTTTCTGACTGTTTGGTCGCTAATTAAGTTCCCTGAAGAGTGATGAAGCCTCACGGCTAACATCATGGCGGTTGTTGTTGGACCTCTTCGAGTTAAGATTTGAATGTATCGGTCTTGTCTCCGTGTGGTGCAGCGATACCGTCCTCCATGGCGCTCAGCCACGGTACCAGTGCTTCGGTAACGTGTCCAAAGTCGACTGATAACACTCTGACTTGTATTCAGAGCTAAAGCCACAGTACGTTGCCGGGAACCAGCTTCTATCATTCCCACGGCTCTGAGCATTTCTTCCCTGCTTAAATGACGTCGCCGCTCCATAATAACGTTGGTTTTAATCAGTAGTAGGGAAACAGTAGCACTAATAATGTCTTCAATGCGTTGTATGTTTTTATAGGGAAAATATTGACAGCTGATTTTCATCTTTTACTCGAATTTGATTCACAGTTCCTGATTCAAATTATGAAATGCACCAAAAAGGATCCATATAAATTTATAAAATCATAAATTTATTACAAAGCCACATCTCAATCTCAAGAAATCCGCATAAAAATGCTTGATCCCTAGACACTTTTGATGTGTGTATCTCGACACACGGCACTGTATCCAAATTGCAAAAAGGCGACTCACCGACGGTGGTTATACGAAGCATTTTTGGCTACGGTACACATTGCTAGTAGATAATACAAAATACAGCTTTTTGGTTGACTTTTAGGTGTACAAAGCCCTACACGCTTATTAAGTTGTTTATTTTTGTTATTTTGTATGGGTACAGGGTGTTTTATCATATATAAATAACCTTCCGCTCATGGCTTCTTTACATAATACTACATAACTTTGTATTAACAGTCTTATAAAAGATTTATTATATTAACCCTTAATCACCTTCCACTTGTTTTTGGAGTTATGACCTTAACCACCTACAGACTATTTTACTGGAGTAAAATCGTTGTTCATGGAAGGCCCTAAACTTGATAAAGAAACATCGATATTGCTCCGGAGTCTCTTAGATGTGTGGTAAATGGTGGTGTGACAAAAGTAGGTGGTAGGTGGAGAAGGGTTAATTTGTGAATTTTTAAGAAAATATATATTACGAAGTTATTTGGTGTTATGTAAAGAAGCCAAGAGCGGGAGGTTATTAAATTGTAGGCTCAGTAATTTCAGAGACTGAGGGGTCGATTTTTATAAAATTTTCTGAATGATTTAAAAAAAGTACATATTTGAGAGCCTTTCATTTGTTTTCATGTTACACCATAATGTTTTTATAACGGATTTTCAATTTGTTGTTTTGCTCCTAAAATGGCCCTCATGTTCAAAAGTCAGACTTATAATAGATTTTCCTGCAATCTATAGGTTACGAACTATCTTTTGAACGAACTATTTTTTCCAAAGTATAAGGCTCAGTAGCTTCGGAGAAAAGGGGGGGGAATGGTTTATTTTCGTGGTTTTTCTTAAATAACTTTATAACCAATTACTTTTAAATTAAAAATATACATATACATATATATATTAGTAATGCTTATAACAAGCCCTTTCTGGACCTTACTGTAATCCCCCGGGAGGTGTATTCTATTTTCATGGTTTTTCCTAAATAAGTTTAAAAATTACGATATTAAAATTATAAAAAGAATATATATTTAACATCCTTACAACAAGCCTTTTCATTTGATATATTACACGGTACAGGTTGGGAAAGTTTTTTTTTTTTTTTTTCTAGTTTAAAAATGGCTCTCAAGTTCAAAATTCTTCTATTTACGTTATCCGTTCGTGTTTGGGTCACAGAAACACATATGTGTTACAAATTTGAACTTAATCGGTCCAGTAAATTCGGTGCAAATCACAAAGAAACACGAGTGATCCTCTATAAGGGTTCCGTTTTTTCCTTTTGAGGAACGTAACCCTAAAAAATAATTATTATTTTCAAATTTTGACTGTGTGTTTGAAATGATTGTTATTGAAATTAATCAAGACTCTGAATGTCGTAAGTGTATGATAGAAGCTTCCAGATAAAATGGACGCAACTTACGTCCAAGCACAATCCACCAATGACTGCTCGCTGAGATCTAGTAGCCTGTCTCCATTGACCCTGGCGATGGCACCTTCAACTGCTGCGATCGTGGCGAAGGCCCAGCATGACCCGCATGATGCCTGGTCTAAACAGCAAAGATAGAAATATTAGACTTCACACATTTACTGAATAATGTTTCTTTTTTTATGTTATTATCTTATTAAGCCTTATCTCAACATATTTGTTTTCTCCCATCACCTCCGATTCCGATTCCGACAAACCAAATTAAAAAACTGGTTCCGATAAAACCACCTACGTAACATCTTTAAAGTAATGACGATATACGTCAACCAAGTCAGCAAAAATTGTGCGTTTTGGCAGCTTTCACAGTTTACCCTGCGTATACGGTAAATGTATGACCAAATTGTGCCTCTCAAAAAGTTCTATAAAAAGTCCGCGACAGCCCTTCCCTGTCATATTACAGAGAATTCTTGATTTAAATTTATATCTTAAGAATCCTAACAAAATAGAAAAGCGCGCTTGCTTAAAAGTCAATGGAATTTCCCTCATGATGAGCTTGATCATCCCCATGGTTTGGTTAATTTAAGAAAAATATACTATATCTATTTTTTTTTTGTTAATTAATACATAAGAAGGTAAAATTGTGTGTATATTGTGTATGTATGTATGTTGTGTGTATAAATCTTGACTGAAATCTTTGATTCTAATCAAAACCAATAAAACGCGACATAATTATTCCGTGTCCAATGTCTGCTAACTAGTTAATTTTGATAAAAATTAGTATTCAGAGTTGATAAAAAACCGGGCAAAAACATGTCGGACCTCAGTGTAAGGTTCCGCCGCTGTTTCTACAAAGAGATGCACTACAAAAAGTGCGTATCTTTGTGGCACTTACGTCCTTTTATTGAGAAGCGGAGTTTTTTTGCCAATTACTCCTTAAACGGTATATCCAATCATATTTAAAATAACTTTAGTTAAAAGTATTTATTTATTACCTGTGTCATTTTTTTTTCATATTTTTTGCTGATGCGGTTATAAAGATAAGGGGGAGGGCACAATTTTTGCAACTTTCGGAGCTATTATTTCCAAAATTATTCATGTACCTAATCAAAAAAGTTTCTTAGAAACCTAAAATGTTTTTAAAAGACCTATCGAATGATTTACCACACATTCGCTAAAATAAATTTCAGCTGCTATTACATGTATGGAGTGCCCCCCCTTAGAAATATTTATTTTTATTATTTAACTATCGAATTAAGTAGCGGCTTTTACACAAGACATCTATATTCCAAATTTCATTCATAAGGCAATAAGGCTTTAAAATACGCAGAGGACGGCGCTACCCGTACTCCGGTGAAATACAATTTAACACCCTTAATCTAAGATATTTCCTTCACAATTTCTCGACTCAAGTTTAAGGTAGGTCCTGACGGACCTTGAGTTTGGCAATTGTTTTCTCACCTCAAATGAGAAAATGTTTCGACTGGGATTTTTTGCAACTAAGAATACAGATTTTGTTTGAGTGACGTTGAGTCAAGTCGAGACATTTTCGAGGGAACGTCTTGGAATACGGGTGTAAATCTTACTTTTAATTGGAGTGACAGAGCCTTCAATCCTCAAGTCAAAGTTCTCTGGCAGGTCTTTTACTAAGTCGTCGACTTCTTCAAGGGTGTGAGGAAATTCCTGAACGTCAGAGGCTAAACGCTTGGAGATGAAAGTGCCAGTCAAGTACTTAAGCTCTTCAGGAGTCCTGTCCGAAAAGGTGTTCAGCTGCAACTTGAAGCCAAGTTTTTGGCGATTGTGTTCGTGGACCATTCTAGAATTAAAAGTTTAGTGTAATATGAGAAATTAATAAATAAGGATTTACAGCATTTTAAATAGGGGAACAGAAACTATGGCACTCTGTTTTTAAATAGTGTGACTTCTTGAAGAAACCAGCCTAACTAGCGCTGTTTACTTTTTGGTAGTAGAATTTTACTTCTTTAAGTCATCAAATCATCAAAAATATGTGTTCACCCGTACACATATTTGTCCTGGATGGAAATTAAATCCACGACCTTTTGCATGGCTTAGTCGTCAGGATCACTAAACACAAGATCAAGATCCCAGACAATTTACATGTAGAAATAAACTACAAAAACTACTGACTTTTGTAAACTTGAACACAATTCTTCCGTGAAATGATGATGTAAACTCATAACTGTGTTTCAATTTAAGGGCACTGTAGCAAGTGTTATTACTGAAACTAACGAACTGATGTCTCAAATGAGGGGCCCGGTGCGATGACACTCAGATCTTTGCCAAACCAGGATTTGGGTGTCACCGACCTGCTCATCTCTTAATATAGTAATATAAAAAAAATGAATATTACATACTTCCAATTCTTTTCGAAGATTGTCTTGCGTCTCAGTTTCTCATTCTGCTCGTATTGCTTGTTATGGTGGTATGAATAGGTCTCGAACCCGATGTCCAAATCCCGAGGGAGATCTGGGTGCAGTAGCAGCATGTCGGTCTTGAAGTCCTGACCACGTTGCTCGTAATTCTTGCAAGACTCCTCTGAAAATATAATAAATAATAAAAATAAATAATTTGCTACTAACTTCCTGTAGCTGCGATCCCAAGATGAAGTTCGATCAATATAAATAACCAAATTTTTTACACTTTTCCTTAATGTTATTGGGGTACCATTAAAGGTAATTTGAGGCAATTGGTTCCAATCTATTCGTGAAATCATCCTTCGGTTTCCAACAACGATTGTCTGGGTTTTTGACGGATTAACCTTTAAGCAGTGGTTGTTACTCCACTGACATATTCGATCCCAATCCGAGTTAATAATCGAAAGCTCTACTGGTTGCTGTCCCTGTGGAACTTGTTGATAGAGCGTAATATGCCAAGAAGAATATGAAAATCTAGTGTTAAATGCATCACTAAAGTCAAGTAAGGTAAGTACGGTTAGATTTCATCATGTCATCTGTAACATTGACGGAGTAGTAACAGTACTGTGGGCAGGACAGAAACCAGACCAGACGGGATTTAGAAGACAGTTTTGTGACAGAAATGCACTAAGTTGAGAATGACCAAGTCGTTCAATTACTTTAGAAAGCCCGAGTTACAGGCCGATAGTCAGAGAAGGACGAAGGATTTGTTATTTTAGGAAAAGGCGTAAATTGGGCTTCTGTCTATATTCGTGGAAAGGAACCGCTAGTAATGGAGGATAAATTATATTTCACCAAAATTGAGAAATCAAAAATATATGATAACTAAAGATAACTAAGTTAATCTCGAAAGTCACTGTGAGATAACACTTTCACTGATGTTTTGGTTCTAGATGCACACAATAACACTATTTTCTATTGTAAACACGCAATTATATAAGCAGTTTCTACATCATTGATCTTTTTGATTTCATTGATGAAGATGACATTTACAATTTGCATTTGAATATATATCTAACCTACTAGGGTTAGAACCGATTCAACTTACTAAAGTTGAATCGGTTTACAGTTTCTATTTTTGTTTCGTTAAATAATATTAAGTGGTAATGTTTGGTATGGATGAAATGTGATAAGTTTAGTTTTGGAGAAGTCAATTTCGAGATTATGGTTATTGAGCCAGGTTACTGTTTTAATTAGAGTGGTTTAATAGTTAATAGTTATAATGTTTTCGCCAGAAGTAAGTATGGATATATCACCAACAAACAGCACACTAGATTCCTCTATGTAATTTGGGATGTCATTGATATATATGAGGAATAAGAGGCAACCAATTACACTTCCTTGCAGTATAGATGCGATTATTATTTTCATGTCTGATCGGATTTTTGTATTTCATTAATTTTACTATTGAAAAATTCTATCTCTACTTGATGTTTCCTAATTTTGGAGGTAAGATGTGAACCAGTCTTGACAATTTCTTCTTATCCCTATTGCGTGGATTTTATTTAACAGGACATTATATTGGACTTTGTCATGTCTATTATTATACCAACAGCATGTTTCTTATGTTGACCGCTTGTTGTAAATATTTATATACGGCCAGTGTAGTAGATCAGTTTTGCCTAAATCCATTTTAACAATCGTAGAAAATGTTATATTTTTCACAGAAGGAGAAGGACGCGAGTGCACCTGGCTTTCTCAAAGGCTTTTGATGCTGAAGGCATCGTTGATACGGTAATCTGCATTGATCTACACTACACCCAAAGAAAGTGGCGACAATTACTTATCTATACTAATATTATTTTTATTTATTTATTTCAATTCGGAAAACCAACAGCTACAACATTTGTGGAAGAAAATGACAGAATACAAACAAAAAGCCAATTACAGGTCTTCACTTATAAACAATTGTATAGGGAAGTTATGATTGTGTACGTTACTTTCACATACGTTAAAAAAAAAAGAAAATCTTAAATAGTACATACTGTTCACATATTTTAATCAAAAAAATCAAGGCTCCGCCTCGCTGCTGAAATGCTTGTAACAAACGGGTCCAAATCGCTTGTTTTACAAATTTTATTGAAATTACGACTTGCTCGCACAAGGAAAGAATTTTGTCTGTAGTTAGTGGAAACCTTAGGTATATTTATAGGAGGGTTGAACCTTATAGATTTAGATGGAACATTTAGGCTATTTTTTTCCAAGAGGTTAGGACAATTAATTTCACCTTATAAATTTTTTATTATAAAGGTGCAATCTGCTATTTCACGGCGTTTAGCAAGAGGTAAAAGATGAAGTTTTTTGCACATTTCCAAGTAGTTCGCGGAATGGTATGGTATCTCTTGATGGTAGCAAATTTACTTGCTAAACCGTCTTTGTATAGCTTCTATACGATCTATGTAAATATTGTACATCGGGTTCCAAATGTGAGAAGCATATTCAAGATGGCTTCTAACGAATGTACAGTACAATATTTTAATAGTTTTCATTTGTTTAAAACATTTAGATATTCTCATTATGAAGCCCAGAGATTTAGATGCCTTGGTAATAATTGAGGTAATATGGTGGTCAAATATTAATTTGCTGTCGTGGTGATCTCCAAGATCTCGAATGTGAGTAGTCTTGGGCAGCGTTACGCCATCTAGGTTTATAACTAGTAGGTATGATGCTACGTTTTCGAGTGTAGCTTACCACAGAGCATTTAAGAGGGTTTAGGTCGAGTTTATTAATTTTGCAGTAATCTTCTAGACGCTGTAGGTCATACTGCAATCCAGTCATATCGGCAATAGATGAGATGGAGCGAAAGATCTTCATCTCGTCAGCATAGCATAGCAATTTAGATTATTGAAGACTCAGGCTGATGTCGTTTACATAGACTATAAAAAGAAGGGGGCCCAGCAAAGACCCTTGTGGGACACCACTAGGGATATAAACCCAGCTAGAAATAAAATTGTTTAGTACAACTGCTTGGGATCTGTTGCCAATGTAAGACTCAAACCATCTCAGCAAGTCGCCTCGTATTCCTATTCCGTATAGCTCGGATAGTAGGATGCTTTGATCGATTCTGTCAAATGCCTTGGAATAGTCCGTGTACACGACATCAACCTGACTACCCTTATCTATCTCAACTGAGATGTACTATACGGTATTCGGCACCACTTTTAAAATTTGTAGGAGTATACCAGGAGAAGTTAGACGGCGTCCATACTATTCCACTCATATTAAAGTCGCCGATAATTAAAAAATGGTCATCGGAATGGCTTAGGACAGTTTCATTAGGTTTTGACAGAAAGTTGTGCAATTGGTCAGTAAACGAAAGGCCAAGATTTTGCTTGCACAAGTACACTACACATATATATAGGTTGATAATATTATGAGAGTTGGATTTTTTAAAACGAATATGTAACCACAGATCTTCTGCTGTCGTCTGAAATAGTGACTGTGATGAAGCATGTAGGTTAGTGCGCACTGCGATCAACACACCGCCACCTCGCGATTGACCGGTCAAATCACAATCTCTATCCCGACGCCAAACCACATACCTGTTATCGAATATCTCAGAGTTAGATAAGCCATCCATTAGCCAAGTTTCCGTGAGCACAATTATATCATATGAGTTAAGACACACTTGACGGTAAAAGTTATTTGTTTTTGTGCGAAGTCCACGATTATACATAGTAAATGTTTAAAGATTGTACGTTAACACTAGCCATTGTAAATAGTTACAGTTAAACAAGAATAAAATGCATTGTAAAGGATAAACAAGTAAAGATTTCGTGGTATAAAAGTGGACTGGATATTAATTAATAATTGTGGGTATGAAAATAATAATTCCGTGGAGCTCAATGAATACTTTTCAACAGACAAATTGTCAACCCTTATAATAGTAGATTAAAAAAGTTTCATATGCAAACTCTTCACGATCGACGCTTTTATTTGGAACATTTTTTTTTTCATAAAGTCATGAATGGTGTAAACCATTGTACGTATGTTTTACACAATATTTCAATTAATGCAATACCTTTGCACAAAGATTTTACATGTTCCGAGGATCCAAATTATTCAACAAAATAAATAAATTAATACCCATAACAAACTGTAAGAAGATAGAATGCAAATCTAAAATACGTAAGCTACTACTCGAACTAGACTATGCGAAAACAGAGGATCTCCTAAACCTGGCAGTGTGATTTAATTTAATTTGTAAAAATAAAGGCGACAAGATACATCATTAAGTAAGACGTATTGTAGGTATAACTATATGTACTATATTAATATAAATATATATATATATATGTCTCAGATGCACACACACACACACACACACACACACACCCGCACAACACACACACACACACACACACACACACACACACACACATATTCCCATCCACGTTGAAATACATCATGCTGACAATATTACCATAACTTTAGTATTGGGGGTCCTGGAGTTCCGAAATACAGGCCAAGGCTTAGTTTGGACTCCAGATCTCCC
This sequence comes from Herminia tarsipennalis, assembly GCA_945859575.2. Taxonomy (NCBI): domain Eukaryota; kingdom Metazoa; phylum Arthropoda; class Insecta; order Lepidoptera; family Erebidae; genus Herminia; species Herminia tarsipennalis. The sequence continues at coordinate 4,258,432 of OX243849.2, read as the reverse complement.
GCAAATTACATATTAAGCCAACATTTGTCAACATAGTTATTAAAACTTATGTAATTTGTGGAGATAAATAAATTAATTATTATATGTTCCCCATAACTATCCTCGGCACAAAATTAAGAATATCTTCAAAGTCCTGTCCGTTAAAAGCAACCTTGGCCTGCAATCGCCCCTCAATAGAATTGTCCATAAATATAATACACTAGCTACACGTATACCCGATCTGGATGTATTTCATGATAATTTCCGCAGTTTTAAAAATAAAATAATAAAGTCACAGCTTAAGACTTCGTCCTAATCGACAATCACACACCTATTCTTAATCAATCCATTGTTTCTCGTATTTTTATCATAGTTAAAGTTAATTTTAGATTTACTAACCATACAGCTGATTTGTAATTGTGTGCTATGTACGCCGTTATTGTCATGTACATCAGGAATAATACGAACTGTAACTTAATATTAATAAGGTTTAATGTATGTGATGTGGCTGTACTTTAATAAATAAATAAATAAATAAATAAACAGGCGTGCGAAGAGGTAAGCGATAGTGGGCCAAAGGTGTAAGTGCGAGCAAGACAGGTGCTAGTTCCGTAAAAGCCACAGTGCGATAACGAATACAACAGCGAGGTGTGAACATCATTAGCAATGCAAAGGTGCTAAATCTTTTGATACAGTTCAACGATACAAAACACTCGTAGTATAATGATATTATATAAGAATTAAGAAATAAAAGAAAACAAGGCAAGACGTATTGGTTTATAAGGCATATTAAATGATTTTGTTTAAATCTTGCTCTTTTTTGATAAGAAACACTTTAGCATTTATATCCTTACGAACGTGTATCTTGCTATGCTTTACCCACACAAACTCATATTTTTTTATTTTTAGCTAGGTTCTTTGTTTTAGTTAGTAGTTGCTTACATTCAATGCTTAAATGATCGTTTACATAGAATCGCTGAGATTCACGATAGCCGATATCGGCAGTCGTTAGATTCTTAACATATTTATTTAAAAAACCTACTATTATAGACTTATCGCTAGAATTGAATGAAGGCACTCTCAAAATGTAATTTATTTGAGCTCGAGGACAGTTATAGCTAACTTTTCGGCCGATAGCTTCCAGTATGGAGAATAGGTTTTCGTCTCTCTTTTGAGGTATTCCCTTAATCTCCAAATTATTCATATCTTTCAATTTTGTTACGTCGCTTTGTAAAGTTCCGACTGACTCTTGAAGCTTCTCAAAACTTGCAACCTTGTTTTCCATAGTCACAAGCCTGCCGTTGAATTGGTCCAATGTTCCTCGTGTCAGATCACATGTTAGTTTTGTTCGCTTAACTCCTCTTTAATAGTGTGGATGTTGTCCACCAGTGTAGGTAGACTGGATAACTGTAGTTTCATGCCTCGGATTTCGCTCAATATGGTTTCGAGGGATGCGGATTCGGCAACAACTGGTGCAGCTGAAGGTGCTAGTAGGCGTTCGAGAGCCGGAGAAACGATTCGACGCATAGGACATTTCCATTGTTTTCGTCTGTCATTACCGAGTCTTCTCCACCCACTCTCAGTGATATTAGCGCACTGGAAGTCCAAGAATTTCTTGCATTTCCTGCACTGTATTCCGTCAGTAAAACTGGCATCACAAATTTCGCACGTATGCATAGCGGACGATAAATAATATTAGTTGAAACAATATTTGAGGCTTGTAGCGTACGATACAACACCGTTCTGATAGTTGAGTTATGAATGCAATGTAGAAATTAAGATAGATTATTGACGATCTACGACTCAAGCAATGCCGCTAACCGATCACGCACACACACTCACGCAGAAATCTCATAAAATACTCGTATTGGTTTAAATTTTAACCGATTTTAGTTTGTGATATTGTCGATTTAAAGTATGAGGATTATTCGTAGGTGAATTGTACTGACACAGTCTAATACACAGATATTACGCATAAAAGCTAAGTTTGGGGTCACTGTTGTAATATATGTGTCCAATCTCACTTCACTATGTTATTACTGTAATTCACTGATTTGTTTTTATTGATAACTTTTGTACACAGTTATCAGGCGTTTTACTGCAATGCAAGCACTTTTGGACTGTAGGATGTTAATTAGTTAAATTTATTTTCAAAAAAATATACAAACCTAATGTTTACATTAGGCAATGTTGTCAGTGTATATAAAGCTGAAGAGTTTGTTTGATTGAACGCGGCAATCTCAGGATCTACCGGTCTGAATTGAAAGTTCCTTTTTTGTTGGGTAGCCCATTTATCGAGAAAGACTATAGGAGCATTAATTAAAAATGTTGCAAAAACGGGGAAAACGTACACATACGAAGTTGCGCGGGACAGCTATTCAATTATAAACTGCATGTGGCTCTAAATCCGTGCTATTTTGTTTACCTACCGTAGTAAATGTCCTAAGTCATCACCAACTTTCAGGCTACATTTTATGTTTTGACCTTTATCTTTAGCCAACGTTTCGATGGTAGGTACTGAATTAATACTTCCTTCAGTACCACCAGCCTGTTCTGTTGAGAGTGTTTGAGATACCCTAGGACATTTTAGCAGGACAGAGAACTACGACACCACCTCGACACTGACAGGATTGACAAGCTTCAGCGATTGCATGCCGAGTCACTCACCCTTTCACAGTCGGCATCGAGATCCACGCAGACTTTGAAAATCTTAACACTGTCATAAACACATCACTCTGAGAATCGAGTATAGAAGCCATATCGCACTGTGGTTTAAAATTCGATTCTATCGCAAATTAATTATAAAAAAGTACGCTTCTTTATTAATAAAATTACTATAACGCAACAGTTAGAAAAGTAAAGTTACTTATGCTTTGTAGTTATGACACCTAAGTGAACAGAAATCTTTGCGCTCTTATTTTTTTACGCTAATAAATAGTTAATAATTTCAAGTCAATTTTATTAATTGTTAGTAATAAAATACTGTGTCTTATGGTGTTATTGTATTTTTTTGGTGTTACTTATTATGATGATTGCAGACAGTGGTACGTTTATAAATGTAATACTTGTTAAGCAATTATCCTTTGAACTGAAGACATTTTATATGTAGTTATGTCTAAAGGTTTTTAAAATAGATCAAAATTGCCAGGCTTTATACATTATTTTATTTGAAAGGAGATTCACTCTATTTAACAAATTCAGAAAAAAACATGTTTTTCCTCGTGGACAGTATTTTATTTTGATTTTTTACTTACTGTTCAAATTTAGGTACTTATTTAGGAATTTAGGTATTCGTTTTAGGTTTGTTGAAAAGTGGTATAAAATGTTGAGAATGGTACGGGTAAAACATGATATCTTTGTTCTAAAAAAGTCAAGGAATAAAATACATTTTGGAACACAAATTAAAAAAATATGAAATTAGATATAGGATGATGAAAATGCCGAACTTCGATTTTTGATGAAAAATAACAATTGATCGAAGTTAGTTAAGCAAGAACTGAAACCTGGGATGTCAAATTTGTAAATAAAACTACAATAGGAATTCATTCGTGATAAAATCGACGTACAAAGAGACGTAGAAATATCGGTGCACTGCAATCAATCTCAGCCTAGTCTTGGCAAATAAGCATTGAGTAAGCAGATTGGTTGCTCGATGCCAAGTCGGTTAGTCTGGCATCGACCTCTAACTCTCCACAAAAACCATCTACGATTAAGTGCTTTCTACCTTTCCGAAGACAGAGAGGTGCAGTGCCAACCAAGTGCAGTGAATTATATGCCGTACTCCACTGCAAAGATCTCCATGCCCGATAGAATCATCGACGCGTCGACGATGCCCTGCGTCACCTACCTCGAGAACAGTCGCGACGTTGACACAGCTATTCAATGGCATCCTCCACACCACTCGGGTGGCGCCTTTTGGCCTGCTGCTTTAGCCCAGGAAAAAAATACTAAACAGTTAACGACCCATTACACTGCTTTCGACTATCATGAAAGTCTTTAAAAAGGTTGTGGCTGCACGTAAATCAAACAACGCCATTACGTACATAATCCACGTGTCATTCTACTAACTGCGAAACAAATACTACGAAAAATGAAATCTAAAAAATATATATCGTATCTACAGTTTGATGTTTGATTGGTAAGCTGTTGACAACTCATTCGATCGATATTGATAGGTACCTAGGTAAATTTGCACAATATGTTTAATAATATAAGCTGTTAGAGAAAACTTTTGGTGTCATCTTTATCGTATATTTTTACATACATAATCCCAATTAGTTTCAAATATTATCATCAATTTACTGGGTATTAAAAACTTTGAAAACTTTTCCGAACCGAAGCCACACATCTAAACTTTCACATTTATAATATTAGTATAGATTAGGATGATGATTAATGTTTTGTCTACTCTAGTGTATTATTAAATTTGGGCAAAAAATAAAGACAAAACGTTCGCTAGGCTACGACGCGCGACGATGGCGAAATAATAGGTACTCAATGTCTCTGTATTCCAACATAGTTTCGTCCTAGCGATCTTACCACAATAATTGTTCAAGCGGTTATGAACAATACATCAATATTTATAGACTCTAAGTGACAGTAGTCTTAGGTAATAGTAGCGTCGGTAATGGTTGATAACACTAGCTTAAATTATATTAATAACGTATTATGAATAAGGAGCTAACTTATTAGTCTTTTGACATATTTTTAACTTCACTTACCAGTAGATGTCAATTCTTCTTTGGTAACGGAACTTATAAAGTTGTAGTAGTTGGTGACAGTATGCGACGCTATCTCGCCTTGTTGCACGTAGTACTTCTTGACGATGTGTCTGTGTTGAACAAGAAAGTAGTAGAAGTAGGTACTTATTGTACTGACCGATGACAGCACTAACAGGTTCAACGATCAAAGGTTACGGAACCAAAGTCGTAGAGGATTTATTTTGCAACAAAAAATGTTTGCAAGGCAGGTACCCCGTTTTCGGCCGTATTTAACCCCTCTAGGAAAATTTTAAATATTTACCTACAGTACCGGAAGTCGGATCTTTTTTTAGGAAATGTCCTTAATTTTTTAAATATTTTTTTAATTGCACAGGCATTTTACTCAAAGACTACTCAATAAATATTAATGAAATTTGGTGAAAAGATGTCTAGTAGTAGCCGCTACTTAGTTTGATAGCTAAATAATAAAAATAAATATTTTTATTATTTCATCTCCATACATGTAACAGCAGCTGACAAAATTTTTATTCAGCAAAAATCAACGTATAGCACATCATTTTTTAAAGGTTTCTAATAAACTTTTTTGAATAAGTAATATTTTTGGAAATAATCGCTCCGAGAAGTTGCATAATATGTGTCCTTAACTTTTGAAACGTGTGACCGAAAAATATGAAAAAAATACGAAGGTAGCGCTTAAAACTAAAATGATTTCGGACATGATCGGATACACCGTCGTTGAGTTATTACTGAAAAACTGCGTTTCTCAACAAAAGGGCGTAGTTGCTATGAAGATACGCTCTTCTGCTGATGCAATTATTCAAGGCTGCGGAACCCTACACTGAGCGTGGTCCGACATGCTCTTGCCCGGTTTTTTATTTTTCAGTGAATTGCTTATAATTTTCAAAACTTGATTTTTGTAATATCATCTACATGCTGTTCCGAATGGAATGACACCTCGTTCATAAAAATTAATGGACACCAAGTACTGAAAAAAAAATGACTTGAAAAGCACTTGTTGACCAGACTACTAAGGACATTCGCGTTGCATCATTACAAAAATTTCGGCTAGGTCACACGGGCTTTGGTCAATAACTTACTGCACAGGTAGATCATATCCAGAATCAGTCTTGAAGACGTAGAGTGTCTCCTCCTTGATCATGTCCTTCTCGAACACCTCGCTGCTGGTCCAGATGTCCACCACTTTGTCAAACAGATTCATCGTTTGACCTGCAAACAAATATTATTTTAAAGAATAATCAATTAGAAGAAAACAGACATACTAAACATACCATGGCTTATGAGTAAGCGCAGGACGAAGAGAACGAGGGCAAGTGTAGTATAAGAACTACGGTTGCCCTCGCTTTGCACCTTTTCTGTGTGTATGTATGTGCCAGCCATTGTGAAGACCACGCGAGGGTAGTTGAAAAACCATGCGCCTCACAAAAACATTCTTAAGCTGCCATTAGTCGACTCGTTTCCACGGTTGGTTTACGTAACTGTGTTGAAATGTCTGGTATATATATCCGACTGATTACCTCCTGCTTTAGTGACCCTGACTACTAGGCCGGATTTCGTGAGTTCAATTCCCACCAAAGATAAATCTTAGTGATGAGCACACAAAAAAATATTTTGTGATAACATCCCTCCCTTCCCCTAAACCCAACCACCCCTTTGGGTTCGCCTATGCTGTGTCTATTACCTACCGGTGAATGTTAGTGTTTCAACATCAGGCATAAAGTCCAGCTGTTCGTCCCAAGACATCATCAACATACACGTCAACGTAGATGACATATTTTTTTCGGACGTGGGAAAGACCTGTAATTTAATAATAATATTTAATAATAACTACCAAAAGCGGTGCTTTAGGAGGGCTCGCGAAGCTTTTTGCCAGGTAATAATTTTTAAGACAGTTGTTTATAGAGCTATATATCTTTTAAGGTTCATTTCCGGGCATCGCGGCCGATCGCGAGTCGCGCGCGGCTTACGACAAGCGTCTGACGCGCGCGGCCGATGCGACAATGGTCAGAGTATGAGAATGTATGGTGCCGTTTCCGAGGTAAGCGACAGTCGCGCGCGGCCGACGACTGTCGTAGGCTGCGCGCGCACTCAGAATATTGTCGCATCGGCCGCGAGCGTCAACCGCTTGTCGTAAGCCGCGCGCGGCTCGCGATCGGCCGCGATGCACGGAAATGAACCTTTAGCCGCATTTTTTTTAAATATGTATAAAATAATATTTTTATATTAGATAACACATCTAGACATAAACTTAAATTACTATATCAAAGCCCAAACTTTTGTGGTAGCCCAGGTTTGGGCTACCACAAAAGTGCATGCATTGTGGGGTAGTGTTAGGGCTCGCTTCGCTCGCCCTGATTATCTTTGGGTAACTAACACAGACCTGATGCTAAACTAGGTAGAGCCTGAGCCTACTATGGTAACCAGACGATTGTTAAAAATCAGTTTAAATGAAATTTTGTATTAAATAGTTTTAAGTAGAAAAGACAAAGGATAGTTTTTATCGCGATAACCGACATCCACGCGCGTGGAGCCACAGGCGAAAGCTAGTTTGTAATAATTCTACAATTACATCAATGAATCCTTTTTTTTTTTAAGATTACTTGCAATGTGGGTCGCACATTACTAGCCATCTGACTAACCCCTTCAGCTAAGCTAAATTGCTTGTGTTAGGAGTGGGTTCACGTCGGTAGTATAATGGGTAGGATTCGAAACCGCGACTTTAACCATTAGACTACCGCCGCTTAAACTTTTTTGTATATTATGTTATCAATGTTGTACCTTAGATTATCACCTATTTACTTGACATACCGTTAACTCGTATCCTTCGTCGCCATAAAAATATTTCTTGTTGGTGCCTCCGTCGAAGTCAATACGGGAACGATTGTTTTCAGCGCTGTACCTGTTTTGCACAGAAATAATATATGTAGAGGAGATTTGTAATATATTTATAACCTCACACTCGTGGCTTCATTACGTTATCAACACTAAATAACTTTGTAATATTAGTTTTTAAAAATATTTAATAAATTACCTAACCCACCTACGATCTGTTTTTGGAGTTATGACCTTAATCACCTAGAGACTATACTACTGAAATAAAATTGTTATTTATTGTGAGGTTTAGGCCCTAAATCTGAAAAACAAACAAAGATTTTACTCCGGGTTCTCACTGACGTGTGGTTGTGTGACAAAAGTAAGTGGTAGGTGGTAAAGTAGGCGACCGACGAAACAAAGCAGCTAATTAAAGCAATGGATGGGGCATATACTTAGCCAAGGTCCTATTCCGAAACTCTTCCGTAAGGGACACCCTCATCTCCGGCTATGGACCTACAAGACATAACAACGTGTGATTTTTTAGTCGGTTCGAGTCCGACATACCCACCTGTCGTGCCCTCGACGGGTTTGGGTCCGTGGGGATTTCGACACACGAAAAAAAAGGAAGATTGTAGGTGGTTAATGGTTAACGTGTATTTTTTTAACCTAATATTACAAACGAGTACAAGTCACACGCATATAAAAATAACACCTTATATATTACTTATCAAATCTCATCTTGGTATTTCTACTAGTAAAAGCAACATCTAATTCAAAAAATTTTTTTTTAAATAAAAAAACTTGCTATGTGGGATTGTGGTCCCACTTTACTAGCAATATTGTTAACCTCTCCAGCTGAGCTCAATGGCTTGTGTTAAGAGAGAAGTAAAATTTCAAATATGTACATCTGGGTGAGATACGGTCAAGTAGACATGCGCAAGACTAACCGAGATGACCACATCCATATCAAGAATGAAGACGTTCTAAAGAATCTAAGCTAATGAAATAAAAATAATAATAGTTCTTAGTATTATCACAGAATAAGTAATACTGTATTATTACTATTTCTGTACATATTTTATACTAATTATTATAATCTGTCCATATGTCAATATGATTAATTAATTTATTATCAAAACATAGACACATGACACAGAGCTTTTTGATGCACGTTATTATGTGTATACAGAGGGTGGCGGTGTTCTTGTCGCGATTAAAAAACACATACACATAATTCGCCAGGAGTCATGGGATTCTGAGATTGAGGATCTTTGAGTATAATTATGTTCCTGCAAACGACTCTAACTTAGGTGTACAATTAAATATTTGCGTCTATTATTTACCGCTGGATCTACCTACTTAGTCCAAGTGCGTGCTATGCAATGCGTCTGTAACATATGCTGTCAGTAGCCGATTAAAGTTCTGTACGCCAAAAGAGAATCCAGCTGACTGACCAAAAGATTATTTATTTATTTTACTAATGTGACGTAATATCAAAAATGAGCCTTTTTAAAGTACTTACTTTATTTGGCGCCGGTTTTATAATATCTGTTAAAAGGTACTATAAATAATTATAACTTGGGCGAATATATTCTTGTTTCATTATTTGTTATATTTATTTATGACCTGACAGAGTAAATAAAAAACCCTGTCTTCTTAATGCTGACGATTTATAAAATGTTACGCCCTATTAACGATGTACAGGATGCACTTGCGCTACAATCGGCCTTATAGTCAGTTAACAATTGGTGTAGGGCAGTTTCCCTATTATGCATGCTATTAAATGCAAATAAATGTTGTGTAATTTATTATACCAAGAAGACCAGAAGCTTCTATTTAATTTCAATTTAAATAGTCACAATTTGGAAAGAAGGGGCGTCGTGAAAGATCTTGGTGTATTATTTGATGAAAAGTTATTTTTTTACACCCAGTACGCCCGTACAATCAATAAAAGCAATAGTCTGTTTGGCCTTATAATTAGAACCACAAAAGACTTCAAGAGCCCGCTCTGCTTGCTATATCTTTATTGTGTCATTCCAGAGTTTAATTCGTCCATCTGGTCCTCTTTCCACGCTATTCACTCAGAATGGATACAACGAGTCCAAAAGAAGTGTCAACATATTATGTTATCGACTGTGACTTCACCGACTGCTTCCATCTGACAGCAGCAAACTTCAAAAAATCCGATTGCAATTACTTGAAAGCCGTCGTAAAATTAGTGATCTAGCAAATCTTCACACAATAATACCAACTGTCTACTTTCCATGATCAATTTCAATATGAAATTTAGACGTTAAAACTTTTGAACAATGGTTGCTTCGCTGGCGCGGTGGATGTTTGTACGACTGCTGCGCAAGAGGTTACTTTGTGTCTATAAATTATATGCTTGTAGCCTTTACAAGCATATAATTTATAGACACAAAGTAACCTACCCTACGATAAGGGGCTTGTACTCTACTGCTAGAGTTGAAAAGTTAAGTTTTAAAGAAAATAAGGAAGTAATCGTGAACTGAAAACTCTCAGACATGTTCCACATGGGAATGCTATAAGGTTGTACTAACATGCGCGGATCCAGAGGGGATGGGAGGGGGCAGCACCTATTGCAGACTCGACTGAAACACATTTTTTTGGGTATTTTGGGAATTTTGACAATGGACCGGTGTCAAAACTTAAAAATTTGCGGCGTATCAAATGCACCCCCCAGAATTATCCACACTCCCTTCTTTTCACGGCCCGTTGAGTAAAACAACGTTTTGGATCCACTCCTGACTACACTAGTGACCATGAAACTACTTACCAGATCTCGAATGGACTTTTTAATGTTGTTGAGAAGTCCAGCTTTTCCCCAAGGAAGTGATATTCAGTCGGCCATATTATTTCATTGTCTTCATCGCCTATTAATAAAATACAAAAATATATAGCGATTTAAATATTCCATTTCCACACTTAAAATACTACAATTGAATAGACCCACATTGACGGGGAAATTCGATGGAGGCAGTCTCACAAAACACGGGAACATAATGACCTTTTAGAACCAAGTGGATCGAGGTTCCGTGTCTGTGAGCGATGTATACGTGTGCGTTGCTCGAACGCACGTTATATGAAGCTTTCTCTACAGCCTCAGACTTTCATAGGAGTTGCATTTTGTAACCTGAGCATATAAAGTACTTCGATGTTGACTACTCTCGCTAGGTATTTTGTAGTCATGTGCCACCAAGAGGTCTACTCTAATTCAATAATGAAGTTTTAAGTTAACAATCAGGTATAATAAATAATAATAAAAAATACATAATTTTAAGAAGATTTTCACAATAACTTACCTAATATAGCATAGCCAAATATTAAATTAAAATGCAGGAGCAAAACGAAAGCGGCGGGAACGACCGCCATTTTGTTAGACTAGGAATAAAGGAGTGACCTAAATATTGCATGAATCTGCCTTTTATACAAAAAATAATACTAAACCTTCGTACACGCTGGTGAATATTTTTTTTCTTTTCGCGGCGGACATCGTATGTCCAACTATTATATTAAAAAGTTTGTTTCATATTTCGATTTTGAAGAAAAGCTCAGTATCTCGGGGATTTTTAAAAGATTTAGATCGCAAACTACGTTATTTTTTTTCAGAAAATGATCGTAGCGAACCTGCAACATTTTGGTTCACATTTGTAACATTTGACATGATCGTTAAATTATACCAAGCAATTATAACTTATAACTAGCTGTTGCCAACGACATAACTTTTTAAGAAAACTGTACAGCCTTTAAATAAATATAAATAAAGAAAATATATCTAGCACATCACCGAATGCACTTTTTTTTTTTAATTACTTTTTTACTTACTTACTCCTATAGTTTAGTTAATATCTTTGGTGTTTTTTGAGCTATGACAACGTTTTATACGTATATGTCGAATAGCGAAAACCCCATTTTAAATCGGATCACTAACTTTTGAGAAAATCGCGAACATACAAACATACGCACGAAACAGAGAACCACCTTTTTTAAGGCGGTTCAAAAGTTGAAAACAACTGTGTTAGACCAACAGGACAGTCGTAGAAAAAAATATAAGTTTATGTACAATATGTGTACATCCTAACAACGCTTTCGATATTTTATAATAATGTTGATAAGATAACTTTATAATTAACAAATATTACTTTAAATTGGCACATTTATATTAGTTGGTGTGCACTGATTATTATAATTAGGCGACGACCATTAATTAAGCCATAGTTTTATTTTTATTTAAACAGTAATTATTGTTTCACCTAATCAGGCGACAAGGCAGTGCCCCCGCCAAAACGAGGCAATAAAAGCTCAGGGCACTAACTACCTTTCCTCGAAGCTTTTCGTCGTATTTTTGTACCCCTATAGATATCAATAATTCAAATCAATTTATTTACTTAGGATGCAAAACAACACTTGTGATATGTCGGGATTCTAGAAGTACATGTAATGCCAAGTTCGCAAGCAATAGGTAAAGCCGGAGAAAATAATAAGTTTTTATCATTATTGACATGCTATAATTTTAGATATTTATTTAATTCAATGACATTATTTTGACAAATATTAGTGACAATAGTTTATATTCAACGAGCATTGATCACAATGGATTAGCGGACGGGCACGCTTTCCTTTTCTGTACAGAATTTTTAGAACAGGATAGCCAAAAGGAAAATGCTAACTTTATAAATGTTAAAAGAAGATTCTACAATGAAAAAAATTAAAGCAATTTTTAGAAGTAAGCTACTTGAGTGTGACTGTAATCTAGGTATCAATACATTTATTAGAAAAATTGAGAATCTGCACTCCACTACTTACACAAAAATGAATTTAAAAATCAATGTTAAGAAAATTGGTACCAACACCAGCAAAGAAGTTTGTAATATAGTGAACAATGCTCGTAAAAACATTAATAATAACTTTTACAAAGATAACTAAGTAATAATAAGTTTATTCAAAATCCTAGAGATATTGCTAACGTTGTTGGTGAGGAATGTAGTACCAGTAGGGGAAAGAGTAATTATAATCCGAAAATGGCTAGAGACTGCCTAGTACAGTATACTGACAGAGTTCTAAATGCTATGACTTTTGATCAAGTTATGCCGTCTGAAATTTACAAATTGGTGAAAACAAAGAAAAATAAAAAGTCGTTTGGCCCGGATGAAATACCACCTAGCATAATAAAAGACAACATTGATATTTTAGCTTACCCCATAACAGAACTAATAAATAACTGTATTAGATAAGGTACTTTTCCTGACCAATTTAAGACAGCCAGAGTTTTCCGCTATTTACGAAGTGAGAAAAATCAGATACCGGTTCTCTCTAAGTTACTTGAAAAAGTTATTAAATCTAGACTTGTCAGTCACTTGTACCGTCAAAAATTTTTAACTCAAATAAATTTGGTTACCAAAAAAGTGTAGGTACTTTGGATGCAATTGACTCATTGGTACTTTGCAATCTAAATGCTAAACTAAAAGTTGCAGGCTTATTCCTAGACCTTAGTCCTGCATTTGATACTCTGAAACATTCCATTCTTATTGATAAGTTAGAGCACTAAGGCATACGAGAAAATACACATACTGTGTTCTTTTGATCTTGATTTGATATGATTTGATGATTTTCATTGAAATCAAAGCAGTTTTATCCTGGGTGAGGAACGAACCCACGACCTCTTGCGTAGCAGTCGGATACACTCCCACCGCGCCGCAGAGGCAGTCAAAATAAAATTGATGTTGTTGTTGTTTAATACAATTTTTTAGGTGTACAACTCTCTTTTAAATTGGAAATTATAGGTGATATAAGTTAGTAGTTCGACTAATACAGTAAGTAGTGCGTGCTATGCAATAAGAACTTTTAAGGATATTTTATCACTTGCTCAACTTCGTACGGTCTACTTCGCTTTAGTCTAATCCAAAATTAAGTACATAATCAAATTTTGGGGAGGCCGTTATAAAAATAATATAAGTGCTGTCTTTGTTATACAAAAAAGAGCAGTTAGAACTATGCTCGGCATTGACCAAACCGAGTCATGTAGGGAGCATTTTAGACGGCTAGTCATTTAACAGTCCCATGTCACAACACACAAGTTTGAAACTGTAGATGAGAAAAAACATAGAATTACAACACGGAGAAAAGATTGACAGTCAATCATAAATGCAAAACTTAACATAGTTAAACAGTCATCTTATGTCCAGTCTGTGAATCTTTTTAATAAATTACCGACTGAGCTAAAAGATATTAGTGGTGTTAACATATTTAAAAATAAACTTAAGACACTGTTACTAGAATAGGCCTATTATACTATTGATGAATTTTGCAATGATAAATAATGAAAATATAATTTAATAGGTACTATACTATTGAATAATTTTAATGATTTAATTAATTGATTTTATTATTGGAACCGATTTGACATACTAATTAGTGATATGTTAAGAAATAATTTGTATTCGTATTATATTGTATATTTTTATTTCTGTGTGTGTGTGTTTTTTTTGTGCATATATTTTTTACATATATTTCGATACAAATGTTTTTTGTAATGAAATAAATAAATAAAATGAAAATATCTTTGCACCATTCAAATTCCTTCCAGAGTATAACTCTTTTTTTTTTGGCTTCACAACAAAGAATATGTAGCATGTCCTGATAAAAATCAGGACATGCTACATATTCTTTGTTGTGAAGCCAATTGTTAGTTATCTTAAAAAAAAACTGTTATTAAATATAATCAAATGTCTTTTATAGCATATCATCTGCACCAATCAATTGGCGCTTTTGAAAATATACAGAAGTCATTTAATGTATAAGGATCCAAACTGATTCTTTATCTGTCATCTCTGTGATCAGACATAATAAAATTTGCTTTTCTAAATTAATTCTGTTACGTGAAAAATAAACAGTTTAGCAGTCATCAAATGTGTGGCCCGAATTATTAGCGGCCGAGTTTAACAAACAGTGACTAAGTAAATTGTGAGCTATATTGTGTGAAAACTTAAATACAAATTCGTGATCTTGTGCAGTTATTATCGGTATACCCACAACAACTAGTAAAATAAAATAGCACTGTTGCTTGATATTAGAAATTCATCAGAAAAGTAGTTGCTAAGAAAATAATTATAGGCGTTTTTCAGTTTTGTTAAGCAATTTTATGCAGGTCATTTAAACTGAAGATTGGTCAGTAAATTTCTAGAGGTACTTTACCAATTGATAGATTTGTGCAAAAGAGATCCATACCTACTCCATCTGAAGTGCATGACATAATTATAATAAATCAACACCTACTGTGAAATATGCCAACATTGCCAACAAGCCAAACTTTGCCAGGCTTTGCTTTTCTATTTTGCTAGCTTTGCTTAGTAACTTGTTGGAACTCGTCAAAAGAGGGCATATTTAGACGTAAATTATGTGAGGTGGCGAAAACACAGGTAGGTTTACTTTGTAACCTTGTATTTTTTTCGGTTTTATGGAGGAAAATCTCGTCTTAGACGGGACTTGAACCCGCGACCTTAGGAGTACCGGCCCTAAGTCGTTACCAACTCCGGCACCGAGACAAGTCCGCCAAAGTCGAATTTAGCCTCCACATTATACAATTTTATGGCAATCGTGACGCCATCCATCGCGTGCCTAAGGAATTTGTACGGCTCTGTGAGTTTCATTGCAGAAACCATTTAAACACAGATTTTTGATGACCCTATGGCTGAACATTACTTTTTATAATTTTTAAAGCATTTTTATGCTAATCAGAAATTATGCTATTTTTTTTAAAGAATCCGGATTTATTACACATATAAATTTAAATGTATGGAGGAAAAAATCGTCTTAAATTTTAATTTGGTGTCTTATCCAATTATTCAATTTACGACTTTAAAAAAAACGACGTTAAAAACCAAATTATGATAAAGGCTACTAATAAAAAATATTCATAATAATATTTAGCAATTTTTTAGGTTTTTTTCATATACGAATTACTTGACTTGATCTCTATTACGTTAAAAAAAAGTTCATTATAAATTATTGATTTTATTAATTAAAACGTGAAATATTTATCTCAATTTTTCTTTTCACTTATCAAAACATATATAAATTCTTTGTAGAAAGGAAAAAACAGAATATTTTTACCATGTACCAACCCTAGCATTTTTAAAAGGCGAAACGTAGATTGTATAAAAAAGTGAAATAAACATCAGGGTATCATTGCCCAATCATTTTAGTAGAAAACTTTTCATAGTGGCATTTACATTCCTAAAGTATACGCCATCTTTACCATAGTTCTTAAACTGGTTTTTATGTCATTTTCATAGGGCATATTTGCGTCATAAATCAATGTAGGTAGATTTGGCTAAAACACCAGATGAAATTGCCCGCTAACAAAATCGAACAAATATTAAATTAAATGTTTATTAATAAACTTAGCTATATTAGCACATGCACACGATCTTACAATTGTAGCTGATGAAGGAAAATACTTACGTCTCCATAAAAAAGTCGTATTAAAACTGAAATTATTCGAATAAAGTGGGCAATGTTGGCATGTTTCACGGTACCACTACCATTGCCTGAATATGAGCGCCGAAAGTTTTGCTAAGAAGTCTAAACAAATTAAAAATACTTAAAATGTCCGGATCGCAAGTCAAATGATAACGCACCACTGTCCTTATTGCACAGATAGTTTCTCCCGGCAAGTGCATTTCGCAAGTGACATCTCGGATAACTCCGACAACATAATTTTCGAAGAGCTAAAACAGAATTTTGATAAAAGTTACACGAAACAGTCAACAAAATACTATTAGATGTGACCAGCATTAAAATAGACACCAAAAACATTAACAAAATCTCAAGTCCAGTGTTGACTATGTTTGTCATGATAAATTTTCTCTGATTAAAAAAACTCTCTCTAATATTTATATAGTGTTTTTTTTGTTGTTAATATGACATGTGTAATACTAAGTTTTAAATGTTGAAAATCTTTCTTTCTATCTTCGTTTCTTTCGAATTCGACGGTAGATATAATATACTAGCTGTCCCGCGCAACTTCGCTGCGTAAATTTTCCTCGTTTTTGCAACATTTCTTATTGCTGCTCTGCTCATATTGGTCGTAGCATGATGATATATAGCTTCTTTCTTGAATTTTTCAAATCGGATCAGTAGTTCCTGAGATAACCGCTTCAAACAAACAAACTCTTCAGCTTACAATATTTATAATATATTTAGAACGGACAACACACATGTCAATGTGTGATACTAAGTTTTAAATGTTGGAATGGAAATCCTTTCTTTCTATATATTACCTAAATGTAAGGGGCCTGCGAACCAGAATCGAAAATATTTATATGAATCTTCTGAATAATGAATACGATTTAATTATTTTAACTGAATCTTGGATTAATTCAACAGTTTTTTATCACGAAATATTCGACGGTAGATAAAATATATTTAGAAGGGACGAGGAGTCAACTGTCTTTGTCGATAGAAAGGATGGTGATGGTGTTATTAAAGCAGCTTTAAAAAATATATACTGTTCTTAGAAGGTCTACATGGGTATCACGATGCGAAGACTTATGGATTACATTAAAATGGGGAAATTCTCAAAAATCAAATAAATCAAATATCTGCACTGCATACGTCCCGCCACCAATAAACTTGGAAAGTTTTGATAGTTTACTAAATAAATTTAGTCAGATTTACAACACATACCAAACAAGACTCTATACTTTTCTTCCTGACATAAAATCGGATTACGATAGTGACACAAAGATACGATTACGATTCTTAGACGAAATTGAGTTCATTTACTGGACTTACTTTTAACTAACGCACCTACCTGTATAAATATCACTGAATCTAGTAATTTAGATATATATAATGTGTTTGATATAATTGAGTAGAGTAATAAATGGGGTTTGGATTTGTTCCATAAGAAGTAGTCCATAGTCATAGTATGTAAGAGAATAACTTCTAAAAAGCTGCACCTATTTGGCTAATTTATTTGTATATTAACTGTAATAATTAAAATGAAATAAATTGAAATAACTATGATTATGAATTGAAATATTTTTTTTTTTTTTCTGTTAGTAATAGTTGTTTTTTTTACTGTGGTCAGAACAAGGTTTGTACGAAAGAAAATATTTGTTTCGTTACATGGTCGAACTGTAAAAAGGAACGTTTGGTCTTATTTTTACCCAACTGTAAGGATGGGTTATGTTTTTCGCGCGTATCTTGTATGTACGAAATATTCTTTATAACCTGATATCTCACAATCCTAAACTAAACGGATTTATACAATTAAGACATTGTTAGATTCAAATTCAAAATAACGTGGTGTGGAAAAAAAAAGTTGTTTTGAATACTGCAATATAGGTATCAAATTAAAGGGCTGATCTTAATTCAAAATAACGAGGTGTGGAAAAAAATGTTGTATTGAATACTGTAATATAGGTATATATCTAATTTCATGCAGTCGGAGGCACTTCACTTAGTTCATCGAGATTCATTATTGTCTCCGACTGCATTAATTTCTATAATTATGTAGGGGATCTTGTTTCCAATTTTTTTTGTGCAGGCGGGGTTTTCTATTTTAAAATTTTTCTTCAATAATACTTAGTACACCCGTGTTAAGCCGGGACGCGGAGCTAGTAGTTGAGTAATTTTCTTTCTGTTAGTCAGTTCTTTGTCCTGACTAACTGACTGATGAACAGATATGATCAACGAACAGCCTAACTCGCTGATCGTAGACTTGAAATTTTGAGGACGTATTCCTTATTTATTGCAGGCATCCGATAAGAAGAGATTTTCAGAAATTCTTCCCCTAATGGGGTAAAATAGTGGTGGTAATGTGTAAGTAGTCCACCATCAGTTTGAAAGTTAGATATCTGATATTTTGTATTTGGCTTTTTGGTATAAAATAATAAATACGGGGTTTAGCGTTTTCAAAAAATCAATCCCTAAAGGGGTAAAATAGGGGTTGCAAGTTTATATGAAACTCCGTCAGTTTGAAAGTAATACCTGTGTTTCATATTTGGCTTTTTGGTTCAAAATAATAAAACCCCTCAGGTCCGTTAGGTCTTATTCCCTGAACGTCCCCCCGGTTTGTTACGTCTTTTTACCGTAACGTCCATTCCCGGATCGTCTACTTCCTCGAATGTCTGTTTCCCCGAATGTTTACTTCCCTGAAAGTCAATTTTTGGAACGTCCACTCCTTGAATGACCATTTCCTTTATGGTCTACTCTTGAAATAGATACCCTCACACATATCTGCGATTTTGAAAAATCAACTCCTAAGTGGGTAAACAAGCGTTGCAAGTTTGTTTCATACTCCGTCAGTTTTAAAGTTAGATCTGCGAAATTTTCTATTTGTCTTTTTGATTTTAAATTGAGAAACACTTATTTAAGCGTTTTTGGACAATCGACCCCTAAGAAGGTAAAACAGGGGTTGTAAATTGGTATAAAACTCCGTCAGTTTTGATGTTAGTTCTGTTAAAAATATTATTTGGTTTTGTGGTTGTAAATAAAGACATCTAACACGTGTTTCAGCATTTTGATTGAAAGCGAAAATCAACCCTTAACGGGGTAAAAGTCATCCTAGCGAGCGATGCCGCGGCCGACAGCTGTTACATTTTATAAATATTAAAGTAGTAATGAGACGATGTTGACTTGTAGTCAACCCAGATAAGTCTCAAGCTATTATTATTGGTGGCAGATATATGTTAAATTTGTTGGAATTACCAGAATCTTCCTCAAGTGTTATTTGATGGAGTTAATATCCCGTTTAAAAAAAGTGTCAAAAATCTTAGTGTCTATATAGACTCAAATCTTTCATGGGATGTCCACATTGCGGAGATAAGTAAGAAATTATTTTCCTCATTTCAATCTCTCAAACGTCTTCAGAAGTTCTTACCGTTTCAAACTAAAGTTACTCTTGCTCAATCTCTTCTACTTCCACACATAGACTGTGCCGATGTGTGTTTTCTGGATGCTAGGGAGGAACTCGTTGACAAACTCGAACGTCTGCAGAATTTGTGTATCCGCTTCATTTTTGGATTACGTAAATACGACCACGTCTCCGAATCTAGGAGAAATCTAAAGTGGCTACCGATTCGGCAGCGTCGCAACTCACACATTCTTTCTCTTCTCTATACTGTTCTTCACAATCCTAATTCTCCTTCCTATCTACGTGAGCGCTTTCAATTTTCTTGTTCCCAGGGGTAAACCCTGTGCTCACAGCTCCAGCTGTTACGATAGCTCTTTCACCATAAAAGCGGTGAGGCTTTGGAATTCTCCTCCACGCGACAGCCTCTCTCTTAACGTTTTAAAAAAAAGGACAAAAGAATATTTTCACTCTATCTAATTAAGTATGTATTATAATATTTTATTTATGTAATATTAATATGTAAGTGTTTGTATTATCTAGTATGTATTTAGGTATTATATGTATTTATTTAGGTATATTATATGATAATAAAATAACATACGTTTGTGTTTGTAAGTATGTACTTGCTGTTTATTTATACATATGGTTTAATTTATATATTTTTTTCTTTTATTGTTACACTTCCGATTACTTTCAAATATCTTTCTACTCTAAAGCTCAAAGGTTTGCTGGTAGAAAACTCAATTATGAGTTAAGCTCGCCTTTGTACATAATTACTTTTTTTTGTACTTATTGTTTGTTTGTGTTTTTTTTTTCTTGTGTACAATAAAGAATTTGAAAATACACAATTATTGTTTTGAAACTTTCGCGATTTTTAAACATATTAGATATATCGAATTGCATTGCGATATCGAAACGTCGGGTAAATAAAATGTTCGTACTTTTAAATAATTCACGCGATTAAGTCCCGAAATTTATCTAATAAGATACACAAACCCAACGTGCCATTGCGACCCATCGTAAGTCAAAACGGGTCGACTGTCGACCCGTGACCACGATCGGTGCAATTCGATCGAAACGTCGGGTAAATAAAGGGTTCGTACCTTTAAATAATTCACGCGATTAAGTCCCGAAATATATCTAATAAGATACACAAACCCAACGTGCCATTGCGACCCATCGTAAGTCAAATCGCCTGTCTCACTACAAACACGTTGCGTCTGTATTACAGCCATTCGTGGGAAGAACAACGTCTTTCGTGAAATATTCGCGCCATTTCGTCCAGATTATAGAAAATCTCAAATGGAATTGGGAGACATAATGGTGAGTTTTGACCTTAAGTCACTGTTCACCAACGTTCCGATTAATGAATAAATGATGAAGGAATGACAACGAGCTACCGATCAATTATATTGATCTGCTGAATCACTGTTTGGAAGGAAACTACTTCCTCTTTCATGGTCAATATTACCTCCAGATAGATGGTGTCGCAATGGGAAGCCCAATAGCCCCGGCACTAGCTAATCTCTGGATGGAGCATTTTGAAGAGAAGGCACTAACTCTGGGTCCACAAACATCAAACTGTGGAAGAGGTACGAAGATGACGTGTTTGCTGTCGTCAGAGAAAGCCAACATGATGTGGATCAGTATTAGGGGCACCTTAACACCATTCATCCGAAGATTAAAATTACATGCAAAATGGAGACGGATAAATCGTTGTCATTCCTGGATGTCAAGATAACAGCGCGAGCTGATGGATCGCTATCACACTGTGTACACCGAAAGCCCACACACACTGACAAATACCTGCATGCTACGTCACATCACCATCCTCATCACCTACAATCCGTGATGACGTCATTGAAAAACAGAGCCTTTGACCTCTGTGACCCTGATCATGTGGAGCAAGAGCTAGTCCATGTTCAAGAGGTACTCACAAAAGTGCATACGTTGTGGGTTAGTGTGATAACTATATATCTGTTACAATTTACAACCAACCCCACACGCTGTTTTAACTATCACCTATCACAGAAAACAGAAGAAGTATAAATCAGCACCTGTGTCAGCAGAAGTATAAATCACACCTACTTATGTGTAATGCATTTGTGAAGTGCGATTGTCCGAGAAAGCGTTCGATTCTATCGAAACTTTGACTGTTCTAGATGCTCTGCTACGATGTCGCATTGACTGGCGATAAGTACCTACGTCGAGTCGAAATGCTGTTACGCTTGTAAGTATAACACTAATTAGGTCAAACTTCTAGCCTATTTCTGGAGTCATAACAATAAAGTTTCAGATTAAAATAGCAAATCCCTTAAAAAAGGCGAAGTAAATGCTTAACTTTCAATTATTGTGAAAATACCTCGAGGGTAGGATTTTGACCTTTCTAGTTTTGTAAAATATTCGTATAAAATAAATACTTAAATAAGTACTCGACCTAAACATATTATAATAATAATTTATGAACAAATATCATAATAATCTGTTAAAATTAAAGTTTCAGGTGACGAGTGTCGGAGCGGCGAGTAACCATCCCAAAATAGCCCGAGACGCGCGGCGCGCGGCGTCTCGGCGCCATGCGTCAGTGTAGTGCGCGCGCGACTGTCCCGCGCACGATGAGCGCGCTCGTGGTAGCGGTCGCGTGGCTGCTGGCGAGCGCCGGCAGTGCCGCTGCGCAGGACTTCTCCATCGGTCAGTTGCTCCACATGGCACAGCTTCAAGCTGCGCGACGTTCGTTCGTTGGTCGCTCTATGCTGACAGCTGGGCGACCGCTACGCGTTCACTCACATTGCGTGCCCCTAATGGTTTCTGTTATTGTTTGACAATATGATCTAAATAAACGTCTCACGGTGTATCTCCAAGCGTTATAGTGCGCAACATAGCGTAGGGCCATTTGTCTAGTAGTTACACATATTATGGTAGTGCCTTTGTGTTGATGCAATACAATATACAAATTACGGGTTAGGTGGCAATTTGCACAAAATTGATTCGCCCGAATCATGCGAACTTTCCATTTTAGTTTTTTGTTGGCGATTTAATAAAGTACTTCATTAATTTTAAAATATGTAAGCTAAAAGTACAATAATGCACAAAAGGGTTAAAAGTTAAAATACTCGTAATCCTACTGATATAACATAAACGTGGAACGTTAAAGTTGCAAGTTTAGTTTACGTTTGTTATATCAATAAAAATACGTTACACGTTATTTTAGTTTTGTTGCACTAACTATAAAATGAATCACATATAATATCACATTTCAACATGTAAGTATAAAAATGCAGTCTCTCAATCTTCAATGAATGTAGAGACTGCAGTCTCTACATTCATTGAAGAATATCAGTGGGTCCGTCAAATCACTTGAAATTTATATTCATAAGCTTTTATGTCTAAAAACACACTAGTTTATGTTTCAAAGAAATCGAGCGAGTAGTTTTGAAGTTACGTTAATTTTGTTTCCGAATTATTTAGATATTTTGTTGGGCGCATGTAGCCCGCGTGACGTCACTACATGACTCGCCGCTCAGCGGCCCGCTTTCGCCATACTGTGTCACATAATTGTTGCTATCAGATATTCTAAATATTTGAAGTCTTACGTGAGTCATTTTTTTGTTGTTGTAGACATCCACTGAGAAAGGATTTTTGGAAATTCCTCCCGTAAGGGGGTAAAATAGGGGTTGCAAGTTTGCATGTCCCATGAAATATCGTTTTGAATTTTTTGTTTAAAATAAACAAAAACCTGTTTCAGCGTTTTTGGAACACCAACCCTTAATGGAGCAAAATAAGGGTTGCTAGTTTGTATGAAACTTAGTCAGTTTTGGAAACACATGTTTCAGCGTTTTAGCGAAATCAACTCTTATGGCGAAGCCGTGCGCGAATGTTATCACTAGATATGGATGTGAAAAAAAGTTGTGTCGTATACTGCAATATGGGCATCAAATTAAAGGGCTGTAAAATGGTACAACATGATTATGCCTGTAATATTAAAAAGTTGGTTAGCAAGCATTCTTTTTTGAGTTTTCAATACTTGACAATAGCTGTGATATAAGTTAGTTGTTACATCCTACAACTACTCAAAAGTTACGCCGCCACGGGCGAGTGGTTATTAGTATATTCACCCTGTGTATTTAAAGCTGGAGAAAAGAGAACTAGGCAAACTGACTGTCGATTGATTCATACCACTCTTCGAGTCACAATAACGAGTGCGGCACTCGGCAGGCGTTGTGGAGACGCAGCCGGGGCGTGCGCTGCAGCTGGCGGCCATGGCGAACGTGGCGCTGAACCGCACGGACGCGGCGACGCCGGGCGCGGCCGAGGCGGGCGAGCCGCTGGCGCTGCCCGGCGCCGTGTGCGCGTTGGCGCGGGGCGCGGCGGCCGCGCTGCTGGGCGGCGAGCCGCGCGCCATGCGCCTGGCCGCCGGAGCCGCCGCGCGCGCCGCAATGCCGCTGCTGCTCGTCGACCCCGCGCCCGCCAACGCCACGTGGGAGGCGCTCGAGCTCTACCCGCACCCGGAGGTGCTCGCGCAGGTACGTACCGCGAGTCGCGCCGTCGCGGGACTACCTACCTACTAATAGTTTATTGACGGTCACGGTGGTGCGTTGCAGGCGTGCGTCGCGTTGCTAGAGGCGAAGGGCTGGCGCCGCGCGGTTCTGCTGCACGAGGGCGGCGCGCAGGGCGCGGCCATGCTGACGGCCGGCGAGGACGCCCTCGCGCTGCTCGCTCGTCAACTGCCGCCCAAGGACGAGGACGCTTTGCTCAGGTGACCGACCGATGTTCTACAGTAGTATCCGGGGTAGGAAGCCGCCTTTCCTATATACTTGTTGTTCTGATCTATTACAGAAACTTACTGCTAGTGCTGAAGAAGTCGAAATCGACGAACTTCATAGTGTGGTGCTCAGCCGAGTGCACGGTGCGCGTTCTGGACGCGGCGCAACGCGTGGGGCTGCTGTCGGAGCGACACTCATACATCGCGTTGTCGCCGGACCTGCACACGCAGCCGCTCGCCGACTACAGCTACGGCGGCGCCAACATCACCGGTGAGTGCGACCCAGCCGCCGCGGTCGGCGACGTCCCCATAACGTAACCCGCACGCTCACGGCAGGTCTGCGCCTGTTCGACCCGGAGTCGCCGGCGGTGGTGAGCGCGGTGGCTGCGTGGAACCAGAGTTACTCGGCGCAAGAGGAGGCGGCGCAGGTGGCCGAAGCGCCGCCGACCGCGCTGCTGCTGGCGCACCTGGGCGCGACGCTGGCGGGCGCGGCGTGGACCCGGCTCAACCTGCCGCACGTGCGCGACGCCGACTGCGAGGCCGGCGTCAGCGCTTTCCACGCCGACACGCTGCTCAACTACCTGCGCTCGGCAAGTATCTCCTGCCCGCGCCGGCACGTGACGCCGCGGTGATGGCGGTGAGTAGTGACGTGTGGCTGCGCAGGAGGAGTGGGAGGTGCCGGGCACGGGCGCCGTGCGCTGGGAGGCGGACGGCGGGCGGCGCGCGGTGCAGCTGCGCGTGCTGGAGCTGCAGCGCGGCGGGCAGCTGCAGCACGCGGGGCTGTTCTCGCCGCAGGCCGGTCTCACATGGCAGCGCACCGACGTCCCCGCCGACTTACCGCCGCCGGACTCCATGGTCAACCGCACCTTCACTGTCCTCATAGCGCTGGTATAGATTTAGCGGCAAATGTTTTTAACTATCTCTCTCTTTCTGCATGTTTTAATTACTTCGCAAGCTTCGTAAGAAGGCATATTTGTAATTTATTCAGTAAGTATACCTACTGGTTTATTTCTGTTGCAGAACCCACCTTACGTGATGATTCAAGAATCTATGGATAGACTTACTGGCAATGCACGTTACGAAGGTAATTGTACACACTTACTAACCCTAATTGCGGCTTCAGGAACCCCTTAGATCATAGCAAAAAACGTAATGTGTGGAGAGTAGAGCTTTCAGTTCGATATATACCCGAGTCCCGGGAAAAAATCGAGACTCGGTCCGGTCTCGACAATTCCCAGGAAAACGAGACTTTCGAGACTGGTTAAAAAAATAGACATCATACTTAAAAAATAGGTTTCACCTCATTCAGGCTATCTATACACGATATCTAAAAAAAGTAGGTACTATATTGATCATGAAAACGAGGTTAAAACATCATCATTACAAGCTTACAAAATTGTAGCGTTTCTAGAAGTAAAGATCTGCTTTTCACAGCGTTAGAATCGGAACTGATTAAAAGCCCTAGACTCTTCTAAGTACCATTTGATAGATTTAGATCAAAGAAGCAAGGGATTCAGTTATAAATATTGTGTTGAAAAAAAAGAGCCACAGAGAGACCTCTTTTTAGAAAATTTGGTGCTTATATAACGGAGGGTTAAGCCAGAAACATACTACTCTGTCGTGGAGTGTCGCCACGCGGTAAAGCGTCAGAGCGGGTGTGCACACTATAACAACGCGTGTTAACGCGTGATACCACGCGTTCTGACGTTTTTTTCTTTACAGTGTCAATCGAAATATTGCACTGATTGCACGTTTCTATGAGGACCTTCAATTTTTTTATGTGGATGACACGTTTTATTATAAGGTTTTAAATATTTCTTACAAAACTTGCTTACACGTGCGTTTCGTAAATTGAAAATAATATAATTAGTTGTTTATAAATTTTGCGTTGTACCTGAAAAATTAAAAAAAATGTCTACGCAAAATATTGTTTTAAAATAATAGATACATTAAATATTACAGGCTGCATTTTTTTATATATTGGTTTTTGTAATTTTTATTTAAACGAAATCGTCACTCTTGAGAAAATTGTAATGAAGAAACAGGGTGACTATGCGGCTTTTAAGTTCTTTGTTTCTGAATCAAAGCTGCCAATGTTTTTGGATGAGAACTTATGGCCAAAAGGCGTACTTTTTAGACGCTTCGTACATTTCAAAAAGAAATCCTCGACAGAAACATCGAAAGTTTCTGCTGACGGCGTAGTATCAAATTAAATGGATAGTGAAGTTTACAAATTTGTTACTTTTAATTGTAAGAGTGTTAAGCGCTCTGTGGACGGGATACGTGAGCTGTGCAAAACATGTGACGTAATGGCTCTTCAGGAAACGTGGCTGCTACCCAGTGACCTGTCATATTTGAGTAGCATTGATGATGAGTTCAGCAGTACGGGAACGTCGGGCGGTGGACATGTCATCAGGCATGTTACGAGGACGACCTTACGGCGGTACAGCAATACTGTGGCGGCAAAAAGTGTTTCCAAATGTGATTGTAGTGCAGTGCAATAATCCGCGTTTAAGTGCTATACGCATAATGTTACCTGAGCGATCTATACTAGTAGTGAACGTGTATATGCCTGTGGACAAGACGGTGAATCTAGTGGAATTCACGGACATCCTCGGTTCGGTAAGCGCTATTATAGACAGTTGTAGCATTGATTGTGTTTACATACTAGGAGACCTTAATGCTCATCCTACTGAACAATTCTATAACGAGCTTTCGTTATTTAGTGAGGAACAGGAGTGGACTTGCATTGACGTAGAATTGTTAGATCCTAATTCTTTTACGTTCGTGAGTGAGGTAAACGGGTCACAGAGATGGCTTGATCATTGTTTAGTTTCTAAGGCAGCTCTGCCATCAGTGCACAATGTTTACATTAATTATGATGTACTGTGGTCAGACCATTTCCCGTTAATATTGGAGTGTAAACTAAATATAGTTCCGCCTAAGGTACCTGCATATAGACCGACTGTAAATAATGTAATATGGGGGGAAAGAAGTGCAGATCAAGTTAATCAGTATATGAGTAAATGTCATGAGCTCTTAGGTAACATTGATTTCCCACACGAATTTAACAATTGTGCAGATAAAACTTGTAATATTGTCCAGCACCGAACACTTATTGATAATTTGTACAACGATATTGTAAATGCAATTAGGGATGCGGCGTTGTACAGTAAACATAATAAACGTGCACATAACAAAAAGAGACCTGTTATAGGGTGGAACTTGCACGTTGGCGACGCACACAGGAAAGCTAAGGAAAAATTTTCTTTATGGTGTTGGTATGGCAAACCAAATTCGGGTGTCATTTATGACGAAATGTGGGAGGCTAGGAAAATCTTTAAAGGTCGCTTGAAATGGTGTCAAAACCACGAAGAACAGTTGAAATTGGATATATTGGCATCTCACCATTCAAAAAACGATTTTCGGTCATTTTGGAAAGCCACAAATAAACTTAATATCAAACCGGCTGTTCCTGTGTGTGTCGCCGGCGTGAGTGACCCCGGAGAAATAGCCGATTTATTTAGACAGCAATTTATGGTCAAATCGCCCTTGGGGCGTTCGCAGTCTATAATCAATGTTCGTAGTGGTGAAAACATAGGTTTTAGAAGTACATCGAAAGATGTTCAGTCGATTATTAAATCAATGACAAGAGGTAAATCTCCCGGCTATGATGATTTGAGTATAGAACATTTGCAGCATGCGGGGCCCCACTTACCGAGATTGCTGTCTATGCTCTTTAACATCTGTTTATGTCACTCATACCTGCCTGAAGCAATGATTAAAACAATTGTAGTACCTATTGTTAAAAATAAAACTGCCGATCTGTCAGATAAAAATAATTACAGACCCATATCTCTTGCTACAGTGATATCAAAAGTGTTTGACAGCGTGTTGAACTCGCAGCTAACTCTACATGTAAAAATTCATGATAATCAGTTCGGTTTCAAAGCCGGACTGTCTACTGAGAGTGCAGTTTTGTGTGTTAAGCACGCTGTTAAATACTATGTCAAACGTCAAACTGCAGTACACGCATGCTTTCTAGATTTGTCGAGGGCTTTTGACCTGGTTTCCTATGATATCTTATGGAAAAAGTTAGAAAACACTAGTCTACCAGAAGAACTTATCAACATCTTCAAGTATTGGTATGGGAACCAGGTCAACAGCGTGCGATGGTCGGGAGCCATGTCGCAATTGTACAGGCTAGAGTGCGGGGTGAGGCAGGGGGGATTGTCCTCGCCAACCCTATTTAATCTGTACATGAATGATTTAATTGAGACACTCAGTAGCACCCGCCTAGGGTGTCACATTGACGGTATCAATGTAAACAACGTTAGCTATGCAGATGACATGGTGCTATTGAGTGCATCAGTATGTGGTCTTAAGAAACTACTTACCATCTGTGTAGCATATACTGAGCAACATGGATTAAAATATAATCCACTGAAAAGTGAAGTCATGGTCTTTGAGGCCAGAGGAGGCTGCAGTACAGGTAATATGTTTCCTGATGTTACCCTTAATGGTACTATATTACGTCGGGTTTGTAAGTTTAAGTACCTAGGGCATGTACTAACCTCTGACCTCAGAGACAATGAAGACCTGGAGAGGGAGCGGAGGGCACTGGCAGTGAGGGCAAACATGATAGCTCGCAGGTTCGCACGGTGTACACGGGACGTCAAAATTACTCTTTTTAGATCTTATTGTACCTCATTCTACACGTGCAGCCTGTGGGCTGACTACACCCAAAGATCCTACAGTGCTCTCCGAGTCCAATATAATAATGCGTTCAGAGTGCTGATGGGGCTGCGGCGATTCTGCAGCGCATCAGGTATGTTTGCCGCCAATTGTGTGGATTGCTTTTACGCCACAATGCGCAAGCGATGCACATCTATGGTGCGCAGAGTACGCGGCAGCGCCAACAGCATTCTTCGCATGATCGCAAGTAGGTTGGACTGTGATTACATTAATCATTGTTGCGCAATTTCTTACGGAATGGCGCAGCAGTGATTAGTGTGTATTAAGTTTAAATTAACCAACTTATTAATTACTAACACTAGTCTGTAATAACATTGTTACTAACAAAATGGAATTCTGTGGTCTGAAATAAAAAGCTTTTATTATTATTATTAGAACCCCCACCACCGTTCTGGTGCGATCGCCGTCATGACAGGCCACGATGCGACACACCACTCTGCTCTAGTGTGTCTCTGCTCTAGCCATATTTTTATGGAACCGATAGGCTTCTGGCGCGTTGCGACACTCCACGACACCGTAGTATGTATCTGGCTTCACCTAGTTAAAACCGTTGAGGATTGTGGGGCTCCTCCCTATCGTCCTCCTCAATAATAGCCAAGCTCTACTCACTACGGAGTGACTCTACACACAGGACAGAAGAGTCGGATCGCCTGATTGGAGTTTTTGGTCACGTTATGGGTGAGTGCTTCGCACACTCAATGTTAAACTCAAATTTAGCTTTGTTTCATTTAATCAATAGATCAATCAGAGTATTTTATATTATACAATTTTCGCCATTTTTGAAACATTTTTCATTGCTGCTCCGCTACTATTAGTTGTAGCGTGAGGTTATATAGCCTTTAGCCTTCCTCGATAAATGGGCTATCCAACAGTAAAAGAATTTTCAATTCGCCAGTAGTTCCTGAGATTATCGCGTTCAAACAAACAAACAAACAAATTCTTCAACTTTATAATATAAGAATAGATTTAGCACTACCCAGGGTTGTATTTTAAGTTACGGTAGCGACCCTACTATGTTTTTGGGTAGCCGTGAAAACATATCGGCATTATCAAAGCTTTCCTTTCTCACCTCAATCTTCCTTTCACCCTTTCTTCATATTATAGTCACCCACAGTGACAGCAATTGTTGAAGATTGCATGTAGCTACTTACTTAACTAAAAGCACTGACCTATGTTCAATAGAGCAATATTTAGTAGGTACCAGAAAACCTTATTAAAATCTACCTTGGTACTATAGAAAGATAGTTCAAGAAACCGAAAAACCCCGGGTACCCGGCTCTGTGTTGAAAAATAATTGTTCCAAAATATGCATGGTCCTCGATGCCCTAGTTGCCACGTAATTGGAATAAAAAATAATACATGAACAGCATTTACGGGGTTCTTGCAGTAAATGTGTCCAGTCTCATATGTGTCCAGTATCCTAATGGCATCGGTCTCGCAATCGTGAGGTCGCGGGTTCGAATGCTACCCATTGTACTACCGACGTGAACCCACTCCTAACGCAAGCCATTGAGCTTAGCTGGAGGGGTTAACAGGATTGCTAGTAATGTGGGACCAAAATCCCACATTGTATCAGACACAGAACACACAGATAACTAATGAAACCAATACCAATAAACATACTTTTAAGTAAATACAAATATAATTACTTATCACTATCACTACATAATATATAACTATTTTAAGAACGATGAAAAAAAATGAACCGCCTTCAAATGAATATCAGAGAAAAAGTTTACCAAGCACGTCTCCGAATGCAAAGGACAATTCTCAAAATGTTTGGACAAAAAACCCAGAGCGAACAGCCACAGGCTGTTACTTAGAATATTACTGACTAGCTGTCCCGCGCAACTTCGTATTCGTAAATTTTCCCCGTTTTTGCAACATTTCTCGTAGCTGCTCCGCTCCTATTAGTCGTCGCGATGTTATATAGCCTATAGCCTTCCTCGATAAATGGGCTATCCAACAAAAAAATAATTTTTCAAATCGGACCAGTAGTTCCTGAGATTAGCGCGTTTAAACAAACAAACAAACAAATAAACTCTTCCGTTTTTTAATATTAGTATAGATATAATATAGACTTGTCATTCTGAAAATATTTCAGTTTAAGATTCGATGGCTAAGTGAATGATTTGGCTATTTGTTTTTCATAAGGAATGGATTTTTGGTGTTTGAAATAACTTTGATCTCGGTTTATCAGGTGATGTTAACCTATTATTTTATTTTTATTTATTTATTTAAGCATTGCCAACAGTTATTACATTTTATATTATACAAGTCAAGACTTACAAGCTAAATGCATAACCTATTACAGGCAAACACCGCATGCAAAATAGACATAGTTAACGATAAGAAAATAAATTTAATAATTAAAGAGAAATCCTATACTATGGCACTAATACAATAGCTATTTGTAACAGGTAATTATAGTTTTTATTTATATGTTTTTATTGATGGCACTCTGTTTGATAGTTTTGCTAAACTTGTGAAGTGTAACATTGTGTATATCTGTGGACTACACTACTGAAGTGTAACATTGTGTAAGTATATCTGTGGACTACATTCATTATATAGCGATAGATGCGAGAGACGGGTGAATTCTGACCAAAAACAGTTTTCCTGAAGGAAGCGCTCAAGGGTTTAATTGTAATCCGTTGTAAAATAATAGGTTGGTGCTGCTAGCAGTAGTTAAAACAATGCGTTTACGCCTATAACAGTACAAAAATACGCATGAAAATGTTAGTTGAAAAAAATTACAATTCGCTATTTCCTATGACAATCAAATCTATGAGACCAACTAAGGTAGGTTATTGAATAATTGTGACTGTTAGACTTAAGTCTCAAAAGTCTCATTATTCCCGAGACTGGAGGTCCATAATCTCGAACATACGAAAAAATGAATGGGATGAAAGCCCTAGTGTAGAGGTTATCACGTGTTGCAGGGTTCTGTATCGAGCTAATCGAGAAACTGGCCGAGCTGCTCAAATTCAACTACACGTTCGTGGAGCAGGAAGACGGCGAGTACGGCTCGTACGACAACAGGACCGGCAAGTGGAACGGCATGCTGGGCCAGCTCATGGAGGACAAGGTCACGCTCGTTAGCCAGTCGCGGTGTGTTGTTGTGGTGTCGACATTTGTGATTGACTCACTCGGTGTCTCGCACTGCGCAGGCGGACTTCGCCATCACGGACCTGACCATCACGGCGGAGCGCGAGCGCGCGGTGGACTTCACCACGCCCTTCATGAACCTCGGCATCAGCATCATGTTCCGCGCGCCGCAGCAACCCGAGCCCAAGCTCTTCGCCTTCCTGCATCCCTTCTCTAACGGAGTAAGGTTTCCTTTCCTTATTGTTCTCTACGATTTACATTGATATAACCAGAACTTATTACGATTTTAAGCTCAGTACGGTACTCACTGGACTCTTCTCTTTCTGCTCACCTTGACTTCTAACCTCGCGGGTTCGTTTCCTACACGGGATATCTTTAAAAAATGAAAATTTAGTAACCGAAGAAAAACTGTTGGGGTTGCCTTTTGCTGCCCTGAATTCAACACACACATTTTTGTGCATGTAACAGGTCAGGGAATGGCGGACCCCGACGGATTTTCTTTTACTTGCTGTTAGTCGGGGGTTTTAAAAAAATATTTGTTTTCTTTTAACGCCCGTCGTGGGTACTTTTTAAAACCTTTAATTTGGTTGATTATATCATACTTTTTATAGATTTTTAGGTACCGACTTATTCGTGGTGAGAGTACATATTTTATTGTAATGGAACTAATATATATTCTGTTTTACTAATAAAAATATGAGCTTGACCCTTTTATTCAGAAACAAACGCGTACTGTGGCTCCCTCTGGCGGTCTGTAACATTGAAACTTAACTAGAACATGCTCCGGAATGAGACTTATATAGAGCAAAAAACCGTTAACAAATCGTACTTGTCATCTCCGGAATAAAAAATTATAACCGTTAGATAAACATGAGCACTGTACTGCGCCCACTGGCGGTCTAGCACATTAAAACTTAGCTAGAAACATGCTCGGGAATAAGACTTATATAATACAAAAACCGTTTCTAAATCGGCCCAGTCGTTTCTGAGAACAATGTTAACAGACTCACATACGAACACACATACACACACACATAAACACCTCTCACCCCAAACACATATACCGTGTCCGTGGTGGAAAATTACACCACTATTGAAGCTCAGAGTATACATAATACGCCAGTTTCATCGCGACATTTCCTTTCTCCGTCTGTGAGAATCTGACGGAGGACACGTTGAACCAATCACACATAGGTTTAGAATCATTCATTTATCACTGCCACCACCACCACTCACCATTAGGGACATTATCACTACGCTACTCGCTTCGTCTTTCACACTAAAAGCCGTCCCGGGTAAAAATAAGTATAAAGTAAGTGGTGTTTCAGGTGTGGTTGTGCCTGGGGTTCGCGTACGTGGGCACGTCGCTGGTGCTATACATGGTGGGGCGGTTGTGCCACGAGGAGTGGCAGAACCCGTACCCATGCATCGAGGAGCCGGCCGCCCTCGAGAACCAGTTCACACTCGCTAACGCGCTGTGGTTCAACCTCGGCGCGGTGCTGCTACAGGGCTCCGAGATTGCACCTGTGTAAGTATCAATCAGACTCCACTTCACACCGCGTCTAAGAGACACTGACGATGACGCTCGCTTGCCGCAGGGCGTACGGCACGCGCG
Organism: Herminia tarsipennalis; assembly: GCA_945859575.2. Classification (NCBI taxonomy): domain Eukaryota; kingdom Metazoa; phylum Arthropoda; class Insecta; order Lepidoptera; family Erebidae; genus Herminia; species Herminia tarsipennalis. The sequence goes on along the minus strand of OX243849.2, from coordinate 4,224,779 downwards.
CGGTGGCCAGCGCCTGGTGGCTATTCGCGCTGGTTATCACCAGCTCGTATACTGCCAACCTCGCCACTCTGCTCGCCAAGAAGTCACCCAATGAACTCATCCATAACGTGCAGGACCTCGCCTATAACGACCTCGGCATCAAGTACGGCGCCAAGAAAACCGGTTCCACCTATACATTCTTCAAGGTGAGCCCGTGTGACTCCATCGGAGATTAACGCAGAGCAGATGTGCGACAGTTCCGCGCCCTTAACCAACCTTGCTTTGTTGCAGCAATCGGAGAACCCGCTGTACCAGATGATGTTTAAAAACATGCCCTACGACGACATGCCACCGGGTAATAAAGAAGGAATCAAAAGGTAAAAAAATATAATATCTAAGTAAAAAGTCATTTTCTAGGTGAAACTGACTTTTACTTAAATATTTTATTTTCAATAAATTAGATTCCAATGTAATTATTTAGTAGCGGTGGAAAATAGGGTCTGTGGTTATATGGTCGGGCATGCTATAGAACGTGGAGTGTTGGTATACTTACACGACGTGATACTACATCTCACAGGCAGGTGATATTACTCGTCACCACGTTCTCCCCAACCCTCGCCTCGCCTCGGTAACATATTATCACGCATGACAGCGTTCAGCGTTTGAAGGAGCAAACAATCATATAACGAGTAGTAACTGTTTGTTTGTGTCGGCGCAGGGTTCAGACAGAGAACTTTGCGTTCCTGATGGAGTCCACCACCATCGAGTACGAGACGGAGCGCAACTGTGATGTCATCAAGGTCAGGTGTAACATTAAGCCATTCATCGTGTCGTGAGCGCATATCGGCATATCCGCCTTAAAATTCATCGTAATTTATCTGTTTGCTATAAACTAGTACCTATTAGTGTTTAGGGAATTGTGGCAAGATAAACAGTTACTTACATATGCCACGAACATACAACTGTATGAAACAATCGACTTATGTACATTAACCAAAACTACGCTACTGTCTGTTTTTACAAGCTTAATGTAACTTTGTTTTTTTTTACAAGATACCTAGCAATGTGGGATTTTGCTCCCATTTTATATTGTAACAGACGACATCATATCGGCCACATTTTCATAATGACCTATTTTAATAGGTATCCAATAACGACTGCGTTAATTGCGTATTAGAATACTAGTCATAGGTAGAATACCTAGCAGTATTTATTCACATAACGATGGTACATTAGATAAAGTTACAAGTTAATAGGAGGGCGTCGCACCACTGTGGAGTGTATCCGTGTGGCCGGCACTAACCGATTCCGTTGTGTTATCGAACTGTCGACAGGTGGGCGGGCTGCTGGACAGCAAGGGCTACGGCATCGCCATGAAGAAGAGTAAGTGTCCATGTCGACGATATCGCTTACTTCCAATTTTACTTACAGTTGTGATGTGTGTGTGTGTGCGCAGACTCGATGTACCGGCAGGCGCTGAACCTGGGCCTGCTGAACCTGCAGGAGCGCGGCAAGCTGCGCGAGATGCAGCACACCTGGTGGAAGGAGAAGCACGGCGGCGGCGCCTGCAACGTAACGTCCTTCATTATTATATTACCCTTCGCTCAAATATCCGCTCGCGGTTCAATCTTACACTCTAGCAGCTGGACATCACTTTTGAATCCTAGAACTACCTACTGCTATGTAACGAGACCAAAACGTCTATGGATGCCCAGATTTGTTTTCACTTTTCATACCATTTTATAAAGCTATCGCTACAATTGTTTTTAAACTTTCGCGATGTTTACACGCGATTAAGTCCCGATAATATTCTGATATACACTACACATTACTTAAGTTGGTTACCTACAATGTAAATTCCACATAATCTGTCTTCAGTGAATGCCATTCGGGACTATTGAGTAAGAACTGCCGCCGAGTGCGTGGGTACTCTGGACAAAAGTCCTTTTTTTTATGGCCGTAAAAAATGCCTAACGCACACCTCCAGCACCCGGGGCAGACGCTGGAGGTAGGGTGGGACCTGCCCCCACTAAAAAATCGGCCGTGTACCAACTCGCCACCTACACACGGATAGGCCGCCGGAATTTGCTATTTCTTCGGCTACCCACCCAGCGGCATAGCCCCATCGGGCATTCCTGCTCCTGCGGCGTCCTGGGTACACACAGAACGCCCTGGACATAAGTCCTGTCTTAACCTCTTGTGTGTGCTCGTGACTCGGCACATGTCGCGACAAGTTTCGTTTTACAGTAGATACTGTCTCCACGTGAGAATAATAGCTTCAATTGGAAAAATTATAAAATTTAAAACATAGCTCACTATTATTAGGTCCACTTTAATATTATACAATCACTCACCTAATTATTAATTCCAATTAAGCGTCTGACTTACTAGCTCCTAGGATCCCATTATGATGACAATGGAACCAACTTAAAGGTACCTTATCAAATTTTACAGTAATCGAGTAACGTACATAAAATATACAGAATGATTTTAAAATACTAATAACCCCCCGCTCTTGGCTTCCTTACATTACACAAAATAAACTAATAATATATTTTTTGAAAAAAAAATGCATATTAACCCTTCACTACCTACCAACTACTTTACACAACCCTAAACTTCACAATAAACAACGATTTCACTCGATTAAAATAGTCTGTAGGTAGGTGATTAAGGGTTAATATAAATAATATATTTTAAAACTGATATTACAAAGTTATTTAGTGTGTTATGTAGAGAAGCCACGAGCGAAAGTTTATTTGTTTGTTTGTTTGAACGCGATAATCAGGATCTACTGATCCGAATTGAAAAATTCTTTTACTGGTGGATAGCCCATTTATCAAGGAAGATCTTTAGGCTATATAACATCACGCTACGACTAAAAGGAGCGGAGCAGCAATGAAAGAGGTTGCAAAAAAGGGGAAAATTTACGCAGACGAAGTTGCGCGGGTCAGCTAGTCTTATATACCTTTAAACGAGCAATTATTGTATATATGTATAGATATATTCCTATCTATATATATAATCTGAATCTCGGCAGCGATTTTCATGAAATTTAGTATGCAGGGGGTTTCGGGGGCGATAAATCGATCTAGCCAGGTTTCATTTTTAGAAAACGTCGTTTACAAAAAAAACGAGCAATGCTTAAATAAAATAGGTTGTAAGACTAATAAAATCTTTCCAGTTCATTACTTCTGTTTAATGCTTTTTTTTAATTACATCTATTAAGTCTTTCGATCACCAATTGATGATGACGGATGATGATGATTGGTGATGGTGAAAAATGAAAATAAATTAAGAGAGTAACCATTTATTTATTATTTCCTAAGAAACTGTTTGCTATTGTCCTTGTAAACCTTAACTTCTCTATTTACATTTCCTAGAATGTAATATTCTAAACAATAACAAATTATCACAATTTATAATCGATTAGTCGGAAAATTCGGTTACGAAACATTGGTTAACATTGATTATAAATTATCAAAAATGTAAACTTTCAGCGGGGCTACTATAGGTACCTATATATATATTACATCACAGATAACTATTGCATGGGTTACCTATTACTATTATATTAAGGTACTGACACTAAGCTCCTGGGAGAGCAGGTAAGGAATTCGGGATACGGGATCCAGGAACGGAATCTATATGTATAAATGAAACGCAAACTTACACCCACAATCGAACATAGTTTGTATCCAATTAAAAGTTACACTTTGGTATAAAAAAATATGTTAGATGGAAAACATTTAATAACGACCCATTCTGGTCGGCAACCTAAGTCTAAGTCCCTGACTGTTTGTATGTCAAAATATTAAAAGTACATTAGTGCCGTAAAATTATGCCATAGATTCACGCTGTGATTTTACGGCAGATATCGTGGCCTCTACATTCACGGGTCTCACGGGTTTCGCGGTAGGGTCTCTCACTCACGTCAGTGAGTGAACCCTGCCGCGAAATGGATGTTGAGGCTGCTGCTGCAAAACTACCACACACATCTGTAGTCAGAGGTAAACCCCCGTGAATGTGTATGTGTGCGCGTAAACGTCGCGCGAACGAGCTGCAAACATTTTGTCAAACAGGCAGGGAACTGGTGTAAACGCTCGTGGACCCCTCGAAAAAGATAGGTAGGTGCAAACCTGAGAGCGAAATAAACAGGTCGGCGTCACACGCATGCGCCTGACACAATGACGCGTCGTGTTACAGGCGCAGGACGAGTTCGAGAGTCAGAAACTGGCGATGAAGAACTTTATGGGGCTGTTCTTGGTGCTGGTGGTAGGCAGCGCGTTGGGTGTGGTGCTGTCGTGCTGCGACCTGATATGGGCTGCTGCGCGGCGCGCGCGCGAGGCCGACTTGCCCTTCCTCACCGTCTTATGGAAGGAGCTGCGCTTCGTGTTCCGTTTCGAGCAATCCGAGAGGCCGCTTAAGGTACACGATACGGCGAGAGTGGCGCCCGAGTGGCGGGCATCGAGCCGCGGGTGAGACTCACACGCTTCGTGTTGCAGGGTTCCCTGAGCGGCTCGGAGAAGGCGGAGCGTGCACTGTCGGAAGCGGCGCGCTCGGGTTCGGACACGGCGGGCGCGGGCTCGCTGGAGGAGGCGCCGCGCTCGTTGCGCGCGCGCTCTGGTTCGATTGCGTCGCGGCGCCGCTCTGGCTCGCTTGTATCGCGCCGCCGCTCCTCCATGCACGCCGCCTCGCTGCGCCTGGCGCGCCACACTCGGCGCTCGCACACACCCGCGCGCCTTCGCCCCTCCCCCTCGCCTACGAGCTGACACAGCTTCCTGACCTACCTTAGAGAACCAATTGAACGCGACGTGTCGTGTCGTCTCATGGCTCTCATAATGATGGCGTTCAGACGATTGTCTTTTCATTAATATTTAATGTAGGCATTTATATGTAGATGTTTAGAAATAAACTTTTTGATTTATAGTATACTAGCTTTCGCCCGCGGCTCCGCCCGCGTGGATGTCGGTTATCGCGATAAAAACTATCCTATGTCCTTCCCCGGGACTCAAACTATCTCCATACCAAATTTCATTTAAATCGATTTAGCTGTTTGAGCGTGAAAGCGTAACAGACAGACAGACAGACAGACACACAGACAGACAGACAGAGTTACTTTCACATTTATAATATTAGTATGGATGTACCGACTTAGTTGTACAATCGGCCTACTCGGCGGTCGTACACCCCTAAGGCTATAATGGCTTGCGAGAAACGTCAGCTCTCTACGTAAGCGCACTCACACAGGAACATCTGCGCCTTATCGGATGCAAGGAGGCGGGGTCCTTGTTTTTTTAGTGCGTTGCGTTGTTGTTGGGCATATTTCGAGCCGATTAGAAGATTGTACAGTACTCCAAAAGTAATAATGCGCATAGAAATCTTCGGAAATCTTCGTCATTGTTCGGCAACGGTCGTATTACCCGAGCGTCGAAAGACGATATTTATATAGAGTGGTTAAGAGCAATTTCTCTATGCCTAATTTTATATATTATGTGTTTTGTGCTAAAACAGATTTGATTTACCTGTAACGAAATTTGATTCGATAATTCCATGTAAGTAAATAGCGAAAACGCTACAATCATTGTTGGAGTGATTAGTTTTCAAGTGTCTTACCGAAGTTGGTGTAATTATGGAGGAAAAGGTTTAAATAACATAAGGTTTTATTAGAAGGAGAAAAAAACGTTTTCAAATAGAGGTTTACATAAAATATAATCAAAATCTCAGTTCAAATTTGTTTACAGCACTAATCATTCCAGAAAAATAATACAATTATAAAAAAATTAATCAGAATCGAGGAAGACCTCTATTCCCGACATCGCAGATTCATCAGAAGTTTCATTATGCTCTTGTTCATTTACACTTTCCTCACTGCTATCACCTGTGTAAATAATCAGTTTATCGGAATAACTATCGATTCTTGGCTCAAATTTTCTATATTCATCTTCGCATTGAACCGCATGATCAGAAACTTTTTTCCATTCTTCTGGTCCTATTTTATTGATTTTTTCTAATATAGCATCTTTAACTGACGTCACAGTCATTGCAATATTTCTCTTGGCCACGTGTTGCTTTATTTGGGACCAAATATTTTCAATAGGGTTAAAATCGGGATGATATGGTGGCAATCGTATAATTTTATGCCCATGTTCCTCCATTATACGGTCAATGGCAAATTCTGTGTAATTTTCTTTGTATCTTTGTATAATTTTATACAAATCGGGTTTCAGTTTCTTTGGGTCATGCGGAATGTTGTGTTGTTGTAACCAAGCTGTCATTTGTGGTTTAGATGTGTTTGAGTTTGGTGGTTTCACAGACAGCTTATTATGATATGGGGCGTTGTCTATTACCAACACACTATTAGGAGGCAAGTTGGGAATCAATTGATTGCGTAGCCAAGTTTGATAACGTTCCGCGTTTATTTCTTTATGATAGTCACCTTCTGAGTCGACACATTTATGTAACATTAGAGCCCCTGGGACGAAGCCTTTTTCATTGCCTGCGTGTACAATAATTATTCGCTCTCCTTTGGAAATGGGTTGTTTGATACCTTTTTTGTTGCTATCTTGCCAAGTTTTACCCTTAGTATGTGATGTGTGCACATACGACTCGTCCATAAATACTATGTTTCTACCAGAACTCCTCAGCTGTTGTATTTCTCTGAGATATTTGATCCTTTTTAGGCGTATATCATGTTTTTCCATAAGTAATTGTCTGTTATTATCAGTTTTCAGAAACCTAAACCCCATGTCTTTCAAGATCAACCTTAAAGTCTCGGCACAGCCTTTGAAATTAATAGCTTCGATCAACTTTATTCTTAAATTATTTACAGTTGGGAGTTCTTTCAGCGTCAATTGAAAATTGTATATCATATTACGAATAACACAGTAGTCGAAATCATCAAGTACCAGCCGAAATCTACTTTTAGGTCTTCCTTTTTTCGGTGTAGAAAATTTCTTTGATTGATTATGTTTTTTTTCGTTTAAGATATTACTCAAAGTTCGTCGCGAAATTCCTGTAGCTTTTGTAACACGGTCTTGAATTTTTTTAAAATAACCATCATGGTCTCTGTTGAAAACATTGGCTTCATTTAAGAAATAAAGGTACACATTAAATACCATTTGCCGTGCTTGTGAATTAAGCGGTTTTCCACGTTTAAATTTATCCATTTTGGAAGAATTCGTCTGAAAGAAAATGGCATGGGCAGAGTTAGGTATATATTTTTTATGCATGTTTATCTATTTATTTAATTTAAATAAATCTCATTTTTTAAATGTTTTTCTAGTACTTAATATGTATTTAATGTAGGTATTTTATTTTTTTAATATTAAAAAAACGTGAAATATGTTATTTATTTTCCTTTTTTCAAAATATACTATTTAAATCTGAATAAGCTAATTAATGTTGAAATTATATTTACCAAGAAGGGTGTGTAATAGCAGCTCTATATATTTCCACAAATAGAGAACACGTGCAGTCACTACCAATATATAAAGACGACTGACAGACATTTCGCTGACCGGCGACAGCTGCCGAACGCCCGATTTGTTTTCGATTGTGCACACATGATATTGACTCCTATCTCTTTTAAACAAGGTGCAAAATGCAAATGCCTTGTTTAGGGCTCTTACGATTCCATGATTCGAGTGTTTCCGGGAATACGACAATTAGCGAAGATCTGCATGTGCATTATTAATTTGGGAGTACTGTAAATACTATTATAGGATTGTGACTTTTGTTGTAAGCGCTTTTTACAGTTGCGCGAAATAGCAATGAATTATTTTATTGTAATACATACAAATCTAAATTAATGTTATAAATAGTTTATATTGTATATTTATTCGTTTGTGTTGTTGAAATAGTAAAGAAGTAGTTTAAAGCTTGGAGAGGAATATAGTATATTTTGCCTCAATACGATTATACATGTGAAATTGTGGACGGAGGTGCGGGAAACCGTTAGATTTTAATATTTTTTTAAATTACTTTTTGATCTGTAATCTATCTTTTCTATAAATATGACTTAGTAGAGGAGTTTAAAACTAGTGCATGTAATTTATGACCTATTTTCGTTGTTTTATATTGTGCGTATGTTTTAGTATGATTCTGTTAAGTAGGTTCATCGAAAATATTTAAATTAATTTTTGTAAAATTATTTTGCATTTTTGAAACATATCCATACTATAATATTATACGTGTGAAAGTCTGACTAACTCTGTTTGTCTGCTACGCTTTCACGCTCAAACAGCTAAACCGATTGAGATGAAATTTGGTATGGAGATAGTTTGAGACCGGGGAAAGGACATAGTATAGTTTTTATCGCGATAACCTTTATCCACGCGGGCGGAGCCGCGGGCAATATATGTTTCAAAAATTCGTAATGATCGTTTTGTAACATATATTATGTTACAAAACTTATATGTTACTAAACGATTATAAATATTTTTCAAATATTCAAGTTATTTAAGTCTTTATTTTGGCTTGCCCTCCGTAGGTATTTAAGAGGTCGTTCAACTCATCAACAACTATGAGTTGAATAATTAATCTATACTTAAATATAGTAATATAATCTAATATATAAAATTCTCGTGTCACAGTTTTCGTTGCCATACTCCTCCGATCGCTCGCCAAGCGTGGCGATTATGGCAATTACTCTCAGGATCTACATACCAGTAGGTTCTACTGGGGAGACCCGTGCCCAGCAGTGGGCCATCATATTGGTTGATGTGACTCCTCCTAAACGGCTTGACCGATTTTGATGAAATTTTGTGTGCATATTGGGTAGGTCTGAGAATCGGACAACATCTATTTTTCATCCCCCTAAGAGTTTGTTTGTTTGTTTGAACGCGATAATCTCAGGAACTACTGGGCCGCATTGAAAAAATATTTTATTGTTGGATTGCCCATTTATCGAGGAAGGCTATAGGTTATAACATCACGCTACGACCAATAGGAGCGGAGCAGCAATGAAAAATGTTATAAAGAAAAGGAAGAAAAAAGGGAAAATTACAATCTATTATTCATGCCCCTAAGTGATAAGGGTTATCCACCCCTAACATTTATAACTATACTATAATATTAGAAGAGAGTGAAGAGTTTGTTTGTTTGTTTGAACGCGATAATCTCAGAAACTACGGGTCCAAATTGAAAAAAATATTTTACTTTTAGATAGCCCATTTATCGAGGAATACTATAGGCTATAAAACATCGCGCTACAACTATTGGGAGCGGAGCAGCAAGTAAAAATGTTTGCAAAAATGGGGAAAATTTACGCAGACGAAGTTGCGCGGGTTTCTATGAGAATCGGCCAACATCTATTTTTCATACCCCTAAGAGTTTGTTTGTTTGTTTGAATGCGATAATCTCAGGAACTACTGGGCTGCACTGAAAAAAATATTTTATTGTTGGATAGCCCATTTATCGAGGAAGGCTATAGGTTATAACATCACGCTACGACCAATAGGAGCGGAGCAGCAATGAAAAATGTTGTAAAAAAAAAAAGGAAAAAAGGGAAAATTTACGCAGACGAAGTTGCGCGGGTCAGCTAGTATAGTATATAGTTTCTTTGTTTGAACGCGATAATCTCAGGAAGTAAGTACTGGGTCAAATTAAAAAAATCTATTACTGTTGGATAGACTATTTATCGAGGCTATAACATCACGCTACAACCAATAGGAGCAGAGCAGCAATGAAAAATGTTGCAAAAACGAAGATAATTGAAGCAGGCGAAGTTTACGGGTCTTCGTCTGCTTCAGTCAGCTAGTATGCTATATATATAGTTGTTCCCAGTGACTCCGCTTGCGTATATCTTAATTCGAGTGATAAGAATCCTAGGTCCTACACCTATATAATTTTTGTAAGTTCTTTGTTTTAGGTGTTTTATCTAAATTTAATTTCAAATAACCATTGGATTGATTTAACGAAATAAAGATATTTTAAATTTAAAATTTAAATCGGGCTAGTAGCTTCAGGGTAAACCTCTACATACAACTTTAACTCTTGAATATTAATAGTATAAGTATGGTTTTAATTCAGCAAGTTATATTTAATTTTTAACCACAGATTATTTTAATAGAAATAAATGTATTACCTGGAATGAGGGCAAGAAATAAAGAAAAGAGTCAATTGTTTTATTAATTTTATGGATCAGTCAAACAATTTCATAACACATTTGTGCATATATAAATCATTTAATACTTAATTATACTTTAAAATTGTGGATGAGGTATGCAAACTAATACAATAGGCCAAAATCATATTAGTTAATAATAGCGATATATTTTTAATATTATTAAATTATTATTTTATCATGGTATATAGTCATCAAAGTGCTTAATTACCAATTACTTCATCAATAAATATTATATTAATAACGTCTTAGTTAATGAAAATAGTCAGTTTCATTAAATTAAGTAACAATGTATAAATTATTAATTATCTCAGATGCTAGCTTATATTTATTACAGTAAAATAACCAATAAGTTTAATTTAGATTACAATTTAAAATAATTACAAACATTTAATTTCAATACAATCCATTGGCTCTACCGTCAATATATATTAACTGTGCTGTTAACAATAATTCGTCCTCACATTCAGACTTCCGGCTTCTCTGGGCGTGTATCTAGTATTATTTACAAGCCATAAGTTCTGACGAATGTGTGCACTTGATTTAAAAAAAAATGTCTGAAAATTTAGCGTGTGATAAATCAAAACCTCTGTACTCGCGAGCGAAACGCACTCTTGCTTCTTGTAGTTCTTGTCCTAATTTTTGTAGCGGAATAATGCACACATTTCTTATAGCCTGCATGCCGCAGTCAAATAGTCTAGCGAACGTCGACGTCTTGGTAAATGGCTGCACTTCGTATGTGCTCACCATTTGCGTTTCGTGATCTGACGTTAAGACAGTCCTCCTTAGCATCCAACTATAGCCAACGGCACGCCTGTAGCTCTCTGAAAAAAAATACGAAGTTAAAATAAATGTATAAAAGATCTTCGATACCCACTCATTAAAAGTTTGATTGAATAGAACAGTAAGACAGGCACATTTTTAAAAAAGGTGTTATTTTAATAAACCTAATATTATTTCTTTACAAATCAACAGACAATGAACGAGTTGTCACTGATAAAATTAGATAATAGTTCTTAAGTAGTTGAAATATGATTAAAAATAGAATAAGCGTTAATATGAGAAGCTACCGACTGCGAAAACAAATTCGCATGCAAACTATTTTGAATTCTATTTAATTGTATTTAAAGATGATAATTGCCTTAATCGTTTCCAGTTTTAGGACATTTATTGTGCGTAGGTATCATGAACCTATTTTTTCGGCAAACATATTTATGGCACCTGGAATTACCGAACCGTGGGAAAGCAAAAACTTATTGTATGCAAACTATTTTCAGTTCTTGTGTAACGATTTAAAGACGATAATTGATTAAAAGATACTCAGTATTACAACTTTTACTATGGGGATAATTTAACTATTGTTTTATCAACACAATATACTCTTTATGATTTCTAAAATTGACTAAAGCGTGTAAAAGAAAACAATTTATTTTGTCAAAAGTAGTTTAAATGAATTAGGATTTTCAATACTTCAAAAAATTTTACATAATTTATTTTGTTTAAACATAAATATTATAAAAAGAGTTATGCATAACATCTTTAATGTGAGAAAAATAAAAATGAAACACCATGATTTATAAGGGTGGATTTAAGTATGAATTATAGAAAAAAAAATAAGTGTATAAAAGCACGAAATTCCTACTCTTCACATTTCAGTAGAGACAGCCTTTTATATGTTGCCACTCATATATATATAATAGTTAATATATAATAATATATATACAAATAGTTTTTGTTCCGATTAGTACTACGTTTCGTTATTAAATTTCAGATTAATTGAACGAGTGAAAGTCTAGTTCCAAGAAGTTCACCTTTAAAAAATATACGAATTACCAAGTGACTCAGAACACCATGTTTAAAGTAAACTAAATGTAAATATTATTGGACATCAAAAAATGTAAATGAACTTTCACTTTACATTGATTTATGAAAAAGACATTAACGGCATATGAATTTATAATAAATCATTTATAATTTCATTTATTTGTTGAAAATCATAAGTAGTCCTATACCTATGTATGATAATATATATATATTTATTTATAAAATTACTTATTTTCTTATAATTTCGGTAGTAAATTAGTAGAATGATTTTTCGACATCCATCGTCATATTTGAATATATTTCATAAAATTTTAATAAACTAACCTCACCCATTGCACCGTCTATTAACAAAAACCATTTAGTAGTTATTGTTTTTTTTTAATTATATACGAAATAAATACATTTCACTACACTACATAGAAAAAATTAAAATAATAAGTTTATATTAAATATTAGGAATAAATAACTGAATGAAACAACTAATCCTAATGTCTACCATCATCATTGAGAATATTATTATATTGTAACAACGAAACAAACCTTAGCTATGAAATTAACCATAGTCTTCAAAAATATTGATTATATTATTATTTGGTCTCCCCCAATTACCAGTAAGTTGTAACCAGCCAATTCTATTGTTAAACATAATAAATAATTATTATTGTAATAAAATATAATTTGAATTTGACTTACCGTAAAATTTAACTCCCGCGATATTTGGTAAAGGTTTGTCCTGTATCCTTGGCCATGAAGATCCAAAATTTGATTCCCGGTTTAAATTTCGGTTAATTGTGAAGACTCGCAGAGGTCAGCAAGAAAGCACCCAACAGTCCAATAAAACACAGCCACCATAGGTAAACAGATGAAGAAGAAACGGTCCACTAATTCACACCACAAGTCAACGAGAGTTCAATCATTAGTTTTGGGGTCAACAAAATGGCAAGATATCGGAATCCGTAAACAGAACAAGTCGTGAGCAAAATACAGTAAACACGCGCGCGTCATCGTACAAGGAAGTGCAAATTGCAACTAAGTTAACAAAAATGTTTTATGTTCCCGTTCCCACACCTTAGCCCCGTCCTAATTGGTTGGAAGTAAAATGTGGGAGTGGTTTTTGCGTTTGTGTGTGTGACCGAACCGTTGTGAACCGTTCATAGTAAAATATTTTCAGGTGGTCGAGCATCAAGTGGGCCGATTGTACATTAACTGCTAATAATATTCAAGGTGTCCGACAACTACGCCACACGAAGGAAAAGTACCTTAAATATTGTAGATACAAATGTACTCTGTGGATGTGTGTACTCTGTGTGTAATGTACTCTGTGGTGTATTTTGCTGAAGGAAGACTTCATATTGGTTTTAAAAATAATTCGAACTACATTTAAACATTTTCAAATAATATCTGTCTGAACCGGGAATCGAACCCGAAAAATGTGAAAAAAAATCATCTTGTATTTTTATGATCTAACATAGTATCTTAAATCCATAAAATTTAACATTTAACCTAAAGTAATACTGAACACTGAACATTAAATTTAACAATTAAATTTTAAATTTAGCAACCCGTTTTTTTTTTTGTTAGATTGGTACTGTTTTCCATTTTAGGTTAAAAACAGTGCTGTTTTTAGTTACATAATATCTAGTATGTATTGCGAATGTCATAATGGTCAAAACATTAAACAAAGAGTTTGTCTCGAATTGTGCATCGCTAATAAAAAATTTTATTTGGAGTCCCTGAAAATGTTACAGACGGCTTACGACTTTATCAAAAACACGTGCTTAAACCCCTCTTAAGCACGTGTTTTTGATAAAGTCGTAAGCCGTCTGTAACATTTTGACTGCCTTTGTGGCGTGGTGGGAATGTATTCGACGCAAGAGGTCGTGGGTTCGATTCCCACACGGGACACCTTTGTGTGATGTTCTGAATCTGGGTGTACTTTGTGTCCGTGACTTGTATGTTTGTAAAGTCCCTCGCGACACAGGGCTTGTACCCTACTGCGGGAGTAGTCTTTAAAAAAAAAAAGAGCGTTCAAAATCGGTCGAGATTTGATGGAAGATTTGCCTCGCTCTGGTAGGCCATTTACGTCTTCAACTGAAGTTAACATCACAAAAGTGTAGGAAAAAGTGACTGAAAATCCATATTCAAGTTTGAGAGAGATAGCCGCTGAATTTTCTGTGTCTCACGAGTCGATCCGTACCATTTTAAATAATCAATTAGGTATGAAACGTATTGCCGCTCGGCTCCCAATAGACCTGAATTTTCTCCAAAACTCAATCGCATTAGAGTTGCTGAAGACAAGCTAGAACGAGTCAATTCCAAACAAACATTCATGAAACGCACTGTTACTTTTGACGAGACAAGTGGTTTACGAGTTTGACATGCAAGCTAGTCAATAAGTTTTGGAGTGGGGCTTTGCAACTGAACCGAAAAAACAACGCCAAAGCCGATCAAAAGTCAAAGTCATGTTTACTGTTTTCTTTGACTGTCGCGATGTTGTGCACTGGGAATTTCTGCTGGAAGGTCAAACACTAAATAAAGAATTTTATTTGAGTGTTATGCGGCGCTTAAGTGAGCAAATTCGACGAAAAAGACAAGATTCGTAAAAGGAAAATTCTTAGATTTTGCACCACAATAATGCGCCTTCATACAATGAATTTTTGACCAAAAACTCAACAAATACCATCGAGCAACCACCTTATTTACCAGATTTGGAACAATGGGTTTCCGGGGTATACTCCATACAGCTTTAAATACATAAATCTGATATACTTATTCTATATCAATCATCAATATCATCGTTCAATCATCGTTTCCTTGCCCCGGCTGATTTGAGCCCGAAGTCTGTTTAAATAGAGCCTTCCATATCATATCGGCTATTCATTAAAGAGTTTATCTTAAACGTTTAAGAGCATTCATTGAATGCAGTCTGCAGTAATTTAAAGGTTCTTTTACACAACGCCAATATGTCGTTTAGACAATGCAAGGTCTTCATCATCATCATCATCAGCCCGTATCGGTCCACTGCTATTTTATTGCCTAAATATAAAGAAACTTGAAACCCAAGTATTATATTATCTGTGCCCATGATAAAGTACCAGGTGAGGTGAACTACCACTAAGTAGCAGATTATATCGCAATAACCAAGCAATGTTACTTGCCTGATTAAAATCTACACATCGTACTAAATGTCTTTGTTTTAAAAATGGACTAATTTAGTTTGTCATTTATGAAATAATTGGGTTTTTAGATTACACTGGTAACCGAGCTAATTGGAACCCAATTAAGATAAGAACATGATAATCAGGATTTTGTTGGTTGCAATTAAGTTGCCACTGTTTAGCAAAAATATTTTTTATGTTTGTTACACTTTTTTTTTTAGACATAGGAATACAGGGACATAGTTAAATACCTATTATTTCCCAAAAAAAACAGAACAAAAAAACCCATGTCGCGTAAGTATACGGTACTCAAGTAATATTTTTTAACAACTGACACACAATCAAGTGTCACAAAATACCGAGAGCCAGAAGGTAACTTACACATAACGCGCGCCCGATATTGCTCAGCAGTCTCATCAGTTCAGCAATGAGGTATGTACAAATGCGGCAGAACTAAGCACCACTACGTCTGTATACTGAATGCGTCCTTTATACTGTTTATATAAATGCAGAAGTAACTCTGACTGGTATACATGGCGGAATATAAGCTCCTCTTTTCGTGTGATCTTAGTTCTAAGTATCACTCACGGACGCCGTGGAACGCCTTCCTTAAAACAAAGTGGTCTGCAATACCGTGTCCCTGAATGATGTCTACGTATGCATTAGGGAGGCTACACACATAAGCGGGTCGACACAATGTTCAGTTTGATACATAATAATAATAAAAATTATTTATTCACTTAGGAAACAAAATACTACTCTTGTGAAAGTCGATTCTACATTTACCTGTAATGCCTATTCGAAAACAATAGGTAAAGTCCGAGAAAAGAACAGGCTATAAAAACTCGTGGCCACTCTTTTCAAATTTCCAACGTTTACAATGTTTCTCTGTTTATAAACTGCATATGCAGGTAAGGTGCTGCCACCATTAATAATCAATTTAATTTTCAAAAACAACCTTTTATTGAAATGCTCAAAATGTTAGAAAATAATATTTAAATTAAAACGTTTGTTTTAATTAAAAAAATATTTTCTTACTTTTACTACCATTAATTTAATACAGTACACCATTTAAATTATATAAAAGTTGGTCGCGAGATTTTCTTATTGCTGTGCTCCATATTACACTAAATGCAATGTAGTACTGTCGATCATTGACCGTAAGTAAAATCAAACCGCTAAAAGATCTTGGTATCGACCTCAAAAAGGAATCTATTCAATAGGGACGGACCCGGAAATACTTCTTAATGTGTCATGATCTGTAAGGGTAGATATATATCGGAAGTTCACGCCATACAAAACAAAATCATAAAGAAATGGTCATACAAACAAATATGTTATATTGTTGTTATTATCTAATGATAAGTTAAATATGAAGGCATTAAGAAAAAGGAAAAATATAGAAAAAAAACCTAAATCCCCATTTTACGAATCTTGTACTAGTGTGTGCCGGCACCAACATGTGTGTAGCAACCCTTAGGTAGACTACTCACATAAGCAGGGCGACACATTTAATTCGGCAGTATGTGCCGATCAAAAAAGGCGACTCAAAGCAACAACAACTCATATTCGTTCTTCATTGACAAGTGCCGATCGGCTAGGTAATTTAGGGCGGCACATCATTCTATTTAACCGCCGGCCCTGCTATCGCCCGGCCTAGTATACGTGCTCGGCGATTCCAAGCGGCTATTTGCCCGAACGTTCATCCACATAATATTCCATCTATAATAGTTTCGGCATGCAAATATGTATGTAGCAACTCTTACCGGCCGAAGTACGGTATGCAGGTTACCTTCTGTTCACTCGATATTTTTTGCAAATGTGTTGTAGGTACGACCAGGTAACGACCACTTCCAAATACGATGAGCGCATTGACTTCCGACAGAGCATGCGTTGTTCCCGCGATGATTCATACCAAACAATCAGATTTGTATGTAAGGCTTACGCCACACTGCGCTAATTTACTTTGTTATCACGAATAAATTGAAACATTCGAGAAAAGTACAAAAATTTGCCGAATTATTCATAATAAGTAATATCTACTGACCCTACTGACCTCGCTTCTAGCCCCGGTTTGGCTACAGAAGTCTCGGGTACGATTCCTGAGTCTGGACTTAAAATTTTTCTATCTTTCAAATGTTAGACTCAATATTATTCTAATCCGTTATTTAACATAATTCATTCTATTTTTATCAGAGTTTAACTCGTTACTACTTAAAAACGTTATTGAGATTTGATTTAGACGGTTGACATTCAAAATGTAAATGTCGGTAGTGACATCACATGACGTTGACATCTGTCATGCGGATGTCACTCCGACATGGAGAGAGGATAGAAAGATGGCAGACAGATTGTATCCGCGTGTTGAACAGTGCGGTCGTTTGGAATAGTTCAAATAAATCCGTTTATTTCTTTGTAATCGTACGCATTTTTATTGAAGGTCGAGTTGATCCTTCAGCTCAGAAGAGGGATAAACAAAGCCCACTAGTTATTTCCGCGCCAGGCGCGTCCTGTGAAATTATAGTTTGTTTTTTTTTCTTTTTGTGTGTTTTTGCGCTTCAGTCGCGTCTGAATAATATTATTACAGTGATAATGATTATGTTCATCGTAATAGTGACTGAATCTGAAAGTGATGTCATAATCGAAAGAACCGTGAGAAATCGAAAATTCTAAATAGATGTGAAATAGGATATCGTTCGCATTTGAACCGTAAACGCCGCGCTGTTCAAATTCAATTCGGAGTAGTGGTTCATTGCGATCGTTTACGTTCGACGCGTCGCGATCAATCGCGTTTGGCGCGTCACGATCGGTCGAGTTCGACGCACACAGTTGTTGGATTTCGACTACGCTGTCAGCGTTCAACGAGACCATGTCACCGTGGTCACGTCGCAGATGTAGTAAGTCAACTGAAGATAGACAAGTAAGTCGTTCCAATTCTAATCATAATAAAACTCAGTTGTTAATGACGGAACTAATTAGATCAATGGCTAATAACCGTCCTGAAGGTAATAAATTTTCGATGTTAGGAATTGACATTCCAAAGTTTGATCCCATGATTAAAGACCAGACCATCAATATATGGCTTTTCTAAGTAGAAGAATGTGTTCGACTATATAGTGCCCGATGTTCAAAAGTGACCAAAAGTTCGACTATAAGTATCTAGCCCTTCCGTCAACGTCATTTTCATGACCCGAATGAAAAACGAAAATAATTGAGTCCTTCTCATCAAACCATGATTATGTAAATTTTCTAACCGAAATATTCGCCAAAAAGGGCTATATTGAATGACTTGTTGGAAATAAGCATATTATTATGAAACGATCAACTTATTAAATGTTGCGAGACTAAGAATAAGCGTGCAGTTGATCTCCTGTAGCACGGAATAGGCGATCGTACTTCGAGGTTAGGTGCCAAAGCAACTACAGGTGAAGAACCGGAGCCGGTTTTGAAATATTTTTAAATCGACTTAACAATAGGACAGGAACCACGGCAATAGATCGGACTAAAAGTAACTGTATTAAGAGTACGATAGATTTGTATAAACATACATCGAACGCAAGACCGATAGGGTCTTACCTGATATCACTGAAATGAGATTGGTTATTTTAGGTTTGAAAAAGAATTTATGAAATGTAATATTACAAATATTATACAAATTAGGCCACGTTATCACGTAACTACTAACTTCACAAAATCGAGTAATGACAAATCTAAATAGTAGTCGAGTAAGAAAAAGTTTGTAACGGTTTTGAATTTGATGTCTAACATAAATAATAATAATTTTTTTTGTTATTTTAAAAGTGAATGATCATAACTTGTACGGATATGTTTATGTCAATGTACCTAATTATGTCGTAGCGAGGCAGAGAAGTTACAATGTGTGATATTGGAAATAATTTCATTTTACCATTACAAAAAGCGGTAATTAAGATTGAAGTGCAAGGTACATCCCAGTTAACTGATAGTTACATTGATAAAGATAATGTGTTATTAGGTTATACTTTTGCTGGGCTACTTGGTATAGTATAATGCCCTGATTTACGGATGCACTTTACCAACGAAACTGCGGTTTACTTTTGTCAATGATATATGTGTAATTAAAGTGAATTGTGACATTGGCTACTACACTATGTATATTAATGGTTCCATAAGGGAATGCTCTGAGAAGGAGTATTAGTTAATGCCCAGCGAGTAGGTATTATTAAATAAATGGGACTGGCGCATTCTTAATTTAAAATTGTTCATACCATGTGCTGTGTTCGGAACAGGGATTGCTGATGACACTTGCTTTATGTACGAATTCATTTATATCTATATTAAAATTATAGATCTTAATGATTCATACGTATGTGTCAAAAATTTGTCTACTATTTGGGTAAGTGGCTCCATTGAAAAATACGTTATCAGAAGTTAACAAGTGTCTATGATGTGTTTAGGTTACACTAACGTAGAAAGGTGGAAGTCTGACTAATTGACACAAAACCCATAGTTTACCTATCCTTACTCGTTTATTCAGTATATACTGCCAAATGAGATACCTGCTAATTTACGTACAAATGCATTGGAGCAGGGCATGCTAGTATTTCCATGCAACGAGGCCTAGACGCAAAACGACGCCTGATTAACAAAAGTTTCATAAATTCGATGTAGAAATCTTTGCTGCAATCGTTGAACATACTCCGCGTTTATTTGTAAGGATTTAAAGAAAGAGTTACGGACGGTAGTGCTTTACAAACCACTATGACAAAAAGATGAGGCCGAGAATTTTAAGAGTAGGCCAATGGTGGGTACAGCTTAAAGAGTTCGACTGTGAGGTGCAATATATAGCAGATGCAAAATATCACATGTTGATGCGCTTAGTTGCGCTCCTGTGGATAAGTAGATATACTTCAGACACGACACACGTTATTGACGTTGGACCGTTCGTTTATTCGAGCCAATCAGTGGTATCCTAACCGATGCCGGTTGCGGCGGCCTGTTGCGTCTGAGACTGGCCGGCTGCGCAGGGGATGATGTGGTGCACGGATGTGTGCGCGGACTCGGGCGCACTGTCTGTTCCCGCGCTCTCGTGGCCCGGTGGGACGGAAGTCCGACGCGGCCGGGGGGGATTGGGCGTGAGGCCGGTGGCTTGACGTGCTCTCCGAGGCGGCACGGAGGGGTGTAACAATGTTTGAAAGCGGTCACCCATCTGTGAGCCGACGGTGGTAGCGTTGCTTAATTAGTCTCGCGAATGTCTCGGTCTGCTCGGTCGCCACTGAGTTGAAGAGAGCTGATAATATCCTTTAGTGATTAAAGATGCTTTTACAAAGTTATTAGTGTAAACCCGTTCGTGACACAAATCGTGCCATTCGCGTGTTTAAAGACATCTTTAGTTGTTCTGGAGCACTCACTCGGTTGATAACGGACATAGGCATGTTGCACGAGTTCCAAATTCAAAACTGTCGTAGCGAATTCTGGCAATTAACTTGTACTGAACAATATGGCAAATCCACGGGCAAGCTGACAAATCGAAAGATTCAATCGGAAAATTCTGGACGCTCTCAGTATACCTGGGATGAGACATGACGACATTACCTACGGATCAGTATTTAACAAAGTTCAATTACGATTGAATATGTCTGATAATAACACTTTCTGAGACTGGTAAAAGCCTCGTAAAAGTTGTTTTTCTTGGTTACAAAGTGAAAAGGTAGGTATACCGGAAACATTAAGTGACCTTATTTGATACGACAGTAGAACAAATTAGCAGTGATGAGAATATGAATAGATGGATATAGAAAGGAAATCAAATCTGATCCTATCTTTTAGGAAATGAACCCAAAATGAAAATTTGGCTAGGCTGGAAATAATATTCAAATATTCGATTATGATAATCTAAACTTATATTTGAATTTCCTATTCATAGAATTGTTAAACTACTACCAAAAGACAGATACTTAGTGCAGGATGCACACCTTACAAAAGGGAGGTAAGGTAAGGAGTATGAAAATGTAGTATTTATTGATAAAGTACATCCATGTTTAAATTTCAAGGACTTAGTTATAAATTGAAAACGATAGCGACGTTAATGACAGCCATGATAAAAGTGACAAACGAATTGAGATATTAAATAAAAACGAAATTATTAAATGGGTAATACATACGTGTACAATTTAATTGATATAGTCGAGAAGTGTTTAGATCTGAGTGGTCACGAGTGTATACATGTTTGTGTAGAAGTGTCAGTGTTGAAGTGACTTGGGAGCGTCAGTGCTATGTTCACAGATGATGAGATGACGCAGATTGCGGCATACCACGCTAGTATAGGTGGCGAGCGCCAGGATTTTAGTATAGATAATGTGACTATTGAGACTGTACCAATATGGGTTGCGAGCGCCAGTGCCTAATTGACACAGATGACGCAGATCGCGACATACCACGCTAGTATAAGTGGCGAGCGCCAGGATTTTAGTACAGATAATGTGACTAATGAGACTGTACCAATATGGGTTGCGAGCGCCAGTGCCTAATTGACACAGATGACGTAAATCGCGACATACCACGATAGTATAGGTGGCGAGTGCCAGGATTTTAGCATAGATAATGTGACTAATGAGACTGTATCGATATGGGTTGCGAGCGCCAGTGCCTAATTGACACAGATGACGCAGATCGCGACATACCACGCTAGTATAGGTGGCGAGTGCCAGGATTTTAGTATAGATAATGTGACTAATGAGACTGTACCGATATGGGTTGCGAGCGCCAGTGCCTAATTGACACAGATGACGCAGATCGCGACATACCACGCTAGTATAGGTGGCGAGCGTCAGGACTTTAGTACAGATAATGTGACTAATAAGACTACCTATATGGGTTACGAGCGCCAGTGCCTAATTGACACAGATGACGCAGATCGTGACAGACCATACCGGTGCGACAATGGGTTGCGAGTGTAAGTGCTTTAGGTTCGTATGACGTAGATCTTGACGGACTGTGGCGCCATGGGTTGTGAGCGTTCAGATGACGCAGATCATGACAAACTGTGGTGCCATGGGTTGTGAGCGTTTAGATGACGCAGATCATGACAGACTGTGGTGCCATGGGTTGTGAGCGTTCAGATGACGCAGATCATGACAGACTGTGGTGCCATGGGTTGTGAGCGTTCAGATGACCCAGATCATGACAGACTGTGGTGCCATGGGTTGTGAGCGTTCAGATAACGCAGATCATGACAGACTGTGGTGCCATGGGTTGTGAGCGTTCAGATGACGCAGATCATGACAGACTGTGGTGCCATGGGTTGTGAGCGTTCAGATGACGCAGATCATGACAGACTGTGGTGCCATGGGTTGTGAGCGTTCAGATGACGCAAATCATAACAGACAGATTTATTTTATTAAGTGGATGCAGACGCGGACGATAGACTGAAGTATACACAACTGTGTACAGCATTCCTATTATTATACATTAACAGTAATACAAAGCTTTAATCATGACAGACTTTGGTACAACGTTCGCGGCACAGCCGGGTCCTGCGGCGTGGTGACCATGGTGTTGCCGGCGTTCGCGGAGCGCGCGCGTCCGAGGGTTGCGGTGCGGCCGAGGTTCGCGGTAGTCGGCAGTGGAAGTGTTGAAGTTTGGATCTTTTGCAGTTGAAGTTTGAATTTGTCGTTGCTCTCTGATGTTGGGTGCTTCACACTTCCTCACTATTTAGTGGATTACCATAAAACAGTGTATGATTTTGATAGCGATCTGTAAATTTTATCAGAATAAATAAGATGTAAATCTTATGATTTAGGTGTGAGGACACATCTTAATTAGGATGGCCGAGCTGTTAGACTCAATATTATTCTAATCCGTTATTTAACATAATTCATTCTATTTTTATCAGAGTTTAACTCGTTACTACTTAAAAACGTTATTGAGATTTGATTTAGACGGTTGACATTCAAAATGTAAATGTCGGTAGTGACATCACATGACGTTGACATCTGTCATGCGGATGTCACTCCGACATGGAGAGAGGATAGAAAGATGGCAGACAGATTGTATCCGCGTGTTGAACAGTGCGGTCGTTTGGAATAGTTCAAATAAATCCGTTTATTTCTTTGTAATCGTACGCATTTTTATTGAAGGTCGAGTTGATCCTTCACAAAAATGCAATTATTGAATTTGTAAAGTAATATCTACGTTAAAAACACTATTTTTACTAGCGAATGTTTTGTCTTCCTCTGTTCTATTTAGAAAATAGAATGAAAAATAAAGACAAAACATTTGTGTCCGTGACTTGTATGATTGTAAAGTCCCCTGCGACACAGGGTTTGTACCCTAATGCGAGAGTCGTCTAAAAAAAAAGAAATGAAAAAAAATATATATATTTTCACGTTTTAAATATGGAGATGGCTATCCTAAATCAGGGCCCTAAATCGAGGTGGCCTTGAAAGTTTGTTAGAGAATTATGAAAGATATGGCAAGAAAAGAGGTGAATACAGAAATGACATATGATAAAATTATATGGAAGTAAATAATTATGTTTTAAGTAAAAAGGTGAAGATTGGTTACATAAACAACATTAAAGACGATTTTTTACGGCAATTTGTGGCGGCAATATTGTGGTCGGCAACAAGACAGCACTCTCAAATATTGATTTGATGGTTGCCGGACGATCGCTGAACAATTGATTTTCCGCGATGTTGCCCGGCCAATGTTGTTGTTGTTGCTCTCTATTTTATTGTTGCCGGGTTGTGTAGCCCGTTTAGGAGACTGGATCATGCGCCATAAAATTGCAGACATATTGCCATTATTGGCCGAGCAATTAGTTGCCAATAGTGCCGCCACAAATTGCCATAAAAAATGGCTCGTTTAGAATCCCCTTTTAAAAGTTCTATGCCATAATAATCCAGTTGAATTTTGTACCAGGGGAGGTATCATTCTTATGTCATACGCCTTTGAAACTGAATTTTGACAAAAAGAATATGCTTTAACTATGTAATAATAATGCAACCAGCTATGGTACCATGGTAGGTGCAATATTGATAATACCTTATCCACTGCCGAAATTTAACCACACCTTTCTGTTACATACTGTATATTGCAATATCACACTATTATAAAAAGTCGTAAAAGTAGGAACGCATGATTTTCTCTTGTTCACTCGTGATAAAACGAGTGAACAAGAGAAAAATGTAATTCGCCGCTTTCATCTGTTGAGGCCGGCGATGCCACAGTGATAAATAAAAACTTAGTCAATTGTATAGATTTTAAGGTGCCGCTTTCTGAGCGCTTGTAACCGATCTACACCTTTTTACTTGAAACGTTTTGGAAGCAAAGTACATACATATTGCGCCGACCCCAAATAATTGATATAAAGTGCAGGAAGGAAGATGATGAGTAAGTATAATTTTCCGCCATCATTAGGTACAGTATAACTACGTCTTTATAATCACAGCGCAGTTTAATATCGAACAGATAACGGCTCACAGAATTATGTGTAAACATCCTATGTGTGCCGGTGTGCGGTATTTACCGCGTATTTAAGTAAAACTTCATTGTTTTGGAGGGATAGTAACGTCAAAAGTGTTCGGACAGCCATGTTGAAAATTTTGGTGAGAATTCTTTTTTATAAATACTTTTTTTATGTACAAGGCAGAGAAAGAACCTATAAATATTTGGTTTAGCAAATTCAGTTTAATCCTTTTGAATAAGTTTTCTTTTATGTATGTTAGTATTGCTTTCTGAATTAATAAATAATTTTTGAATTTTGGAGAAACGTTAACGTAAATCATTTCTGTCTGCAAATATGATATTGTGTTTATAAACTGCACCGATATTAGTTCTTATCAATTTTATATGTGTTACTTTGGACATTAAATTTGGAACCCCTGTTTCATCTATTTAGGGGTTGAAAAATATTAAAAGTATCCATACTTGTGTACGCCATAATAAGACCGTGTGTGTTCTGACAGATAGAAAAAGGAAAGAGCAAGAACACAAGCCCTGTGTCACGGGGAACTTTACAAACATACAATTCACGGACACAAAGTACACCAAGACTCTTAACAATCACAAAAAGTGGTGTCCCTAGTCCCTGAGAATTAAACCCACAACCTCTTGCGCAGCAGTCGTACACACTCCCACCGCGCTACCGAGCCAGTTACTCAATAATACTTGCCTACTACTTATTTCGTTTACGAAAACCCATGAACTTAATATATATGATTAACTTGATTGATTACACGACTCTTTCTAATCTTACAACATGGCATGGTTGTAACATGTAGATAAAGTACCCATCTGCTCCGGCTGCTACGCAATAGGTCGTGGGTTCGATTCCCACACGGGACCCCACTTTGTGTGATCCACAAATAGTTGTTCCGAGTCTGGATGTGCTTTGTGTCCGTGACTTGTATGTTTGTAAAGTCCCCCGCGACACAGGGCTTGTACCTAATGCGGGAGTCATCTTATATAAAAATTATAAAAAAAACGACAATCTGATTTACAGAATTAGGAAATTTGCATAGGTAATGCAATGACAATTTACGTATAGACACACACAATGACAATTTAGGTACCTAATAAAATAAATGCAAATTCGAAGTTTACAAATAAAATGCCATCTGGCGTGATTTGATGATGCAATAATTACACTGCAACAGTGTAGGATAACAGAAACGTATCATGTCACGCGGAAGTACGCCGTTTTATAGTATGCGTTTCAAATGAGTTGATAACTGTCATGATGACATTTTGATTCGCATTACAACTGCAACTTCAATATAAGACGTAAGGTCAGCAATAAAATGATTCGTATAAAGGTGTCATTATTATAACACCGAAGTACCTACCTACTCTAGTGAACTATACATAAGCACTGTATTTTACTATTTATTAATAAAGATATATTTTAGTTAAAACAATATATCACATCTGACTGAAAAACCACAAAAGTGTAGAATATTCTTATATTTTGCTTAAAAATGCATCTGCGCAACCACTTATCGCCTACTTCAGTCCGGCCTAGTTACGTTGATCCAACTGTAAGTAGCTAGCTATGATATGTTATTTTACGTAACCATGTTTTCGTGCGTTTTATTAGTCTAATGTATATGTAAAACCTCATTGGGTACCTATACCTATATGTATAAACTTTCCCCGTTTTTTTAAACAATTCTCATTGCTGCTCCGCTCCTATTGGTCGTGATGTTATATAGCCTATAGCCTTCCTCTATAAATGGGCTATCCAACAGTTAAAGAATTTTTCAATGCGGATCAGTAGTTCCTCAGATTACCGCGTTCAAACAAATAAACTTTTCAGCTTTATAATATAAGTATAGATAATATGCTAAAATGAACGGGTTATTTATTAATGTAGTCTTCTAACAAATTATTACTTTGCGACACGTTGACTGTTGGTGGTAGAACCTAGGTACCTACTTATTTAACTGTCTTACAATAGGAAAGTACAAAAAATACTGATACATTAGATACCTACTACAATTTTCCAATTAAATCTATAATGTAGTACTTAATTCCACTTCCACAAACGATTGAGAACCAATGACCTAATAAAGTACATTACAAAAAAACAAGTTGTAAATAAAAAACTAATGTCTCAATTATTTCATAATTGTTTAATGAATCCATTAATTACGAAGAACAATGATCGGAGAATGGTTACAAAATAGTTAAAATTACAAATGGTCGTGCGAAAATCCCATCGATTGTGATGTCTGTTTGTACAAGCTAAACCTACATGTAAATGTGCCAAAATGAACAGCACAGAACACAGACAGTTTACAGAAAGCTTCAGAAGAACGCGATCGACCAACGCACACATAGAAATCGTTTACGGGTATGAAATCTCGGACCAATTGGTTTCAACGACTACCTAAATTTACTACTTGACCCGTGCAACTTTGTATGCATAAATTTTCCCGTTTTTGCAACATTTCTCATTGCTGCTCCGCTCCTATTGGTCGTAGCGTGATGTTATATTTATCCTTCTTCGATAAATGAGCTATCCAACAGTGAATGATTTTTTTTAATTCAGATCAGTAATTTCTGAGATTACCGCGTTCAAACAAACAAAACCGCGACCTTAGGGATACCGAACCTAAGCCATTGTCAACTCCGATAATGTCCGCCAAAGACAAATGTATCTAATGACTAATGTAATGTTTAGTGCAATTATTGATATTGAGCCGAACCGCCTGTGACAAATGACACAAAGTATGAATGCTTTAAAATATTATAGGTAGGTAGGTACATATTAGTTTGAAGCGGCGGTAGCCTAATGGCTAAGGCATCGGTCTCGCAATCGTAAGGTCGTGGGTTATATCATACTACCGACGTGAACACACTCCTAGCACAAACCATTGAGCTTAGCTGGAGGGGTTAACAGGATTGCTAGTAATGTGGGCCAAAATCCCACATGGCTAGTTAACATTTAAAAAAAAAAATTATATATATATATTAGTAGGTACCTACGAATGAGTGCTAAGTCAAATTAAATATAAAAATGGATTTTTGCACATTATTTTTTTGGCTTTCCAGGTGCCAATCATCGTGATCACGATGCTCATACACTGCTCGTCACCAGCGCCAACAGACCTCCACCAGTTCGAGCTCTCCATGTTAAACAAGCTCCACCAACCCTGGCACAGACCCGACAAGCCACAAAAAGAGCCGCAGTACCCAAGGAAAGGCGAATATCCTTGCAATGGTAGAGTTTGTCGGACTAAAGTAAAATGTGAAGACTGTCAATATGCTAACCCAAAGTTTTGATTAAATTATTAAAATACTATTTTTAGTAGTTTTCTTGTAATTCTTCAATATCTATAACGTGTAACTGAAACGTGAGGTTAAATTTCATCAGCAGACAGTGTATGGTATATCATGAGTAAAAAAATTGCGTCTCCCACGAAGCTTTAAGCAATTGCAATATTTTGGCATAGATAAATAGTTTTTTCTGTCTGATTTCAGTAGCAAATGGCGTTTGACATAATTATTGTGCATGCAAAACAAATTTCGTTTGTATTATTATGACATAGGTATTTTTATTTATTATTTTTTAATAACATTTTAATTGATCAAACATGATAAATAAAAGAATGAGAATATAATGAATGAAACTTTAACATAGTCCGATTTTGATAAAATTTGTGGCCCTTTCATTTGACCACACTTTTCTGTTGCAGGCGATATCAGTTTTAGTTATATTTCGGGACTTAATCGCGTGAATTATTTAAAGGCGTGTAAATATTTAAAGGCGTGTAATTATGTAAATCGCGTGAATTATTTAAACCTTTAAATAATTCACGCGATTAAGTCCCGAAATATAACTAATATGTATAAAAATCGCGAAAGTTTAAAAACAATGATATCAGTTTTATTTAAAATCTAATTATGTTTTAATTATCCATAGATTTTGAACTGATAAAAAACTTATTCTAGTTTCCGACTTTTGCTTTCCCAAAGCTATAAAGGAAAATCCACTTCAACATTAAAATAAATGCTTATCTTTCGTACCTATCTTATTTATAAAAGCCGTGACTAAACCTACATTCAGTGAGTAATGTTCATATTTCAGTAGGTATATGAATCTTACTCACTTATGTTTAAAGGATAATGATAAAAAAAAACTCAGAGCGAACACAGGATATAACTAAGATTGTTAGTTGCATAAAGAGATATCATTTTGTTTAGTTTGTTTCGATGGCTAATGGTGTGATTTCACTATTAGATTTCTAGAAGTGTTTTTTTAATGTACAATGACATGATGTAGTGCTGCATTTAGTACCTATGTTGTTTGGACCAGATAGTGTAGTGTGCATCAACAATTTGCAACTTCCAAAAAGTTGTGCTCGCTGCGCAACACGTGAACTGCGAAATCTTGGGATTTTTTTCACTTTTTGCTCTTAAAGTCATAAACTATGCGTTTTCGCCAAATAACATTCACTATTTAGATAAAGTAAATTAAATTTACGATCATTTCAGCGC
This sequence comes from Herminia tarsipennalis, assembly GCA_945859575.2. Taxonomy (NCBI): domain Eukaryota; kingdom Metazoa; phylum Arthropoda; class Insecta; order Lepidoptera; family Erebidae; genus Herminia; species Herminia tarsipennalis. Next base: position 4,195,712 of record OX243849.2, on the reverse strand, counting down.
AACCGCAGCTCTCTAAACCTTACGTAGGAGAAGGTTATATTAAATAAAGTTGTAGACCAATTAATATTCTTTCATTAGAGGATAGAACAAGGTCTGTGAGTATAACACATACATTTTTGAAAGATAGAAAAATTTGAAGTCCAGATCCAGGAATCGAACCCGAGACTCGCGCGCAGCAAGGATAGAAGAATTTGAGGTTTATTAACAATCATAGTCCTGGTTTGATGGTCAGATTTGGCATACGGAAGTCTCGGGTTCAATTCAAATTGTTACATTTGAAATAAATGCAATTATTGTTATAATAAAGTAATGGCAAGAAATGCCTATAAAAAATACTATAAAGTCTGTGAGACCAATAGTTCACTAACAATATCTGAGGGACAAAAAGAAGGTAGAAATGCATTTATACTCAGAGAATTGAGACTTTATTTTACAAATTTTGTTGGATCAGCAATGGACTCGTGTTTCTGCGAAAGGTTGAAGGTGCCAAGCAGATCTTGTAAAATCGGAACAAGCATTGCGTGTGTTACAAGTGCAACAATGACTTTTAGGTGGTGTTAGAATATATATACTTTTAAATACCACCAATACGACTCTAAACATATAGACGTCGATATTTTTATACGAATATAAAAATATCGACGTCTATCGGAAGACATGTTGTCGCTACGATCGCTTAATCAAAACAGATATTAGTTCAACGAAAAAATAAAAAAAATATATCAAATTGACCCTTCACCACCTACCAACTACTATTGTCACACTACCATTTACCACACATCTGACAGACCCCGGAGTAAAATCGATGTTTGTTTGTCAGGTTGAGGGCCTAAACGTCACAAAAAACAACGATTTTACTCCAGTAAAATTATAGGTAGCAATTAAGGGTTAATTTAATAAATATTTTCCAAAACTGATATTACAAAGTTATTTAGTGTTATATAAAGAAGCAACTAGCGGGAGGAAATTAGTATATTAAAAATCACTCTGTAAGATTTTATTGTTGGATATAGCATTAGATTGGATTTGGATATAACTCTCGCCAATCGATGCCAATTATGGTTGTGGGTAGGGGTTGCTACCCGTACTTTATAATAAAGTATTATACTTTATTTCGGGTAATTGTACTATATACTTTATGAGAAGTATAAAGTACGCAAAATACTTTATTTTACATGATTTAATTCTCCTGAATTAAATTTATATTTAAAAAAAAAATAGACGTAACTTAAATATATACTGTAAAGATGCTTGATTATGATTAGATATTAATTATTTACTAAAAATAATTAAATATATTTTTAGAAAATAAATTAAATCAAATTGTAGGTACTTCACTTTGACACAACGTACTTTTTTTTACTTGTAATAACCAATGTATTATACTTTATTTGGCCCAAAAAAGGTAGCAACCCTAGTTGTGGGTATGCCCACTGTGCCCCCACTACGGTAGACGTAGACCCGCACATGGCCCTACCCGTCACTCTCATCATCATACTCGAGACCTATACCTATCATAGCCTTTATTTAGCAAGATCTACGTGACATCACCTTGAGCCCCGCGATGTCTGTGCACGTTACAGAACAAAATGAGATGATCGCGTGATAACGTTGCTTCCTAAACAAGACATGACATGCATTTGTTTCATTATAATGAGGTATTTGTTTCTCAATTTATTTTATAACCTTCATTTTTTCACGGCGGAGTTCGGGTAAGATTGATGTCTTACTTACACAAGTCCATAAAAATAAATGTTAATAAAAAAAAAGTTTCCTGAACGTATTGTTTTTTTTTTTAATTAAGATTTCTAGCAATGTGGGATTATGGTCCCACATTACTAGTAATCCTGTTAACTCCTACATCTAAGCAAATGGCTTGTGTTAGGAGTGTGTTCACGTCGGTAGTATACACGTCGGGAGGATTCGAATCCGCGACCTCACGATTGCGAAACCGATGCCTTAGCCATTAGGCTACCGCCGCTTTATTGCCGCCTTTTTTTACACATCCATACTAATATTATAAATGTGAAAGTAACTCTGTCTGTCTGTCTGTCTGTCTGTTACGCTTTCACGCTCAAACAGCTGAACCGATTAGATGAAATTTTGTATGGAGATAGTTTAAGTCCTGGGGAAGGACATAGGATAGTTTTTATCGCGATAACCGACATTCACGCGGGCGGAGCCGCGGGCGAAAGCTAGTGTATAATAAAAAACACTGTCTGATCCATTGATATGTTGATAGGTATCATGTTCCGATTGGAATGGCGTCATTTTTGTGTTTTTGTTATTTACCTACCTAATTATGATACCTAGTTAATATGTTTTGTGCACTACTGATTTAACTTATCATAATGTTTAATGACTAGGTATTTATGCAAGAATAAGGTCATTAACAAGTCTTATACAGTGATAGTAACCTCCCGCTTGTGGTTTCTTTACATAACACATACACACTTTGTCATATCAGTTTTGGAAAATATTCAATATATCAACCCTTAATCACCTAACAATTGTTTTATTGGAGTTATAACCATAACCACCTACAGACTATTATACTGGAGTTAAATTGTTAGGCCCTAAACCTGACAAAGAAACATCGATTTTACTCCGGGGTCTCTCAGATGTATATAGTAAATGGTTGTGTGCCAAAAGTACGTGGTAGGTTGTGAAGGGTTCACTAGTATTTTTTTTTCAAAAATTATATTACGAAGTTATTTGGTGATTTACCGTAAAGAAGCCAAAAACGAGAGGCCATTAGTAGGTATATTAAAAATCAGCCTGTTTGTATATTTATAGGCTTTATGACAAGCTTCAATATTGACCGCACAAAATTGCCCTACAGGTGTTCCCAAAAATATGCCCGTGCGAATTAGGGCATGCGCGGTGCGCTCAAAGATGTCCGCGTGCATGCGCGATGCATTTCTAACGTTTACTATTGTACCCACTCTGATTCTGTGTTGTTAAAAAAATGGTAAAAAAATAATCATGCACATCAACGATTTATGGAAATTTCACTGATTTCCTTTTATATTTTATGGCCGGTCTCAATAATCTAACTATCGATGGATTTGGCTACTAGAGGTAAATATTTATAAGCTCCATACTAAATATGTCAAAATTCTATCTCTAGTAGCCAAATCCATCGATAGGTAGATTATTGAGACCGGCCGTTAGTCTATAGCCCTGGTGTCTTATACTATAGAACAACGTTTTATACAATAACATTTTTCTAGAAAAGTATGCAATCGAATAGCGAAAGCGCCGTACAAATGAGAGTTTTTGGGAAAATCCCAAACATACCTATACATATACTTACACTTTTTTTCAAGCCGATTAAAAACAACTTCTAAAATGTACGATTTAAACTAAATTAATTTTAAATAATTAATGGTTTTTTAAATTAATTTTAAATTAAAAAAAAATGATAGCTAAATAATTGTCAAGACTTTCTAAAATACTTAAACAATGGATACTGTATTATGCAAATGAGGGTAGAGAGGTACTTTTTATGTTTTCGTCTATGGAATCACTATTTTATAGTAAATTTGGTTTAATTTCTTTGCAATTCTCGAAATACCTATTACATGTAACATTTCAAAAAAAAAATAAACTTGTAAGGATCTGTCTTTTACATAAAAATAATTCAAAAAGTTAAAACAATACAAACTATTCCTTGTAAGTAGGTGGACCTATGAGTTGAATCTATTTTGTAGATGACACAAAGCGATGTCCCGTGTAGGAATGGAACCCACCTGGAACCTCCTGTTCAGCAGTGTACAGCTTGTCAGCCAGATTTCAGCTTTAAAAATGAGAAGTCGAGAAAAAGGAAAAGAAAATAAATGTAAGTATTTAAATGTCTTCCTTGTTACTGATCTAGTCTAATATATAAAATTCTCGTGTCACAGTTTTCGTTGCCATACTCCTCCGAAACGGCTTGACCGATTTTGATGAAATTTTTTGTGCTTATCCGGTATCTATGAGAATCGGCCAACATCTATTTTTCATACCCCTAAGAGTTTGTTTGTTTGTTTGATCGCGATAATCTCAGGAACTACTGGGCCGCATTGAAAAAAAAAATTATTGTTGGATAGTCCATTTATCGAGGAAGGCTATAGATTAAAACATCACGCTACGACCAATAGGAGCGGAGCAGCAATAAAAAATGTTGTAAAAAAAATAGGAAGAAAAAGAAAAAAGGGAAAATTTACGCAGACGAAGTTGCGCGGGTCAGCTAGTAATTTATACTAATATTAAAAAGCTGAAGAGTTTGTTTGTTTGTTTAAAAGCGACAATCTCAGGAACTACTAGTTCGAAATTATTTTACAGTTGAATAGTTCATTTATCGAGAAAGGCTATAGGCTATTTAACATCACGCTACGACGAGTAGGAGCAGAACAGCAATGAAAAATGTTGCAAAAACGGGTAAAATTAACGCATTCCTACGAAGTTGAACGGGCCAGGTAGTATAATATACCTCCTTATATGCTTACCTGCCTACTTATTATCAATCCAAATACTAACCACTTATTTTAGAACTATAATAATACCATCTTTAGCCCGCGGATCGACCTGCATGAATGTCGGTTATCGCGATAAAAAATAGCCTTCCCCTGGCCTCAAACTGTCTCCATATCAAGATTTATCTAAATCGGTTCAGCAGTTCACCCAAGAGTGAATACGTGACAGACTGACAGAGTTACTTTCACATTTATAATATTAGTTTGAATTTGGCGATACCTCTTTGTTTTTCACTTAATTTTTTTTCGGTGAAAGTGCTGAAAGATCGGTGCAAAACCGAGGCGTGTCGCTAGATTTTTTCCGAAAAAACTACACATCCACACAGGGGTTCAAACCTGTGTTGAGAGGCCCTTTACAAACATACATATATTGAACACGGACACAAAGTCCAAACAGACTCAGAACAATACGCAAACAATATTCACAAACTTTCGTGGTTCTATTTTTTTTTAGATTTACTACGAAGGTTTACTATTATAATACTATTTATTTATTTATTTAAAAAATCCTGCAAATATATTGGAAAAGCCGGACCTAATGCCATAGGCATTCTCTACCAGGTAATTAATAATATGCCACTTTTATCTGATAGAGTCAACAGATAAAAGTGGCAAATTATTCAAAAATATCAGATGTACAAAACATATTTATTAATTAAAAAAGGAAAAAAGGCGTCTCAAGTGGGACAGAATGGACGTCTACTTCGAAGTCGACGTCCATTCTGTCATCGAAGTCGACCAGATCTACAACTATAGTTTTGGTATCCTCAATACCTGCCTAAACATGACCAGTCACTTCGAGCATCGCTATAACTGTACTATGCCCGGGTATAATACTCTATTTGACTGCGTCTGTGGCGCGGTGGGAGTGTATCCGACTGCTACGCAAGAGGTCGTGGGTTCGATCCCCACCCAGGATAAAACTTTGTGTGATGAGCACGATAGTTTATTCTGTGTTTGAGTGTTATTTATCTATAATATGTATGTATTTAGAAATATATAAGTATGTTTATCAGTTGTCTGGTTTCCATAGTACAAGCTCCGCTTAGTTTGGGATCAGATATCGTTGTCCCAAGATATTATTACTATTATTCTAATTATTTACTACACATAAGCACTAAAGTCCGAACCATAGACGATTCTCGCGAACGAGTGAATTGAGTTGATATTGCTAGCTCTGCATGTTACTGTATTGAATTTATATATAATAATAATATAATAATATCTTGGGACAACTCACACAACGCTATCTGATCCCAAACTAAGCAGAGCTTGTACTATGGAAACCAGACAACTGATAAACACGACCTCTTGCGTAGCAGTCGGATACACTTCCACCGCGCCACAGAGGCAGTCATAATAATCTAAGTAGACCTCCTATTGCGCAGCAATCGTACGCACTCCCACCGCTAAACTTTAGTAAAGTATTCTTGTTTAATAAAAAATAATGAATTATACAATTACAAAACACACTTCCTTACCTATGTCAACTCGTTACAAAGGGCACAACGTGTCTGTTAAGCAATAAATACCTTCTGTATTAAGAAATGTTGGGACGCAACGTAGCGACCGTAAAGATATGGATGCAAATTAAAACGACAGTTTCTTATCTAAAGTACCTATATTTAGATTGAGTGATATATGCGTCTAAAATTGCTTATATGTTGAAAGAACAAGTATTATGCATATAAAACATTCATAAGAAATTACCTGAATTATAGTGAAAACCGCATCGGAATCTGTCTACTGTGGTACAGAGTTTTTCATTAGGTAAATAAAAACAATGTTAATTTTTTTTAAATTACTAGCTGGACCCAGCCATCGCCTTCGCTGTGCCTTTTTGAGCCAGGAACTTTGCGGGCGTCCCCAGAACACACTGACAAATTTTCATCACAATCTGATCAATGGTTTCAGAAAGCATAGAGGACCAACATACAAACATTGATTTTTATTTATATAAAAGACTAACAGACCAACTTCGTGCCACTTATAAAATTTAATGTAGGTAAGTAGTACTTAATCAGAAGTGATTATTCCCACACAAAATTAATAATTTTGATTTTTTATTGTTTCTTTGGAGTTTACATAATTTTCTTTTTTACTCAGGACTCAATACTCGGTCCCTTCTTATTCTTGATATATATTAATGATTTACCATTTTATATTAATAACACACACATCTCTTATTTTCAAAATTAATCGATTTTTTAAATAGATTTTTTTTATGAAATAAGTAGAATACTTGCATTAGTTCAAGATTGGTTTACAACGAACAAGCTACTTTTAAATCACAAAAAAACTAAATGTGTGAACTAAACCTAATGGTTTAGTTCACCAAACGTGAATAGTACTAATACGAGTATAATTTTAAATAATGAAGTGATTAGCTTTGTCGACTCAACAGTTTTCTTGGGAATTGCTTTAGACAGTAGGTTGCAATGGGGCACCCAAATATCATGTCTTGCAGGAAAACTTTGTTCTGCAGCGTATGCTGTCAGCAAAGTTAGACAGCTTGCAAATGTAGAAACAGCTCGACTAGTATATTTTTGTTTTTAAACTTTTGCGATTTTTATACATATTAGATATATTTCGGGACTTAATCGCGTAAATTATCGTACGTAATCGTACGTAATTGTACGTAATTGCACAGATTGTGGTCACGGGTCGGCCCGTGACCACAATCTGTGCAGTTCGATCGAAACGTCGGGTAAATAAAAGGTTCGTTCGTACCTTAATAATAATAATAATAATAATATCTTGGGACAACTCACACAACGCTATCTGATCCCAAACTAAGCAGAGCTTGTACTATGGAAACCAGACAACTGATAAACATACTTATATATTTCTAAATACATACATATTATAGATAAATTTTAAATAATTCACGCAATTAAGTCCCGAAATATATCTAACAGTATATTTTTGTTACTTTCACAGCGTCATGTCTTACGGAGTTACGGCATATTGCTTTCTTATACAAATTATTTTTATTCTTTAAAAACCTGCAGTGCGATATATCAGCTAGGAGCACGAGTTTCCCTTAGAGAAAAGTTTAAAAATTAGATAGGCATTATGACAGTTGCATGACAATACATAATATATTTAAATAAGTAAACGTTATATTTGTAAAACAAAACTTACATTTATATAACAAAAATAGTGATATTCACTCTGTGAATTTATGAAATAAGCACAAATTAGTAGTACTACTCAATCGATGATTATATAACTGATTAAGATAAATCGATGTAGTTCGTTGTTCCTTATTAATGTATTTTATTGTACAGTTTAATGTATTTTATCTAGGTGAATATTGTTGTCACCGTTTGATAATCTTACTTAGATATTAGTTCTCCAACTATTGGAAGTAAAGATACTGCGTGATAAATAAAGGCCATTCTTTTCTTTCTTTTGCAAAACATGTATACTTATTCATTAAGTAGCAGTAAATTGGCCAATATTAAAGCACATAAAGTCTTTACATTGTAACTAATTGTAAGTGGATGTTCCTACTATGTTGTGCCCATTGAGGTTGATATTTCTAATCCCGTGTACTCTTCTTTTAATATTTTTGACTCCGTGTTTTTACATCAGTCCTCTACTATGGTGTATAATATAATGGTGGCAGCACCTTACCTGCATATACAATTTATAAACAGAGAAACATTGTAAACATTGGCAATTTGAAAAGAGTGGCCGAGAGTTTTTATTGCCTTTTCTTTTCTCCGGCTTTACCTATTGTTTGCGAACAGGCATTAAATGTAAAAGTAAAATCGACTTTACACAACCGTAGTATTTTGCTTCGTAAGTGAATAAAGATTTTGTTATTAATATTTTATTATTATTATTAAACCTAATATCCTAATATTAAAAAAAACAAAACCAAAAAAGAAAAATAGTAAATAAAAAATATTATTTAAGTTTGATAGATTTCGCGAGACCAACAAACTGCAATGTATTTTTATTATTATAAAAAAAATGAAGATTTTAGTAAGTTAGAAATAAAACATCTCGGTGGCGCAGTGGTAGTGCGTACGACTTCTATGCACCAATTTGTGTGAACTACAAATGTACTTTGAGTCAGTGGTAATTTATGTCTGTCAAGTCTCCTGAGACATACATTATGTGTGCAGAATGTTGGAGTCGTCTTTCAATGACCAAAAGAAAAATACGTGATTCTTGGCTCTATTTGAACGTCATTCGTGATAAAATATTTATTTCGAGTTTACTAAAACTGCAGATTAACAACTTGATATCGCTCCGTCGTGTCTGTTGAAATAGTACCTGCCTACGTACACTAGATTGAATAAAGTACCTTGAAGTAATTTTTATAGGCATTTCTTGCCAAAGACTTTACAAATACAATAATTGCATTTTTGAAAGATAGAATTTTTTTTTTTTTAGACGAAGAATCAATAACTAAAGCCGTGATAGTTCTTTAACTACCGACTAGATGTCGCTACGGGGGCCTAACCCGTAAGCATTAAGAGATAGAAGAATTTGATATCTAGTAACATAGTCCAGATAGGTGGTTCGCTTCTGGCCCCGGTTTGGCTACGGAAGTCTCGGGTTCGATTCCTGAGTCTGGATTCAAATTTTTCTATCTTTCAAAATGCAATTATTGTATGAATAAAGTACCTACTAAAACACAATACAAAAGTCTATGTAACTGCTTTAAATTACTTCAACTAAATCTTCTCATGAGATTTGCTCTTTAAACTACCGCCTAACATCTCTCGATCATCATCCTCCAATCATCGATACCTCGAAATACCAAAGTGTACCTACCTTTAAATTAAACTACTAGGTAAATATAGATTATCTAATTTTACGAACGACATTTCTCGCGAAATATGTAATATGTGTATTTTAGAAAAACCTTATCATTAAAGTGTTTATTAATGTTTTTAAACTTTCGCGTCTTTTTTTCATTTAAATTATATAACTAGCTGACTAACTGTCCCGGCAAACTTTGTACCGCCTCGTATGTTTTTTTTTCGTGAATCAGGTGCGATTGTATTTTCGAACTATCCAAAGACCCACTTTAATATAAACGCAATATTTCATCCAAATCAGACTAGCTGTTTTGGAGGAGTAACAAACACTTACAGAAGAATTAGGTATATATTTATAGAAGGTATAGTTTAGGCATATATATCGGAACTTAATCGCGTGAATTATTTAAAGGTACCTTTGGCGCGGCGGGAGTTTGTCCGACTGCTACGCAAGAGGTCATGGGTTCGATTCCCACCCAGGATAAAACTTGGTGTGATGAGCACGATGGTTTATTCTGTGTCTGGGTGTAATTTATCAATAATATCTATGTATTTAGAAATATATAAGTATATTTATCAGTTGTCTGGCTACCATAGTACAAGCTCTGCTTAGTTTGGAATCAGATGACGTTATATGAGTTGTCCCAAGATAAAAAAAAAGGTATGAATCTTTTATTTCTAGGTACCCGACCTTTCGATCGAATTGCACTGATTGTGACTACAATAATAAAGTGTTTATGGAGAACGAAATTGACTTATATATGATATTTTAAATGATACTACTACTTATATATAATACTTTGTGTATAAAAATGTAAACTAGACCTTGAGCAAAGAGAACTTATTATTTTTCTCAAATGTTGGCATTGCAGCTTATCATTCCAACAAAATAAATGTACAGTTCCTGTAGGATCATTAGCCGGGCAGTTTTTTCCAAGGCTATTCTAAAGTAAACAAAAATGACGAAAATGATTCCAATTATTTTAATAAAGCATTTCACATATTAAAATGGAAGATAATCTCCAAGACAATCACTAAAATTCCTTGGTTTTTCACAACACAAACGCTGGCTGTTGCAACAGGCCAGTCTTTAGATGGCTCTATGGACGCACAGTCGGCTGTATATCGCACGCCATCTTGAAATATAAATACGCGCCAAAACTAGCATGAACGAAAATGATAAATTCCACAACCATTTTAAAAATATACAGATTATATTGTTATTGAAACGTATGAAACAAATAATAAGGTTTTAATTAAAGACATACTTTATAGTAAATTTAGTAAAATGTTAAAATTTAGTGTGATTGTATTTTTAATTACGTGTAGTGTCGCAATGGATTCAAGAGCCGAGCTAGGATATCCAGCTGGATTGATGTCTACATGTACGTATTACAGTCCGTTTAATTTAAACATTTCAGCTTACAAAGAGCGGCAAAATGGTACGAATATTGGGAACACTATTAAAAATGTATATTGAAAGTCCCCATTGATCACACCTCTCACGAAATATGTCAAAGATTGCATATATGATATTTATTTGACGCCCGATACAAACCGGCTACTTCTCGATTACCACTAGGTTACCCCCGTTTCAATGTTATCTAGCTGTAACTCTTCCACACGATAAATAGTAATCGATTGCAGTAATACCTACGGCTAGTTAATTGTATGCAAAAATCCCTTTCGCCGTAGGTACCTACTAAGCAGAGGTCATGGCTTATGAACCCAATGAATGCTCATCGCCTTTTCGACATAAAACGTATACCTAGTTAGATACATACTTGATTTTTTTTTTTAATATCATGTTGTCACTTTTTGTTTTGCTTGCGCCAACATTGGGGTGATTTAGGAAAAAAGAAAATTGATCACAAAGTAATTCACAAAAAATTTAAACAGCGGCATTGGTGGTTTTTAAAATATGACTAATGCATGCATTATTTACCTGTAATCTATACTAATATTATAAAGTTGAAGAGTTGTTTAAGCGCGATAATCTCAGGAACTAATTACTAGTCTGAATAAAAAAAATATTTTACTGTTGGAGAGCTCATTTATCGAGGAAGGCTATAGGCTATAGAATATCACGCTACGACCAAAAAGAGCGGAGCATCAATGAAAAATGTTACTAAAACGGGGAAAATTTAACCAGACGAAGTTGCGCGGGTCAGCTAGTTATGTTATACAAATGTTATAAAGTATACATTATAACACTAGTAAAGCTTATTATTATTATTGTACTGTTGGTGAATGTAATAAATAAATACAGAGAAATAAATTCACTTCAAATATCATACAATTGTCGTTAGTTCACCGGTTTATCGTGTCTAAGTTATAAGTAGATTTTGACAAAACGTGAAGTAATTACGCCGGGTTGTATATTTTGACGAGAAGTATGTGTAATTAACCAGTTAATCTGTTTAGGTTATCATCTATTACCATTCTAGAATGACACAGAAGATAAAGAAGATAAGGGTAGCTTCTTCATCTTCTGTGTCCTCGCCATTTTCCCGTTACACAGGGATCGCCTTTCCTAGTCGTACGCCGTCATTTTGAGCGGTTGCTATTTCTAATGTCGTCCTCTGTAAGGGACATACTAGAGCAGTGGTTCTCAAACTTTTTAAATGACGGAACCCTTTTGGGAAGCAAAATACTTGATGGAACCCTACAATAAAACAATTATTTTTATAAGTGTATTCTTTATTAATCAGCATAATAAAAGTACAATGTATCAGTTACTAATTATTATTTACTTCACCACTTGGTAAGGACAATAATAGAAAACATTAAAAAAGAAAAAATCTAACTAGTGGGAGGTATGAAACTGTTTTTTATTTTTCATCAATTGCTTGATATCAGGTTTGATGGAAGAAAGTTGGAGTCTTATATCAGCTTCGGCGTCCAGTCTATTGCGATATTTTGTTTTCGTGGCTGCGTAGGTAGAGAATCCTGTTTCGCACAAATATGTAGTTGGGAACGGGAGAAGAATATCCAGAGCCATTTGGCCAAGCATTGCATATTCATCTTGGATTCTGCACCAAAAATCATTAAGAGGCGTCGTTTTGAACAATGACTCCATACTTGTGTCTGATGACATTTCTAAAAGAGATTCATATATCTCATTTGACATGTTTTCAGGCTTTTCCAAGTTGGGTAAAAAAGGATTATGAATCCAGGAGTTCACTTTAATTTTTGTATTGTGTTCTTCGGGAAAATACTTTTCAAAAGATGCGCGCATCGAACTGAGATATTGGACCAATTCTTCAAACACATTATCTTCAAACATTTCTGAGTCGTTTTCGCTAACAAACTCACTGAGTAACGTAAAACTTTCTATTTCTTTCTTACCAATGCAAATGATCCAAAAATCTAATTTTCTTTTAAAAGCAGTTATTTTATTATAGGCCTGAAACACTGTTGTCTGTTTACCTTGCAACGATAAATTTAATTCGTTAAGTTTTTGAAAGATATCCGCCATAAAAGACAATCGGAACAACCAAGTTTTATCATACAAACGGTCCTTCAAATTAAAAGAAGTATCTGCTGAAAGAAACATTTGTAACTCGGCTCTAAGTTCAAATAGCCTTGTTAAAGTTTTTCCCCGAGACAGCCATCGCACTTCTGTATGGAGCAGCAGTGTTTTATGTTTGCTGCCATAATCTTCACACAATAATGAGAACAATCGGGATTGTAGTGGTCGTGATTTGATAAAATTAATTATTTTTACCGCTTCATCCATAACTAATTTTAGATTAGACGGCATTTGCTTCATCGCAAGTGCTTGTCTATGCAGAATACAATGACTGGAACTACAATTAGGCGCTTTATTTTTCATTCGTGACACTGCTCCTGCTGTTTTACCTGTCATCGCCTTGGCCCCATCTGTACAAATGTCAATGCAATTGTTCCAACTGAGTTTATGTTCTTCAAAAAATATTTTTATTTTATTAAAAATTTCTTCCCCGGTAGTGTTTGTAAGCAGCGATGAACACATAAGCATGTCTTCTTCAAAAGAACTTTTATATGGATATCTCACAATAACCAGCAGGATAGCCAAACCAGCGACATCAGTCGACTCGTCCATTTGCAAAGCGAATCGTGTATTTTGTAGACGTGTAACTAGTTCTTGTTTGACGTAGCTTGCCAGATCATGGATTCGTCGTGAAACAGTATCGTTTGATAGCGGAACAGTAGAAAGATGCTTTGCAGATTTTTCATCAAGCATACATTTTGTTATGTCTAATACACATGGTTTTATTAATTTCTCAGCGATAGTGTCAAAATAGTCTCAACGACTGCCTCTGTGGCGCGGTGGGAGTGTGTCCGACTGCTACGCAAGAGGTCGTGGGTTCGATCCCCACCCAGGATAAAACTTTGTGTAATGAGCACGATGGTTTATTCTGTGTCTGGGTGTTATTTATCTATAATATGTATGTATTTAGAAATATATAAGTATGTTTATCAGTTGTCTGGTTTCCATAGTACAAGCTCTGCTTAGTTTGGGATCAGATAGCGTTGTGTGAATTGTCCCAAGATATTATATTATTAGTGTGCGCTTCACCTGCTTGTGCAATGCGATAGCTAACTAAATATGATGCCTCCGTGGCCTTTTCGTTGGTAGTTTGTGTTACATGCATCATATTTTTTTGACTTTCTAATAACTGATCTTTTTTGCGAACAAAAAATTCTTTATTCTTGTCTTTAGTCTCGGGGTGTACGGTTTCTAAATGTCGACGCAATTGGGCAGGTGCCATGGAACTATTAGGAAGCAGTTTACTACAGAGCATGCAGAGAGGTGAGCCGTTGGAATCAACAAATCCGAAACTGATATAAGATTCATCATACTTCCTTTTTTTCGTCTTTGAAACCGTCGAGCTTGACGTCGTGGCACTCGTGGCATCATCTTCTGGATCGGTGATTGCTAAATTCTCCGCGCGCATTGCTTTTGAACATTCAGCGTCATTAGAAGATGTTGTTGGAACACGTTTAACACCTTTAAGCCAACGTTCCATTCTTCTTTATTTATAATGTTACAAGTCAGGATAGTGGGGTTTAAATAATGCACAATCGTTACTGCGTATAAGAGACTAAATTTAGAACCTACAGGGAAGAAATGTATAAAACTGAGACAACAGAATACAGCAGGCAGTAAAACAATGAACACTAGTTTCTCGCTAGCGAGCTTGTAAGTAGGTAGTAACTTATCGCTCCGAATGCTAATCATCAACTGACGACGCCAACGCGCGATCGCCGCTTTTATACTTAGTCCTAGACTCGATCTCAAATATTCTCGAAAATACTCGAGTCGGCACCTTTGATAAACAAAAAGCAAAAATAAAAACAGAAATTTAAAAATAGCGTTGTAAACAATATCGACTTTATCCTTTGAAGTTAGAGACGAAAGTCGCTTGTTGACAACTATAGCGTCTAATTCAGAGGCGGCTTTTATCAAAGAGACTGAGCGCTTACAAGTATACTACCCGCTCGTTTTAAGTTTGCCGCTGGCGATAGGTATGAGTGTATGACGTTCGAATTTTTTTATTTAATTGTAACAATAAAAATTGTGTACGGTAGATATTTGGGTAAAACTATGACACATTATAAGTTTTGTTGTCACGTGGGGGAGGGTACGCGCATTCCACAGACCGGCAAACTTAGAGCGAACGCGTTGTACAAGTATAAAATTGTTGAGACCAAACTTATAAGATATTGTACCAGCTAATGTAACACAAGCTTATACAAATACAAATAAATAAATAAATAACATTCATAGCGTTTTGTCTCCGCGCGACCGCGGAGTCCGCACAGCCGCGGAGCGACCAGAGAGAGGTGTTTTGATTTTTTTATTTCTAAATTCTTGCGGAACCCCGACAGAGGTATCACGGAACCCTAGGGTTCCGCGGAACACACTTAGAGTATAGCTGTACTAGAGTATGTCTTTTTTTCTGTTCTTTTTTAATAGGCGTTTTTACCCGACTGCAAGGAAGGATTATGTTTTTCGCGCGTATCTTGTATGTATGTTTGTACGTAATATTATTTATTACCTCATATGTTTCAAACCACAAGACGGATTTATACAATTAAGATGTCGTTAGATTTGTCTTGATCGCCCAAGTGTTCTTATAGTGACGTTTGAAAAAAAAACAAACATGCGGGTGTGAGATATCATGAAAAACAAGAGATGTGAAAAAAAGTGTTTTTGAATACCGTAATATCAAATGAAAGGGCTCATCGTAAGCATTTCAAAAAGGTATAACATGATTAAGACTGTAAAACTAAAAAAGTCAATTAGCAACCATTCTATTTTCAATACTTGGCAGTAGCTGTGTTACATCGGTTACATCCTACAAACACTAAAAAGTATTGAATAAAAAAAAATACCTACCTTCGCAAAAGGAGCTATCGGAGTCACAATATTATGTTCATCAAGATTCATTATAATGTTGAGAATTTTGATTGCATATTTTTTACGCAAGCGGGTTGTTTTATTTTAAATTTATTTTTTATTCCCTATATAATCTGACGACGGCCACGTGTTCACGTCGCCTTACCGTTTAAGTCTGTTTCCAAAATTTTGACGGCTATGGGTGCTATCTTTAGGCTTCCCATAATGTACCTAATCATTGCGGACTTTGTCCTTTATTGTTACACCTGCAGACCAACGCAGCATTCGCATTTTTTTACATCTTAAACTACATCTACTGTACCTAATTGTAAGCTAATAATACATTGTTTTTATTTCATACTTACGTATCGCCAATTATTAACTGTGTAATAAAAAATAATAACATAACTTTGCATTGCTAATGAAAGGAAATGAATTATTTTCTTAGGTATTTTTGTACTTAACCCAACATGCCAAGGTACATCCTCAGCATGCTGCCCTTATAAAAATTATCCGTGTTTACCAAAATTGTTGGCAATTTTTCGGTTGAGAAGATTTTAACAGACAACCAACCAACTAATATCAACGTTTTGGTAGCAATTTTTTATCAACAACTTATCTGCTATAGGAAAGGAAAAATTAGACTTCGAATAGTCGAGCTGTCTATTACAAGAAATTATTATCATTATTAATATTACTATTATATTATTATTAATATTAAAGGATACCTATTTGTCCTTACAAGGGCGTACCTCCCCCCTTCCCCTCGGAAATCGTAAAAGGTAAAACATGGAAAATCCTTGGTACACCCATGTGTCCTTAGGTGAAAATAATTTAAATTAATGACCGCAACAACGTTGCAGAACTTCGCAATTTGTTCCCATCTCGGTCGTGAACCAATACGCAGGTCTTGACTTTGCTTAAAACGTAACCTATTCAATTCAAATGTGTGACAATGAACTCAATCTTTTAAACAAAGCAGGAAAACAATACAACACTGTTTTGGAAAGAATTAAGGTATTCAAGATGTAGTATTGTTTCTATTGATATGGTGTATGTACATACAGTACACCTCACCATAAAGATAATCTTGTGAAGGACAAGGTATTACGTCCCTCCAACATAGTGTATATGTTAAATTTCAAAATGTATAACTCTTCGCTATATATTTGGCCTGGTGGTGACCCATCGTGCGAACAAGTAACACGTTGAGACAAGCTATTGGCAATTTTTCTCGGGATTTAATCAAATGTTTGGTCAAAAGATAAGTAACTTGGTTGGACTGCCTTTGTGGCGCGGTGGGACTGTGTCCAACTGCTACGCAAGAGGTCGTGGGTTCGATTCCCACACGGGACACCTTTTTGTGTGTACTTTGTGTCCGTGACGTGTATGTTTGTAAAGTCCCTCGCAACACAGGGCTTGTACCCTAATGCGGGAGTCGTCTTTATAAAAAAAAAGGTAAAAATAATTTTATTTACAAGTAGCATCTGATCCCAAACCTGGCAGACGCACAGGCTATACTATAGCAGCTAAGTAGTGGGGTGGGAATCGAACCCTCTGGATTTGCAGTCAGGGTCACTAACCCCTCTACTTACACCAAGAGGCCAGTCAAGTTGGTTACAAATAGGTACATCGTCTTTGTAAGCACATTGCTATTTTATTCACGTAAATGGTTACTTACTGTAACAGATATGGAATAGAAATTAGATTTCTTGTTTACCTTGGCTAAGGCTAAGGATAAAAGGATAAAAATGATTTATAATGCCTTTGACTTTGAATGTGTTTGTTTACGGCAAAATGACCAACGGTTAAAATGCTCCTGAGATAACTCGATACAAAAAACTTTTTTACAAAATACCATCTAACCGGCTTCAATCATGGCATTTATTGACGAGTTTCATTGTCTGTCTCCGAAATTCATTATCAGATCTTAACGAAATTTATATGGGATCATTTCGGATTAAACCTATTTCGAACAAAAAAAGGATTTTCGAAATCCGTCTATATATGACGGAATTATGCCCGAACATACCTACATATAAAAAAAAAACATCCAAACTGAGAATCTATCCAAATTTTTGAATTCGGTTTAAAATATATTAAATTGGAAATGGTTCTTATACCTCTATAAGATTAAGGTAGTTAACTATAATTCAAAGGAAAACCAAAAATAATTCTGTTAAGAAGACCCTTCCCAAGTATCTATTACTACGGTTTGACTACCTCGTTGGCGCAGTGGGATTTTGTACGAATTCTGCACAAGAAGTCATAGGTACGATTGTTGTCTCTAGCCTGGGTATAGGTACTTCATGTCCATGATAGTGTATGTTTGAAAAGTCTACCGCGGGACAGGATTTCTTACCCAGGGGCCGTCTCTGGCGAGAGAATCGTGACGACATTATCGTCGTGCCAGCTATGTCTATACATTTTCTTAGAACGTCTCCACACGGCGATTTTATCGCGGTGTTGCGACGAGTGGCTTAGTGCGAGAGAAACGTTATCGTACCATCGTATCGCCGCGCGCTCCGCGGAACGTAGGAGGGGGGGGGTTGTGTCGATTTCACATATCGAATTAATTTGAAACCTTTTTCCCGAAAAGTGAAAATGATCATTTTTTTTAGGGTCCCGTTTTTCCATTTTAGCTACATACTTTCGCCATGTCTGTCCGTCCGTTCGCAGCTTTGCTTAGAGACTGTTAGTGCTAGAAGGCTGTAATTTTAGATCATCGATACACATATTACTTACGCCGACAAAGTGAAAGAATAAAATCTTAAAAAACATTTTTTTTATTACCTTCCCTATATGTAATTGGAAATGTGTTTTTTTTTCTCACAGAACAAAGAGAAGTAAACAAATTTCATTCAAATTCCATTGAAAATTATTATTAAGTAGGTATAACGTTGTAAATATGAAACAAAAACAACAGAAAATCCACTTCATAAGCCGCATTAATCGAATGGGGGGGGGCGGTGACTACGGAACCCTACATTGTGCGTGGCCCGACATGCACTTGCCCGGTTTTTATAACTGATGACGTATAACGGCCATTATGTCAAAGTTATTTACGTTTAATGTAAAATCACAAACGTCTAGAAATACCCAACACTCGAAATTTATCGTTTGGTAGCAGAACGTCCCATTCCCAAACTCGTCACGCTGTTTCAGATGGTCCCAATCCCAGATGGTCCTATTCCCAGATGGTCCTATTCCCTGATTGTCCTATTCCCAGATTGTACTATTCCCAGATGGTCCTAGGGATGGTAACGCATGACGCAATTTTATGATAGGAGTATGAATAAAAAATGCTTCTTGAATTAATTATTAGGCCTTATTAGGCCTGTTAATGACGTTGATGAATACTACTTCAATCTATTTTGACATGACTTTAATTTATTTTAACGTGTAAGTTTATGAAAAAAAGTACCTGGATACTTTTTTTATAAACTTTACGCCTGCATAATTCGTTACAGCAAGAACAGCATTCTTCCAATATTGCTAAGGTTTTAAAATCAGGCGCTTTTTTTGTGTTTTGTACCATGGATGAAAAATATTGTTTTAAAAACTTAGTGTGCATGTTTTAATAATCCTTGATATTGTGTTTTTCCTTACTTTAAAGTGTCATTTTGTCAGAAAACCGTACAAAAATTAAAAAATTACTAATATCGTATTTTATAAAAAAAATGAGGGTAGATGCTTATTCATAGAATATTATTATGATGTTTACGTTTCTGTTTAGTTCATTCCCCAACTAAGTGCACAGTCATTTATCGATTTATCGCGGATACATTGTAATTCTCTCTTTAAATTATAACGGTGTGATGGATCATAACTTTGAATTTATAAAAAATCAGCGAGGAGGACGAAGTTTAATTTGTGGAACATACACATACAATAAACATAACGATAACAGTGATGGAAGCTCCAAATGGCGTTGTGTGAAAAGAAAAGAGTGCAGTGCTTTTTTTTAAATTTCAATAAATGTTAATTTGTATGTTAATTCAAGAAGCATTTTTTATTCATACTCCTATCATTAAAATTGTATCATGCGTTACCATCCCTGGGACCATCTGGAAATGGGACAATCTGGGAATAGGACAATCTGGGAATAGGACCATCTGGGAATAGGACCATCTGGGATTGGGACCATCTGAAACAGCGTGACGAGTTTGGGAATGGGACGTTCTGCTACCAAACCAAATTTATGTACCACGACTGAATGAGCAAATTACACGAATGAGTTTTCGTAAATACAAATTAAGTCGCGGTGACACTAATGATATGAATGGTGATAGTAACAACACTTACAGAAAGGTGCACATTAAAGTTTAAGTAGCTTGTAATTGTCAGAGGAAAATTAGAGTCTTTATTATCCCTTCGTTGTTTTCCAATATTAATCTCTTCTAATTTACACCAAAACTCCCGGTCCTCTGCCAAAAGCAACCAAATTCTTCCCAGCGATTTTTAGTTGGTCGGTTCATCTAGCTAGGGGTCGTTCCGCCTTACGTTTATCGAGTTGCAGTCTCTTCAACTTTGATTCTTTGTCGGATGACATCGTTGCGAATTTCATCCATCATAGAGACTCCAAGCATAGGTCTCTCCATAACCCGCTGCACTTTGAACTTTGAATTTGTGGGCTAGCTCAACTAAAAGCGTCTATGTCTTGGAACTGTAGATTGTTTTTGTTTCTATTACCTTAATCAAGTAAGTAACCAGTCTTTTATTGAATTGTAAACTTCTTTAGCGGCGTTGTGCACTTTGTTTTGGTATGGGTAAAAAATGTTTAATTCGCGTCAGGATCACGTGACCCTGTTCGAAAATTCATAGATCACGTGACCCTGATCAAAACTTCGTAAGGCAGAGGAAGAGCAATGAAAAACTGCTACAATATCATTAGAATACGAGAGTAAATTTCGCCACCATCTACAATGTTATTATAGCTCAGATTAGCGATTATTTTTTTCCTTTTTTATTTTAATTTTTGATTTTGGTCTTTTGATTTGTGATTTATTATTTCATATTTTATTATTATTATGTCAGTAAGGGTCAGTTGACACCGAGACGCGACGTGTCGATATTGAAAGAGGCCAGTGATCGCAACAGTAGACGCATCGCAACGTCGCGAGGCACATAGTAAAATCGTTGGCAGCACGAAACCTCGCTGCGCAGTGAAACTCCGCGCGGCGCACCGGTACGTCTACATTCGCAGCAAAAGCGCAAGCGTATGCGAACGACGTATATTTGGCGGGGGCATTATGGAAGCCGAGGAAAAGTTTTTTTTGTGCAGCTCTACGAATGTTTATACAATGTACTCGACTGAACTGCATCAATTCTACACGAAGTATAGATGGAAATAGTAGACACAAGTCGTCACGGCGGCATCAGGCTGCGCCTCGTGGCGTGGCGTTACGTCGCGCCGCTTCACGAGGCACAGCCTCGCTTTGGCATGCCGCACGTACCGGAGATGCACCGCTCCGTCGCTCTACGCCGCGAAGCATCTCTCTCTCATCTCGTCTAAAAACCTTACACTTGACCCAATTAAAAAAAAACACTTTTTAAATGACGTTATATTGTAATTTTTGGTTCATTCACCAATGACATGTAGGTACTAATTTATAATTAATCTGTAATATAATTTAATTTACCAATGGAAGGTACTAATTTATAATTAAATTTTTTAAGTGTAATACAATTTAATTCACCAATGACATGTAATGTATAATTTAATTTATTGCTCAATATTTGTATGTCTGGATGACAAAACATAGGGCGAAAATATTTATTTATAAGATCACATTGTATTAATCTGCCTATGTTTTACAAATAAATGATTTGATTGATTGATTGATTAAGTCCATAATGGTATGTGCCATACATTTCTTAAGTCCAGTTCCGATCACTTGAGAAATAGACACTTCTTGTATCTTCTGTTCTTTTGCTTACTGCTTTTGGTATCGCTTATAATGTTTAAACGGCTTCTTTGAACTCTTTGTTCCCGGGGAGACATTATGTCTTTTCTCTTTTTCCTCATATTTTCTTTGATATTTTTAGTTCCTTCAGTAGCATATTGTTTTTTTATTTCCTTATATTTTTGTTCCTTCTTGCGGTTCTTAGCCATTCTAAGTCGTCTTCTTTTTTCTTAATTTTTTCTTAGTTTTAATTATTATAAACCAGATCAACATTTTAAAGCTCGTAAATATTTAGATTTGGAGGTAAACTAGCAAGTAATTGTGCAGTCTTTTTTTATTTTGTTTACCGTCTTAGTAATTAATATTTGCTTCGATGAGCCCCGACTAATATTTTATTCAGATGAATATTATAAAGTAATGATCGAAAAAGTACCTAATCGTTTAATGTAACAGTGTTTAAATTAGTGTTACTCAAAAATCAACACTAATGAGAGTGATACGAATGAAATTTTGGACAAATATTTAAATTTATTGCGAGATAGACTATTGTAGAAGCCGTTGCAATAACGTAAAAAAACTTTTTAACAAAAAAATATTACCGACTTTAAAACTGCCTGTTGGTGCCGAATCATAAAACATAAAGACTGCCATGAAATAATAGTCTTTATGTTTTATGAATCGGCACCAACTTCAAAATGTTTCATTTGTTTTTGTTATTCTAGGTGTATTATTTTTTGCTTTTTAGTTGCCTTGTAGGTATTTAGTTTTGAAGTCGGTAATATAATAATAATAATAATAATATCTTG
Source organism: Herminia tarsipennalis (assembly GCA_945859575.2). Lineage (NCBI taxonomy): Eukaryota > Metazoa > Arthropoda > Insecta > Lepidoptera > Erebidae > Herminia > Herminia tarsipennalis. The sequence continues at coordinate 4,173,320 of OX243849.2, read as the reverse complement.
GGACAACTCACACAACGTCATCTGATCCCAAACTAAGCAGAGCTTGTACTATGGCAACCAGACAACTGATAAACATACTTATATATTTCTAAATACATACATATTATAGATAAATTACACCCAGACACATAATAAACCATCGTGCTCATCACACAAAGTTTTATCCTGGGTGGGGATCCAACCCACGACCTCTTGCGTAGCAGTCGGAGACATTCCCACCGCGCCACAGAGACAGTCGATTTTTTGTTATATATATTTTTGGTATATATAGTTTTTATTTCTAACTTTTTAGTGTTTTGGTTTGTAATTCACTTAAGTTAGGTACAATAGGCTTATGTCAACTGCTCAAATCCTTTTACAAAATATTGCTTGCCCCGATGCAGGGCCGTTAATTGTTGAGGAGTTCACTATCAGCTCTATTACATTGTGTAATAGTAGTATAACGAGATTAAAGTGCTACTCAATACCTTATTAAAGTAATTAAATCGCAAACTGTGCAATATTGAATAGGTCTGCTCGTCATTTGTGGTCTTCATCATCAGTTCCATTTCACCAATTGGTGTTTTTTAAGAGTAAATGCACGAATCACTGTGAAATATACCTAAATAACTGAAGGTGTGCCTTTGATATTTTAAGAGTTCCCTCGATTTCTCCAGGATCCCATTATCAGATCGATCGGATAACAATGGGACCAATTTGGAAGTATACCCTTTCAAACACAAAAATATTTTTTCAAATCGGCCCACCCGTCTTTGCGAAATCGGTGAACAAACATACAAAAAAAAAAAACAAAAACATACAGACGAATTGAGAACCTCCTCCTTTTTGAAGTCGGTTGAAAATATCCCCAGTAATATGATGCTCTTCTATGTGCATGATGACGAATCCATTACTCAAATACTTATTCATCATCATCATCATCAGCCTATCGCAGTCCACTGCTGGACATAGGCCTCTCCAATTGCATGTCACTTTGCAAATACTTTTTAAGACAGTAATATAAACACGAGTGATTCAATTTTTGCCCTTTACTCTGATACTAAATAAAAAAGCGCTTTCTTACCAGAAAAACGAAGCGACTGGTTTCACTAAACTTTTAAACATATCTAGGGCTCCTTTATGTACTATACAAGTGGGAAGCATAGCAACGTTAGGTTATTCCTATATTGCTAGTTTTTTATAGTCTACACTTAATATAGAAATAAATATCACGAATGAAAACACCGAGAAATCGAATAATATGTTAAGCAGGTATTTTAAATTAAAATCATGAGCATAACTCGAACCTAATAAAGACTTCATTTGTACTACTACAAAAATACAAATGATGGTATCCTGGAGTAGTTTTTTTATAATAAAAAAATTGTAAAAGAAATGAGAAAATCATCACCTAGTCTTAAGACTAATAAGTAGTTGTTTTTAAACTTTCGCGATTTTTATACATATTAGTTATATTTCGGGACTTAATCGCGTGAATTATTTAAAGGTACCATTACGCCCGATCGTAAGTCAAATTGATTCTCCTACTTACGATCTAGCGAGACACGTAGCTTCAGTACTGCACCCATTGGTAGGGAAAACTGCATCGTTCGTGAAGGACTCTCGCCATTTTGTGGATATACTCAAGAGCGTACGCTTGGAAACGGACGAGATAATGGTGAGTTTCGATGTCGAGTCATTATTCACTAGTGTTCCGATAAGCGATTGCCTTGACGTCATAAAACTAAAACTGAGGGACAGCGGCCTGCCAAAAGAGTACATTGTTCTACTGAGTAACTGTTTAGAGGGTAACTTCTTCCTCTACCGTGGACAGCATTACCTCCAGATCGACGGAGTGGCTATGGGTAGTCCAGTAACACCGGTAATGGCCAACATCTGGATGGAGCATATAGAAGAAGTTGTCGACCTGCACGCGTTTCACGTCAAGCTCTGGAAGAGATACGTCGATGACGTATTCTGTATCATGAAGGGCGACAGGGGCACAGTAGAACAATTTGTAAAACATCTAAACTCGGTCCACCGTAATATCAAATTCACATTTGAAATGGACGTAGGTAGGTCGTTGCCTTTTCTTGATGTGAAGGTATCGGCGAGACAAAATGGTACCCTCGGACACGCAGTATACCGAAAATCTACACACACGGACAGGTATTTACATGCTTTATCGCACCATCATCCGCACCACTTACAGTCCGTTGTAGCTTCTTTAACAAACAGAGCATACGACCTTTGCGACTCCAAATACTTGGAGGGTGAACTTGCACACGTTCGGGAGGTACTAAGAAGCAACGGATTCAAGCATAACCTTCAACGTCCAAAGAGCAGAAAACCAAGGTAAATGCCGACAGAGTGCCAGCTTTCATGCCATACATCAAAGGAGTTACGGACAAAATTGGAACAGTATTGAAGAGTTACTCCATTAAGACTGTATATAGTCCGCACTCCAAGGTTTCGAAGCTTTTACGAACGGCAAAGGATGTTATTCCGCTCCAAACACCTGGCGTGTACAAGGTGGATTGCAGTTGCGGTAGTTCCTATATCGGACAGACCAAAAGGACAATCGCAGACAGGGTCAAGGAACATATCGCTGCTGTAAAAAACCGTCAAGTTTACAAGTCTGCTATCGCTGAGCATTTGTTGGAATCAGGACCATATCACTGGATAGAATTGCATAAGCCACAGGTACTTTCCACCGATCGCCACTATTATTCCAGGATAGTACGCGAGGCGGTTGAGATCAAGAAGTATAAGAACTTCAACCGAGAAGATGGATACCGGCTCTCACCATCTTGGAACCCTGTTATCAACGAATGTAATCGTAGCCGTAAAGACACCGCGCCTCAGTGTAAAGACGTTGTAAGTGTAGTGTGTAGAAGTACCGACAGTACAAATTATCAAAATTATCAAGACCAGGCGAGGGTAGTTGAAAAACCCCGCGCCTCACGGAGACATCGCTAAGCTGCTATCAGTCGACCCGTGACCACGATCGGTGCAATTCGATCGAAACGTCGGGTAAATAAAAGGTTCGTACCTTTAAATAATTCACGCGATTAAGTCCCGAAATATAACTAATAATAAGTAGTTATATCTTAATCTGCTAAGTTCAATATTTCACCGTAAGAATTTGTCTATTGACACTTTTCTCATTGTTTATGATTAATGGAAAGACACTCTGTTCTTGTGTTCTTTGTAAATAACACTAACTAAAATATTACACTAATTATACTGAACTAACTCGAACGGCTTAGTTCTCTTCAGTATTCTTACTATGTCCGTGGAGCTGGATAGCCTCAACGTTCACATGTTTAAGGAGTCGTCGTTCATGAGCTTCTGCATACTTTTAAATAATTTGTGCAACAAGGTCTACCTTCAGATCACGATGGAGATCCTCGTTTCTTATATACCAAGGAGCATTAACAATAACCCTTAGCACTTTATTTTGAAATCTTTGGATAATTTCAACATTGCTTTTTTTGTCGTAAACATCTGATGACGAGTTTCGGAGACACACAACGAAACTCCTCAATAAATGCTAGCAAAGCAGCGTGATCGAAGTCGGTTAAATGATTTTTGTAAAATAAAATCTTAAAAAAAGATCTATTTATGTGCACATCATTTTAAGACCCAAACATCTTAATATTCAATCTTAATGTTACAATCATCATCAACTTTAAATCAAAATATATTTTTGGCACACAGAAGTTTAGGTACATACTTATTTACAATAAAAAAACTACAGGAAATGACAAAACATAAAAACGTTAAGTACAAAGTTATCAGAACCTACGCCGAAAATAAGTCTTTGTTCACCATAAACTCGTACAAACTTCAACATCGAGCGAGCTTATTCATGCCAGGGTCCTTAATCACGTTCTTTTTATCCGTGTCTGTGGCAAGCCCGTGCGAACTGTCAAAATTTAGTCGTAAACTCGCGTGCGCGACGAACATCTTTGAGCGCACGGCTTGTCACGACAACAAAATAAAGATTGTGATTATTCACAATCTTTATTTCGTTGTCGTGACCCTGGAGGGTACGGGCTGTAATCCATCACACAAATCCTGTGGGGAATAGTAAATATCAAATGTATTCTAAGTTTGGGTTCTAAGACATATATAATATACAATTTATATCTTAAAACATCCCAGAAACGAACATCTGATCTTAAACTAGATAGAGCCTATGCTATGACAACTGACAACTGATAAACATACCTGTAGATTTCTAAATACATATAGGTACGTAAACAGTCTGAGTTACCAAGTTCCGCTTTAGCCACGAAACTCCTGAGCGAAACTTGGGCGGTATCCGCACGATATTGTACCGTTAGGTTTGAATAGGCCTCTATTCCCATGTGGATAAGAAACATAGGCATTTTATATAGCCACACTTTCATGATGCAACTTGATCCAGCAACATTTCCGCTAAAGTTGTGCTAGATTGTTTTTAGAAAGTATACGTAAACTGGGAAATGTATCCAACTATTTAGCTACTACGTAACATAGAAGAAAATTAAATAATTTATTTTACAAAATTATCTAGAAAGGTTTTGTAATTTCCTCCTCCACGCGTCATTCATCCTCAATGCGGGTCAAAAGGGTCGTGGCCTATTCGAAGAACATTTTCTGGGACCACATATCGCCAGCGCGGATGGCATCACCCACCGATGTGTTTAAGGCCAAGCGGATCTTATCTGACAAGCGCATAGGGGTTCTCCCTCTAGACCTCCTTCCGCTCACCTTACCCGTCATCAGCAGCTTCTCTAAATTGCCACCTCGCTTTCTAAAAGAACTCGAGCTTCCTTCGCAGGCATTATGGTGCTGAGCCTCATCGGTAACTGAAGCTCGGCTAAAATGTTCCGTTCAATTAACTTACAACAAGCTTTGAAATGCGGTGCTGTTGAAATCCAATCCTATCATTTTTCTCCAGCACCACGTTTCAAAGCCTTTTAAATTAAGTCCCCTGTCTAATGAGTAATTCGCATACGGTCTATCTGGGTGTTAAGTATCCTTACGGATACTTACAAAAGATTCAAAGATCTGTTTTACAAAAGATTGACTGATTACTTCTGCCGCAAGCGGCGGTAGCCTAATGGCTAAGGCATCGGTCTCGCAATCGTGAGGTCGCAGATTCGAATCCTGGCCATTGACTACCGACGTGAACTCACTCCTAACACAAGCCATAGAGCTTAGCTTAGGGACCACAATCCCGGGGTGCTAAGTGCCGGAAAACCTCCTCGTGGTGCACCCTGGGCAACGTGTGCCTGTGGATTCGCGGCGTTTCGCGAAACCACCGTCACACGGCTAATGTTCTGGCAGAGTAGGGGGTGGCCCATTCCTGGGCTGCCCGGAGGACGGGCTTGACGTGCACTCACACTGCCGTCGAGCGGGCGGGGAGATCATCTTTCTGCCACCGTCGGAATATCGTAATCCCTAGTAGGAGTGTCGTAGACATGTCTTACGGCTTTGAACGGGAACGAGGGTCTTGGCTTGGTCGCCTGGGCCGCGAGGATGACAACCTCTATAAAAAATCCCCGAATCCTGTGTTGCGGAGCGTGACCAGAGGATGCATGGCCGATGGGATGTTCGGTTCCAAGCGCTACCCCCAGCTGGGGCACCTGCGGACCCCCCAGTTGGGATACAAATTTACGCTTACCCGGGTACAGGGGGCACTGCCCGGGTGGACGTTTATTTCCCCCATACTCGTGGGAACAGAATGGACAATAATAAACTGAAAAACATTTTTAATAGGAGGAGGAGCCCAAGGCTCGTGGAAGGAAATAGGGAGGTAGAGACAGTGGAAGTGGACGCAACAAGGAGTGGGGGCAATTTGTCCCGAGAAGTGACCGGCCGTTTAAGCGGTTCCAGAACCTCAGTGACGTCTGCGTCACTGGACAGTCTGTTGCGCTCTGGCCGGTTTGGCTCAGAATCCTCGCTAAGCTCAGCGGTTAGCGATATGGAGCAGTTGGTGGATGAGTGCCGCGCTCGACAGCAGAAGCGTGGAGCCTCTCCTGGAGACGGTGAGAACCTTCCTGAGGTTGACCTTGATGTCCCTAGGAAAGTTCACTCCTCCCAAAGAGGGGGATCTGTGGCTAGGTTTGCCCGGCCGCAGACACCCCCTGCAAAGACGGCTGCCAATGTGACGCCGGTCGCTACAACATCCAGCGTTTTCTCTAGGCGGGAGGCCTATAATCGAGGCCGCACAGAAAGGGAACTGGTGGCTGAGGACCAAGTCCAAGAGCTGTTAGGTGGACTCCAATCTACGGGAGGGGCTAATGCCCTGAAAACCGCGGAGGAGCTTAAGAGCTCGGCAACCGCTTCAATAGCGGTCATCACGGAGGTCGCCTCTAAGAGTAGAAACCTCAAAGGCACCTTCGCCAAGGGACTGAGAGAGTCCGCCTCTGTGCTGACAGATGTAGTGGCGGCGCTGTTCAAGAACAACACCCGCATGGAAGGAGAGCTGAAGGTTCTCCGAGCTGAGATAGCCCAATTGCGGGCTGATTTTGGAACGATTAGAGCTGGTTCTGCTCCGGCCTCAGTCAGCGCTGTGCCGCCCGCTTCTGTCCCGGCTCATAGAGGAGAGCAGTCTCCTGATGACTCCTTTACGGAGTCACAGATGAGGCAGCTATCACTCCTTTTCGGGGGCCTGATTGACGCGCGCCTAGAGGGCATTAAGGCACGCCTGCCCCCGGAGCCGAGTTGTCGGCCACCGCTCGTGGCGTCCAGACCGAAGCCCCCTCAGAGGCCCTCGATGGTACCTAAGGCGCCACCTCCACGTGCAGGGGGACGCGCCGTGGCTCTTGCAGCAGCGGCTGCCTCAGAGCCGGCTGTACATTGCCCAGCGCCTGCGTCCGCTCCCGCTACTGCCCCCTCTGGTGAGGAATGGCGAACAGCGGAGAGCAGGAAATCGCGGCGCCGGCAGAAGAGGAAGGCCACTCCCGCCGTTACCGTGCAGGAGGTTGCCCTGACAAAAGAAACAGTTAAGCGAAAGCCGAAACTGTCTCCGCCGAAAACGGCCGCCGTCCTTGTGACGGTGTCGCCGGAGGCGGAGAGTAGGGGCATAACATACGCCAGCCTCTTCAGCGGGGCGAAGGCTGCTCTTTTAGCAGCTGGGGGCGTGCAGGTGAGCTTCCGCCGCTCACAGACCGGGGCCCGGCTCCTTGAAGTTCCGGGGACAGAGGGCGCGAAGAAGGCCGACTTCGTGGCGGAGACGCTGAGGCGTCTCGTGGAAGGAGAAGAGGGCGTAAGGGTCGTCAGGCCAATGAAGTGCGCCGAGTTGCGCATTTCTGGCCTGGACGACTCTGTGTCGTCTGAGGAGGTCCGGGAGGCGATAGAGCAGAAGGCTCAGTGCTCTCCCGGAACCGTGAAGGTCGGCGCGATCCGCCCCGGCCCCGGTGGAGTTGGTGCGGTGTGGGCGCGTTGCCCCGTCGCTGCGGCCAAAATTTTGGCAGAAGCAGGCCGGCTCCTCGTGGGTTTCTCTGCCGCGAGGATCACCATCCTCGAGGCGAGGCCCGCGAGGTGCTACCGGTGCATGGGCGCGGGGCACTTGCGCCCGCAATGCACCAGTAGTTTTGACTGCAGCGGACTTTGTTTCCGCTGCGGTCAACCGGGGCATGCGGCAGCGGCGTGTTCTGCCGCTCCCCACTGCCCCGTGTGTGCGGCGGGCAATCTACCCGCCAACCACATGATGGGGAGGGAGGGCTGTAAGCCTCCCAAGGCCGCAAAGCCGCCTGCGGGGACTAGCCGAGCTCCTCGCACCCAGGCTCCGGTGCGGATGGAGGAGGGTGGGGACGAGGCGCCTTCCCATGCCTCTACACCCTCCACCTAATGGACTCCTTAGCCATGCTCGCTCCTCGCCCCTGTCGTCAGTGATAGGGGTACCGGATGCGTTGCGCGGTAGGGGGTCCAGGACGCGGTCGCACCCTCCTGCGGGAACTTCATCTCGCGGGGGGAGGCGGCGGGGATAGTCTGCCCCGTCGCCGGCGAACCGAGCGACGTCGAGGCGCAGTCGCGCGTGACGTCGCTTGGTGGGGCTGTGAGCGTGATGGACGGGGAAGTTTCCCACGCTCGCGGCCTTTCGCGATGGCGGCGTTCTGTGTGTACCCAGGACGCCGCAGGAGCAGGAATGCCCGATGGGGCTATGCCGCTGGGTGGGTCGCCGAAGATATAACAAGTCCTGGCGGCCTATCCGTGATGGCGGCGAGTAGGTACACGGCCGATTTTTTAGTGGGGGCAGGTCCCACACTACCTCCAGCGTCTGCCCCGGGTGCTGGAGGTGTGCGTTAGGCATTTTTTACGGCCATAAAAAAAAAAAAAAAAAAAAAAAAAAAAAAAAAAAAAGGGACCACAATCCCACATTGCTAGATATCTTTAAAAAATAAAAAATCTTGTTTTAATCCTATCTTAAGTTTATTCATAATTGAAAGTCCTGACTCATTTATTCCCTCATCCAAGCCTGGCCTTAATCCTTGAACATTGTAAGCTGTAATTTGAAGCGAGCTGAATTTTTCTAGTTTTACACATTTTAGACCTAAAGGGCTTCCCAATGGTTCCTCTACAGCCGTGCATAGAGCACGTCTCTGTTTCACCCTGAAGTTATTTTAGATATTAGCGTAGATCAGTGGTTCTCAAACTTTTTAAATGACGGAACCCTTTTGGGAAGCAAAATACTTGATGGAACCCTACAATAAAACAATTATTTTTATAAGTGTATTCTTTATTAATCAGCATAATAAAAGTACAATGTATCAGTTACTAATTATTATTTACTTCACCACTTGGTAAGGACAATAATAGAAAACATTAAAAAAGAAAAAATCTAACTAGTGGGAGGTATGAAACTGTTTTTTATTTTTCATCAATTGTAGTATCGCAGTGTATAGGTGATATGACATTTGAAAGGCAATTTGTGCTTTAATTTATGCCGAAGTCATGACACTTATATAGTTACCTGTTTAAACGTTAACTGACTTCTGTCTGCATAGGTACGTACTGATGAAACACAGTTAATCTATAAATCTACCTATTAGTTTTCCAAAGTTACAGTTACCTATGTCGTTATGCTCAACATCTCAACCGCTATAAAAGTTATGAGGCAATCATTATGCGGTAACGTGTCATGTTGGTCTTAACGATCACATTAACGTATCGCTCACTCGTAACAATAATTCAGTGGACAATACATAGGTAACTGCCTAAGGCATTAAGTCCGCCTTTGTACAATTTTCTGTGTGCAAGAAGTTAAATAAATAAATAAAAATAAATAAGTAACTGTGATAACTTCAAAAATATTTATATCTGGTTTAAAACATAAAACTTAGAGAACAAAGAATAAAAAATAAGCATTAACAACGATTTTTGTTAGAAGGATTTATGCAACATTGCTATGCTCTAAACATCATAATATACCTAAATAGTAAATATGATACATAAACATACTCGAACATTGACATGTCGAGAAGTGATAAGAAAATAATTGATATTTACAAATAAGTATTACAAAATTATTTTCCCGAAAAATTTGATAAGTAATTACTTATCCTTCGACAAATATGACGTAAATTTCACAACTCCGTAAGTACTATAACTTGTACCCCCTTTATTTCCAGGTCCGGGCTCAACAAAACCAGCATCGATACCGAAGAGTCAGCTGAAATACTTGTCGTTCGTAGTTCAGGGCAACGGACGAAGCAGACAGAAGTACACTTACTGGAGCGCGAAGAACATCGCTAAGGATCCCAGAGTCAATTTTAAAAGGTTGGTATTTCGTAACATACCTTCTAATACTCAAACACTAACTTATAGCGTTCTCTAATATATTTCTGTCGCTACTATTAACCTTAATGTGACAGCAACAGCATGTTATGTCTTTAAATCTGACTTATTTAGACTACTGGTCCGAATTGAAAAATTATTTCACTGTTGGGTAGCCCATTTATCGAGGAAGGCTATAGGCTATATAACATCACGCTACGACCAATAGCAGCGGAGCAGCAATGAGTAATGTTGCAAAATCGGGGAAACGCAGACAAAGTTGCGCGACACAGCCTTAGAATAAAGTAAAAATATTCTCATTTTTAAATTGAGTTGCTTTTAATTCACTGGACCAAACCAATGCCCCCTTGGCTAAAAAGAACCATTCTTTTATTTTTTTAAATTAAAAATAACTTATTACAAAGATTTTCTGAAAATCATTTGACCAATGCCGGTTTGGTCCACCCTGCATACATACGTTAAATTACACCCAGACGCATAATAAACAATTTCGCTCGTCACACAAAGTTTTATCCTATCTGGGAATAAAAAAAAACCCATCCTCTATATTATATTGCATTAATTTAGTACATAGACTTGGAGGAAGTGAGTAATAGATGACACTATTATACATTATGCTACCACATATTTCCTTAATACCCGTCTATTTACTTACCTCCTATGTAATTTGATGGTACTGTTACAAATCTACCAAGTGTATTACGAATGACATGAAAACCCGCTGATGCGTTCTACCAAAGTAGCGAGCTTACTTATTTCCTGTATGAAACATAAAATTAAGTTGGGTCATTGCAATCCAAGATTATTTTTCGGAGGGTGTTTTCGTAATTACACCAGCTAAACGTGTAATGTGTACCTACCTTTTTACGCCCCTGTTAGAAAGGCCCTTGGCCAAAACGCAATCACAAAATACTGAGAATACAGAAGGTAACCTTCATACGTACTTCGCTCGAGCAATGTACTCATAGACATTGTTCACAGACAAGAATTTCAGGGCAGATTGGACCACTTGGTTCGCAAGGCCTGCCAAGATTGTCCGTGAGCAATGTGCATTTGTGCGTGCGTTGAACGCGCATTTTAAAGGTTCATTTCCGTGCATCGCGGCCGAAGACGTGCGGCTGACACGCGCGGCCTCTGCGACAATACTCGGAGTATGAGAATGTGAGGCGCCGTTTCCGAGGTCTGCGCGCGCACTCTGACTATTGTCACACCAGCCGCGCGCGGCAGCCGCACGTCGTCAGACACGCGCGGCCACAATCGGCTGCGATGAACGGAAATGAATCTTAAGACCTAGGTACTCTCTAATTCGTGACTCAACTAATATCGAGATCGATTTTCATCCAAATCGGTTCAGCGGTTTAAGCGTCAAAACGTAACAGACAGACAAAGTTACATTCACATTTACGAGTATAAATTGGAAAAAAAATGGTACAACCATTTCGAAGATCATCAGACAAGATTTATCATGATTGTGTACCCATTTCATTTCTTTATATGAATTTGAACGGTGTTTTCATTCAATTTTGCAGAAAAACACTATTAGTGGCCATCGGTTACCTGGACAGCCCGAACCTGCCAATATCTGCGATGTTCGCCAACGAGTATGAAGACAGAGGGTACAACGTCATCCTGGTGGACAATCAAAGATTTGCTACTGTGCATTATCATTTGTAAGTACACACCTAAGTATTACTTATTTTATAATTTATTTAACCTAAAGAATTAGGTATTTAGTAAAGAATTTAGCGTTCATAGTCGGTAGTTATCTTAAAAAAAATTCTTAAGTTTACGGGGACTATTATAATTAATTTTTGAATTAGCTCAAGAAGTTAGAACCCATGGACTATTTTCGGGAACAAGTGGATTATATTGATATTCCTGGATCTGTGTATTACCACCTCATTTTTGATCGAAACTTCCTATTCATTGAATTAGAGTAGACCTCCTGTAGTGTGGTGAATTTTAGATTGTCAGTTTGATGCGTTTACATACAGTGGCGGATCCAGAGCGGCAGTGGGGGCAGAGATTGGGGGTTTTAAAGTTCTCAAGTGTATGAATAAAACCACCCTTACTGGGGTCAATCCGCCCAAACCATTAGCTTAACGTGGATTAAAATATTTTAGAGAACTCTGATACCTCTACGGTACGGCTTTATCTAAAGTAGATTTAGGTAACTCATATCATAGTATCATATTCATGGCATCATTCTTGCGCTTTAATTAAAAAAACCGGGCAAGTGCATGTCGGGCCACGCACAATGTAGGGATCGCTAGGGGAATACTACGGAATCCGGTCAAGGGAGGGACACTTGACTCTAACAAAAATTTGCACTTTATAGCATAATATTTCATAAACGGATCCCTTAAATCTAAAAATGGCCTTAAAGTTAAACATTTTTAACCTATCTTTTGTAATTTTATCTTTTATGTCTTTATTATTATTAATAATGATACCCCACACGATGGGGAAGAAGAGAAAAAAAATCACATCCCCACTTTACTCGTACATTTATGGGAGGTAAACACAAAAATTAAAAAAAAAAAAGCACTTTGTCCGCGTCGGTAATTAATATTTGTACCTATCTATACAAAATTACAGCCTTCTAGTACTAACAGTCTCTGACCTAAGCTGGGGACGGACGGACAAACGGACATGGCGAAACTAATAAGGGTTCCGTTTTGTCATTTTGACTACGGAAACCTAAAAACTACTTGCTCGTTTATCTATACAATATAATATAGGTAATTGATAATATAGCTCGCCCTAATTATTTATCAAAACGTTTACCAGTTCTATCTGACAGTGTAAAATAAATAATACTATCAATTACTTTTTCCAGAGCAACCCGCCTCATGCGTCCAGTCGGGAGACACGTCGCAGAAATCCTCTTCCAATTAACCCAATCTGGCCTAGACCCGTCTAAACTAGAAATCCTAGGCTTCAGCTTAGGCTGTCATACAGCCAGCTTCATAGCCAGCCATTTCCAAACCCTGACAGGACGAAATATATCCACCATAACAGCTTTGGAACCTTCAGGGCCATGTTTTAGGAATTTAGGTCCTGGAGAAAGACTTGACGCTTCCAATGCAGATTTCGTTCAAGTTATCCATACAAATATAGATGGTTACGGCATGGCTACACCCATGGGCCATGTAGACATCTATGTTAATGGGGGGGAGTACCAACCTTCAGATATTACACTATACCCTTGCACTACAACTTGTAGTCATTTCAGAATTCTTCCATTGTGGGTGTCTGCGTTAAAGAATCCGAAGAAATTTATTGGCATGAAGTGTGTCAATATTCAGCAAGCCAGGGACTCAGAATGCTACAAAAATGTCCCTCTGGAGACTATTCTAATGGGTCTTGCAATTGATAAGAATAAAAGGGGTATTTTTTATTTAGCGACGACTGTGGAGTATCCGTTCTATTTAGGCACGAAAGGATTGAAGCCAGAATATGTGTTCTGGAAAACATTAACTGATGTTAATGACGGAGATGAAGTAGAAATTTATACTTGAAGGTAGTTAATATGTTTGGGAGATGTAGGGTGCAGCATCTTGACTTAACTTGGATCACGGCTGAGGTCTTTCAGGAGACGACGAAAAAGGTTTTGAAGAGTGAAGATAAAGCTCATTAGGGAGGAGCCATGATGCACTTTATCCCTTGCGTTATCCGTCCAGCATACAGAGAACAGAAAACGAACACCTCGGTACCTATGTAAAGTGTTTATATTAGGGCATAAGCAATTTAAGGTAGGGTATAATACGTTAACTTAAGGCATTACCCCGAAATGTAACTGCCGACAAACTGCTATGCAGTTAGGCAGGCTTACAAAAATGTAAAATGGGTAGGTTTCGAATAAATGATTTATTTATTTTAAATGCCCCCCCTACCTAGCGGTCCTGTGGGTAGGTTATTACTAATAGTACCTAATACCCTATCCTAGTAACCCTCAGGGCCATAAGGGATCATTGGGGGGCAGGCGCGGTTCCAAAACTTTGTTTAGGGGGGGCAACATTTGCCTGAACTTGGCAATGTGAGTCGCTCACATGACTGGGGGGGTGCATTTGATTCAACACCGGTACACCATATCAACCACCACCGAGGGGGGGGCAATTGCCTACCTAAACACTCCGATCCAGTGTCAAAGTTCTGAATATACCAAAAAAAAGTAATTTAATCGAGTCTGGGGGGGGGGGGGGGCATTGCCCCTTTTGCCTCCCTTGATCCGCGCCGGTTGGAAGCGATGTCCCACTTTAAATTATTTAAGGTAGGGCATCGCCCCCAATGACCTCCCCCTGCTATGGTCCTAGGTGGCGCTATAGTGGCACACTTCAATCAGTCTACAAAAAAAATCGTCCTTCTTTTAACTCTCCATGACGTCGATAGTGTACTAGGCAAATTTATTAATTAAGTAGGTAATGAATTTGTAAATATAAAATTCAAGATATAGGTAATTAAATTATATATGAGTAAATATTAACCTAGTTTTAAGATAGATGATAGCAATATTATTTATTGTTTGTACTTTTATAAAATGTTTCAAGTGTTTGTTTGTTTTATTTTTAGTGTGTTCTGCTTTACATTGATTGACGGCGATGATAAGATTATGTACCTATGTAGGTAGGTACCCATTTAGATTTATTCATTGATAAAAACATAGCAGAGTAAAGATAACCAAAAGCAAGAATAAATGTACCTTATAATAACAACTCGCAATAATATTCAGGCCTGAAAAGTTCGGCACATAATAAATATTGCATTATTGAGCAACTCGTTATAGGTTTAAAGATCTCTTTACTCAAAAGAACATTAAGAAATTATAAGTGGTTTAAGTCAATGGCTCAAAAAAATAATCGTAAACATATTGTTTGTAATAGTAGTTTGCTTCACACCATTTTTAATTTTAAAGTAAATATAGGTGTTCGTAAAAAAAAATATTCATATGAGCGCATCGACGACACATCGCGTCGGTGTCCGCTCGCAGGGATGATACAAAAGGTGTTTACTATGGCCTATTACACTGCGGTAATCAGGGTTGTAGCGGATGCAGATTTTTACGGCTCAGATCCGCATCTGCGGTTGCGGATGCAGATATCCAAATCGATGCGGAAGCTTCGCAGTTGCGGATAAGGCTGCTATTATTCACAATATGCAGGACTATAAGGGTGGCAATAAATATAGTTTTTTTTATGTTTTTGCATTCTATGCATTTATCATTTAACATCTGCATTCGCATGAAAATTCGCATTGATTATTGCGAATGCGGATCCATATGTGCAGATCGATGCGGAAGCGCCGCAAATGCGGATACGGATGCGATTATTCGCACAATCCCTGGTGGTAATTAACTGAATAATATGTTAATATCTATTTTACTACGGACTTTGATTATCTGTGTGTATAAAAGATAAATTATGGGAACTGATGCTTTATTTAGATAATATCTTCGTTTCCTGTCTCTCTTAAATTCGAAATATATGCTTTAAACCATACCAAAATACATGCTTTAACAAGTTTCACTCTTCAGCTGCTATTGCTCTGCCTAACTTATGTGCAGGCTTTCAGGCATTTTTAAAGTGAAAACTTCTTCAGCGGCGACTTTTTTTGGTATGGGTAAAAAAAATTAAACTCGCGTCAGGATCACGTGACCCTGATCAAAAATTCGTAAGATGTAGGGAGAGCAATGAAAAACTGCTGCAAAATCATTAGAATACGAAGGTAAATTTCGCCACCATTTACAATGTTATTATAACTCAAGTGGGAAATCCGGCGGTCCAGAAACCAGAAGACCCTAGTTCGAGTCCGAGTAACGATAATTTTTTCCCTTTTGTGTGTTCTTTTATGTGTGATTCATTATTTAATAAATTTTTATTATTATGTCAGTAAGATCGAATAAGATCGGTAGGTAGGTAAATTATCATTAAGTATTAAAAATGAAACTCCTCCTCCTTTTATAACAATGAAATGATCTCACTAAATTTGTAGGTATATTACCTACCTTTTACATGAAATCAAGTTGTTATATAACGCTGTATGTCACTGCTGTAATTTGGGATTTTCAAAATACTACAGGAAATAAAATAAAATATGTATTAAGTAGTTTTATAGTCAAAAGTGTGTAATTGCCAAATCAATTAATTATTAAAAGTACTATACGCCGAACGCAACATTAAGGTAACATGGTTATTTATGAACGCAACCAACCTCGACAGTTTTTGAAGACATTAATGTTGCTAGACCAAAAGTATTCCCTGAGTTTAAGAAAAATATTTAACAAGTTAAAATAATAAATACAGTAAATGTGATTTCAATCTTTTTTAACATTGCTAGTTTTACTATACTTTTACTAGCAATAAAAAATGTTAAATCACTTGTTACTCAATTTCTTAGTTTATTTTTTTAAATTGTACTGTTAAAACACAATGATTGTATCTCACTGAGAAAAACGAACGCAACTGGCAGATGTCGCAAAAGTAAACATAGAGGATAAAATCTTGACTGATGACTGGATATAAACTTTAATTTTTTTCAAATAGTACTACAATGTATTTTAACGGTTAAGGCATCGAACTCATAACTTCGAGGTCGAGGGATCGAATCCTACCTGCTGTGAAAGGCGATTTGGAGTTACTCCAACGTTTTTCTGTGTTTGTGGGCTGGAAACTATTTGGAATAGGTAGTTCTTTGAGTTCAGATCAAACCCCTTTATAAATCTACATATGTATATGGGGTAGATTTATTAAAGAATTCATTACTCATTTTTACTTAGCATTTAAGCCCCAAGTTATAATCCCCGCATCTGGTGTAAGCTATTTACATGCTTCTCCATATTTATTATTATTACAATGTAACAGCTTTATTAGACATTTTATTTTGGACAAATCCCTCCTTTTATAAAGTCGGTTGATTAAGTAGCACAATAAACATACTTCTGGTCAATTTTAAAATAAAACTGGTAACACTGAATAGTTAAATGTCAAATTGCCGCAATGACGCAAGCAGTTGACAAGAAAGAAAGGGAAAAATCCTTGACGATCTTTTCTTCAATCTTTCAAAATGGTGTTTCTTAGTATTCACGAGTTTATTTCTAAATTCAATGATTTATTACTAAAATGAACTGTAAATTGTACATGTAACAAGTGAACATCGTTAATTAGTCAATATAAAAAATTCTTGTGTTAATTTTTACTTGTGAATCTTGTGTGTGAACAAAAATCAGATCGACGATATTCAAAATCAATTTATCACTGTGATGTTTGTGTTCTGACTGTTATTTAAAGTGTATTACGTAAGTATACTAAACATTTTTGTTGTTAAACACGTTTGAGAGGAGTTGACAGTGCCAAGTTTTACGTACGCTACAAATTTTTAAATAGATTAATTTTATAGCTGAAGACACCCCATTTTCTGCCAATTTTGGCGGTATTAGCGGTTGTTATTGAGGAAATAGAGTTTTATTGGTGTCTGTGGCTAGGTATAAAACCTGTTTGCTGATATTCTTGAAGGTTAAGCGCGGTGTGTATGCTTAGCAATGAATAAGTTGGGAAGCCGTATCATTTTTTTAAATTATCTATGTAGTCAGGAAAAAATTATAAGACTTGGCATTGAAAACATTTTTGAAACACAGATGTAATTGACTATAGTTTATTTGTGGAATAGTGAAGTGGTTCTGTTCAGCGATTTAAAATGTCTTTAGAATTTAATGTATTAAGATTAATTTTAGATGATGTAGTTCCTGTATCTTTATAAATTAAATTCAATCTATAAATCATACACCTAGATAAAAATAAAATTACTTTTTGGATTAATGCCAAAATGTAAATTGCATTTAGAAACTTTTTTCTATCAGTGGCAAAATACCAATTCATCAAAGCATAATAAAAAAAAATACACCAAATATAATATTTTTATCGGTTCTAAATTCAAAACAATTTATTGGTATTCTATTCAATGACAACTTACTATTTATAGATAAATAAGAAGGAAGCAAGATCATTATGCCTTATAGCTATTTCAAGGTTGCATGTTTCTAAAACCAACTATAGAGTCTTGAACACCTTCCTACAAATAAAATACTTACTTAATTGGACAAAATAATCGCAACATTAAAACCTGCTTGGTAGTTAACTTCTTTTATAGACTGTTTTGTATTTGCAAACCAACATAAGTGTTAATTAGCTATTGTTACTAGAACAGTAAACTTTGTATATAACATTTGCCCTTTTATCTAGATATTGTTCTACAGTTGATTAGAACAATGAAATATTATTTAACTAGTGGCCTGCTACAGCATCATACGGACTTTTCTTCACTATCTGTACTCATAATATAAGTGTTAAGTACTAGCTGACCTGCGCTACTTTGTGTGTGTAAATTTTGTCCATTTTTGCACAAATTTTCATTGCTCCTATCCTATTGGTGGTAGCATGATGTTATATAACTCATAGCCTTCCTCAACAAATGGGCTATCCAACAGTAAAATATTTTTTCAATTCGTATCAGTAGTTCCTGAGATTATCGCGTTTTAACAAACTCTTCAGCTTTATAGTATTAATATAAACTGTCCATAAGAAATTATCTGAATGATAGTGAAAACTCCTAACCTAATGAATAACAAGTTAAAAATTAAAGAGATTAAGTGTTTGTGTAGTAATATTAACTGATATTTATCATGATTATTAAGTATTTATCTAAGAATTTCTCTCTCCCTCTCCCACATTAGTGTACAACAACATTTACATACATACAAACACTGACCTATATGGTACTAGTATGCTGGACAGGGTATAGGTTTGACACCCATGAAATGCGTTGAAATGTAATTGTATCCTTCTACATCAAAATTATAACATAATTTTCTGTAATATTGTATACATGTATGATAATGATAACATACAATTAGATTTAATTGTTAACAGACTTGGATTAAAATTGGAATAATTGTTTCTTTAATAACAAAGTGTGCATGGCTCAATAATTATGCCAATGCCAAAGTAAAAAATTGTTATAATATGTTTACTTCATGAGATGGAAATTGGTTGCAAGGACGCAAGATTTGAGAAACCTAACTTTTTGTGTTTTTATTTAGTTAATGATAGTTTTGAAAAAAAAAAATAATATAAGTAATTAGTTTCTTATCATATTTATTTATTTTTTATAACTCCTACACTAGGGTACAAGCCCTTAGTTACAGGAGCTTTACAAATAGAATTAATGGATATACACATTTGACCGGAGTTAAGTCAACTTTACCATGTAAAATAGGCAAGTCCATGTTGGATGTAGCACAATGTAGGGTTCCATAGTAATCCTGCATCCAAATAATGCGGCTTAAGAAGATTTCCTGTTGAGAGAGGATTTTCTGTTGCTTTTGTTTCATACTTACAACATTATTTATAACTAGGTACTTACTTGATAACAATTTTCAATGTAATTTGTATGAAAATTTTGTTACTTTTCATTTGATCAGCTGTTACTCATAAAATTGTAAAGCCTACTTAGCTGTTATAGCTTTCCTTTCCTACTACCATTTGACCTATTTAAAGAACAATATTGTTACATACCTACCTACTAGATAATAATTTTCTTTATATAACTGATTCACATTAATTATTAATTACAATGTTATGAATAATTGAGTAACTTTAGCAATGTTTCGTTACGCCTGTTAAGTTAAATTCGAACTTTGTAAATGGTTTATGAATAACTACATGGCTTTGCTTGTACAAAGGTCGGAAAACTCTCTTTGGGGCGAAGTTTCAAAATAAAGTATTACATTACCTTAAAATATGCTCATTACAGGCTTCAAGCTGTTAGTAAAAAAGTAGTTTTAGGGGTCATAAGACGTTTTACATATGTGTACTATGTCCTTCGGATAAGAAAAGAAAAAGACACTATTGTTCTATTAGTATGACACCCTATTTTTTATAATTATTTAACTTAATGGCGGGACTTATTGCCACAGATAGGCATCAGACTTTTTGTTTAGGGATTAAAAATGTAAGTAAAATACTGTGGGAGAAAAAAAAACTCGCAAGGAAAGCCTATTTTTGGGCCTATTTTTATTTTTTATAATTATTTAACTTAATGGCGGGACTTATTGCCACAGATAGGCATCAGACTTTTTGTTTAGGGATTAAAAATGTAAGTAAAATACTGTGGGAGAAAAAAAAACTCGCAAGGAAAGCCTATTTTTGGGCTTTGTTCCGTAGATTTGATCCCTATAAAAAATAGACGAACGTTCCTAGAGAGAAATTTCTCAGGCCCAACATCTACGCGCGCATACATACAAACAAACTCTTCAACTTTAATCAAAACTGAATTTCGGCAAAATATTATTCGACAAGAATTAAAACTTACAATACGGAACTAACGACATGTCTTTTGATAATACTCAAGTTCGAAATACCTTAAACCCAAAAGTACCTAGGAATACTTAACTAGGAATTGATGCGAGCTCGACGACATTTTTTAACATTACCAATTTACTCAAGCTCGACGTGGTCTACCCCGATATACTGTACTTCGTCCATATGTATTAACTTTTCTAAGATCTACTGAACCACGATGCTATTTGGAATATGTTAACTGTTCTAGATCAGAGGTCCCCAAACATTAAACATAACCTTTACAAATGTAGATAGAATATAATTTATACTTAACGTATGCGTATTTCATAGTATTGCCATTCAACATCCATTGTATTAATGCAAATTTATTTAAAGTTAATTGCTAATTATAATTTGTAAACAATTGTCAGCCGTAAGGTTGTATTGTTATTATATTGGCTTATTTGTGTCAAGAAGTTAAATGCCATTGTCCAAATAACCATATTCTTCTGTCCTTAAAATGTCTTCGAAACACCGACGTTAATGGCATTTAGGTCCAAAACGAATGGAACACTTTAGATAGGTTTTTTTTTGTTAGAAACGTAGTTTAATTGGGATAGTTTTTATTTGTAACTTTGGTT
Organism: Herminia tarsipennalis; assembly: GCA_945859575.2. Classification (NCBI taxonomy): domain Eukaryota; kingdom Metazoa; phylum Arthropoda; class Insecta; order Lepidoptera; family Erebidae; genus Herminia; species Herminia tarsipennalis. The sequence continues at coordinate 4,152,574 of OX243849.2, read as the reverse complement.
AATGCAAATTCATTCAAGTGGTTTGAAGGTTATCAAACTTTTTACTCCCGGTATTACAGGCTCAAATGAACGGACTCCTTTTAGTCATTTTAAGTGAGCGTACCCTCTCTAAGAGAGCTGCCCTGTGACCCAGCAGTAGGATCGCTATGAGGCTGATTAAGCAAACTGCTGTTTTCTTGACCACAATTTATGTTTGCTTTTCATACGCCATTTTCTGTCAAACAAACAACTTTGTCAACAAACCCCTTGTGGAACGAACTGTCATCAGCTGTATTTCCGGATCGATATGACTATGGGCCTTAAAAATAGCCTACTCTTTACGAAGAGGTCGAAAATGCACCTGCGACGACCCTGGTGTTGCTTATCAGGTGAGCCCTTTTGTCACCTATTTCCTAAAAAAAATATTCACAGCATTCAAATGTGATTACATGAAATATCATTGAACGGTCAAACACGTTATAATCGACAGATTCAAGGTTAATGTATTCTGGTATATACGTTATTTTTTTTATTTATTAACATTCGTTCCGCCATAAAAACACGCGTTTTGACAATAGCTCTGTCATATATTCGGATAATGATTTATCTTATATCGGCCTTGGTTCGCACGTACAGTTGCCCAACCCTTTTAGGGATGATATTTCGAAATATAACTTGCGCAGAGTTTGCCCTTTTGAATTGTCAGATACCTATCGCAATAAATTGGAGCCTGTCTTATTTTAATGTAAAAGTACTTGTTACTATTATTTTAATTTATGGTAAAAAGTTTCATCAAAGCCTTTAGTAGTAAAAAGTAAGAATAATCGCGTACTATCGCGTTTATAAATAACGGTTCAGCTTTTAACTTTTGCACTAACTTTGACGCTATAGCAAATTAATGTACAATCTTGTCCCTATCGTAGTTTGTCAATCTAGGTTGCGAAGCGCGATCAGAATCAATGATCACGATCCATATTTATGCCCGCAGTCAACCAGGATCGCGGTCATGGATCGTGCTGATTTGGCTTCCTACAGGCAGTTATAGTTTTGTTGCAATGTAATGTATATGTACCAGGAGCGTAGCTACCGCGGTATCAATGATATGGGGCAAGCTATAGGGGCCCCGAAAGTGCGTTAGCAATCCCCCTCCCCCCTACTTGCCAGCGACAAATTTGTGCGAGCGACTTACATTACTCATGTGGCAGTTTGGCCCTTTGAGCACCTGGCCCCCCCAACAAATATTGATACCGGGCCCGTCTTAGACTAGCTACGTATATGCACGCATGCAGAGCTCATCGCTGAAATATTTACAATTACACATAAGTTTCCATGAGACCCATACACTTAGTGTTATTTATGAATAAATGAGTTACTATCTCTTTATCTTTCGACAGAATAGCTATAAAAATAAACGGCTCAGGCGCATTAACGTTATGTTACGGTAGGCCAAACCACTTACATTTTCCGGTGGGCGTTACATCCATCTATCTGTTCATTTAATCCGGATACGTAGCGATATAATCGGTTACATTCCAGCGAATCAGTCGAATCAGTTTTGATAACATGACATGTATGTCACACGTGTTGCACGAATCATGCGGCCATTAGAATGAAAGCATGAGAACCAAAGTGTTTCAGGATCGAGCCCCGTATGAGACTTTATTTTGAGTGATCCAAAACATGGTTATATAAATTACTAGCTGTGCCGCGCAATTTCGTATGCGTAATTTCCTCCCGTTTCTGCAACATTTTTCATTGTTGCTCAGCTCCTATTGGCCGTAGCGTGATATTATATAGCCCATAAGGTTCCTCGATAAATGGGCTACCCAACAAAGATTTTTTCAATTCGGACCAGTAGTTCCTGAGATTACCGCGTTCAAACAAACTCTTTAGCTTTATAATATTAGGATAGATAAGTATGAGGTGTATAAAGTCATCCGAGATAATTATATATTGTCGATAACAAGAGACAGCTCTAGAGCGGGTGGACCCAAGGAATATCTCATTATAATTTTTTCTCATGGTTCTACTGGGTGGTTAGGTCAGGTGGACCACGAGGATAGAATCGAAATCTAGTCTAACACCGGCTCCAGGTCCTAACGTCTTTGCCAACGCCACTCGTCCAACGTCTGGATCTAGAATAAAATGCTATTTTCTAAATCCACACGTTGCATTGGGCGAGTAGCGTTGGATCCAACTTTGGGGCCAACATGTGGAGCCGCCGGAAAACAAAACACATTTCAAATCGATCGTGCTTGATTGATATTTTGAAATCCTATTAATTAGTCAAATTGCAAAAGAATGCTTTAATTTTTTAAATTCAAAATGGATGAATTTACGCAAATGAGATTTTTATATCAAAGATTCTCTGAACGACCGTAGCCGTGCAACAGCTAGCAATATTACAAAATAACATAAACTACAGAATGCCTACTCTAATTCAATGAAAAAGGAGTTTCGATCAAAAACCGACAAGTGCATGTCGGGCCACGCACAATGTGGGGTTCCGTAGCCACCCATCCGAATAATGCGGCTTAAGAAGTGGGTTTTCCGTTGTTTTTGTTTCATACTACTAACAACGTTATATAAGTATTTTTAATGGAATCTGCACGAAAATTTGGTTACCTCTCACTTGGTTTGCTGTTACTTGTTAAGTTGTAAAACCTTCTTAGCTGTGATAGTTTTCTATTAATTTTACATAAATTTCATATACTAAGTACTACCGTAATTTTTTCACATACCCAACATCATCCATTTAGCTTGCAAGGGGGGACACTTGACTCTTAACTAAAATTTGCACTTTAAAGCTTAATGTTTCACAAACGGATCCTAAATCGAAAAATGGTCTTTACAACCCCTAAGTGTTTTTAAAAGACCTATCTAATAATACCCCACACGATGTGGTAGGTAAAAAAAACACATCCCTACTTTACATATAAGTACTATGTATTTTTTTTTTCTTCCTAATTTTCAAATTTTATTAGTTCACTTCGTTGGCATATGTAATAGATATGTGTATCCATGCAAAATTACAGCCTTCTAGTACTAACAATCTCTGAGCTAAGCTACGGACGGACGGACATAGCGAAACTATAAGGGTTCCGTTTTGCGATTTTGGCTACGGAACCCTAAAAATTAGGTGGTAATATACAAATCCAGGAACATCAATTTAATCCATTTGTTCCAGAAAATCGTCTATGGGTTCGAACTTCTTGTGCTTATCCAAAAAATAATTAGAATAGTCCTCGTAAACTTAAAAAAATTAAGTAAACGAAAATTCATGAATTTCGTTTTAAAGAAAGAAAGTAAGCCTACAGGTAACCCAAGTTTCATTTCAGTTTCAACAACCACAAACTTATTTTCCGGATAACCTGATGTCTAATACGAAACAAATTCTGAGCCCTTTCTTTTCGGCTTAGCAGAAACTAGGTCACAGATGTTTGCTGGAGCCAGGCCTGCGACCCTGAATACAACATAGCTTCATACGATCTTTGTACCTACTAGAGATGTGCCGGCTCGTTAATAAAATAAATCCACGAATACGGATAATTGGTGTAATTAATATTTCATTGTTACCTTATGCTCTGTTACAATAAATATATTTTGTATCGAATTACCTGTATTTAGTATATGATGCTCCACTGACAACAGCGAAGCTCTTGAATATAGAGAGATTTGGAATAAAATTTAAATATATATCCCTCCTCGGATATCCGCGAATACGGATGTCCGGCACATCACTAGACTTGGCTTTTATGTGGATTTTCTTTAGATGTATTTATCATTCGTGTTGGCTGTCGTTTATATTATGAAGCAAAATATCGGTTTAAGATCCGCTAAAAAGTAACAAAAACGACCCTCGGTCCTCGGATATCCGTGGATACGGATCTCCGGCACATCACTAGACTTGGCATTTATGTGGATTTTCTTTAGATATGTTTATCATGCCTGTCTGTCGTCTATATTATGGAGTTTCGATTTTGATGAATGACGTCAATCTATACTAATATTATAAAGAGGACAGGTTTGTTTGTTATTGTTAATCTCCGAAAATACCTACTTATAGCATTTGGTATTGAGATGGTTTAAAGCTTGAGAAACGACATGGGTAATCTACGGATTGTAATACCAAGAGTTGTAGACGGATATAGTGTGGTGTAGATCCACACGGACGGAAATCCGACACGACCGGAGAGATATTAGGCGCAGGACCGACGGCTTAACGTGCTCTACGAGGCACGGAGGGATGTGACAATGTTCGAAAACGGTCACCCATTTATGGATCGACAGTAGTACGTTACTTAACCTCGCAGATATCGTGATGTGCTCGGTAGCCACTCAACTAGGGTACAGAAAAACTAACACTCTCTTTTATAATTTTGTTTGAAACCCGCTATAATTATGTATAATAATAATAATAATGTTTATTTGGAACTTACAACATTTTATACACAGTACAATAATATGGAAACGATGATACCTGTCGTAGTTAATTACTGTGTTACAGATACCAACGCCCCCTCCCAAGATTAAAAGTGTTTGAAATTACATCTTAAAAACAGTAGTTTACAGTTTACACACAGTTACAGTTTACAGTTCGTTACTTTAATAGAGTGGATTAGAAGACATTAAGTTGATGAACTAAGTGTGATGTGTGTGTGTGTGATGTGTGTGTGTGTGTGTGTGTGTGTGTGTGTGTGTGTGTGTGTGTGTGTGTGTGTGTGTGTGTGTGTGTGTGTGTGTATTTGTGTGTGCGTGTGCGTGCGTGCGTGCGTACGTGCGTGCGGCCGTGCGTGCGTGCGTGTGCGTGTGTGTGTGTGTGTGTGTGTGTGTGTGTGTAAACTTTTGTGAATATTATTTATTTAGCAATTACTTTGTCACAAGATCTTCCGAATCTTCATAGTGGAGAGCAAGCAAGGCAAACTTTTTTACACTTAAATAAAGGAAGTGAAAAAATACTCAAGTTCCTATTCAGAATGTTGTAGATTTTTGAGCTGATGAACAAATAATGTCGACTAGCAACTGCTGTACGTCGCGGTAATATTTGGCAAACCCTATCAATGTATATTGTAATAGATATTGTATTCCAATATCGTTGAACTCTCTTAGTGGCTTAGTCTTAGCTTAGTCTCTTAGTACTTACAAAAAAAGAAAAAAGTTTCATGAACGTGACACTGTGATCCTCATTAAACACATTGTCACTGATTACAACTGACTACTTCGCACCGAGCGCTTTATTGTTATCACACTCGTAAAACTCGTTCTAGCGCGAATCCTTTATAAGCAAGTTTTGTCTATAAGTATTAGCATCTAGATTTTGCTCGGCCGAGTGGAAGTCAGGAAATGAAAATATGCTTTGGGAAACTACATTATGGAATACTAGCGTTTGTTTGTTTGATTTTTATGGCGTACTAGCTTTCGTCCACGTCCACGGCTCCGCCCGTGTGGATATAAGCTATAAGTCTTTCTCCGGAATTAGAAACTATTTCGATATCAAATATGATTAAATCACTTTAGCAGTTTAGGCTGGTTTTCCTCTCAAGCTGATCGTCGGCGCTGGCTAACTGACGCTGTATATAATTAAACTAGCTGACCCGCGCAACTTCGTCTGCGTAAATTTTCCTAGTTTTTGCAACATTTTTTATTGCTGCTCCGCTCGAATTAGTCATATCGCGATGTTATATGATTTTTCGATAAATGGGTTATCCAACAGAAAAATAATTTTTGAATTCGGACCAGTAGTTCCTGAGATTACCGCGTTCTAACAAACAAACTCTTCAGCTTTATAATATTAATACTTATAGATGTAACGTTTCTGAATGACGCCGACCTATCAGCGCCGACGTGCGTCCACTCCTCATATATAGCGTCCATCAACGCGGACAATCAGCGTGAGAGAAAAACCAGCCTTAAGCAAGATTTAAAAAAAGTATTAGAATAGCACATTCGAACTATTATTATAAACTTGCTGACCCGCGCAACTTCGTTTGCGTCAATTTTCCTCGTCTTTGCAGCATTTTTTTCGATGCTTCGCTCCTATTGGTCATAGCGTGATGTTATATAGCTTATAGCCTTCCTCGATAAATGGGCTATCCAACACTAAAAAAATTCAATCCGAACTAGTAGTTCCTGAGATTATCGCGTTCAAACAAATAAACAAACTCTTATGCTTTCCAATATTAGTATAGATATGAAAGTAACTCTGACTGTTACGTTGTCACGCTTAAACCGCTTAACCTATTTAAATGAAATTTGATATGGGGATAGTTTGAGTCCCGCAAAAGGACATAGGACAGTTTATATCGCGATAACCGACATCCACGCGGGCGGAGCCGCGGACGTAAGGTAGGTAAAGTATAAAATATAAAAACACAAATTTCTGAATATGGCATAAAAAGCTTATATGGACGACCTTCTATCCTCGTTCACATTGTACCCAAGCCGGCACAAGTTTCGATCACATAAACAACGGCGTGCCATGATGTCATCGCAGTGACATAATTGCTCGACTCACCTCGCGTGACTCAGCTGTTAACTACGGAATTTTGTACCAGTATTGGATTAAGTTTGCTCAGGTATTAGGACAAAGGCGCACCCGATACATTTGGTTTCAGAGATTGTCGATATTACAGTAGCCAAAGACTTGAAAGATTAAATATACCAGGGCCGGTCCTAGCCCGGTAAAGCAAGTGGAGCGATCGGTCTAGGCGTTAGGTGACAAAGTGCGCCAAAAAGCCAAATGCGAGAAACAATCTAGCAGAAAATAAAATGATGATGGCTCATTTTGAGCATACACAGACTTTAACCACTGAGTTTGGCTGCACAGCAAACTACAGTATTCTACCTACACAAATACACGGAACCGCTTGAGCAGTCGCCAGGACACTGACTGACTGCTCGAGCTGTCAACTGGTCTCGCGCAGTTATGTCTGCCCGCGCTCTTCTTTCTACGCTCGCCCACTGTGACTTATCGAGTAGTTGATACCGACTGCTGCAGCAGTAAGCAGGCAGGTATCAATGGTAATTTCAGACAGTTGAATTTGACTGCTCACTGTCTGACTGCTCGAGTAGTTCGTAGTGTATGGCGAGCCTATACTTTAAAAAAATATCGCTCTACCTCGATCCGAGGCTAGGCCCGGGGCTAAAATAGACCATTGAACTTGGCCTTTAAATTTCCCCTTAATTTAACTTGACAGCAACAATGAAAAATGCAAAAGATACAGAATTGTATTTTTCGAAAAAAATTTTTTTTCTGTAAAGTATAATACAAAAAAATATTTGGTCTTGCCGAAAAATGTAAAATTTATTATAACTATTCGAGCTATTTTAGCTTAACTGAACTATACGATTATGGCGAAATCAGGAAGCAGTAATTGAACGCTTGACTCCCCTTTGATACCATTTTGTCGGCTGGCATTTTCAAACTGCCAAAGAAAAAAATGTACTTTAATGTAACATCAAAAGTACATTTTTTTCTTTGCACGTAACACAGGTTCTTTACAGAGCCAGCTCACAAAGCTAAAATGGTATCAATATGGGCTTAAGGGTATCGTGTGTGCTTTGGTCTTAGAAATGTGATTACAGGAGCTATTAGAATCTGCTCGTTGCTTGGATTTCATAGCTATACCTTAATTGGAGGGGTTAACAAGAAATAAAAATACCTAACTAGCAATGTTTTTGTTAATAAATTATTTAATTATACTTAAAAAAACTACCGCGTTATAAATTAACACGCCATTGACCGTTTTTTGGTTAATAAGGTACTTTGTGATTCGCTATGTCTTTAGAGGGGCTTTTCTTTACTTTTTACAAGAAAATATCCGTGTATTAAAGCCTATAAATCTTCCAAATGAAATCCTCTAAACCTTGGAGATAACCCCTTGACCGAGTAGTTCGACTGCCTTGTCCCACTGATTGGCGCAGACTTTTTTTTCTGTTGGTTCTACTGATCGGACGACGCGGGTTTTTTCACCCGACTGCGCAAGAAGAAATGGTTATGTTTTATTCCAGTTGGTTCTACTAATCGGTCAGATAAAAGGTTATCTATTAGATACTGACCTCTCACTATAGTACTACTATTACTAATCCTAATCCTTGATAAGGGATGGATGTACATTTTGGTGATATGCCAGATGATGATAAAGGGTGAAATTCGTGTGATATGTGGAGCACCAATGGTTGAAGAATCACGACTTTTTAGCACAGTGGTCCATCTTTGGAGAGCTTTCCAGAACAACCAACAGTCTTGAAAGATGGCACTTTAAAATCTATACTAATATTATAAAGCTGAAGAGTTTGTTTGTTTGTTTGAACTACTGGTCCGAATTGAAAAAAATATTTTTCTGTTGGGTAGCCCATTTATCGAGGAAGGCTATATAACATCACGCTATGACCAATAGGAGCGGAGCAGCAATGAAAAATGTTGCAAAAACGGGGAAAATTGACGCATACGAAGTTGCGCGGGACAGCTAGTAAACGATAAAGTTGGAAGAAGAGTTCCAAGTTTGCTTAATATTCTCAAAACTTTTAAGAATTATTTTTGATGAATTGACCATTTTCCATTTTTAATAAATAAAAGTCTGTTTATTTATGGTTAGAAAAAGGCAGATTAGGGATATCAGTAACGTTTAAAAGAGACCCCCGGGAGACGGCCATGAGTTTTTAATGCTGTTATTTTCTCACGGCTTTAGATACTGTTGCAACTTACTTGGCTTTAATGTAGAATCATTCTTTTCCACATTTTGTCTGACATTCATAACCGTTGCATTCAGTAACCTAAATGAATAAAGTTCCTACTTGAAAGTGTGCGTCGTCCGATCAGTCGGACAAAGCTGTCAGGATGAGGGGGGCTGGGTGAAAACCGTATTGGTTTTATTAAAGGATTTATCGTTAAGTAGTTTAGATGAACTAAGCATCCAAGCACACAGATGCCGAAAGCGTCAGAATTACATGTAGGTATACTTCGAAAGGTATATTCTATTTAATAATAATGTGATAATAAAATGATAAATAATAACTTATCTGATGAATTATCAGGTTAATGATGATGATAATTATCAAAACATGATTATCTTGATAATTTGGAATTACCGTATCAAGTCCTGACTTGATTTCTCACTCGTCAACGCCCAGGTCAAATCCTTGACTTGAGGGCTGAAATTTGGCAGAGATATTAAAAAAGAATATCTCTAGGCTTTACCTATTGTTTTGCGAACTTGGCATTATATGTACATGTAGAATCATGACTTATCATAAGCGTTGATTTTGCTTCCTAAGTAAATTTAAAAAAAACCTATGTTATCTGGTATCTCGAGCACTAAATTGTTTTTTTTTTCTTTTAAAAAAAGATAACTAGCCATGTGGGATTGTGGTTCCACATTACTAGCAATCCTGTTAACCCCTCCAGCTAAGTTCTATGGTTTGTGTTAGGAGTGGATTCATGTCGGTAGTATAATGGGTAGGATTCGAACCCACGACCTCACGATTGCGAGACCGATGCCTTAGCCATTAGGCTACCGCCGCTTCAAATAACTTTATATTAACACAGTGCAAATTGAACAGTAGTCCATTGACTAGCTGTTTCGCCAATGGAACAGCTAGTCAATAAGTTAAGAACAATCGAAAGGAATTTTGCCAACGTTCAAAACAGTGCGTGTTTGTTACATAGAGCATTACACTAGTTTCGCTTAGGTAATACATCGAACGGCCACTTGCACGATTTACAAACATCCTCGGGTTGTGCAAGTGCAACGTCATAATAACAACACGATGTACTTATAAGCTGATTTCGGTCACAGTAGCCAATCTTAAACGGATATTACACTACCCTGAATCAGGGCCCTAAATTGTGTTGGCCTTGTAAATTTGTTAGATAATTAGGGCCCTAACTCTTATTACACCGCTCTTTTTAAGGATTTAGGGTCCCTGATTCAGTGTAGTGTAATATGCGCATTAGCAGAGAGTAGCCTACGCAGGAGATGTTGACATTTAATTTGATTGCCTTTGTGGCGCGGTGGGAATTATACCACTTGGGCTCGATTCCTACACGGACATCACTTTGTATGACCCTCAAATTGTTGTTCTAAGACTGGTTAAACTTCGTGTCCGTTTGTGAATGTTTATGACTTTATATAATCTATCTGAGCCAATTTTCATCCAGATTCGTTCGGCCGTTTTGGGGTGATGGATTAACAAACATCCATCCATCCAAATATTCGAATTTATAATATTAGTATATATTTAGGTACCCTGTGCTTTATATCTATGCATATTAGGTACTAGCTGTCCCGCGCAATTTCGTCTGCGTAAATTTTCCCCGTTTTTGCAACATTTCTCATTGCTGCTCCGCTCCTGTTGATCGTAGCGTGATGTTATATAGCCTATAGCCTTCCTCGATAAATGGGCTATCCAACAGTGAAATAATGATCAGTAGTTCTTGAGATTACCACGTTCAAACAAACAAACAAACTTTTCAGTTTATAATATTAGTATAGAAATAGATTATTTTTTAAGTACCAAGTACTTATTGATATCCTTGTCAGATATCGATAAAATTACTATCAGTTTAATTTCAAGATATAAAACTTCAGTAGGTACATCGTCGTTACAACACTAATGCGGTGTGATGAAAAATAAAAACCTTGTTGTTGATGTTAATAAAAAAACAAGTATAAAAACTATATAGTTTGGATAGTGCAGTGAATTAATCGAACGTCTTGTGTAAATGGCGGGAAATAGAACTGTCATAATTTTCCATGTTTAATGTGCGTAAAATTGTTTGAAATATGTGTTCTGTCGATAAGACGTCATAAAATCGAGTTTTTGTGCAAATAAAGTCAAGAAAAAGTCTCATGACCCTGGCGAAAATTATTTAAAAAACCGGCCTATGCGCAAGAAGTGCAACGAACAGTTTTATGAATTCAAAATTAGAACAAGATTTTTTTTTAAATTGTTACATTTCAATCGAGAAACTACAGTTATTTTCATGATAATACAAGTGAAGTTATAATTATAACCTGAGAATTAATTTATTGATTGCGTTGTTATAGTGATGTGAATTAACTATGAAGGTAAAGAACTCGTTCAATGTAAAAATGGGTATGTATATCAGTCTATTCAAACACGTCTTGATAATTTTGTAGTTATGATAATTAATTTAAACACTATAGTACGGGTTCCCTAGAACAAATTTTATACATCAACATAGGCCGCGATTAATACACCAACCGCAAATAAATTTGTAACATTTTTTTTTTTTTTGTTATGCAACGATTATGGCTTTTACTACAAGCTACATGGCACTTAGCATAAGTAAAATCGTTGCATTATAAAATTCATTTTTTAATAACAATTTTATTTAACATAACGTACCACTATATATACAGTTGTCGTATACAAATAGTTGGGCGTCTCGTCAAAACGAAGCTACCATGGCAATTCCAGCTTGATATGTATCATTTTAAAATTTGTTCATGGAAACCCGTACTACCAATAAAAAGGCATAACGAAATTTAGTCATGAGAAAAAGGAAGTGAGTGCAATTAATAAATGCATTATCCAAAATACATTTCCGGTCAATGAAATTGTTGCCAGTAATAAAACCATTAAGTCCATTAAAAATACTATTAAATTACTAACAGATCTAGTCACTAAAGTTATAATCTAATATATAAAATTCTCGTGTCACAGTTTTCGTTGCCATACTCCTCCGAAACGGCTTGACCGATTTTGATGAAATTTTGTGTGCATATTGGGTAGGTCTGAGAATCGGACAACATCTATTTTTCATCCCCCTAAGAGTTTGTTTGTTTGTTTGAACGCGATAATCTCAGGAACTACTGGGCCGCATTGAAAAAATATTTTATTGTTGGATAGCCCATTTATCGAGGAAGGCTATAGGTTAAAACATCACGCTACGACCAATAGGAGCGGAGCAGCAATGAAAAATGTTGTAAAAAAAAAAAAGGGAAAATTTACGCAGACGAAGTTGCGAGGGTCAGCTAGTAATTATATATGTTTACGTGTATCTTAAACAATATCTACTTTAAAGACTAAAACTCCAAGCTATTGACATATTGGTCCAGTGGTTAGTAATAGTGACCCAACAGGGTTCTATTCTCACCTAGAATAAATCTTAATATAATAAGCGCAATTGTGCCGGGGTGTAATTTATCGAAAGAAACTAGCTTGCCCTCGCTGTTTAACCCGTGGTGAAAGCGTATTTCAAATTTTGGGGCTTCCATCTGAGTCCAAGGTATATGTATATGACAACCAGGCAATTGATAAACGTACCTATTTCTAAATACATACATATTATGAATAAATTAAACAACTCACACAAAGATTTATTGGGAATATATATCTGCTTTAGCAGTCAGAGTCGTAAGATTAGGTATTTTAGAGGGTTGCTGGAACGAAGTACGTATGAAGGTGTGTTCGCTGTCTTGCAAACGCAACGACGTCATTTTATTCGATTAGCTTTTATGCCACGTCTTGTATTTTTTATGTGGGGAGGGGTACCGCTACCCACGCGAGAAACGGTTAGTCCATACAGATGTATGGACTAGCCGTTTCTACCGTATTTACCATACAAATTTCGACCATTTTTACTAATTTTACCATACAATTTATAGATAGATGCAACAAAATAAGTCCAACGAAGAGTTTAGTAAATGAATTAGGTCTCTGTTTTGCCTGATCTAACCTTTACTAAAGCCTTAATGGATGTGATACGTTTAATAACAAAGTTGCTTAGCAACCATAAAATTTTTGATACCTTTGTCAATGGTTGCTAAGCAACTTTGTTATTAAACATTTCACATTCATTTCGACTAGTACAGTGGTGACCTTTCATTTCGTGCTTCTATGTTCATTAAACTCTTGATTATATCGAGTCTAGACGAACAAAATTAGTTAACCAATTACATAAATAACAGTAATCCGTCACTGAAGTATTTAAATATTTTAAACTAGTTTTAACAAAACTTGTAAAGTTTACGGCACTCAAACAATCACGGGAAAGCAAGTAGGTATGTTTTCACTAGTAGCTTGGTTGCCTGGTTTAGGATCAGATGACCAGGTATGAGTGATCTTTAAAAAAATTTTTAAGGAAGGGAACATCAAGATGAGAGCATGACGGCACTGGTCTCTGGAGCTACTTATAGCCAGCCCATCCAGTAAACACCGCTGGAATGACGTCTGTGCTCACAATGTCATGACTCTTAGGTAACCGCCGTTATATAACACTGAGTGACTACAGATCTTCAGATATCGGCTAGATACTAGATGGGTAACATCATCATTAAGAAAAAACTGCCTGTTTCTTTCTAGTTTCAAGTTAACTCCGTAGCACTTTTTTCAAAAGATAACCCGGTTGACATTGACCTCTGTCTATCTCGTCTGGATGGAAATTCAGACGTATATTATAAATTAAATTAAGGCCATTATTTTCTTTCTTTTGCAAACCATTTATTCTTATTCATTAATTAGCAGTAATTTAGGCACATATAGTTTTGACACTGAAGTGGATGCTCCTACCGTGTTGTACCTACCCATGTAGGATGATATATTCAATCTCATGTACTCTTCTTTTAATATTTTTATCTCTTGTTTTTGCATTAGTCCTCTAATATGGTGTATAATATATTAGTGACAGCACCTTACCTGCAAACATTGTAAACATTGGCAATTTGAAAAGAGTGGCAGCGAGGTTTTATTGCCTGTTCTTTTCTCCGGCGTTACCTATTGTTTGCGAACAGGCATACATGTAATGTAGAATCGACTTTTCACAAGAGTAGTATTTTGCTTTATGAAAATATAAACATTACGGGTCTTATCAATTTGAATAATTAGCTATCTTCATGTTTGTACAGGCGACTTTGATATCATGTCTGTCATGATGCGGCGGTTGAGCTAGTGAAACAGGTCTAACCAATAACGGTAACCTACGACCCTGAACCGATACTGCCTCTACCCCCAAGTCCAGATAAGAACCTGGAAACGGGAGAAAACAGAAAATCTCCTCTGTATCTTTACATTGTGTATAATAAAGACACTTCCCGCTGTCTACACGCTTAGATCTTTTATACCTACTAAGTACGCAAGGTATTTTTATGCAGATTTCACTATCATTATCATTATTTAGATAAATATGTTTATCAGTTGTCTGGTGTCCATAGTACAAGCTCTGCTTAGTTTGGGATCAAAAAGCGTTGTGGTCAGTTGTTTCAAGATATTTTTTTTAAAATGAAAACTAGCAATGTGGGATTTAGTCCCACATTACTAGCAATCTTGTTAACCCCTCCAGCTAAGCTCAATTGCTTGTGTTAGGAGTAGGTTCACGTCGGTAGTATAATGGGTAGGATTCCATTAGTAATAATGCCGCCGCTTCAAAAGATATTATTATTAGTAATATAATAATAATAATTATTATTAATAATAATAAATAATTATTATTATTAATAATAAATAATAATTATTATTAATAATAAATAATAATTATTATTAATAATAAATAATAATTATTATTAATAATAAATAATAATAATTATAGATATAATAATTATTATTAATAATAATTTCTTACGGATGGTTTATATGTACAGTACTGGTATCTTAACCGTCTTCGGTTACGGCGGCTAATCTCATCAGAGACTAACTAACTACGTAGGAGATAATAATACAACACTTGTGATAAGTTGTTTATGGAATTGGATGGCTCTACATTTACATTTTACCAATTTCGCATAAGCAACAGTTGAACTGGAGAAAAGAGCAAAGGCAATAAAAACACACGGCCACTCGTTTTAAATTTACAATCAATCATTTATTGTTTTAGGTACATTGTAATTTCGTGGCGGTTAAAGTGTAGTAACTGAATTCCACATCGGTGGCATGCAAAAGTAAAAATTACAACAAATTAAAATACATTAGCATTTTAATAGTAATTTTATAGACATTTCTTGCTAATTACTTTATTAATACAATAATTGCATTTTTGAAAGTTTTTTTTTTTTTGGCCGGACCCAGGAATCGAACCCGAGACTTCTGTATGCCAAACTGGGGCCGGAATAGAACCATCTATCCATCGGAACTATGTTACTAGACCTATTTTTTTTCTATCCTTTCTTGCACTTATACAATATTATTCTTGGTAGGTATAGTGCAAACCTGAGAGTAGTTTGCTCAAAATCAGTAGGTACCTAACACAATCCAATAGGGTAGTTTTTGGACCATGTTATTTTTTACAATTAATTAATCAATTAGTCATTAATTAATTTATTAATCATTGTAACAGTCCAAACCCTGTTCACAGTGGGATGTGAAATTGATCATCACTTATTTTTCAATAATAACCATGGATTACGTACTCCGAGACGCAATGAGCACGATAGCGCGAATAACAACTTGAATGGCATATAACTAAGTTTTTCAATATTTTAATTTTCTTTTTTTATAGGATTTCTTGAAGTAAAAATCTTGTTGGGCTATACAGGGTGTAACAGAAAGGTGTGGTCAAATTTCAGCAGCGCATAGGGTATGTTATCAGTATTGCACCTACCGTGGTGCCATAGCTGATTACATAATTATTACATAGTTATAGCATATTCTTTTTGTAATAATTCAGTAGTGAAAGGCGTGTGGCATAAGAATTATACCTCCCCTGGTACAAAATTCGATTGGATTATTATGGCATAGAACTTTTTAAGTCATACTTTTTTAAATTAATAACTTTTTCATTCATAAATAAACAATTGAAAAAATAATAAACATTTTTTTAGGGTACTCCGTTTTTGGTAAAATTAGGTATGTGCACTCAGTATCATGGGCACATACCAACCCTTGAATATGACCACACCTTTCTGTTACACCCTGTATATGTATATGTTCGTAAACTTTCGCGATTTGTACACATTATAGAATTTTATTAGTCACGTATCTTAATCGCGCAAATATCTAGGCTGTCTGACCTTTGCACTATACCAAAAATAACCTTGTATATAGCCGATAGATGGTTCGATTCCGGTCCCGGCATAGCATACGGAAGAGCCATCTTTCAGAAATGCAATTATTGCATTGATATTATAATTTCATTAAAATGTTACTTGAAACATTTCTACAACACAATGAACAAACTGGTGCACCCAAATTTAAAAGGTTTATTATATTTATAACATAACATTGGAAGTGTTAGCCTAGTGATGGTCAGATTCGCGTCATATAGAAAACTTAGTTCTTACACAAGCAATTTAGCTTTGCTGGAGCAGTTGACGAAATCGGCTATTATCTAATGCACGACCCTCATTTTATAAAGACGACTCCCGCAGTGGGGTACATGCCCTGTATCGTGAGGGACTTTACAAACATACAAGTCACGGACAAAGTACACCCAGAGAGATCGAAACAACAATTTGCGGATCACACAAAGAGGTGTCCCGTGTGGTAATCGAATCCATAAGCTCTAACAATTTGCATCAGACCTTTAACATGGTGTATAGTATATTAGTCGCAGCACCCCATATCAAGTTTATAAACATTCAAACATTGTAAAATTGGCAATTTGAAAAGAGTGGCCGCGAGTTTTTATTGCCAGGTTCTTTTCTCCGGCTTTACCTATTGTTTGCGAACTTGGAATTACATGTACATGTAGAATCCCGACGTATCACAAAAGTTGTTTTGCATCGTAAGTGAATGAAGAAAAGAATAAATTTTTTGAATTTTAGAGTAGCAGTTGGACACACTTCCACCGCTCCACAGAGGCAGTCTAGTAGATAGTAGTCTAGGACTAGTACCTAATCTATAAAAATAAAAAACTAGCCTGTGGAACAGCCTTAAATGCCTTGGCAAAACACTAATAGTACTTTAAAGATATATCACTAGCTAATATACTTTTATAAACATCGCCCTAGTTTCTATGAATGCGGCGTAGTATACCGCATTGCAAAAACTAGAACTCGTTAGTTACATAAAATTACGCGAAATATGTGAGTAAATACCTATATACTAACTTTACTGCTGTCGTGTTTTTGAGGGTGAACATTTTACTAAGTTTAAGTGCTTCGATAAAATAACCAACATAAGATTTGCCGACTTTAGTATTTTTATCAAAAATGTAACCCTAATAATTCACTTCGTTGTTCATCTGCCAAGACTCAAGATACCCTTTTTCTCACAATCTTGTGAAATAATTAATCACAAAGAAATATATTAAGAAAGTCTCAGGTCTCTGGAGATGTCAAAAATGGAATATTTTAATATAGTATTTTAAAGTGGTTACTCTAGGAAAACATTTTTTGTTACTAAGGGCTTTATAAAAGAAGAAAATCAGAAGCCTTTCAGCATTAAATTGTTAATGGAATGTGTTGGAATTCAGTATTGACATATGCTATCGGCCTTATTGTATATAAATGCGTATCAAAATCGAGCCCATCCTAAAAGTTAGCTAAGTCTTTGGATATGTTTGTTGTTATTTAACGTTCGTTTATGGCAAATGATTACAGGATTTAGTTATTAGCTAATATCTAGGTCTCTCTATAGGGCAGATTTTATCGATTCCATAGAAGAAAATGTTGATCACCTACTGCTCTTTTAAACGAACATATATAGTAACTTAACCCTAAAGACATACTTTATTATCAAAGACACCACATCAGTACCGGCAGTACAAAATAATACAACAATTTATGCCAAAATATGTCGACAATCGGACATAAATCAAAATTACTTCCCGTTAACCTAGAATTGTACGATTCGGAGCAATTTACGTGTAATACTTTTTGGAAAACGGTCCCATATAAAATGGACACAAGTAATAATTTAGTTAATCACCGAATACTCGAACGATACTGGTGCTGTAGGTAGTGATCAAACATATTTGAGTCGCTCCTATTCACCGTTGGGCACTAGTCCCTCCGCCAGCGAATAGCGAGCACCTATTTGCTATTTTCTCAGTTTTTCTCACTCAAGGAACACACAGTATAATGTAGATTCCGTGTAAACAAAAGAGGTACAATATAATTGGACGAGTGTCTCTCTGTCCATTCGTTTATTTTCTTTTTGATAGTGCGAGATAGTTTAGATCAGTGGTTCTCAAACTTTTTAAATGACGGAACCCTTTTGGGAAGCAAAATACTTGATGGAACCCTACAATAAAACAATTATTTTTATAAGTGTATTCTTTATTAATCAGCATAATAAAGGTACAATGTATCAGTTACTAATTATTATTTACTTCACCACTTGGTAAGGACAATAATAGAAAACATTAAAAAAGAAAAAATCTAACTAGTGGGAGGTATGAAACTGTTTTTTATTTTTCATCAATTGCTTGATATCAGGTTTGATGGAAGAAAGTTGGAGTCTCATATCAGCTTCGGCGTCCAGTCTATTGCGATATTTTGTTTTCGTGGCTGCGTAGGTAGAGAATCCTGTTTCGCACAAATATGTAGTTGGGAACGGGAGAAGAATATCCAGAGCCATTTGGCCAAGCATTGCATATTCATCTTGGATTCTGCACCAAAAATCATTAAGAGGCGTCGTTTTGAACAATGACTCCATACTTGTGTCTGATGACATTTCTAAAAGAGATTCATATATCTCATTTGACATGTTTTCAGGCTTTTCCAAGTTGGGTAAAAAAGGATTATGAATCCAGGAGTTCACTTTAATTTTTGTATTGTGTTCTTCGGGAAAATACTTTTCAAAAGATGCGCGCATCGAACTGAGATATTGGACCAATTCTTCAAACACATTATCTTCAAACATTTCTGAGTCGTTTTCGCTAACAAACTCACTGAGTAACGTAAAACTTTCTATTTCTTTCTTACCAATGCAAATGATCCAAAAATCTAATTTTCTTTTAAAAGCAGTTATTTTATTATAGGCCTGAAACACTGTTGTCTGTTTACCTTGCAACGATAAATTTAATTCGTTAAGTTTTTGAAAGATATCCGCCATAAAAGACAATCGGAACAACCAAGTTTTATCATACAAACGGTCCTTCAAATTAAAAGAAGTATCTGCTGAAAGAAACATTTGTAACTCGGCTCTAAGTTCAAATAGCCTTGTTAAAGTTTTTCCCCGAGACAGCCATCGCACTTCTGTATGGAGCAGCAGTGTTTTATGTTTGCTGCCATAATCTTCACACAATAATGAGAACAATCGGGATTGTAGTGGTCGTGATTTGATAAAATTAATTATTTTTACCGCTTCATCCATAACTAATTTTAGATTAGACGGCATTTGTTTCATCGCAAGTGCTTGTCTATGCAGAATACAATGACTGGAACTACAATTAGGCGCTTTATTTTTCATTCGTGACACTGCTCCTGCTGTTTTACCTGTCATCGCCTTGGCCCCATCTGTACAAAATGTCAATGCAATTGTTCCAACTGAGATTATGTTCTTCAAAAAATATATTTATTTTATTAAAAATTTCTTCCCCGGTAGTGTTTGTAAGCAGCGATGAACACATAAGCATGTCTTCTTCAAAAGAACTTTTATATGGATATCTCACAATAACCAGCAGGATAGCCAAACCAGCGACATCAGTCGACTCGTCCATTTGCAAAGCGAATCGTGTATTTTGTAGACGTGTAACTAGTTCTTGTTTGACGTAGCTTGCCAGATCATGGATTCGTCGTGAAACAGTATCGTTTGATAGCGGAACAGTAGAAAGATGCTTTGCAGATTTTTCATCAAGCATACATTTTGTTATGTCTAATACACATGGTTTTATTAATTTCTCAGCGATAGTGTGCGCTTCACCTGCTTGTGCAATGCGATAGCTAACTAAATATGATGCCTCCGTGGCCTTTTCGTTGGTAGTTTGTGTTACATGCATCATATTTTTTTGACTTTCTAATAATTGATCTTTTTTGCGAACAAAAAATTCTTTATTCTTGTCTTTAGTCTCGGGGTGTACGGTTTCTAAATGTCGACGCAATTTGGCAGGTGCCATGGAACTATTAGGAAGCAGTTTACTACAGAGCATGCAGAGAGGTGAGCCGTTGGAATCAACAAATGGGTGGCCCAATTCAAGAAATCACTAAGTCCACTTTTTACGGTTTCGAAGTAGCAACACTAGCTTGTTATACTTTTCAATCCCTTTCGATTAGTCTATTCCAGGTCCTTGGGAAAAATCTCTAAGTGGCATTTCCGAAAGTATGAAAAAAAAAAAAAATACGCACCTTCCATTCATAAAAACCCTATGTGCAAGAAATCACTAAGTCGTTAAGTTATTTTGAAAGAAATCGCTAAGTCCCTTGATTTTTATCTATGTCCTAATGGTAACACACGGCTTTTCATAAC
The DNA here is from genome assembly GCA_945859575.2 of Herminia tarsipennalis. NCBI lineage: Eukaryota > Metazoa > Arthropoda > Insecta > Lepidoptera > Erebidae > Herminia > Herminia tarsipennalis. The sequence continues at coordinate 4,132,288 of OX243849.2, read as the reverse complement.
GGCTTTTAAAACCTTGTTACCAAGAAAGTTTTGTTGCGATTTGTTTTAAAATCTTATGTGTGCGTGGGTAGTTAAGTTAAAATGGATTCTAATGACCAACTAAAGAGGTGAGCGTTTTGTTTTAATAACTAATATATACTATAATAGCGAAATTGGGTTTTTCATTAAGTTTCATCAATTATTACAGATTAATGCAACAAAGTGGTCTTTTTGGCTCTGGGGAAAGTACTGTCAGTGATATTGGCGATTATTCTTCTTCCTCTGAGAATGAATGGATTCCCAAAAGGACTCGTGCTTTAAAAAAGCTTCGCTTTGCGTCGATAGCAATTACGATTCTCCACAGCTACCCTCATTTTCTGACATTACTTCAAAACGCATATAGCAAAATGAAACAAATGATGGTGATGATGTTGTCGATTATTTTGCCTCATCTGAGGACAAAAGAACATCACAAGATTCAAGCCGAAAATCGTCCATTACTATATTGGCTGATATACACCTCCCCACTTTCTCTAACAGGTAGCTTAGTTTTTTTTGCCATAGGCAATGGATAAGCCAAATTATACATATACATTTTACGATGTGTACATATTTAGTTGCCGTAATGTATATAAATAATACTCATCTCTGATATTAGTTATATCACAGATGAGTATTATTTATGACAGTTATGGCTTCATAACTTTGGAGTGCATAATTTGACCAATAATACTGCAGCTATGTTTCTGTTTACTGAGAATTACGCACACAAAGGACCCAATGAGGTAATAACTGCACTGGAATATTATATTGCTAAAGAAAAAATTTCGAGTCAACACCAGTTAGATCTTGACTGTGACAACTGCTTTAGCCAAAACAAGAATAGATATATAATCACGTTTTTGGATCTACTATGCGCAAAAGGAGTTTTTGAGAAAATAACAGTCTCATACCCTATACCAGGACGCTCAATGATGACCGTCGGTCGTGATTTTGCTCATATATAAAGAAAAAGAAAGAAGCACGACAAAATTTACACACTAGAATATTATGTTCAGCTAATTAAAAATAGTAAGAATACAAACAAATTTGAAAGAGTATTCTTAGAGAAAGGTCTGATGAAGGAAAGCAGCTCTCACGATGTTTTGAAAGTAAAAGACTATAAAAAAACTATACGATGAACGAATAAAAGCGAGTCTGCCAGGAATATCCCAATGCCGTAGAGTTATTTTCAAAAGAAAAGGTAAACCAGAGTTTGCTGTGTCCATGAAAGGTGAAGATTTTAAGCCGTTTTCGTTATTCAAGGCTGGTTATTACAGTAGGTTAGTAAACAAAATGCCCGATGACTGCCATGACGCACCCTTAGCTATAAAAGCTGCTAAAGTGCAAGATATTAACGGCTCCTAGAATCTGTTCCTGAATCGGAAAGGTATTTTTATATACGCAACTCGGGACCCCATAACTGTAGAATTCGATTCTGAAGAAGAAGTGGAATAAGATGTTTTTTTTGCAAAGAAGCTAATTTATACATAATTATTAATTTAATAAACATGTTAGAACAAAAAACTAAAACTATAGCTGATTTCATTTTATGTTGTATTAGGTACTGCGATAATATATCTAAGTCCACCATTTATCACTGTAGTATCACTAAGTCCAGGGATTAGAGATAAGTCCAGATTTTTTGATATTTTTTTATGAGACTCCTGTTACAGTTTTTCAATTGATTCTTTTAATAAATAAAACTACTTAATTTACACTATAATATGTTTTTTTAACTGTTTTTTTTAACCAACACATGTTATTTCAGCTGACACTAAAAACATCAAATTATTAATATCTCATAAGTCACTTTTTGGACTTAGTGATTTCATGAATTGGGTCACCCAAATCCGAAACTGATATAAGATTCATCATACTTCCTTTTTTTCGTCTTTGAAACCGTCGAGCTTGACGTCGTGGCACTCGTGGCATCATCTTCTGGATCGGTGATTGCTAAATTCTCCGCGCGCATTGCTTTTGAACATTCAGCGTCATTAGAAGATGTTGTTGGAACACGTTTAACACCTTTAAGCCAACGTTCCATTCTTCTTTATTTATAATGTTACAAGTCAGGATAGTGGGGTTTAAATAATGCACAATCGTTACTGCGTATAAGAGACTAAATTTAGAACCTACAGGGAAGAAATGTATAAAACTGAGACAACAGAATACAGCAGGCAGTAAAACAATGAACACTAGTTTCTCGCTAGCGAGCTTGTAAGTAGGTAGTAACTTATCGCTCCGAACGCTAATCATCAACTGACGACGCCAACGCGCGATCGCCGCTTTTATACTTAGTCCTAGACTCGATCTCAAATATTCTCGAAAATACTCGAGTCGGCACCTTTGATAAACAAAAAGCAAAAATAAAAACAGAAATTTAAAAATAGCGTTGTAAATAATATCGACTTTATCCTTTGAAGTTAGAGACGAAAGTCGCTTGTTGACAACTATAGCGTCTAATTCAGAGGCGGCTTTTATCAAAGAGACTGAGCGCTTACAAGTATACTACCCGCTCGTTTTAAGTTTGCCGCTGGCGATAGATATGAGTGTATGACGTTCGAAATTTTTTATTTAATTGTAACAATAAAAATTGTGTACGGTAGATATTTGGGTAAAACTATGACACATTATAAGTTTTGTTGTCACGTGGGGGAGGGTACGCGCATTCCACAGACCGGCAAACTTAGAGCGAACGCGTTGTACAAGTATAAAATTGTTGAGACCAAACTTATAAGATATTGTACCAGCTAATGTAACACAAGCTTATACAAATACAAATAAATAAATAAATAACATTCATAGCGTTTTGTCTCCGCGCGGCCGCGGAGTCCGCACAGCCGCGGAGCGACCAGAGAGAGGTGTTTTGATTTTTTTATTTCTAAATTCTTGCGGAACCCCGACAGAGGTATCACGGAACCCTAGGGTTCCGCGGAACACACTTAGAGTATAGCTGGTTTAGATCATGGAGTCATAGATACCATTTTTATTTTCTTTTTTTATTAAATTTCCAGGAAAAAATATTTTTTTCATAATAATATGATCGATTTATCTTATATCAAGACCTTTTTTTTATGGTCTGTGGTTGTTTGTTATGCATAGGGCACTTCACAAAATTACTTCCCGTTAACCTAGAATTGTACGATTCGGAGCAATTTACGTGTAATACTTTTTGGAAAACGGTCCCATATAAAATGGACACAAGTAATAATTTAGTTAATCACCGAATACTCGAACGATACTGGTGCTGTAGGTAGTGATCAAACATATTTGAGTCGCTCCTATTCACCGTTGGGCACTAGTCCCTCCGCCAGCGAATAGCGAGCACCTATTTGCTATTTTCTCAGTTTTTCTCACTCAAGGAACACACAGTATAATGTAGATTCCGTGTAAACAAAAGAGGTACAATATAATTGGACGAGTGTCTCTCTGTCCATTCGTTTATTTTCTTTTTGATAGTGCGAGATAGTTACTTTAGATCATGGAGTCATAGATACCATTTTTATTTTCTTTTTTTATTAAATTTCCAGGAAAAAATATTTTTTTCATAATAATATGATCGATTTATCTTATATCAAGACCTTTTTTTTATGGTCTGTGGTTGTTTGTTATGCATAGGGCACTTCACTATGGGGCATTACCCGCCAATAAAGTACAACATTACTGTACAATGTACAGTAATGTCGTACTTTATTGGCGGGTAATGCCCAAATTTGCTATGTACAGTGTACATAGACATTATTCCGAAAAAAAAAACAGTAATGGCACACACAGCCGTGAGCTGTAAAAAATAAATGAAACTAAAAAACGATCCACACACGAAACGAAAATATCTCTTTTGTTTAAACAGGATCTACACCTATTTTACGTTTCTTTAGCGAGAAAATAGTTGATAGTCGCTCACTTTCTCGCCGTTCTGGTAGGAGTGACAGTGACAGCATCAGTCAACGGCGTCTTATAAATGAGTGACGTTTGGTTATTCGGGATAAGCCTCAATGATACCTCACTGCCCGATCCTCTCAAATTCACCCGATAGATTGATTACTCTCGGTCATAACTATGATGGACAACGTAGTACATTATATATTATATCCGCCATTACTGCAACATAACTGCTATTACTAACAAATGATCTAAGACCTACGTTGAAGACGCGATCACGTCATCATTATATGCAATGCACGTTTTTAGCATTACCTATACATCTCACCTTCCTTATAGAAATCATTGAGTAACTTACGTTTAAATAGTCTCCTCTATACATAGTAATGTAAAGGAGGAGTAAGTTTTTTCATATTCATGGCACCTACAGTACAATCAACGTAACTTACCGAAATGAAGTTAGGTTCTTATCACTTTCGCGCATGTCATAGAGATGCGACCCTAAAATTACTTACGAAAACAATTAATTATGTTTAATCGATTAAAAATACTAACATCATCTTAATTCAACAATATAAAAACATTATTTAAATAAGTTCATAAAAGTTTAAATTTAGAATAATCACAAATAAACATGAGTTAGTAATCCTAGTTATGACAATGTAATGCGTAATCGCATCTCTAATTCTCTTGGTTTAGTTACCGCCCCCCGCCCCCGCTTCCTGTCACCATTTACTTCCAAAAAATGCATCTGCGCAACCACTGATTTTTTTTACACTAATCAGGTAGAGTACGTATTTACATCCACTGAAAAAAGATCGTTTACAGTTACACATGTTGTGTATTTTTAATTTACTAGCTGTACCCCGCGGTGTTACCCGCAGTTTATAAGCCTATGTGTCAATCCAGGGTGTCAGCTGACTCCATACCAAATTTTATTAAAATCGCTCCAGCCGTATAGACGTGAAGAAGTAACAAACATACACACTAACATACTCACAAACTTTGCCTTTATAATATTAGTGTGATATTATTAGTTTGATTCGTCAAAATAAAGTAATTTGAAGTCATATCAATGTTTTTGTAATTAACGTCAAAATTATACTTTCCGTACAAAGATGTCATGGTTTATCGAAGGTACAATTTATACACTCCGTATGGAATACACAGTTATGACGTCATAACTGTGGGTCAGTAAATCATTTACTTTTGGTTTTGTTTTGATGATTATAAATTCTTGAACACGTTAAATTTTGAATGAACATAATTGTTCATAGCATTTGAAGAATTCTGCACTATTGATTGATTAGCGTAAAAGAGTTCAACTGCCGAATTTTGAAGTTTTAATGTTGTTGTTTCATACGGGTCTTTACCGAGCGTATTCATTTTGACGTTTCGTAAAAAGTAATTAATTTGAATTTAAATTCAAATATGTACCACAAGACCCTCGGAATAGTAGAATACATTGAACCCAGTGATTCACTTGATTTAGTTAGTGTATTGCGAAACAATATAATAACCCAATTAAATAATAATTATACCGACCGCCTAAATAAACCCATTTACAAAGTACATATTGAACGTTGCCAAAAGGCTTCTCTTATAATTGGGTAGATACGTTATAAATAGCCATCCATTTTGGATAAAAATAGAATGAATTTGGATAGCCTACATCGGCCCAGATCCGCTGGGTGTTGTGACCTAACACGGTAATACTGAGTGGTTCTCTTAAATTATAAATATGTGTACTTTGGTACCTGTCCGTTATCCACTAGTTCAGTAAGATTATTATGTAGTTAGCATCTGTTACAAAGTTATACTGACTGACTAAAACGCTAAGGAATCCAGCTGACTGACGAAAATGTATTTCTTTACCGCACTAATGTGACATAATGTCAAAGAATCAGCCTTAATAAAGTGCTTGCATTTATATTTTACATTGGTATATAATATGTGTTAGGCAATTATTTTTTATTTATAAAGACTAGAGCTGATACCTCGCAGCTTTGTCTGCGTAAACAAAAATTCTTTAGTTTGTTGCGCAGACAACTAAATAAAGGTACATATAAATAATATAATTTATCTTTATTAGACTCTATAATGTTAAATACCTATCCGTTACAGCCATCATAATTCTTCAGCGATTAGGAATTAACAGATGGACAAAACAAATTCTCTTTTGTAAATTAGTGTAGTTAACAAGTTGAAGTTGAATATTAATTTATTATATTATTATTTATTTTATTTATATATTTTTTTCTTTATTTTTTTTTAAACGACTCCGCAGTATTGTACAAACCCTGCGTCACGGACACAAATTACACCCAGACTCGGAACAACAATTTGTGGATCACACAAAGTGGTGTCCCGTGTGGAAGTCAAACCCACGACCTTTTGGTTAGCAATCGTATACACTATCACCGCGCCACCGAAACAGTCACAATACTACCTAAATAGGTACCTTGTTTTTCCCCAACCTTGGTCCCTTGTTTTTATTTTGTTTTTTAATAATCACATTTTTTTTATCTGTGAATGAGCTATCGCTCGTATTTATAGGAGCTTCATAATACCACTAATTTTCACGCTTTTCAACTTGTTAACTACACTAAATAAATCAATGAAGAAACTGTTCTCATGTTCAATCTTATTTGTATTCTAGACTGTCGTTTGCGTGCTACTTCGCCCGGGTACCTGTTATTCTATGACTATTACTAAGTTTCGCCCTAGTTCATACTGGCAGCCCGTTTCGGCTCCGCACGGAGCTTTTCCCTACCGTCTATTTACATAATACTAGCTATAAAAAAATAAAAATGGTTTATTCACTTTAACTTACATGCTGAATTACAAATCGACGGTTAAAAGGCTAATTGGTCTAAGCGCCATTTTTTAAAAGTTACAGGAGAGCGATTTAAAGTTTCGTTTTTCGGAAAAAAATTCATTTAAAAAAAACTACTGCGCGGATATTGATCTAATCAATACAGTATTTCCGCAAATACATATTGCACCTTTCTAAATAGTTTCCATGAATATATAGGCTTTTTTTTAGGAAATAAATGTCGCTTGACTCAAAATGCATCGTATTATTTTTTTAATAGAACGAGGAAAAATGGTCTAACAGCCAATAATTTATATTTAAGTTAAAAGCAAATTGGTTTAAATGTGGATATGGATATGAAACAGAACAAGGAAAAATAACATAAGCTACACGCGTCCCTATGCATTTAGCATGTCAAAAGAGTTTAAGTAACATGAGAACTTGAACTGGAGTAAAGTAAATTAATATAAACACCAACAAATGTTCAAACAGAATCAAGTAAAGTGAATGCTTGCTATAATAATATTAGACGTAGGCTCTTATACCCTTGTTAAGATTGATCATGAATACGTAAAGATGTAATAATTAGAGTTAATTTTAAAATAAAACCAATGTTTGAAATAGAAAAAAATATTTTTATTATTTGGACTATCCAAATCCTTTAACAAAAATGAATGAAATTAACAAAATTGGCTGAAAATTTGTAATCTTAATAATCAATTATCTATTAATTATTATTAAGATTACAGATTGCAATAACTAGTGCAATATACATAAGATCATAATCTGGTTTATGATGGAGCATAGAATACGGAATAGTGCGAGTTTTAATTTTTTACTATTAAGAATAAATGAATTGAAATTAACAATAAACGAAATTATGCAAAGTGTTAACTTAAAATTGAACAATCTTCTTTTTAAAAAAGTAGTATCAACTTAATCTTACTTATACTTATGAGATTTTGATAATTCAGTCTCAAGATTCCTTATACCACCACATCTAATCACAATGTTGTCTAAAAATATAAACCTTTCAGGTATTAACAAAATACAGTCTCTAAATATTATCATAATTAACAATAATGCCTAATTAATCAGTCATGGCTTTTTATATGCAAAGCATGCAATATACATCATAATCTGGTTTATGATGGAGCATAGAATACGGAATAGTGCGAGTTCTAATTTTTTACTGTTAAGAATAAATGAATTGAAATTAACAATAAACGAAATTATGCAAAGTGTTAACTTAAAATTAAACAATCTTCTTTTAAAAAAGTAGTATCAACTTAATCTTAGTTATACTTATGAGTATTTGTTAATTCAGTCTCAAGATTACTTATATCACCACATCTAATCACAATGTTCTCTAAAAAATATAAACCTTTCAGGTATTAACAAAATACAGCCTCTAAATATCTTAATTAACAATAATGCCTAATTAATCAGTCATGGCTTTTTATATTATAAAAATCAAAGTTCTTATTCTTTATTAAATAGAATCAGATATTAAAGGGGAAGTTTCCTCATCATCCTCAATATCTGTGTCAACCAGTACATCTTTTCCGTTTCGATGAGAAAAACTTGCGTATTCTGAATGAAATAGTGTTGGTATAACTCCGGTATCACATAATTTTTTCAAATCATTGTGCTTGGTTGTGGTTATGGGCAAAACTGATTTGTATTTTTGGTGAAGCTGCTTTGGCCTTGAAATAATTCCCACTATTTCATCTTCAGTATCCTCTATCATGCTGTATTTAACAGTCATAACATTTGGAGATGACTTTTTGAATGTCGCCACCCGTATTTTGCTTATCTTACCAGATAAGTTCCCTTTAAAATATTTATCAGAAAACTCCTCGAAATTCTTGAAGTCTTTGTGGTTAAGAGCTTCTACTTCATATGGGCGTGGATCCTTACGAGCCAACTGACAAACTGTTACCCATTGCGAAGGTGCCCATATTATGGTATTTCTAACAGAGTTTTCAATTGTAGCATGAATGCTATCTACGGTCATTTCGGTGTGTCCTGGCAGCAAATAATTCATCTGAATCGTCTCAATATTGTTTGCTTGTAGTAGGGCATTGTGTATGGCGGCTAAGACAAGTTTGTTCTTATTTTGTCCAGGACATGAATCGGAATATAAAACTAAGCTTTTAAAGGATCCACGTGAATCAACATCGGCAATATACTTCTGAAGGATTGACGCAATCTCATTCCCACCTCTTTTTCCTTCAGTTTCGCCCCACACATAACAGAATCCGTTCCTCGTAACACTTTCGTAAAAACATAGGTTGTAAACTGTATATTTCCTAGAGTAAAACAGAAGCATGCTTTGTCCGTGAGGCGTGTTAAGAACTTTTTGTAAATCGAAAGAAGTACAAAGAATCGATTTATTCTTTTTACAGAGCTCACGGTGAAAAGCTAACCTCCTTTTTGAGGCTTCTTTTTCTTTTAAATGCATCATCATATTATTATCAGGGTTTTCACTAGTATCTTTGCCTTCAAAACGTAAACATTTTACACATTTGTCCTTTTTCGGAACATGAAAACCGATATTAAAGTTTTTGGTAAAAATGTTCCGAAAAATTTGTTCACCAACAACATCGACACCTTCACTGGTTCGGGCTTCTTTATATATCCTATAAAGATTTTTAATGTTTCGAAATTCTGTCGGGAGGTATAACCGGGTAGTATCTTTCCGACAGTAATGAGATGGTAGAGCCGGTAAGCCTTTGATGAAGTTTATGACTGAATTTTTTATTTCTTCAGAAGTTTTATTCTTTGGAACAAGTTTACCTCTTGCTTCTTGTTTTGACAACCCAAAAGTCGCATTAGTTAATGTATAGCTAATGTATTTTTGAGTTATGTCTAACGTACACATCAGGAATTTTTTGCATATTTTGCGTCGACCCTCTCCATCGTTAATAAAATACTGATAAGTATTTTCTCTATAGTTAGAGTCTTTAGACCTTTTGCGTATAACGTCATTTCTAGATGTCAAAGCAATTAGCCAATCTTTTTTCCTTTGTGGAGTTAAGCCCCAAAAGTGATCGAATATATTTTTCCTTTTGGCTTCACTTACTTCTTGGCAATTGTTGCCACATGCCTTGCCCAGACATGGATTAGGTTGTAAACATCTAGCATTTACGATGCATCCATTTTTCCTGATATATTCCCGTCCTGTATCTCGCGCATCTGTAACCACTTTTCGTTTTTTTCTTTCTTAGTCCACTATCGCCTACTTTTCCATTTTCTGAGCTATTCTTTTTCTTTTTCTTTTCCGGTTCATCAATCTCACTAGATTCATCGCCAGTCTCTTTCCAAGATGTCGAGTCCCATACAAAATCTTCCTCGTCAGAGAGAAAATCCACATAACTTTTCTTCAGTTCGCACCTTTTAGATTTTTTATTTTCTTGAACCTGCTTATTATCTGTAATATTTATGTTAATACTTTTATCGTTGTCGATATCATCTTCTTCTAGAGATTTCCTAATTAATGATGAATTTATTTAGGAATTGGATTGATATTAATTAGAAAATGAATTAAATCCATTTCTTTATCCGCAATTATTTCGGTGAATGTAGGATGAAGTTCACCACTCTCCGATTCTTCTGCATTCTTAAACAAACAATACAATAAATAAATAATAACCTTGGTCGACAACTTTAAATTTTAGAGTGCGATAAAAAAAATATCTACCTGCGGTTCAATACCTATATTATTAATATTACCGGCGTTTTCTTCATTGAAAGTAATAGTGTTTATTAGTAAATCTCTTTTGTTTTGATTGTGATACGATGAGCTACCTAAGACGGTAACTGAGATATCTTCTATAACTGCAAAATTTTCCTGTTCACAGTACGTATTTTGATTATTTCCTGCGCTGATTTTAAATGGTAAATCTGTTTGGTTGTCCGCAATTTCATCAGGAAATGCTGACTGAAGTTTATTGCAGTCATATCCCTTTTCTGCATTCTAAAACAAATAATCAAATAAACAAACTTGAGTAATAAATAATAAATAATTATTAAAAAAAAGATGGGATTTTTAGGTTTTTATATTTTAAAAATCTTCAGTAGCAGTTCGATGCCAGAATTATACCCATTATGGTAAATGACAATTACATGGCGCAACATGATAAATCTTGTTACTATTATGAAATGAATAATCAACTAGTTACCTGTGGTTTTTCCTCTATAGTATTGGTATCTTCTTTATTGATAGGCATCGTCATTAGTGGAACTCTTTCAGAATATGGGTTATCTATAACTGTGAAACTATTTTCTGAACTGGTTCCTTCTTTAATTGCATTTTCCTGCTGTGATAAGTTTTTCATAATTTGTTTTTTGAAGTACATTCGCCGTTCAGAATTCATATTGCCTAAAATGATAATTAACAAATTCAGGTCGATATATGGTAGTAACTTACCTTTCGCTATTAGTAAAATACCTATCAAAGTAAAGTAGTTGTTAAGCAGACAAGAGAGGTTTCTCGTTCAAATTGAGCGCCCTGATTAGGAAAGTAAGTAAATCCACTTTACTTAGAAAACCGCATTATTCGTTATCCTCACGCGTTCCTTTGTGTTATGTTTGTGTCTAGGTACTTAGTACATCAACACCTTGTTTCGTATTAGGTACTTACATAAACGGTTACCGCCAAAATGACTAAATAACAAAGTAGGTACGTTTGTTGATAACGTGATAAAGTCGTTTATGTCTAGGTACTTAGTACATCAACACCTTGTTTCGTATTAGGTACTTACATAAACGGTTACCGCCAAAATGACTAAATAACAAAGTAGGTACGTTTGTTGATAACGTGATAAAGTCGTTTATGTCTAGGTACTTAGTAAATTATACCACATCAACACCTTGTTTCGTATTAGGTACTTACATAAACGGTTACTGCCAAAATGAATAAGTAGCTAATTATAGTTATTTTACACATTAATAGAATTAAAACTTTCTTTTATTATTATATTCAAACACCATGGTTATAAAATACAATAATTAAACAAAATAGGTACATACTTACCACGAAATTATCGTCCGTTTCGGGTCAACGAAGCTCTGTATTCTACAACACACTCGAACACAACTGCACTCGCTTACGTCTAGCGGGTGACTGATGCGCCCGCGGGAGGAAACTTCACAGTAAAGTACCTTATTTAATAATCGCACGACATTTTTTTGTTTGTTTCAAACGACGTAAGTATAAATCTTTATTACTATTTTCTGATGATTTAACAGGTAACATTTTTTAATTTCAATTTAAGTAAAATGGTGTAATTACCGAAACTATAAAATTTTGAACTTCTTTGAAGGATTTATGTAACATTAAACATCAATAGCAATTTAAGCAAAAATGGTTCAAACGTCATTACGAAATAAAACTAGGCCAAGTTAAATTGGTTCAACCGACCAGGCCTCTTATTAAAATGGAAGCAAAAGGGTTCAAGCGACATAGCCTATCTTTATTAGGTAATGTAAAAACGATTCAAGTGACAAAACCATGTAGTCGAGCAAAAGGTCAAATGTCTTAACGCGCATTGGTCATATCAAATAGTTGTAGGAAAAATGAATCAACCGACGTATGAAAAATTCTGGGTCTGGTCTAAGTTACCAACTACAAAATATTGCTCAAATTTTGTGGCGGTTAGACCAAAGACGTCCGAAATGAGAGCAAAGTTAGTGTAGGGTTCAAGCGCCAAAAATATGCTCATAAAAATTTGAAACCTAGTTCAAAAGACGCAGAAAAATTCGCTGATTCCAAATATGTATATAACTCAATATCGCAAAAAATGTCGCTTAGACCAATTAGCCTTATAACCATCGAAATAATAATTAGAGCACTCCTTTTTTATGTAAACAATACTTGTGTTAGGAGGCTAGCTGTCCCGCGCAACTTCGTCTGCGTAAATTTTCTCCGTTTTTGCAACATTTCTCATTGCTGCTCCGATCCTATTGGTCGTAGCGTGACGTTATATAGCCTATAGCCTTATATGGTATATATGGGCTATCCAACAGTGAAAGTTTTTTCAATTCGAATCAGTAGTTCCTGAGATTATAGCGTTCAAACAAAAAAACAAACTCTTCAGTTTTATAATATCTATACTTATATTATAAAGCGGAAGAGTTTGTTTGTTTGTTTGTTGGCTTTGTTTGTTTGTTTGTTTGTTTAAACGCGCTAATCTCAGGAACCACTGGTTCGATTTGAAAAATTCTTTTTTTGTTGGATAGCCCATTTATCGAGGAAGGCTATAGGCTATATAACATCGCGCTACGACTAATATGAACGGAATTATTACGCATACGAAGTTGCGCGGGACAGCTAGTTAGATATAAAGCATCCGAAAGGAAATATCTAAATGATAATGAAAACCGTAGCAAAATTCATTGCGTAGTATAAAAGACTTAAGCGTACAGACGGCGGAAGATACTTTTATAGTATAGTATGTGTTTAGTAAAAACAGCTACAACTATCATAGGTTCACTTCTACTTTACGCTACCTAGGACAAGCGCCTAGATAGCTAACGCACTAAGGATCCAGTTACTCAGAGCTGACGATCATAACACCATGGTCTATTCTACCTTATGTCCGCTACTTCACAGACAACACCTTTTCAATATTCCTTCCAAGAAAAACTATTACATATATTGATTTACCCGGGATAACAACTTTAAATCCAGCCAGCCCTTTAGTTTATTTGTTGTAATTCACTAACGTACATCTTCCATCCAAACTTTGCCATTAACCGTCTCTGTTAACCAACTTTGTCCATCCAAAAGTTGGCGCATGAAGAGTTCGGGGTCGAACAAATTTAAAGATCTTTTAGACTATACACATATAATATATCTTAGCAATTTTAAACTTATAATAAAGGCATAGAGGACTCGTCCCACATTTAGCATCGGAGATTTTGCGGTGTATCTACAAGTGACAGGTGTGTCAATAGGTGACACTTAAATGACCTTTGATGACCGGTCAAAGGTCACTTAAGTGTCAAGACGAATAAGATCAACGAGGTGTTTATAAGCGACTATATTCAAGTGTTTATCACATCAGCAATCACAGGGGGACATAGTGTAAAAGGCCGATTTTGCGTCTGCATCGCTTTTCGATGATTTTCAGCCGTCGATTGTTGTATTTAAATAACGTGATATAGGTACCTAACGACTGTATTAATGCTGCATCGCGTTTAACCGACTGTCTGTAATTGATCGGGGTATTGCGAAGGGTTCCCTAAATGCGACTTGTTGTGCACGGACTGAAGCGTCCGGCACACGGCATCGGGCATGTAAAATGTAACATGTATACTTTGAAACAGAAAGCTTGTGACTATCATCATCATGATCTTCCTGTCATCAATTTCAATTAATTGGGGTCGCCGCAATATGTAATTTGTCTCTATATACACGTATGTCTGTCAAACGTCAACTCTGTACTTACAGAGATAATGCTACAGACAGCTTGTCACTAAATACCGCGAGAACAGAAAGTAAGCTTCATATGGGAAGCAGAATCCGGGACAACTTTGTTTCGAAGGTGTTCCGAAATTCCGTGTTTGTGGAATATGTAGGTACCTTTGCTCGAGTTGGTTTTTATGAAGCTTACTTTTTTAACTTTCGGTGTTTTGTGATTATATTTCTTAAAAAAATAGTGTTTCTAATCTAGGGACTAGTGTCGCTTGTTTTTTATAAAAGACCCGCTCCCGCATTATCACAAAGTACACCCAGACTCGAAATAATAATTTGTGGATCACACAAAGTGTCCCGTGTGGTAGTCGAACAAACGACCTTTTGCGAAGTAGTCCCACGTCACCGAGGCAGCCAAATTTATCTGCTGATATTTTTAAGTAAATAATTATGTTCCTTGGTATTGTTGGATGTGACCCTACGACTGATGCCTAACGTCTTCCTTCTGTTTGTTTCCAGCTGAAATAAGATGGTTACTAGTGGGCGCGTGTAGTACCGAAGAAATGAATCACGCAGGGTTCAAGAGTGTCGCCACGGAGCCGACGCGCCTTGAAAACAAACGTGAGTACACAAACATCAACTTTATCTGTACATCCTCTATTTTGTATAGCTACGCAAAAATACTAAGGGTACAACCTTCATATCTCCGTACTTCACTAGTCGTCGTTCACAGACACGAATCCAGGTGCGGATCCAGAGCTTTGTTCAGGGCGGGCAACATGTGTCCCAACGGCCAAGTCGGGGACGGGGGACGGGGTGCATTGGATTAAACACCGATGTTACACCAGCCACCACTGCGGTGAGGGGAGGGGGCAATTGCCTGTCAAAACACACCGGTAGTGTCAAAATTTTCCAAAACAAAGGTCTTTCACTTGAGTCTGTTGCCACAAATCGAGGACCACATCGGTGCACTTTGTTCGCCCGGCGTGCCCTGATTCCGTGTCCGTGTGTCAAGAGCGTTTTCTATGTAGGTTGTTATCTGCCCCCTGGATACTTTAGCCTACCTAAAAAAAAAAAGGTTAGGAGACCAACATGTTCAAGAACAAAAAATATGAACGTTTTCGAACCATCGCCAACGCGCTTCCTCTTTTAGAGCTCGAGCTTAGGCGGGCGCGGTTAAAAATCGCTCCATAAGTTCTTAGCCGTAGGCTGAAATTTAAAGGACGGCCTTAGACTGAATTCAAGCTTAGCTGCTAAGCTGTATGGCACCTAGCATCTTAGGTTAGGAACGGGACATGTATTTCAAGAGGAGCCCTCAATAAGATAAAGGAAGACTATAAATAGATACCCCAAGTACCTTAAACTAATTTGAGCCAGTACCGTATAAATTCCGCATTGTTATCTGTGTGGAAACGCTAAAGATTATAACGATAACTTTATCTTTATCTCTTCCGATACGTTATCTATTTATTTGTGTGAACTAAAAATCAGTACTTGGAACATTAAGTAACATTATCACTGACACAAAGAGTTGTCATGTATCTCTCAGCCTCTTTCCCCAACTTCTTTTCTTATAGCAATGTAGACGATGTATCGGCTACTACAGTTACTTGTTTTATCATGTCATTTTAAAATGTACTTTAAAGCAAACGATTTAAAGTAGCAATCTTAATTGCAAGTTGTGTGCAGTGTCAGAACGGTGCTGTTTAATGAATTAGTAACGACCATTATTATGTCAATGTCAAGTAATGCTGGAAAGCTCTTCAAGGATTCACTGGAGTTGTGAAAACTGTAAACGAAGTCGACGTTATTTTTAGTTGTTAGGTGATTGTCAAATCATCGAAAAAACACTCTCGGGCACCTAATGCTATGCATTATTAAAAGGGGGTGCCAAGTGCACCCTCCCCCACTCGTGCGAGTGACTATAGTGTGGCCATTAGTGCTGTGCACTCCCTGAGGTATGCACGGCGAGGTGGGGGGCGAAGAAAAAAGTGCATGAGTTCACATGAGGTCGATACATGTCGGACAGATCTTACGATATCAGTTTGCATTTCTAAGGCAAGACTTGTGGCGGGACGTTGCGTTGGTCGGAGGCTATCTATCTGTAATATATACTTACTTTGTTGATTAAAATGTAACCCAAATATACTCATATTTTATTAAAAATATGCAGGTGATAAATAAGAATTGAAAGTTATAATTCACAACAGGACTTGTTTTATTAAACATTTTTTATATTTACAAACAATTATATATTCTAACGAAAGTTATTCTGACATAGATTCTGTTTCAACTTCATCTTCCATTTCGTCATCATCTTCATCTTCCTCTTCGCCACCGGAACTTGAATCAGAGTCTTGCAAATTTATTATGAATGAATCGATAACATTATCGAACCTACTATCGCGACTCCAGTAATCATTTTCATTTTTCTGGACATGATCGTCGCATTTCTGCCATTTTTCCGCCGTGAATTCCGAAAACAATTTATCCAATAAGATTATCTTTTCGTCTAGAGAAGAATTAATATAGTTTTGGGCTATGTTGTTTTTAATATCAGCCCAGACCAACTCGATTGGATTTAAATCTGGATGGTACGGAGGTAAACGCAGAACAGTGTGTCCACTGGCTTTCAGGAGTTCGTCAATTCTATACACGGGTTCTTTTTGTGTATTTTTGATAAGAAGTAGCAGTTGAGCCTTTGACATGGTTCCTGAAAATTCTACATTATGGCGTAGCAACCAGTTCTGCATTTCACTTTTGAGGCTTGATATAGTTGGTTTCTTCTCAATCTGAACGCTGTGGTAAGACGCGTTGTCCATTACAACCACAGAATTCGGCAGCAACTTATCTTTTAACTTTTCATCTACCCACTTATAAAAAGTAGGTCCGCTCATATCTCCATGATAGTCACCGGTTCTAGCATCGGATTTGAATATAGTCAATGTATCATCCACTAAGCCATTTCGACACCCAGCGTGGAGTATTACTAGTCGCCGTCCTTTCCCAATATCAGCATGAATACCGGGTTCTGACGATGATTGCCAACATTTGCTGGCATGGTGACTGGCGTTGATGTATGTTTCATCAAGAAAATATATGTTTCGGTTTTCCGTTCTGTAATTTCTGATTTGTGTAAGATATTTTTTCCGCCACACTGTAATATTAGGCTGCTCTATAAGGAGATGTCTCTTTGATTTGCATTTTTTGTAACGGTAGCCCATTTTGTGTAAAAGCTGTCTTAAATATTCCCGTCCACAATTCAATATGCCATCCTGTCTCAAACTTGATAGTAACTTACGGACACTTGGTATTTTTTTTTCAACTTCGTAAAACTGATGAATTTTTCTTCTGATAACTCCAAGGTCAAAATCATCCACAACGTGTTTTTTCTTTAGAACTTTTGGTTTTTTTGGCGATTGAAATTTTAATTGGCTTGAATTTTCAATTGATAAATAGCCCGCAGAAATCACATTATGTACGGTTCTTTTGCTGTATCCCGTAGCCTCCGCAACGATTTTAGCAATATTCACGTCATTTTTAAATTCAAAGCTTTCTTTGTCTGCTTTTCTTTTCTTAAAATATTCAGCCACCTTAAAAATGACAGTCTTCATATCACGAGATAACGCACGACCCATCTTTGAATATTTATCTCGTGTGCGTCTGACATAGACAGTCCGATACAAATAACACTACCTGCCGTCACAAGCGTTGACGGCGCACTGACAGCGCAGCAGCCGATTCTAACCCCCCCGTCTCACCGCGCGCATACCTCAGGGAGTGCACAGCACTAATGGTCATACTATAACACTTGGTCGGTGTTAAGTCAAGAGTAATGCACCGTCCCCCGTCGTGCGAGTGACACGCAATTAGCCGGTGTCGAGTCAAATCAAATAAATTACTACCTGAAAACTAGAAGGGGAGGCGGTCTTGGCATCTACTAGAACTGGTCACCGAGGGGGTTGGGAGTAAAAATGGTACGTAGTAACGGTATGTTCCCTAACATACTATTGAAGGCCTGAAATAAGACGTCTCACGATTTACTTGGGCCCTCTTATCATTCTTCAAAAGAAACACATTAATCTATACTAATATTATAAAGCCGAAGAGTTTGTTTGTTTAAACGCGCTAATCTCAGGAACTACTGGTCCGATTTGAAAATGGTTTTTTTGTTGGATAGCCCATTTATCGAGGAAGGCTATAGGCTATATAACATTGCGCTACAACTAATAGGAGCGGAGCAGCGACGAGAAATGTTGCAAAAACGGGGAAAATTTACGCATACGAAGTTGCGCGGGACAGCTAGTCTATACTAATATTATAAAGCCGAAGAGTTTGTTTGTTTGTTTGAACGCGATAATCTCAGGAACGACGGGTCCGAATTGAAAAATTCTTTTACTGTTGGATAGCCCATTTATCGAGGAAGGCTATAGGCTATATAACATAACGCTGTGACCAATAGGAGCGGAGCAGCATTGGAAAATGTTGCAAAAACGATATACATACGAAGTTGCGCATGTCAACTATATCTATCTGCAAAGATATTTCTCAATCTTCTATACCTATCAACGGAAGTTATGGTACCATATTCCATGGAGACCACGCCTCGTAAATTATGTTGGTCATGGCTAAATTAAATAATAGTGTATTAGACAAAGTAATTTCCTTTGTTGACTAAGCAGAAACAGTGCGATGATAATACATACCCATAACTTTTAACGTAGATTGAATATCTTAACGATTGGTCACGCAATGTTTTTTTTTACCAAATATCGTAACATATGAAGTATACATTGGACGTTTTCAGGCGTGGTCTAGGAGGGAGGTTAACTAGATATGATCGCGGGTTTTCAATCCTAAAAGTCCACAGACAAACTGTGTAAATAGTTTTGTGGGACAATGATATTGTATGTATTTATAAGATATGAGATGTATGTTTAATAATATTCAAGCGTCTTCTAGACGGTTAGAAACAAACCTTCCCGCCAAGGTGACCTTGCTGGTTTCCAACAGTGTAGACGGCTGTTGCCGTCTAGAAGACGCTTCAATAAAAAAAAAATAATAATAATCCCGCCTGAGACAATAAAAACCGAGCAAGAGCATGTCGGACAATGCTCAGTGTAGGATTCCGCAGCCCTACTATGATCAGCAGAACGTATGTTCATAGCACTTACGCCCTTTTGTTGATAAACGCAGTTTTTCAGTAATAACTCAATGACGGTATACCCGATTATGTCTGATATAATTTTAGTTTAAAGTATTTATTAAGCGCTACCTTTGTAATTTTTTTCTTATTTTTTTTTTAATTTTCGTACTTTCGGAGCGATTATATCCAAAAATATTCACTTAATCAAAAGAGAAGAAACCTTAAAATATTTTTGAAAGACCTATCGAATTACGTGGCACACGTTGATGTATTGTAGAAAAAAAAATTAGCTTCTGCTACATGTATAGAGTGCCCCCCCATAAAAATATTAATTTTTATTATTATATCTTCTATCCTATCCTTTTCACCAAATTTCATCAAAATCCATTGAGTAAAATGCCTGTGACATACGGACGGACAGACAGACGGACATGACGAAACTATAAGGGCTTCGTTTTTACCATTTTGGCTACGGAACCCTAAAAATCCTTCACACATTTAGTATGTAAAAATATTAGCATTACATCACATCAACATCACAAAAAGATTTTTTTACAACTCAAGAAGTGTTTTCTCATATCATAAATTGTTTTGTTCGGTAGATTACGCGGCATTTTATTATTTGAAAGGATGAATTTCCGACAGAATCCAGAATCTTCATCATGTACCTACCTAATTCTGAATTAGTGCCATCAAGCCAAATACCTATTCTAATATAACAGGCAAGTGTAATATTTGAAGTTCTTTTTTTGAGTTGACTTATTCATAGGTATTTTTTTCCAGCTAATCTCCTTCTAACTGGCATTTGACTACCACAGGCTATTTACGAGATCGAAAATATATTAATTTAAAGAAATGCTACCAAACATACCTATTTGTCTATTAAATTTCCATGCGAAGTCTGTGTTTGATGTCAATCACAATCCTGCTTCATATCTTATTCTTTGTAATCTTTTAATCTTTAAAAACTGTACCTAGGTAGTAGGTATATTAAAAAATAACAACATAGGTATCCTTCGGGTGATATCAAATGTCGGCGAACACCTAATAATAACCAAGTTATATTTGATAATACTGTGGAGGGCAAGGTGTTAAGTCCCTCCAACACAAAGGGAGGATCCTCCGACCAGGCGAGGTGATCGTGCCTGGCGGGCCGCGGCCCAACGGTCAACGTTGGGAACTTGTATTTATAGTTAGCAGCTGTGAAAACTTCTATATCGCGATTCAGGATTTGGCGCGAGCTGTTAAGTGTCAATTTTATTTTATATTAATATATGTGGGTACCGCCACAATACAAACATTTTAGCGTGTCGCATTGCGCTGTCGGTGACCCACTAGGTAATCAGCCTTATATTTATTTCCAAAGCATATCATTTTAAAGACATAAGCCTATCTTTGAGAGTGCGTAGATACGAACCGTAATCTATCACGCGGGGCTAGTACCGAGCGGTGTATGACAATATACATGTCTTCAAATATAGATAACTACTCGTAGCAGACCCGCGCAACTTCGTCTGCGTAAATTTTCCCCGTTTTTGCAACATTTTTCATAGCTGCTCCGCTCCTATTGGTCGTAGCGTGATGTTATATAGCCTATAACCTTCCTCGATAAAAGGGTTATCCAACAGTAATATATTTTTTTTAATTCGGACCAGTACTTTCTGAGATTATCGCGTTCAAGCAAACAAACAAACTTTTATGCTTTATAATATTAGTATAGACTAGCTGTCCCGCGCAACTTCTTATGCGTAAATTTTCCCCGTTTTTGCAACATTTCACGTCGCTACTCCGCTCCAATTAGTCGTAGCGCGATGTTATATAGCCTATAGCCTTCCTCGATAAATGGGCTATCCAACAAAAAAATATTTTTTCAAATCGGACCAGTAGTTCCTGAGATTAGCGCGTTTACACAAACAAACAAACAAACTCTTCCGCTTTATAATATTAGTATAGATATGGTGGACATGCTCTTTCCTTCGCGATATTTTCCTTTACCATTTTTTCAGTGCGCGAGCTACGGCTATTGGAAGCTGTAATCACGTCCACTCCCTGTTTGAAGTTTGATTGTATTTATATAAGTACTTCAAATGTTTATAAATGTAGCCTTTAAGTCGTCAAACCGAACATTCTCGACAGCTTTCGTCAATTCAAATCGATTAATCTAGTCGATTTATTAGTGTTTTGTAACTTCGTTGAGCGTAGACGAAATATTGGTCGATTAATGTAAGAAGTAATTAAAATTCAATCAACTAATAATTGCTTAAGTTACTAGGTTAGTACTGCAGAACCTTGAAAATCTGTATTAATATTAACCTTCTTCTAATAAATAACAAGAGATATAGAGCACAGGGAGTTTATTTTTATTTTAGGATGTGTTTCCGAATCATTTATTTGACTCTAATGCACTGCACAAATCCATTAACGGATCTGTTTCTTTTTATTCCACTTTAATCCGTCGATGGATTTGTTCGAATAAACGCTATCGGCAGCAAACAGCGTTCACACGAGGGTCCGCTGCGGATTGATGGATGTCACATTTGAATTTTTAGTTCTAGAACAGCGTTTCCCAAATAGTGTGTCGCGACCCGGTAAAACGAAAATAAAATACCGGGTCTCAGCAGTGTCTCATTATTTATTCATTTCTCATTATTTTAGTAAGCGAATATCTTAAGCACTTGACTTGAATACACAGGCCACATAAATATGAAGCAGGGTTTTTTAAACACATGTATAAAATCTTCTATACAAATAAATAATATTGAGGTGTCTGTTTATAATGTCATAATAACAGCTTTTTACTAAATGCATATAATTTACTATACGGTGCTTAAAACAAAAACGCAGCTTTTATCCTTTCCTCTGTCTGTCCGGCGTAAGTGGCATGAACATACGCTCTTTTGCTGATGCAATTATTCAAGGCTGCGTGTCTTAAACTGAGCATGGTTCGACATGCTCTTGCCCGATATTTTATACCTATACTCGGCGGTCGCGCTAGGGTTGTCAACTCTGGCCTACGCAAAATTTATGTGCGATGCTAAATAAAAATATTCATAGTGTTGGCATTTGTAGGTTTTATTTGTAGAAGTGGGAGGGTGGTGGTGGTGGCACCGTCACCACCACTTCCATAACCATCACTACCATTACCACCAACCACCACCATCATCACCATAACCACCCTCATAACCATCACCATCACCAAAACCACTTCGTTTTTAACAACATTTATACAAGTAAGAATCTACTTTCTGAGTTTTTGGTGTTTTTGATCTAAAAAATGCCAAATCAAAGTTCAATTACGTAGTAACAATTATAACGACTGCCTCTGTGGCGCTGTGGTAGTGTGTTCGACTGATACGCAAGAGGTCGTTGTGTCCGTGACTTGTATGTTTGTAAAATACCCCGCGACACAGGGCTTGTACCCTACTGCGCGAGGCGTCATTAATAAAAATAAATCTACGTAAATTACTCATGATTTACGCTTGCACATAACAAGCATACTCACCGTATCAATCGCTCTGTCTCTGGTTTCAAATTGTTATGAGCTCTCCGCGTGTGGACGCACTGCGGCGCACACACACTTAGATTATCTATGAGTGCGTGCGTCAAGAGAATTTTGTTTGAAGCTTTACATCTGTACCTACGAGTTATTTAGTGAAAAAAGTTTGATACCTACGACAAGAGCGCATCACCTCTTGTAGTAGGTATCAAACTTATAACAACTTCATTTTGGTCTGAATTTTACGGTTTTACAATACAATCGCGTGCCGTCTAAAAGTGATAATTGCTAGTTTTTATGCACGTAGTTGATTTACGATTAAAGTGTCGCATTGCGCTGCCTGTGACCCACTAAGTTATGCTTGAAGTTTTATTGTTAGTAAATATTTTGCAGACTTTTGGCTCCAGTTCTATCGCCCACATTGTAAGTTATGAACTCTGTTCTGGTTTAGACTTTTGCGAATGTCTATAAAAGATGCAGTTATTTTTTTGGAACTACTTTTTAAAATGCGGCTGAATATAAGGTTTTTTTTAATGGCGGCTCCTGCAGTAGGGTACAAACCCTGTGTTGCGGGGGACTTTCCAAACATACAAATCGGACACACTCACAAAGTACACTCAGACTCGGAACAACAATTTGTGGATCACATAAAGTGGTATCCCGTGTGGGAATCCAAACCACGACCTCTTGCGTAGCAGTCGGACACAGTCCCACCGCGCCATAGGGGCAGTTAGGGATAGTTATATTGAATACCGAAAATATCAGGCAGATGTATTTTCTTTCAACTGGCCTCTTCAAAGAATTTTTAATCATCACTTTTTTTGCGTATTTGAGATCGATCCCAAAAAACAACAATACAAAAATGGCCGTTTTAATCGAAACTTAACTGCAACTGCACTACTTTAAATACGTGAATTGACCCCCAGCTCGTCTCTTCACTCAGTGATATAAAAAGTTGTCAGAAGGCGCCGTCAACAAGGCAATTAGAATGTATGAAAAGAGTCATAAACGTCCTCAGAACCCAAAGAAAACAGTAAATTAATCGAATACGAACTCGTAATGTGGTTTCAATTAAAACTCGTTGTTTATTTTATAAGATTGCCGTTTACTTTATATACCTACTCGTAGTTAATTAAATATGTAAAGGGGTTGAAAGCAAATTATACCTAATAAAAACATGTTATTATCGTTTAGGCCGCATTTTCATAAAGTCGAATTGGGTTCGGGATTTTTTTATGAAACTTGCAAGTTGCAAACATGTGTAGGTACGGACCAACAGTTCAGCACTCTTTGTCATGCCCTACCTGCCATGTTTTTGAAGAAAACTAAAAATCGTAGAAATTTGCCACAATCTGAGCTTTACATTCGTCAGATTCCAGTCGCTGTTTGCCTCGGTATCGGAGCGCATACGACTGTTGCGCAAGAGATCGTAGGCATTCCCACATGGGAGACCACTTTGCATGGCTCACAAATGCTTGTTCCGAGTCAGGTATACTTTTGGGTTCTGTAATTGAATGTTTGGAAAGCTCCGCAGCCCACTGACTGCAAGCTAGTGCGGAAGAAAAAACTAGCTCTGACGCCCGTACTAGCGTACAAATTTCTATGGGCACTTTACGTACATTAAGTAAAGTACACCCAGGCTCGGAGCCAAATATAATTATAGATCACGCAAAGTTTAGTATATTTTTTAGGTCAAACCCACCTTATGCACATATAGCATGCACTACCAAGGTATTTTATAAAGGTACTAACTACCAATGTGGGTCGCACATTACTAGACATTACATTATAGCAATCCTGTTAACCGCGTCTACCTCCTCGATTCACAGTGCTATGAGTTAGATGCTAACGCTAAAGCTAGGTTTTAATAAATTAAAATTTGTTTTTACGTCATCTTTTTCTTTAAATAGGTAGCATAAGTTTTTGATAGATATTAATGTTATTCGTGCGGCAGTTTGCGTACAGGAACTGATTGTTAATGTGAAATGTATCTTGTATTGCAGGGGAGCGTCGGCGCGGTGCTGCGGGCAGAGCGGCGGTGCTCCGCAGGGCGCCGTCCGACTCGGACTGCTCCGGCGAGACCGCCTCGCTGTCCGCGGATAGCGGGGACCGCGCGCCGAGACCGCCGCCGCAACCCCTCCGCAGTGGAAAGAACAGAAGGTAGAAATACCTACAGAGTAATACCCATAATTAGTGATATTATTACCGAGTGCACACCAAGAAAATGTCTACATTCAGGTACACAACAGTCAAGATACATTTATCCAGATTTTAGTAAAAATCTAAGTACAGTACGATCAACGTAACTTGACCGGATTGAAGTAAGGTTTTTATCACTTTCGCGCATGTCATAGAGATGCGACCCTAAAATTACTTACGAAAACGATTAATCGATTAAAAATACTAACAAAATTTTAATTCAAAAATATAAAAACACTATTTAAATGGGTTCATAAAAGTTTAAATTTAGAACAGTTACAGTAAATACTAAAGAAACTTTGAAAAACAATTTCTTTACGAAAATAATCACAAAAAAACATGAGTTAGTAATACTAATTATGATAATGTGATGCGTAATCGCATCTCTAATTCCCTTGGTTTAGTTACCGGCCCCGCCCCCCGCTTCCTGTCACCATTTACTTCCAAAAAATGCATCTGCGCAACCACTTGTCGCCTACTTCAGTCCGGCCTAGTTACGTTGATCGTACTGTAAAAACTTCACTACAATAAATTTTATGGGTCGTATTAAAATACGACCTATAAAATTTATTGTAGTGAAGTTTTTTGCCAATAACCTTAAAGAGCGTCGACAGTATGTTGACTACAGAGGATACGAAACCGTTAATTAGAGCTGTCTTATGTTCTTTGCAGTATCGTGCTTACTGCGTCGGATAGTTTCCAATCCATGGTTATTATTGAACATAAGCGATGATTACATATCCCATAACACTTCGAACAGGCTTTGGACTGTTGAGAGTAATTATTTACTTAAATAATTAATTATATGGTCCACAAACTACCCCATTGAAATGTGTTTGGTACTGATTCTGAGCAAATTATTTTTAGATTCACTGTCACTATACGAAGAATAACGTATTATTAATTTAAATTTTCAGTCGTCGTCGCGGCAGTGAATGGGAAGTTCTAGAAGGGTTGAAGGATGGCCAACGGTTCGAGAAACGACCGGATGTTTTTAACGGTTACCTCCACAAGAAGAGAAAATGGCCTCTGAAAGGATGGCACAAGGTATACAATAGATTAAATTTATGTATGAAACATTAAAACGGCTTCATAGAAATAAAAAGTAATAATGTCATAATGTACCATGGTCAAATCATGTTGCCAATAATTTTCTATAGCCAAACTACTTTCTGGTAAATGTAGGGATTATGATAAAATGAACAGTTAACGCTAGTTTAAATGAGACTGGACAATATGCGATAAATTTGGAAAAGACGAAATGCATATATAAAAATGGGCAAATCTTGACGCAGACCCAGACGAAAGAAAAAAGCACTCCTGATGGGAGTGTTAATGGGGTTTTTTCTTCCGTAGTTTTTTTGGGAGAAATATAGCTTTTGCTCGCTACTCCGCCCGTGTGAATGTCGGTTATCACGATAAAAACTATTCTATGTCCTTCCCCGGGACTCAAACTATACCCATACCAAATTAACCGTGAAAACTTAACAAACAGACAGTCAGAGTTACTTTAAAATTAAATTATCAGTTTGGAATATCTGTTCCAGCGATTCTTCGTAGTAGACGGAGGTATACTGGTCTACGCCCGGTCTCCTACAGACGTGGCCCGAGGTCGTCTTCACGGTTCAGTAGACGTGGGTCTATCCGTCATCTCGGCCAAAGCCAGGCGCAGACGCATAGACATAGACGCGGACGAGTTCATATACCATCTGCGAGCGAAGACGCCCGATGTGTTCCGGACGTGGCTTAACGTGCTCAAGACTCATAGGTGAGTGTACAATTACTTTATTTATTTTATAAAATGGTCCTCCCTCGTCGTACAAACGACTTACACTTGCCCGTCAAATGCAACGTATAAAATTATTATATACTACGGGTGTTAATCGCGTGAATAAATTTCTGTCAGTCTACCCGTGACCACCGCCGTTGCAATACGTTCGAAACGTCGGGCAATAAATAAGGTATTTTACCTTAAATTATTCACGCTATTAAGACCCGTAGTATATATAATTTTATAATGTGTACAAATCGCGAAAATTATCAATATTTATAAATGCAACTTTAATCCGAGCGTGCTTAGTAGACGTCGACGTGAGTGACGAATACTCCAGAATTACCCAAAGTGTTCCGAACTTTGCTCAATGTACTCTAAACGCATACACAAGGCATGATACTGCCAATGCATGATGCGGGTGTACTAAATACCACCGAAAACGGTCGCCCACCTGACTGCCTCTGTGGCGCGGTGGGAGTGTATCCGACTGCTACGCAAGAGGTCGTGGGTTCGATCCCCACCCAGGATAAAACTTTGTGTGAGGAGCACGATGGTTTATTCTGTGTCTGGGTGTTATTTATCTATAATATGTATGTATTTAGAAATATATAAGTATGTTTATCAATTGTCTGGTTTCCATAGTACAAGCTCTGCTTAGTTTGGGATCAGATAGCGTTGTGTGAGTTGTCCCAACATATTATATTATTATTATCTACAGACCGACAGCGGCAACGTTGCTTAACCTTGCAAATATCTCGATCTGCTCGATCGCCACGTGTCAGGAATCCCTCAAAACTAACTAGACCTCGATAATGTTACATTACATCACATAAATCCTCACAAAATCATAAGCAGACATCGGATAATCGGATGCATATTTACCAAAAGTTAATTTTCGGCTAACATATTATGGAAGCAGCTTTTTATTAGAAATAAAGTTCCGGATTTCCGGGATTGCTTTACTAATCAGTTGTAAAGTACATTCAATTTTTAACTTTTAATCAAGTAGGTATGTAGGGTGTGAAGAACAGGGTGGTGTGGTGCCTAAATAGTTATAATAAAATGATTTCCGTAATAGCCAGCATATAAACTTTGGGCAAATATATTTTCGAATAGCCAATCTCCAATTACATCTGATTAAATCCCGGAATCGCTGGCTTTGTCGATAAAAAATCTCTTTCCATAATAATATCCAACACCTGAATTTTAGGTAAATATGCATCCGATTATCCGATCTCCGATCATAAATCTACAGAAATAAATAAATATAATTTGTTCAAAGGTTATACCGACAACATTTATTAACATTTGGTGCGCGTGAGTCGGTACCGAAGATCCACGCGCCTCTGGACGATCTACCTCCTACGGACACATCTTCACGTAAGTTTACATTTCGTAAAAAAAAAAATAGTGAGCATGTGTTTTTGTTAGAATTTGTTTTCGATGAGGTAGGGTAGTTTGATTTTTGCACGGAATGTTAGCGATTTTACGAAGATGGCTAATGCAGGCTTGAAATGAAATTGTATAGATCTCAGGATCAATATATTTTGTTATACAAACATTTAAATTGGGTAGATAACTACAATAACAATAAATTATTTTACACTATACAGAAAATAGCATTTACAAAAACATTCTGGAAAACAATGTTTCTCTACAATTTTACGTTGTTATGAATTTATAAACATCAAAACTACATGATTTGACCATACAAAAGAATGACGTCATTGTTTTGTATTTCCTGTAAATTAGTACGAGGCAGTTTTGACGTTTTTTAAAAAATACTGATTTGATTGAACCACCCATAATAGACTTCTATTAAATGGTATGCTTATAGGTCAACAGCTGTGCCGTTTTTATTTCTGGTGTATTTAAGTTTGTTCACATTGCTTTAGGAAAACCAATGACAAATGATAATTATTATTCCTATTATAAATGTACTTTGTATTCAAAATTTGAACCCTCGTATAGCCCCTTCGAATATCTTCCGTAGTTAGCTGCTTAATAAAAGAAATAAATAAGTATGCTACTTATACAAATATTTGTCTCTTTTTGATCCTAAAGGTGTTAGTTCAAGCGCTAAGTCTTCTATATCTTCCTCAAGCAAAAATAGCTCGCACAACTACGCGTGTAAGGTTCAAATTGTAAAAGGATCTTTAGATGATAATTCAAGAACAAATGTAAAGAAATCAGACATCGACACGCCTTACAATCATCACGTCAGTCTATGTTCTATGAATTGTCTTTCTAGAAGATTCTATAAACGACACATGAAAAGACGAAAATCAGTGTTAAAAAAATCTTGTAATATATCTGTAGAGAGTGCTCTAGTTGAAACACAAATGGAAAGCACCGATTTAGATGATAAAAATATCAATAACTTATTAGTTGATTCACAGAAATCATCCTTGCCTCCCATAAAAAATGTTCAGACTTTATTGGAGAAAAATCGCATTAAATATAATAAAAAACCAACTCGCGTATATTATATGTTCGCACCAAACATATCTCGGAACTCAAGCACAACATTTTTAATGAAAAGGAGTAATAAATCAACAAATTTAGTTAAATATCAAAATATTCACCAAGAACCGACTCTTAAAAGGCCTCTGACCAGATGTTTGTTACTTGCTAAAGAAATAAAACAAGAACATACACCTTTTAAAAGTACATATAAAACTGAACTTAATTTAAAAAGTAATAACGCTCAAAAGGCAGATAGCAAATCTTGCCACCACACACTGACTACACCTGAATGCGATGCCATCACTAAAAGAATAATGACGTCACTATTAAACTGTAGACAAGAGGACATTGAAACTGAGGAATATATAAGACCAGTTATAGAACATGTATATGAAACCAAATTTGATCACGGTCATCCAATCAAACAACTATTTAGAAGCTTATTGGAATATTGGTTGAAGAATACGTCGGTAGATGGCATTAGAAACTGTATGACATATTCACAAGGGATAGATAGACAGTCTAATAAATTATTTATAAAAGATGAAAATCTCTCTGCGATTTGTATAGGAAAAGATTCGAAATGTACTCAATTTCAAGGATTCAGTGATTTTTTTAATGAATACAAGAGAAGTAACAATAGTAAAATGAATAAAAAAGAACAAAATGAAGTTTTTGATTATCCATGGCTAAAAGATACAGATAGTATAGAAAAGGAGCACCGTACACAAAGCCTAGAGAAACTGATACAAAACACTATTTATGTGTATGAAAAGGCACATAGTAAAGAAAAGGACATCAAAATTACGAAAACCTTGTTGGATAATATAGGAAAACTAAAAGAAGCTGAGGAAATAAGAAAATCCAATTCTAGCTGTTCTATGGAAAGAATTCAAGAGACTGTCAACCATCTTATTAGCTCAACTTCTATACCAGCTGAATTCGCTAAGGGGTTTTTAAGCATTTACTTAGATGTTTTACTTCAAGGAGATCGAAGTGCGACGAACTCGACTTCTTCTTCTAGTTCTAGTGTTTCCAAACCACTACTTGACTGTGACGTTCAAACTGAACCAGTATTAAAAGTTGCAAAGAGCGTATCTAATTTAACATGCGAAAATATTAATCGTAATAACACCCTAGATAAAGGGAAACTTTATATGAAAAATATATTAGACAAAGTGAAATCCGTACACTCTAAAGTTGAACCTTTAGGTGATAATTTGATTGGAAGTGATAAAACTCAAAATGAAATCAATGCTTGTTCTATAAAAACGGAGCAACAAAAAGACAAATTAGGCATACCTGTGCAAGACAATGCGAGCAAAAGTCTAATCAATAAAGTTGACGCCAAAGCAGTTATTATCAACCTTTCGAGATATGATTTGCATGATATTTCTATGGTTAACGATCCATCGGTTAAAGGACTAGTAACGATAACTCTTAAGGTTAAAGAGCGATCCCATAAAAGTAGAGAATCAGATCGGACTCGGGTGAAACTAGATTTTTCATATCGGAGTGATTCAGAAAAAGACTCCAATAAAGAAAAATGGCTAAGATCCATACCAATAAAGATGTCTAGCTCTAATGAGTTATTTAGAAATACAGTGGTAAATCAATCATTGCCTAATTTGCCTAAAGAATTTGATATAAAACCGTACAGTAGTAGCACTGATTCTATTAATAAAACTTTAAGACCACGAGAATGGAGAGGAAGAGAGTACGGGAGTGAACATACCTTTGATCTTTCATTCAACAGTAGTAACGCTTACCGCAGAGACTCTTACGACAAAAACGATCAACAACACCCTTGTTACATAATGTCTATCAGAAAAGAGAAAAGTAGGGTTTCGCCCGAAAAGAAGATAAAGTCTAAAGAATTTAAAACCTTACTTTTGAGTTCAAAATTCCAATCAAATTCGAAATCGTCTGTTAATGAATCTAGTTTAAAATTTCAATCACGTTCTAAATCCTCTGTCAAAGAATCTTGTTTAAAATCCCATTCACGTTCTAAATCGTCTACAAAAGAACCTAGTTTACCTCCTTTCAAAATACCAGCTAGAGTGATTGACGAGAGATTTATTATATTATTGTTAGAAAACTTAACATTGCTCTCACAAAATATACCAAGTTTACACAAAGACATCAAGAATTTATACTTTAAGTTAAAAAAGAAACACGAAAAGATTATGAAGAATCGTGGCCAAGGTTTAGGTCTCCTTGGTAAAATTTATAATAAAGAAACCTGTGGCAATAATGATGAGAATCAAGCAGTATGTTCTTCCAATACAAAGGAAGTTGCGTGCAATGATGATGAGCATCAAGCACTATGTACTCACAATACAAAGGAAGTTGCAACTCTCTTTTCACTGAAAAATAACGCCAAAGCAACTAACACAAATACAGTTAGAATCATTGACGAAATAACTGCACTTGATAAGAAATCAAGTGCCATATCATTAAAAGAGTTAAAGAACACTAAATCACATGTTCAAACAAATATTGTGGAAGTCATTAATAAAATGCGTGCACTTGATATGAAATCTGAAGCAATACAGTATTCCGAATCACAAACTACAAGTAACTTACTAACAAAACCGATTTCTGTATTTGATGAACTTGCTGACACAAATATATTCAAGTTTATTACTTCTCGACTTGGTCTTGAGCGGTACAAACAAATGTTTGAGACAGAGACGCCAAATGACAACTTCCAAGCAGATCAAGAAGTGAAAAAGAAAAAGCTGAATCCAAAAACACAGCAAGACGAAATCAAAGAAATGTCGATTTTACCTCCTTTGCGTAAGATATCAAGTCACTCGCAGACTGCCAGATCACATGTGAGATTTTCCAACGAAATTTTGAAGAAAACTGAGTTTAATGTGTACAGTTTGTTTATTCGTGAGAGGTTTTTGGATTCAGCGTCTAGTGCAATGTCGACGTCACATATCGATAATAAAAAAAGTGATGATTTGAAAACTTTGTATCGGCGGTCCAGTGAAGTGAGTTTCTCCAGTTTGTTACGAAATACTTTTCCTTTGTTGTTAAAAGTAATCAATAGTCTATCTATTGCTTTTTATAATAGAATGTTAAAACTATAGACCTAACTAATAAACACGTAGTTTAGGTTAATTAATATGTTGTAATAAGTAATCATTGTTAATAAAACAATTAAAAATATAATATATAATAAAGTAGAAATTTTAATGTAGTTTTTAAAAGAAGTACTCGACTGCCCAGTCAATTCTTTTAGTGCCCGTTCAGGATATAGAAATTTGTAGTAGAAAGTAGATGAACCTCTGGCGTACATTGGAAAAGGTCTATGTCCAGAAGCAGCAGATCAATGTTGCAAGCTCCGTCCTTCGCATTAAGTGCATACCAGTAATCTTCTTTAACGATAGTCAGTTTTAATGACGTATCTATCACTAGCTATTTGTTAAAATAGCTAACTCTAGTAGAGAAACTTGATATTTGTTCGTTTCGATACGTTTACGATATTCGATATTGTCATTAGATAATAAACCTTTTGACGGCTCAACAGTTATAGGATGTTTCGGTGGAAATAGAAGCCATTGCCATAGAGGTATTCCATGATCACAAGTGAACATATCAACCCATATGATGTCCCACTGCTGGGCATGAGTCGGCAGATTATCATATATGGATTGCCACTTCAGTGTGCTTAACTTATTCTCTAAAATTAAAATTATATAAACGCATTTGTGTACCCGCTATTTTAAAACGATAACTAATAGAGTTATAACTGTGTTGTAGTTAAAAAATCTAGTAGAAATTGTTTCGTAGGTTACAATTTGTTATGTCTCTCCTTTAGTATTTTGTTAGTATCATTGGTCGTGTTTGATTTTCAATCTGACGAATTGCGTTTCGTATAGTTCATCGTCCAATCAAGTATGAGAGAATATTCTAATTCAATTGGACAAAGAACGGTTTGACAACGCCATTGCTCAGATACCTGTTAGCAATCTGTGATGATTTTTTCTTCTAGATATAAATTTAAAATAGGTCGTTAGAATATAGCCATAGAGTTGAATGTACCTTATAGAGAAATCAAAATTTACATAGAATAGTTAATAGTTATGTTAGTTCCCCCGATAGTTATATGCATGAGTTTGATATTCCCTTTAATGAATAATTAAGTAACCATAGATTCAGTAAATTTATTGAGTCTCTGAAGACTTGAAACTATAAATAATTACTAGTAAAATCTAGTACTTAGTAGTAATTTTTAGTTCTAACTGTACACTTGTATGTACAAATTTAATTTGTACACCTATCAGTACAAATTAAATTCTTATTCAGTTGTATGTTAAGTTTAAATAGTGATGAGTATTCATAGAAAATATTGCACAAGTGCAAATTTAACTAAGAACTTTCCTGTGGTGTTAATTATTCAATCATAGTACTGGCTCATGCACTTCCATTATGTTTCCATGCAAGATTTTAGTGTTTTGGAATATGTATATTCAATAATAAAAAATGACATCGCAATGCTGTTTTCAAATATCAAAATGATAGTGAATTCAAAAGGCAATTTATTGGCAAAAAAACACACGATGATTGGATTAACGTTTACTATTTTTTTCTATATTACATCTAAAAAGGACCGACGTTAAACTCCCAAAATGATACAGATGATACATTATTTGTAAAAATGTTGTATACATATTCCAAACCGCTGCAGTCTCCCTATCCCCACATTGACACGTATTATCCGTAGGGCTGTTAAGCCCCAGCGCACCGCCGCTCAGGGGCCCGCAGGCCGGCTTCGTGTCTGGCACCCCTGGGGGACGACTGGCCAGCTGGATCATAGGTAAGGAATTTACCAGATAAACGTTGCATGAACATGGTTTTAGGGTGGGTACTGCTGACCTCTATAATAATACTAGTACGCTGGACTGGACTGGCACCCCGTACAAAGTGACAGCAATTTCAAATGCCGAATCGAATGACCGTCCTCTGATTTCTTTTTTACACTTAACACTAATGACCGTTGTTACACAATTATAGACTTCCAATTGCTACTTTTCAAATCACAAAATCATAATCTAATACATAATGTATAATTATATATCTCAATGGAACTGCTAATACTTACTTGAAGTAGACATATTTCTATGTCTCTAGTTAAAAGGGTAGTAAAGCTATTTTTTGGTGTTTACACCAAAAAAATGCTTTACAGGAGGATTATATTTTATAAGACAACATAAATATGTTTATCTAAATAAACGTGTACTTTTTTTTAATTCATGGATTTCAAACGTATGATACTAAGTGCTTGTGCCTAATTGAATCAAATTCAAAACCTTCAAAAAATGCTTCTTCATCGCGTTTTAATGCCGAATCTGTAACCACGTTTACAAATTAAGCGTATATTCACTTTGTACAAGCCCGTGAATGCATGCCATTGCAACGTGTTAAGATTTTCGAGACAACAAATCGAGCTTATACAAGGGTACAATACGCTCAATCTATATCCGTTTCCAATAGTAAGCAAAAGAGGTACGTGGTTCGAATTCCTGCTACGTTTTTGTCGCTAGCTTTTATAATAGAGTTGACCAATAGCCGGGTCTACACCGGACAAGCGGGAGAGCGAGGTCGTGCCTCGTAGGAAAACGTCCTTAGGATTGCCTATGGACGTTTTTCTACGAGGTACGACACGACAAGATTTACGAAACGCACAACGTACGACACACGTCATGTCGTTTGGACGTTTTCCCACGAGCGACTATTTTAGCAGCGACGCAGAATCAAAACAAACGGAATGGAGCGGACCGGACTGTCAATTGACAAATCATACTACTGGAAATCGTACCCAGGATTTTTTCGACCACTTTTATTTGTTAATTCACGGTCCGCTCCTTTCTACTCTGCCCCGCCCCGCGTCTGTGGAAACATAGCCTAATTCAGAAAATAAAGTGTCCCTTCCTAACCACAGTCGTCTTTCCATCCTTCTTAAAAAACATTATTTTAGCAATTGCCGAGCAAACATTTTTGTTTCAATAAAAGGTTTGTAAATCAAAAAAGATGCCATTCCTGACCGCGACCGATTTACATGCGCAATAACAGATGTCACCAACCATTTGTTGTCACTCCACAGAATCGGGTGGTCCTCTCGAGAACGCGTCCAGAGAGTTAGGTCAGGCGCAACTGTCGGTGCAACAGCTACAACGGTTGCTAGATGCGTTAGAGTTGCAGCAACAGTTGCATCATGATACTGATGTGAGTAAATCCTACATTATTTTTATTATTGTTTGTAAAATATATAATGCAAGCCAAAGATTTCGCTTCAATAATAGTAATAGTATTGAAGCGAAATCTTTAGATTGCATTATTTTTCAATAGTGCGCGCACTGAGGAACGTCTGATTTGGCACGGTTAAACTCTATATAGAGAAGGAACAGCTAAAAATACAGATATTTTCATGGAAAACTTTAATTATTCGCCCTTTTTTCTCATTTCTCTTTTTTTTAATTTAATTTTTCTCAACAGATTTTTGTACTGTATTTTTTTTAGCTTTTTTAAAATGTGTAGTTATCTATGCTACCTTATCGTGCATTTAACTATATTTCAAATATTATACTAATCATAAGTAATTGTCATACCAGTGGTTGTGGTACTAGTGTGTGGGAATTGTTTAAAAAATTAGCAAGACTATTAAAACAGAAAAAGTAAGCGGCGTTAGTTAAGGCATCAGATTCGCAATCATGAGGTTGCGCGTTTAAATCCTACCCATTATACTACCGACATGAATCCACTACTAACACAAGCAATATTTTTAAAGTTGGTAATGTGGGACTCACAATAATTCCACATTGCACTCTTCGACTGTCCCTGTGGCGTGGTGGGAGTGTGTTTGACTGGTACACAAGAGGTCGTGGGTTCGATTCCCACACGGGACACCACAAATTGTTGTTCCGATTCTGGGTGTACTTTGTGTCCGTGACTTGTATATTTGTTAAGTCCCCCGCGACACAGGGTTTGTACCATACTACGGGAGTCGTCTTTTTTTAAAGAAAAAAAAAATGCTAGATATCTTTAAAAAAAAGTAAGTTAAGTATTGAGTAGCAATCAATATATCATCCAGGTATCGTTAGAAGGCGCATCTCCTAACGTGAAGAAGGACCGGCGCAAGTTCGGACTGAGGAAGAAGAAGTCAAACAGCAAATGCGCCTCTGTGGAGCTGCAGCCTCCACACATCGACGCGTCCAGCTCGCACATGGTAAGACATAACCATTTATATACACATACAACGTGTGGTCACATTTCAGCAGCAGACAGTGTATGTTTATGTACGATGTCCACCAACCGGACGACCCAAGAGGCCAGTGGAAATTCAAACTTCTATACTTAGCCATAAGTTTCATATTTGCGTGGAATTTACACTGCTTGGAACTTGATTACATCGACGCCACAGCCGGTCGGACGCGTATATAATAGTATTACACCTATCATAATTATAGCATATTCTTTTTGAAAATTTTAGATAGCGAAAGGCATATGGCATAAGTATTATACCTCCACTAGTGCAAAATTTGATTGGATTATTGTGGCAAAGAATTTTTTAAGTTATACTTTTATATTAATAACTTTTTCGGTTTTTTGTTTGGTCGAAACGTCGGGCAATGAACATGGTATTTTACAGTAAATTATTCACGCGATTAAGACCCGTAGTATACAGGGTGTAACAGAAAGGTGTGGTCAAATTTCAGAAGCGGATAGGGTATGTTATCAGTATTGCACTTACCATGGTACCTTAGCTGGTTGCATTATTATTACATAGTTATAGCATAAAAATTCAGTAGTGAAAGGAGTATGGCATAAGAATTATACCTCCCCTGGTATGAAATTCGATTGGATTATTATGGCATAGAACTTTTTAAGTAATTATTGTTTCAATTATTAACTTTTTAATTCATAAATAAACGAATGAAAACATAATAAATATTTTTTAGGGTACTCCGATTTTGATAAAATTATGTATGTGCACTCAGTATCATGGGCACATACCAATCCTTGAATATGACCACACCTTTCTGTTACACCCTGTATATAACTTTATAATACCGTCCTGTGAGCTTTTTGACAAATATGACAAATGGCCGTTGTTATTAACCTTGTTAGTATTGACTATCATTTCATTTTGTCAAATGACCATCCAAATGTCAAAATCAAATGGAAGTCTTGTTGTTGTCTGATGTAGCCTGTCCAACGTACTAGTACTACAGAGATCAATTAATTGGCCGGCATAATTAAATTAAATAAATATTTTACGAAGTTTAGCTCCTCAATATTTTTCGTCACTCACGTCGATCGTGGTCACGGGTCGACTGAGAGCAGTCGACCAGTGACCACGATCGGTGCAATTCGATCGAAACGTCGGGTAAATAATAGGTACCTCCTTAAAATAATCGCGTGAATTATTTAAAGGTCGTAACCTTTAAATAATTCACGCGATTAAGTCCCGAAATATATCTAATATGTATAAAAATCGCGAAAGTTTAAAAACAATAAGTGATAACATCTTATTAATCGATGACTGGGTGCACGCACAAAAAAGTGTCACAGTCACGGTCCGTCACGTTCCGCTTGCTGATAGGCTGAAGTATTGTGGCCGTTCACTAAAGCTGTCACTGTCATGA
Source organism: Herminia tarsipennalis (assembly GCA_945859575.2). Classification (NCBI taxonomy): domain Eukaryota; kingdom Metazoa; phylum Arthropoda; class Insecta; order Lepidoptera; family Erebidae; genus Herminia; species Herminia tarsipennalis. Next base: position 4,094,412 of record OX243849.2, on the reverse strand, counting down.
TTACTAAGCAACAGTGGATTGTTAATTACATGTCACTGGTTTCTTATGGCGTTATCGTTCGTAAACCGACTTTACAGACAACCATTTTTTCCCAGGCTCTTTCTGCCCTCACGGCACCTCCGTCCCCGGGCGGCGGGGCGTCTTCAGTGCCCAACTCTGCCGCCTCTCTGCCTATAGGTAAGTTTTTGTTTAATATAGCTTTATGGTCTGTTCACTATTGCCACAGACATAGACTGGACTGCGCCATAACCTAACAAAATTGGCCACTCTCTAGAAAGGGCTACTGTGACGGCCAAAACCTGTCTCTTTTCTGTATTGTTTGACATAGACATAAGCTTGCGATGTGGACCAATTAGATTTCTAGAAAGAGAACTATGGCCGCAGTAGTGTTGTGTGTCTCTTTCGTTTTGCAGCCTGTGTTGTGTTTATACCGAAAAAGGACCACAGTCCAGTCTCTATGGCTATGGTATAGTCCTAGTGTTGAGTGTTAGACGGCTTTGTCATGCTATGGGGATGTGCAGTCAAATATAATATTTTGAATAATAATATACCTAATTTTACTTGAAGTCTCTCAAGCTTCAAACAAAGTCAAATATGTCCGCTTGATAATAGTTTTCAACTATTATCATCATTATTTTTTGCTCAGACATAATAAGAGCAATATTACTATACTATTTCGGTAATTTTCCAACCAAATCCCTATTCTGAAATCATGGAAAAAACATTTTTAGTTTTTTTTTTCAATTAAGGAAACGTTTTTGATGATCATTTATTGTTACAGATTGAATGGGCAATTAAGACAAAATCTATGCGTATAAATGTGGGAGGGGGGGGGGGGGGGTTAATACCTCGCGGGACTAAATTTTGTAATGCAAATGCTTGATTTACAGGAATGCTCTTTCCCGTGATTTGAGATCCTAGTTTTGGTTTCTCCAGCACTGGCCTGCGTCGAAATAACACCTTGTTCAAAATTACTTTCATAATAACACTATCTAGATTATCATAATATATTTTACTGCACATAAACCTCAAATTAGAAGAACGTTTAACTGACTAAACATTTTATTTTTAGGAATCCCCACCACCCTCCTTGTTCCCTAAAAGAAGAAAAAACCCAAAAAAAAAAGTGTTTAAAAGTGTATATGTATAGAGAAAATCATGTTTTTGTATACGTTTTAATAAATTGTTTTAATAGACTTTGTATATTTTTAAAGAAAATACAATAATTGTTTTTGTCTTTGCAAGGATTCTATGAGATCGGTAAGTGGTAACGCGCCGCACAAGCATGACTGTTTAAAAGAAAAAGAACAATATGGCGCCCGTTACACTTGCACGAAGCTAGGCATGTTCGTCAGGCCCTTGTAGCTTTGATGCTAGCATGAATATGTTAGATTTTAGACCTCAATGAAACCATGAAAAAATAATATTCGTATTTTCAATATAAATACTTAAAAAATGTTGACATAACTTTCGCTTTCACGATTATAGGAACAAAAATTATAGGTAGGTATTCATCTAAATTAATACTATACGCTAAACTAATACAAGTAATACGTATACGCTCGTACGAATGTGCACGTATACTAGTGAACGATAAACAAATATTTGCATACAAAAAACTAAAACTATGAAATTTTGCTTAGGTACGCGAATACAAACTTATAAACACGTATACGATCGTACGACTTACGTGCACGTATAAATATGAACAAACAACAAACTAATATATGGACAAAAACCTGACATGAAATATATAAAACTGGCTTTCTTAAAAAGACTGAACGGATTTTTATTAAACAGCTGTTTTTATTAACCATTCAAACCAATTTAATACGTAAAAAAAATAATTCGGCGCTGCGCTATGAAGCCATTATACAAATATAGGCGTTATAACTGACCCTTTTGTTGTAAAGCTAAAAGGTGCTTGTACTGTTATTATTTGTATCTAGCTGCTAATTGTTTCCACACCTTTGCAGAAACACCAATTCGAACAGCTTCTAAATTATGTATTACGTTATTTAGCTAATAATGTTAATAAGTCGTTGACTGCTAAACACTTTGCTAATAAGCTTTTTGGAAATAACAGATTGCTATATCGCTAAATGAAATAACTGCGAAACTTCTAATTTATTTGACTGGTAACCAAGAATTTTATAAAAACGTCTACAGTACCTATCTGCTTATACAAAACTTTATGCGCTATGTTATGCAAATGCGTACTTATAGCTAAAACATAGAAGTCTAGCTTAGAGTGCTGAGATAAATTAAGTAAGTCGGTCTGAAAGATATACGAATAGCCATTGATAGGTACCGCCTGCATAAATTGTATAATATAGAATACGTTGATACTAAAAATATTGAAAATAAAGCAATACAGCTTCCTAAACGAAAAAACTATATGAAAAAAAACTGACACATGTAGGAAACATCAACAACATCAAAAAACAGCATGCCAGCTTACTAAGCTACAAACCGCAAAGCGGTAATAAGCTTTGTTGTAAACGTTAGGCATATACGCTGCAGTGCATCCGAGCTGGCTAAATTACAGACGCCATCAAAATCATCACGAATAGGCCATCAATAAGCTATATAAACAAACATAATTAAATATTCTCTTCTGTTTTCCTTCCAGCGTTTCTTTCTACATTTCTGGCCTCTACTTTAGTTCGTAAGACTTTTTATTTTACCTTTTGTACCCTTTTAATATCCTTGTCAAACACATCACATTATGTTGTACATAAAACTCACTTCGCTTAGATTATAGACTGATTTTACAGTAACGCTTACCGCTCGCCGATTTTACAGTAACGCTTACTTAAATGTCGAAAGCGTAACAATAAATGGGAATAGGCTCGCGACGCTTACAAGCGGAGCTATAAAATCAGCCACACATTCTTATATGCATGGTTTTAGAATCAGCTACGGTACGTCACATTCTAAAATACCTATCGTTGGTTAATAGACAAGTAGACAACGATTAGAATCGTTTATAAATATGTATAATTCCAACTTAAAGTGAGTGGTGTCTTTATAAACAACAATTTCTCAAAATCAAGGTTGACAAAGCGCTAATAATGCCCCTAGATTTACTAACTTCCATATTATAGAGTTTTATAAGCTATGGGTCTCAATGGCGTAATGTCTTATGTCTACCTGTGAGCACGGCCGTTGCAATGCGGTCGAAATCCGTGTACAAATCGCGAAAGTTTACGAACATATATAGCTTCCATATTTTACAGTTTCGCTGACATATACAGGGTGTAATTGTTAAGTGTATACAGACTATTATTCCGTTAATATAAAATATATCACAACACTTCTAATACTGTAGTATTAGATGTTTTGTGATACCTTTTATATTTACGTTAAAGGCGATTGTTCAAGTGACTATGGAATTTAGTATCGCTACAAATTTTGTTGTGCCAAGATGAAAACTACTGATTTATGTAGACATTAATATATACTTTCAGAAAAACCAACAATGATTTACCTAATTTGCCGGGTTTAATTGATATGGGTGGATGAACTTCGAAAATCGAAATATTTATATACATTTTTTTTTTTAAATAGGGCATAACTATTTATTTTATTTATTTTATAATTTATGTACACACTGTAAAAACAATTATAAATTACATAATACAATTGAGTACAAAGGTACTGCTTATTTCTAAAGAAATTTCTGCCAGCAGACCTGCGAAAGGAAAAGTGTAGAAGAATAATGTAGACTAATAGTGTGCGAGAGTTAAAAGAAGGTAATAAATATGCTAGCGTCTTAAACTAAGAAATATAACTATATATACATACAAATATCTAAATATATACTTATATAAATACATAATGCTTATGCTTATAAATAAATACATATTAATACATAAATATTTAAAATGTACCCATTAAGAGGAAAGGTAATGCTCTTTTACACGTTTCTTAAAGAGAGAAATAGTTTTTAAGTCGCGTATGCTAGGCGGAAGTGAGTTCCACAATCTTACAGCATGAATAGAGAAGGAATAAGAATAATAGTCGGTTTTATGAGGAAGGAATTTAAGGAGGGATCTAAGATGCGACCTGCATGGTGCATCGTTAGTACGAGCGTACGAAAACCGCTCTCGCAAGTAAGGAGGATAAGATGGGTTATGTAGGATGTTGAAAAGGAGACAGAGAATGCGAGTGTTCCTGCGAAGTCGGATTGGGAGCCACTTGGGAACTATGATATTGCGTATTAATTATGTATTACACATGATGTGTAACACTAGTTTATGGCTATGAATTCGGCTTTGCAGTGATATATAATCCGAATCTCTGTCTCACAAAATATTTCTGATTGTTACTATGTATATGGAGTCTCTATCTCAAACTCACGTAATGTAACCACAATATCATACACAACACGAGAAATAACAAAAGCTATTTGTTATTAATACTTTAAACTGTTTTCATAATGGACCAGCGCCAACAATCTTTATGCACAGATAAACAAGTGACATGACATTACATTTCAGTGTTGCCATAACTTTTGTCATATCCTATACAAATCGATTTTTTTATTAAAATTCATTACTATGTTCTTATTTTTAATCGAGCCGGGTCCTAATCTAATGGTATCAAAGAATATGCTTATTAAAAAGTATAGTGTATAAATATTATCATTCTTTACATTCAAACGGTGCAACAATTAATAGAGTATTTATATTAATTATTTAATAAAAATCGATAATAACCCTAATCGATATTATGATTTTATTTTTGTAATAGTGTTACCACCGTTAAAAATAACTTCATACGAAAAAAAAGGAAATAAATAAACTGAAAGACTAATATTTGCATCTCAATATTCCGGCAAATGTGAGACTCCGTATCATTATATAATAACGTTATAATTAGAAACAAGAATTATACATTTCATCAACTTGTGGCACAACGTAAATACTAGCGATACTGCTGGTGGGCATACCCCTTTCATTAAAACGAAAAATATCCCAAGTTTTTAACACAAAGAATTTTTCAATTCTAACCTGTAATTCTTGATATTTAAATTTCAACCAAAAAAAAAAAACTTTACAGCGTACTGATTTATATTACAATACTGTTGAATACAATGATAGACGGCCCTTACGAACATATCTGTGTACTTATTTTGCACTTAACCAGGTCTATACATACTAAACAGAGAAGTCGATATAGATAAAACAATATCACGGAAGACCACACATAATCAGTTAAAAATCCAACTTGGTTTGTCAACAGTCAACCTTATCGTGTAGAAAATTTAGCTCAAAATACAATATCAATATGACCTTGAGAATTATCTGCCATACCGTCTCTAAGATAACTAGAATCTAAGATTATCAGCGATCCTAATATACCTACAAATATGACTAAAGAAAAAGTAAGACAACTAAAACTGAATCTTAACTCGTGTTATTAAAGACTAATATTGATCAAAAATAAAGTTTCATCATTGTATACTTTCCATAATGTTGACAATGATAGTATTCATCAGTTTTATGCAAAATTGTGTAACATAATAGGTATATGGAAAGAGTTTTAGCTCGCGTATTTTGATTTTAAAAAGTGTATTCACATTGCGAATAAGATGACTTTAATATGACTTAGTTGCGTGTTAAAAGAACCTTGCAAATATAGGAGCGTCACGAAACTACGCTATTAATGTTTCAACTACAAGTTGCGTTGATGTGGGCTTTAAAATTATTTCCTAAAATATAGGCTCAGTTGCACAGTGACTCTATGTGAAAATTAATCAAATAATGATCAAAATATAATAACTGGACATACAGTGAGTGCGAAATATGGAAACATTGAATCTTTTATAAGAAATCGTGTCATTTTTACAGTTTTAAATACAATCTGCATTGCTTTATTAATCATTCTACACACAACAAAACACTTCGCTAAAATTAAGAAACTGGAAAAGTACCTTTCAGTTACAGCAAAGATATTAGAAGAGACACAGATTACATCCTTTTGATGTCTTTGACTTGAATACCGCAGTGAAAGTAACTTACCACAGTTAAGCAATGTTTTGTTTATAACTTTTAAACTTCCGCGTTGCTTGATATATGCAATTCGAGACGGGAATGATCGCGATCATTATAGGTAACGTCGGGTAAATAAAAGGTTCGTATCTTTAAAATAGTCAAATCCCTGCGGGATCACACCACGCACTCTCCCGAAATCATACCTTATAGATTGCTTAACGGCTCAACCAGGGTTCACCGACCTTGATCAGCGCAATGTGGTCATTGAAACCTATCGGAAACATCAAGCCATCCATAATATACTTTCCTATCTTTAACGCGTTTATTCTCGTGGGGAATTGTATATACGACACGAAGTTATAATGTGCATTTTTTTTAATTGCAATCTACTAGTAGTATATCTTCGAAGCGTTATGTGCTCCTGCCCCATCGTTATATGTATAATAATAATATCTTGGGACAACTCACACAACGCTATCTGATCCCAAACTAAGCAGAGCTTGTACTATGGAAACCAGACAACTGATAAACATACTTATATTTTTTTAAATACATACACATTATAGATAAATAACACCCAGACACAGAATAAACCATCGTGCTCATCACACAAAGTTTTATCCTGGGTGGGGATCGAACCCACGACCTCTTGTGTAGCAGTCGGATACACTCCCACCGCGCCACAGAGGTAGTCAGATGTATGTAAATTAAATCGATTGTCAATAGTAATAAACTACATCTTATACCGATATGACGTTGGATTAAATACTGTACTGGTAAATGGGAGTTCGCATTTATTAGTGCTAATTTATCTCTGTATTTCGTCACTTGTGGTGTCGGTGTTGTAACTTCTGTCTAAAAATAAGACTATTCTGTAAAAAGTTATGATGCGTAAAAAAAGAAAATCATTTACAGCACAGAGGATATTATGATTCTGATCATACATTTAGGTCGGACGTCTTGCAACTGAGCCTTAAAATTAGTTAACTTAATGTTGGCTTATCTGTTAAAATCTAACTACATAACTAAAGTGACTTTTTAGATACAAAAAGTGATAATCTAGTTGTAAATCACAAATGGCTGAAGACAGCGACGGAACGATTGTGCCATTTGCCAGAATTATCTGTCAGTACATTGCCAAAGTGCTGATAGAGGAATTGAGACGATGTGAGTTATATTTTTAATTTTGAGTTATTTATTAGAAAATGTACTAAGGTAGGTTGTATTTATTTATCTATAGAACTTTGTTAAATAATAAATATAGCTACGACTATTATACGAAATTGCCAAACTTGACTAACTCAATTTTAAGACTTTTGAGTATGGGTGGTACTTAGTGGTGCTATCTTAGGACATGGCCAAAGCCTTTCACAAACTTGCGATATATGCAAAACTGTAAACGGCTCATATTTCACAGGGTACCAGTATATGTTGTTATAATGTCTGGTTATTATTATTTAGAGAGGCGAAGCGTCCTTGGATGTCCGTAAAAAGGGGTGTTTCACAACATTCCATGTCCTCGGTGTACCTCAGGGCTATGTCTTGGGACCATAACTCGCGTTAAATATAGGCGTTAATTTTGGTTTGTGTATGCTTTAAGGTTTAATAAGTACTAATAATTATTTAATCTTAAAATATTTACAATCACAACGTATTATTACACATTACACATATATTGAGCATATGGTTTAGGTACATGATATTTGTCTCCGTAAATGTTCGCAATATTAGTTACATTTCATTCATAAACCTGAAAATATTTTAGAATTGAGTCCCTATCATCGTTGTGTGCTTAGCTTGATGCCTATCTTTACGCAAACACTATACTTTAATAATATTTTAGTTAAATTGAATAATGACTTAACTCAAAATGTACTTGTAGTCTTAGCGCCGTTGTAGCATTGGAAAATCCATAAGCGTTCTTATAAGTAGCAACATTAGGTTCTTAAAATCAAATCTAGGACTTATAGTGTCTTGTGGCGCCCAAAACCAGAACCAAAGCGCCATCCCAGGGTTCTTAAGTTCTGCCACAATGCTTGTAAGAACAATGTTTTTCTTAATCTTCGTAACACAACAATATAACTGCCATGAAACTGGTCACGCTCTGTGTTTATTTCAAAATTATTTTCTGTTCCTCCTCTAACCATAATCTGCCCAAATTTTGAGTTATGCCGTTATACAATTAACTGGACAAATTATAATGTACTGTTGTTTATTTCTAGCGTTGTACTTAAATAATAAAGACATAGGTAAGGTTTCATCACACATGCGCCACTTTCATTTCGAAAACTTTACAATTCGCATGTGTACAACAAAAGAAAAAAAAAACGATTTGATAATCTTCCATCTCACCTTATTTCTACATTATAATTAGATCCGTATATCATTTTTATTCTTATACTTTTTCTTTTGTCCTTTTTATTCATTAAAGCTTCATTTTTTCCAAGTTTGTATATTTCAAAGCTTCTTTATTACACTAAAGAGCAATGACAATATTATCACAAGAAGTTTTGAATAGACAGAAAATATGTTCGAAAAACTGTCCTCTCACGATAAACCGCACCATACTTCATGTACTGTTGGCAAAAAAATCGAAGACTCCATAATAATATAATGAAACTTGTTGCAATTTGTAAAATTCTGTGCAATTTCTTTGTCAGGCTTACATGTAATTGTATGAGTCGTCATGGGCATACCCCGGATCATTTTTCGGGATTTCACTGGTACAATAGACTAAACACGGGCCAAATGTATATCGTGTACCTGTTTGCAATTTTGGAGGGGTTTTGACCCCCCAAATCCCTCTCCCGACGATGTAATCGTAGAACCTTTCCTTCTGAGTTTTTATCATCAGTTCTACTAAGGAAAGTAACTAACCATATAAATGAAAAGATTAATTTACTCGTCGTCACAGGCAAAATATCTAAAGAGAATTTTTAGAGTGTAAAGTTGAGTAATTATGTGGTCTATATTATTTGAAAAGTACATTGTAACTGTATCTGTTGCAGTTTTTAGATACCTTATCAGTTCATTTATCGAATACATACCTGTCTTTTTTTGACGTCTACGTACGACGATAGCGTCTTATAAATCGATGACCGGCTGCACGCACGAAAAAATGTCACGTTCCGCCTGCTGATAGACTGATAGTATCAGCGAATGGCGATTGCAACGACATGCGATACAATTGGAACTAAAGCTATCAGTGAATGGCGATTACAGTGACATGCGATCATCAATGTTTTCTTATGACGTTATCACGTAAAATTATCGTCCGTAAACCGACTTTACAGGCAACCATATTTTTTAACTGTTATTACTTAAAGTAAGTGCATCAGAAACAATTAGTCTCACAAAACTCCTGACAAACGAATCACACAGTAACATCAATTTTAATTTACAAACACTTTTACAAAATTGCCAGCTGTACATTCCCTTCCACTCAATTTCTATCAAGTCCAAACAGCCATCATCATTCATATCATCATTACAGCGTGTGCGGCAGCCCGTCCCCAGTCGCTTCCTGGGGCCGAGACGCTGAACACGGCAACTGGGCCAGCGTCACTCACCAGCCTGACTCCTGATCACCAGTTGAGGGAAGACTTTACAGTCCTGGCGAAGGACCTGGTTGCTAGTTTGAAGAGCATTGTTTCGACTTTGGTAAGTTATCTTATATAATAATTGTGTGTATCACTTCCTGACTTGAAAAGTGGCAATCAGTGGTATAAAAGCTAATCGAATAGAATGACGTCGCTACGATGTTATTCTATTCGATTGTTATTTTTCCCAGGATTATGTTAAGATGCATACCGGATTATTAAACAGGGTGTATATTTAATCCCCAGCAGGGTGTATGATAATTTTTTTGATTGTAAAGAGGCCTTATACAAACAATGTTTTTTACCCCTGTAATAGCCTAAGTAGACTGGACTATGTTGTAGTCTTTGAATAGTTTCTAAGGGCTGTATCAAAATTAGTTGAGAGTCTGGTGTCAAAAGGCTCAAACGGCCTAAAGACCAATGGGTGTGAGTCGCTCGCACAGTTTTGGAATTCTCTATACTTTTTAGTGTGTGTCGCCGGCACGGGGAGGGATATGCACCATAAATACAAGGTTATTTTTCGTATAATGCAAATCTGACATTCCAACAGGGTTTTTTTGACTATATATTACAATCTAAAATATTTATTAAAGAAGATTAAATATAAATTTACAATTGATACATACATTAAAACTAGATAACATGTCCTACGAACGAACTATGTTAAAAATAAATTAAAATAAAACTAAAATGTACTGTACCAGAAAAAACTACAATTCAATTATTATTTAATTAAGCAATCATTAATTAATTAAATAATCACTCTAACAGTTTAAAATTATTATCAACTAGCTTTCGCCCGCGGCTCTGCCCGCGTGGATGTCGGTTATCGCGATAAAAAACTATCCTATGTCCTTCCCTGGGATTTAAACCAACTGTCTTCATACGTGAAAGCGTAACAGACAGACAGAGTTACTTTCACATTTATAATATTAGTATGAATAAATAACTATGTATTTCATACTACACGACGCAAGGCTACTGCAAAGAACGCAATATAACTCTAATGGCTTAGAACTATGTCAGTTTTTTTATATTATTTCTTGAAGTAAAATTCTTGTTGGGGTGTCCGAGCTTTGCGTTATACAAAAAAGAACGTTGTATAATGGTGCGCTGCTAGGCTCTGACAGTACCGCGGTGGTGGCGCAGGTATGCGAGCGCGGGCGGCTGCGCGCGGCGATGGACGCGGCGGACGCGGCGCCCGCGCCGCCCGGCGCCGTGGTGGCGGCGCTCAGGACCAACCTCAACACGGCGCTGCATCAGAATTCCGGTGAGGAGATTATTAAATCATTTCATTTTAAACTGACCTCGAAAAGTAGGAGGTTCATAATTCTGTTTGTATATTTTTATGTATGTTCGAGCATAACTCCGTTTTATATAGAGATTTTTTTTCGAAGCATATTTATTCCAAAATACTCCCATATAAATTTCGTAAAGATCTGATGATGACTTGCAGAGACAGACAACGAAAATCCTTAATAAATGCCAACAAATCAACCATGATTGAAGTCGATTAGATGTTTTTTTCAACCGACTTCAAAAAGGAGGAGGTTCTCAATTCGTCTGTATGTTTTTTTTTTTTGTATGTTTGTTCACCGATTACGCAAAGACGGCTGGACCGATTTGAAAAATTGTTTTTGTGTTTGAAAGGGTATACTTCCAAGTTGGTCCTATTGCCATCAGATCACGATCTGATGATGGGATCCTGGAGAAATCGAGGGAACTCTTAAAATATTAAAAGCACACCTACAGTGATTTAGGTATATTTCATAGTGATTCGTGCATTTACTCTTAAAAAACACCAATTGGTGAAGTGGAACTGATGATGAAGACCAAAAATTACGAGCAGACCTATTCAATATTTCACAATTTGCGATTCAATTAAGTACTTTAATATGGTATTGAGTAGCACTTTAATCTCGATATACTACTATTATACATTGTAATAAAGCTGATAGTGAACTCCTCAACAATTAACGGCCATGCATCGGGGCAAGCAATATTTCGTAAAAGGATTTGAGCAGATGACATAAGCCTATTGTAACTTAAGTGATTTATAAACCAACCCACTAAAAAGTGAGAAATAAAAACTTTTTAACAAAAAATATTACCGACTTCAAAAATAAATACAAGGCAACTAAAAAGCAAAAAATAATATACCTAGAATAACAAAAACAAATTAAACATTTTGAAGTTGGTGCCATGAAATAGTAGTCTTTATGTTTTATTCGGCACCAACTTCAAAATGTTTAATTTGTTTTTGTTATTCTAGGTATATTATTTTTTGCTTTTTAGTTGCCTTGTATTTATTTTTGAAGTCGGTAATATTTTTTGTTAAAAAGTTTTTTTGTATAGAAAAGTTTTACTTTATAGAGTATAATCACAAAATGCACAGAGTATAACCGGGGGTGCTTTATACTCTTTGTATTTTGTCATTATACCCTATTCAAGATTATTCCCTATCCCTAACAAAAGAAAAAGAGGTAGACCGAAAGAAAAATTCTTTCGGTCTACCTCTTTTTCTTTTGTTTGTTGGTCCTTGCCAGGTAGTTACTCTATGTGTCCATTTTTGCTTGTCCTGACGTGCAATATGACCCGCCCATTTCCATTTCTGTTTTTGAGAATGTTCCAAAGCAACTATTATTTTTGTTGAATTTCTTATTTCCGCGTTTCTTTTTCTGTGTGTTCTTTGTATGTTTAATAAACTCCTTTCCATTGCTCTTTGACATACCTGTATTTTGTTTTTTGTCTAATTGTTGTAAATCCATGTTTGGCAGCCATATGTAAGACAGGGTAGTAAGCATGAGTCCAATATTTTTTTCTTCAGTATTATAGGGAGTTTTGATTTTAGGGTTTCATTATTGCTCCAGAATTTGTTCCATGTCATGTTAACTCGTCTTTTAACCTCATTTTCGTGTCTCGTCTCGTCTTGTCAGACATCATAAAATAAGGAACGCTCATGTATGACCGCGACTTTTATACCTACACTTCACGTCTGCAACACGTGAGCGTGGCACTCGCTCTGTCTCTGGAGGTTTAGACAAGGTCCATTCGTTCCGTGGCAAATTCACCAACGCCGTTCTAATCGCTCGCAAAAATATTAAAAAATGTCTATGGTCTCTACGGCAAACGTATTCTACAATACTTTTCCATATACGACATCGCTATTCGAATGTAACTTTGTCTAGGCCCCCAGGTCCGTCTTGTTCCGACTATTCGAGTCTGTGACGATATAAATGTGTGTGCGTCAAGAGCGTTTTGTATGAGGCTTTCGTTCTGTACGGTATTCTGTGATGCAATTTAATCTTCATAGGGTATGTCGCTGTTTGTTACAAGTCCTCAGAGATCGTACCCATAGTATTGAAATGAAATTTTTAACTCGCAAATCATCATCAGCCTGAAAGTATCCACCGACTATACCCCCATAGATTTCCACATCGACTGATTTTGAGCGATGAAATTCGATATTCTATAATTCAAATCCGTATAGTTAGGTTCAGATTTCAAGGGCTTAATGCGCGTTTAAGTCTTCATACTAAAACTCCCGTGGGCATATGGACGCCTTGAATAAAATGCATAAAGACTCAGACTTGTTTTAACTTCTTACTAAAAGACTTGTTTTAAATTATACTAAGAAAAATTAACTCTTCGAACTCGCGATCAACCTGTGATTTCGTTAGCGCGGAAATTTGGAAAAACGTCTTTCCCACTTGAACCATATTTTTTCCCACAAACTTCCATCCATCTTAACTTTCACATTTAATATATTAATACACTGACCTACTAGTACGCTGGATATCAACACCAAGACTTTCATTATTTTGTCACTTGGAAGATCATTTGACAAAATCAAATAGAAGTCTATACTTGTGTAACAAGGATAAAAATAACAGCAACTTGTCATAAGTGTTAAAAAAGTTCATAGGACGGTCATTCGATTCGGCATTCAAAATTGCTGTTTTTTATTTTCTCCGATATTGCTCAGTAGGGATTATGGCTCGCACATTCTGTGCATTCGCCAGTTTCAAGTTTATAATCTTTCAAGTTTTTTCTTTGTATCACAGTCTCGATGTCAGTTCCAAGTTTATTTTCTTTCTAGTTTTCTTCTTTAAATCACAAAGTATTGTTCTTATCCAATTATCACGTATTTCTTGAATACATTTGTTTTGTGATTTTACACGTTAAATGCGGAGCTGTAAAACTACAGTTGGATCAACGTACCTAGGCCGGACTGAAGTAGGCGACAAGTGGTTGCGCAGATGCACTTTCTGGAAGTAAATGGTGACAGGAAGCGGGGGGCGGGGGCGGTAACTAAACCAAGAGAATTAGAGATGCGATTTTATTACATTGTCATAATTAGTATTACTAACTAATGTTTTTTTGTGATTGTTGTCGTAAAGAAATTGTTTTTTAAAGTTTCTTTAGTATTTACTGTCACTGTTCTAAATTTAAACTTTTATGAACTCATTTATATAGTGTTTTTATATTGTTGGATTAAAATCTTGTTACTATTTTTAATCGATTAAACATAATTAATCGTTTTCGTAATTTTAGGGTCGCATCTCTATGACATGCGCGAAACTGATAAGAACTTAACTTCAATCCGGTTAAGTTACGTTGACCGTACTGTAGCGACATGTTAGTTAGCCGCCATTTTTACAACTTAGAAATTGCTGTTAATTTGTACTATTTTGTCCAGCTTCTTACTATAGAAGTCAGTATATTAATAGAATAAAAAAGAAACATCTTTACTGTAACCGTATCTCTATAGTCTGTATGTAATTAATGACGAGTTAAGTTATCCGCACAGAACTGCGAACGCGACTGTCGCGGATTCACGATGCTTCGGACCTCGCTGAAATATCTTCTGTAGGACCTAACTCGGACCAGGTGAGTAACACATTATTATTACTACATAGTATAAGTATATGACAATGGAGAGAAGCATGATAGGCATCAAGAAACAAGACAGGAAACGCAACACCTATATAAGAGCCAAGACAAGAATTACAGATGTACTTACGAAGATAGACCAACTAAAGTGGAGATGGACAGGCCACATGTTAAGGAGTACTCAAGAAAAGTGGAGTAAAATTGTGACAGACTGGTATCCCAGAGATGGAAAAAGGAAGCGGGGAAGACAACTTAGGAGATGGGAAGATGAGCTGAAGCTTACAGCGGGCCCTTACTGGAGAAGGGTTGCCAGAGATAGAACACAATGGAAAATGTTAAAGGAGGCCTTTGCCAAAAGGCACACTGAACTTAGAGATATCCTCTCAAAGAGGAAAACAAACAATTCAAAACAGACGGAAGTTCAGCATGGAGGGCTTATTGATTGATTGATAAGTATATGAGCATATTAATAACTGAGCTGTTGGTCTAGTTTAGTGGTTAGTGACTCTGACTCACTGACCAACAACAATACTTCTATTAGATTTTATCATTTGGTCGGTAAGTTGTCAAAATTAAATAGAAATCTATGCTTGTGTAACAAGAATAACAACGAGTTGTAAGAATGGCGGCAAACTGGGTTCTTATTGTTTTTTTTTTTCGTTTTCGCAAAAAGCCCGTGCGAACTGGCGCATGCGAGATGTCAGCAACGCATGCGCGTTGATGCATTTCTTAACGCAGCTCTCTATTTACCATTATGACAAGATTTTGACAGTTCGCACGGGCTTGCCGCGGATACGGAAAAAGTACGTGAATAAGGACCCTAACCTGCCATTATTTTTACAGCTCGGAGTTTAACAAGTATAACTTGTAAAAAACCGGCCAAGTGCGAGTGAGACTCGTGCACGAAGGGTTCCGTACCATTATCTATAAAATCACGTTTGTTGTATAGGAGCCCCCTTAAATATTTATTTTATTCTGTTTTTTAGTATTTGTTGTTATAGCGGCAACAGAAATACATCATCTGTGACAATTTCAACTGTCTGACTATCACGGTTCATGAGATACGGCCCTAGTGGCAGACCGACAGACAGCGGAGTCTTAGTAATAGGGTCCTTTTTACCCTTTGGGAAGGGAACCCCAACAATGAATTGAATACTTGATAATTAGATAAGACCGAGACTTTGTGCAACTAAAGTGTATAATAAATACTGGCAGAAGATAGCCGTTAAAACGGCTAAATTGTCATAAATTCAACGAAGAAGAACGAAAACAACAACGACCATTTGTCTTAAGTGTCAAAATCCCGTCCAATGAACTCACAGGTCGGTATTTCCATTGACGTATAGACCTGGACCGCTTTTAATAAAAAGTAAATATTTCCTGCAAAGCGTGAAAAAGAGAAAAAACTCTTGCGACCCTGTCTCTTTGGACAGGTATTGTCCACAAAGTAGCGTTGTCTCTTTCTAGAGATTGGTCAATTTTGTGAGGTTATGACTCAGTCCAGATATATACGTCAATGTGTATTTCTATTCGGCATTTGAAATGGGGTAGCGACGAACTATAGAGGTTAGTGCCCTGACTGCTTAACCAGAGATCGAGTTCTTTTTATCTTTCAAATGCATAATTTGCAAGAAATGTTCACAATTTTTTTTTTATAACAAGATAATTGTTTCTCAGCAGGTAAAAAACCGACCATTTCAACAGTCACTAAGCTACAGTTCGTCCTGCGTCTCCGCTTCAGAGTTCTTTGACGCTGAGGAGCATGATGAGGATCTGAAACCGGCTGAGATCATAGCTGCTGATGAGGTATGTATACTTTGGAATTAATTATTAGGGTTTCGTATAGATCAGGAGGAAAGCGCCCACTAATGCATGCATTTTATAAAGGCAGATTTTTTGATATTACATCACATAAGTGGAGTATAGAAATACCCTTCTGTCAGTCAGCTGGATTTCTTAGCGTTTGGGGTACAGGACTTTAATTGGCCACTGACAGCATCTGTTACAAAGTTATACTGACTGACTAATTTTTGTGTGATTCTCATAATATTCTTTACCGGATGTAGAGGCTACGGATTCACCCTGGTGAGGAATGTGAATACTTATTATTATATACTAAGTATTCACATTCCTCATATTACTTATTATATTGAAATACTTATTTATTTAGACTAAAATTACGGTCATATAAATGAATTGGTCATTATTATGTATCATATAAATGAATTAAAACAAGAATTCAAACGCGGTCATTAACCCAACCAATACCACGTTTTCCAACTAGTGACGAGACAGACATTAACGTAGTGATGCGACGTTCGAAAACGCAACATCGAGTTAGACGAGTATAGTTGGTTATTAAAGCGCACACCTATACAAAGTTTCAGATCACGAATTCGATGGCACGCGCAGATCTAGCACTATTAATGAATACAACTTTAACGCATGACTGACACGACAGGTTACTATATATTTAGTTCATTAAAAAAAAATGAACCTGCCTCTGCGCCAAACACTAAGGAATTTAGTTGGCTGACCAAAGGGTTTCAAGATTTCGTTACTCCACTAATGTGATGTAATATCTAATAATCAGTCTAAAATACTTGCATTTTTTTAGGGCTTCATGGCTTGGACAAGTAGTCACCTAAAAAGGAACCCTTATAGGATCACTCGTGTTTTTGTCGGTCTGTCTGTCACAGTCAATTAACTCTGAATCTCCTCGACCAATTACCCAAGACGGACGCATAACTTAATTTAAAAAAATACTTGAAACCCAAGTTTTGTTTATAATAAAGTGACTACAAATATAGTACTTTATATAGATTACAATTACAATCTAGCCTAAATACTAACGAGTAATTTAATTACATATAGCTTTATTGCTTTAAGGACTTAAATCTAAGAATGTACCGTTTTTATAATTAGTGGAAAAATATTGGTTCTGACCAATTTCAAAGACTAACCAATAACATAAGAGATATTACAGTGCACAAGTGATTTAAAAAATATAGTACAAAAGAGTAAAACATTGGTTTAAAAATAACACGCGTGCGAAACCAGAGACGTATATCTATACTTATATTATAAAGCTAAAGAGTTTGTTTGTTTGTTTAAACGCGATAATGTCAGGAACTACAGGTTCGAATAAAAAAAAAGGAGCAGAGAAGCAATGAAAAATGTTGCAAAACCGCAAAAAAAAAAAATAGGCTTCTAACTAGTCGGTTCCGGCGGCCAATCTCATCAAAGACTAGCCAACTACGCAGGAGAGATTATAGTGCACAAGTGTATGCGCAGACACAAGTGCACTCTCTATTCCCTTACTCTCATAGCCCGATGAAACGTAAATCCGACACGACCGGAGATAATAATAATAAGAAAGCGTTCGACTCGGTGCCCCATTCATGGCTCCTGAGGGTGCTGGAGTTGTATAAAGTGGATGCAACTCTATGCACCTTCCTGAGGTCCTGTATGGGGCGATGGAGAACGGCTCTTGTCTATCCAGGGTGTCACCGCATCCTTGGCAACGGGGAACTGGTAAAGATCGAGCGAGGTATATTTCAGGGTGACAGTCTGAGCCCGTTATGGTTCTGTTTGGCACTGAACCCTCTCAGCACTTTGCTCGTGGGTTCAGGGCTAGGCTATCGGCTGCGAAGAGGGGGTCAAGTTATATCTCATCTCTTTTACATGGACGACTTGAAACTCTTTGCTCCCACCAACACGCAACTAATAACGTTACTAAAGACCATAGAAACCTTTAGTAATGCTATTAGAATGGTGTTTGGTGTGGACAAATGTGCAGTCATGCATGTTAAAAGAGGAAGGATTGTGGAATCTGACGAAATACAACTCTCGAATTCCACACGGCTTGGCTCTCTCTCCCCAACCGAAACCTATAAGTATCTGGGTATGTCGCAGGCTTTAGGTATATCTGAGGATGGTATGAAACAGGCATTGCAGGAGCGCTTCTTTGGCCGCCTGAAAAAAGTGCTGAAAAGCCTTTTATCAGGCGGAAACAAGGTGCGTGCTTGTAATGTTTGGGTCATGCCAGTCCTTATGTACTCCTTCGGCATACTCAGATGGACTCAGACCGAACTTGACACTCTGGATAGAAAAATCCGTTCACTCAAAACTCAAATATCTTTATTTCGTAAAATCAGGTTAATGATTGTTTGAAAACGTCAAATTAATATATACTAAAAAAAATTATAAAATTATGATTGTTTGAAAAAAAAAACAAAATGAGGTTAGGTGGCAGTTCCAAGTGTAAAGCTCATGAGAAGAAGCTGCCAAGAAACTCATGTGCCACTCTTTTAAAATCATCAAGTTTTTCCTAACAAAAAATAAATTTTACTGAATGAACCAGTGTGTTTGGTGAGTGTAATCGTTTATAAATTAAGGATAACTAAATAATAATACTATTAGTAACTCTAAAATGAGTATATATAAACGTATTCAGCAAACACAATACTTCACTTCTTACAAAGTAAATATGTATTACATATAATTTTAAAGTACATTTTAATAGCCTGTGAGAGAAAGCAGTTCAATCCCAAGCGTTTTCGTCTTCCATATAATCAATTATTGAGTAGTAACTTTTCATACACAATTTTTTCTTAATGGTACACCTAAATTTATTACGACTTAATTTTTGAATATCGCTAGGGATTTTATTGTAGAAACGTATACATTGGCCCCGAAATGATTTGTTTACTTTTTGTAACCTTGACGCTGGTACAACAAGTTTATGTTTGTTCGTGTTAATATTATGTATATCACATTTCTTACAGAAACTATCAATATTTTTGTGAACATATATAAGGTTTTCATAGATATACTGACATGCAACAGTCATGATATTGATTTCCTTAAATTTTTCTCTAAGTGAGTGTCTACTACTAAGATCGTAAATTGATCGAATAGCCCTCTTCTGCAGAACGAAAATGGTTTGAATGTCGGCAGCATTCCCCCACAGTAGAATACCGTACGACATTAAACTATGAAAGTAACTAAAATAAACTAATCGCGCTGTTTCAACGTCTGTTAGCTGACGAATTTTTCTAACTGCGTACGCTGCAGAACTGAGTCTATTAGACAATTCACTTATATGTGGGCCCCACGGAAGCTTAGAATCTAGAGTAATTCCTAAAAACTTTGTGGTCTCTACAGGGTTCAACTCATCTTCTTTTATTTTTATAGTGGTTTTTACTGGTTTCACGTTAGGTGTTATAAATCGAATACATTTAGTCTTGCCCTCGTTTAAGAGTAAATTGTTAACATCAAACCAGTTAACCACTTTTGAGATAGCCATATTTACATCTTCAAAGTCTTTTTGCTGGCGTTTTAATTTAAATAAGAGTGATGTATCATCTGCAAACAGGACTATCTCATGATTATTATTTACTAAATATGGTAAGTCGTTTATGTAAATTAAAAACAATAACGGCCCGAGAATAGAACCCTGTGGGCCTCCCATTTTGACCACAGACCCCGGGGAGCGTTTACCATTAACATCAACTTTCTGAATCCTGTTACTCAGATAGGACGTAAGAAGATTCAGAGCTGTGTTTTTAATACCATAATGTTGCAATACCGAATGCACTACTAACCACATACCGAATGCATCATCCGCGCTCGTCAGTAATGAGGTTATATATCCCGCGGAAGTGTGGAGGTCGTGGCTTTTTAAATGCTAAAGCCCTCCACAACCGCGAGATATGCAATCTCAGGGAATATTTCCTTCACGTGGACGCGGGTATGCACCGTGATGTGGTGGCCGTGGACAATGGTCTTACCCCGCTCGGTCTGGGTAAAGAGAACTGGCACAAACCTGTAATACTCTGTACTGATGACCGCAAGGAGGTATGGATGAGTAAGGAACTGCATGGACATTTTTATCGGGCCTTGTATGGGCCCGATGTAGACACAACATCATCCGTGTCCTGGCTACGTTTCGGGGACCTATTTGGGGAAACCGAGGGTTTTGTCTTTGCAATTATGGATGAAGTAATTAAGACGAATAACTACCGGAAATATATAATGAGGGATGGGACGGTTGACATCTGTCGGGCATGCCATCGTCCCGGAGAATCCCTCAGACATATCATTTCCGGTTGTTCTCGTCTTGCTAATAGCGAGTACTTGCATAGACACAACCAAGTAGCCAGAATTGTCCATCAGCAACTTGCTTTAAAGTACAACCTTGTGGAAACAGAGGTACCGTATTACAGGTATGCACCCGACCCAGTTCTCGAAAATGGTCGGGCCACATTGTACTGGGATCGATCTATCATCACTGACAGGACTATTGTCGCCAATAAGCCTGACATAGTGATGGTAGATCGATTAGAGCGCCGCGCAATGATTGTTGACATCACCATCCCACATGATAACAATCTCGTGAAGGCAGAAAAAGATAAAGAAATAAAATATCTGGACTTAGCCCGCGAGATTGTTGACATGTGGGATGTGGATTCAGCGGTCATTGTGCCGATAGTTGTTTCCGCCCATGGACTAATCGCCAAGAGCCTCGACAAACACCTGCAGAGGCTCACGTTAGGTAGCTGGGTCAAGGGCCAGATGCAAAAGGCTGTAATACTTGACACGGCACGCATCGTGAGGCGGTTCCTCTCCCTGGGGCCCTAACCACCGGTACCTTGGTCCCTGTACCCGATGCCGGTGGGACACTATTTTTTATATTTTTAAATTTATATTTTTTGTTATGTATTTAAAAATGTGAAAAATAAGTTAAAGAAATAAATAATGGGAAAAATAATAATAACAAAATGATTTATTCACTTAGGAAGCAAAATACTACACTTGTGAAAAGTCGATTCTACATTTACTGGTAATGCCTGTTCGCAAACAATAGGTAAAGCCCGAGAAAAGAACAGGCAATAAAAACTCGTGGCCACTCTTTTCAAATTGCCAATGTTTACAATGTTTCTCTGTTTATAAACTGTATATGCAGGTAAGGTGCTGCCACCATTATATTATACACCATATTAGAGTACTGATGCAAAAGAGAGAGATTGGACGCAGCACCGACGGCTTAACGTGTCTCCAACAAATGTAAAAAACGGCCACCCATCTATGAACCGATAGTGGCAACGTTATTAATCTCGCAGATAACTCGATCTGGTCTGTCGCCATTGAGTTAGCGACCCGGTGACATATCTATACTAATATTATAAAGCGGAAGAGTTTGTTTGTTTGTTTGGTTAAAACGCGCTAATCTCAGGAACTACTGGTCCGATTTGAAAAATTCTTTTTTTGTTGGATAGCCCATTTATCGAGGAAGGCTATAGGTTATATAACATCGCGCTATGACTAATAGGGGCGGAGTAGCGACGTAAAATGTTGCAAAAACGGGGAAAATTTACGCATACGAAGTTGCGCGGGACAGCTAGTTATCTATACAAATAAATAAAATTGAAGTACAATAGTTTTTTGAAAGTATATGTGGATCGCATGACCCAGCATTGCTCGGTTTTTTTTTTAAATGGAAGGTTCCATTTAAAAAAAAAACGAAAAATAAGTTAAAATCTAGATCGATTTATCACCACTAAAACCCCCTGCATACTAAATTTCTTTAAAATGGCTGGGGTCGTTGCCGAGGTTCAGATTATATATATAGGTATATAAATTAAGAATAATAAGAATTGCTCGTTTAAGTTAACAAAAACACAATTTTTAACTTTTTTTACTGTCTGTCTGTCCGTCTGTCTATTTGTTCCGGCTTATCTCGGACGACTGGATGAATTTTGACAGCACTTTCACTATCAGACAGCTGATGAGGTAAGAAGTAACTTAGGCTACATTTTATCATCACCCTAACATCTATAAGGGATGCAGCAGCACTGCAACTTAACTTCACGCGGGCGAAGTCTCGGGCTTAGCTAGTGTAAAATAATAGAGATACCAGAGTCTGATGAAACATTTTAATTTAGAGATGTCAACATAAGGTTACGATAAGTAGGTCCTAGACCTACTAGGATGAACAATTCTTGATCGTTGCATGTTTTTGTTGAATTAGTTTAATTTTACATAACGGTTCATTTTAAATTTCTGCTGCAATAAAATTAAGTATCGTCACTGGTCGAAAAAGTATCAAAACTCATAATCGTAGTAGAAGCCACTGTCAGTTATCATTTCCATTTAATTTTCAATTTATTTTCATGAGATTCTGGTACACCAATATCCAATGTTTTGTTGTCAGGCAGGAGTGATTGAGCTGGACGGCGATTCCTCATCAGAGGCAGGCTCCCTCAGCAGTGAGGAAGGGTCAGCGAGCTCCGACAACTCTGATGGTGCGAGTGAGTTCATTATTTCAATGGACCCTTTACTATCCTCTATTACATATAATTTCTAAAGCCCGGTTCCCACCGCGAAAGGATAATAAGCAGGAAATACATTTGTGCTTTATTCGCGGCGTTCGTTGCATTTTTACCTTTTTTGTAATAAACTTCAAAATGTACCTAATTTCTTCGTCATACACGTTCATTTTGCTTGCTTGAAAAACAATTAAAAATTTCGGGAACTCGTTTTCATTTATTTATTGCATCTTCAGAATGTCAACATTTAATGTTCTTAAAACATTCAGTACAACCAAAGAGGGTGATTACAAACAATACATTCAAAATACAAAAATACATTTGCCCCTACCTATAATTCAAAAGTAGACTACCCTAGAAATATAATAACTAACCGCAGCCTTTTTGGTGTGTGGATAATAATTTTCCAACGGCAATGTAAAGTTTGTCATGTTTTAAATCCCTTTTTTTCACTAACGTACCACTTTATAAAGTTCTCGTATATATAAAGTTGGGCGCCTCTTCAAAACGAAGCTGACATTACAATTCCAGCCACTCATTCATTTTTTGAACAACTTTACTAATAGTTTTGATAATTTCAGTAATTTTTCTAGGGATCCCTACCTAAGACTATGACGTCATATTCAAAAAATCAGATGGGAACTACCGATTTTACCATCTTTACTATTTGTTGTTGGAAACACAACTATGCAGTTTATTTTTGCGAGTTTAAAGAAGTCATAGAAGTCTTAATGTGTTCGTTCCGCTCTTGGTGGAAGCCGGGCTTTAAAGCATAGTATAGTTCTATCTCAGAACAAAAATATACGATTGCCGTAAAATCGTAACATGTGGAAGATAGATTGGATGTTCTCAGGTGCCTGTAGTGTCTCGGTGCCAGATTTGATAAACGGCTTAGGAACAGTACCTACCCCCGGAGACCCCGTCGGGCTGGTCTCGTGACTCTAACACGCGGCGTTGTTACAGTAGGATCAGCAGAGCAAGTGACGCTGCGCGCGGTGGAGCCCCCGTCGGGCTGGTCTCGTGACTCTAACACGCGGCGTTGTTACAGTAGGATCAGCAGAGCAAGTGACGCTGCGCGCGGTGGAGCCCCCGTCGGGCTGGTCTCGTGACTCTAACACGCGGCGTTGTTACAGTAGGATCAGCAGAGCAAGTGACGCTGCGCGCGGTGGAGCCCCCGTCGGGCTGGTCTCGTGACTCTAACACGCGGCGTTGTTACAGTAGGATCAGCAGAGCAAGTGACGCTGCGCGCGGTGGAGCCCCCGTCGGGCTGGTCTCGTGACTCTAACACGCGGCGTTGTTACAGTAGGATCAGCAGAGCAAGTGACGCTGCGCGCGGTGGAGCCCCCGTCGGGCTGGTCTCGTGACTCTAACACGCGGCGTTGTTACAGTAGGATCAGCAGAGCAAGTGACGCTGCGCGCGGTGGAGCCCCCGTCGGGCTGGTCTCGTGACTCTAACACGCGGCGTTGTTACAGTAGGATCAGCAGAGCAAGTGACGCTGCGCGCGGTGGAGCCCCCGTCGGGCTGGTCTCGTGACTCTAACACGCGGCGTTGTTACAGTAGGATCAGCAGAGCAAGTGACGCTGCGCGCGGTGGAGCCCCCGTCGGGCTGGTCTCGTGACTCTAACACGCGGCGTTGTTACAGTA
This sequence comes from Herminia tarsipennalis, assembly GCA_945859575.2. Taxonomy (NCBI): domain Eukaryota; kingdom Metazoa; phylum Arthropoda; class Insecta; order Lepidoptera; family Erebidae; genus Herminia; species Herminia tarsipennalis. The sequence goes on along the minus strand of OX243849.2, from coordinate 4,069,946 downwards.
GGATCAGCAGAGCAAGTGACGCTGCGCGCGGTGGAGCCCCCGTCGGGCTGGTCTCGTGACTCTAACACGCGGCGTTGTTACAGTAGGATCAGCAGAGCAAGTGACGCTGCGCGCGGTGGAGCCCCCGTCGGGCTGGTCTCGTGACTCTAACACGCGGCGTTGTTACAGTAGGATCAGCAGAGCAAGTGACGCTGCGCGCGGTGGAGCCCCCGTCGGGCTGGTCTCGTGACTCTAACACGCGGCGTTGTTACAGTAGGATCAGCAGAGCAAGTGACGCTGCGCGCGGTGGAGCCCCCGTCGGGCTGGTCTCGTGACTCTAACACGCGGCGTTGTTACAGTAGGATCAGCAGAGCAAGTGACGCTGCGCGCGGTGGAGCCCCCGTCGGGCTGGTCTCGTGACTCTAACACGCGGCGTTGTTACAGTAGGATCAGCAGAGCAAGTGACGCTGCGCGCGGTGGAGCCCCCGTCGGGCTGGTCTCGTGACTCTAACACGCGGCGTTGTTACAGTAGGATCAGCAGAGCAAGTGACGCTGCGCGCGGTGGAGCCCCCGTCGGGCTGGTCGCGGCGCACGCGGCTGCCGGCCCCGCGCCCGACGCCCGGCGGCCCGTCGCTCTGGAACCTGCTCTACAAGAACATCGGGAAGGATCTCTCGCAGATCTCCATGCCCGTCACTATCAATGAGCCACTCAATATGCTACAGGTAAGGGGAAGTTTTTAGAGATTGTAAAAGTAAAACGCTCTTTATTTCATGTGCCATAGGAGTCAAAATTCGAGAAAATTTGTAACGTCATTTATTTTTATTATAGTTTACTGATAGGGTGTTCAGTCTTGAGGTTGCAAAATAAAACTCACGTGTGATGTATAAGTAAAAGGTGAAAGAGGTATATTAAATAAAAGTGGCACGTTATATTTACAAAATAAGGTTCGCAAGTTGTATTGCATGTAGCAAGTCAGTGCATCGCGACCGACCAATCACGACGACTGCGGTGCATTCTCGGCGCCATATATAAACGTGTGGCACAGCGCGCGGCTTAGTGCATAAATAGTTATTGCGTTGGGATGTCGTCTTTTTCAGCACGCGCGCTACGGTGTCGGCGTCGCGATGTCGGGCGCTATCGGCGGCTTGGCATGTAGGACGCCACATCACTCCCCCTCAAGCGAAGCGTACGTTGTGTTTCACCGTGCGGCCGGATCTTGTGACGTAGGCGCTGCTCGGTGAAGACGATGACGTTGCGTTGTCGCTAGGGGTCATGATCGAAGATGCAGTGTCGCTCGATGCGTGGATCCGTGGCACTGCGCCGCATGATGCTGTGCTCGATGATCTAGTGGGTGAAGCTGTGTCGCTCGGTGCGTGGATCGGTAGCGCTGCGCCGCTCGGTGCTGTGTTGCAGATATAGGCCGGCTTTAATCTGTCGACAGAAATAACAGCGGTGCGAAGCGGTAACCGCAGTGTAAAGTGTTTCCCGTCTGGGCTGCGCTGTAAAACTTCGTACGGGCCATCATATGGAGGTGTGAGAGGTTTGCGTACGGTATCGTTGCGCACAAACACATGTGAGCAGGTAGCGAGATCCTTGTAGACGAAAGTGTTCATCGTTGATGCTCGAGCTCTCGGAGAAGGTGTTAGTGACGTCATCGTTTCGGTCAGCTGACGGACGAAATCCGCGTCTTCAATGTTCGACGTTGTAGGTACGAAGAAATCAGACGGAATGCGAAGAGTCGAGCCGTATGTCATTAATGCCGGGCTGACAGATGAGTCGTCACGTAGTGCATTTCTAAGCCCTAGTAGTACCGTAGGAAGTTCGTTGACCCACCTCCCGTCGTTCGTTCTCGCCATCAGTGCCGCTTTGAGGGAACGATGCCATCGCTCGATTTGTCCGTTCGCTTGGGGATGAAAAGCCGTAGTCCGTATTCGAGTTACGCCGAGTTTCTTCATGAGTGAGGTAAACAGTGACGACTCGAATTGTCTCCCTTGGTCCGTAGTAATCTGCAGAGGACAGCCGAATCGTGCTATCCACCCGTCGTACACAGCCTTCGCGACGGTCTCAGCTGTGACGTCACGTGTGGGAATTGCTTCAGGCCATTTGGTACAGCGATCTATCATCGTCACGAGGTATCTATAATCTTCCGATGGAGGTAAGGGCCCGACTATATCGACGTGCACATGTTCGAAACGCGACGACCGTTGAAACTCGCCGAGTGGACTCACGACGTGTCGTTGAACTTTAGCGCGTTGACAGCTGATACATGATTTCGCCCAAGTACCTACGTCCTTGTTGATCGACGGCCAGAAGAACTTTGTAGTCATAATTCTTCGCGATAGTCGTACTCCCGGGTGACTAAGTTCGTGCTGCGCTTTGAAAGCTGGGACGCGATACGGCGGTGGTAGGTATGGACGAGCGTTCGCTGTTGATGTTTCGCACCATATCGGTCGTTGAACTCCCGGTAGGTTGACGCGCGTAAACTTGAGATTCGGATTTTTCATAGATTCGCGTAGTTCGGAGTCCTCTTGTACCTCCGCGAGTCTATTATAGTCGACGGTTGCGTTGAGTACTTCGACTTCAGCGATACGTGACAACGCGTCAGCTGCTTCGTTCTTATCACCGTGAATGTACTTGATGTTAGTGCAAAATTGACTGATGAAGTGTAGTTGTCGCTCTCGTCTTGGTGTGTCGCTGCTACTCGGCGTTCTTGTTAGCGCGTACGTCAGTGGCTTGTGGTCGGTACATATTGTGAGGTCATTGCCCTCTACGAGTCGGCGTAAGCTCTTAACAGCTGTATACATTGCTAATAATTCGCGATCGTATACACTGTACTTACGTTGCGTCTCGCTCATCGTTTTGGAGTAGAAAGCGAGTGGTTTCCACGTATTGTCGATCTTCTGTTGTAGAACGGCACCAATACTGCTGTCAGATGCGTCGGTGAGAAGACATAGTGGAGCGTTAGGTATGGGATGCGATAAGACGGTGGCCTCGAGTATGCTTTGTCGGCATTGCTCAAAGGCTTGTTCGGCTTCGGGTGTCCATAATATTGGTGATTTATCGTTTTTCTTACTATTGTGTAGGTATTTGTTTAACAGATGTTGATGTTCGGCTTGGTGGGGTAGGCAGCTACGGTAGAAGTTTATCATACCTAGGAATCTTCTTAATTCTTGAACTGTGCTTGGTTTTGGAAACTTGAGTATGGCTTGTATGCGATCTTCAGTGGGTTTGATACCGGCCGATGAAACTTCGTAGCCGAGGAATTGTATCTTGTCCTTGCCGAACTCACACTTGTCGACGTTAAGTGAGACACCGTAGTTGTTCAGTCGTTCGAGTACCTGATGTAAGTGACGCTCGTGTTCCTCTTCTGTTTTCGAGTGGACCAACACGTCGTCGACGAAACAGAATACATTGTCGTCGAGTCCTCGCAGTACTTCATGCATAAAACGTTGAAATGTCTGACCTGAGTTACGAAGACCGAATGTCATGCAGTTAAACTGAAAGAGGCCAAATGGGGTTATTATGGCCGTCTTCGCAGCATCTTCATTCTCCATTGGTATCCAAAAGTACGCCATTTTTAAATCGATTTTTGAAAATATTTTCTTTCCGTGCAGTTGGTACGTGAAATCTTGAATTCGCGGAATGGGGTACCGATCGGGGGTTGTCACGGCGTTGAGACGGCGATAGTCGCCGCATACGCGAAGTGAACCGTCCTTCTTCTTAACGACGTGTAGTGGACTAGCCCATGGACTATTCGACGGCTTGCAGATACCCATCTCCATCATCTTCTCGAACTCTAACTTCGCTGCTTTGTACTTATCTGGTGGCAGGGGGCGTGGCCTCGAGTAGATCGGTTGTCCTGTTGTCTCGATGCGATGTGTTACTTCGTGTTTCGTCGGTACTTTGAGTGACATGGGTCGCAGAACGTCTGGGTATTGTTTCAGCAGGTCGTGATAGGCGTGGTTGCGGTTGATGACGTAAACGGCTTCGGTACTTTGCACTGTGATGGTGTTTACACTGAGGTCGGTGATGCGGTCGATGAGTTTGCGGTGATGTAAATCGACTAGCAATTCGTGCCTCGCTAGAAAATCTGCGCCTAGAATTGATGTTTTCACCTCAGCGACCGTGAACGTCCACTTGTAGGCTCTACGTAAACCCAGGTTGAGCTCGAGTGTACGCTCTCCGTAGGTACGTATCTCCGTTCCGTTTGCGGCGAACAATCTGTAGGTATTTTCTGTCGGCTTCGTGGGTTTCTTATTTCTAGCGGCTAACACAGATATGTCGGCTCCGGTATCGACGAGAAACTTCTCTCTGCTGTTAACATCGACGACACATAGGCGGTAACTTGGTTTGTTAACATCGACGCCCGCCAACGTGGATGAACGTTCTAGTTTTCCGACTTCTGCTTCTGTTTAGCACACGGCGGTTCACATTTTCGGGCTTCGTCACCAAATTGAAAATGATAATAACATACCCAATCTGGATCTCCGGGCTTACGGTTCGTGTAGGCACGTACTCGCGAGTTCGACCGCGATCGATTTTGGCGGTAACGGGAATGATGCGTCGAATTTTGTTGTCTCGTGCGAAGTTCGGCGATTTCTAGCGATAATTTCTCGATCTGTTTAGATAGTAGGTCAAACTGCAGGTTTTCGTTTGGTACGTGTTTTCTTTCGAGCGTATGCGCGGAGTTTAACGATGTTGATGGCGACGGACACGTGGGACGCACGGCGACCGCGGCAACCGTCGCAGGTTCGAAGTGTTCCACCATTTTGTCAGCCATCGCAGCTAGGCCTTCGAGCGACGATTCGGTGTTCACGGCGAGCACGGCGCGCACTTGCGTAGGTAATTGATTGAGCCACATTACCTTTAACGCCTCTTGGGTCAGCAATTTCCCGCCTAAATCAGTCATCTTGCGCAGTAACTGGCTAGGCTTCATGTCGCCGAGTTCTAAGCCGCTGAGCAGCTTCTGCAACTGGCGATGGTCGGACTCTTGAAACGTGGAAATCAGCCTATTTTTCAGTGTAGCGTATTTGTTGCTCGCGGGCGGGCTCAGCACGATGTCGGCGATCTGCTCCAGGTCGTTGCAGCCGAGCAACGGGACGACGAGATTGAACTTCTGATCTTCTCCAATTCTGCTAGCCGCAACGGCGGCTTCAAACTGCGCGAACCATAGGCGTGGGTTTTGGCGCCAAAATGGCGGCAGACGCGCAGGCAGCGAGATTGTGGCGACGTCACACGTAACGGTCGTTACCTGTTCTTTCACGTCTTCTACTTCTTGTGGGCTGGTTTCCTCTGTAGACATCTTGGAGTTGCTCCTTGATCACGTCGGGGTCACCAATTTACTGATAGGGTGTTCAGTCTTGAGGTTGCAAAATAAAACTCACGTGTGATGTATAAGTAAAAGGTGAAAGAGGTATATTAAATAAAAGTGGCACGTTATATTTACAAAATAAGGTTCGCAAGTTGTATTGCATGTAGCAAGTCAGTGCATCGCGACCGACCAATCACGACGACTGCGGTGCATTCTCGGCGCCATATATAAACGTGTGGCACAGCGCGCGGCTTAGTGCATAAATAGTTATTGCGTTGGGATGTCGTCTTTTTCAGCACGCGCGCTACGGTGTCGGCGTCGCGATGTCGGGCGCTATCGGCGGCTTGGCATGTAGGACGCCACAATAGTTATCATTTCAAATACTGTTTTTCTTTCCTTTTTTCTATAATCAGTCGCTGTCATATTTCTGGGGATTTCTAAGGAACCTTTTTTTTATATATTATTGCGAATAAATTTCAAAACAAGTAACCACTATTCGATCTTTAGTTTAGGACCCGCGTGTGTCCAGATCTGTGCGCCCAGTGGTAGTTTGTTTTACGTTAACGCGATCGACACGTTTCAGAGGTTTGGGGCTCTGATTGGGCTGCTCCAAGCTTTTAACTAATCAGATAGCCAAAACGGTAAACGTTTTAATCACGTTAACGTAAAAACAACTCAAACTCTAGGCACCGTTCTGTTAGAATTCGACATTGGAGGATTATGAATTATTAAAAACTAATGCGTTAAATTGTAAAAAATCTTGTTACGTGTGTCTTTTTTAAGAATAGTTCCAAGATATTTATGTACCTCCACAGCGTCTATGCGAGGAGTTGGAGTACTCGGAGCTGCTGGACCTGGCGGCGGAGTGCCCGGGCGCGGTGGAGCGCATGTCGCTGATCGCGGCGTTCGCGGTGAGCGCGTACTCCGCCACCGCGCACCGCGCCGCCAGCAAGCCCTTCAACCCGCTGCTGGCCGAGACCTACGAGTGCGTGCGCGACGATAAGGGCTTCCGCTTCATTGCCGAGCAGGTCAGTGGCACGTGGCTTTCTTACTTTAGTAATTGCCATAAAAAAAAGGTTTTTTTTGTTTTACTTTTATTTTTATGTGTGTTATAATCCCCACAGATCCCACCTCGTTAATAGCAAATAGGTTTACTTATTTATATCTAACTGACCTGCGTAGGTCAGCTAGATATCAACTAAGAAAATATTTGTAAATGTGTGCTAAATGGTAATAAAAAAAAAAACTATTGTATTCTAACTTTGTCTCCGTCAATTTTCCCGGTTTTCCAACTTTTTTCATAGTGTGATGTTATATAGCCTACAACCTTCCACGATAAATTGGCTAGCCAACACTTAAATATTTTTTCAGTTCGAACTAATAATTTATGACATTATCGCGTTCAACCAAACAAACTTTTCAGCTTTAAAATATTGGTCTAGCGTTGGACGGTCTGACTACAATGCGATCAAATATTGTTTCATGTGTCTATTTTTACGGACGAGAATATTTTTTCTTATGATTAAGCAAGGTTGAGCCGTTTTCTCCCTTTTGCCATTCGGTTAGCGCTGTGATTTTTATTACAAAACGGATTTTTAAGGTCCAGTATTAGAGTTCTGAAGTGTGCAAAAAATAGAGAATATATAATATCATGTCTATCTATATGTATTCTTGTAAAAATATGTATTCCAAATGTCAATTTCGGTATCATTTAAACCGCACGGATAGTGTCACAGATTATATACTTATACTGGTAGGTGGTGTAATAAGCAAGTGCTCACCTCGCTAAAATATATCGTGGACTTAATTCCGAGAGTGACAACTTACGAGTACTACTGCTGCTTTATATCATGTCTTCATAGATGATGCCCCCGATATACTTTCTTAGTATGAGAGTTGCCATATCAAACAACAGGGAGAAAAGCATTAATAATAAGTGTTTCTTATTTCAATTTTAAGTCGCTCTACCAAGCTCTAACAAGTACTTATGTTAAACATTGACTTGCCAAAAAGCAATGACTTAAAGCACAAGTAAAGGAAAAAATGAAAACCATTAAACTGTAGTTACATCATAAGAAAAAAACAAATTGTAATGGTACCCTCGAAGTGCGAGATCGACTTGCATTAAACTGTTATTTTTTAATTTAATTTTATGATTATTTTTAACTAATATCGTTGAATAAGGAATAAAATAACCTTTAGTGTCATTAAAAACATTAAATTGTAATAAAATGTAGCCTAAATATGTGTTACCGTAATTTGTAGTTGTTACCGTAACATATTAGCACAATATGCAAGAAAAAGACACTCATTATATTGGTCAACCCCAGGTCTCCCACCACCCGCCAATATCGGCGTGTCACGCGGAGTCGTCCCGCTGGTGCTTCTGGCAGGAGGCGCGCATCAAGACCAAGTTCTGGGGCAAGTCCATGGAGTTCCAGCCCGCCGGCCGCGTGCACGTGCGCCTCATGGCTACGGGAGACCATTACAGTTGGAATAAGGTAAGGGGAGACAGCGTACACAAATTCTATTGTCTTCAAACAAAAAATTGGATAAACTTAAGAGCCATTTCGCAAATTTTACATAATTGTATGGAATGACGTTTGTGCATCGTAAATTATTGAAATTCGGAATGATGATAATTGTGTTTTTAGGTCTGAATAAATGAAATATTGATAAATAAAATAGCATAATTTCGTTAATTGAAGATCAAAGCGTATTTTGTAATTTAAATTTATTTGTAAGTAAGTTTTATTAAATACAAAAATCATTGTAAAATGGAGACATTTTTCGCAATTTAATGTGATGAATTTTAAAAATGTGTTACATTATGTGTTAACAAATGTATGTATCTGATGTTTTTGTATTTTTTTACAGTCTATTTAAGGAGGTTCGATGAAAGAATTAGCTATTTGAAAATATACGTGTATAGCACACGTCGTTTCCTTAAAACAGGTTTTGGGAAATTTATCACTACAAAATAAACAAAACAGTATTTGTAAATGTAGTACATTAATTGTAGATTGGATAAGATTGGTCTATTATTAACATGTATTCGTGAGTGTAAAAGTATGTCATAACAGGGTAAATTATGCGCTTGAAAATGCAGATTACTGACATGTAAATGCGAAATGTCTCTTAATAAAGTTTATACAACGTGTAACAGAAATGTGTGGTCAAATTTCAGCTGCGGACGCAACGATACGCTCCATACAAGTTGGTATGGAATACACAATTAAGACATTTATTTTAAGGACTATGAATTCTTGAAAACAATATGTAGTCATCTTCACCATTTTGCCAACAACTTGTCTCGAGATTTCCATACTTAATTATTATCGAGATATTTTGTAGATATGAAATGGATATCCGGTAACAATCCGGTATCCGGCCTTATCTATCCAGTCGGATACCGGATTTAATAAAAATACAAAATTTATGATTTAGTTCACTACTTTATTAAATATAAACACATATTTAATTTTACAACTTAGAAAATTAGTCCTCGTACTGCATTAAGGCCAAATTATTGTGAATATTCTGCACTGAAAAGTAATACACAGAAATATAATGAAGAGTACAATAATTTATTAAAGTATAAATGGTGACCTTTAGTACAAACAGTACTGTCTACCTTTTGTGCGACTGAACACGTTAGGGTAGTCTCCTAAGATAGCCTCTTGCCTAGTTTGGGAATCAGTATTAGTACATATTGAAATAAAAATATTTTTTTATTTATTTTAAATAAACGATTTTGCTTTAACAATTCTTTATAGATAAGGCCAGTTTTAGAAAAAGTATTTTGTGTACACACTGCATACATGCAGGCTGCTGAAAGATAAATTTTGCCAAACTTTAATAAATTTGTATATTGTGTACCCTGTGTGCCCACTAAATAGAAGCTTTACAATTGCGAGCAATTTGCCTTTAGATAAAAATCAATCTTATATTCAAATGACTATGTTCGGCCGGATGGATATGCCCGGCTAAAAGCTTGATCGAATATTCGGTATCCGGGCAAACAGCTATCCGCTTCATCTCTAATATTTTGTAGCGGACTCGTTAGAGTTTTTTTTACACGGACAAATAGAAATATGGTTACAATGCCCAACTCGCGAGCATCAAAGGGTAGAAAAATTTGAGGTCTAGTAACATAGTCCAGATAGGTCGTTCGATTCCGGCCCCGGTTTGGCTACGGAAGTCTCGGGTTCGATTCCTGGGTCTGGACTTCAAATTTTTCTATCTTTCAAAAATGCAATTATTGTATGGTTAAAATAGTAGTTGGCTAAAATCAAGGGAACGGAGTCCCAAACTTGTTGAAACGAATACATCATTGCATTTTTGAAATACTACAATAATTGTATTTGTAAAGTAATTGGCAAGAAATGCCTATAAAAATTACTTCAATTGTTGAAACGAGTTTATCTTCATACATTTTTAAGCGTACACTTATATTTTATAGGTAACGACTTGCGTCCACAATCTGTTCGGCGGTCAGCGATGGGTGGACCAGTATGGCGATATGCATATAACGTGCCACGGGACTGAAATCACTTGTAAACTTAACTTTATTAAGGTAAACATCTAAATTATTTCTTTCAGTATTTGATGAATTAACTGTACTGTCTACTAACGGCCGGTTTCAATCACTTATTAACCGTTAACTGTCTGTTAAAATCAAAATACCAAGGGTTATTTTTCAGGAGGGTTTCTGTAATTTGGGGGGGGGGGGAGGATTATGGCTGACTAAACACCGGCCAAATGTGTGTCGTTACTTTTTTTACTTCAATTTTGTCTTGTGATGGTCTAAGATCCCGCTCTATGTGGTGCGACCCTCATTCTTTTTTTAGTCAAAATTTTTAAACATTTAAATATATAATATTACCTTAAATTTGAACATTTTAAGATATTTTGATCACAAAAAATTTGGTCCAGGTTATTTTTACCCGACTGCGTAAGGAGGGTTATGTGTTTTAATAAATAAAGTATAACCATTTTTTTTTAAATTCAACACACACAATTGACAATTGTGTCCCCGCTGCATATATGTATGTAGTTGAGGACACAGTTTTAAGGACTAACTAAGAAATCTTCTTAAATATAAAAATCTTGTGTCACGGTGTTTGTGTTCGAACTTAACGGCGCGACCGATTTTAATGAATGTTTTTTTGTATATTTAGTAGGTATGAAAATAGGTTGTAATTTTTTTTTAATTTAGTATTTGAATGTCAAATCAATCAATAACAATAAATTATTTTACACTTACCAAGTAATAATATGCCTTTAAATGATCTCAAAACTACATATTTGTGCATAATTTAATATGTTTTAGTATTTATAATCATCAAAATAAATACTTGAAAGTGAATGATTTGAAAACAGAATATAATGACGTCACAATGTTAAATTGCATACAAATGTCTACAGAACGAAACGTTTTGACATTTTATAAAAAAGATACCGATTTGACTTGACATTCAAATACCCAATTACGAAGGAAAATTGACGCAGTCGAAGTTTCGAGGGTCGTCTAGTTTAACAATATTTTAGCATCGATAAGTTGATATAAACATGTATATGCTCGCCCCAGGCCAGCTCGTGGTCCAGCAGCCGCCACGAGGTGCGCGGCGCCGTGAGCGCGGCGGGTGGCGCGCGCCTGCGCCTGCAGGGTCGCTGGTCCGAGGCGCTGCACGCCGGAGACCCGCCCGCCGCGCGCTGTCTGTGGAGACCCGGTCAGGCTACTGCATCACCCCCTTGACGTACACACCTGGACCGCGCCATACCTTCCTCTTCTTCTTTGACTTTATGGCAATCTAGCCGTTTTAACGACTAATTTCTGCCAGTGTCAAGTATTTATGCACTTATTACATGCACGTAGTCTCGTTCTATGTCAATTATCACGTATTCAAATCATTTTTTACAAGTTAAACTCGGAGCTGTAAAAATAATGGCCGGTCAGTTTGCCGCCATTTTACAACTTCGCTCCAACCCTATCTATTAAAAAATAAATATTGACTGCACTTTGACAGTTATTGTCCACAAAGTAGCGTTGTCAATTTCTAGAGTCATAATTCAATTGGTCAATTTTATGAGGTTATGACGCAGTCCAGGTTTATACGTCAATGGTTACCCCTTAGAATATCTGTTGTGCCCCCGCAGCCAATGTTTTAAGTAAAAAGGTGTAAATAGGTTGCAAGAGCTCAGAAAGCGCCACCTTAAATTAGAATACAATTGACTTCTTTTTATATGTCAGTGTGACATCGCGAGCGTCGACAGATGAAAGCAACGGATTTTTCTATTTTTCTCTCGTGACAATTAAATCATGCTTTCCTGCTTCTACGACTTTTTATAAGTATTACATTGCAATATTTAAATTAATGATAAACTTTCGCGATTTATACACATTATTAAAATTTATATATTACGGGTCTTAATCGCGTGAATAATGTCCAATCTACACGTGACCACGGCCGTTACAATACGATCGAAACGTCGGCCAATAAACACGGTATTTTACCTTAAATTATTCACGCGATTAAGACCCGTAATTTGTATATTTTCAATATTTAAATTATCTGAATTTGCCGTTTTTGAAGATCGAATGTTGTTTATGTACACCTTTTTACTTAAAACAGTATTGCCCATAGAGGTTATTACAACCTACAGGTTGTGAATAGCAACCTATGACGTCATAAGTTCCTATCGTCAAATCATTACTTTTTTTTTAATTAATAAACATGTTAAATTGTCAAAGAATACTCATTATCAGAGCATTTTAAGATCTACTTTTACCTGATTAGTATAAAATAATTAACTTTTATTTTAGTCAGTACAGTGTAAAATAAGATCCTTTCGCTGTTTGTACGCTTAGATCTTGTAAACTGCGCAACAGATTTTGATACGGGTTACACTTTGTGGTGATTTATATGAATATCTATGCTAATATTATAAAGCTGAAGAGTTTGTTTGAACGCGGTATTCTCAAGAACTATTGATCCGAATTGAAAAATTCTTTCACTGTTGGATAGGCCATTTATCGAGGAAGGCTATAGGTCATATTACATTACGCTACGATCAATAGCAGCGTAGCGGCAATGAAAAATGCAGCAAAAACGGGGAAAAATTACGCAGACGAAGTTGCGCGGGACAGCTAGTATTTCTTATAATGCATATAATTTATGCATATTATGTATATAAATAGGGGAGAAAACTATGTGCAAAGTCGGGATGGGCCACTAATGTATACAGGGTGTCCCACGGCTATCCACACGGAGAGACAGTATATAATAGGAAGAATATTTTACTAAAAGAAGACTTCATTTTGATTTTAAAAACAATTCGAACTATTTTCAAAGATCTTCTCTCCTCTTCTTCAGTCTAGACTGAAAAAAGACAACCTGTATTTTTACGATACAGATCGAAAGGGCCAATCAATAAAATTACTTTTTTTTTTTAATTACATGATATAAGTTTTGTAAGGGGTCATTCATTAATTACGTAATGATGTCCGTACATCATTACGTAATTTAGACTATTTTTGTCCCACTCTCCCTAGCTATGAGTATATAAGATCCTACCCCCTTCCTTCCCTCTTCATATGTAATTTTCTATCTCGCTTTTCAGAATAATATTTTTTCCGTACAATCTCAGTCTATCGATCGTACATCAATAACGAGCCAAAAATTTCGTACGAATTCGGAAAGAATGAACTATAATTATTATTTACTAGCGGACGCCTCGCGGTTTCACCCGCGTTTTTCCCGTTCCGCTGGGAACACAGGGATAAAAATAGCCTATGTCACCCGGGGTTTAGTGTAGCTTCACAACGATGAAAGAATTTTTCAAATCCGTCCAGTAGTTTCGGAGCCTATTCAATACAGACAAACAATGAAAACTTTTCTCTTTATAATATTAGTATTTATAATAAATGTATGAAAAAATGGCTTTCACCCCCTCCCCTTCCCTCCCAAGATAAGGGGGCATTCAGAGATTTCTTTAATCCCCTCTCTTCGGGACCCTTATGTAATTAATGAATGGTCAATAACATGATGTTGTATACAGGTGCAATGCCGCCCGAACATGAACTATACTACGGGTTCACTCGTTTCGCGATGGAGCTGAATGAGATGGAACCAAACATGCGAGATAAACTACCACATACAGACACACGGCTCAGGTATGTTATCTTTATTTCTATATGAATCTAATGCCTTTAAACGAGCTATTCTTATATATAATCTGAACGGCTCTAACGATTTTAATGAAATTTAGTATGCAGGGGTTTTCGGGAGCGATATATCGATTTAGCTAGGTTCATCCAGGTACTATTATAAATATGAAAATTTGGATGGATAGATGTTTGTTATTCAATCACGTCAGATCGGCGGAACGTATCTAGATGAAATTTAGCACAGATATAGATCTGGAAATTTTATCCCGGAATAATGTGGTTTCCGTGGGATAGATGTTACTGAAACACAATGACGTGTTCACAACACTATTTCATGGAAGAATAACGGAAACTGTAATAAAAAAAAAGACTTAAAATTAAAAAAGTAAGGGTTGCTACACACAAGCTACGTGCTTTGTTGTTCGGCAGTATGTGCTGAACAACAAAGCGAGCAGTTACTACACATGTTAGTCATTAGTAACAAGTACCAATCGGGTAGTTCATTTGGGTCGGCACATCATTCAGCGTAATATTTGTTAATGATGAACGACAAAGCCGACCCGAAGCAATTACTGTATGTACGACAAAGCCGAGCGTCTTTTTTTTCCTAAATATTCATCTACCCGCTCGGGTATGCCGGTTAATGCCGACCCGATCATTACATGCAGCAACTCTTGTGTCTCATTCGCACGAACGGTTTTTTAGGGTTCCGTAGCCAAAATGGCAAAACGGAACCCTTATAGTTTCGCCATGTCCGTCCGTCCGTACCTTTGCTCAGAGACTGTTAGTGCTAGAAGACTGTAATTTTGCATGGATACACCATATTACTTACGCCGTCAAAGTGAAAGTATAAAAACTTGAAGAAAAAAAATATCTTAGCGTACCTCCCCTAAATGGGGGTGAAGTGAGGTTTTTTTTCTTACCCATCGTGTGTGGTATCATTAGATAGGTCTTTTAAAAACGTTTAGGCGTTGGAAAAACGAGTTTTAGTTTTAGGGATCCGTTTGTAAAATATTAAGAAGAAAACTCACTTCTTAAACCATATTATTCGGATGGGGGGGGGGAAAGTACAACGCTGCGCGATAAAAATATCTCGCGTTTTAAAATCGGTGCCGTGTGAACATGTAGTTGGGAATGCATTTGTTCTACTTGAGCGTTTTTTTAACTCGCGTTATAAAATCGCTGGTGTGAATGAGGCCTTCAAGTGAATACTCCATATAAAATATGTTGTAACATTGACCAACATCCCAACGATTGTTCTCCAGGCCAGACCAGCGAGCTCTAGAAGAAGGCGACGTAGAAACGGCGGAACAGTTGAAGCATCAGCTGGAACAAGCGCAGAGAGACCGCCGGAGAGACAGCTTGCATCACATGGCTGCTTGGTTCCGGTCTGTATATCATCATTATATCTTGGGGCAACTCACACAACGCCATCTGATACCAAACTTTGTAGACTGTACTATGACAACTAAACAACTGATAAACATGCTTATGTAATTATAATATTCTTGATTGTACACCTATATAAAAAACAAATTATACATTGTATAATATACCTAAATGTACAATGAGCGACCTTCGGCTCTATTCACGTATTTATAGCAGTGCTGTTGCAGTTAAGTTTCGATTAAAACGGCCATTTTCGTATTCTTGTAACTTTGGGATCGAGCTTAAAAACGCTTGCGCACCGTACTAGAATGTCGTTATTGCGCTCTCGAGACGCATACTTGACGCAAGCGTATTTGAGATTGATCACAAAGTTACACTGCTTTAAATACGTTAATTGACCCGCTGATCGCTAAGAGCGATCTCTTCCAGGCAACCTTTGGTTGGACAGAGACATAAATACACGAATTAGGTAGGGGTAGTGTACAGCGTGATATTAATTTATAGTCATCAAGAATTACAACGAAAAGAAAAGGTCAATTCATAAAAATTTTAAGTTTACTTAAGTTTAGTGGTCCTTCAACATTATTTTAAACGATGCCAACGATTGGGCTCGTCTTATAGTAAGAGGCAGTGCATTACATAGTCTTGCTGCCTCGAAATTAAACGACTTATCATAGAATTTTGTGGAATGCGCTTGAATTTCCAACCTCAAATCCTCCGATATTTCTAAATATATACAAATTTATACTAATATTACAAAGCTGTTTGTTTTAACGCGGTAATCTCAGGAACTACAGATCCGTTATCAGTTTACTGTTAGATAGTCACTACATCACACTACGACCAATAAAAGTGAAACAGCAATGAGAAATGTTGCAAAAACGGGGAAAATTCACGCAGACGAAGTTGCGCGGGACAGCTAGTCTATCTATATTTATAAAAATGAATACCTATTTCCCTAAGGAATCCAGCTGACTGTCCAAAAGATTATTTCTTCACTCCACTAATGTGACGTAATATCAAAAAATTAGCCTATAAAAAGTACTTGCATCTTTTGGCGCTCCTCCCGGTCTATTAGTAGAGCTGTCCCAAGATATAATTATAAAAAATCAAATCAATGTATTTTTAAAACGATACATTCCGTATAAACACATACATATTATATAATAATAATCTTAATAATATCTAGGGACAACTCACACAACGCTATTTGATCCAAAACTAAGCAGAGCTTGTACTATGGAATCCAGACAACTGATAAACATACTTATATATTTCTAAATACATACATACTTTATATAAAGTTTTATCCTGGGTGGGAATCGAACCTACGACCTCTTGCGTAGCAGTCGAATACACTCCCACCGCGCCACAGAGGCAGCCAATATATATAGATACTTGAGAAAAGTAAATAAATAAACACAATTGACATACTAACCGATAGTGTTACATTTTCCAGTAAATCAGTGGAGAGCGGCGAAGAGATGTGGGTGTTCAGCGGCGAGTACTGGAAGGCGAGGGAGGCGGGCTTCTGCGACAACCTCGCGCCCGCCATATGGTGACCGCCAATATATATACATGTACGTATACACTACTGTACTTGACAATAAACTCGGCTCGAAGGACCTTTGTGAACAGGCTTGGTAGAATCTTGCTAACTAGCTCAAAGAACCATTACTAACTGGCTCCAGGAACCATTGCGAACTAGCTCAAAGAACCATTACATATCGGCTTGAAGAACCATTGCAAACTGGCTCGAAGGACCATTAAAAACTGGCTCGAAAGACCATTATAAATTGGATCGAAGGACCATTATGAACTGGGTTGAAAGACCATTTGCATTGATAATTAGATAGCTCTTTTTCTATTTAGTGTAGAATAGGGTCCCGTTATTTTTTTTAATAGAATTGCTATTACGCTAAATTTTGAGTAGCCTACGACAATTTGATATAGTAATGGTATCTAAGTGAAGCTAATTGGAGGTACATTTCATTTGACTTTAATGTGAGTCGCTCGCACGACTAGAGGAGTGCAATAGGGATATATAACTACAACGAAAATTATTTATCACTAATCAAACAATATTATATCATAAATAGCTCTAAATGAATATGTTATTAAACAATTTAACCGGTTTAAAGTTTTATAGTCATCAAAACCAGTACATCACCAACCCGCTCGCCAAGCGTGGCGATTATGGCAAATACCTCCAGGATCTATAATAAGTAGATTCTATTGGGGAGACCCGTGCCCAGCAGTGGGACATCATATGGGTTGATATAAGTTGTACAGAACGTTTGACGTATCTTAAAAAGACACTGATTGACGTGACGAAGAGCTAAGACCTACCTTCCCCTGAGCAGGTCACGTAGTATAGATACGTTCCCTAACTTGTAATATAATAAAACTAATGACATATTTTCTCTTGTTTCAGCGTATACCGCAGTGCGAATTGCTCTGTTAATCGGTTGTGTATCGCTTCCCGCTTAGCGTTTTTAGAGCTTTATACTACATAGCGTTATTCTACCATTATTTGTGAGGTCAAGGTCAACCGCAGGTTGCTAAAGGTCAAATGTCAAAGGGCACTTTGTTGACCCCGAACGTCGAATGTTAGAACTATAGGGACACTTACCCCCTAAAGGCTTTATTGCATTAGGCAAGTCTTGCATTCAAGTTGCTTGTATACAAGTAACTTGCCTAATGAAATGGCGCTTTTATTCAAAATACGTTAATAAACCAATATGTTTTGCCTCTGCTTTCATTTTTAACTTTGTGTGACATGGTAGTTTATTCTGTGTCTGGGTGATATTTATCTATAATATGTATGTATTTCGAAAAATATAAGTATGTTTATCAGTTGTCTGGTTTCCATAGTACAAGCTTTGCTTAGTTTTGGATCAGATGGCGTTGTGTGAATTGTCCCAAGATATTATTATTCAGTTTGAATATAGGATAGAAAGAGACAAAACATTTGATAGTTCACATTATTAACGTATTATGAATGGGGTTAAAACTCGGATCTCTATAGTACTAGTATGCTGGACAAGCTACAACGGACAACAACAATACTTCCATTAGATTTAGACTTCCATACATTTAGACGGTCGTTTGAGAAAGTCAAATGGAAGTCTTATGAAAATATATATATATTACGGGTCTTAATCGCGTGAATAATTTAAGGTAAAATACCTTGTTATATTGCCCGACGTTTCGACCATATTGCAACGGCCATTTGTCATAAATCGAAACGTCGGGCAATAAACAAGGTATTTCACCTTAAATTATTCACGCGATTAAGACCCGTAATATATATATTTTCAGAATGTGTACAAATCGCGAAAGTTTATCAACATTTAAATGGAAGTCTATACTAACAACGGTCATTTGTCATAGTTGTCAAAAAGTTGACAGGACGGTCATTCGATTCGATATTTGAAATTGATGTCACTTTGTACGAGGTAGTCAGACCAGCGTATAAAGTACTATGGAGATCAGTTGGTTAAAGTATTAACGTTATTGAATTAATAGCTTTAGAAAGCGAGTTTACGGTGTATTATATTAATTTATTAATTCTAAAAGGCAACTTGTATGCTATGGATTAATCCCTGTGTCGCGGGGGACTTTAGAAACATCTGAAACCAAATTCGATGTAAAATTTGTGGAGAAAAAACATTATTTTTATCGTTTTGTCAAAACGTTTTGAATAACATGTCATGACATCATTTATTTTAAAAAAAAACATACATTTACTTAAAAAAAGGGGTATAATATAGTGTCAATTCCTTTGCTATGAAGTGTTGTAAACAAAACGTGTATTGCACTAGTTTGAACAGTACCCTTAGGCACCTGTCCCACGAACAACGATGAGCGAGAAGCGAGTAGCGATTTATCGCTCATGAAACATACAGCAGATGTATTTTGTAGATCCCGTCCCGTAGAGTATTATCCGACAGTGGGAACGAGCAGTGATCAACTATTAATATCTGTATCTCTTTTGTTTACACGGGATCTACATAAGTATGTATGTTTTTTGAACGATAAATCGCTAGCTCTTTCTCGCCGTTGGTCAGACAGGTGCCTTAGCTTAGTACATAAACAGTTGGGTATTTTAATGTCAAATAAACCAATAATTACAAGATATTTTGCACTAATGTAAAATGTTCGAAAAAAAATTCAAAATTCAATATGTTTTAGTTTTTGTAATCGATAATTAACAACCTAAATACTAAAAGTAAGTGATTTGATTCCAGAAAATTTTAAAGTTAAAATGCATAAGACACGGTCTAAACGCAAATGTCTTTTTTTTTTTAAACTGATTTGACTTGATATTCAAATACTCAATTTTCAAGTTAAACTATCAAGCAATACCTACCGTAAGTAAGCACATAGTTTTAAAGACCTCGCAATACAGTGACACACTCTAATTTTTATCATTCACTGATAGAACCAGTAATAAAAATTCACTGGTCTATCCAGTGAATAAAACACGTGATAAAATTGAACTGCTATGTGTTTTCTGTGGTATTTTCCTTGCAGCCAAACGTTTGAGCCTTTATATGTAAAAATATTGAATTTTACAGAATTACTAATAAATAATTTGGAGTTATAACTGAAGAGACATTTCTGATAAAATACTTTCTATTTGGCAAAGATTAATGTTTTGAAATGTTTTTTTTGTGTATCCCGATTTTTATATAAAAGCAGTTATAATAACAATATTATTAGTATTATAAAATTATATATACTACGGGTCTTAATCGCGTGAATAATTTAAGGTAATCAAGTGTAGTATCCGAAACCCGCGCTTCACGGAGGCGACGCTGAGCTGGACCAGTCTACCCGTGACCACGGCCGCCGCAATACGGTCGAAACGTCGGGCAATAAACACGGTATTTTACCTTAAATTATTCACGTGACTAAGACCCGTAGTTTATATAATTTTATAATGTGTACAAATCGCGAAAGTTTATCAACATTTATAATATTAGTAGCGGATGTTATTTTGGAGGGTTTACCTCTGATGTATGTATGTGCACTTTTTTTTATAAGACCTTTTAACCCCCTTGGGGGTAGGTTTTATCAAAGAAAAGCCAATATACACGGGAGGATTTGGATACTTCTGGGTAAAGGGGAGCCCTTGAACTAATTAGTAGCCCAAGATCCGCCAGTGATTATTCGAAATCAATTCCAGTTTATTACAAGTACAACTTTCTGTTAAAGTCACTGCAATGGCTCTATCGAAAAGTGTATATACTCTCTGATCTATAAATACTAACATTTAGTATTATTCAATCTTCATTTTATTTTATCAATTTATTAAGTTTGATATATTTCTGTTATATTATTTGTTTTAACTTTAATCAAATCCAGTGACTTTCACGGGATTTTGACATTACGTCAGGATTTTTTATTATTTCCTCTCTGTTACGTAAATTATATTTTTATTAAATCAATTATATTAATTAAAAGCAATCATAATTTGATATTAATTTCAAAATAAAATACAGCTTACTTCCGGATAGTCAAACGATACGCTTGAGTCGCACTCAAAAGTATATCTGTCGCTACTATCACAGAATACCGGAGTGTACAGAATGCTTATAGAAAACGCTCTTGTCACGGAACACGTCAGAATAGTGACAGAGCTAATGCTTCTTTTCTTTGCGAATATGTCCGTGAATAGCGATTACTATAAAGCTTGCGTTCTGTGTGCCTAGTATGAGTTGGTTCTGTGTGCCTAGTAATAGTAGTAGTTTTTATGTTAACGCGATCGCAACATTACCGCGTTTAGCTCTCTGATTAGTTAAAAGCTTGGAGTGGGTCAATCGGAGCGCCAAACGTCTAAACGTGTCGATCGCGTTAACGTAAAACAATCTCGTACTAGGCACACAGAACTTAAGACAAGTAATCTATGGTGATAGCAAGAGAGTTAATGGCGTCTCAAATCAGAGTGACGTTTGGATATTCGGCCGTTGCTGTTTTATATCTTTCATAATATTTTTGGCTGTGAAAAGGTTCCATTTCCAAAAAACAAGATCAATTTTATTTTTATTAATAGTTAAATAGTAAATAAACTATAAAGGAGAAATTACAAAATTCGATAAAATTATTTATTTTTTGACCACGTCACAAAACCACCATCGAATAACAAATATATAACTAAATAAACGTTTATTTTAGTTATAAATTCGTCAATTAAATGTAGGGAATGAAATGGTGTTGCACATAATATTATGAGCACAATAAAATAATAAAAATAAATAAATTTGTTAATAAATAAAATTATAAATGGTTATGGTATGATTAATTGATTACGTTACGGGTTTGCGATATAAAAGACACATTCTTTTTTATATATTCATCGGATTAAAAAAAATGGTGTGGATTTGATAACTAAAACAAAACTATAACAATGTTTCATGGTTGTAAGAGATCTAAAACCACAACTGTCTGTTAAAATAGCTAACTCTTGTAGAGAAACTAACACTGTGCGTTTCGATAACCGCTGATAGATATTAACCCGAAAGAGCTCTACTAGAGTTAGTTCACTTAACGGTAGATAGCTTATAGACCGGCCGTAATTGACAGTGATATCTTGAGGGGTAATGACATCTTCATACTGAGTAGCGTTTGAAAATTCGACCGGTAGACCGTTAAAGCCAGGATACACTCGGCGGTAACTAAAGTTTTTTGACGTGATAACGTCTTATAAATCGATGACTGGGTGTACGCACAAAAAAGTGTCACAGTCACGTTCCGCCTGCGGATAGGCTGAAGTATTGTGGCCGTCAGGTGCATACGCTATACTAAAGCTGTCACTGTCATGGTTTTATTACAATGTCATCAATGTTTTGGCGATTGCAACGACATGCGATACAATTGGAAATAAAAAAAGCTGTCACAGACGTTGGGGGTTGTTTATTAAGACAGGTTTTTATTACAAAGTCATCAATGTTTTGCAGACAATCATTTTTTTTTTAATTTCTACTAGATGCGCGGTGATCTGAGTGTCACTGCATTACGCTTTACTTTCGGAGACATTACTTCAGAAGTCTCATTTGGCCAGTTTTGTATAGCTAATGATTCCACACCATACGTCGAAAAGATTCTCTAAGTACTACATAATAGGGCTAACAGACAATCCGTAGCCTGAAGTTAACTAACGCTCCGTGTGCATATTTTTAATTACAATACAGGGGTAAACAGACGGTCTTTGTCTTAATAGACAAAAAAAAACATTTTTATTGTTACCCATGTTGTCCCACTACTGAACAAAAGCCACCCCTTAAAAATAATGAACTGAAAATATCTATACCTAGCCTATGTCACGCTAACACTACAATTTCAAATTTTAAGTGGCGGTAGTAAGGCATCGGTCTCGCAATCGTGAGGTCGCAGGTTCGAATCATTTAAGTCATACCCCTACGTGCTTCAAGGAGCTGTAGGCCTACTCTCTTACTTTAAAACGGAATTCATGAATTTTCGTCTACTTAAATTTCCTAGAAAAATTTACGGGGACTATTCTAAATAATTTTTATATAAGCACGAGAATTCCGAACCTATAGACAATTTTCAGGAACAAGTGGATTGAATTGATGTTTCTGGCTCTGTATATTACCACCTCATTTTTTGATCGAAACTTCGTTTTCATTGAATTAGAGTAGGCCGTCAGGTAAGCCATCGATCCTGGGTCTTATCTCATTAGTCGTGTCAGATTTTAGTTCCATTGGACTATGAGAAAGAGAGGAAAGATAGAGCACTTGTGTTGTCACTTCATTTTGTGACTAAAAAACAATCAGTGCCGGGTCTACGCTTATTTCAAGGCGGGGGAAAAGCTTGATGATGGCGGTATTTTGCCTTCAGTTTTAATTTGACTCGATACCGCCGGTCAAGTGTGCGTAGCTCCCACAAGAGGGGTGAAATTAATTTCACTGCCGCCGTTGTTTACACGGAAGCATTTGGCGCGCTGCCCCCGTATAGAATAATGCCCAAACGACATTAATTACTTTAGAAACTGTCGGATTGTCTGTTAGTTCTTCAAAATCGAGCTATCGCTTATCTATTAAACTAGGACAAATAATGAAAGTTAATGTGTTATAAGTGTTTGTGAAGTGAGCTGTTGTGTCGTTGGCTAGTACATAGATATTTGTATATACGAGAAATTATATACCTAGATTATTTGGGTATGAATACTGTGTTATATATTTTGTAGACAACAGGTCTCAATCGCGTAGATATTTAAAGAATAAATGCCTTTTGTTTCCCGACATTTCGGTCATATTGCATCGGTTATTGTCAAGACTGGAGTTGCGAGTCCCGACATTTTCCCCGTATAGCATCGTCCGTGGTCGAGAGATCGACCCGTGACCACGCAATACGATTGAAATGTCGGGAAATAAATAAGTTATTTACTTAAGTTTAAAAACATCTACACATTTAAGGCCAGTAGTCAATAAAACGTATAAAATGTACAAACTTGCAAAAGATAACCGTCTTGTGCCGTAGAATTTACTATGAAGAAGTTAAAATGTTAGGACTATTCAACTGCGGGAATCCACCAATAATGTTCGCTTATTGGTCATCGAACTATAGGGACAAATGATACGCAAACGCTATTGGTTTATTTCGTCTGTAAGTACAGTCCATGAGGTATTAAAATTCTGTGAAAGAAAAGTCTTCGTGTCATATATATTTATATCATAGATTTCAAGCATGGATAAAGTTGATATCGTCGTTGCGCATGCAAAACCGCGAATTTAAATAAGATTAGTACTTTATATTCTTCAACATCATTCAGCTGATTTTTATATTTGCTATTTGCATACGCAACTACGAGATACTATTATATGATATTCTAATGGATTTAAATAGATAAATGTCATGAAGTTTATAGTTCATACGTTCAAGGGTCCGCTGCAACAGTTGATAGTACTGTCAACCGATTTTGCGTTTATCTCCATTAAGAAAATGATGTACTCTAAACATGATAACTTCATTAGATATATTTCGGGACTTAATTGCGGGAATTATTTAAAGGTACGAACCTTTTATTTACCCGACCTTTCGATCGAATTGCACCGATCATGGTCACGGGTCGACCCGTGACCACGATCGGTTCGTACCTTTAAATAATTCACGCGATTAAGTCCTGAAATATATCTAATATGTATAAAAATCGCGAAGTTTAAAAACAATAATGATATCTAAAAATCTCGAGAATTTTAGACAAGTTTAAAAACTAGGAATAAGACATTTATTTCAGAACAAAATTACATTTGTGTTGTAACTACGACAGTTACAATTGTTTAGTTAGTCAGTTAGAATATACCATGATATTTAAATCTATGGATAAATAAATATGACACAGAAACGTGAAATATTATTTTAAATATTTTTTTAGTTACCATACGGGTGATTTGGTTGTTTTAATGATATAAAAGCATTATTTCTGGTCACAGTGTTATGTAAAACAATGAAAATGGTTTATAGTGTATTAATTATTTAGTTAAATAATTATAATTACTAAATATAATTATAGGCGATTATTGGTGGTTTTATAATTAAAATGAAGGTATAGTCATGGATTTTTTGATGTATGAAATTGTTATGTAATTATTATGATATAGAATTGTTTGTAAGAACTTCGCTTGTGCGATTCAGAATACGTGGCTTAGTAGTTAGTTTTTCTTACTTAACAAATCAATGGATTTTCATTCTTCTAATTGAATGTTTTCATTAGTAGGTATCTAGTGAAAACATTTGTGCCACAATTATTAAATTGCATGTCATCAGGCGCTGTTTTCATTAGTCGTTGCTATTAAAAGTCCTTTTATTAGCCAATGAAAAATTTAAATGTGATGGGCAAACACTTTTGTCTATTTCTTTAGAGAAGAATAGCGCCACTGTTTATCTATATAAATATTATTAAATTTAAGGTATGTTATTAATCGTATCTTTTAAAACAGACAAAGAGAGAGATTTAGGTGTCCATTTTTATTTCAATAATATGTGTCTCGTTAAATACATGAGTGACACTATACACCATTTTCAAAATAACAAATTGACAATAATATTTTTGTGTATAAAAATTATTATTAATAATATTTAATTGTTACTATTAAAATAATAATGAATGAAATTATACTTACCCCTATAATTGAAAGAAATTTGATAAAGTTAAAATACAGTTTGACTTCAGAGCTGAATTAAATAAAGCCTGGAATATAATATGTTGACTTTTGAATGCCTTTATAATAAATATCCCATGGTAGTTAATATAATTATACACTCAATTTTGTAAAAGTGGCACCAATATCTGAAAATGTGATTTTTTTTTTATTATATCAACAAAAAAGGTTTGAAAAAATGTGGAATGGCCTCGGCAAAAATATATTTTAACAATAATACACATAAAGCGTCCAAAAGTCAAAATATATGTACTTTAATTTCCACCCTCAAAATATAAAGCTCAGAATTCTTGTTTTCGATATTAACTCCTATTGCTTTGTCTAAATCTTTTGAATTTTAAACTATGTAGGTATTATTTCTGATTTGAACCCCCCTTTACAACAGTAATACTATAAATCAATATTCTCATGAAATAAGCATTGCATCGTGGCTCGAGCGCTTTAAAACGCAATGCGAAAAATTCTAGATAATATTGAAATTATTAATATAAGTCTTATTATAACTTCTGATCAGAAAATGAACATCGTGTCCAGGTAGAAAAATATACATAAAATCATGTTATTTAAACGACTTTTTCTAAACAGACCCAATTCCCATTTGCAAAAATCGTTAATAAATTCTAGTATATATTATTATATAAATATTATATATAATAGTAATAAAACTAACAATTTTAATTATAAAATCGTGGCTAGTGAAATTAATGTATAGGATGGCTAGTAAAAAGTTAAAATATACTTGAAGTACAATGTTTCACGTTAATATTATGCTGTTTTTATTTTCGCTTAATATATAAGTGCTTGTTTTGAATGTACGCTCGGAAATTATGAGATCAGTCAGTCTAACAAAGGCGTAATGCGACTGTATTAACGTGTTTCCCAAAATTCCGTAGATAAGTCACCAGGATTACGCGAAATATTGTATATCTTTTTTTTTAATTAAAAAAAGCCGTTTTTGCCAGCATAGAAAGAACAACAAGGACAACACGAAAACACGTTGGTCGTCAGAATAACTGTATTGTAGTGTATAATATAATACATATAAAAGCCAATATATTCTGTGATTATATAACCATAGATATTATAACTTTTCATCTGTGGATATTGCTGACTGTACTCGTAAATTGTGGGCTTTAGCTATTATTATTGTTTACTGTTTTTTTGACACATAAAGTATTGTGAAGTACTTAAACAATATTGTTAAATATTATTTTATTATTATTACTTTTGCTTTGTTATGGTGCGAACTTCTTTTTTGTTAAACTTATCAATATATTGTAAAATCTCGTTTAAATTGTTAATAAAACCTAGTTTTTTTATGTTATGTCTTGTTTTTTTCTTGTTATCATAATAATATATTATTTATTTGGATTGGATCGCATAATGCCAAGACGCAGTCGACTCAACTTCCATACTTGCGACTAATGAAATCAACCACTGCCTAATACGGGTGTTGTCTGTTGTTTTAATAGGTACAAACCGTCGCGTAGATATTATTTATATGACAGCATTCAGCGTAATGTGGTCCAATTTAAATGAAATTGAATCGCATTCGACTAGAAAATATATAACAATTCGTAGTTAAATGTAAAATTCATGTGTGTGACTGTAGTAGGTTATTACTTTTTAAAACAAAGGTTTTATTGTTCCGTGATATTAATTATTACGCAGTATATAAGTGCCTTTGCCAGCCATTTTCTTTTTAAATAGTGTATACAATCATATTATTAGTGTTGTAAAAAAAAACGTGTTAATAAATCAAGAGGCATAAATATTGACAATTTAAAATATAAAATATGTTATGGACTAAATATTCTTTTAAGGTTTCAAAATACCCGGGCTATGTAAATGACAAATCTGTTCATATTTATCACATTGTATGTAATTTTAACATTTTGCCCAGACATTATAAGCATATATTAATCTAAATATATTAATAATTTAGTCCATGACATTATGTACTTATAAATAAAAAAAATAATAAAACTGACAACACCAATATTCCAATGTATTAAACGTTTACATGCCCTAAGAGTTTCTGTTAGATTAATGAGACTTACATTGATACCAATCCAGCCAGATTAAGTCGTGAAGCTTAGTAAACCATTAAACTAGAACTAACATGGATTATAGTTATTCTTTATAATGACAGTATGACAGTGTGCTTGAATCTAAATTGATTTTAGGATGAATTGTCATTGGTCGGTAGGAAACAAATTTAGCATGAAAAAATCTTTATTTTGATGAAATTTTCTTATTGCCTAGAGTCCTTGTATGGTGTTTATCTTGATTACCTGGAATGATTTCATTAGTCGTTATTCTATCTGATGGATCATATGTATCCATCAGATAGAATAACGACTAAAGAAATCACATGTGTGTGTGACCTGACGACCAATGAAAATGTATCTGTTAGCATATCTTCTGGATATTTTCTTTAAAAATTAAAGTGTTATGTTTATTTAAGTATGATTTATAATAAATAAATTTGCGGTGTGGTAACCTAAATGTATTAATTGTTAAGCCAACGATAATTAAAAATGGCGCTTCCATAGTTAAAATGTAAGTACATTACTTAAGTTATTTATAAAATAAAATTTTAAAGGGATTCATTCCTATTTATGTTCGTTTTGTAATGGAAGCCTAATTAAATATTAGCATTATTCGTAATCATGTATTATCCGTTTCCATCTTCAAATTAATTAGACCTGTAGAGTATTGAGTACGTTAATTTTAAATCTCCAAGATCATTTATTTAGGTTTTTAATGAATTATGAGGACACCCAAAATGCCAAATCTTAAACTAGGCAATTAGAAAAACATAGACTAAGTTTTATAAAACTATCTACTGTTGTAATTTCAATGGTCAATAAATTCAATATTTTATTCGGCTTCCATTATATAAAAAATTTAAGGTCTAATTTGAGCTGGCTTGCTGCACCGCAATAATTTCCCCGTTAACATTCTAAACTTGTATAAAGCTTATTTAAGATCAGCTACGCGCGCTACGGTTAACGTTTGTTATGTCGTTCTGTTCTGTAGTTCATAATGATGAAATTATTAAAGGAAAATTCGATTTATGAATGTTGTTTTATTAAACTTATTTTTCAGTAGCTTTCGTCCGGACTCAAATTATGTCAATACCTATTTCATCTAAATCAATTCAGCGGTTTAAGCGTGAAAACGTAACAGACAGACAGAGCCACTTTCACATTTATGATATTATTTTGGATTAGTGTTCCATCCATGCATAGAAGATACCGGTAAATAAAACGTGCCAAAATAATAAAACTTTAGCCACACAAGTAAATGAAAACTAGGTACCTACCTAAAATTGCAACATAAGAAACTAAACTCACGGGGCGACTGCTATTGCTGGTTTCGGAACTACAACACGTGCGAACTGGCGCGGATCCAAGAAGGGGTAATCCCCCCCCCCCTCCCACTCGACTGAATGACCTTTTTTTTGGGGAATTTGAGAACTTTGACACTTGATAGGTGTTTTATCAGGCAATTCCCCCCCCCCCCCCCGCGCTTCGGGGGCGGTGCGTAGTGTACCCTTGTAGAATCAAATGCACACGCCCCTCCGCATTGCGAGTGGCTCACACTTGGCAAGTTCTGGATCCGCACCTACGTGCGAACACATAATACCTACATGAAAATACAGGTAAGAAATCGCAGGACGCGATTTGTGCCCGCGGCAAACGCGGTTGTTAGCGGCTACTTCTACACCGACGGAAAATTCGTAGATCAGCGCGCCGCGGGCGAATTGACTGGACTCTTAGGGGCCATACATTTATCACGAGCCTCAGCTCGAAAGGTGGCAGGGACTTGGGAAAATATCACTAAATATTACCCCCTGGTGATATTCAGAGGGGATAGGGGTGTAGTAAGTACCTATATCACATGTATGTTTTGGTGGCAGGCGGGACTCGGTTCCCTCCTAGCGACCGTGTGCAAGTACCTACTTTCCGAAGCACCCGTGCCCGGAAAGGACCTGCACCAGCCGGAAGGAAAAAGTCCCGTGCTGCCGCCCTGCCCACTCCTCACAGGATCGGCTGGAACGCCTCCACGGTTCGAACACCCTGCCCGTGGAGCCTCCAGCCGGCCCTGCCACCGGGTCATGATTGCCCGGTGAGCCTCACCGCGCCAAGCGCGTTGCTCCTCGGGCAGGGGCACCGAACCACCGTTTTGCCTCTGTCAATGCTCCGTCGTTCGAGACTCACACTCGTGACAAAATTGTTGGGATATTTTTGAACAAAAAAAATACATGCGATGTTGGCTATGGGACGCGGGTTAGTCTTAAATCTAAAACCTCGCCACGTATCACCAGAGTGGAGTTAAACATTGGTTAAAAAAACATATCGCATTCGTGAGTTTTGAAATAAGTAAAATCAATTTTCCGCCACCGCCGCGGCGGCAGCGGAAAATTAAGGTGGCGATACCTTTCGTTTCCATTGTAGATTTTTTTTTAAACTCATGTAACGATTTTTTGCTGCGTCCGCGGCGGTGGCGGAAAATTGTTTTTATTTTTCTTTTTAAATGCTAAGTATTTTCATTTTTTTTCATAACATCGAACGCAATACTTGTTTATTCGTCCAGAAATGTTGATTACTAAAATGACTCTTCGTGTGTCGACGTAATAAAATAAAATTGTTTTTAAATTTAATAATTTACAACATTACTTTTTTAAGTGTATTTTTTAATTTTTTTGACCAAATCAATACAATCCAAAGTTTATTATTTTTCATAAATTAAGTCAACGTTGACGTTTTGCTCCGTTCCGGAACGACAATTTCCAATGATTTGGCAAGTTGTGATTGTGAGAAACAAGAAAGTGAGTGAAACACTTTCTTTTTACGAAAGTAAACAATACACAGATTGTTACTAAATAATTATAAGCTATTATTATATCCAACAATCATTAATGTGATAAACAAGAATCAAGCTAGCATAAATACGGGACGGGAGAGAACGTGATAAACGGTAAGCGATTTTAAAAGTTAGCGGTCCAGCGAGTTTAGTTCATGCCAAAAAACCTTGTTTGTGTTGTATATTATAATCTCTCAATGTTATATAAGTCATCATGTTAGTCTTAAGAGTATTAAATACGTATATAAGTGTAATTAAACATCCGACCTACTTGACAGGTGAATGACCTCTTTATATTCCTCTATTTGCCATAATAGACGTATTTTTAGACACATTACTTTCATATTTAGATAACGTGGAGAGTGTACATGACGCCAGATATGTGTTTTTAACTTTTTATCAATGAAAACACTTAAAAACTAGGTAATAATTGCATTTCTGGAACATTATGAGTCATAAAGATGTTTGTTTATATGCATAGAGCATTGTATTTAACCAAAGAGGTTAACTTTATTGAGATTTTTCAATTTAGGTAACCTCTTTGCCCCTTTTGGCCATTCTATATTGATAGGAGGCTATGATAAAACCTTCTTATCATAGCCTCCTAGCCATAAAGAATGCTAAGCCAAGCATTAACTATGTTTATTGTTATCACAGGACTCTAAAATTAAACATTTCTCTTTTTTTCATTTGTTTTGTTATCTGCAAGTATTATGTTTTATATAACCCTAACTTATACTTTCATACAACAATTAATAGATAACACCTAGGGAGATATTAGAAGTTTAAAACCTATAAACTTACATTATAACTCTCAAAATAATGGAGATGTTTAAGCTGAAGCTGTGTCTACCATTATACCTATTCAACCAGGTGTATCCTGTACTTTGTATTTCCATGGAAATACAAAGTGGAAATTGTGGGACATGCATTTTTCATTTTTCTTATTATGTCCCATTATTTCCATTATGATATACTGCAAATGGTGAGAATTACAATACTTATGGTGCTGTAAAGGTGAAGGATTTTTTTTTCATAAAGAACTATTAATCACTTTGATAAGGGATTTTATCTAAAGAGAAACAAGTAGATTGTTTCTGTGTGCACAGCAACTTGAGTGTAACAAACACCTCACATAGAAATAGTGGTACCAACAATCCCACTATTTCAGAAGATACACCCACTTAACCAATTTTGATGAAACTTGTGCCAGTATTTAAGTTAGGATATTACCTTTAAAACTGTAATGAAATCTATTTACAGAATTTTACATCAACTTTCAACAAATAAAGAAACTGATAAAAATAGTCAAGAACCCTTAATTACTTTGTTTTTTTAAATATCATCAGTAAACATATATAGTTAGTTTACAATTTTATAATACTAGAGATAAAAATACGCAATAATTACAAGGCTAAGACATTTAAAACAATTAATGAATATATATATGAAAAAAGATAACTAGCAATGTGAAATTGAGTCCCACATTACTAGCAATCTTGTTAACTTCTCCAGCTAAGCTCAAAGGCTTGTGTTAGGAGTTGGTTCACATTGGTAGTATAATGGGTAGGATTAAAACCCGTATCGGATCGGTCTAGCAATCGTGAGGTTGCCCTCACGATTGCGAGACCGATGCCTTAGCCATTAGGCTACCGCCGCTTTTAAAATTGAACTGTTAAGTATCACATAACCAGTTCAAACTACCTACATTTCATTGCAATAATTATTAATCAAACATCTTAAGAAATAATCAGTTTAAGTGTAAATTGATACTGATTATCAATCAAACACTGTTATTAACATCAATGTTATGATTTTGCAACACATGATACTGCTTATTGCCACACAAATGGCAGAATTATCTGCAAACAGGGTTGCCATACAAACACATTTATCCAGATATAGGTTTTGCCTGTTTTTTTTTTTAATAGTATATCCTGCTCTTGTACCCACCATACAAACCGCATATTGCTAGGTAATTTACTAATCACAAACACAAAGTACACCCAGACTCATATCATCAAATTTGTGGAATACACAAAGTGGTGTCTTGTGTGGGAATGAAATCCACGACTCTGTGACATATTAATCAGGGTCATGTTACTAAGAAATCAGAAACATTTATTTCCCAGAATATGGTGATTTACAGATGTTGACAAGCTTGTGTTACAGCATATTCTGCCACATGTGTTGTGAAAATGTTTAATGTTTGAACATAAACAAAAATATTACTAGACCAACTACACTTATTACTTCTAGACCAACAGACCAGCCTATAATCTTGCTCAAGCTTGAAGCTATCTTCATAATAATAATTTTATAATTCACATACAAAGATGCATTATCTATATTCAAACAAACAAACTCAGTTTTACGTAATTACTAGCTGTGCCTGCAACTTTGTTTCAATAGTGATTGTCATAAAAGTGGGTGGGAATCGAACATACAACCTCTGTGTTAGCAGACAGTGTTACTAACCACAACATGACAAAACAAATGTAAAAGTAAATATTACAAATTTATGATGGATATTTTTTAAATTTGACTGACCTGTTGGTTGTAGTTAGTGACTCTAACTCTGCTAAGCCAGAGGAGGTTGTGGGTTCTATCTCCACCCACCATAAAACTTTGTGTGATGAGCACAATGGTTTATTCTGTCTAGGTGTAATTTATCATTACTAATATTATAAAGCTGAAGAGTTAGTTTGTTTGTTTGAATGCGGTAATCACAGGAACTACTGATTGAATTGAAAAATTCTTTCACTGTTAGATAGCCCATTTATCGAGGAAGACTATAGGCTATATAACATTACGCTGCGACTAATAGGAGCGGAGCAGCAATGAGATATGTTGCAAAAACGGGGAAAATTTACGCATACGAAGAAGCGGGGGACAGCTAATCTATAATATTTATGTACATATTTACAAATATATAGCTAAAATTTTGCTTGTATAAAAGCGACAATATCAGAAACTACAAGTCCGAATTGAAAAAATCTTTTAATTTTGGATAGCCCATTTATTGAGGAAGGCTATAGGCTATATAACATCACGCTGCGACCAATGGGAGTGGAGCAGCAATGAAAAATGTTGCAAAAACAGGGAAATATTTACGCATTGCGCGGGTCAGCTAGTTTACAAGTATATAATACAGCCAGTACAAGATGTGATGTCCCAAGATATTATTATTATATTGAATAGGGGGATTAACAGATTATTTACCGTTAAATTGCTTCCAGATTTTTGTCAGATATTAAATACATCGTCATTAGCTAGCCCTGAACATGCAAAGTTATTAGGAAATAATTAACTATTCTTCGTCATTCATCTTGTATTAGTATTTATAGTCTATTGTACCATTCTTATGGGGTATTGTCACAGTTTATGTGGAACTCGACCAGTGAAGTCACCTAGTAATGGTGAGATTTTAAATACAGTAAATATTTAAAAAAAAAAGTTTCTATGACTTTCTGACTGGCCTATGGTTAGAGACCCTATCTGCTAAGCCATAAGTTGTGGGCTCGATCTCCACCTAGGATACAACTTGGCGAGATGAGCATGATGGTTTATTCTGTGTCGAGGTGCAATTTTTCTGAATACATACGTATTTTAGATAGATTACACCCATTTGTAATAGTAGCCTTTGCCTAGTTTGGGATCGATGGCGTTTTGTGAATTGTCTCAAGATCTTATATTCATTATATTCTGATTTTGTTTTGAGTTGTGCCTGAAGTACATCACTGTACAGTATTTTAAACAAATATACTTCTCAAAATGAATTCTTAAAATTGAAGGATGAAAAAAAAAAAAATGTATCATTTTTTTATTTTCGAAACACAAAATAGCAATCTATGTAACAATGTAAAAATACCAAGACTAAATTAAAATAAAAAAAAATAAAAAATATTTAGAAATGTTTTACACATCAAACATAACTATTATTTGATGGTATGATGATAATGTAATGAAAAAATTTACAATAGGTACCTAAAGTAAACAATATAATAAAATATAGTCATTGCCTACTAATTTATTAGAATACATTAATTACTATTAGACAGTAGTAAAACAACAACAGTAACAAAAACTACTACAGTTTTTAGTTGCAACTTAAATATATTAAAAAAATATATATGTATATCGCCTACAGCATGGGTGATATATAAGACCTTACTTTATTACAGGCTAATGCAGTACGCCTAGGTGCGCTGCCTCACGAGAGTAAGATTAAAACAGTCCTAATAATTTAGAATCATTATCATTACATAGTATAAAATCACCTTATATGCACAGTAGTACACAGAATACCGAGAGTATAGAACGCGGCCTTCATAAAATACGCGCTCGGCACACGCATTAAGCTAGTTTCCATCGCGAAAGGATAATGAGCGGTAAATAGTCGAAGAGAAAGGACTCCTTTCGTTCCATTTAGACTAGACCAACAAAGAGTTCATTTAGAAGATACCCTCTGGAACTGATGATGTTTATTTTTACTCTAATGTCGTAGTAAATACTTCTACCATGTGTGACTGGGGGTCAGAAGGTCGTGCAGAATGAACTCACATGTAGTGTAGAAGGTAAAACAGATTTAATCTATAAAAGTGGCACATAATACCTACTTACAAATAAGGTTCGCAAGTAGTATTGTACAGAATGAGCAACTTGATCTCGAGTGACCAATCACGACGTTCGAGGCGCTATATAAAAACGCGTGGCACGGCGCGCGGGTCAGTGTAGATAGAACGTCTATTCCATTTTGTTAGATTGTTAGTTCGATTACTCGAATAGTACGGAAAAAATATTCCGTTTTGTTTGATTAATTTATTGTTAGACGGTGAGTTCCAATTGGTCTAAATCAGCTATACTCTAAGTGTGTTCCGCGGAACCCTAGGGTTCCGTGATACCTCTGTCGGGGTTCCGCAAGAATTTAGAAATAAAAAAATCAAAACACCTCTCTCTGGTCGCTCCGCGGCTGTGCGGACTCCGCGGCCGCGCGGAGACAAAACGCTATGAATGTTATTTATTTATTTATTTGTATTTGTATAGGCTTGTGTTACATTAGCCGATACAATATCTTATAAGTTTG
Organism: Herminia tarsipennalis; assembly: GCA_945859575.2. Classification (NCBI taxonomy): domain Eukaryota; kingdom Metazoa; phylum Arthropoda; class Insecta; order Lepidoptera; family Erebidae; genus Herminia; species Herminia tarsipennalis. Next base: position 4,034,951 of record OX243849.2, on the reverse strand, counting down.
GTCTCAACAATTTTATACTTGTACAACGCGTTCGCTCTAAGTTTGCCGGTCTGTGGAATGCGCGTACCCTCCCCCACGTGACAACAAAACTTATAATGTGTCATAGTTTTACCCAAATATCTACCGTACACAATTTTTATTGTTACAATTAAATAAAAAATTTCGAACGTCATACACTCATACCTATCGCCAGCGGCAAACTTAAAACGAGCGGGTAGTATACTTGTAAGCGCTCAGTCTCTTTGATAAAAGCCGCCTCTGAATTAGACGCTATAGTTGTCAACAAGCGACTTTCGTCTCTAACTTCAAAGGATAAAGTCGATATTGTTTACAACGCTATTTTTAAATTTCTGTTTTTATTTTTGCTTTTTGTTTATCAAAGGTGCCGACTCGAGTATTTTCGAGAATATTTGAGATCGAGTCTAGGACTAAGTATAAAAGCGGCGATCGCGCGTTGGCGTCGTCAGTTGATGATTAGCGTTCGGAGCGATAAGTTACTACCTACTTACAAGCTCGCTAGCGAGAAACTAGTGTTCATTGTTTTACTGCCTGCTGTATTCTGTTGTCTCAGTTTTATACATTTCTTCCCTGTAGGTTCTAAATTTAGTCTCTTATACGCAGTAACGATTGTGCATTATTTAAACCCCACTATCCTGACTTGTAACATTATAAATAAAGAAGAATGGAACGTTGGCTTAAAGGTGTTAAACGTGTTCCAACAACATCTTCTAATGACGCTGAATGTTCAAAAGCAATGCGCGCGGAGAATTTAGCAATCACCGATCCAGAAGATGATGCCACGAGTGCCACGACGTCAAGCTCGACGGTTTCAAAGACGAAAAAAAGGAAGTATGATGAATCTTATATCAGTTTCGGATTTGTTGATTCCAACGGCTCACCTCTCTGCATGCTCTGTAGTAAACTGCTTCCTAATAGTTCCATGGCACCTGCCAAATTGCGTCGACATTTAGAAACCGTACACCCCGAGACTAAAGACAAGAATAAAGAATTTTTTGTTCGCAAAAAAGATCAGTTATTAGAAAGTCAAAAAAATATGATGCATGTAACACAAACTACCAACGAAAAGGCCACGGAGGCATCATATTTAGTTAGCTATCGCATTGCACAAGGAGGTGAAGCGCACACTATCGCTGAGAAATTAATACAACCATGTGTATTAGACATAACAAAATGTATGCTTGATGAAAAATCTGCAAAGCATCTTTCTACTGTTCCGCTATCAAACGATACTGTTTCACGACGAATCCATGATCTGGCAAGCTACGTCAAACAAGAACTAGTTACACGTCTACAAAATACACGATTCGCTTTGCAAATGGACGAGTCGACTGATGTCGCTGGTTTGGCTATCCTGCTGGTTATTGTGAGATATCCATATAAAAGTTCTTTTGAAGAAGACATGCTTATGTGTTCATCGCTGCTTACAAACACTACCGGGGAAGAAATTTTTAATAAAATAAATATATTTTTTGAAGAACATAATCTCAGTTGGAACAATTGCATTGACATTTGTACAGATGGGGCCAAGGCGATGACAGGTAAAACAGCAGGAGCAGTGTCACGAATGAAAAATAAAGCGCCTAATTGTAGTTCCAGTCATTGTATTCTGCATAGACAAGCACTTGCGATGAAGCAAATGCCGTCTAATCTAAAATTAGTTATGGATGAAGCGGTAAAAATAATTAATTTTATCAAATCACGACCACTACAATCCCGATTGTTCTCATTATTGTGTGAAGATTATGGCAGCAAACATAAAACACTGCTGCTCCATACAGAAGTGCGATGGCTGTCTCGGGGAAAAACTTTAACAAGGCTATTTGAACTTAGAGCCGAGTTACAAATGTTTCTTTCAGCAGATACTTCTTTTAATTTGAAGGACCGTTTGTATGATAAAACTTGGTTGTTCCGATTGTCTTTTATGGCGGATATCTTTCAAAAACTTAACGAATTAAATTTATCGTTGCAAGGTAAACAGACAACAGTGTTTCAGGCCTATAATAAAATAACTGCTTTTAAAAGAAAATTAGATTTTTGGATCATTTGCATTGGTAAGAAAGAAATAGAAAGTTTTACGTTACTCAGTGAGTTTGTTAGCGAAAACGACTCAGAAATGTTTGAAGATAATGTGTTTGAAGAATTGGTCCAATATCTCAGTTCGATGCGCGCATCTTTTGAAAAGTATTTTCCCGAAGAACACAATACAAAAATTAAAGTGAACTCCTGGATTCATAATCCTTTTTTACCCAACTTGGAAAAGCCTGAAAACATGTCAAATGAGATATATGAATCTCTTTTAGAAATGTCATCAGACACAAGTATGGAGTCATTGTTCAAAACGACGCCTCTTAATGATTTTTGGTGCAGAATCCAAGATGAATATGCAATGCTTGGCCAAATGGCTCTGGATATTCTTCTCCCGTTCCCAACTACATATTTGTGCGAAACAGGATTCTCTACCTACGCAGCCACGAAAACAAAATATCGCAATAGACTGGACGCCGAAGCTGATATGAGACTCCAACTTTCTTCCATCAAACCTGATATCAAGCAATTGATGAAAAATAAAAAACAGTTTCATACCTCCCACTAGTTAGATTTTTTCTTTTTTAATGTTTTCTATTATTGTCCTTACCAAGTGGTGAAGTAAATAATAATTAGTAACTGATACATTGTACTTTTATTATGCTGATTAATAAAGAATACACTTATAAAAATAATTGTTTTATTGTAGGGTTCCATCAAGTATTTTGCTTCCCAAAAGGGTTCCGTCATTTAAAAAGTTTGAGAACCACTGGTCTAAATATCCGGAAGTTTAGTTAGTCTGATAGTTCGATTAGTCGAAAAGTATGGTAATCTCGGACCAGTATGGTCCGAATCGAACAATTCTTTTACTCAACAGTGAAAGGATTTTTCAATTTGGGCCAGTAGTTCCTATATAGATATCTGATTTTTTGAGGAAGGCTATATATAACATCACGCTGCGACCAATAGGACTAGAGCAGCAATGAAAAAATGTTGCCAAAATGGGGAAAATTTACGTAGACAGTCGAACAGTATGGAAAAAAACATTCCGTTGTTCCATTATTTTATTGTTAAGCCGTAAGTTCAATATGTTATGTCATTCTTTATAGAAATAATTCTCTATAACAAGGATTTTCGAACAATAATACATTTTCCATTCATCATTCCACTCCATACATGTAACAGAATCTGATTTTTTTTCGGCTAAAATCAACGCGTGATACATCATTCGACAGGTCTTTTAAAAACATTATAAGGTTCCTAATAAACTTTTTTGATTAAGTGAATATTTTTGGAAATAAACGATCCGAAAGTTGCATAAATTTTGTCCCCTCCTTAACTTTTGAACCGTGTGACCAAAAATATGACTAAAATCACAAACGTAGCGCTCAATAAATACTTTAAACTAAAATTATTTTGGACTTGATCGGATATACCGTCATTAAGTTATAGCCGAGAAATTGCTTTTCTCAGCAAAAGGGCGTAAGTGCCAAGAACATACGCTCTTCTGCTGATGCAATTATTTAAGGCTGCGGAAACCTACACTAAGCATGGTCCGACATGCTCTTGCCCGGTTTTACATTTAAGTTAGTTACAATAAGTTTATTGTAGTCTAGTTAATAAGATTCATGTATAAATCTGGCTTATTGTTATTATATTATTTGCTAATGTACTAGTAAGTAAGTAAGTAGGTAAATTAGACCATGGGCAAGGGAATTCGAAGTTCAACCCAATAGTTAATGGTTGATTGAATAAAACATTGTATAGGCCTACCCGTTTGGACGACACCTACACAGAGAAACTGTTTTATGTCATATAGATTGTTACATGATATGAAATAGATCTGTATATAAAATTCAGACGAAAATATATACAGGCACAGTAGTTCACATACATATCGACATAATAATATGTGATCGAATGCAGACAGTCGCAAAAATCCCCCTTCAACTAGGCGCCCATTGCCGTCCCGCTGACTGCCGACCTTATTCAACAAAGCCGAGCTGTTTTTTTCCCCATCAATCATCTACATATATTCGATTTTACTGCCCGGCTGTGCTGATTGAAGCCGGCCCGCTTATGGGTTAGAGTAGCAACTCTAATGACACCTTATCCTTTGTTCTCCAGTTCGCAGGATGTCGAACGCATCAGTAAGCATCAAGTTCCGCTGGGGTCTATCGTCTTCCGACCCGGAGCAGCAGCCCGTGCTGATCGTCGGTCAAGCCGGACACCTCAGTGCGCTGAGCTGGGATGACGTGCGGTGTAAATTGGAACCTAGAGTTACTGAGGAGGTGAGATAGCATTACTTGTATGTGATTTTTAACCATAAATACACCCATTAGTTCTAGTATTTCACAGCGCCTTAAATCGTAGGACTACTGAGAGAGAAAAATACCTACCGTAAATTGCAAATGTTTTGTCTTTGTTATTCATTTTCAAAATATAATAGAAAACGACAAAACACTCGCTAATCAAAATGCTATTTCTAAAATGTTATGATAAAGGGGTTAATATTTTATTTATTCTCACGATTTATGTATAATATTTTTGTATTAGAATTATCTACTTAATTTTCTTATGCCTTGTAATCTAGAAACCAACTAACGATTTCTACAGTTGATTGGTATGGATGAAATGCGGAAGGCGAAGGACCGGGTCTGTTGTACCGTAAATTAGGGAAGTCTATGGCATAACTTATTTAGAAACTAGAATTACGCTGGAATACACTGCCCCCCGAAATTAGGTTTAGGTTCGTATTTTACTCTTCGAAGAATCAATTGAATTATCATGCTAGTATGTCAATATGTACTAATTATATGGTATATATGTGTTTTAAATAATACATACATACAGTATGTATTATTTCGTTTTCACATAATGTAATTTCACATTATTACTTCCATAGTTTACCTACCTGCCAACAAGTTTACTGTACCTACCGGTAGAGAAAAGAATGCTTTTAGCATTAAGTCCGCATTATGTACAATAGTTGTACATGAAGTTTTAAAATAAATAAATAAGGGAGCATTTCCATTGATGCTTAGCGAGGCAGAGTAGAGCGGGTTGGACCGTGAATTGACACACCACTGTGCAATTGTGCTCAAAATAATCGTGGGTATGATTTCGAACAGTGTGATTGGTCAATTGACGGACTACTTCGCGTCAATGGCGAAACGCACCGTAACCCATATACGCATTTAATAGGTTCGTTATTGTTTCAGGCATGGCGCCGCGGTATCCAGTGCGTCACGTCGTCCCCGGGCGACTCGTGCGAGCTGTGGCCGCGCGCCGCGACGCTCGCGTCCCTGCCGGCGCGCCGCAGCCGCCACGCCGCGCCCGCGCGCTGCGTGGCGCTCGCCAAGATCGTGCGAGCCACGCAGCGGACCACTGACGAGACCGTCGTGGTAAGTGTACTGTGGCGAGACTCGTGCGAGCCACGCAGCGGACTGCTGACGAGACCGTCGTGGTAAGTGTACTGTGGCGAGACTCGTGCGAGCCACGCAGCGGACTGCTGACGAGACCGTCGTGGTAAGTGTACTGTGGCGAGACTCGTGCGAGCCACGCAGCGGACTACTGACGAGACCGTCGTGGTAAGTGTACTGTGGCGAGACTCGTGCGAGCCACGCAGCGGACTGCTGACGAGACCGTCGTGGTAAGTGTACTGTGGCGAGACTCGTGCGAGCCACGCAGCGGACTGCTGACGAGACCGTCGTGGTAAGTGTACTGTGGCGAGACTCGTGCGAGCCCCGCAACGGACTGCTGACGAGACTGCCGTGGTAAGTGTACTGTGGTGAGACTAGTGCGAGCCACGCAGCGGACTGCTGACGAGACTGCCGTGGTAAGTGTACTTTGGCGAGACTAGTGCGAGCCACGCAGCGGACTGCTGACGAGACCGTCGTGGTAAGTGTACTGTGGCGAGACTAGTGCGAGCCACGCAGCGGACTGCTGACGAGACTGCCGTGGTAGGTGTATTGTGGCGAGACTTGTGCGAGCTGTTCCCGCGCCGTTGTCGCGGTTCGCTCAGCAAAAACCGCTTGTGCCATTATTGAACATTAGCTTTCGCCCGCGGCTCCGCCCGCGTGGATGTCATTTATCGCGATAAAAACTATCCTATGTCCTTCCCCGGGACTCAAACTATCTCCATACCAAATTTCATCTAAATCGGTTTAGCTGTTTGAGTGTGAAAGCGTAATAGACAGACAGACAGACTTACTTTCACATTTATAATATTATATGGATATTAGTAGATCGCCGCCCCCGCCCTTTAAGCTGCCGTCGATGTCGAGATCGTAGCCAGGCCGTCAGGCGCTTCAAACTCGTACTCAAGTTTAGTCATATCTGGTTGTACAGCTGGTATGTCGCAAGCGCGACGTGTACGCCAGCGCCGTGGCGGTGGCGCGCTCCGTGCCGCTGTACCACGCGCGCTCGGCCGCGGCCGCGCTGCCCGCCGCGCCCGCGCCGCCCGCGCCCCGCGCGCTCACCGTCGAGATACAGCTCGTGCAAGAGGACAAAATAGGTGGTAAGAATATACTCTAACATCAACATCAAGTAATCACACCACATACGTATACTACATCCATATTTCTTTATTGGAATGCAGTTCCTAATCGCACGTTTTTGTTTGCGGGCTGAGAGGCTAAACGGAAAAAGTGTTACATTTTGACAGCGATCAAAAATTAAATTAAATTCAATTCAATTTTTATTTTGCTAAACATGGGTATGTACCCATTAATTAATCGTAATTTAATTGTGTTAGTAGTTACATTAGGTATTGTTCAATCCATATTTTACCATTGTGATGTGGAAATTTTAATAAAACAATATCTTATAATATAAAAGAATCACAATCTTTATCAAGTGAAGATAAGTAGTATTGAGCATTAAAAAAAATAAAAAATTCTTTATTCACTTACAATGCAAAACAACTCTTGTGATACGTCGGGATTCTACATGTACATGTAATGCCGAGTTCGCAAACAATAGGTAAAGCCGGAGAAAAGAACCTGGCAATAATTTATATATTTAATAATTATTAAAGTAAGTCAGTTAGTAGTAGCATTTATTCACTCGAAGATCATTTAGTTTCTTTAAAATCTATTATTTATTATTTTATGACGGAGATTGTTTTATATATGTTATTTGTATTTTTGTAAAAGGTGACTGGGACTGTGTGTGATATATGTGTGAAAAATCTTAATTTGAATTAGGATAGTTTATGCAACTTACGTTCTTCCAGATTTTTAAAAAATAATTATTTAATCCCAATACAAAAAATATAGCAAAATTAATTACTTTCCAACCGGGTGTCCATTAAGACCCCTCTCTTTTTTTCACAATTTCAAATTTACAATAACACTATTGAACTGCTTATAAATAAAATTAAAATCATTCACTTATCCGCAAACAAAAGTCTAAATTTGAATCCAACAGAGCGTTAAGCTTAACCAAGCGAGATATCCAGAATCAAGACCGTACTAGTGTGTGCTGACTAATTTGTGACTCCTACCACGACAATAAAATTGTTGGGCACATTTTAAACTTTTAAGCTATTGCATAGCTTCTATCGCGGGCCTTGAGCGCGGGGACCGAATCCAGAAATTCCGTAACGGAAAAACCGCACGCTCCCCACTCCGACGGGCACAGCGGTGATACTTTTTACTTTTGCCATCTATCAATGAATAGCAGAACTTTTTTTGTTTTTTTTTTTAATTTAAAAAAAAAAACTTTTTTAAAAACTAAAAAAAAAAAAAAATTTTTAAATTGCTTTTTTTAAATTTAAAAAAAAAAACAATTTTTTTAAAGAAAAAAAAATTCAAACATTGTTTTTTTTATAATTAAAAAAAAACACTTAAAAATATATATATTTTTTTTTAATTGCTTAAGTTGATAAAAATACTATGCAATAGCTTTACCGCGGCAGTCCGCGACAGTGCAACACATTTTTTAGTATTTTTCTTGGTGTACTGTTAGTTTTCGTGGATTCCACACACACTAGATTTCAATTTATTTCGCACTAACTAACTTGATAACGGAAACGCTCTGAAAAACGTGACAGTTTTTCAGTACGAAACCAAGACATCTAAATGATTCCTTGGTAACAGATAGGATATGCTTATGGAATGTGAGCTTTCGATCAAATGTGAAACCCAAGTCTGTCATAAGATCAGCCCATAATCACATGATTATTGAGTCAGCATGTAAAGAATATTGGGTGCTGCATTCGACCGAAAGTCATTATGCTGCTAGGTTTAATAAATTCGTGTCCTGATCATATTACCTAAAAATCAAATTACCTACGAAGCAAAATGCCTACATGTCATGTCTAAAAAGCTAAATCCCTATAAATCAAACTACCTAAAAATCAGTATGCCATAGCAGTAATTTGCCTCATGATTATGATGCCCATGAAGCAAAAACTACACTAAGTGGATTGTCTAAAATTAATTATGCCTAAACGTGCCTAAGGAGCAAGGGGCCTACCAAGCAAAAGGCCTAAAATAATTATTATTTATTCGACAATAATAACAGGAATAAAGCAGATGTTTTATTTAACAAAAGATATCATGAACAATTAGATAAGTTAAATAAAGGCATCACAATGCCCTTACACCTATTAAACAAAATGCGCTGGTTGAAAAAAGGTATATTTAATGATAATCTATAATAAATAAAAACATAATCTTTTGCTTATGTATTCTTAACTTTTTCATATTGATTAGCTGTAAGTTTTCCTTTATACCTAAAATATAATAATTATTTAGTTCGACTTAATTAGTAAAACAACATAAATTAGAAATAAATAAAATGAAATGAATACACACGTTCTCTTATTAGTAGATGTTACAATAAATATTGAAGTACCTCCCCAAGTAACCGTTTACCACAATATGTTGTGATGAGATCAATCGCAGTCGCAGTCACTATTATAATGCCTTTTCATAATACACATAGGAAAAATGACCGTATTATAAAGCGGGCAAGAGCACGACTGACAATTTTTTAATTTGTCTATGAAGCAAAATGCCTAAATAGTAGTAATTTCACTTTTTAGTCATTTTATATCGTAGTCATTTCAAGTTTTAGTCTTTCTACAGATTAGTCTTTTTACATTAACAATATTCTGAAAACAATTTAGGCATTTTAATTCATAAACAAATTAAAAATTAGTCACTCCTGCTTCATAGTTAATTTGAGTTTTAGGTAATATGATCAGGACAGATCCCAAACTAAGCAGAGCTTGTACTATGGGAACCAGACAACTGATAAACATACTTATATATTTTTAATTACATACATATTATAGATAAATAACACCCAGACACAGAATAAACCATCGTGATCATCACACAAAGTTTTATTCTGTGTCTGGGTGTAATTTATCTATTATATGTATGTATTTAGAAATATATAAGTATGTTTATCAGTTGTCTGGTTTCCATAGTACAAGCTCTGCTTAGTTTGGGATCAGATAGCGTTGTGTGAGTTGTCCCAAGAAATTATATTATATTAAAGTCTGTAAAAGTTTTTTACATAGATCAAATTCTTTATTGTACAAAAAAAATAACAAACAATAAAGACAGTTCAAGTCCCTGGAAAGGACAGGTAACATACACGCGAGCGGAGCCGCGAGGAAATCTAGTATAATACAATAAACTACCCGTATATTTTCAAAACTCAAAACCATATATTTCGGTCATTAGACGCAGAATCAGAAGAGGAAGGTATCGGCGCCCTAGCCCCAACGTTGCTGGACAACTCGTTGTCAGCCGAAGAGTTGTCCACCCTACAAGACGTGGCCGATGCGACCAGGTTGGCTGCCAGGATCACTGACACACCGGCCAATATCATGGATGTTGATAAATTTATTGAGGTTAGTAAGTTAGCTTACAGGGTGTAACAGAAAGGTGTGGTTACATTTCAGCAGCGGATAGGATATGTTATCAGTATTGTACCTACCATGGTACCAGAGCTGGTTGCATTATTATTACATAGTTATAGCATATTCTTTTCGTCAAAATTCAGTAGTGAAAGGCGTATGGCATAAGAATTATTCATCCCCTGGTACAAAATTCGATTGGGTTATTATGGCATAAAACTTTTTAAGTCATATTTTTTTTCAATAATAACTTTTTCATTCATAAATAAACGAATGAAAAAATAATATATTACATATTTTTTTAGGGTTTTTGATAAAATTGGGTATGTGCACTCAGTATCATGGGCACATACAAACTCTTGAATGTATACATGTATTCTGCATTTTATTATACATATAAAACATTCTGAACAAATTATCTAACTGATGGTTAAAATCGCATCAAAATGTATGTTTAGTTATAGCCAGAACGGCTAAATAGATCTGGATGAAATTTGGTTGATTTTATTAATTCACAAACCAGTTAATACATTTATCACAGACAAGAGTTTTGAAACTTAAAAAAAATATATACATATGTATGTCCTAAAAGAGTGAACGCAACATTCTTTGTACTATATAGGTACATATTACCTAATTTGGAATAACAAATAGACAACTTTTTATACTGAAAATGTAGTTTCTGTATAATAAATAATACATTAGATTTTCAAAACTTTTAACTTCAGCTAGGTAAATATTTAATACCATTTTTTTTAAGATAACTAGCAATGTGGGTATCAATTCGAATTTCGAATCCATACTACGTGCGTCAATAGTATAATTGGTAGGATTCGAATAACCATTAGGCTACCGCCGCCTCCCGTTACTAACTCGAAAGCTCTTTCTGTTGGCAGGAAGCGTGCAAAGTAGCCAAAGAGCTGGACATAAGCGCGCCCACCATAATCCGCGGCGAGGAGCTGAAGGAGAAGGGCATGGGCGGGCTCTACGGCGTGGGGCGCGCCGCCGCCCGCCCGCCCGCGCTCGTCGTGCTGTCGTGCCGCCCGCCCGCCGCCAGCGAGAGCGTGGCGTGGGTCGGCAAGGGCATCGTCTACGACACCGGCGGCCTCAGTCTCAAGGCCAGGGTCAGTTCGATACGTACATACTTTGTTTTCAGCTTGTAGCAACCTAGCCCGTTTTTTCGTGAGTTTTTTTCTGCTATTCGGGATGGAGACAAATCCAACAATACAAAGATCATGAAAATTGACCCACTCGTTGTTGAGTTATTAAAGGTGTAACTATATCGACATTAATTATTGCAGATAATAATTGCAGAGGGTTATGTGGTACAAATGACTAAATATAGTTCAGATGTGTCCCTTTTACGATTCCGGAGAAGGAAGTTCAAACTGCTTCTGTGGCGCAGTGGGAGTGTGTCCGACTGCTACGCAAGAGGTTGTGAGTTCGATTCCCACACGGGACACCACTTTGTGTGATCCACAAACTGTTGTTCCGAGTCTGGGTGTACTTTGTGTCCGTGACTTGTATGTTTGTAAAGTCCCCCGCGACACAGAGCTTATACCCTAATGCGGGAGTCGTCGTTTAAAAAAAAACCCCAGTCCCTCCAGTCCTGGATACCACACAATTGACACCAAAATTCAAGTCATACTTTTGTGTGTAATAATCACTAATCTAATAGCAAGAACTCCGGAGACAATCTCTATAGACTTGTCAAACTAATAAAAAGGTTTTAGTTCAACTATTCATAGACAAAGAACATTCGTCTCAATGAATTTAAACTCTTGAAGTAATTTTTATAGGCATTTCTTGCCAATTATAACATAATCCAGATAGGGGGTTCGATTCCGGCCTCGGTTTGGCTACGGAAGTCTCGGTTTCGATATTGGGTCATGGTTCTGGACTGCTGGCTGGCTGGAGTGAGAAGAACTGACATACATTACAACGTACGCACAATGGCCCATTTAAGAGGCTAAGTGCGACATTGCGGCCCCGTTAAAACAAACAAACAAACAATGGTTCTGGACGTCAAAAAAAAATTTTTTTTTTTTTAATTTAAACTCTATTGTCAAACAGTTGAACATAATTTACAACCATTCACGTATAGGTCAGGACTCAGGACTGCACTATCCCTATCAATTAAAAAGTAAAAATTGACTGCAAAGCGTGATAGAGAGAAAAAACTCGTGCGGCCTTTGACAGGTATTGTCCACAAAATAGCGTTATCTCTTTCTAGAGGTGGTCAATGTTGTGAGGTTATGGCGCAGTCCTGTTCTTTACATCAATGTTTACAACATACAAGTGTATACAACTGTCTGGTGTGATAGATAGTTTGAACAGGTTTTATTAAAGGTTTGCAAAGCGATAAATGAGTGTATTTAAAAGCTGACAAACATTTTAATTCCGCGACTATACATTCAGTCAAAGTACTTTATAAACTTAGGCCAGAAAATGCAACGCTTATGAATGCCAGACAATATTTAGAATAGAATGATGACAATATGCGTAATAAAAACGCATTTTAGAAATTGTAGTTATAAGGTCCGTATTAATCACTTGAATAGTTACTATGTATAATAGCTAGCAAGGCTTAGGTAAAGTAATAAAATGGGTATATCTCATTCAAAACGAGTTACACTATATATATATTATAATACCTGATTTACTACATACCTACTGGTATGTAGTAAAGTTGGATCCATACAAACTTGACAGTTCATTATCATCGTCATCAATCATCAGTGTGTTAATTAATACCACAATACGATATTATCAATAATAGCTAGTTAAAATGATTAATTTGTCATATTTACTACGCGACTTTGTCATTATTCATAGTGACTAGCAATTATGTATAATCTCGAATTAATTACATTTACTGTAACATTTATACAGTTATGCCGGTAAGGTGCTGCAACCATTACATCGTGAAACTTACGCAAGCAGTAATTATAGTACCTATAATCAAGTTTTAAATGGATTAGCCTCCTATGGTGTGGATTGACTCATCAACTCAACATGCGATTCGATTATTTAAGTAAAAACTACTTAACACTGTTTCCAGACCTCTATGGTAGGTATGAAGGGAGACTGCGGCGGTGCGGCCGCAGTCCTGGCCGCATTCGCAGTGGCTGTGAAGGCCAAACCTACTGTCAACTTGCACGCTGTACTGTGTCTCGCTGAGAATGCTGTGGGACCTAATGCTACCAGGTACACTAATCTATACCAATATTATAAAGCTGAAGAGTTTGTTTGAACGCGGTAATCTCAAGAACTACTGATCTGAATTAAAAAAATAGTTAACAGTTGGATAGCCCATTTATCGAGGAAGGCTATATAACATCACGCTACGACTAATAGGAGCGGAGCAGCAATGAGAAATGTAGCAAAAACGGGGAAAAATTACGCAGACGACGTTGCACGGGACAGCCGTTAGTTAGTCTTAATTATAACTAGTGATCGGCGTAGCTAGAGCAATTTAGGATCAAAAACCTCAAATGCTATGTTAACATGGATATACCCAGGGATTCCGGATTTTTTCAATGATCGTATCGTTAATAATAAATATATTTGTGTAAGAGTATTTACTATTGAATTTCCATTTTTCCATTTTGGCTACAGATCCCTAAAAACCTATTTTGGTTAGGTTGTTACCTCAATTCATTTCTAATTATGTAATTTTAAGAGTATCCTATAAAATAATGTTTTGTATTCCCCAGACCTGATGATATCCACCAACTGTATTCAGGACGCACTGTCGAGATCAACAATACAGATGCTGAAGGTATGACACTTATTATTATTAATTTTAATTAACCATATAAAATTTGATTAGTAAATGAGTCACATATGATTCATATACCTATTTTAGACATTCTTATAAGTCATATGTGATTCATTTAGGAAAAAAAGATACTCGCTCTAGCCCGGGTTATTTCATTTTAATTTTGTATTGAATAACGTAAAAATATGAGAGATACATTTTTATATAAAATCAATAAAAGTGTATTAACTTATTTTATTCATAGGTTCATTTTCCTTTATTCTAATTTGTTCTGTCTTCTATTATATTTTAAAAATGGACCTATAAATCTAAGCCAAAATACTGTAACTGAAGTATTGTGAATAAGGGGCTTATAATATATGAAAGAGAGAATGCTATGAAATTTGACAAAAAGAAAACGCTATATCTTTCTTTATTTTTTTCGTTTTTTTTTTAAGATAACTAGCAATGTGGGATTGTGGTCCCACATTACTAGCAATACTGTTAAACCCTCCAGCTAAGCGCAATGGCAATGAAGTGGAATACATAATAGGATAAAAATACGTATATTTAATATAGGTTAAATCCATGTTTTCGGTAGGTCGTCTGGTGTTGAGTGATGGTGTGGTGTACGCGTCAAGAGATCTGAAGGCTGAGACCATCGTTGATGTCGCCACTTTGACTGGAGCACAGGTAGATACAAACATTATGTATTCTATAAAAAGCTCAGGCACTCCAACAATATTTTTACTTCAAGAAATCTTATAAAAAAAGAAAATACCCGTAACCACGGCCGTTGCAATACGGTCGAAACGTCGGGCAATAAACAAAGGTATTTAGCCTTAAAATAAAATATTTACGCGATTAAGACCCGTAGCTTATAAAATGTTATAATGTGTACAAATCGCGAAAGTTTACGGACATTTATAAAAAGAAAATATTGATATGTGACATTGTTATAAGCCAGTAAAGTTGTCTTGTGTTCTTCGCAGTATCGTGATCATTAACAGCGTTACATTGTATCCAATACATTATTATTTATTGACAATAAGTGATGATTACATTTTCCATCACACTGTGAATAGGCTTTAGACTATTGCTGATGATAAATTAATGATTGGTTAATTAATTAATTGAAAAATAACATGGTTCAAAAACTACCTCATTGAGTGTGTTACTGATTCTGAGCAAACAAATTTCAGGTTTGAAAATTTAGTTTTTCTATCGGCAAGGTATTTCATGACACGTATTTGCAACAATGTTTTGAATGTGCAGCCTTATGTACTTAGACCAGCGTTTTCCAAAGTGGGTTCCGTACAAAAGTTACTTGGGGTTCTATATAAGAAAAGGTATTTTGATGGGTTTCAAAAAAGGTGGTTCGCGGTTTGACCATATATATATATATATATATATATATACATATATATGTTCGCGGTTTTCTCGAAAGCTACTGATCCGATTTCGATAGGGTATCGCTATACGAATGCTTATTTTTCTGGGAAGGCTTAAGTGTATAAAACGTTGTTCTAGCTTATAAAACACTAGAGCAGCTATACTCTAAGTGTGTTCCGCGGAACCCTAGGGTTCCGTGATACCTCTGTCGGGGTTCCGCAAGAATTTAGAAATAAAAAAATCAAAACACCTCTCTCTGGTCGCTCCGCGGCTGTGCGGACTCCGCGGCCGCGCGGAGACAAAACGCTATGAATGTTATTTATTTATTTATTTGTATTTGTATAGGCTTGTGTTACATTAGCCGATACAATATCTTATAAGTTTGGTCTCAACAATTTTATACTTGTACAACGCGTTCGCTCTAAGTTTGCCGGTCTGTGGAATGCGCGTACCCTCCCCCACGTGACAACAAAACTTATAATGTGTCATAGTTTTACCCAAATATCTACCGTACACAATTTTTATTGTTACAATTAAATAAAAAATTTCGAACGTCATACACTCATACCTATCGCCAGCGGCAAACTTAAAACGAGCGGGTAGTATACTTGTAAGCGCTCAGTCTCTTTGATAAAAGCCGCCTCTGAATTAGACGCTATAGTTGTCAACAAGCGACTTTCGTCTCTAACTTCAAAGGATAAAGTCGATATTGTTTACAACGCTATTTTTAAATTTCTGTTTTTATTTTTGCTTTTTGTTTATCAAAGGTGCCGACTCGAGTATTTTCGAGAATATTTGAGATCGAGTCTAGGACTAAGTATAAAAGCGGCGATCGCGCGTTGGCGTCGTCAGTTGATGATTAGCGTTCGGAGCGATAAGTTAATACCTACTTACAAGCTCGCTAGCGAGAAACTAGTGTTCATTGTTTTACTGCCTGCTGTATTCTGTTGTCTCAGTTTTATACATTTCTTCCCTGTAGGTTCTAAATTTAGTCTCTTATACGCAGTAACGATTGTGCATTATTTAAACCCCACTATCCTGACTTGTAACATTATAAATAAAGAAGAATGGAATGTTGGCTTAAAGGTGTTAAACGTGTTCCAACAACATCTTCTAATGACGCTGAATGTTCAAAAGCAATGCGCGCGGAGAATTTAGCAATCACCGATCCAGAAGATGATGCCACGAGTGCCACGACGTCAAGCTCGACGGTTTCAAAGACGAAAAAAAGGAAGTATGATGAATCTTATATCAGTTTCGGATTTGTTGATTCCAACGGCTCACCTCTCTGCATGCTCTGTAGTAAACTGCTTCCTAATAGTTCCATGGCACCTGCCAAATTGCGTCGACATTTAGAAACCGTACACCCCGAGACTAAAGACAAGAATAAAGAATTTTTTGTTCGCAAAAAAGACCAGTTATTAGAAAGTCAAAAAAATATGATGCATGTAACACAAACTACCAACGAAAAGGCCACGGAGGCATCATATTTAGTTAGCTATCGCATTGCACAAGCAGGTGAAGCGCACACTATCGCTGAGAAATTAATAAAACCATGTGTATTAGACATAACAAAATGTATGCTTGATGAAAAATCTGCAAAGCATCTTTCTACTGTTCCGCTATCAAACGATACTGTTTCACGACGAATCCATGATCTGGCAAGCTACGTCAAACAAGAACTAGTTACACGTCTACAAAATACACGATTCGCTTTGCAAATGGACGAGTCGACTGATGTCGCTGGTTTGGCTATCCTGCTGGTTATTGTGAGATATCCATATAAAAGTTCTTTTGAAGAAGACATGCTTATGTGTTCATCGCTGCTTACAAACACTACCGGGGAAGAAATTTTTAATAAAATAAATATATTTTTTGAAGAACATAATCTCAGTTGGAACAATTGCATTGACATTTGTACAGATGGGGCCAAGGCGATGACAGGTAAAACAGCAGGAGCAGTGTCACGAATGAAAAATAAAGCGCCTAATTGTAGTTCCAGTCATTGTATTCTGCATAGACAAGCACTTGCGATGAAGCAAATGCCGTCTAATCTAAAATTAGTTATGGATGAAGCGGTAAAAATAATTAATTTTATCAAATCACGACCACTACAATCCCGATTGTTCTCATTATTGTGTGAAGATTATGGCAGCAAACATAAAACACTGCTGCTCCATACAGAAGTGCGATGGCTGTCTCGGGGAAAAACTTTAACAAGGCTATTTGAACTTAGAGCCGAGTTACAAATGTTTCTTTCAGCAGATACTTCTTTTAATTTGAAGGACCGTTTGTATGATAAAACTTGGTTGTTCCGATTGTCTTTTATGGCGGATATCTTTCAAAAACTTAACGAATTAAATTTATCGTTGCAAGGTAAACAGACAACAGTGTTTCAGGCCTATAATAAAATAACTGCTTTTAAAAGAAAATTAGATTTTTGGATCATTTGCATTGGTAAGAAAGAAATAGAAAGTTTTACGTTACTCAGTGAGTTTGTTAGCGAAAACGACTCAGAAATGTTTGAAGATAATGTGTTTGAAGAATTGGTCCAATATCTCAGTTCGATGCGCGCATCTTTTGAAAAGTATTTTCCCGAAGAACACAATACAAAAATTAAAGTGAACTCCTGGATTCATAATCCTTTTTTACCCAACTTGGAAAAGCCTGAAAACATGTCAAATGAGATATATGAATCTCTTTTAGAAATGTCATCAGACACAAGTATGGAGTCATTGTTCAAAACGACGCCTCTTAATGATTTTTGGTGCAGAATCCAAGATGAATATGCAATGCTTGGCCAAATGGCTCTGGATATTCTTCTCCCGTTCCCAACTACATATTTGTGCGAAACAGGATTCTCTACCTACGCAGCCACGAAAACAAAATATCGCAATAGACTGGACGCCGAAGCTGATATGAGACTCCAACTTTCTTCCATCAAACCTGATATCAAGCAATTGATGAAAAATAAAAAACAGTTTCATACCTCCCACTAGTTAGATTTTTTCTTTTTTAATGTTTTCTATTATTGTCCTTACCAAGTGGTGAAGTAAATAATAATTAGTAACTGATACATTGTACTTTTATTATGCTGATTAATAAAGAATACACTTATAAAAATAATTGTTTTATTGTAGGGTTCCATTAAGTATTTTGCTTCCCAAAAGGGTTCCGTCATTTAAAAAGTTTGAGAACCACTGCACTAGAGATATAACTCTAGACTAAAACATAGAAGCGAGTCAGCTAAATTCAGTTCAATAAAATAATAAATATCAAATCAAGTTCATATTTTAAACAAAGAATAAAACTTACATAAAACTATTTAATAAAACTTATGTTGCTTTTATTGTAATAAAAAATAGATATTAAACTGGTCTAGTGGTTAGTGATCCTAACTGCTAAGCCGACGTTATAGGTTTAATGTCCACTATGAGCACTATTGTTTATTCTGAATATGAGTATATTTAAAAAAAAAAAGATAACTAGTAATGTGGGATTGAGTCCCACATTACTAGCAATCTTGTTAACCCCTCCAGCTAAGCTCAAAGGCTTGTGTTAGGTGTGGGTTCACGTCGGTAGTATAATGGGTAGGATTCGAAACCGCGACCTCACGATTGCGAGACCGATGTCTTAGCCATAGGCTATTTATAATATGTATATATTTAGAACTATATAAGCATGTTATTCAGTTGTCTGGTTGCCATATTACAAGCTCTGCCTAGTCAAACAGCAATCTGATCCCAAACTAGGCCTCAAACTGTATCATTTAAACTCATATATTTATGTATCATTTTAGCTCACTCATGGTTGTGACTTTTCCTATTTTGTTTTCCAGGGTACAGCGACAGGCAAATACCACGCAGCGATAGTATCCAACAACAGTCGCTTGGAGTCACTTTGTGTGTCAGCTGGCCTGATTTCTGGCGATCTGACCCATCCGCTACCGTTCGCGCCTGAGTTACACTTCACCGAGTTCACCAGCTGTGTCGCCGATATGAAAAATAGTGTTGCGGTATGTGTTTTTTTTTAATGAATGAGAGTGTGGACTTGTGTAGAATATATGCATTTCGCATAGGTATAATTTTTCCATGCGATTAGTCCTGACAATAACGAACAAAACAAAAAAAAAACAAATTTAGTGCATTCGTTCTGATTATACATTTCTGCGATTAATTTTTATTAATAGAATGTATGACAAAAAAGTGTGGTCAAATTCATATGTCTTGATACAGATTGCGCATACCTAATTTTATCAAAATCGGTGTATTCTGCGCTCCCACTGACCCGGAGTGAAGGAATGGAGCGGAGAGGACCGTGAATTGCCAAAAATGTCAGTGCTCAAAATAGTCTTGGGTACAATTTCGAGTGCCGTGATTGGTTTTTTTATGGTTCCGCCCACCTCCTTGTCAGTGGAAATGCATCCTTAACTTTCATTTATAATTTTTCTATTACACGTTGTATAGATTGTAACGTAATTATAACATACTAGCTGACCCGCGCAACTTCGTCTGCATAAATTTTCCCCATTTTTGCAACATTTTTATTTGCTGCTCCGCTCCTGTTGGTCGTAGCGTGATGTAACATAGCCTATACCCTTCCTCGATAAATGAGCTATTCAACAGTAAAATATTTTTTCAATTCGACTCAGTAGTTCCCGAGATTATCGCTTTCAAACAAACAAACAAATAAACCCTTCAGCTTTATAATATTAGTATAGATATATATAAAATGTGTGTATATATCCCCAGCAGGACCGCAACAACGCGCAGCCGTCGTGCGCGGGACTGTTCATCCTGGCGCACCTCGGCTTCGACTTCCCCGGGAAGTGGCTGCATGTGGACATGGCCGCACCTGCGCACTGCGTACGTACTTGTTTACTTCCTCTGTGTGCTGGGCGCCCATTTACTCATTTGAATTTCCACGGAATCATACCATCATGATACTCTATCGAAATTTATAAAAAAAAGAGAGGTGCCTTGTTGACAACCGATTAAAAAAGTCAGACAGTCATTATCAAAATTCTCCTATTTCAAATTAAGATTTTTCACACATATATTACACACAGACTGACTGCCTCTGTGGCGCGGTGGGAGTGTATACGACTGCTACACAAGAGGTCATGGGTTCGATCCCCACCCAGGATAAAACTTTGTGTGATGAGCTCGATTTTTTCTGTGTCTGGGTGTTATTTATCTATAATATGTATGTATTTAGAAATATATAAGTATGTTTATAAGTTGTCTGGTTTCCATAGTACAAGCTCTGCTTAGTTTGGAATCAGATAGCGTTGTGTGAGTTGTCCCAAGATATTATTATATTATATTATAGATATTATTACACAGCCAGTTAGACATAGTTAAAATAAAGAATACAAACAGTAAATCGTGTTTGCACATATTTTATTATGACTATAGCAGTATTTTTCATGACTTTTCCTGTCCAATGTTACAGGGTGAACGTGCAACAGGTTACGGCGTAGCTCTTCTCACCGTACTGTTTGGTGCGCGTACACATAGCGCGCTGCTACGAGCATTAGCGCCGGCTGACTTGTAACTACGCCTTGAGCTACGGCGTAGCACTCGTCATAGCACTCGTCATAGTTCGACCATAGACTAAAGAGACTGGACTGCGCCTTCTCTTTCAACTATGAAGAAAATACAGGCTGCAGTGTGACAGAGGCAAAACACTCGCCTAGTAGTCGTCTCTTTCTAGAAATGTGATTGTTCCACGTCACAGGTTTATGGTTATGCCATGCCCCTTTGTCATTACAGAAAAAAGAGGTATTGGCCGCACTGTCGTATTGTCTCTTTCTAGAGAATGGTCAATTTTGTGAGGTTATGACACAGTCCAGTCTCTTTGTCTATGAGTTCGAATGATTAACTTCAGATCGCTCCGGCGTATATATCCCCTTATTCATAATACTTTAATATACAATTCCTATCTAAATTCGTCGGCCGCGGATCCAGTCCCCCCCCCCCCCCCCCTCCAACAAGGCGGGCAACAAGGGCAGTTGACCTTCCCCAGATTCGACAGAAAGACCTTTTTTGGGAATTTAGCCACTATACAGGTGTGTTTTGACAGGCAATTATCCTTAGATGGTGGTGGCTGGTGTACCGACTTACACTTGGCAGGTTGGGTCACAAGGTCTTTGACATAATGGTCAAAGTATAGCGTTTGTTTTTGGTCTTTTTCAAAATAGAATAGAAAGAAACAAAACATTCGTTAGTTAAAATGCTGTTACTGACGTATTATGAATAGGAGATAAAAGCTCTATTTAGCCCACAGATGCGTGTTCAAATATAATAACAATTTATTAATAAATATATTTTTAAAAAACTTGATGACGCTGCAATATCACATAATGTAAAATGGAGACTTAGAATGTTAATGCCTACATCAATATGAAATGAACTAAAAATGCCTGTTAAGTGATATTGCAGTATCAACAATTATAGAATACGCATTTTCCCAGCGTAAGAATATGACTAAAGACATCTAGACCATTTTAGATTTTTATAAGCTGCGGGTCTTAATCGCGTAAATTATTATTTGAAGGTAATTCACCTTTATTGCCCGACGTTTCGACCGTATTGCAACGGCCGTGGTCAAGGGTAGTCGGTCAAAAAAATCGTCGGAATATTCTAAAATGTGTACAAATCGCGAAAATTTATGAACATGTATAACTAGACCAACCCTATATTTTTTTTTAGGGACTGCAGTCGCATGGTGGTTTAAGATACGAACCCCGCGTGAACCCGCTCCTAAAATAAGCAATTTAGCTTAACTAGTAACGTGTGACCAACATTGCTAATAGTCATTTAAAAACAGAAATTTCCAATGTCAATGAATCTCATATGACTCCTAACAATGGAATATGAATCATATATGACTCAAAAATGAAACACCATTTGCAATTGTATTTTTACGCTGGGTAAAATAAGTAAAATCTATGAATTAAATTTAAATTTATATAGAAAATGTTTTAGTCATTTTCATTTTTTTTTTTCATTTACTTTTTATTATTAATTTTAAGTGAATTACTTTAATTGAGCATAATATTTGTACAAGACTACATCAAAGATTGCTAACTTAAACTGTAGTTAGGTTTCTGAATGTATGTTAAAGATGGAATATACTATGGTCAGCAAAAAAAGAAGAAACATCCAGAACTGGTACGACTTATAGTCTTTGGAAAACAGTTGGTTTAAAACGGTTATAGACGTTCAATACGCTTGGGACGCTTCACCTCACGTTCAGATGACGAGTCCTTTATAATTTCATTCATATAATGCGCGTTATCATGTAATAGCCTAAAACAATATAGTAGTAGCAAAATGACGCGCGTCAACACGCGTTTAGCGCTTGTCATTTGAACATAGGCGCCTTATATTTAACTACCTACTTTTTTCGCTGACTATACTTACAAATATAGAATAAACATTTGCCCTATTGGCTTAGTGGGTAAAAGCAATGCGTCGCAATAATTTATTACTTAAAAAATGTTATACTACTGAGGAGGATATAAATTCAATATCGAAATGAAATAAGCTAAATATATACTTAAAACACTACTAATATTAATTAATAATAATGCATTACACATTTTGTGACATATACACAATTTCATAATGTTCTCCCAACTGATTACTATCACAGCGGCCAATCTTAGAAGACTACCTGACTTTGCAAGAGATATTAAGTGCACAAGTACTGTCTCTATATTCCTATTTAGTCCGATGAGAACACTACACGATTGAAGAAAGATTAGGCGCAGGACCGCCGGTTGAAAACGGTCCCCTATCTATGAACCTGACGGAGGATAAGTTACTTACCCACGTTGATATATCTATCTGATCGGTCGCCAATAAGATACAAATAGATTCTGATTTACAAATAGATTGAGATTAAGGTTGTATGTAAACCAATTTTATACAAAATAAATATAATAGATAATATTTACTTAGTTAATCGCTAGATCTGTCTATCAACGGCAGGTAGATCGCAATAATATTTAGAAGTAATAATTTGAAAGCAATAATATACAATAACTAGTGTAAAATGTTATTTGCAGTTACCTGTTGTACAAAACATTATTATTGGTGAAACCGTCCTTATAATGTTGCTTCTGCTTACTTCTCTTCATAACAGCCATGGGAAGCTTTTCATTTATTCATCGAAATCAGTTTACTTTTTTAAAACATGAAAAAAAACTTTTCGCGCCTGTGACTCTCAATTGAAAAAGGCGCCATATTGTAAGTAAGCGTTCGCGCGTGTTTTTTTTTCTGTCTTTGGTCACCCACTGTTATGCCTTAATCAAAACTATTTTAGAGAATAAATTATGTGAAAAAGAAAATGTTTTGCAATAAATATAATGCCTTAATAGTCTCAAGATGTTATTTAATTAGTATAAATATACATAGTTAACATATTATTGTTATTAATATATTTATCTAAATAACAATAGAGGAATACAAAAACACTACCTGGATATTGTATTGGAATGTATGTTAAATGTATTTGGAGCAGGAAAATGTATATTTGACTACCATAGACATTGTTGAAATACATCATGAAAAGTATTATTGGGTATTTTCCCTGTAGCAATACCATTTTAAATAAGAAGGTATACATTAGCAATAAGTTAAAATGTGTTCGTCAGAGCCAAAACACTAAGCCATAATAATATTTTTATATTCGTTTAATACGCATTTAGTTTCAATAAAAAAATATTTATAATATAATGCTCGTAGGGTTTTATCAAATTGTGAAATGATTAGTCTACTTTTTTTCAATATGCATGTTAACTTTTGGAAAATAAAGATGTAATTTGAATAGTTTTTTTTTACTTTTTATATCCCTTTTTATAGCTATTATTTGCGACTAGTAACACCTAGTGTTGCCTTTCCTTTTCTATAACTTACTTAAATTCAGTATCTGAGTCTGAATTGTGTGGTTACAACTTTTATTCCTTTATTCTCTTAAGGATAGATTCTCAAAAAGAAAGATTACATAATAATAAAGCAATTCATATTTCGTGTCTGTAGTGAGCCATAGCAAAAGAGCAACAAAAGCCTTTTTTTTAAACTTCTTTTGTCTATGTTCATATGTACACGCTAATCTCCAAAACTACCTACTAAACGAATTTGGCTCAAATTCATTTTATCACGCTTTTGAAAAAAGAACCAAACATGGCAGATATAAAGATTGTCCGCTGTGCCTACTATTGCGCTGGCAAAAAAGAAGACAGTATGATATTGTAATAGACAGACAGATTCAATGTCTAATAACTGACACTCGTGAAAATAAAATACCGCTCTTATAACAGTCTAAATTATAACGCCGTCGATCTTTAACTTAATGAATGTTATAAAGAGGTGTGAAAAAAAAGTTGTTTTGTATACTGCAATATGGGTATCAAATTAAAGGGCTCTTGTTGAAGGCAGACGACTTTTAGTTGTAAACTCGTACGCATTAGAACCGGTGCAATGGCCATGTTCAAAGTATCTATAGGCATATTTTTAACGGCGAGGTTATTGTAGGTCTATACCTATTATTTAGAGTGTTTGCAACGTCTTGCAGTACTAAGGCTAGCATTATAAAAAAAATGTTTTCTTTCTCCTTACATGTACTTCGTCTTTTTGAGAATCTGTCCTTATAAGAATAAAGGCTTTTAATTGTGAAACCTGTATTAGATGTATGAAAGTGGTAATGTAAAAGAATATAGATTATGGATATGTACATGGTATCTCATTGCAGGAGTTAAATAAAAGAATGCATAATAAGTTTGGTTAATGTATGTATTTACTTCAATTCGTTTACCAATAATGCTGGGTAATAACACTAGTATGTATATAAAAGCCAGTTAAATCCAAATACTTTTGTATACAATACATTGTAAAAATTTCGACTCAGTAAAATACAGGTAGACAAAATAATAAATGCACTTATCGCGCCCTTTACATGGCAACATTCACTAAAGATTTTTTGGCAAATCCTTACGTTACATTATTGAGTATAATTGCACAATGACTTTAAAAAAATAAATTATTGAAATATTACAATTTCACTAAATAAATAGATACAATCGAATATCAATTAAGTAAAAAAATAAATAGATATTTTTCGGCCAAACATCGTAAAATGACTAATGCAGAATTAAATCACACTGGTATAAAATTTTAAAAATAATAAGCATATTCCTACTATAAAAAAAATATTTTTGGGCCTGATAATGGCCGAATAAAAAATGTCACGGCTTTGATTTTATTTACATCTTTTGCACGTTCTTAATGACGTGTTTATGAGACAGTTTGTTAAAATCAAAGCGTTGACATATTATATGAAATAGGCGAATAAATTATTGTGCAATTCATAAATCCCTGATCCCAGTCCCATAGTTTGCCCCGCCCGCCCTGTTGAGGGCATCTTTAAATTGATCGATGTCTATTTCGGATTGGTTTTCCAATTGTAACTCCACTGCAAAATTCTGAAAAAAAAAAGAAATTTATTGATTTATTAGTATCTACGTATAATTGTATTAAATTAATATATATTTTATTATTATGGAAATACTAATTTGTTGTATCGTTTATCTCAAACTACTAGACCGATTTTGATTAACTTTGGTTATAGAGTGGGTGGAAATCTTGAAACATGGGCCAGGGCAACACGTTTCTTGCCCTGGGTCCCTATTTTCAGTTAGCGTGCCAGGATTTTTAGAACTGTTTTTTTTTACATAAGTTACACCAGTTACAGCTCGACAAGAGAGTGGGGGGAGGGACTCCTTTGTGATGAGCCGAGATTGGTCCGGTAGAGAAAAGTAACATTTACACTCGCCAGCTCGCAGCACATCAAGTCATAGCTGGCAGCGCGCCCTTAGAAGCAATTAAACAGGCTAGACAAGCAGTTGCATGAGCAGCCCTAGAGCTGCAGCACAGTGTGAACTTAGAAGCAGATGAGCGAGCAGGAGCCGCTTGGCGAGTGGAGACAACTCTACTAAGAAATTAAATCATCATAGACGAATGTAAACAAACGGGCGACACAGAAGAAAATGCGCCAGTGGAGATCGCCAAAACGCCATTACAGAGGCGGGTGGCACGCAACTGTAACCTCTGCTCGAATGGGCAGTACAAAAGGTACAAAAACAGACAAACTAACAGAGTATGTTCGTAAACTTTCGCGATTTGTACACATTATAGAATTTTATAAGCTACGGGTCTTAATTGTTAAACGGGTCTTAAAATATTTACGCGATTAAGACCCGAAGCTTATAAAATTCTATAATATAAACTAACAGAGCCCTACTGCGACAAAGCTAAGCAGGGACAGTTAAACACTTCATATGTTTCAAAAAATCACCTTGCAGCGCGTTTGACGCCTCCAATTAATGAGTCGACGGCCGGTGCCCTACATTGCCCTCCTTAGAACCGAGCCTGTTTAGCAATAGTGCAATATCGTCAAAGTTTACACCCTCCGCTAGTTTCTTTTACTACTCTTATCTCCCACTCGCCTTCAACACGGGCTAAATAAAATTGAAGAATGGTTCAAAAAATGGCGAATTAAAGTTAGTGCCTCCAAGTCAACACAGATCACTTTTGCCCTTCGTCCCGGAGACTGTCCACAGGTTAAACTAGGTGATAGCACTCTACCACACAACGAGTCCGTGAAGTACCTGGGCATGCACCTAGACCGAAGGCTTACATGGAAGAAGCACCTGCAAATAAAAAGAGAACAACTCAACCACAGGTGCAGAGGGTTGCAGTGGCTATGGAAGAAACTCAGTGCTGAGCACAGACAACAAACTCCTAATATACAAGGTTGTCCTAAAACCAACTTGGACATATGGAATCCAGCTATGGGGATCGGCAAGCAATTCCAACATTGCCATGATCCAACGAGCCCAAAATAGCATTCTGAGAAACCTGTCCAACGCCCCATGGTTTCTAAGAAATGCCGAACTTCATGAAGAGCTTAACTTTAAAACAGTTAGTGAGGAGATTACGCAGGACTCAGTCAGTTACAAACAGAGACTAGAAACGCACCCGGACCCTCTAGCAACTGTATTGCTGACGATTGACCACCCAAAGAGGCTTAAACGCAACCACATAATCGAACTAGATTTGAAGTAAAGGGAAGAAATGTTAACGGACGGCTCCTCCCAAAGACCAACACACCTGCTCAAAGTCCGAAGACTGATGGCAGATGCAAAGAGAAAAAAAAAAAATCTCCCACTCACGCTGTGAATTTTCAAGAGGGGGGGAATTATTTGGCAATCTACAAAAAATGTAGAATCGGGGCTATGGAAGCCTTCCTTTTTCTCAACCGCATTAAGTTATTTACAATATTTTACCTGTCGTAACTAAGTTGTAGCTAACCGACGTATAAATTGTATCGACAATATTCGGTATGTACTTAGGCATTCAGGTTCCAGGAGGGGGCAGCCCCCCCTGGGTACGCCCCTGTCCGGGGATCAGCTCAATCATGCAGAACAAGATGATTAGATGAACAACTGAAATACTTTACAAAGTCAATCTACAATTCAATAGAAAAAATCGTCGATCTCTTTTTTCAATGTGTTTAAGGAATTAAAAATAAACGTAGCGAGGCGGCACCGTAAATAGAACGCTAGCGCCAAGCGCAAGCGCGGAAAATGGAACGTCAAACGTCAAAACAACGGTTAAATTGTCAAAAGTCAAAATAAAGTGCACGTAAAAGGTTGTTTTAGAAACCGGCAAAAACTAATAAAAAATGGAAGAAATACAAAACAAAGTGCCGTGCAGAGAAGAGCAGTTGAATGACTTATTTAATCTCCTCGGCGAAGGTGACGAATGTTTGCCTTGTTCTATATTTATCAGCGGCAGCATGGCTACAGGGAAAACTTTGTGCGTCAATTCTGTGCTACAATATTTGAACTATAAACACGTTATTATTGACTGTATTGAGTGTTATTCACCTAAAATAATGTATGAGAGCATACTGTCTGGATTAGAAGACAAAGAGGTAGAAATAAAATGTGAAACATTGATGGATCTCACAAACAGTTTGAATTGTTTTCAGGACACAGATAATGGTTATGAGCCTATAATTATAGTGTTTGATAGGGCAGAGAGGCTTCGCAATATGGACCACAACATAATAAGCGCGTTTTTACGATTGCGGGAGCTATGTCACTTAAACATTTGTACTATTTTTATCACACACTTAGTGTATGAGAATTTTTACTTCAAAATGGGTGTTCGTGAGCCAATAAAGCTGTTTTTCCCGAATTATAACAAAGAAGAATTGTTCAACATTATTTTTTTACAGCAAAAAGGATTCATTTGTCATTTATTAACAACATATGAAGTGGATGATGATATAAAACATGAATTAGCAAAACCTGAGTTATTTGCTAACTTTCTCAATGCCTTTTTGAGTGTATTTTACAGACCATGTAGAGATTTGATTGAACTGCAACATATGGCATTCGTGAACTTCACAAAATACTGTGAACCAATAATAAAGAATGATATACAAGCTTCCGATTTGACCAAACTTTGGCGACACATATCACCTGTCCTCAAAACGAACTTAGAACTATTATATTTACGTATTAGTGACGCTAAACCTCTAAAACCATCACCGGGTAAAGAAAATAGTGACATTGAGCATGTATCAAATCACAACTTCGAAAATATATTGAAAAATGAACTTACATCAACAAAAACATTTGCTCAGAGTTTTGAGTTGCCTTATTATGCTAAATTTTTACTGATTGCTGCATATTTAGCTAGTTATAACCCACCGAAAGAAGACAAACGATTATTCATGAAAAACCATGGCAAACAACGTAAAAGATTACAACAAGTGAGAGCCAAAGCAAAGATATCTGAAAAGTTAAATACACAACTTGGACCTAAGGTTTTTACGTTGGACCGTTTACTGGCAATTTTTTATGCGATACTTGAAGAAAAAATAGGTCTTACAAGCAATCTGTTGGCACAAATAGCTACCCTAGTTGAATTGAAATTGATTGCTGGGAGCAAGGAAATAGATTTGGATACGGCAAAATATAAGTGTATTGTTGGTTATGATTTCATTTCAGCCGTTGCACAAACTGTTGGTTTTAACGTTAGGAAGTATTTATATGATTTTATGTGATCTGAACTTCATCAATTATGTGTTTATTTATTGCTATTATACATAAAGGATTTTTTAAACCTGTTTGTTTTAATTATTTTTATTTTAGTAGGTAATTTTAGGCAACATACATTATAAATAATAGTGGTGTGTTGTAGTAACACGAACACCCGCCCTTTTCTGTGTTGTGATGTTACACTAAAAGACACATTATATTATACTAGCTGTCCCGCGCAACTTCGTCTGCGTAAATTATCCCCGTTTTTGCAACATTTTTCATTGCTGCTCCACTCTTATTGGTCGTTCCGGTCTTCCTCGATAAATGGGCTATCCAACAGTAAAAGAAATTCGGATTAGTAGTTCCTGAGATTGCCGCGTTCAAAGAAACAAATAAACTCTTCAGCTTTATAATATTAGTATAGATTTGTCAACAAGATTTCTTGACTATTCTTGCTAAAGAATAGTGTCTGCCCTCCGATATGCTTGTGCTTTTACCTACTTACAGTCTCAGTCGGTCTTTTCTCAGTGGGATTAAGTTCTATTCAACTAACTCAGGATCCCTGGGATACGTATGGCGGTAAAACAGATACCAGCATAAATACATCGTAAATCACAAACGAGAGACAGAGAAGACGAGAACGAACAAGAAACAAACCTACGATACATTTACTAAACCATTTAGCGTTTGCTGGCTCATACTCGTATCACCATTCACAACGAATCAGGGGCCCATAAGAGTGGGCGTGGCCACTAGTTAGATAATTTTTAACCCTAAATTCCAATCCAACCTCATTTGACATTGAATCCCGAACGTAAGTCACGCTCGTAACCCCGTCCAGGTCGATCGAAGTCGAACCATAACATGTTTACGACGTTTACTGGCAGTCATGACTCACACGATGATCATACAATTAATTTATTGCCAAAACAATTTGGGGTCGAGATTTGATAAAACGAATTGATTTCGCTTGTGTAAGTTTATCATCTCTATAGCTGGATAAAAAATGAAAAAGTTTGAAATCTACTATCGAGTTAAGTTTTTTTTTTTTTAATTCTCCGCAGAGGGTGCAAGCCACAAAGAAGTATCCCGTGTGGGAATCGGATCCCACACGGGATGCATTTGCTGCGTCTGTTAAGAGGTCGTCTCTTACGCTGTAGTCGTCAATCTCAAAACATTTGGGTTCAATTACTTAGGCGGCAATAAAATCCAGATCCTATTACCTTAAATAACAAAATATTGTTTTGTAAAAAAATAATGTAAGATAGTAATATGTGTGTATGTCATACGGCCGGTCTCAATAATCTAACTAGCGATGGCTTTTGGCTTCTAGAGGTTGAATTTTGACATATTTTGTATGAAGCTTATGTCAAATATATACCTCTCGTAGCCAAATACATCGTTAGATTATTAAGATCCACCGTTAGAGATTGTGTATGTTAATTGATTAAATTATTGGCCAGTTACAGTTAACCGTAGTTAAGAGATATTGAGGCAAAAAGTTGTTTATATTCAAGAAGGATTTTCAATTGAATCAAAATCGGAATCGGGATCTTTTACCTTATCGATTAAACTAGCTTATTAATAAAAAAAACGCATTTAAATGCGTGCATCTCTGAGGGCCTAAGCGCTATGTACCTAACCTACTCTGTGGGTCTATACGTCAATGGCGGGCACTACAATGCCACAGATATACACAAAGATACACACATGTAAAACTTATACCTATCACCCCCACCACCTCTTTTCGGGTCGTAGGTCAACCGCCGCCCAACAG
Source organism: Herminia tarsipennalis (assembly GCA_945859575.2). Lineage (NCBI taxonomy): Eukaryota > Metazoa > Arthropoda > Insecta > Lepidoptera > Erebidae > Herminia > Herminia tarsipennalis. The sequence continues at coordinate 4,003,981 of OX243849.2, read as the reverse complement.
GCGTTACAAAGTACCTAGGTAGGTATATACTTAAGTCAATTAGCGGAAATCAATGACAACTGTGTCTTTTGGGCTCGGTCTAATGCGATTTTGTGACGTAGGTTGTGACATAGATAATTACAAAATCCCTCGAACATGATATGCCTCTGTGCGCGGTGGGAGTGTATCCGACTGCTACACAAGAGTTCGTGGGTTCGATCCCCACCCAGGATAAAACTTTGTGTGATGAGCACGATGGTTTATTCTGTGTCTGGGTGTTATTTATCTATAATATGTATGTATTTAGAAATATATGTTTATCGTCTGGTCTGGTTTCACTTAGTAAGAACCACACTACAAGGAAAACAGCAGTGCAGGGGAAGGTGTTACGTGCCTGTAAGAAAATGGGAAAAATGGGAGGTCTTCCCCCCCAAACTAAGCAAAAATGGGTGTGAATAGTTTAATAATAAAGTTGCTTAGCAACCATTCAAGCTTTAATAGTGGTTGCTCAGCAACTTTGTTATTAAACACTCACATTGATTTTAGTTTATTGTAGGTATATCAATGACATTTCACATCCATTTTAGCTTTGGTAAATTGGTATAGCTATGGCCCTGTTTGTAGGGGTTAAATAAATGTTATAGGTACTTACAGAGATGATGTCTTTAATGATCGCTTTGTCGGTGGACATCTTGGCGCGGTTGATGACTGACACGTTGGGGCCCACCCACGTCATGAACATAAACTTCTTACGTTTTGACATTTCGTCGCCCATCTGCAACCTGCCAAATAGAAAAGTATTTATGAAACATACACCAAATACTATGCGCCGACAGCATTGATCGATTGAATGTAAGTAGTTGGCACTTTGGCAGGCACGGATCCGATTCAGGTTGCATATGAGTGATCTCGGTTGAATTTTCAACCCTGCAATGTGAGATGCTTGTGCGACTGGGATGGAGGGGGGGGGGGGAAGGGAGGGTGGGCAGGGTGCATTTGATCGACACCGAAATGGGGTGACTTCATGTGGAACTGAGTGTGGCACAATTCAGATGTAGACGATTTTCAAAAGAAACTGAAGGAAAGATTCTAAATAATTTTAAATCGGGCACTGCAGAATACAGAACGTACACATCTGTAACCAACACAAATAGATAGGAAGGTATATCGGAACGCCTTCCGAACACAGAACAGTGGTGTGAGATTCTAGTACCAATATCGGTCAAGTGTGAGTAGCAGTGATTCGCACGTCCGAGGGGGCGTCCCCCAGTCCCCATCTTTATGATTACACCTGATACCGCCAATGTGAGTAGATACCTCGCGCGCACCTCATGATAACATTTTGCGCCCTAAGTTACTTAGTCGGAAGACGCTTTTGGGGCCCCTGACCTATAGCGCCTGCATCAGCCAATCCGTTCACGCTATGGACGTATGCATTGCTCAAGCGATATAGTACGAAGGTCGTTCGACTCCCTAAGCAATGAGCTCTCACCTGAGATATCCAAACGCACGGTCGTCGTCTGAGAACTGTGTCCGGAACTCTGTGAAGTCGGAGCCGCGCGCCGAGCACACGATGCGGGCACCGTCGAACTTGAACACAGCCCTGACAATTAAAAACAACATTCATTACCAATATAAAAACCAGACTGCTTAAAATGCTCGCTTGCGGATCCGCCCGCGTGTCGTAATGTCGGTTATCGTGATAAAACTATCCTGTCTTCTTACCTTCTCTTTATTCTTCTCTTTGTATCACCCCAAGGTTGACTAGTAGAAGTCCACCATTGTTGTAATACATTTTGTGTGTAAAAAAATCAGTAATCAGAGTTATTTCACATTTATAATATTTATTTTACACACCTCACACGATGGAAATCCGTCAAGCGGTTTGCGCTGTAGAACATGCCAAAGAAATTGATACATACCTTACCTAGGTATGTATCATACCTACGCTCGAAAAAGGTTACCCTTCTTCTGGCAAAGTCGGGTAAAAACAACAACTTGTTACCCTCTTTTATATATTTGCCATTTTTTATATATAAGTATCACATTTTTATATTTTTCCAATAATTCATCCGCCCCAAAAGTACCTACTCACCATTCTGTTGGTGAATTATCGGACCGTACGTCTTCGTAAGCAGAACGTATCGTATCTCTGTCGAGTCCCGTTGTCATCGTCACCTGCGGACAAACGAACAAAACAATATAATTAATTGTATTTAAAATAAATTTAGGTATTGAAGTCCGTCATACAGTAGATACATTCAGAATTCTTAGAAGACAAAAGGAAAACTTATAAATAATATTGAACAAATAGATTTAGTCTTTATTTGTCCTTGTTTATGCAGTTAGTGTATTTTAAATTTTGTTTTTGTTTTTAGGATTCCATACTTCCTTAGGATGCCTTGGATTCGTATAGGATGCCTTGGTTAATCTTGTTGTTGGTTAATATTTCCGCCTCGCACTTGCCCGGTTTTGGTCTAGAGATTATCTTTAAGTAGGTATCAAATATTGATCTGCCTAAGGCTGTAAGAACCTTTAAGACAACATTGAAAATAAAATATGTTCAATGCCAAAGTTACCCTTTATCGACCTACTTCGAACCATTTACATAATTAGTTCTCCGAAGTTGAAACTCAAGAGCCGTTGTGGCTTTGATGAAAGGCTTACCTAAATAAACTTAATGAACCCAAAACGTCACAGGTAGGCCGCACTTTACAGTAAGGTACAACAAATTACTTTGGATTTCAGATTTCATGATTACTTACATAACGTCGCGTCGCCTAGCAATCACTCAATCATTGTATAATTTCAAAGAATCAATTTAATAATGAAACTACTTCTTTCTGTGTCTATACAACCGTGACTTGGTAAATTAAGTTTTTATAATAAACGAAGCTAAATGACCTTTTTCCAATATCTATGTTAGTTATTAAAATAACAACACGTTTGAAGTCTCAGAATATTAACTGGGTCAGACAAGTACCTACTTATGTCTGTAAATGCTGACGATGTATTATAATTGCCTATGCCAATTTATACCTATCTATTACAGTAAATATGATTAATTCAAGATTATGCGTATTAGCTAGTCATTATGAATAATGACAAAGTCGCTTAGTAAATATGACAAATAATCATTTTCACTAGCTATTATTCATAAAGGTAGTTGATCTTAGGAAAAGTATCGATCACGAATTGATGATGATGGTTGGTAATAATTATTGATGACGATGATTGATGATAAATGATGTTAATGTTGACACAGAATGATTGATGACGATGATGATGAACTGTCAAGTTTGTACGGGTCAAACTTTATAGCCCAGATCTTTAGAATCGCCTCTTCTCCAGCGCTGCGGGAAGTGCACCCTCTTTGCCCTTGCATAACAAAGCGCTGGCACCTTAGCTCGCCTTCGAAGCCTCGGCGGCGACCAGCCTCGGCCGCTACGGCCAGCGCTTTATTATAGCGAGCGGAGGCTGCTCTTCCTCCGCGCCTCCGGTTCTAAACGGTTTTGTCATAGTTTTGAACTTAATTTACAACATACCTACTATTCGTTCCGAATTAAATATACCGATTTTATTACTTTATCTAAGATTTTCTAGATATTATACATAATAACTAGGCAAAATGATTAACTCGGATCTTATATCACAATTTCTAAAATGCGTTTTTATTATGCATAAGTCCTATTGCCTTAGTAGGTACATATATAATCACGAAATTAATCAAATTTATTGTAATATATCTATCTAACTTAGTTACATTTTTATCCGACTTGTTCCAAACTCTCCTGAGATCCATTGGTTAAATCCTAACTGTGTTCTTTAAAAATGTAAGTAGGTACTTTTCAAAAAAGTCCAGACCACCAAAGTATCTGCGCTTCCTTTAAAAATTTAAGTGCTCTTACCACAATTGTTTTAAGTTTTTCTTTACAGTTTTCCATCTAAAAGTGTCCTTTCTCCCTCCCTATTCTAAGCTACGCAGGACAACACCGTCGTCGGTGCCTGCAATCACTTTGAAACATTTTCACAGAGAATATCTTTGTCTGATTTTAAAAAGTAAAAAGTGGCGCCAAAAAGGGAGGCCAATATGGCGATTGGCGTCACTATTTTTTTGCTTCTCGTCAATCTCACCGGTAAACTCTGTTGTGCATAAGTAAATGCTCAAACTTTTTGGATCTTCTTGGGTTTCAAGGGTAATAAATAATTCTACGGTAGGCTGGTTCCTAGTATTTTCAAAAAAGCAATTTCATTCGCATGAAAGTAATTTATAAAAATACGCTCAAATAAAACAAATGCTTTTAAAGTTTTAGTATACGTTCACACAGCAGCGATTTTAAAACGCGACGTAATTTTATCACGTAGTGTTGAATTTTCACCGCCGGGCGTTGGAAATAAAAATAAATAAAATTTCTTTATTATAATACATATTATAGTTAGACAAATAACACCCACGATAAACTATCGTGCTCATCACACAAAGTGAGGTGGGGATCGAACCGACTATCGCCGGCTTAGCAGCTAGGGTTTTGTTCTTCTAGCAACGCGCGTTAAAAAAGCGTTCATATGAACAACCACATCGAGAGCGTTAAAAATACGCAGACGCTGGGTTTAGCAAGAAGTGAAGTATAGATATTATTCGGGATTGTGTAATTTTCAAAGTCAGGGAAAGTGTAAGAGATCGAGTTAACGTATTTATTAAAATAAATTGTAGCTAACAGTTCTATTTGTAACTACTGTAATCTCAATAACAAATCTCGGTTAGATAAGTTTATTTTTTTAAAGTCTTATATCTGTTGCGGTGGATTCAGTTTCAAAATGATTACGTAGGTAAATGTAATATCTACTGAAGAGCAGACTGTGTAAGCTGAGGTTTCATAAATTGTAGCCATTAATTAAAACTTTCGAAACTTGCAAATTACCATTTGAAACAGAAACGATGTTTCTATGTCCGTTTTTTTACAAGCGTATACTTTTTTTTTAAACTTGCTGACGCTCTTTTGGGAAATATACGGGAATAGACTCTACAACTCTACCTACTTTTTTTATTTTTTATTTTGGGAACATCTTTTCAAACATCTGCCGAAAGACGAACGTATTCGAGAGTAAGCATTTCATTATTTTACAGGCTCTAGAGCCAAAACAACTTGATGAACCAATTTTAACGTCTAAGGTGTCATTAGATTTGTCTTAATTGTACGAGGGATACAAGAGGTACATTATAATTATAACGATCGTAATAAACTGGCAGTCTGCTGCTTCTTTTATGTTTTTAATTATTTTTTCATGCTAAGAAGCGAATGCGGTGTCACGCACAGGAATGTAAAGCATGTGCCTAAGCACGCTGTAATTTTTAATAACTATTACAACATACAATATATTGTATAGCTTCGTATTATGCGGCCAAACATAAAAACAAAACTTACTGCAAAAATATGTAAAGTATCTATCTATATATATCCTACCTGCCTTTAGAAGTCAGCTAATATCATTCATAACATCAACAACCGACCCTTTTGGTAATTTATTGATGGAGATAGTAATCTCCTAATTTACGTCACAACACTCTGTTTTTATCTTTCAATAAACAGTTTAGATATGTCGATAATAAATATTATTTTCTATAAACCGTTGTACTATAATTAGGTAGGTAATTTGATCTTTAATACCTTTGATGAGCAAGACATTCCTGAATGATTTGATTCAACTTCCCGGATATCTTCGCGATCACTTGGAATCGACTCATCATCTTTGTCTTCCTTAACTATATCATATAGTTCATCTATCCTACTCTTCAGAATCTTAACTTCAGATCTCAATTTCTTTCTACCAGCTGACAAGTCATCCACTACAGTAATTTTATCAGAGAATAGAGCCAGAGTCTTCTTGAATTCGTCAAAATTTTTCGCCAGCACGTCAAATTTGGTTACAATGTTATTTTGATCTTCTGACAACTTGTTAATATGATCCTGAAGTTTTCTGTAAACTCCTTCGAGGTGGTTAATTTCTTCATTTTCCATAGCTATCCCAAATATGGGGTTTCTTCACATAACTGAATTGAGATTATTTGTTAAGATTTGGCTGCCTGAGGTGTCATTAATGTCATGTGCATTTATTTTTATTGAAGTTGTTTGGTTTACAGCCAGCGAAAACTTTACTTAGGAGCGGTTGTCGCCCATACATAGGTTTTAGTCTGGTCTTTTTGTCTCTGCGGGAAAAATATTTAAATAGCCAGGCCTCTTTAACGCGGCTACGGATAGCGAGAATAGCGTTTGAAAACAAAGCTAATGATATGAAGAGAGTATCAAAATGTATCAAGCAGTGGATTCAACATCGGCTAACCGTGCCCACAGTGTTGGATTCGTGCCTGGCCAGTTGCAGTCAGAGCGTAAGTCCAGGCAATACCTCGGGGCCTTGCTGGCCCAACACCACTCATACGTGTATTACATCTACAAACCATTCGGAAGAAACAAAATGAATGATAGTGAAAACCAGAGCAAAATCCATTGTTTATGCATAGGCTGATCCAGGGGGGGAAGAGGGGCACGTGCCCCCCTCCAGACGGTTGTTTTCTGTACCGAATTTATATTAAATTCTTATTTGTATTGAATTTCTTTGCCCATTTGCCTCTTGTGCACCCCTCAGAAGGTTGTTTTTGGGGTAAAACCCCATCGTGCGTGCAACTTACACTTAATCTTAGCTAAAACGAAATGCACCCCCCTCCGTTGTAAACATGTTAGATCCGGCACGGCCATTCGCCTATCGTCCCCCTCCACCAGAATGAAATCCTGGAACCGCCCCTGTGCGTATGTAGCGACATGTATTATATATAATACGAGGCGAAGAACCCTGCGTTCCCCCCACGAGGGTTCAGTCATCTCTATGCCTCTGATTAGAAGATCTAAGTGTACATAGGGGACAGCAGTAAGTACCTACCTTTGTTTTATACTAAGTAAAGATTCACACATCACACCAATCGCGTCAACAAACCAAGCTTTCGACGCATGTTTCACATTCCGTCGTTTTATATTCAGACGAGCTACAAAAAGTGGCGGTTTTTTACAAAAACGTTATCAATTGCGCACGCGCGGCGGACCGCGACACTGTGGCGTACGGCGATCACTTTCATTTGAGCGAAAACATCTGGGAAACTGGAGCATCTAGTGTTGTGTGGTTTAAGTTGTAAGAAATAGCTGTTTTGAACGTCTTTGAACGATCGCCTTTCATGTCTTATCTCAAAATTGGGTAGTTATAGGAGTCAAATTCTTCCACTTATTTTGTAACGCGGTCCATATATTCACTATCTTTTTTTTCGTTATCGCGTCAAATCCGTGCTTCTAACTGTCAAAATCTTGTCTCAAACGGTTATTACACTAACCTGAATCAGGGCCCTAAATCGAGGTGGCCTTAAAAATTTGTTAGAGAATTAGGGCCCTAATTCTTATTACACCGCTCTTTTTAAGGATTTAGGGTCCCTGATTAAGTGTAGTGTAATAAGCGCATTAATGGTAAACAGAGAGCTGCGCTTAGAAATGCATCGCGCATGCGCGCGGACATCTTTTTGCGCACCGCGCATGCGCCAGCTCGCGCGGGATTGCCGAATGAAAAAAAACATAGTGAATAAGGACCCGGGTCTGCCTGGAGACCTACTCTAATTCAATGAAAATAGAGTTTTAGTTAATAATGAGGTAATATAGGTATGAACAGAGCCATTGACATCATCAACTGGTTCCCGAAAATTGTCTATAGTCGCAGTAAACTTGAGAAATAAGTTTATGAATTTCGTATTATATGATAGTACTCATATAAGTAGTAATGTTTTCTCCAGTGATTTTGGGCCGCATAACTTCGAGTTCAGTGTGGTACCTAGGTATATCGAAACACACTTCGCCGACAGAACGTTTCGTCGAAATCACCCTTGATCGGCTGGTGCTTGCTTTAACGAAGGAATGGATACGAAAAGTTTTTAAAAGGGATCCATTCTTAAGACATTTTCATAAATGTCCTTTCGTCATTTAAAACGCGAGCCTTTCGTCATTTAAAACGCGAGCCTTTCGTCATTTAAAACGCGAGCCTTTCGTCATTTAAAACGCGAGCCTTTCGTCATTTAAAAACGCGAACCTTTCGTCATTTATACCAAACAACCATGCATTCCTCAAACGGATAATATATTTTCATTTACTCGTATTTGCATTTTTCAACTTTTATTTACTTAATGTTTTTTTATTGTCTTAAGAAAGTTAAGCATTATATGTTAGACAATAAGTGTAGTATTATATCACAAAATTATTCTATTTTATTCTTTCACGATGATAAAGCTAATAAATATTTATTTAGCTCGTTAAAAGCCATTGGGTTATCAAAGCCATAGGTTTTTATTATGGAAATGTATTTACCGCCGGTACTTTATAATAATTGTCACATTTCTGGGAAGATTTTGTTGATAAAATCGCGATTAAATAGTATTAGATAATGGGGTAAGTTTTTACTACTTCCTACCAATTTAACTAACAGTAATCGTTCCGAAAAGTGCATATATTGTGTCCCTTATCGTTTGAAGAGAGAATAGAGAAGGACCCAGGACTAATATTTGTGTGACGAGTAAGATTGTTTGTATTTGGGCATAATTTATCTATACTAATATTATAAAGCTGAAGAGTTTGTGTGTTTGTTTGTTTGAACGCGATAATCTCAGGATCTACTGGTCTCCAAATTGATTTATCGAGAAGGGCTATATAATATCACGCTACGACCAATAGAAGCGGAGCAACTATAAAACATGTTGCAAATACGGGGAAAAATTAACGCATACGAAGTTGCGCGGGTCAACTAGTTTAGTAATATATCCCAAAGTACGTTTATCAGTCGTTACCATAGTACTTACAGGTTTTTAAATGGTTTGGGATCAGATGGCCGGGTGTGAGTTGTCCTAAGATGTTTATTAGGTATTTATAATTATTACTCTTTACAGAGTACAAGCCCTCTGTCACGGGGTACTTAACATACATACAAATCAGGGACACAAAGTACCTACACCCAGACTCGAAACCAGTGCCGTAACTAGGGCGGTACTAGCGGTGCTCAGGCACAGGGCGCAGAAATGACCATTAGGACCAATACCAAGGGCGCAGTTATATAAACTCGCACTGGGCGCACAAAAGTCTAGTTACGTCACTGTTCGAAACAACAACAATTTGGGAATCACAAAAAATGGGGTGTCTCATGTGGGAATCGAACCCACGACCACTGGCTTAGCAGTAAGGGTCATTAACCACTAGACCAACAGGCCTGATATTCAATTCATGTGTAACAAAATGTCAAATGTAATAACAGCCACTGTCTTCATGGTTAATTAAATATCAAATGTATTGAGGTTACAATATGTACCAGTTGACTAGACATCTGCTAACCGCAACTTTACAAACAGGAAAGATGTTCTACAGTCCAGTTTTAAATTTAATAATAATACGTTATTTAGTTAGGCCTACAGCTTGTACTACGGCCTAGTACATAATCTATCCATACTAATATTATAAATGTGAAAGTAACTCTGTCTGTCTGTCTGTCTGTCTGTCTGTTACGCTTTCACGCTCAAACAGCTAAACCGATTTAGATGAAATTTTGTATGGAGATAGTTTGAGTCCCGAGGAAAGACATAGGATAGTTTTTATCGCGATAACCGACATCCACGCGGGCGGAGCCGCGGGCGAAAGCTAGTATTTTATAAGTAAGAAAAGAAAAGAAACATTTATTTGTTGAACCACATAAGTCACAGCAATAAAGAATTACATAAAATATTAAAACAAAAAGATATAACAGAATATAATAAAAAATAAATCAATTAAAAAATAGCAATAATAATTAATTCGGTTGGAAAAAAAAAGGAAAAGAAAACCATATTAACAAAAGCTGTGCCTCGCGGCTGCAACAAATGGGTGTCCAGTTCAGCATTTTGCCAAGCTGACAGAGCCTGGCGCTGGTTTTCAAGTAGGTTATGTACCACTGACTTCTATATACTACACCCGTGCTTGGCTTCTTACATTACATTAAATAACTACGTAGGTAGGTAATATAATTATAAATACAATAATTGCATTTTTTGAAAGATAGAAAAATTGAAGTCGTATCCAGGAATCGAACCCGAGACTTCCGTAGCCTAACCGGGGCCGGAATCGAACCACCTGGACTATGTTACTAGACCTCAAATTTTTCTATCTTTTGATGCTCGCGAGTTGAGCCCTTGCATGCGCCATCTAGCCGGTAGTTAGTAAATTAATTGGCAAGAAATGCCTATAAAAATTAATACTTCGCCACCTACTATTGTCACACAACCATTTACCACACATCTGAGAGTCCCCGGAGTAAAATCATGTTTCTTTGTCAGCTTTAGGGCCTAAAACTTACAATAAACAATGATTTTACTACAGTAAAATAGTCTGTAGGTGGTTAAGGTCATAACTACAAAAACAAGTGGTAGGTTTAAAATATCAAAACCATTGAGTAAGCTACTCGATAGTTTTAGTGATCAGAAAGGTGATCGATTAAAACTATCGAGTTATAAAACTGAATAGTTTTGATATTTTTGAACTATGGGTAGGTACCTAGATTAATAGAATCGCCGAATAATTTTGGACACGTAACTATACAACTTGTAATAGAAAGGTGTAGTGGAATTTCAGCGGACAGTGTAGTTTATCCCAAATTTGATTGGATTATTACGGCACAGAACTCTTTTACAGTTAGCTCATGTCATAGAGATGCGACCCTAAAATGACTTACGAAAACGATTAATTATGTTTAATCGATTAAAAATACATTAAATAACATTTTAATTCAACAATATAAAAATACTATCTAAACGAGTTCATAAAAGTTTCGATTTAGAACAGTTACAGTAGTTTGAAAAACAATTTCTTTACGAAAATAATCCCAAAAAGTTGTAGTCATACTTTTTTAAATTGATATTCATATATAAACTAATAAATAAATAATATAGGTAATAAAATTTTAGGGTACTCCGATTTTGATAAAATTAGGTATCTATATACACTCAGTATCATGGGCATGAGGACATAACAACCCTTGAGAATTTGACCACACCTTTCTGTTAAACGTTGTATAATATACTAATATCAGTGAAAAAGTTAAGTTTATCAACAGGCGTTGTCCCATGCTTATTTAACAACAAAAATAGTTAACTACCTTTTTAAAAAAATAGTGTTGGGGAACGATTGGTAATTAACAACAGTTTTTTTTAAATTTCAGTACATTTTTATACAGATTATATATAATTAAACCATTTCAATACACTTACTAATTTGTATGTTCTTAAATCCCACGAATCAAAGACAAAAACTGCAAAAATAACGGTCCCTGTTTCAATAGTAGATAGGTATAATTCTTTGTTCAAATCACTGTTTACAATACCACGCAGACTTTACAACTAAATCACTTGAAGTGCAATCAAGTACTTGTCATAGGTACATTATTAATACATATATGTGTAGGTGACTGATAATAGTTCCAATACAAATATTATAATCCATATGACGAGTATTGCTTGGAAATATAAATAGGTATTTTGAAATTTTTTCCTTATAATATTGTTAAAAATGATCGGTCTTGTTTTTACAGACGGGCGACTTTTAGACGATAGTTACGCGAATAAAAGTATCTATTGGAAACATGGGCACAGGCAGCAGGATGCAAGGTAGTGCACTTGAGGGTAAAATTTGCTTGTTAAGCTATTGTGTTGGTTTATTTAATTGACGTATAGACCTGCGGTTCAATTCACGTATTTAAAGCAGTGCAGTTGCAGTTCAGTTGCAGTTAAGTTTCGATTAAAACGGCCATTTTCGTATTCTTGTAACTTTGGGATCGATCTTAAAAACATTTGCGCACCGTACTAGAATGTCGTAATTGCGTTCTCGAGACGCATTCTTGACGCAAGCGTATTTGAGATTGATCCCAAAGTTACAAGAATACAAAAATGGCCGTTTTAATCGAGACTTAACTGCAACTGCACTGCTTTAAATATGTGAATTGACCCCCTGGACTGCGCCATAACCTCACAAAATTGACCACTCTCTAGAAAGAGACAACGCTACTTTGTGTGACTGCCTCTGTGGCGCAGTGGGAGTGTCCGACTGCTACACAAGAGGTCGTGGGTTCGATCCCCACCCAGGATATAAAACTTTGTGTGATGAGCACGTTAGTTTATTCTGTGTCTGGGTGTTGTTTATCTATAATATATGTGTATTTTAGAAATATTCAAGTATGTTTATCGGATGTCTGGTTTCCATAGTACAAGTTCTGCTTAGTTTGGGATGAGATAGCTTTGTGTGAGTTGTCCCAAGATATTATGTTATTATTATTACAATACCTGTCAAAGAGACAGGGCCGCAAGAGTTTTTCTCTATTTCACGCTTTGCAGTACATTTTTACTTTTTAATTGAAAGGGATAGCGTGGTCCAGGTCTATACGTCAATGGTTTATTTGTGAAACATAATTAAAAAAAAAATAGTTGTCTGTTAATTCGTTTACGGACGATAAATTTTACGTGATAACGTTATAAGAAAATATTGATGACATTGATCAATGTTTTCATATTATGCCGTTATCACGTTTTTTTTTTCGAATTGTATCGATGTCATGTCATGAACCTCCTGAGATTATCTCGTTCAAACATACAAACTCTTCAGCTTTACAATATAGATTAATCATGAAACCTAAAAACATTCAGGGGCGTAGCTATTGCCATATGACAAGGGGCCCCCAGGCTATAGGGCCCTGTACGTGCGTTACCGATCGCACCAACCCCCGAGTCAGCGATACACACAATTGCAATTTGTCACAGGTCCCTTGGGCACGTGGGGCCCTCCTAACAAGTTTTGATAGGGACCCGGCTAAAGCAACCTACGCCCCTGCATATGTAACTTAGTTGTGGTTAATAAAGCAGCGACCACAAAGTTGCCCACATAACCAGCATCCCGTCTGCAACTACCGAACATTCGGTTCGTTCAACTCTTGCGCACGCGTATGCGTCACTCTCGTATTTAGATCCAGAATGTTAACCTTGCTCTTGTCTCTTTCGATGCTCATCATTTTATGGGTGAAAGAAAAAGAAAGAATTTTATTTGTGTTCTTTTTGGTTAAATTTAAAAAAAAAGTAAAAACATCCATAAACGATGTAGAGTTGTGAAAATGGCGACAAAATTTACTTTCATTTTCACAACACCGTGTATAAAGTTATTAATGCTGTCTTATCGATTTCGGTCAGGGCGCCCTATCTTAAGGGCTCTTTTAGACATCCTATTTTGTTACCGGACGCCGGATAGAACTTCGACGTCTTTAAAACATTTATCGCCGGTCCGGTGCGTGTGATGTAAACACACTTAATGTAAGCCACAGAGACTAGACAACTACGCAAGATATTTATTTATTTAAAAACTTTATGCATAGAATTGTTCAGAGGCGGACTTAATGCTAAAAGCATTCTCTGCCAGTCTACCTTAGGGCGATGTAGAAATGTAGTATGCAGGTGCAGTAAACCTGTAGATATTACATACAATCAAACAAATAATACTAAAAAAAAAGAATAATATAACAAATCCCAATTAAAAATACTTACATAAATACAAAATATACCTACATAAATACATACCATGAATACATATATACCTACATAAATTACTTATAACTTACAAATGTAGAGGTAATTCAACTAGTTCATTAAGGAACAGACTACGTACTTTCCATTTAAAATTAAGACGATTAGATGCCAGTCTAATTTCGGGGGGCAGCGAATTCCAGCGGGAAACAGACTGAACAAGGAAAGAGGTACCGATGAATCCAGAAGAATGAGAGGGACATAGAAAAAGAAGATGTGTTGGTAGTTCGTAGATCTCTACTATGAGAGGAGTGCAAGTACTGGAAGTTAGAATAAGGGTACAGTAGGAGAATTAAGAATTGAATAGAGTGTAGTGAGAGCGCGCAAACTACGACGCTGGCGAATAGGGAGCCATTTCAGTTTGGAACAGTAAGAAGAGACATGGTCAAATTTGTGATAAAAGTGGGCGCAGCAGCAACCGCAAACGCTCATTCTGCATTATACGAAAAACTTTTTTGGATACGAACGTTATATCGGTTGACCGTTTAGGTACCGTTTTTTAGTTTTTAGCTTTAATAAATATACGCAAATATATAGCATCTTGCATGGTAGTCCATAATAATGACGTATTTGCCCCACAGCTGGAGATCGAACGATAAAATCTGCGTTTTTTTCGCCGTAGTGCGGGGCCCCGTGAATGCGTTTATTTTACCGTACGTAGAATAAACGCACCGCGGTCCACCGCAATGCGTGCTAGCCCTTAGTGGAGTCTATGTGTGCGTTGGAATCTCAGAACACCGTCGGAACAAATTGATGAAAATGTGTGCGTTGTAGAAACAGGTAGCTTCTTACCAAGCAACTTAATGACACTTATCACATAACCGATATCGCAACTATACTTACCTTACAAATTGATCTTTAAACGACACTCAAGATCGTTTGTATCTTATCTCTCGTCATTTGTACATCTTGTTATATGTATTGAGACCACGAACGTACCTACCACCTGGTAACTGTTTGTATAGGCTTTTTTTTCTTAATTAAAAAGGCAATTCTTACAGTAGTCTACAAGACACAAAGTAGATGTATGTGTGTACTTTGTGTCTTGTATTCTACTGCAAGAGTTACCTTTTTAGGGTTCTGTAGCCAAAATGGACGGAACCCCAAATAGGTACGCCATGTCATCTGTCCGTCCGCAGCTTAGCTGACTGTTAGTGCTAGAAGGCTGTAATTTTGCATGGATACATATTTTACTTACGCCGACAAAGTAAATAAAATCTTGAAAAACATTTTTTTGTGGGTACCTTTAAAGTGGGGATATGATTTTTTTTCTCACCTACCCATCGTGTGGGGTATCATTAGATAGGTCTTTTAAAAACGTTTTGTGGTTGTTAAGACCATTTTTAGATTTTGGGATCAGTTTGTGAAATATTAAACTTTATATTACAGTGCAAATTTTTATTGGAGTCAAGTGTCCCTCTCCCCCACCTGAACCCTACATTGTGCGTGGTCCGGTTTAAAAAAAAAGACCGCTTTAAAGGATTTTCCAAAATTCACCCCCTAATTGGATGAAACCGGGGTCTAGTTTGTATGGAGACAAGATTCACGCGGGCGAAACCCGCTCACTAGATCTTTGATAAAATTCGTTGTTGTAACAGAAAATTATTAGTTCATTAATATATTATTTTAAAAAATGTCTGTAATAAATTCTAGTAATAGATTAACTAAGTAAATAATAAGAACGCGTGTAGTCTCTCAGTTATTTTAAAAGTGGAAAGCTGACGTTCCGCGTCGGATACTATAGCATTGCGACGCATGAATATAAGGCTGGGTACATGGTCACAATTAGTCGCCAGTCGCGTCACAATTAGTCGCCAGTCGCGTGTGTGCCTATCGTGATTAAATAATTACTATACCTACTAAATGATGACAAAAAATGTATCTAATATATTTGACGCGCCTATACCAATGAATGTCCCGCGCAACTTCGTCTGCGGAAATTATCTACATTTTTGCAACATTTCTTATTGCTGCTCCACTCATATTGGTCGTAGCGTGATGTTATATAGACTAAAGCCTTCCTCGATAAATGGGCTATCTAACAGTGAAATAATTTTTCAATTCGGATCAGTACTTCCTGAGATTACCGCGTTCAAACAAACAAACTCTTCAGCTTTATAATATTGTATAGATTAAACTCCGTTCCATATTTAAAGTCCCTTTTGATATAAGATGACAACCTAACTTTGACATTAAGTAAACAATCCATCGAAAATTTGATTTTTTGACGTGATAACGTCTTATAAATCGAAGAACTGTTGCACGCACGAAAAATTGTCAAGTTACGCTTTTTTTTTAAAGATAACTATCAAAGTTGGATTGGGTCCCACATTACTAGCAATCTTGTTAATCCCTCCAACTAAGCTCAAAGGCTTGTGTAAAAAGTGGGTTCACGTCGGTAGAATAATGGGTAGGATTCGAAACCGCGACCACACGATTGATAGTCCGATGCCTTAGCCATTAGGCTACCGCCGCTTCAAAAGTGTAGGTATATCAGCAAATGGTGATTGCAGCGACATGTCACAGGCATGGTTGTTTATCACATGTGGAATGACAATCTCAGGATTTCCTCCGATTTTATAATACTATGTCTTTATCTATTATTAGCCACACTCTTCACTGATATCTCTTAACAAAAAGAACTTTGTATAAGAAACGGTGTTATAATGCAGGCTGTTGTGGACAACTTAGCACTTCGTTTGGTTGTGGTGGCGATGATGTAGGCTTTGATTAGTCACAAAAAAGTCAAAACTAAGAAGGTTGCATAAACAAATATTTGTGAGATCGCATTTTTTAAGATATATTAAAAAATGGGTCCAAATATTCGGTCATACAACATACAACAAAAATGGTATAAGTAAGTAAATCATAATTGATTTAATGCGCTTATTACACTACACAAAATCAGGGACTCTAAATCTTTAAAAAGAACGGTGTAATAAGAGTTAGGACCCTAATTCTCTAATACATTTTCAAGGCCACCTCGATTTAGGGCCCTGATTCAGGGTAGTGTAATAGCCGTATAAGTCAGGACTTCAGGAGAGCTGGTGGGCGGCGGCGCTCGGTTAAATGTATTACCTACGACGAGTATGTGAAACATCATTGGTACGAGTACACTCTCTATGATAAGGTCACCATCATAATATTTTAAATGCCAAACTTGGCCCTACTTTTGTCTTTTATATGTTTTTTCCTGATACCGTACGTTGACCTGCTATGTTTTAGTCAAAAATAAACAATTTCTTTTCTACTTTTAACAAGGCACAGATCTAGCTAAGTACACCGACTTATTAATTTTAAACAACATTGTAATGAATCACGAAAAATATGCGAACGAATAGTCGCGCTGTTGTAGACGGCCTAATATCATACTATCAAGTGAGTGGTAATGAGACGTTTCACTATTAATGTTTACGAGGTAATTCTGAATTACATAGTAGCGAACACAAATTAAGATAATTCTGCGAAATTCTACGGAATAGCGAGAAATGCTCATCTGTCTTCTGTCGTGTATGTGTGCTTTAGGGCTTACCCTGGATAAAAATTACCCTCGGTGGGGTCAACTCCCCTTCAATCCGAATAAGGATACGCTTTTGATACATAGTATAAAACAAAGTCGCTTTCTCTGTCCCTATATCCCTATGTATGCTTAAATCTTTAAAACTACGCAACGGATTTTGATGCGGTTTTTTAATAGATAGAGTGATTGAAGAGGAAGGTTTATATGTATAATAACATTCATTAAATAGTGGAGAAATAAGGAGCGGAGCAGCAATAAGAAATGGTGCAAATACGAGGAAAATTTACGCAGACGAAGTTGTGCGGGTCAGCTAGTTGTATATGAATAGCGCGCTATGATGTAATACATTACTATCTTCAAACTTTTAGAATACATAGGTGATTATGAATTAAATTTGTTGAAGAAAAAAAAAATACTAACATTAATTTTCAAACCATTTTAAGACCTTGTTTTTAAACTTTCGCGATTATTACACATATTAGAATAGTATTGCACTGATCGCAATTCGATCTAAACGTCGGGTAAATAAAGGTTCGTCGGGTAAATAAAGGAACCTTTAAATATTTTACGCGATTAAGTCCCGTTAATATTCTAATATTTTAAGATACTGCCTGATAAATACATAAATATTATTTTATCTTTACTTTGCCCAACTACTTACTAAAATAGTTTGTGAAAACTAACATAAAGTTATAATGAAAGCGGCAGTAGCTTAATGGTTAAGGCAACGGTCTTGAAATCATGAGGTCGCAGGTACGGAGTCCTGCCCACCGTACACTACCATCGTATCACGTAGTCTGCAAGAATGGGATCCTGCAGTTCTATATGACACAATTCACGTATCTTAGCTGGAGGGGTTAACAAGATTACTAGTACCAACCCATATTGCTAGTTATTTCTTTTTTAAGGGGCGTCTAAACGGGCCATTTTGTACGGCAATTTGTGGTGGCACTATTGGCAACTAATTGCTCGGCCAATAATGGCAATATGTCTACAATTATATGGCCCTTGATGCAGTCTCTTAAACGGGCTACACAACCCGGCAACAATAAAATAGAGGGCGACTGAAACAACAACAAAATTGTCCGGGCAATATTGCGGAAAATAAATCGCTCAGCGAGCGTCCGGCAACCATCAATTTAATATTGGAGAGTACTGCCATGTTGCCGGCCACAGCATTGCCGCCACAAATTGCCAAAAAGGCATGTTTGGACGGCCCTTTATGTAGGAAGTGTATTATGTTATTATTTTGAAATCCAACGATGACTTCATATTCTTTGTATTTCGTTATCATGATTGCAGTCATCATTAAAATGGTATGTGATTGTGACTTTCCTTTGAAATAAAATTACTAACGTTACGGCCGATTAAGATAAACGTTACACGATTAGCGCCCTTAGTTATAATAACTATATCTACGTGGTTATGACGTCATTGTGTTATGTAATATTATTTATGGCTTTTTTGCTTTATTTTTTTTAAGCTATTGCATAGCTTCTATCGCGGGCCTTGAGCGCGGGGACCGAATCCAGAAATTCCGTAACGAAAAAACCTCACGCTCCCCACTCCGACGGGCACAGCGGTGATACTTTTTAGTTTTGCCATCTATCAATGAATAGCAGAACTTTTTTTTTTTTTTAATTCCTTTTTTTGTAATTTAAAAATAAAATTAAAGAAAAAAATATTAAAAACATTGTTTTTTATAATGTTTTTTTTTTTTTTTTTTAATTGCTTAATTTGATAAAAATGCTATGCAATAGCTTTACCACGGCAGTCCCCGAGTGCCACACATTTTTTTTTTATAATCTATATTTTTGTCGCACGTCAACTGCACAAAGACTGTTTAGATTTTACATATAATTATTTAATGTGTCTAACCCAATGTTAATGGTCTCCTGTATCCCTGTCGATCCGTGTGGGTGTAATTTTTTTTTAATGTTATGACGAAAAAATAAACTAAAAAAAATATTGGCGGAAGTGACATGCAGCGGCGGAAAAGATTGTTTTAATTGTAAAGAATTCATAGACAATCAATGTTGATAACAAATCTTGAAATTTTACACAACTAGGAGAAATTAGGTATTTTAGTAGGTATTACTAAAATCCCCTGTTTCCTCGTGATCCCGGGATTTTGTTCCATTGATGGGACCACGAGGAAGAACTGTTTCTTATCGTGTACTTTCATTGCTATTAACGGTCGTAGATTTTATTTTTTTGAAAAGATATCTCTGCTAGTATTTAGTACTGGATGAAGCAGCTACGCTCGGATTCTTTTTTAAACGACGTTTTCCTAAAATGAAACCTAGCTAGATCGATTTATCGCCCCGAAACCCTGCATACTAAGTTTCATGAAAATCGCTGGAGCCGTTGCCGAGATTCAGATTATATATAATATATTATATTTACAAGAATTGCTCGTTTAAAGGTATAATATACTATTAAGATTGTGCAAAGACTCAGTCTTATGAATATTCTCATGTTAAGCTACTATTTTTGACGTTTAAGACTCGTTCAGGAAATGGCGCGCTAGAATAACTATGGCTAGAACATCTGATAGGAGTCTTCTTACCTTTTAAAAAGTACGTTCATTTGACCGTACTTTTTGACAGTTCTTTGCTTCATTTTAAGATGCCGGATTAGGAATCTATACATTATTTAATCAAAGATTCTCAAGTGGTAAACGCGAGAAGAAAAAATGACAGCCCAGTTTACCACCATTTTCTTAAATTGTCAAATGAGATTGACATAGACACACCACAGAAGAATTAAAAAAAAAACCGGAAGCGTTCTAAAAGGCAACATGTGTTTAGTATACAGAGCCGCTTTGTCCCTGGACAGTGGGTACCACATTCGTTTAGTAATTGAACGGTGCGATGACCCCACCAAATCATTGTTAAGCACCATTTGGTATGAGGATAAACATTACTTTGTGTTATATTTAGGTTTTTGAATACTTGCGGTAAACATTGTACGAGAAATATGTCCTCTATTTTATAGGCAAAGCAGTTGTTTTTAATTTTCCTTATGTCTTTTATTGTGGTGGTTTATTTCAAAGCAATTTCGTAGTAATGACTATAACTGAATATGAGTATGACTGGCCTGTTAGCCAGAGATCGTGGGTTCGATATCCAGATGGGACACCACTTTGTGTGACCCATATAATGTTGTTCCGAGTCTGGGTGTACCTACCTTTTTGTCCGTGAATTGAATGTTTATAAAGTCCTGGACGACACCAGACTTGTAGGCCCCCTAATGCGGTAGTTGTCTCATATAAACAAAAAAATAGTGCATTTTGCGACTAAAAATTTAATGCCAAATCGCTCTAGATGGTCATTAATGAAGTTTTTTATCTATTTCAAATCCTTTTGATCTTGACTCAATGATTTGTACACATTTTAAAATTATATATACTACGGGTCTTAATCGCGTGAATAATTGTACCGTTGCAATACGGTCAAAACGTCGGGCAATAAACAAGGTAATTATTTTCGTGATTAAGACCCGTAGTTTATATAATTTTATAAGTGTCTACAATGTCTTTTATTTTATTTGAATTGCACATTCGACCGATAATTCATACTTACAAAGTTACAACCGATGCAATGGATTTCGGCAAAAACATGTCGGGGTAATAAAACGTATCGTATCTACTTAGATAAAAACGCGATTAGGAAAAGATAATATCTACTTGGTAATCTATACATTATAATTACTTGTGCTGACTGACAGACTGACTCATCAACGCAGAGCAGAGCCTAAACTGCTGGTGCTACAAACTTAAAATTTGTCAAGAGCGTTTTCGATGAATGTTGTGTTCTGCACTCTTGATCTTTTGTGGTCTAATCTTTCTAGTCGTGTCTTATCTCACCGGACTAGAAGAGTGAGAGAAGAGAGTGCGCCTTACGCCTGCGCATACACTGTGCAGTATAACATCTTCGCCTGCGCATACACTGTGCAGTATAACATCTGCGTAGTATAGTCTCTGATAGGATTGGCCGTTGTGATCGATATCGTTTAACATTTTTTTTTTTTTTCTAAGACGTCTCCCGCAGTAGGGTACAAGCCCTGTGTCGCGGGGGACTTTACAAACATACAAGTCACGGACACAAAGTACACCCAGACTCGGAACAACAATTTGTGGTTCACACAAAGTGGTGTCCCGTGTGGGTATCGAACCCACGATCTCATGCGTAGCAGTCGGATACACTTCCACCGCGCCACAGAGGCAGTCAATCTTTCTCTTTGAAACCGGTCCTTCGTGTCTGACGATCATGGTCAGCGTCAGGTTTGCATCTGAAGTAAATGATCTGTCTCCACCGGTCTCTATTCAGCGCTTCTCTTACGAACCGTGTACAGACTGGAGGACGACGAGGCTTTCACTTGATCCATCTTGTTGGTACACGACCGCGCGATCTAAATAATCTTTTTTTTTTAAGATAACTAGCAATGTAGGATTGTGGTTCCACATTACTAGCAATCCTGTTAACCTCTCCAGCTAAGCTCTATGGCTTGTGTTAGGAGTGGGTTCACGTTCGGTAGTATAATGGCCAGGATTCAAACCCACGACTTCACGATTGCGAGACCGATGCCTTAGCCATTAGGCTACGGCGGCTTAATCCCTTCTAATATATAAATGTGAATGTAAGTTTGTTAATAAATTACGCTTTGACGCGAAAACTGCTCAACCGATCATCATGAAACTTTGTACACATTCTTGGAGGTATTAGAAGTAAAATAGGGTTATAAAAAAAAAAGGGGAATATTACGCAGACGAAGTTGCGCGGTACAGCTAGTTTTGATATAAATGACCGGTGTAGAAACTGCACATGTCTTTGTTAAACCAACAATGATGCGTATATTCCCAACTCAGCCAGCCCCCGATTCCTTACTTGGACAACATATTTGTGATTCTTCCTAAATCCCCCAAAGAGATCCTTTAATACGATATCTAAATATAACTTCAGGGAGTTGGCGTCCGGCCAAACGCACTGTAGTTCTCGGTCGCAGTGCTAAATCTGTACCAGAGAGTTCAATGCATTTTTTTTTCTAATTATAGACAAAATGCGTGGAGGTTTCAAGCGTCATCGCTATTTATCTTTATGGAAGATTGATTACAGTGAAATGTCTAATAATTTAAGCGAAACAAGGTTGTGTTGGAATAAAAATATGGATAATCGCTGTAGGACGTTTAAATAATATCCAACTTGAGTTGTGAATATGGAGTAAACTGTCATCACGTTCCAGCGCTTCGTTTAACGTCTAAAAATACATGAAATACATAATAAGATGGCGTCTACAGTACCTATCTACCTACAGTTAACTAGTATATTATTATATTATCTGTGCTAAAGTTATTTTTTTTTTGTTTCACATAGAATCCTGTTAACCCCTTCATCTGAGCTCAACGACTTGTGTTAGGAGTGGGGAGTGGGTTAAATGGGTGAATATCCTTCTCACCTATCAGAAGTTGTTGCGTTACTTAATAAAAGTTAACTGTTATTTAGTTAGACCTACTTGTTTAAACGTATGTCAAAAAGTAACTATATCTAACCATAATCAGGATGACACTACATTTTCATATTAACAAGACCATATGTGTTGCACACACACTTTCAATATGGTTAAAGTATATTGTGAGTCTGTGGTATTACAGGCATCCTGACATACAAACCTACTTTTTCACTTTCATCGCTATTAGAGAAAAAAAAAACAAAAGCGCACATAACCTCAAAACTTTAGACATTAACGCCATTTTCCCCGCCAACTGAATGTACTAATGTAAACCTGAGTATAAGAGATAATAATAAATTTCACTTCGACCTTGGCGGTCAGGCGGCCATTTTTGGCGATCTTGAGGTTATCTGCTTGCCGTATGTTGCTTTTACCGCTCCATTTTTGGAATAAGAATTATATCGTATTGTCTGTGGTTATGACGTAATTTTTAAAAAGCGGTCAAGAACGAGAAAAAACAATGACATTGTTGTAAGTTTATATGAAATAGCTGTCAAGAGAATTTTGTCTGCGTAAATTTTTCCCGTTTTTGCAACATTTCTCATTGCTGCTTCGCTCCTATTGGCCGTAGCGAATAATATTTAGAATCTGAAACAATTTTTCAATTCGGAGCAGTAGTTCCTGAGATTACCGCGTTCAAACAAACAAACTTCAGCTTTATAATATTAGGATAGATTATGTACCTATCTAATGACATGGGCGGACCCAGCATATTATTCTGTTGGGGGGGGGGGGCACGAGAGGCATATATGGCAGTTCCGGATCGAACGTTAGATTAACCTAACTGCTGCTGTGCAAGAAACATAATTATTATGGATGCGATTTCCTCACGGGACACCATTTTGTGTATTTGTAAAGTCTTTGGCAAGAAATGCCTATAAAAATTACTTCAATATTCGGCCTGCGTCATCATAATTTGTTAAAATGCTCTCTGTAACGAAGCAATAACAAAAGCCGTGATAGTTCTTTAACTACCGACTAGATGTCGCTACGGGGGCCTAACCCGTAAGCATTAAGAGATAGAAGAATTTGATATCTAGTAACATAGTCCAGATAGGTTGTTCGCTTCTGGCCCCGGTTTGGCTACGGAAGTCTCGGGTTCGATTCCTGGGTCTGGATTTAAAAAAAAAAATTCTATCTTTCAAAATGCAATTATTGTAGGTACCATTTTGTGAGGTCCAAAAATAGTTGTTACGAGTCTGGGCGTACGTCTGTCTGTTATTTGTAATGTTTGTGACACAGAACACAGTTATGTGTATTATTGTTTTTTTTTATATAAAAAAGTTTCAAAAATCAAAGTGACCTTAAAACTACTCATAAACAAACCATAAACACAGATTAGTAGGTATGAGGATTGTACTGAACCAGAATGTTACTACTAAAACAGCTACTTATCCCATTTAACTGCGTCTAAAGACAAACATTATCTCACAAGGGTAGTTAAACTTAAGATTGATGGCGCAGCTTAGCTGCAGTCTGTGGTTATTTTTAACCGTCATACATTGTTGTAACTCGTCTTGTTTAAAAAGATCATGAGCTGTCAACCCGCGATTATTAGTCAATTTGTAAAAGACTAGTTGCACTGGTTTTAATGAGGTTTCAAGTAGATAAAGATGACACAGACTAATTCTATAATTTGTAAGTTTACGAACGGCGTAGTCACTTTAAAAAATGCCGTACGCCATAAGTAAAGTGTCGTCATTTTGTAATATGCCACAAGACATTAGTATCGATCGCGTTTAAAAACAAAATAAAAGAATACAATTTAAACAACCCGCCTGCTTAAATATATTGAAACAAGATAACCTTAAATCATGTTATCTTGTTTCAGTCGGAGGATTCATGAATCCCAGTGAACTTATCTACTAAAAATAACGTAACGTAACGTATAATTAATAACTGTAACTAACGAAAATTTTAGTGAAAATAGTTGGTAACAAACTTAAAAACTCGCCATATAAAGGTTTATTTTAAGTGAAAAATGATTTAAGAAACCTCATCACTATTTTAAAATACCTGCACGATGATTGATGATTTTCTCTATGACAATAAGGCGTCTAGCTGTCGCCATTTTGATTGCTGTCATGTCTTTAGTAACACTCGCATGATTAATACGAATCGATTGACGTATGAATCCTTAAAATTGGCCCACGTGTTTGGTCTATATAGTGCCACAAAGGAACACACATACATATACATAACCCTCCTCCGCAGTCGGGTAAAGAGAGAGAGAGAGAGAGAGAGAGAGAGAGAGAGAGAGAGAGAGAGAGAGAGAGAGAGAGGTGTCTGACGCTTGGAATGTAAATGATTTGCAGAAATAATTCAAACAAAAAAGATATACTTTTTTGTTGGAATTCGTGATATTGATTCGAATTTGAACTAATGGTTGAATAGGTATATATCAACCCAAATGATGTCCCACTGCTGGGCACAATCGCCACGCTTGGCGATCGCAGTAAAGATGGGGTGGTACTATTTTTAAGCCGCACCACGGCAACTAATGATTAAAAAAAACTCCTGGAAAAACATAATATTTCAAAAATTAACCTATTTTAAATTAAGACTTTCAACACATATTACACACAGCCAGCTTGACATAGTTAAAATAAATTTATCAAACCTTTTACAAAAATACCAACAACCTATATAATACAACCTCCTTATTTTAGCTTCACATAATCATAAACAATATTTTTTTAATCGATGTCAATATGTTACACTTTTTTTCGTCTAGCCTCTCAGCCAGCAAACAAATGATGATAATGAACTACGTTCCAATAAAGGTGTTGAAGTGTCTATGAATACTGATGTTCGCGGATTTATATCAACCGGCGAGTGCCAGTGTTTAGAAACGAATTATAGAACTTACCTGGGGCATAAATATTAGTTTATTTTTTAATCTATGAATTATAGACTTTTAAAATATTAGCAACATTCTTGGGGGAAAAAAGATGGGCTTCCTTAATCCTTAGAGAGCAACTGTTGTCCTACGTTTTATTGCAGAACTATAGTTAAGCAACTAACAAAAACCGGACAAGTGCATGTCGGGTCACGCACAACGTAGGGTTCTGTAGTCCCCCCCCCCCCCATCCGAATAATGTGTGTGATACCTGTTTAAAACTTAAAAAATAAATAATTTCTAATGAAATTTGTACGAAAATTTTGTTACTTCTCATTTGATCAGCAGTTATAGTTTAAAAATTAGTCAATATCTGGTGTTTCAAATAAGAATGCACATGTTTAGATCTGACGAAACATCGCTGTGGTCAACGTGTGTGGCTAAAGTAAAAGACACAATGTTTTATAACCAAAATTTTAATAACTATCATTCTAAAATCCCCATTAGTGTAAAAAGCGTGAAGATAATGCGAGATATGAAAGAAGTACGACGTAATCATTTTACATATCATTATTTCCTTCCGTCTGGGCGATCATTACTTGAAAACTGCTTGACGGATTTTAATTGTACTTTCACTTATACATAATGTTAAGGGCTGGAAAGTAAATTAAGTAGCTGTTTTATTATCTTTTGCTTATTTAAGAGTGTGTATAAAATTACCCACTGTTTACAGTTACGAGTAAGTTACACCAGTAAAAAAGTGATCTGTGTTTGTTTTAAAAAAAAAGTGATTCTTGTCTATAAAGTGACAAAAATATCTTGAGCCGAAGCCAATGACCATTCTGCGAACTTCTTTTTTTCCTGTTCCCTCCAATATTAATCGGTAGAGATTATGGCTCGCACATTATGTGCATACGCCAGTTTCAAGTATAATTTATTTCTAGTTTTCTTCTTTTAATCATAAAGTTATCGTTTTTGTTCAGTTATCACGTAAGTATTTAAAGTATATTTTACACTGTTCTACACTTTAAACGCTAAGCTGTAAAAATAGCGACATGTCAGTTTGCCGCCATTTTTACAACTTTGCGAACTTTTTAGACACCTATAGATAAACGTTGTTGATATTTTTTTTATTTATTTTTTTATTCCTTTTCTTTAATGCAATCTTTCATTTGATATATTCAGCAATTGTTGTGTATGTGGATATGTCTTGTTCGGATTTTGTTTACTTACCAACTTATCCGTTTCTATCCAGTTCTCAATCATATAAGAGGTCTTGAGGAAGCCTTTTCATCAGTCTTCTAGTGGTTGCCGGTGTATTTATCAGGCTTACTGCTAGTGATGTTGGATGTTTGCTTATTCGGTCCTTGTAACGTCTGGTCCTTTCAGATATTTCCTCTTTTACAGAGGTGATGCTGAGGTATTTGTGTAGATTGTCATTTGTGACATACCAGGGTGCATTAGATAAAATTCTTATACAGTTGGATCAACGTAACTAGGCCGGACTGAAGTAGGCGACAAGTGCTTGCGCAGATGCATTTTTTGTAAGTAAATGGTGACAGGAAGCGGGGGGCGGGGCCGGTAACTAAACCAAGAGAATTAGAAATGCGATTACGCATTACATTGTCTTATTTAGTATTACTACCTCATGTTTTTTTGTGAATATTTTAGTAAAGAAAGAAGTTTTTCAAAGTTTCTTTAGTATTTACTGTAACTGCTCTAAATTTAAACTTTTATGAACTCATTTAAATAGTGTTTTTATATTGTTGAATTAAAATGTTGTTAGTATTTTTAATCGATTAAACATATTTAGTCGTTTTCGTAAGTAATTTTAGGGTCGCATCTCTATGACATGCGCGAAAGTGATAAAAACCTAACTTCAATCCGGTCAAGTTACGTTGATCCAACTGTACTTTAGACTGATATGCTTGTACAAGTTAGACTTCAGTTTTATTTTGTCAAACGACCCCCCAAATTCAAATAAAAGTCTTATTGTTGTCAACGGTAGCTTGTCCTGCCTACTAGTTAGTAGTTACTATAGAGTTCAGTGGTTATAGAGGATAAGTGGATATATAGAGTGGTGGCGCGACCAAAATCGATCGATTCGATAGTGTTCTCGATTACGATTTTCGATTATCGAACGAATCGGGGGATTCAGTCGCTTGCACATGGACAGGCCGAGTTGGTTTCATCGTCCCATAAACTTAACCCTCAAGCTGGTAGGTTCTGTACGAGTAGGAGTAGTAAAAATGGCGGCAAACTGAGATCTCGCAATTTTTACAGCTCCGCGTTTAAAGTGAAAACAGTGTAAAATATACTTGAAATACGTGATAACTGGACAAGAACGAGACTTTGTGATTGAAAGAAGAAAACTAGAAATAAATTATACTTGAAACTGGCGTATGCACATAATGTGCGAGCCATAATCTCTACCGATTAATATTGGAGGTAAGAGGAAAAAAAAGAAAAAGTACGTGTAGTGCCTACCTATGGGAATACATACAAGATAAGCGCAAAAAACCCTTCCTTGGAGGTTAAAAATGAATTTTAAAATTATCTGCTAAACAATAGATTTTTATATTTATATTTTTTCACACTAATATTTATAAAAGCGAAAGTCTGTGGGTGTGTGAGTGTGTATGTTTGTTACTTATTCATGTCTAAACGACTGGAGCTATTTTAATAAAATTTTATTTGGAGTTAGCTGACACCCTGGATTAACACAAAGCCGCGGGTAACCGAGGGGCACAGCTAGTTTTTTAATAATTGTAATATAATAGGTACTTTTTGAAAAGATGAGATAACCATAGCTCACGGTACTCTAAAAATACCGGATTTCGTAGTTCAATAGGTACAGTGAGTGGCGTAGGTGAATGTCATTGACCTGTCTACTTTGTAGCATTATATGATCAGGATACAAATAGATCACTTCTAGATTTACTCGTTGCAATGGCATTAAACTGAATTCCTAATTTAAAATTGATTACCTACTTACCGATACTACTAGTATAGTATTATATTACCTATCTGTGCCGATACGTTACCAGGCTTCTGGCGCAGTCGGGTAAAAAAAAACGCTTCTATGGTATTTGGCGCCATTATCTGAGATTCAATTCTTTTAATTTTTAAATTTCGAATATATTTTTTTTATTAATATTTTTTTATATTATGCTGTGAAAATGCAGACAAAGTCATTTGTGTGTTGTGCATGTTCCTGAGAAAATCTATGGTGACATACAGACAGACAAACGGACAAGAGAGTGATCTTATAAGGGTTCATTTTTTTACCAATAGGTAAAAAAATGAACCCTTATAAAAATATAATACCTCAATAGAGGTAAAATAATTTAGTTATTAATTTAAAGCAGTCGGGTTTTCAACCGACTTCAAAACGGAGGAGGTTTATAATTCGACTTTTTTTATTTTTTTGTAAGTTTGTTCCCGATTACGCAAAAACGGCTGGACCGATTTGAAATTTTCTTTTTGTGTTTGAAAGGGTATAACCCTTTCAAAAAGAATTTGGTGCCGAATCATAAAACATAAATACAAAATGTTTAATTTGTTTTTGTTATTCTAGGTGTATTATTTTTTACTTTTTAGTTGCCTTGTAGGTATTTAGTTTTGAAGTCGGTAATAATTTTTTGTTAAAAAGTTTTTATTTGTTTTGTAATTTGTGAACGTATTGGTTCGAATTTTGGTTAGCAAGGGATCTCTTTTTTTTACGTTATAGAGGGAAGTTCGGTTCATAAAAATGACAGGCTACTTTTCAGCTCGGGGTATCAAATGGTTCCCGTGGGAAATTTGGGTGGACGAATCCTACTTATATTTGAAACGGAGAGATGAGTTTTAAAGTGTTTGCTATTTAAATAGAATGACTGAATGAATTTCATTCAAATTATGGATAGGTATGGTATAATCTTTGTATTTTAGACTGTTAGAGAGCAAGAAGTTTTGGGTTCGAAGGTGGGTCACAATGTACAGGTCGGCCCATAACAGAATCAATGACACAAACCTTGTTTGCCAAAGATCTGAATGTCACCGCACTACCTCCTCATTTGCGACATTAGTCCATAAATCTGCCTGTCTCTGTGGCGCGGTGGGAGTGTATCCGACTGCTACGCAAAAAAAGTTCAATTTTCTCGCCGACACATCTAATCTTTTACGATTTATGAAAAATAACTACCTACAAATAGGATCTTAGAGGAAAATAAATACCCACAGATAGGACCTCAGAGAAAAATAAATACCCACAGATAGGACCTCAGAGGAAAATAAATACCCACAGATAGGACCTCAGAGGAAAATAAATACCCACAGATAGGACCTTCTTCGAAGTGGTTCTCATACATTTAATTTTATATCTATACTAAACTAATATACTAATATTATAAAGCTGAAGAGTTTGTTTGATTGAACGCGACTATCTCAGGAACAACGGGTCCGAATTAAAAATTGTTTTACTGTTGGAAAAATTTATCAAGGAAGGCTTATAGGCTATAGGTATAACATCACGCTACGACCAATAGGAGCAATGAAAAATGTTGTAAAAACGGGGAAAATAGCCAGCTAGTAATTTATATGGAACGCCATCAGGTCAAATGATTACAAATCAGAGACATTAATTTATTAGTTAGACTAGTAAAATACAAAGTTGGAGTTGTAATATATACCTAAGCTTCATTGTGAACACGCATGACTTTATATACCTATTTTCAATATATAGATATGGTGAGTACAAACATATAATAATAAATGAATATCATGAGACAACTCACTCGGCCATCTAATCCCACACTAGACATAACATTATTACAATAATTGCATTTTTTAAAGTTATGAAATAATGTCTAACGACATTATTTCACTGTTTTATCAATACTTGTTTAATAGTTCGGTATTATGTCCGACAGTTGTATAGATACGCATTGCTGGGGTATATTATATGTATATAAAATAAATAAGTAATTTCGCGGAACCCACCTTAGGCATAGCTGCTCTATAATCTATACATGAAGAGTTTGTTTGTTTGAACGCGGTAATCTCAGGAACTACCGATCCAAATTTTTTCACTGTTGGATAATCCATTTATCGAGAAAGGCTATAGGCTATATAACATGACGCTACGACCAATAGGAGCGGAGCAGCAATGAGAAATGTTACAAAAACGGAGATAATTTACGCAGACGATATTGCGCGGGACAGCTAGTATACATATAATATACTCGTACCTATACCTACCTGTTTTTCTAGTAACTGTAAGCTGTTCCAAATAAAAAAAAAACCTAATTACTTAAGACGTAACAAAAGTATAAGAGTAGGTACCTATTTTATAATCTCCTTGAACTTTAAGTTGTAAGAATCATTGACACAGTTACCGTTAAGTATAAAATATTTAATAATAACGAATGAGTTCAGTCCACCCGTGTCGGTCTCGGGTCGGCGCGCGCGCATGGGAATCACATACAAGGGTCATGCCAAAAGTTTATGTACAGTAGGATCAACGTAACTTGACCGGATTGAAGTTGGCGAAAAGTGGTTGCGCAGATGCATTTTTTAGTAGTAAATGGTGACAGGAAGCGGGGGGCGGTAACTAAACCAAGAGAATTAGAGATGCGATTACGCATTACATTGTCATATATTTTTTATTTAAAAAAAAAGATAACTAGCAATTTGGGATTGTGGTTTCACATTACTAGCAATCCTGTTAACCCCACCAACTAAGCTCTATGGCTTTTGTTAGGAGTGGGATCACGTTCACGACCTCACGATTGCGAGACCGATGCCTTAGCCATTAGGCTACCGCCGCTTCTAATTAGTATTACTGACTCATGTTTTTTGTGATTTTTTCGTAAAGAAATTGTTTTTCAAACTTTCTTTAGTTTTTACTGTAACTGTTCTAAATTTAAAGTTTTATGTACTCATTTCTTTAGTATTTTTATATTGTTGAATTAAAAATTTGTTAGTATTTTTAATCGATTAAACATTACTAATCGTTTTTCGTAAGTAATTCTAGGGTCGCATCTCTATGACGCAAAAGTGAGTCGAGTTACGTTAATCAAACTGTAGTAATTTGAAGGGTATTTTTTTTTTTTTTTTTTTTTTATTAATGGTTCACAAATCGGACAATACAGTAAACTTCTTAAATAAACTACACTTAAACTATACAATACTGTGTGTCCTAAAAATAGTGAACACGACATGCATTTCGGTACAGACATATTACTTATCCCTAAAGATTATAAGTATGTATTTGAATACACAACAACAAAAAAATAATAATAATAATAGTTAAAATTAAGAACAAGGTAACAATAATTAAATGTGGATGGTATTGATAGACTTTAGACAAAGGTTTCAAATTTATTCCTAATATATTTTTTAGTAGAAGCTAAGCTGTTACAAATTGATATTGATAAACACCTAACCTATGCACATAACCCTCCTCCGCAATCGGCTGAAAATAATAAAGGTTTTTATGGCATTGTCTCTGCTTTAAAATACACTTCTTAATTATATTTTTCTTGATGCCTCAAATGAGGTCATGGTTAGGGCGTAAATGCTTAGAAGAATATGTCAAGTGAAGTAGGATAAACATTTTAAAAAATTAAGATAGCGGGTTATCTTTTCGCAGAAGTGTATATCTTTTTGCGCACATGTTCGTTGTGCCGATCGGGAATTTTATTCGGGTCGGCACATCATTTGATTCGGGAGAAGGTATTTGTTGAACGGCTAAGCCGCAGCCCTCACGTAGCGACGCACACATAGACATCGTTCACGTACATGAATCTAAGATCACATCGGTACACTTTGTTTGCGCGGCGAGCTCCGATGCCTTGTGCGTGCGTCAAGAGCGTTTTCTATGTAGGTTGTCTTCTGTACTCTCAGTATTCTGTGCACATACTACTTAGACACACGGCTTTGTTTACTATTTGTTTACCCACTGCCTCGGTGGGATTTTCACCGATTTTTAAAGATAGGGAGTAAATAGTTTTCATTGGGAATATTTCTATTATGCGTCTTATACTATGACTGCCTAATTGCGCGGTGGGAGTGTACAACTAATAGCCTAGCAAGAGGTCGTGGGTTTGATTCCCACACGGGACACAACTTTGTGTGATCCAAAAATTGTTGTTCCGAGTCTGGGTTTACTTTGTGCCCATGTCCGTTTCAATAGCTTACGCACGTTTGGGGCACGTATCGGATCGAGACAAATCTGGTAAATTCATAGACTACTCATGCGCAGCCGTAGCAGTAGGCTTACTCTTTTTCTTTGATACGAAATTCATGAATTTTCGTTTACTTAAATTTCTTGGCAGTAGTGTAGCTGTGTGCCACCGGCTTAAGAATAGTGCCACCCCATCTCTTCCCGTGGGTGTCGTCAAGGCGACTAAGTGATGTCACACGGGAGGACGGGCAGCAGCGTCCTCTGCGTATTTCAAGCCTTACTGCGATCGCCAACCCGCTCGCCAAGCGTGGCGATTATGGCAATTACCCCCAGGAACTAATAAGTAGGGGTGCCCAGCAGTGGGACATCATATGGGTTGTTATGTAAATTTCTTAAGTTTACGGGGACTGTTCTAAATAATTTTTGGGTAAGCACAAGAAGTTCGAACCCATTGACGTTTTTCTGGAACGAGTGGATTGAATACATGTTCCAGGCTCTGTATGTTACCACCCATTTTTGATCGAAACTTCGTTTTCATTGAATTAGAGTAGGCCTCCAGGTCAACGTAGTGGTTTATTCTCTTCACAGATATCTAAGCAAGTAAAATACAGCAGTCGCATTCGCAATGAACTATATTTCCATACAGTTTTAGACAAATATAAGTGTGTCACCATGAGTCAGCTCAGCCAACTAAATCTCACGGCTCACGGTGGACCGTTACAGCGTCGTATTATGTGGGTGGTGCATTGAGATCACTGTTATTATTTTACATATCTTCTGAGCTTTTGCAGATCTGAATGGCCTGTTGATCTAGTGGTTAGTGACCCTGACTGCTAAGCCGGAGGGTTCGATCCCCACCCAGGATAAAACTTTGTGTGATGAGCACGATGGTTCATTCTGGGTCTGGGTGTTATTTATCTATGATATGTAGTTTAGAAAAACATAAGTATGTTTATCAGTTGTCTGGTTTCCGTAGTACAAGCTCTGCTTAGTTTGGGATCTTATAGCGTTGTGTGAGTTGTCCCAAGATATATTTAAAAAATTCTTACACCATTAGAAAGCTACATTATCGGGGAGTTACAGGCTGTTTTATTGTCAAAAAAAAAATAGAAATCCCTACGAAAATTGCAATCTATACTAATATTATAAAGCGGAAGAGTTTGTTTGTTTGTTTGCTTTGTTTGTTTGTTTAAACGCGCTTATCTGAGGAACTACTGGTCCGATTTAAAAAAATCTTTTTTTGTTGGATAGCCCATTTATCGAGGAAGGCTATAGGCTATGTAACAACGCGCTACGACTAATGGGAGCGGCGCAGCAATGAGAAATGTTTCAAAAACGGGGGATATTTACGCAGACGAAGTTGCGCGGGTCAGCTAGTAATTTAATAAATAACTCAAAGTTTACAAAACTACGATGCCTGGAGGCCTACTCTAATTCAATGAAAACGAAGTTTCGGTTAAAAATGAGGTGGCGATATACAGAGACAGCAACATCAATTCAATCAATTTGTGTCTGAAAATCGTCTATGGGTTCGGACTTTTTGTGCATCCAAAAATTGATTAGAATAATCACCGTAAACTCAAGAAATTTAAGAAAACGAATATTCATGAATTTCGTTTTATAGAAAGAATGTAGGCCTACTGACCCGTGGGAAGCCGGGGCAGGCAGCTAGTAATAGCAATACTAATATTATAAAGCGGAAGAGTTTGTTTGTTTGTTTGTTTAAATGCGCTAATCTCAGGATCTACTGGTCCGATTTGAAAAAATCTTTTTTTGTTGGATAGGCCATTTATCGAGGAAGGCTATAGGCTATATAACATTGCGCTACGACTAATAGGAGCGGAGAAGCGACGAGAAATGTTTCAAAAACGGGGAAAAATTACGCATACGAAGTTGCGCGGGACAGCTAGTACTTATATATTAGTATACCGTACTTTGCCTACATTTAATTGATGGTCAGCCTAACATTTGCACGCGTTTTGTTATAAAGTGAATTCAACATGGATTTAATTGACAGTTCTTCAGAGGACGATTCAGCTGCTGCTTTTTTACCCGTGGTGTAAGTGAGAAGTTGTGGTGAGTATTTGAATAGTTGCACTTGGGTTATATTATTGGTATCTTTATTGGTATCTATTTAAGTAGTAGTTCTTTTCTTTCTTTTTTTTTCTTTTTTTTTTGAAAAACGACTCCCGCAGTAGGGTACAAGCCCTGTGTCGCGGGGGACTTTACAAACATACAAGTCACAGACACAAATTACACCCAGACTCGGAACAACAATTTGTGGATAACACAAAGTGGTGTCCCGTGTGGGAATCGAACCCACGACCTCTTGCGTAGCAGTCAGATACACTCCCACCGCGCCACCGAGGCAGTCTCTTGCGTAGCATTTCTGTGTCTGCGTGATTAAGAGTGAGTAGCCATTGCTGAAGAGAGTTTTTGCAATGTTTGAGTGGGAGTGAGTAGATACGTATGAGAGTGTTGACCTTGTTGTAAAGACGGGGGGCAGTAACATAAACTTGTCGCCTACCGAGTGCGGATCGGTGTGGTTCTAAATTGCAAAAACACCGATCTACGTTTCGACCAGGTTGCACCGGCCGTGGTCACAACCACCGCTTGTGACCACGGCCGGTGCAACCTGGTCGAAACGTCAAGCAATTTTAAGATAAACAATGCGCGTTAATTCCCGTATAATAAATAGTTATAGGAGTTACAATTTAGTAAGAAAGTTCGTCAGTTCGGAAGTTTTGTCTTGTTGGTTGAAAATAAAGTAACATGTGTTTTAAAGTTTTTTGGACAATTATTCATGAAATGGGTTAAATACTCCACGCGGCCAAACAGGGGTCGAACGCAGTTAGTGCAGATACCTACCTAGGTACATACATCATGACAATATTAGATACCAAAGACAACAAGAGTACCAACTAGGATTGTTATTGAACCGGCGAGTTGTAACAACGATTTGTATCATAACAGCTTCGAAGATAATATCTGTGTCAATATAGACAAATGATAACTATCGTTATATAGATACCTACCTATATAATAAAGATGTACATCTATGTATATAGATGGCAATTTAATGATGTTATAAAAATAAGGATTACAATAACAACAAATCAAAGGAACAGAATACCGAAAGTACCTATAGTAGTTTGTTTTATAATATGTAGTAAGTTAGTCATCTCATTATACACTATCTATACTAACAACCTCCCAATGAAATCCTGGTTCCGCCCCCCAGGATTTCATTCTGGGGGGAGAGGTCACAATAGGCAAATGGCAGTGCCGGATCTAACATGCTTACTACGTGGGGGGTGAATTTAGTTTCACCCAATATCGGCCAACTGTGTGTCGCACGCACGACGAGAAGTACTCCGTTCTGGAGGAGGGAGGAGGGCATAGGAGACAAATAAGCAAAGAAATGAATTACAATTCAATAAATTTGGTATAGGAAACTACCGTCTGGGGGGTGTGCACGTGCCCCACCCCCTAAACGAAATGCACCCCCCCGTCATAAACATGTTAGATCCGGCAGTTGTCATTTGCCCCCCCCCCCTCCCAGGAGAAAATCCTGGATCCGCCCCTGGCCACAGAATAAATAATACAAGTACCCTGGGTAGATACCTGCATGTACATGACAATATATTACGATATAAATGTTTATAAACTTTCACGATTTGTACACATTATACATTTATACATATACATATACTACGGGTCTTAATTGCGTAAATAATTTAATATAAAATACCTCGTTTATTGCCCGACCATTTACGATTTTAACTTAAATTATTCACGCGATTAAGACCCGTAGTATATATTATTTTATAATATTACGACATACTGAGCAGGAACTAATAGTATACTTATTTAGGTTTAATCACAAACGAAATCTAAAATATGTCTTGATGCTTTAATTATTTCCGTTGCTTGTTTTCCGATTCCTAAACGACAGATATAAATTTGGCTTTCTAATGTTGCAAATTATAATTTATAAATTGCAAACAAAATTATTTTACACTGCCTCAAATTAGCTGAAGAATTGTCTATATTGCAAGCAGCTGACTTTTGACTGCCTCTGTGGCGCGGTGGGAGTGTATCCGACTGCTACGCAAGAGGTCGTGGGATCGATCCCCACCTAGGATAAAACTTTGTGTGATGAGCACGATGGTTTATTCTGTGTCTGGATGTTAATTATCTATAATATTTATGTATTTAGAAATATAAAAGTATGTTTATCAGTTGTCTGGTTTCCATAGTACAAGTTCTGCTTAGTTTGGGATCAGATGACGCTGTGTGAGTTGTCCCAAGATAATATTATTATATAATATATAAATAATATTAATATTATATATAATATTATATTATATAGCTCGCAAGTAGGAAGAAGAAAGACAACATTTTACAAAATACCTACCTTTTTATTTGCTGTAGTATCGAAAAAAAAAACAACAAAAATCTTCTAGCCTAGTTAACCCATCTCAAAACCATCCTGCATCAAATACCAACAAAACAAAATGTGACAAACTGCTCCATTTCTACGTAAATAGACATGTGCCTAATTAACCCAAATTACGGGGTTTCAAAGTTAAAAATAACCTCCCTCCTTTGAGTTCATCTCTGTCATGGATAATACCGCGAAATTACCTTTATTTTATTTATTCTATGGCAATGAAATAAGCTGTCTGTTTGGACACGGGTCTCTCTTAGCTAAATTGAAAGAGGTTAGAGAAATAATGGATGAAAAATACAGAATTATACGTCACTCAAACAATATTTATAGATATAATAAAATAGCGGTTCCATCCGTGGTTATCGCGACAAAATTTTGCAATGTCCTTCCCTAAGCTTTAATATTTTTCCTCGATATCAATCATCAAAATCAGTCTATATCTTTTCCTACCTAAAATCTATACTAATATTATAAAGCTGAAGAGTTTGTTTGAACGCGGCAATTTCAGGAACTACTGGTCCGAATTGAATTTCTTGAAATTTTCGTTGAAAAATCTTTTTCTGTTGGGTAACCCATTTATCGAGGAAGGCTATAAAACATCACGCTACGACCAATAAAAGCGGAGTAGTAATGAAAAATGTTGCAAAAACGGGAAAAATTTACGCAGACGAAGTTGCGCGGGTCAGCCAGTATAATATATTAGGTTACCTTAAATAACTAGGCTTTTTAAATCACCAAAGGTCTACGTCGGAAAACGAAGTTTAGAAATGATAAAGTAGGATCTAAAGGAAACCTACTGAGATTCGAACTTTTTGCTTCGTTCGTCTCGTTTTTGACCGTTTTCAGCAACAGCTAGGGTTCCCAAGAGGTATTACATATTATAAAATTATTTTCGAAAAATTCACTCAAAACTATTCATCGTCTTATAATCAATCCAGGAAAATTAGATTTTCTTCAATGTCCTTCTGCACTAGAAGATCTAGTCCTGCCCTGATTTTCATATTTAGTGTTTTGAATAAACTCTCCAATAATACCTTTAAAAATATCTCTAGATGTTGATGACCATTTTCTCCAACAACTCGAGATCTTAGAAATCGTAGAAGTTAGACATAAGTCTAGTGTGAGGTTGTTGATCGTCGAAAATAATTCAAACCTATGCAAAACAAAGGTCACAGAATACGTTTTTCCCAATATTTCAACTCATTCATTGGATACGATTAGGAATTTGTATGATAGGTTAGGAATATAATCAATACTGTATTCATATAATATGATGATAAGCACGAATCTTATCAAGATTTAATACTCCGAGGGCTAATATAAGTAGGTATACAATCATCCTAGAGCTCTCTGCCTACCTAGCCTGTAAATGATTAATATCATACCTACGAGTAAATGCATCTACATTACGACCAAAGCTTCGGCTTCGGCCACCTTCGGCCAAAAATACCACCTCGGCGAAACCTTCGTTTCGGCCCCAAAACCCGGCCGAGGCCGAAGGTTTCCAGCAAATGTCGAAATTGAACTGTTGTTTGAACGATGTGAGGCTCAAGACAAGTTCGTACGCGCATTTAAACACCTGCATCGTTTATTGTTTTGTATTTAATTTTGTTTTATCTCAATTGAATAGTCATAGTGGCGCGGGGAGTGGGAGTGTATCCGACTGCTACGCAAGAGGTCGTGGGTTCGATCCCCACCCAGGATAAAACTTTGTGTGATGAGCACGATTGTTTATACTGTGTTTATGTGTTATTTATCTATAATATGTATGTATTTAAATTATATAAGTATGTTTATCAGTTGTATGGTTTCCATAGTACAAGCTCTGCTTAGTTTGGGATCAGATAGCGCTGTGTGAGTTGTCCCAAGACATTATTATATTATGATTGAGAAGTAGAGAAGATTCAGGTAGTGAAAAAAAATACACTACCATTTTTAAAACTTTGTATTTTATTTGACCAACATTTAGTAAGAAATGAGTTTATGTTTATTTATAAGTCTAGTTTCGCACTAATCAAGAAATACAAATCGACCTATCCGAAGAAAAGTTACTTATATCTGCAAAATCTCTACTTTACGGGGAAGCAACTATATGTTCGTCTTACACTAAATATGTTGCGATTTCTTCCGTGCTCTTGACACATTTGTACAGACTATAATATTGTTAAATTGTAAATTTTGTGTAAGACAAACATAAAGTTCCTCTACCGTAAAATAGAGGTGTTTCAGATATAACTTTGTTCTTCGAATAGGTCGAAATACTGATTGATCCATCTGATTTTGATTGTTAAATCCATAATAATTTTATAAATGTGAAAGCAACTCTCTCTGTCTATCTGTCTGTTACCTTTCACGCTTTAACTGCTGAACCACTTTAGATTAAATTTGGGAGTCCCGGGGAAGGCGAAAGCTAGTTAATATAAAAATAATCTGTTTATTTATAAGTCAACCGTTACTGACTGACTTATTTATCAAAATACAGCTGAAACCACTAAACGGATTGCTCTGGCATTTGACACGTAGATAGTTATTATGACATAGGCATCCGCTAAAACAGGATTTTCTAAAATTCACCACCTAAGGGGGTAAAATAGAGTTTGCAAGTTAGTATGAAAGTCCGTCAGTTTTATCTGTGAAATTTCGTATCTGGCGTTTTGGTTTTAATCAATCTACCCTTCAGGGGGTAAAATCATCACAGGTACGAAGTCGCGAGCTACTTAGATGTTTTATATGAAACTCCCGACAGTTTAGAAGTTAAATTTGTGAAATTTTGGATTAGACTTTTTGTTTTAAAATAAAGAAATACTTATATTAGCGTTTTTTAAAAATCAACCCTTACGGGGGTAAAATAGGGGTTGCAAGTCTGTAT
This sequence comes from Herminia tarsipennalis, assembly GCA_945859575.2. Classification (NCBI taxonomy): domain Eukaryota; kingdom Metazoa; phylum Arthropoda; class Insecta; order Lepidoptera; family Erebidae; genus Herminia; species Herminia tarsipennalis. The sequence continues at coordinate 3,963,976 of OX243849.2, read as the reverse complement.
GGCACTCCGTCAATTTCGAAGTTAGATCTGTGAAATTTCGTATTTGGCTTTGTGGTTGTAAATATATAAACACATATTTCAGCGTTGTTGGTAAATTAACCCCCAAGGAAGTAAATTAAGGGTTGCAAGGTTGTATGTAACTTCGTTAGTTTTAAAATCTGTAAGAATGTGTATTGGTCTTTTTAAAATAAATAAAAAACACCATGTTTTAACGTTTTTTGGAAAATAAACCCAAAATAAGGGAGTAAAATCATCCTAACACCTTATTATTACATCATTATAACTAGTAACCAATCTTAAACAAAATTTGTGGCGATAGCCCGGCTTTCCTTAATCGGCTTCGGCCAAAAATCGACCTTGGGTCGGTCTTTACTACTACTACTACTACTAATCTACATATTGCACTCTAGTACCACACAGTAGCAAAGTAAGGGAAAGAAAGAAAGAAAAAATAATTTATTTTCGACAAAACAGAAAAAATAAAATGAGTACATGTACGTGTAAAAACAAATAGCTACTAAATTAAATACAATTTGACAACATTATGTAAAGTTTAAGCCGAAAAATAGGAGCTAGTTCAGCATATGCCGGGCAAGATGCCTGACGCTGGTTTTCATCTAGCTAAGGGCACATCTCTACATTTTAAGTTTTTGTACGACATAGGTGTTGTTAGCAGTAGATCTGTTATCTGAAGACTTTTCTCTTTCCGTAAATGATTACGGAAAGAGAAAAAGAGCATATTTATGGAATCTCAATACCTTCTCCCACTCTTGTATATCGTTTTCTCAAAAAGTGTTTTTTTTTTAAATATCTATACTAATATTATAAAGCTGAAGAGTTTGTTTGTTTGAACGCGGTCATCGGATCTCAGGAGCTACTGATCCGAATTGTAAAATATTTTACTGTTGGAGAGCCCGTTTATCGAGGAAGGCTATAGGCTTTATAATATCACGCTAAGACCAATAGGAGTGGAGCAGCAATGAGAAATGTTGCAAAAACGAGGAAAATTTACAGCGGGACAGCTAGTTACGGGGGGGGGGGGGGGTAGGGCTAGTTCTAAAGGAGGTTTAATACTAGAGGTGCGATATATAAGTACATAAACTTCGTTAATATAGGAAGCCTACTCTTAATTCTATGAAAACGTAGTTTCGGACAAAATGAGATGCTAATATACCTACAAAGCCAAAAACAACAATGCTATCGTTCCCGAAAATTGTCTATAGGTTCGGACTTCTAGTGCATAACTAAAAAAAAACACGAATAGTAAACTTAAGGAATTTAAGACTACGAATATTTAGGTATTTCGTATTAAAGAAAGAAAGAAGACGTACTTTAAAGCCTTACTGCGATCATCAACCCTCGGCAATTACCCCAGGATCTTTAATACGCAGGTTCTACTGCGGATACCCGTGCCCGGCAGTGGGACTTCATGTCAAAGAATTAGGCCTACTAAGTCCTGAGTATCAACGCACAGCCAAGGCTTAAGTCCCCGCCACCGCCAAGTGGATCCTTTGGCATAAAGTAAGTGTATTACCTATTTAATAATTAGTTTAATTATTGAGTATTCATGAGGCTCATTACGTTGATCAAGCAAATCGATAAAACTACGAGCTACGTGAGGCAAGTTGCCATTGTTTTGACCAAAGACTATAATTATAACATTACGTGTTTTTTAGTTTGAACTGTTTTGTTGGCGTGACGTAGAGTGCGTAAAACTCCGTGGCTTTGATTCCCATTTCCCAATTTTCACTCGATAGATAGGTAGGTTAGTATATGGTCTGGGAGACCCATAAATGTTGGTTCCAAAGTTACGAACAATTTGTCACCCTGCACAGGGCGTATTGGAGTTCGGGAGACATGACCAGAGAGGAGAGTTGAATCACCTTTAATTTTTTTGTTTAATTTTCGTGGTAATGAAATCTCAATACAGTCTTGTTATATTTATGTGTTTCTTATCGGCCTCTAGTTGGAATATATCTGCACTCTGCACTCAGTCTACACAACATTGTTTTAAAAAGGCCTGATAGTGTTAGGTACCTATTTGTTTTTTTTTATTAATTTCGTGTTACATACAAAAAAGGATTTACATTTTTTTTTTACTTACTGCGATATTCTCACGTATTTTGTGACGATAAAATGGTAAAAATAGCACCCGTAATAAATCATAATAAAATACATTAAGTAATAAAATATTTTATGACCGTGTATACAGTCCTTTAATGATTTATTTCCGCGTATAAAATGACCCAACCCACGTAATTTCCCGCCAACATTCGCTTTAAAACGGGAACGCAGGAAATCGCATCAGCCGGCATTTCGTTCGAGACGGCTGCATCTATAACTACGAAAATGCACCCAGACATTTCTATAGGACACCCATCCCTCCCCTACCAAACCTAGATATATATAACTTAGGCACGCATAACATGACTAAGGCACAACATTGTTCTTTCATGCCACGAATGGAATTAAAAAGAAAAAAAAAACACTTACTTTTCGTGGTCCATTCTGCACAATGGTCTCGTATTCTAAACCCTCCGACATCGCTCTCACAATTTATTTAAATCACAATTAAACACTAAAAAATATATTTTTGGTATTTTTACCGGTTTAAACACACGTTTTTAGAGTTTTTCGGAAGAGCCTGCGGAGTGTTCAAAAGTCGTACCGGCACTAAATTGAACAGAGATAAATCACTGTTTCCATTAATTTAATTGATAGAAATTATCGTTTGAATGAAATTATAACGTGGTGCCGGCGGACCGCCCGGGTGTAGCAACCAATATCACGCCCTCAGCCTCCCTCGCTCTCCAGTGAGTGAATACATACAGATATATAACTACATATAGAAAGTAGATAAACATCCAATACCTACGTGTTATATGAAAGGTGCGGCCTGTCTATGACGATTTTGAGTTAAACGTTCTGTTGTACGGAAACCTTAATGAGGTGAGCTACGTTTTGCTTACACCCCAACATACCATGCTTTAATATTGGAATTGATGGGTTATGTAATATTTTAATCATAGTTATGTTATTATGTATTAGGCAGAAAATGGTATTATGTATAGGTAATTTTATTTTTATCTAACTTTATATTATGTGCTCTTTCATTCATCATACAACAAAACGTCGCAGTCAGCTGATGAAGAAGCTGTCACTGTCACTAATGTCAATCAATGTCAAATTGTCAAACATCTAAATATCAACAGAAGTCAGAATGGTGTTTTGATCTTTGGTTTTGATTGAGTTCTTTCAGTCGAATTATTAAAGTAAACAATATCATAAATGTAAAGTTTTGTAACGGATAAACATTCTTACTAGTGACATATCTGCTGTAACTGAAAAAGCGGATAAAATCGAACAAATTAAACAACATTTTGTTGAGGTTATTGTTAGGTCAAAATGAGTGAAGAAATCAAATCTCTGAAATTACTGAAACAAGGTGCCGAAGCGAAGCTATTAATATGCAACTATCTTGGAAGACCAACATTGATAAAGGAAAGGTTTCAGAAAAACTACAGACATCCCGATTTAGATATCGCTATAACCAAAGATCGCATCAAAAACGAGGCGCGTTCCATAGTCCGTTGTAAAACAGCAAATGTTAGATCTCCAGCATTATACCTTGTTGATTTTGAAAGGAGGCGTATTTACATGCAGCATTTTGTAAAAAGTATTACAATAAAAGATTTTATTATAAAACACATAAAAAAGGAATCAGGAGACCAGAGCTTGACGCTGATTGCAAAATTAATAGGTGAAACTGTAAGAAAGTTACATGAAAACAACATTATTCATGGCGATTTGACAACTTCAAACATGTTGCTAGTTCCGAAGAATGAAAACGATGACCCAAAGTGGATTGAAACTGGTGATTTGGATTTAGTCATGATTGATTTCGGGCTGTCGTTTATAGATTCCAGTACGGAAGACAAAGGCGTTGACCTATACGTCCTCGAAAGAGCTCTAATAAGTACGCATAATGATTATCCAGATTTGTTCAATGAAATTTTAGAAGCCTACAAGCGTTTCAGTAAAAATAATATCAAAGAAACTATTAGTAAGTTTGAAGAAGTTAGAGCTCGGGGTAGGAAGAGAACTATGGTTGGATAGTGTCTAGCAATAAAATTATTATTTTTTACAATACATGTTTATTTAATCCCCTCGTCCCCTCCTACTTTTAAATTAATTGGTATTTTGAACAACCGCATTGCTATTGTCTATCGGTGAAAACCCGACTTTTCTACATTTTGTTGACGATTCTACATTTTTTTTTATCAGAACCGATTTGGACACAATATAGAATTTTATAAGCTACGGGTCATAATCGCGTAAATATTTTATATTATGGCTAAATACCTTTGTTTATTGCCCGACGTTTTGACCGTATTGCAACGACCGTGGTCACGGGTAGATTGTCTTTACGTGAGTATTTAGCCTTAAAACAAAATATTTACACGATTAAGTAGCTTAACCCGTAGCTTATAAAATTAAATATTATAATATTTTGCCCGCGGTTCAAAAGTAGCCCATATCATTCTCTAGCCTTCACGCTATCACCATCTAAATTTCGGTTAAATCAATCCAGCAGCGTAACAGACTGACCACCGAAAAAGACAGTAAGATCTATGATTGATGAAGCTTAAAATATGAACGTATTCCAAAAATATGAAAATGGAACGCCATCAGTGTTATCTGTCAAATTCATCCGCTGCAAATAACCTAAAAATTTCCGAAAAAAACAATTGTGTTATAAAATAATACTATAATATTCAAAATGAGGGTTCATATAACAAATTTATCAAGAATTATTACGAAAAACAGTTGTACAAAAGCTTTACCGCTGACAAGTGAGTAAAACACGAGTTTTAAGTTACAAATGTATCTTTAAAAATGACTATATTAAACAATTTTTTTTATTCTAAAGGATTTTTGAGCTCACAAGAGGCTATAGACCGTCGCTATCATCTATTTTCACTTGAAAAGAAGCGACAGCAAGGAAATGTCGGTCGTGTCGAGAAAATAGAAGTACAATACAAAGGCATTCCGAATAACTGCACTTTGGTTATGAATAAAGAAATATCTACTCCATACGATTGTGCGAGACGTAAGCAATATTATGAATTATTTTTTTACCTAACGAAATTCAAAATATGGAATGTTTTTTTCGTTACTTTTATACTTCATCTTTATTGAAATAGGTACTGTTAATTTTATTTTAGTATAAATACAAACTTTTCATCATCCAACTTTTTCCCACTGTATTTACTAGGTCATCAACCCATCTGTTCTTATGCCGTATTTTTCCTTTTGACCATATCACATACATAACCGAGAGTTAATGGTTTGGCGAGACAATTTGTGAAAACCAGTGCCTGCCATACACTAGCTACACTTGGCCACACTTCGCTGTGGCTTTTAAAGCCAGGAGCAATCGCCGGCCTTCCCAGAACATTTTGTTACAGTGTCATCGATGGTTTTGGAATGGATGGAGGACATACAGACAAACACTGATTTTTATATATATAGATAATGACTCAGCTTTACGGATTTTATATGTATTTGTGAAGTTATGATTATGTTAAAGGATGATATCTCAGTTTGTAGTATTTTTGCAGGCATTTCTCCAACTTAAAGATTGATTCTTATTTCATCTATATAGATTATCATCACTTTCTTTTATTCAATGATTCTAACACTGATAAGTGATTACTCCTCTGTATGAGGTTGTAAGTCAAAGCTTAAAATTAATATCAATTCCTTTTATCATAAACTAGGCCTGTAGACAGCCATAATTAAAAATAAATTAACATTTTGAAAGTTACAAGCTTTAAACCATTTAAGAATTTTATACCTTCAAAACATTATTTTATTTTTAATTATGGTGGTCTACAGGCCTAGCTTGTGATAAGATGAATCAATATTCATTTTAAGCTTAGACTTACAAACTGAAACAGAGGAGTAATCACTTATGCGCATTTGTATGGTAGTATTGTCAACTAGGACACCCTTAATATGAAAAACTTACAATTGCTTACAGATTTGGGAGAATACCATGTTGAGACCAGTGCACTGGCACTGATTGATGGCACAGTGTACTGGGATATGCATAGACCTCTCACTGAAAACTGCACATTAGAAGTGAGTATTTATACTTTTAAATATACTTTTTTTTCTTATTTTATTTGGGGTCAGAGAACTCTGGATTATACCAACATTCAGCTGATTAATGTTAAGTTTTCGTATCAAATTATCCTTATTTGATTGTTTCTCTTAACATTCCATTAACAAGTGCTTTTAAACTTACACTTATATTTGTTATGAAATGAGGCAAATATCATTAGTAGTAAAAAACTCAGATAAGATTAAACATCAGAATGAAAATTCTTTATGTCATTAAATTAAATAAAAGGCAATTAAAAATGCCTAATAATAAAATCTAAAATATTTGTCCCTTACACATGTTTTTAAATAAATAATTTTAATAATTCATTTTATTGCCTTGTTGTGGAGAATCCAAGAGCTATCCTTGCATATTTTTTATGACTTGTCACGTGGCGTCATTTCACCTGCTACAACAGTTTACTCACTATTCATATTTACACATATGCTTATATCAGTTATGGTTATTGGCATGTCTTTGTGACATATAGGTATCCCAGTTCTTTCAATTCTTTTCCTGATGTTCTAAACCTGGTCGAAGAAATAACATTTAGCATCCTGATTGGGCCATTGTGTTTGTATATTTATCCTGTGTGCCAGTAGTCTGCCCAGACTGCAGCAGGCTTCTGAGAAGGATGTTGGTGATACTATGAATTGTGCCCATTGGTCCGCTACACTGCTACACTCAATGAGTATGGGTTTTGGTCTTGTGTATCCATCCATAACCCCTATTTTGATAAGGTGCTTGACTCGATTGGCTCAGTAGTGCAGTGGGTATGTGCCCAATGGGTTCCATTTCCCCATGGGGCACCATTATGTGTTACCAACAAACTGTTGCAAAGCTGATAACAGACCTGTTTAGCTCTTCCAAGCCTGCAGCATTCTGAAGGGTTTCGTGTTTAGACTGGTCTCTGAGAGCTGCCAAGACACATTGGCCCAATCAAGAGGCTAAGTGCGATATTACATCCCCGTTGAAATAAACAGCAAACAAACAAGCAGATCTATTTTTTCAGTACCTAATCATAGTTAAAAAATAAACTATAAATTTTCTTCAGTTACAAAACTTCAGTGTACCAGAGCCGCAAAAGGTGAACAAAGCATTCTGGCGCACATGTTCGTTCATGCTCGGCGCATGCGCTACTGTAGCCTTCAAAGATACAGTACCTGTTAAGTTGCATAGTTTCCCTGGACCTGACAGTAAGTGCTTTATTATTTTTGTGATTTTTAAAACATTTTTTATGTTTATTTATATATCATCAATGTATGAAGGAAAAACACTAAACTAGCAATGAGTTTGGTATAAAATAAATGTGCTATGCTGCTATGCTATATATTAAGCCCTTTCGTTTGAAAACAAACACAGCACTCTTAAAAACTGAACTGGCAATGGGCTGGCCACATTTGCCGAAGGACCGATGGCCGCTGGAGCTAACGAGTGCTGGAGTGGAGACCGCGACTTGGTAAACGTAAGGTAGGACGGCCCCCAGTCAGGTGGACCGACGACCTAAAGAAGGTCGCTGGGATGGACTGGATGCGGAAGGCAGAGGACCGGATGTTGTGACGAAAATTAGGAGAGGCCTATGTCCAGCAGTGGACCGATACAGGTTGATGATGAATACCTTTGGTACATGCATACCACGCGACCGCTGGCTTAGCAGTCAAGGTCAGGTCACTAATCACTAGACCAACAGCCCAGTTAAAAGGTTATGTTCTTAGCAGTATATACTAACGAAATCAATAAAAAAATGAGTAGTTTGGAATCAGATGGCGTTGTGTAAGATGTTCCAAAATATTTGTATTCAATCTATACTAATATTATATTATAAAGCTAAAGAGTTTGTTTGTTTGAACGCAATAATCTCAGAAACTACTGGGTCGATTTGAAAAAATATTTTACTGTTGCATAGCCAATTTATCGAGGAACGCTCTATAATATCACGCTACGAGGAGCAGAGCAGCAATGAAAAATGTTGCAAAAACGGGGTATTTTATTTAAATTTTTATTATATTTTCAGTATCCTAGCCTAACTTAAAATGTTGTCCCCAGTCCGAAGCGGTTCCTTCATCTACGACATAGATCTCCCCACATTACCTGACTGGAAGCCATCTCATCAGGAGATTATAACCTTAGGTGCGGAGTATGTGAAACTAACTAGAGAAAACAATCCTTTGGAGAGGCTGGAGGTCAGCGAGGAGTTGGCTCTGGAGATGTTCATTGATAATGAGCACAAGACTAAACAAATACCTAGTATTGTCAGGAATCATGGTTAGTAGAATTACTAGAATCTAGTTTTTGACTGCCTTAGTGGCACGGTGGGAGTGTGTGCGACTGCGCAAGAGAGTGGGTTCGATTCCCACCAAAGATAAATCTTGTGTGATGTGTTGATTCTGTGTCTAGGTGTTATTTAGAAATATATAGGTATGTTTATCAGTTGTCTGGTTGCCATAATAAGAGCTCTACCTAGTTTCGGATCAGATAACCATGTGTGAGTTGTCCCAAGATATTAATTAAAGATAAGACTGATGAAAATCCATACTAATATTATAAATGTGAAAGTAACTCTTGTCTGTCTGTTACGCGTACACGCTCAAACAGCTAAACCGATTTAGATGAAGATTGAGTCCCAGTGAAGGGCATAAAATAGTTTTTATCGCGATAACAGACATCCATGCGGGCACAGCCGCAGGCGAAGCTAGTATGAAATAAACAAATGTTGATAAACTTTCGCGATTTGTACACATTATTAAAATATATATATTACGGGTCTTAATCGCGTGAATAATTTAAGGTAAAATACCTTGTTTAATGACCGTATTGCAACGGCCGTGGTCACGGGAAGACCTCAGTTTGGGCATTAAACAAGGTATTTTACCTTAAATTATTCACGCGATTAAGACCCGTAATTATATATATTTTAATAATGAAATAAACAAGGCAATAATCTACCATTTTATTTTATAGGTAAAGTAACACTATACAGAGTAGGGAAACACGTTGATATATCAAAAGGCCCAATGATCAGCACTACTGGACAAATAGGACGCGTCTCCATCGCTTCTATCCACAAATTAAAAGGTATGTTGAGTTGAATGTCAAGTAATTTGACTGGCGTGTTCATCTAGTGGTTAGTGACCCTCACTGCAGAGTATGATCAACAATATGTTTATCAATACAGCACAATGATTAACAAATTGTTGTTCCGAATCTAGACTGTGTCCGTGATTTGTATATATGTTGGTAAGTCCTCCGCGACACAGAGCTTGTCTATAGTGCAGGCATTGTCTTTAAAAACTAAATCTAAAGCTAAAGAGTTTCTTTGTTTGTTTGTTTGAACGCGGTAATCTCAGGAACTACTGATCCAAATTGAAAAAATCTTCACTGTTGGATAGCCCATTTATCGAGGAAGCTATAGGCTATATAACATCACGCTACGACCAATAGGAGCGGAGCAGCAATGACAAATGTTACAAAAACGGGGAAAATTTACGCAGACATAGTTGCGCGGGACTGCTAGTAATAAATAATTGTACATTTATTCGTGTATATTTCACGTGCAGCATTAAAATTTTACAACTAGTTTTGTCATTTTCCCAAGTCATCTTATTTTTTGACGTGTAAAGGTCTTATAAATCGATGACCTAAATCGCACGCATGAAAAAGTGTCACGTCATTGACTGGTTGCTAAGCAATGGTCACGTTATTGAATGGTTGCTAAGCAATCACCTGAGTGATTGGTTGCTAAGCAAGAGCGAATGGCGATTGCAGCAACATGACATGCGATACTATAGGAACTAACGTTATTGATTGGTTGCTAAGCAACGCGAATGGCGAGATGTCATCAATGTGACGTTATCACTTAAAATTATCGTCCGTAAACCGACTTTACAGAAAACCATTTTTTATATCCAGGCACATCAGACAGCGATGTGAAACAGCTATACAGGTTCCAAGGTGTAGCATTGCCGACTGGTGTCATCATGAATCACTTCGCTTTCTCCATACTGACAGATAGAGCAAAGAAACTTGTAAGTATACTTCTAGACTATTCTCCTACGGCCGGTATCAATAACGTATATACCATTAACTGTCTGTTAAATAGCTAACTCTAGTGGCGAACCTGATATTTCTTTCTCATGACTTTCGATAACTACTGACAATTCTTTCTCATGTCTTTCGATAACTACTGACATTTCTTTCTCATGTCTTTCGATAACTACTGACATTTCTTTCTCATGACTTTCGATAACTACTGACATTTCTTTCTCATGACTTTTGATAACTACTGACATTTCTTTCTCATGACTTTCGATAACTACTGACATTTCTTTCTCGTGACTTTTGATAACTACTGACATTTCTTCCTCATGACTTTTGATAACTACTGACATTTCTTTCTCGTGACTTTTGATAACTACTGACATTTCTTTCTCGTGACTTTTGATAACTACTGACATTTCTTTCTCATGACTTTTGATAACTACTGACATTTCTTTCTCATGACTTTCGATAACTACTGACATTTCTTTCTCATGACTTTTGATAACTACTGACATTTCTTTCTCCTGACTTTTGATAACTACTGACATTTCTTTCTCGTGTCTTTCGATAACTACTGACGTTTCCTGAGACCGGGGTACAAATCCCCCTCACGGGTACCCGGTAGGGGGAACCAGTCTCTAATGAGCTTAGCCGCCGGCGCGGGCGTACTCCCATGGCGGCCAATCTAGAGACTTCGCATCATGTATGCGCAGTATATTATAGCTTCAGAACGACTGGACCAAGTTGGATGATTCTATTTTTGATGTTCGTTATTGTCAGGACGAGGTTTATATAAACGACTTTTATTTTAAATTGTACGGAAAAATTACACTATACTCTGTTCATTTCTTTACTTTCTTTTTGATAGTTCGAGATAGTTTGAAATTAGTAATGCCCTCACACCTTACCGATTCCATTTGAAATTATAATCGATTTTATTTAGAATTTTCAATCAATTTAATGCATTGTATTTTTGGTTAAATATTAACTATTCGTTTTTTTATATGAAAAAAATAAATAAATATGAAATAATAAATCTTTTAAATATTAATATTTATACATATTAATAATATAAGGTATACATGCATTAAAAACAGGTTTTCACTACTTAAATGCGAAGATTTCGACTTAATTCCTTGCAATTAATTAATCATAGAGTCATAGATACCTACAATTTTTATTTTCTTTTTTTTAAAATTAATTTACATAAATACTTACATAAAAGCAAATTATTTTTTCATATGATCGATTTATCTAATTTCAAGACCTATTTTATAGTCTGTCGTTGTTTGTTATGCACAGGGCACTTCACTAAGTGGGCGTTACCCAATAAAGTACGACATTACTGTAGTACATTAATCCGAAAAAAAAAACTAATTCATAGTCGTGAAGTGTCAAAAAGAAAATAAACGAATGGATACTGGAACTATAGTTTGTAATAAATTATTGTAATTTTTTTCCAGAACAACGTAAGATCTCCTATAAAGCCATTCGAAAGTGAAGATTCAGAAAGCATAGCGGCGCGGGCGTAAGCAGTTTAGTTAGGGTTATAGGTAGTTTGATAGTGATATTGTAAGTTATTACACGTAATAAGATGCCTATATTGTTTTATTTGTCACAAGAAATGTCGATATGTCCTTTCCCAAGCTCGTACCTATGTGGAAGGCATGCTGCTCAGATCAATTACCTACTTGCTCTGGGGTCCTTCAACCAGGCGAGGTGATCGCGCCCAGATATAGAGACTGGACTGCGCTATAACCCACTGGTCACTATAGTACGTCGCACGTTACTGACTACTATGCGTTTAAAATGAGTTGATAACTGTCATGATGACATTTTGATTCGCATTACGACTGCAACTTCATTGTATGACGTAAGGTCAGCAATAAAACTTATTCGTAAAAAGGTGTCATTAGTATTACACAGAAGTACCTACCTACTCTAGTGAACTATACATATGCACTGTATTTTACTATTTAATAATATAGATATGTTTTAGTTAAAAAAAATATCACGTCTGATTGAAATACTTAGATGTTGCCTTTTTACTTAATTTTATTTGATGTTTATTAAATAATAAAGAATACTATTAATACTAAAATAAAGAAAAAAATTAGGTTCATAGTTCAAAGTTAATAAATATGACCGTTCGTTACCATACACACACGTACTTTACCCGACTTGGGAGTTTTTGTTGCTAGCGGTACAATTTTGACAAGTACAGAGTGAAGTTGCGATCGCGATTATCTTCTCATTTGAAAGTACCCCGTACCACGGGTTCTCATCACGAATACACATACAGTATAGTATTATTGACTGCCTCTGTGGCGCGGTGGGATTGTATGCGACTGCTACGCAAGAAGTCGTGGGTTCGATTTCCACCCATGATAAAACTTTGTGTGATGAGCACGATGGTTTATTCTGTGTCTGGGTGTTATTTATCTGTATTATGTATGTATTTAGAAATATATAAGTATGTTTATCAGTTGTCTGATTTCCATAGTACAAGCTCTGCTTAGTTTGGGATCAAATGGCGTAATGTGAGCTGTCCCAATATATGTATTATATTATCTGTGCCCGTACGAAGTGACAGCAATTTCAAATATCGAATTACCGTCATATGAACTTTTTGACATTTATGACAAATGGCCGTTATTGTAAGGCTTGGACTCCACCATAGCGGAGGCGAGACGAGAGCGAGAGCGGAGATATGGTTTAAAAAACAACAGAATTTCGTTATTCACACATCTTGTCTCCACTCAGCTTAAGTGGATACTGAGCGGAGATATCTGAGATATGTATGATGTGGAGATGTGAGCTGTTTCTCGTTGAAATTGAGCTGGGCCGCGGTAGAAGGCGGAGAACGGAGATGTGAGTTTTGCCTCGCAAGTTGATGGACGACGGCGCGCACAGGAGATGAGATGTGTGCAGCGTGCAGTGAGATGTACAGTATACCTCTCCCCCCTCCCCCGACGTCAAAACCGCCCTCCATCAAGCACACATCTCCGTTATCGTCTAGCTAGTACGTATCTTATGGTATCTTGATGGATACACCCTAGCTGAAAAACATCTAATTTGTCTCCGCATTGGTGGAGTCCAGGCCTTGTCTTTGTAACCTCAGCTTGTTACACAAATAATTGTGTCAAATAAAATGGAAGTATACAGACTTCCCCAGACCCCGTCTCTTCCCGTGGGTGTCGTCAAGGCGACTAAGGGATTTCTCACCGGAGGACGGGCAGCAGCGTCCTCTGCGTACTTAAAGTCTTACTGCGATCGCCAACCCGCTCGCCAAGCGTGGCGATTATGGCAATTACCCCCAGGATCTACATACTAGTAGGTTCTACTGGGGAGACACGTGCCCAGCAGTGGGCCATCATATGTGTTGATATGTATGTATACAGACTTCCATTTGATTTCTATACAGGAAATCTATACAGACTTCCATTTCATTTTGTCAAACGACCGTCCAAACGTCAAAAATCAAATGGAAGTCTTGTTGTGTCAGCGGTAGCCTGTCCACCATACTAGTACTAAGAGGTCAGTGGAGTATAGGGGCGGAATTTGGGGGTTGAGAAAATGAAATGTCATATATTGTACTTAATGAATAATTTATTTAATAAATATTTACAATTAATTATTTAATTCTAAAATACCAGTAGAATATCACTGATATTCATCAACAAATTGTTAAAATTCTAACATTCATGTGCTTGTTTTACATTACATTTTATAGAAATAGAAACTCGATTAACCGGACTAATTATTGTCGTTAGACATTCGGATAATCGAATGTTCACCGATTCGATTTTCCGAATGTCTAAGTTTTTGTACCTACATATTACATTATATGCTGTGTTTATTAAACACAAGAAATTGTTAAGAGATCCATTTTCGAACGTACTACTACTAAGTATGCTATATTTTTCATAAATTACATAATAAAAGAAACCATGCATGCATGCATGGATTAGACTAGTATAAAGTTGTAAATTTGATTGCGGTTGGTAGTCCGAATAATCGCAAATTCGAATATAACTGAAGGCCGGATAATCGAGTCTCCACTATAAATTCTAATTCATAATTTAATCAAACTTAGCAGCGATGACCAGCAATGCTCATGTTATAGCAGAGATTTACTTTGGTAGTTCATAGTCGCTCATATTGTGATACGATAGAAGCTTAAATCGTATCGAATAGAAGCGTAAAAAAAGTTGTAAAAAAATCGAATAATAATCGCATATCGACAAATACATCATGTATGTAAGTGTATTTACTGGCGATAGGAGTTCCAATTCAAAATGATTTGATGGCCTTTTCATATGCTATCCAACTTGATTAAGACCCAAACATTCTGGAGTATACTAGAGTAAACCCAGGGATGGACAATACCAAATTATATAGTCTATTAACGTTTTATGAATTCTTAGGTTTTTTGGGATCAGAAGGTCCGTCTTCTTCACCTTCTCCTTGGAATATAGGAGTTGGCTGAGTCTTCTTATAAGCAGGAGCCACCCAAAACGGATTTTCCTCAGCGTCTTTCGCATATTTAAGAATTGCCTCTCTAGGATCCTGTTCATCATCCACTCTCTTACTTAAACCAAGATTCCTGATCACAAAGGAACTTAAAGTACTTCCAGAAGCAGCTACTCTTCCACCCTGCCCCGAAGTTATAGGCAAATCTGGTCTATGAGACTTCACCGGATCCATCCGGTCTTTCTCCATCTTTTTCTTTGATGTCCTTAGTTTTTCTTGCCTGAATAACGGTAGAGCATGAGGAGTTATGATCTGTTGAGCACTCATCACTTCAACGGAATGCTTCTTCCTATGCGTCTTCACTATACAAAGTTTAGCTCCACGGAGTGACCGTTTTTGATCAAAGTAGCACTTCACAACACCATTTCCACATCCAACGAATATTTGATTGAGTTTAGCATGCCATATTGCTTTTATTACATGAGATTTGGTCACATCAATGTGTGAAACTTGCTCATATGTTTTTGTACTATAGAATATTAATCTGCCTGTATTTTGTCCTCTTTGCAATGATTCTCCAGTAAATACTAGTGTGTCATCTGGACTAAAAGCACAATCTGTTTGTTCATACCTCGAAAATAAACCACTGAAAACATTCAATGGTTTCTTGAAGTTTCTCAAGTCCCATAGTTTTAATGTGTCATCATTCCCTCTGCTAGATAAGTAAGAGCCTAAATATGAGTATGCAATGCTGCATATTTCAGATTGTTTTTGATGTCCATCTCGGAGTAACATTGAGGTGTTCACAAAGTTCTTTCTATGATCCCACATTTGGATAGAACCGTCATAACATCCACAGGCTACAGTGTTCCCGTCTCTTGAGAAAGTGCAAGCTGTAGGGGTAGTCTTTAGACCGCCTTGCTGCCGCGGTTTAATGACCGCTTTGTGTTGTTTAGGGTTTTCTGTCAACCATAGGCGTAGGGTGCCATCTTGGGAGCTTGTCATGAATTCTTCGCGGATGTGTGGGTGCCAACAGCCGCTGTTTAACGCGGATGTGTGGCCTTTAGTCCTAGAAAAAAATAAGATTATTTAGCATATTACAGCGTTTGGCGAGACTTAGTGGTGGAGGAGAGGACTTGACCCCACTTTAGTAACCCAAGATTTAGGTATGGGAGGGCGGAGGGGAAGAATGCTCAGCTTCAAAACCTGGTAATAACCCCAACAACTGTAACAGAAAATTGTATTGGCATAAAAATTGTATGATCCTTAAAAAATATTTTTCTTTTAGGATTATTTCATTTGGATTTATAAGAAAGGACCCAGTATCCAGGGTGTGGTACCGGTTTAAGAATAGTACCAGCCCATCTTTTCTCGTGGGTATCGTCAAGCCATCGGAGGACGGGCAACAGCATCCTCTGCGTACTTTAAAGCCTTACTGGGATCGCCAACTCGCTCGCCAAGCGAGGCGATTATGGCAATTACCCCAGAATTTGTAATAAGTAGGTTTTACTAGGAAGATATAAAAAAAAACAGGTTGCACTCCGGGAGTGCCGGTAGAAGTGAAAACTTGAACATTAAAGTTGTGCATTTTTGAATATTTTGGAATGCAAGGGAATAATTATTTGTAATTTTTTTTATTTATCTGTATAAAAGTACTATCATTTATGTGGTTAAATACAATATTCATCTATTGCAAACATTACAATTAACAAATAACAATGACAACGACATGACAATTAAATCAAAAATATGAAATCACTGTTTTTAAACTTTCGCGATTTTTTTATATATTAGATATATTTCGGGACTTAACTGACTGACTTGTCGACCCGTGACCACGATCGGTGCAATTCGAACAAAACATCGGATAAATAAAAGGTTCGTACCTTTAAATAATTCACGCGATTAAGTCCCGAAATATATATAATATATTAAATCACTTTAAAAAATCAGGGCAGCAGGCATAGTTGCCGCCTTATCAATGATACGGGGCTTCCAAGATGGCCGCTGCCCATATCTGAAATACTGTTATTATGAAAAAAAAAATGGTACAAACTTACTTAGCCATATCAGTAATATACTGGTCTCCCTTCACACACTCAAGTACTTCAAACCCGTCCCTGTCAAGAACTTTTGCTTGTGCGGCACCACTGACAACCAGAATGGAGTCCCCTGTTGTTGAATACTGCAGTGCCTTTATAGGATGGTTCTCACAGGGTTGTAGAGTGCGGAACGATCGCATTGAAGAGTCCATACCTATTGAAAAATGAAATTTATTACTTTTCGTGATTTTATTAATTGTCTTTTAACCGATTTCGGTTACGGCGGCCAATGAACGATCGCATTGAAGAATCCATACCTATTGAAAAATGAAATTTATTACTTTTCGTGATTTTATTAATGGTCTTTTAACCGATTTCGGTTACGGCGGCCAATGAACGATCGTATTGAAGAATCCATACTTATTGAAAAATGAAATGTATTACTTTTCGTGATTTTATTAATGGTCTTTTAACCGATTTCGGTTACGGCGGCCAATGAACGATCGCATTGAAGAATCCATACTTATTGAAAAATGAAATGTATTACTTTTCGTGATTTTATTAATGGTCTTTTAACCGATTTCGGTTACGGCGGCCAATGAACGATCGCATTGAAGAATCCATACTTATTGAAAAATGAAATGTATTACTTTTCGTGATTTTATTAATGGTCTTTTAACCGATTTCGGTTACGGCGGCCAATGAACGATCGCATTGAAGAATCCATACCTATTGAAAAATGAAATAAATTACATTTCGTGATTTTATTAATGGTCTCTTAACCGATTTCGGTTACGGCGGCTAATCTCTTCAGTAACTATCCAAATACGCCGGAGATAATAAAGTACAAGTGTATGCGTAGACACAAGTGCACTCTCTATTCCTTCACTCTCATAGTCCGATGAGGCGAAAATCAGACACGACTGGAGAGAGATTGGGCGCAGGACCGACGGGTTAACGTGCTCTCTGAGGCACGGAGGGGTATGGCAGTTTTTGAAAATGCTAACACCCATCTATGTATCGACAGTGGTAACGTTGCTTAACCTCGCAGATATCTCGATTTGCTCGGTCGCTACGGAGTATGATTTATACATATTAGTTAAATGTATGAAGGAAAAATGTCTCTTATATGGGACTTCAACCTGCCCATGGAGCCGTCCTTAGGCTGTTTACCAACTCCGGTACCGAGAAACGCCTGAGACGTTCTTTCGTTCGTGACTTTTACGGCGATCGTAGCGCCATCTACTGCGACCCCAAGGAATGTGTTTAAATGGTTTTTGCAACAAAAGTCACAGAGCCGTACAAGTTCCTTGGGACACGGCAGATGGCGAGTCGATTATTGCTACAGGCTTTTCCTTTTGTCTATTCCCGGCCATATGAAGCCAGAGAGTTCTAGCTGCCGTTACCTTCAATGTCATGAGACCATCCTTTACTCCACACAGGTTTGTGACTCAAGGCAACCAACCAGATCAAAGATCAGAGACATCAAGCAACATTGTCGTTGTCGTGTTTAGTCGTCTTGTTTAGGTGTCGTTCAATAATAACGAGAGGTTCGAAAGCAGGGGGAAGACAGTATAGAGATATCACGTATATTTTTTTCATGAACGCGCGATTTTTAAGGCCCCGTTGTGCGAGCGACTCACACTTGGCCGGCACCCCCCATCAATCTAAGCCTCACTCGTGTGAAAAGTTGTTGGGATATTTTGTATACCAAAAAGTACATGTTGGGTAGGAGAAGAGGGTGGGGGGAGCTAAGTCGAAAACTTCACTACGTATCACCACGTGTGAGAGTTGGTCAAAGAGTGGCTTAAAAAAATTAATGGACAATCCCTTTACTATATCTAGTCCTGCCATAAATACTGTTACATAAGAACTTCTTTTTTTCAACTTTTTAATTACTTTGAATTTGGAATGTGTTTATTATTTTTAAAAGTTCTTTCGTTTTCGCGCCATTTCACATGCATGTTCATTATCAAATTACAATATGGATTTGGGTGTTAAAAAAAATAGGATTGCAGTGATCGCCTTGTACAAAGTGGGTATGACCGTCGGTCATATTCCAGACACTTCAAAAGCTTGGTATCAGTCGAACTCACAAGACAAAGCTACTCCAAGCACCTCAAAAGGCCTAACATCATGGAGCACACATTTTAACATATTGCACTACACAGATGAGCAGCTTCTCACTGGAGGAGCAGTCTCTAAATTAAAAGGAATACAAAACATCTGATTATAGTTGAAAAGAGACTGATTGCAGATATACTCAGAAAAACATCATACTTAAAACCCTCCTTCCAACATTTCTTTTATCTTTTCTCATGACAAATCCACACTAAGAAATGCACACTTCTTAACTTTTCTGTGGACCACTTACAAATAATTGTAGGCTAGTCATTGTGTAAGGTTGTTTTTACCTGCAAAATCCCAGAAGGAGACATCATAGTCTATGGATCCAGTAGCAAGACGAGCTCCTGATGGATCTACCGCGAGACCCACAACTGCTTTAGTGCCGTGTTGCATTTCTACCTGTAGATGTGAACATATTTTACATAAAATTCAAAATTATTCATCAGTAATTTTTTAATTATTTTTTTCATAAACCATTTTACAACATAATCTGAAAAAATTGAACATGATCATTATCTTTATGTAGTATAAAGTCAAGTTGCTTTTTTACTTAAGAAGCAAAATAACACCCATGATATATTAGCTAGCTGTGCCGAGACTTCATCTGCATGAAGTTGCAGTGCTGCTCACTTCCTATACATGTTAACGTGATGATAAGTCTTAGTTGCACCTTATATCATTAGTGTCTGACAGTTATAGTCCCGTCAAAATCCGTTTAGCCATTTTGGAGATTATCCGAAACAAAGAGAAAAAAGTAGTAAAAAGAATCCAACCAGATTGTTATTTTGACATTATTTGTATAGATGTAATGTCAAGTGTGGAAACCATGGTAACCACTTGACCATTGGCTAATACTAGAGACATGATGCTTGTACGTCCCCCCTCCCCACAAACTCGATGTGTACGGCGCGGCGTTCACAACACCGTCAGAAAAACCTATATTACTACTTGAGTATAATACCTATAGCAACATAAAAAATACCCAAATGTAGGTACAAGTATGAAGATTCTAATGATATATTTAAAAAAAAAAAAAAAAAAAAAACGCCATTCGCGTCAACATACAACAATGTTTTAAAGCTGAAATTAAATTTAATTTATCTTTTTAAGCTCTAATTTCTGGATTTTATTGTGATGTATACCTGTTTAAGTTCATTTTGATGTATAATAATCTAAGAATAAAACTGTAAAACTTACAACATTACATCCAGTACGTCAACAACATTTGGTTCACTCACACACGCAACAAGGAACACACTGCATAATAAATATTTTAGACTGCCACCTAACCTTTTTCAGTTGAACTATATAATAAGCTATCATTTTCAAACGTCAAAATGTACAAATGATTCATAAGATTTAAACAAGATGCTGCTATTTACAACCTTGTTGTATATGATCGTGCTGGCTTGTAAACCGGCCGCAGGTGTACACGGTTACTTTTTGTTTGGCGGGTAAACAAGACTACAAGTGGGTAAGACCAGAGAAAAGAACAAGGCAATAAAATTTCAATTAATTTGTAATTTCAGTTTCAAACATTCTTACCTCATGACTATTTGGTATCCTTTTTTCTATTGGTATATCTTCATCATCAGAGCCACTTAGTTCATCATAACTGTCTTCACCTTCTTTTTCAGCTTTGTTGGTCTTAGTTAAATCATCTTTACTACTTTTATTCAGCAATTCTGGTGGAATAGGTGGTCCTATTTCTTCATCATCATCATCTTTTGTGGTTAATCCAGGGGGTAATGGTGGGCCTATCAGTTCATCATCACTTTCATCACTTTTAGAAGGCTCTATTTTGTCCGTGGTACTACTAGCTTCGGCTTCCAACCTCCTTTTATTGGCTTCGTGAGCATTTACCTTTGCCTGTTGCACCATTTCTGTAACGTCAAAATTTTTAGCTTTTTTACCGAAATTCTTAATCCCCATCACTTCCTGCACATGTTGATTCTCTAAGTCTTCAACTATTTCTTCTATTTCTTCTTTGTGTTCTTGGATTGGTGTGCGACCAAAAGTGCCGAAACCCGAGGTCGAGTCCGCTTCATTCTTTGCACTGGTTCCTAATGATTTACTGACGTTAAGGCTTATTTTTCCAAAAGATATCGCTTTCTTATTCATCCTGCTGTTTTATTTCTTCTGTTTAAAGAAGAATATTTTAAAAATCAAACATTTAACATGAATTCACACAGATGTTTAGCAATAGCAATCAAACTGTCATTGTCAAAATAATGTCATTTTATTTGTCTTCTTCTTATTTTTGAGTTGGTGGCAATCTATCTGGATTATTCTGTCTTTAATTATTTTTAATTTAGTGGTCCAACCTGATTCAATCAGATCAAACAATTCCATCCGATCAAATCTAATTATCTAATGTTTTCTGCTTGACAATTTAGAATATTATGACAATGTTGGCGAGGCCGCACTTTAATGGACCGACCTTGAACTTGGTTATTTGAAAGTGACGTTTGCGTTTTGATTACTTCCTTTCTTATGATAAAGTTTTTTTAAAAACCGTTACAGATAAAATAATAGGATGAGATTGTATTATTATCAACCATAAAAATGATACGTAAATAAAATTTGTAAACGATATTAATAAATTTAATATAATTGGGACATTTGTAGTTCATTTCTTTTTAGTTTTTATTCGATGCGTTTAATTGACATAAAATACAGCACACAGCACAGCTGTCTCGCTGTCTGCGACAGAAAAGTGTTATTTTATTTGTTAGGAACAGTAAATATTTTATTTTGTAATTGTTTTTCGAGTAAAAACAAAAGTAAGATTAAATTAAGTAAGTAATGTTCAACTTTTACATTGTGTACGAATTATATACATAATCATCTAAACAGTAATATATCAAGACAGTGAATAAGAGTACCCTGTTTCTCAATTTTATAAAAAAAGGTTTCAAAATTGCAAATTACTTTTAGGAAATGCACCCAAACTAAATCGTTTGTCTGGGAAACGAAACTTATTTATGAGGTTACTCTTTGATGTAAGCCATTAAAAAAAAAAATGTTTTTTGTTGATATCGCGTGATCGTACATAAGTACGCTCATGTGCATTATTTTTTTATTATTCAGCATCATTCGTTTTCATTCGTCATTGTGCTCAGGTCAGCCGGCCGGAGCAGTCGTCAATGATGTTCGCGCTCCCGGTGTTTTGTGTTCTCCTCGGCTCGGCCGTGGGATATCTTGATAAGGGTATGTTATTTATACTATTTCAATAGTTACAGGCTCAATATTATTACATTTGTGGTTTATTTATTTTAATTATAATAAAAGCTAGCAGGATAAACTGTGTGTTTATATGAAGTACATAGTCATTATCTATTCAAATTAAATAAGGATAAATGTATCATTATGTAGTTAAAATTGTAGGTAGGTTAGTACCTATTTTATTTGGCATTGTAGGTAACTACATGTTTTTTCTCTGGGACTTGTAGATGATGCTGTTGGGTTTAGAAACTATTAAAAAAACAAATCTAATGTATGTTTGTCTTGCACTCCTTATTATATTATTGCCATTTTAACTAGCAAATGTTTTGTCTCCTACTAAAACATTTCTAAAATGGAACAAAACAATTGCTACAGTACGATCAATGTAACTTGACTGGATTGAAGTTAGGTTTTTAACACTTTTGCGCATGTCATAGAGATGCAACCCTAAAATTACTAACGAAAACAAAAAATACTAACAACATTTTAATTCAAAAATATAAAAACACTATTTAAATGAGTTCATAAAAGTTTAAATTTAGAACAGTTACAGTAAATACTAAAGAAACTTTGAAAAACAATTTTTTTACGAAAATAATCACAAAAAAACATGAGTTAGTAATACTAATTATGATAATGTGATGCATCATCGCATCTCTAACTCTCTTGGTTTAGTTACCGCCCCCGCCCCCCGCTTCCTGTCACCATTTACTTCCAAAAAATGCATCTGCGCAACCACTTGTCGCCTACTTCAGTCCGGCCTAGTTACGTTGATCATACTGTACTTAAAATCCTGTTACTAAAACAGCATTTCTCAAATGGTGTTCTGCAGAACCCAGGTTTCCGTAGAAAAGTTACCAGGGTTAAACTAAATTTTTTTTTTAGAAATAAAAAAAAAAGCTGGATTCCTTGTGTAGTAAGAATTTATATTTTTTACTTAATTCTAATTTTCTTAAATTTTTTTATGTAATAACATACACATACCTAAACACACCAAAACAAATGACAAGATAAACAATATACTATCTAAATTTTAAATAGCCATAGCCAATGATGTTTTGACTTCATTTTAGATACCCCACCACGATGGAGTCAGGTGTATAAAGTAAAGGGATTGCTCAACATTCCCTACGCAGAGCTACGAGAACCGTTTTATACTTGGTGAGTGATATTTTATAAGTATTTATGAATGAAACTTTTACCTGTGGCTCTTCCTGCGTGTCAGTTATTGAGATAAAAACTATCCTGTCCTTTCTTTGGACTCTATCTCCATAACAAAATCCCTACTAATATATAAATGTGAATGTAACTTTGTTTGTTATGCTTTCACGTGAAAACTACTCAACCGATCGTCATGAAACTTTGTACACATATTCTTGGAGGTATTAGAAGTAACATAGGATACTTATTATTAAGAAAAAATGTTTTTTTTTTATAAAACCGACATCCACGCGGGCGAAAGCTAGTTTCATATAAATTGGTTTAATGGTAAAGTATGAAAACGTAACAGATAGACAGAGTTTTTTTAATAAATTCTATTTAAGCATACTACTTGTTTAGATTTAGACACCTCTGGTCTAGGGCTGTTGGGAAAATAATCTAATTTTTGGGTAATTTTTCGATTTGAAAAAAAATCTGTTATACATACCTTGTCCTGACAATAACACAACAAAAAATAATTATTCAATTTTCATTGTGCCGTTTTATTTTTGTTTTTTTTCATATCAGCAATTAATATATGTATTTTTTTAATTTGCATCTATGTATGTTTACATGTTTGTTATTAACTTATAATATCTTAAATTACAGAAGTATTAAGACCAATACTAGTCAAAATTCAGCATAATACACATAGCATTTTTTAAATTTTACTGGTTGTCGGTCTAATGGTTAGTGACCCTAACGGCTTAGCAGTTAGGGTCACTAACCATTAGACCGACAACCAGTAAAATTTAAGAGGTTGTGGGTTCAATACACACGGGACATCATATGAACCATAAGTGGTTGTAAATACAATTTGACACGGGAATAAACGCGCTTAATCTAGGTAAAGTGTTTACCTTATGCTTGACATTTCGATCGGGTTACACCGACCGTGGTCACAAGCTGACTACGTGTGTGTGTGACCACGGTTGGTGTAACCCGCAACTAATGCAACGCGTAGGTTTAAAAGTCATAAGTGGTTGTTCAATTTTAGCATTGTCAAGGTGTGCAAGTGAGATAAAAATACCAGTTAGTAAAATGAGCAAGCGAGAAAGCTTCAGGCTTAAACAGGTGTAACATGGGGTTCAGGTAAATCCTTTTGTGTCCATTGTCTGTATTTCTACCTGTGATGTATTTTTGTTATTTGCAACTATGTTTTATACACCTTTACTGGCAATCCAACAAATTGGTTGTATTTTTTTAATAAAAAAAAATAGTTCTTTTTTTTATTTTAAAAGGCAATCCAGAGACTCATATCTAAGTATGTACATATATTATTTTTTTTCAAGAATTCACATTTATTGTCTAGTTGGGAATGTTTTATCTATAAATTACTGATACAGCACTACATATTTTAAATATATGGCATAGTAAATAAAAAGGAATTGTAGGTATGTGTAAGATAAGAACATTAAATTAAACATGCATTTCTTTGTAATAACCATATATTTATTTGCATTCCACAATGCAAATGATCCTAATTTACTATTAGGTACTACGGTAAAACTTTTAACCAATTTTAGCTAGATTTAAAATTTGTCTAGGGATTCCCATCTAAGTACTTTAGTTTATTAAATTATTTAAATCATGGTATTTTATTTTCATTAATTAGACAAAATCTTTTAGCGGTTTATATATTATCGCACGAATGATTTATAAACGTTGAATTTTCCTTGTGCCAAACAGGAAAACCAATTATAATTTGCGTCTTCCAGACGGTTGGAAACAAGCGTTCCCGCCAAGGTGTGACCTTGCTTGTTTCCAACAGTGTAGACGGCTGTTGTAAACCAAATTTCTTGGTACTTGGTTTGCAACAGCCGTCTACACTGTTGGGAACTAGCAAGGTCAACTTGGTTTGTACGTTTGTTTCCAACCGTCTGGAAGACGCTTTAGCTACACTAATTCTATTTCCTTTTAGATCGCGCCAAAACGGCTAAATGGATCTGGACAAATTTGCTAAAGAGTTATAGTCTGGATTAGTAGGTACATCGGCTACTTTTTATTGTGAAAAAAGTACTTAATTTAGTTAACTTACGTATGTGTAGTTTGGTAGCGTCTTCGATCTACTAGGTTAATTTTCTGGCCCTTAGTTCCATAAAGTCGGATCGAAAGATTCAACCATAATGACTAATGTGAGTCGCTGGTATTTTACGAGGGTGTGCAATTGCTAGCGCACGTTCGTGGCTCCCTGTAACCTGAAGATCTCGCAGTGGCGAAGAGTCCTTATAACAACACTCTTTTCGGTTTCCCTTTAAATTGTAGTTATTTTATGATAAAGATACAATAAACCGTGTTCACCGTGTTAACTCAGGGAAATTGTAACTCTTCGCCTCTGGGATCCCGTATCTATACTAATATTATAAAGCTGAAGAGTTTGTTTGAACGCGGTAATTTCAGGAACTACTGGTCCAAATTAAAAAAAATCTTTTACTGTTGGATAGCCCATTTATAGAGGAAGGCTATAGGCTATATAGCATCACACTACGACCAATAGGAGCAAAGCAGCAATGAGAAATGTTGCAAAAACGGGAAAATTTACGCAGGCGAAGTTATAGTTATAGGTATAAGTTATAGCGGTAGCTACCTACGCCCCTGAGGCGCAGGTAAGGTAACAAACAAACGAATAGGTATCAGTAATTCATAATTGTTTGCAAGTAACTGTGGTGTTCAATAGGTACTCTGGTTACAGACAATTCTTGGATTTGCTTTTGTATTGAGTTCGCATATATCACATACTTACACTACAATACAGCCATGAAAGCATACCTAAATGGACGACACTATTATGTATATACCTATCACTATATTAGCCTAATGGCTGAGGCATTGGTCTCGCAATCATGAGGTCGCGGGTTCGAATCCTACTTATTATACCACCGATGTGTACCCATTCCTAACACAAGCCTTACACAGGTTAACTAACACAATTCCACATTGGTAGTTATCTTAAAAAAAGAAACAGTCTGTTTGTCCGTATATGTATCACTACAATACATATATAGACAGACAGACTGTTTTTTTTTGTTCGCGATAATATAAAAAAATACTGAACAGATTTTGATGCGGTTTTTAATATTATTCAAATTTTTTTTTGAATGGTTTATATGTAATTGTAATACATGCTTAGGTATTATCTGAATACACACCCAACAGAATAATAATATTTCAATTTGGACCAGTAGTTCCTGAGTATACCGTGTTCCAATAAACAAACAAACTTTTCAGCTTTATAATATTAGTATAGACACAGATAATATAATACTATACTAGTAGTATAGATAAAATGCATCTATCCATTTTTAAAGATCAATCTATTCTCTATAACTTTTGCTTTAAACTTATTTTTAATGTCCATACTTTCTGAGGACGTTTAAAAGCGGCAAGGCATCGGTCTCGCAATCGTAAGGTTGCGGGTTCGAATCTTAGACGTGAACCCACTCCTAACACAAGCCATTGAGCTTACCTGGAAGCGTTAACAGGATTGCTAGTAAAGTGGGATCACTATCCAACAATTCTAGATTTGTTAAAAAAAAAAATAGAAATGACGACGCTTGACGTGTGACGCGGCAGCCCGACGGCTGTTTTTTTATAGCAGGTAATCGTTTATTTTGTCTCTGCACAAAAGTAGGGATGATAAAAACTTGTGCTGGGAAGTATATCTTTAAAAAAAATACAGGAAACAAAATAACCCAATTTTATTCTCTACAATAATAGTAAGGTTAGGATCCCTAGGACATATTTTAAGTAATTGATATTAAGCTGGAATTGGTATGGTAGCTTCGTTTTGATGAGACTCCTAACTTTTTGTATACGACAAATTTAGAGCCGGTATCCGTCTTCTTCGTTAAAATTCTTGAACTTAATGTCAGCCGCATCAGGCACCATCCTGGAATAATAGTGGCGATTTGTGGAAAGTAACTGTGGCTTATGCAATCTTAAAAAAATAATCTAACAAATGCTCAATGATAGTAGAAGATAGACTTGTAAACTTGACGGTTTTTACAGTCGCAATATGTTCATTGACCCCGCCTGCCATTGTCCACTTGGTCTGTCCGATATAGGAACAATGAATTTTGCCTTAAAGTGAAATGCATAGTTTCCGAAATATCGGCCAAAAGCTTTGAGACAAGATGGCGCTTGAAGCTCCACTGGAATCTGTCAGAATTTTGTGATTTTGTACTCAATAATCCTAAACCTTGTAAAAAGAAATCGAATCGCAAATTATTGCGCAGTAAAATTCTATTTTTGATGTATACTAAAATATTTGGAGATTAATATAATAAAGTAATAATTCTTCATTTGTTATTTAGTACAGTTTAATCAAGTATTATTCGGATGACTGACTTTTTGACCTACATTATAAACAAATAATGAATCATTCCTCGTACAAATACATCAGTTTTACATAAAAAGCCTGTGTAAATATTTGTTGTCTGCAGAATAGACAATATCTTTAATTTATGACTGTTTGATTGGACACGAATATAGCAATAAATATTTATATACACATAAAAGTGCCTAATAATAATCGGGTTGCGCGGACGTTTCTGTCCCTGGGGTGTTAGACAAGGTACTTCCGTTCCGTGGCGTATTCGATAACGCCGTACTAATCGTTCGCAAAAAAATAAAAAAATGTCTATGGTCTCCACCGCAAACGTCAAATTCTATACTATAATTCTTTTCCAATCTTCCTCATCGACTTTGCTTTTCGAATGTGACTTTGTCTAGACCCCCTGGAGTCGGTAGCTTGGTGTCTATACCCGATGTCGGAGGGAGACCATTTTTATAGGCAGCCCAGATATTACCGTTTTTGCCATAACACGGTGCCCATGTCCCAGGGCCCTATTCTAACGGGCCCCTAGATAGATTGCTGATGATAATTCAAAAAAATATCCAGCGTTTTTTGGAAACCAGGCTATCGACGTAAAACCACTCCTGGGCGGGCGAAGCCGCCAGCAACTGCTAGTAATCAATATTTTTATATATTTTATAAATGCATACTCAAAAGAATATTTTTAAGAAACCACGATCTGAAAATCATTTATATCAATAACAAACTGTCCCGCGCAACTTCGTCTGTGTTAATTTTTCCCGTTTATGCAAACGTTTCTTAGTGCTGATCCGCTCCTATTGGTAGCGAGATGTTATATAGCCTTCCTCGATAAATGGACTATCCAACAGTGAAATTATTTTTTAATTCGTATCAGTAGTTCCTGAGATTACCGCGTTCAAACAAACAAACAAACTTTAGCTTTATAATATTAGTATACGTGTATTTTACATCGATCCAATTGTGTTGCGGATTGTATTGGTAACGGTCAATACATAATGCAATTCTGCGGTAATTTTTAGCAGACATTACAATTTAGGTTAACACGCAAAGTTGGTCCAATGTCAATGACCTTTGCTATTTCTCGTGTTGTAGTGTTTTTATGGAAATAGATATATTGTTTTTAAACTTTCGCGATTTTTATACATATTAGATATATTTCGGGACTTAATCGCGTGAATTATTTAAAGATACGAACCTTTTATTTACCCGACGTTTCGATCGAATTGCACCGATCGTGGTCACGGGTCGGCATCACGGGTCGGATCAGTCGACCCGTGATGTCGAATTCACGCGATTAAGTCCCGAAATATATCTAATATGAAATAGATATAGTAGAGGGGTGCGACTTGATGAACATCTTTTATAGGAATATTTTTATTCCTTGTCAATATGAAAAGAGCCAAGTTCTTTTATGGCTCTGTCCTTTCAAAAGCGACGGTAGCCTGCTAAGGTATCGGTCTCGCAATCGTGAGGTCGCGGGTTAGAACCTAACACATTATCCTATTGACGTAAATCCACTCCTAACACAAGCCATTGAGCTTAGCTGGATGGGTTAACAGGATTGCTAGTAATGTAAGACACAATCCCACGTTGCTAGTTATCTTTTTTAATAAAAAATAGTTAAAGCCATCTTTTGCAAAATTTACAGACGTTAATAATTGTTGCATTTTGTAACCTTAGTGAATAAAAAACAAAATAGTTTTTAGCTACCTTACTTTTGTTTAGGGTTCCGTACCCAAAGGGTAAAACGGGACCCGGGACTAAGACTCCGCTGTCTGTCTGTCCGTCTATCACCAGGCTGTATCTCATGAACCGTGATAGTTAGACAGTTGAAATTTTCACAGATGATGTATTTCTGTTGCCGCTATAACAAAACATACTAAAAACAAAACAAAATAAATATTTAAATGGGGCTCCCATACAACAAACGTGATTTTTTTTGCCGTTATTATGCTTAAAATTACAATATAGTGTCTAATGTTGTATAGATAATGGTACGGAACCCTTCGTGCACGAGCCTGACTCGCACTTGGCCGGGTTTTTGTTATATTAATTTGTTTTGAAATGCTGTGAACAATTATATTCCTAGACAATATACGTATTTAAAGATTTATAATCATCACAAGAACAAATAGGTAGGTATTAAAAGTAAATGATTTGACGACCGACATTTATGACGTCACAACTTGGTATTTCAAACAAACTTGTACGGAGCGTTGTTTTATGTTTAACTAGCTGTGCCCCGCGGTATTACCTGCGGTTTATGAGCCTATGTGTTAATCCAGGGTGTCAGCTAACTCCATACCAATTTTTATTAAAATCGCTCCAGCCGTTTAGACGTGAAGAAGTAACAAACATACACACTACATACTCATAAACTTTCGCCTTTATAATATTACTTTGTGACGTAGCTATAACTTAAGAGTAGGGGTAACTACAATTAACTAGATTACTGTCAGTCAAATCTGTGTACAGTTGATCAACGTAACTTACCGGATTGAAGTTAGGTTCTTATCACTTTCGCGCATGTCATAGAGATGTGACCCTACAATTACTTACGAAAACGATTAATTATGTTTAATCGATTAAAAATACTAACAAAATTTTAATTCAACGATATTCAAATACTATATACCTTCTTATATGAGTTCAGATGTTATAAAGATGCGAACCTAAAACTACTTACGAAAACGATTAATTATGAAAAAATAGTAAAATTTAAACTTTTATGAACACGTTTATGTAGTATTTTTTCATAATTAATCGTTTTCGTAAGTAGTTTTAGGTTCGCATCTTTATATGATATGCGCGAGATCACCGCGTTCAAACAAATAAACAAACAAACTCTTCAGCTTTATAATCTGTACTATTAGTACAGATTATAAAGCTGAAGAGTTTGTTTGATCACCGCGTTCAAACAAACTCTTCAGCTTTAACATATTATGTTAAAGCTGAAGAGTTTGTTTGTTTGTTTGAACGCGGTGATCTCAGAAAGTACTTGTAAAATTCTTTAACTTTTGGATAGCCCATTTATCGAGGAAGGCTATATAACATCCCGCTACGACTAATAGGAGCAGCAATTAATGTTGTAATAACGGGGAAAATTTACGCAGGCAAAGTTGCGCGGGACAGCTAGTATTAAAGGGTCATTTCTTACGGCAATTTGTGGCGGCACTATTGGCAACTAATTGCTCGACCAATAATGGCAATATGTCTACAATTGTATGGCGCATGATCCAGTCTTCTGCCGGCCACAGCAAACGGGCCATTTTTACGGCAATTTGTGGTGGCAAGCCACAAATTGCCGTAAAAATGGCCCGTTTAGACGCCCCTTAAAATATAAATTTCAATGACTCCTACAAATTGCAGATGTCCCGGTCGCAAGTTTAGTCAATATTCTATACTTATCAATATTTTGTCAAAACATATTGTATAATAACAAATATTTCTGTTCGACAGATAGTTATTCTACTTGTGACGACCTATAGATAAAAGTTCAATGTATATAAACACGAGTCTCTTTGCCTTTGTGCTATTTTCTTTGTGATAAATCAAAGTTACTTTATGACGTTTTAGTAATAAAAGATAATAATATTATATGACATAGAGACCACAATAATAAGTATTCAATAAGTGAATAAGGGTTTTCGAGTTCTTAGGAGACAGCTTCTGCACTATTATTGAGGACTTCACAAATAATCAAAACTAAAAATAATCAAAGTTCTTTATGCACTTAGGATGCAAAATAACACTTGTGATACGTCGGAATTCTACATGTACATGTAATGCCGAGTTCGCAAACAATAGGTTAAGACGGAGAAAAGAACCTGGCAATAAAAACTCGCGGCCACTCTTTTCAAATTGCCAATTTTTCAATGTTTGAATGTTTATAAACTTGTATGGGGTTAAGGTGCTGCCACTTATATGCTATACACTATAATAAAGGGCTGATTCTAATTATGTAATTAAAAAGTTGGAACATGAGATAAACTAAAATCAGACTTAGTGGGTACAACATAGTAGGAGCATCTACTTACAACATAGGTAAAAACTATATGTGCTTAAATATTGGCCAAAGTACTACCAGTACTTTGACTACGAATGATTAAATATAAAATATTATTTCTGTAGCCCTACTCTCTTCCTTAAAAACGAAATTCATGCATTTTCGTTTTATTACATTACTTGAGTTTACGGGGACTATTCTATTTAATGTTTGAATAAGCACAAGAAACCCTAACCCATACACGATTTTCAGACACAAGTGGATTCAATTGATGTTCCCGGCTCTGTATGTCACCACCTCATTTTTGATCGAAACTTCATTTTCATTGAATTAGAGTAGGCCTCATGATATCAAAAGAAAGAAAACAATGACCTTTATTCGTCACGCAGAATCTTTACTTACAAAAGTCAAATTATGCTCTTAATCAATGTGACAATTGAAACAAAGTGCCTTCTTTGGTGCCCCCAATAGAACAAGCAACTAGATCCATTTTTCTTTATCATTTAAATATTCATCAACTGTATATTATATAAGATGATTTTTGACTACATTTTTGAACTTAATCCCTGATAGACTTATACTAATACTAGCTGGTATTTTGTTAAATGCTCTCACAGAAAGACCCATAAGTGCTTGATGGGTTTTATGTAGATATTGACCTACTCATTT
Organism: Herminia tarsipennalis; assembly: GCA_945859575.2. Lineage (NCBI taxonomy): Eukaryota > Metazoa > Arthropoda > Insecta > Lepidoptera > Erebidae > Herminia > Herminia tarsipennalis. The sequence continues at coordinate 3,931,694 of OX243849.2, read as the reverse complement.
GTGCTTATTTCTTGTGTTCACCGAGTGAACGTCACTATATTTGTTGTATAAATGCATATTTTGTTTAACAAACATAATGTTCTCAAATATATACTGAGATGCAACTGTCATAATACCTATCTCTTTAAACTTATCTCTAAGGGAAACTCTTGCACCTAGTTCGTAAATCGCACGCACTGAACGTTTTTGAAAAATAAAAATTGTTTGAATATCAGCCGCCTTGCCCCAAATCAGTAAGACATGACGCTGTGGAAATAAACGAAATAGTAACATAATAATAATAATATCTTGGGACAACTCACACAACGTCATCTGATCCCAAACTAAGCAGAGCTTGTACTATGGCAACCCGACAACTGATAAACATACATATATATTTCTAAATACATACATATTATAGATAAATTACACCCAGACACAGAATAAATCATCGTGCTCATCACACAAAGTTTTATCCTGGGTGGGGATCGAACCCACGACCTCTTGCGTAGCAGCCTTGCTGTTTCCATATCCGTAAGCTGTCTGACTTTGCTCACTGCATACGCTGCAGAACTGAGTTTCCCTGCGAGACATGATATTTGGACGCCCCACTAACATACTATCTAAAGTAATTCCCGAAAAAAACAGTCAAACACTAATGCGAGGGCCCTGTTTACTTCGTCAGAATAATCATTTTTACGATTGGTTTTGAATATAAGAGAAGTGTCTTCAGCAAATACAACAAATATCGTATAAGTTACTAGTAAAAAATGGCAGATAAACGATACACCAAACATAGAAAAGGACCCAGAATGGATCCTTGTGGCACGCCCATACTCACTGTTGATCCGGAAGAATTCCATTAATATCAACATACTGTATTCGTTCACTAAGATAAGAAGCAACAAGATTAAGAAAAAGATAAAGAAGAATAATATACCTATAATTAGCAGACACCAAAATAACATTATAATCCAAACTAAAATAATAAACGTGAAAGTAACTCTGTCTGTCTCTGACGTTTTCAGGCTTAAACCACTGAACCAATTTAGATGAAATTTGATATGGTGATAGTTTGAGTCCCGGGGAAGGACATAGGATAGATTTTTATGGCGATAACCGACATCCATACGGGCGAAGCTGTAGGCGAAAAGGGGGTGCCATATAGATATTATCTTCACGAAATCATAGGTTGATATAAATTTACCCGACTGCGGAGGGTAATGTGTTTGACGTGTGCACTATATAGACCAAACGCGTGGACCGATTTTGATGGTTCATACGTCAATCGATTCGTATTAACCTTGCAATTGTCACTAAAGAGATGACAGCAATCGCAATTTAAAATGGCGACTGCCAGACGGCATATTGTGAAGAAAAAAAAGTCAACAAACTATGTCATGTAGGTATGATGATAGATACCACACGATACACGATGGTGTAGGTATTTGAAAATCTTGATAAGATTTCTTTACCGCTTAGGATTTAAAGCGTTTTAAAGTTTGTTATCCACTATTTTCACTTAAATTTTCGGTAGTTACAGTTATTACGTTACATCTTTCAACTAAGCACTAAAAAGTTTTTTTTTTAAATTGTATATCACAAAGGCGTCTAAATTTATAATTTTATTTTTTTTCTTTACAGGTATGACAGCAAAGCGGGTAAATCCCGCATAGATTACTATGGCGGTATGGTCAAGACGTACCAGATATCATCGAAGACCTTCAAACCATACGGCACATCGATTAAGGTTTGCATATGACCTGTTTTGTCTCACTCATGTATAATATCATTAGTGTGAATGAGACGACTATTATATTTTCATCACTTGTTAATCTGATTATGTTCTTAGGTTATCTGAATTTTATACGATTTTCGTGAATAATTAAATATTGACAAGCTTTACAAGATGGCGGTGTGCGCGTTTAATTCGTACGTCCAATAACGTATTGGGTCACGGGTCGACTGACCACGATCGGTGCAATTCGATCGAAACGTCGGGTAAATAAAAGTTTCGTACCTTTAAATAATTCACGCGTTTAAGTTTCGAAATATATCTAACTAGCCGCGCAACTTCGTATGCGTAAATTTTCCCCGTTTTTGCAACATTTCTCATTGCGGAGCAGCAATGAGAAATGGAGATAGGAGAATTTTATATATAAAATTATAAAGCTGAAGAGTTTGTTTGTTTGTTTGAACGCGGCAATCTCAGGAACTACTGGTCCGAATTGAAAAAATGTTTCTTTGTTGGGTAGCCCATTTATCGAGGAAGGCTATACAACATCACCATCACCCTATCAATAATAGGAGCGGAGCAATAATGAAAAATGTTGCAAAAACAGGGATAATGTACGTATACGAAGTTGCGCGGGACTGCTAGTATTAGTATAGATAAATATGTAAAAATCGCCAAAGTTTAAAAACAATAACGTATGATACAAACACGCACGTAAAGTGCAGTCGGCCTTAGGATAAGACACATTTTTATCCGATTGCGGCAAGGAGGGTAATGTTATTCGAATGTCTTGGCTTGGCGTCAAAGGCTTGACGGATTTCATCATATGAGATGTCGTTGAATTGACCTCAATTGTAAATTTCGGGCACTTTGTAGTTTATAATAATTTGTTGTCTATTTTCATTACAGGTGGCGCCAGTTACTACAGAGTCGGTATTGAACCAGCAGACTTGTTTGCAAGTGAACGGTTCAGCTGACAGTTCAGTGGATATACAGACTGTTCTACCTGATATGACCGACTTCAAGTTTCTTGGTAAGTTTAAGCCATAGACAGTCTTGGGGGCTACCATAACAGTGTTAGTTATTCTTCCGTGAAATAGTGATGTTAACACATCACTGTGTTTCAGTTAAAGGGTACTGTAGCAAGTGTAATTACTGGGCAAATTAGTTAAGTGACATTCAGATCTTTCCTAAACAAGGATTTGGGTGGCACTGTTACTTGTATGGAATTTTTCAACTTCCAAACAATATTTACCTATCAAACTAAGTAGCGACACCTTTTCACTAAATTTCAATAATATTAATTTAGTAATATATGATTAAAATGCCTGTGACCGTCATGCACGCCGTTTCGAATCTACCCGTGACCACGGCCGTTGCAATGTAATACGGTCGAAACGTCGGACAATAAAAAAAGTATTTTACCTTATTATTCACGCGATTAAGACTGGAGTCTACCTGTACAAATATACAAGTCACGGACACAAAGTTTGTGTGTTTGAACGCAGTAATCTCAGGAACTACTGGCCCGAATTGAAAATCTCTTAGATTTTAGAGACTCACTGTTAAATAGCCCATTTATCGAGGAAGGCTATAGGCTATATAACATAACGGTTCAACCAATAGGAGCGGAGCAGCAATGAGAAATGTTGCAAAAACGGGGAAAATTTACGCACACGACAGCTAGTAATTAATATTTTGTTTATAGGTACAGAAACCATGGAGGATTCAGACACAGCAAAATGGCAGATGGTACAAATTATTGGCAATAAGATGAACAAATACACCATGTGGGTTAAATATAAGAAGACCCTAAGAGGAGAATCCATTCCTATACCTGTTAGGTAAGATCCAGTGTTTAATACAGAATGACTTAGCTTAGTTGCAAAATGTCTATCTTGAAACTTATAATAAAATGCAACATCATTCCAAGTGAAATTAAAGACTTACCCCTAACGAAGTTTAATAAGGAAATGCGTAAATGGCTTTTGAATAAAAACTTCTACACAGTTACGGAACTTTTTGTCCACAAAAATAAAGTAATGTAAATGGTCCATGGTGTTATATGCATAGGTATTAATTCTGTTATTGACATGATTTTGTAATTAATAAATTTATATAATCTTATAGCTAATTTTAATCTTATATAATCTACCATATGGCATTGATTAATATTATATGATATCAGTAAAAATAAATATTCACTTTCTAGTTAACTTTTGTCACGTCAAATTATGACAAAGTGTTTATGGTTCTGGAAATTCATTAAAATTATCTTGTATGTTACTGTACCACACTTTATGACAAATAAAGATTCTATTCTATTCTATTCTAACACTTTAAAGAAAATATTAAATTGACATAGTAAATCGAAATTTCAAAAAGAAAACATTAATTTAAAAGTTTGTTTGTTTTCAAAATTTGATTTTGTAAATTCGATACGAGTAATCGTTGTCATATCAGCTCTCGTACACCGATTGGGAGACCAGGAGACCATCATCACTTTTGCTGATGAAGGAAAGGGGGATTGGGGGTTCCTTCATCAGCAAAAGTGATGATGGTCTCCCAACCGGTGTTGTAATCTCTAGTATTTATGCAAAATTAGAATAACGCTCTACTAGACCGTTTATTTCGACACAAATGATTTTTTGAAATTTTAACAAATGTTATTTAAATTACATTAATTGCCCGGGGTTTAGAAATTATTCCAAATTTATGCGCGAATTTCCGACGGTTTGCTTACTTATTGTCAAAGAGAATTTGTCAACTTATGTCAAAAAGGCCTTCTTATTTAAAACCGAGTATAGACTAGCCTATGTCTCCACAAATACATTATGATTATGATTATGACTAACAGGCCAGTCATATAGCATAATTTCTGTTTGCAGATATGAAATGAAAGGCTTCAACTCGCTACTAGGATCTCATTATGATCATTACTATCTTGATTACTTGGACTATGATGTGGAGGACATCGATCCAGCCGTTTTTAATGTGGACAGTAGTAAGTATACATACAAGGCACCGATATTGAGCTAAAACGTTTTTGTAATTTCGTTTTTTGTTGAATTTGGGTAATCATCCTAATATTTAAACTTTCGCGTTGCCTTAAAATTGCTTAACGTTTGGACCAGGTTGCACCGGCCGTGGTCACAAGCGGAACGCGACCACGGCCGGTGCAACCTGGTCGAAACGTTAAGCAATTTTAATGTAAATAATGCGCGTGAATTCCACTATAATAAATAGTTATAATCAATAATTGCAGGCCAGATAGGTGGTTCGATTCCGACCCCGGTTTGGCATACGGAAGTCTCGGGTTCGATTCTTGGGTCTGGACTTAAATTTTTCTATCTTTCAAAAATGCAATTATTGTACTTATAAACCAATTGCCAAAAAATGCCTATAAAAAATTACTATAATTATAATCATTCCTATCTATGAAATTTTTAAACCATTTCTTAACTCTTCCGTACATTTAAAAAAAAAATCTTATAGAAAACATAGATTCTGACAATACACACAGAAATCCAATTTAGTACAGTCATTCTGAAGCTATGCGCGTACATACATATCGACGATTCATTTTAATTTATATGTCGGAGAATTATTGAAACGCTATTTCTAACGATTTCCGTTGACATAGTATCTTTTTTTATTAAAAATGGCAGGTGTATTGACTTATTTGAAGATGGGCGCCATTGTGGCGTGACATTTGTTTGACGTTTACATTTAAAAGCAGGAGTGTGGCAGTTGGTTTGATTCCGCAGTCTTAATCGAACGGTCGGAGCGAAAGCACCTCTCATGTGGTCTTGTCGCTAGACTCAGTACCACAAATAGACTGGTGTGTGGTATACGACTGCTGCGTAAGAGGTCGTGGACTCGATTCCCACACAGGACACCACTTTGTGTCAACAACAAATTATTGTTCCGAGTCTAGGTGTACTTTGTGTCCGTGATTTGTATGTTTGTAAAGTCCCCCGCGACACAGGAATTATACCCCTCTGCGGGAGTCGTCTTATAAAAAAAAGGTATTATTAAAATATATATATTACGGGTCTTAATCGCGTATTGCAACGGCCGTGGTTACGGGAAGACTGAAGAAGTCTTCCTTACGGTCGAAACGTCGGGCAATAAACAAGGTATTTTACCTTAAATTATTCACGCGATTAAGACCCGTAATATATATATTTTAATAATGTGTACAAATCGCGAATGTTTATCAACATTTAAAAAAAAGGTATATGTTAATATTAGTATATTTTGTTAATAGATATGAAGTGTTCATCATTCCCTGGTCCCGGCAACCGCCACTACGCCACATTCAACCCCATGATGGAGTACATGCATCCCGCTAGAGATGACCATGTACACCATGAGTTTGACAGGTAATCAGTTAATATACGATGGAATTTAATTTACTGTTTTCCCAAAAGAAATGTAGTGAGTGAATTAATGATTAAGAAGAACACAAGTGTGTTATCTAAACCTAAAAAAAAACAAAAACAAATTTTGAAAAAAAAAACACTGATAAAAAAAGGTCATCGAAGAAAATTTTGACTGCCTCTGTGGCGTGATGGGAGTGTGTCCCATTGCTACGCAAGAGGTCGTGGGTTCGATTCCCACACGGGACACCACTTTGTGTGATCCACAAATTGTTGTTCCGGGTCTGGGTGTAATTTGTGTCGGTGACTTGTATGTTTGTAAAGTCCCCCGCGACACAGGGCTTGTACCCTACTGCGGGAGTCTACTTAAGTAGGGTATAATTGGGGGTTCTGGATCACTTCCTCGCTTCGCTCGGTGCGTGATCCAGAACCCCCAATTCTCCACACATAGAACATGATCCAGAACCCCCAATTTTCTACACATGCAATATGATCCAGAACCCCCAATTTTCCTCACATTCAATATGATCCAGAACCCCCAATTTTCTACACATGCAATGCAGAGCGCTCCAATATCACACTATCATGATCGATGATTCTCTTAACTGCTCATCTTTTCAACTTAATAGGAACCGGTTTATGAACAGCTTAATCGCAGCAACTCAAGCTGTTATGCACAGCCTGTTCCTATGTATTAGGTTTCTTCTATCAAATCTACAAGATTGTTGTAGATTTGATGCTGGATTATTCGAGCCCATAGCTTAATCCCTTTAAAGCGAATTTTAGAGCATTTGCCGTTATCTCTAGAGCAAGGTATTAGGATTGCATTATACTGCTCGTGATTAATTATTTCTACAATATGAAGCCCGCATAATCGCTTTTCTACTATCAATACCTGTACACGATCTCCAATTCTCAATGTCATGTTATTCAGCAAGTAAGTCGAAGCTTGTATTTTATTTAGAAAACTGATATTTCAAATTTTTAATCTTGCTAATTACGTACGTAAATGCTTGCGAAAGTTTTTTAAGACTAAGGTTGAGGAACAGGGAAATTTTGAGCAAACAAAATAAGAAAAAAAAAACCACTTAATTAAAAAGTTTATTATCGAAACACCATTTTTTTAAACATAAAACATTTTTTAAAGAACATATTGAGTCATGATATATACAACTGTAAACGGTTTCAGAATCTTTATATTGCTCATACAAGCTTAACAAATTAGGACAGTTTTTATCTTCTAAATTAATAACATTATTATTATTCGACATAACTTGCAACCATGACACTTTTTCTAAACCTTTAGTGTAAACACATTTATTTCTTAACAGATCTTCAAGTAAACATAGGCAATTAGAATAAGGAATAAATCCTTCACCCCAATGTATTTTTCTGTTGCGCTCGATCCAGCTTACTTGATGTCTTTCTGATTTTGTCAAGTTGTAATAGGGAAATGGTGGCTTAATTAAGAACACTTGTATTTTGTTATCACACCATATAGCAATTTCTTTTATTATAAACTCATTTGCTTCTGTTTTGAAACCTTGAATGTCTACAATAGCAGTCATGATAATCTTCGCACTATATTACTCAAAGGCTTATATTCCACCAGACGATCGTTGATAATCAAACAATATGCGGCAGTATTATCTGGTATTGAAGTTGAACATTCAATTTCTAATCGAACATCGACTGGACCTGATTTTAGACTATCGTTTTGCCTTGAACAATCTAATATAAAAAGAGGAGCCTTTTCTTTAAAGTCCTTTAGACTAAGCAATGGGTCTGCTGGACTGTTGTAATACGACTGACGGAATTTGGCATACATTTCGTATAATATACTGTATTTGTTCTCAGAAAACTTTAAGCTCAAAAGTTCATATGGATAATATTGTGAATTCAAAAAGAGAGTGACATTTGTAACTTCACAATGATCAAATCGCGAACTGTCATTGAGTTTATTATTTTTTCTATTAGTTTGTAAGCAGAAAATTACATATCTAGGTTTCTCTAATTGTGACGCAGTTTTAACTGCCCACGAATGCTTTGTAGTTTTAGGAAGCAAAGGGTACTCATACAAATCCCAATTTCTAAATGCCATTTGAATAGGCTTATCCTTTTCTAGTAATTTTAAAAGAGCCAGTCTTTCTCGATCTGACACTTTTATATGTGGTACTCTCCATTGAAGCCTTTCTATATCTATTTTGCAATAAGCAATATCATCAGCAAGTATAACACTATTTAAATTGGAGTTACTTCTATTCAATATAAGTTCATGTTTGCAGTTTATTACAATTTTTTTATAGTCTTCCGCAAACCCTAAAATCTTATTTAAAGGTATTACAGCACTAAAATGGCCATCATTTTTAATACCGTTTGAATTCCAGCCCCATAAGGCAGCCACTTTATTTTCTGCTTCATTTAATGAGATATAAGATTTTATTGTGGACGTTATGCCGGAATTTTTTATACGATCTATTTCTATACCATTCATTTCGTACCTGATGTCTTGAAACAAGAACAAAATATAGTTATTACTAAATGTAACAATTTTTTCAATCGGCTTTCCATCTTTACCGAAGAATTTTGCTTGACCTTCGATGTAAATTGAACTGGCTGATGGTAACACGTATATATCTTGCTGGTGTATGGGAATTCTGATTTCGTCATTTTCTCTGAAGCAGTTATTGTAGGGATTGTAAGAATGGACTTCATAACTTTCGATTGAAGAATCGAAATGCGGTAAATCATTAATCTGTAGTATATTCATACTTTAAAACCTAAAGCTTTAAGAAAATCTATATTTGCTTTAGTCAACTTCCTCACTTTTTTCTTACGTCTACGCGTATTAGTGGTTGTAGAAGAAATAAGACGTTTTACTTTGACTGAAGGGTTTATATTATATTGTATCATTTTATTTTTCTTAAATGAAGACGCAGTTGAATATGTTCTACGAAGTTAATACTGTAACCAAACTGATCGACAACTTTAATAGATATAGATGAAATTGTATTTTTGTTTACCGGAAAATAAATAACGTTCTGAGGCGTTTCTATATATTGGTCGTCTACAACGGTATTAGGCACAAATTCGTGAATAATGTGAGTTGGTAATCCGTTGGTATAGGAACCGTATATCAAATCACATTCAATTCTGATAACAGATGAGGTATTGTTACTAAAACGACGACCTGATGTTGAGTTCAGTATTGAAAAGTATAATAATCCACACTCATATTTTCCAGATAAACTCAGAGGTGGTTGAAAATATGATTCTAATTCTGATTTATTGCCGGAGATAGTTACTGTAGTAGACATACTTGCATACTGAACTCTTTTCTTAAATTCTGTTTATTTTATTCCATGATTAATCCAAAAAAATCTTAAAAAGTTTAAACAAAGATGTCCGCAATGGAAAGGATGATTGCCTTGTACATTTTCATAATTGTAGTGAATTTTAGAGCCTAAATATTTTATTAATTCTTTTGGAGGCTTAAGATTTCCATAACTATCAAAATATTCGATATAATCTTTGCATTTTGCATAGGCTACCCAATGAGAGCCGGGGTTTTTAGAAATATCTAAATTAATAATACCACATTCATATTTAAAAGGGTGTGTAGGAAGTTCGTCTCTCATAAAGACACCTCTAAAATAAGGAATATTATTTCCATATTTTACAATGTCAAAATTAGTCAAGGCTCGATTGGGTAGCCGATACTTTAGTTTTTTTCTTTTGATACGAAAATTCCCAGACCATTTTTATGTGGCTTAACATGTAATCCATTTCCAATACAAAGGGCTTCCATTTTTTCATTGTGTCTCTTCGATTCATCATATAGCTTTTTAGCCATCTTGAATTCATTTATAGTTTTAGCTATACCAGCCGCCCCGCCTGCTATGGCTCCCGCTGCGGATAATCCAGCAAAAATAGGAATCAAAGGCAAAACTCCACCCGTTTTTGGTATAGGAATAACGCGGGGAAGTTTAATAGAAGAATCTTCAACTAATTCTCTGGCAGCAGCCATAGCTAGTTTTATTGCCCCTTTCTTGCATTTTGGTTTTAATTTTTTCATTCGTTTTTTCGCGACAGTAAGAACATTTTTAAATTTATTTTTAAGTCCTTTTCCAGAAGTCCTTTTGCATGAAGATTTTTGGCTGTAAGTTTTTAGGCCAGTACCAGTTTTAATTTTGCTTGTCATAATATTGCTCACTAGACGCGCTGCAATTTTTTCTCCTGTACCTGCATCAGCTGCAACTATACGTTTTTTCGCCATTTTAAACAAAATCAAATCAGCCTTATGGCGATCTTTTAAGTTCGAAGATTTGTGATATGCAATATCGTGTTCTTTACAATATTCGTCTAATTTGTTGATACCTTTATCACCACGCGCAAGTCTCCTAATTAATTTTGTACCTGGACCACAGTAATTGTATCCCGGCAAATGTAATTCAAATGGTAAATGGTTTATAAGCCAATTGAGAAGACTACTCTCTCCAGTGCCCATAATAAGACTGTTTAAAAATAAATTAAACACTTTATAAATATAATGCGTTGAATAAACAATTGACAGTTATCTAAGTTTATAAGTATAAATAATGGAATCAGACATTATTTTGCAATAATCTATTTAATTTGTTTCTTATAGCGCATTTGACTTATCTATCCAACTATTTTCTGCAGAAGATAAACCTAACCATTTTACTAAAACTCTGTTTCCTCTCTTTTTAAGAACTTTTTCGACTAGATACACATTAGGATGTTTAGTCTTTTGAAGTTCTTGCACATAAAATGCTCCTAAAATAGGCTGACCTCTAATAGTATCTTCAATTAAATAGGTGATAGGAATTGTATTACGTATTTCTCGAATTTTAAATATTTCTGTTGACCAGTTAGGTGTATATCCTTTTTCAAATGTTCCTTTGTACTTACTGATACGTACATAATCACCCACTTTATATCTTACTTTTACACTAACTTTTTTTACTAAACTTGCATAACGTTCTAATATACGTTTTTTATTTATATTATTCACATTCGCAGGGATTTCATCAATCGTTCTATGGTATGTGTGATTGTATTTATGAATAACATTATTGAGGGTATTATTTATCCAATTATAATTGCCTTTCAAACTGAATTCTTTGTACAATTTAGATTTCAATGTCCTAATAAATCGCTCGACTATTGAAGCTTTTTTTGATGAGAATGTTGAGTAATGATTAATATTATAAGATTGCATTAGATTTTGAAATCTATTATTATAAAACTCTGTCCCATTATCAGTTTGAATATTTTTAGGGACACGGCCTCTATCCAATAATATCTTAAAAGTATTACATACAATCTCTTTGTTTTTACTTTTGAGAGGAAAGGTCCAAGCATATTTAGAAAATGTGTCAATAACAGCGAGGATAAATCTAAAGCTTTTATTTTCTTTAGAAATAGATTGCATATCAATTAAGTCCGCCTGCCATAGATCGTCTATATCTTTCATAATAACTTTTCGTCGAGGAAAATTTATCCTGGCATTTTTATGAAGCTCATTTACCACATCGGCTTTGATCATGATGATTTTTCGTTCAAATTTATATTTTTGTCTTTTAGCTCAGATTGATTTAATAACAAATTTTGGTAATGATCGTGATTGTTAAGTATGTTAAACTGAATTAAATGTCTATTGCTGTTCCTATTTATTCCTTTATTATATTAGCTTCTTTTAGTTCTTCAATGATAGATAATATTTCATTATCATGATTTGTATTGCCAGCGTCTCTTGAAGCCATTAATAATTTTAATCTCTCAATCAATTCATTGGGATCATCCCAGTATACTAAATCAGTGTTGTTTTTAAATTTTTTTAGTTTTGGTAAGTTTCCTCCAAGTTTTGATTTAGGTTTACTGTCAGACGTTTCCGAAAACAAGGGTTTAATTATTTCCCGATATTTTTTACCTTTACTTGACTTTATCTGACCTCTGGGGCTAAAATTTCTTCTATGAGCATTTGTATAATGTAGCATATCTTTGTAGATCCGCTTATCTTCATTTGATATTAATTTTAAATCAGGCTTTCTTTTAAATAAAAGTTCTTTCAAACCTAATGTAAAGTTGTAAACTTTGTCATCGATTTTAACTAAAACGTTCTTATCATTATTCAAACTAGAAAATGATACTACTGAGTTACCCATCATGTAAGTCTTGTTTTTACTTCTAATTCCAAACGGTATATTAAGGTCATCATATATACCACAGATATCTTCTCCCTCTAATGATATTTCATCTAGCGATTCCTTTTTAGGGCTTTCAATGAATTGAGTAGAATCCAGATCTGGACTGTAACATTCTTCAAATTTACTCGATGAACTAGTATTTATATCATCGGACTCAATGCCTTCCAAATTAAGTAGTGTTTTATTTTCTACATTTTTATTTTTTTCCGCAGGTAAATTCGCGTCAACTAAAGACTTAAGGGGATCTGTTACAGGTTTTAGGACTTTATCGAGTGATAAATTCATCGAGTGTTCCTGGTTCTTCATTTGTTTTATTTTGTTCTTTATTGAGTTCACAGACTTCATTAATTCAATTTTAATATTTTTCTCCATATTTATATTAAAACAACTGTGTTCAGGGAATGAAGATCTAATACTGAATTTGTTATTCATGTTATTTATTATATATAAATTCAGTCAAATTTCAAAAATGTATCAAAATTCTGTCTGTACCTTCCATTATTTACGGGCGATTCTTTATTAATAAGTACGAAATTATATGGGTTACTCCAAATGGTTTTACAGATATCTTTAAACTGTTTCCATTGTAGATCGGAGCCGACATGTTCATCGTAAACATGTTTTAAATTCGTATCATCTTGTTTAAATAATATAAGAAAATTAACATTGTCACGTAACAATTGTTTCGGAATTTTAGAATAGGTTTGAGATAAATAAAAACAATCTATTTGTTTATGTCTGCCCATACAAAAATAATTACGGATATTAACTTGATTTTCACATGCAACATCATCAAAAATAAATACAGAGTTAGTCAAAGCTTCACTCGGAGCTATAACATCTTTATCATCTTTTAATTCATAGAAGTTAATCTGAGGAACTCTTTTTAATACCTCGCTCAAGAATCGATATTTTGGCTGAAAAGAAGTTTTGGAGTAAAGATAAAGATTTTTAAATTTCAATCCATTTTTATGTAACAGTAAGCTGATCATAACGTTTGTTTTACCACAGTTCGACGGACCACATATTATACAACGAATTGTATTTGGTAATAAAGCACTATGTCTGATTTGGCGAGAAGGTTCATTAAATTGTATACCGCTAACTTTCAGAGATATGGGTTGCTTAACCAACTTCATCTTGTCAATGATTATGTTGAATGGCTAACATACGTTTTTGTGTTCACTTTTTATACTAAAAAGGGGAAATTATGTAAAACATAACATGACATTTTGTTACTATTTCTGTACCTACATGTTTAGATAAGTTTTATTAACATAAGTAAGTATGTAATTACTCGTAATAAACATATTAAATCAAATTAAGCATGTGCACAATATGCATATAAATAATAATATCATATTAGACATGACTATTCAACTAACGCGTTTCTACAGGTTTAGACAGATTTATTTCATTATTGAAATCGTCAGCAAAAATATTATATGAAACATGACATGACAAAGAATATTCATTTATCGCGTTTCTACAGGTTAAGACAGGTTCGTTTAATTATTGAAATCATTAATGAAAATATTGCATTCTCGCATTACTCAATATCAAATGCCACTGTTTAAAATAATCCACATCTAAGTTAGGTAGGTAGTCGCTTCATTTCATTGCAGTATTTGCCATAAGCTGGACCTCTTGTTTGTCAATTAAACTACAATTGCCTGGTAAGTTTTGTTTTTTTTTTTTTCTATTTTATTTTAATGCCATGCATTTTTTTTTTACTTTCAATAAGTGTTTAATAATTAATATTAATTTATTTACAGAATCATGTCTCTGGCACCGTCCTACAGCCCCTCTATAGATATCGCAGATAATTTACGTGAGGTAATTAAATATTGCGTTTATCTTAACTTACTTAAATCCATTTTTCATATTACTTGTGTTATTTATTTATTGAATGACTGTTTTTTTTTTTTTTTTTTTTTTCAGAATTTAATAGGAGATGCGGACCCAATCACCAATCCTTTTTATTATGCTCAGGATAGAGAAAGCTGGTATGCAGAAGTAGCAGCCAAATCTCGCGAAGAATATAAAAAACAAAAAGCAGAGGAACAAGAAGCAATAAAGAAGAAAAAAATTAAATCAAAATGTTTTAAAAATACCTCTTTTGTTATGCGTAAGGAGCCGGGTCAAGTTCGTAATTTAATACAAATATACATACATAATTTGGACAATAGTAATATGGATAAAATAAACCTTGATCCTGACAGCGCGGGTGTGAGTGTGCAATATTTAGTGACTAGTGATTACGATGACGTCATGAATGAGACTGAACATTTAGTTAGTAAAATAGTCAAAAAGTTAAGCAGACATAATGTGTAATCTTTTATTAAATACTGTAATCTACTTATTATTATTGTCATGATAAATTATATTATTTTAAAAAAATCTGTTTATTTCATATTGGAACAATAAATTTTTAAAATATATAAGATTATATAATACCTTTATTATAATGAATACTCAACCCAGTAAATATATTGTAAGTACATAGTAAAAAATAAAAAATTATTAACCTAACTAACAATTTTATTATATTTATGCTTGTTATTAGGTCAGTGACACATGTTGTAAATAAAAATATTTTTACACTAACAATATAATATTTTACTGTACATCTTACAAGCAAACTTAAATACAAGAAGCTTACAAGTATTTTGTTTTTTACAATAAATTTAATATTAACCAAAACATTTGTTTTACTCAAAATGTTGTTGTATAATTTTGCGCCTAAACCTACAAATTCCGTTATAATTTCACCACCTAATTTATCTTTTAAATAATCAGGTATTTTAATTAGCTTTTGGAATATTAAATAAATTATCCTTTTCGAAATTACTAATTAACTACAAACAAAAATATTTAGATAAAGTATAGGCGCAAAAGGCTGGAGGTCAGAGTCCGCAATTCCGCATTGACAAACATTTTCATGACGTAGCGCTAGGTGACTTAACATGTGACATGTCATTTGTCACTGTCACTTTAAAACAAAAATATGTCGCAAAATCTCTATTTTACTATGCCAACCAAATAAAAACACAAAGAAAAATACGAAAGTTGTACGATGTGCCTACAAAATAGGGCAAGGTACTCAGCATTCATAGGATGAGCATGACGACCCATCTTATTACTGGTTTTCAGTGTTGCCCAGTCTTGAACGTTAACGCCGTAACTACATTTCCAAGTCTTCATTGTTGTATTGAAATATGTGCAGCAAATCTAGCATGGCAAGTGTGCATAAACTATTAAACTACCTCCTACTATTATATAACTACTAAGATTATAATTCCTGCTTATATTTTTATATTAATTAAACCCAATACTAAAAAAAAACTGATATTTAGCTATGGGACTGATTTCTTTAACTTATGTGTCTATATTATTTTAATATAACAGTAAAATACTGAACCACAATGCTTTATTCTTGTGAAAACAATGTGTATAAAAAGAAAGCTCACAAAGCCGCTACACTTCTACTCACAACAATCTTCTGCATAGTCAAATATATTAGAGTACTTGAGACATCAAATCCCAGTCTATTTATTTAAGTTTAGTTATTTTCTTTATGCTTTAGGTTCTCCACACAGAATTTACTAGTTAACTAGTTAATAGAGAGTTAAAAATTACCGCTGCCATTCCAAGATCCTGTGAAAGCTGGTCTGTTGCCACACTATGCGGTCATAAATCACTAATGGACTAAGACAGCAAGGTAACCATTTGTATTAAACATGTATTTGAGCTGAGAATTGAACTCAGACTCAGGTTATAGGTACTTAGGCAAATTATATTTATTACACAAATACAAAAATGAAACAAGAAACATTATGATTCATAAGATTTTTTTATTTATGCATTAAACAAAGTAAATACATGGGTAGATACATAGTCACAATTATAGCTCTAAATTATTGTAACATTATAAACATAAAGTAAATACATGGTAGATACTAAAATTAGGTAGGTATGTAGATACATAGTCACAATTATAACTTTAAATTATTTTAACATAAACAATGGTAGATTCTAAAATTAGGTAGATTCACAATTTTAGCTTTAAATTACTGTAACATTATAAACAGAAAAGATAGTAAATACAGTCACAATTATAGCTTAAAACATAGTACGATAATGACCCCAAGGTACAGTATAAATTATATTTCTTTTAATTTGACGTTTGTCATCATTTCCGTTGAGTACTAATTTATTAATTTTCTGTGTATACAACTTGTGATTTTTGGATCGAATGACATACATAGTATCTCTGAAATTTATATCATTATTCAAAGTATTTTTATATTTTTCAATTGTGAGCCTATTAGAAATAGGTTTTTTAACTCCTTTAGCTTTTTTAATTGTATTATTTAAACTATTTAAACAGTATAATTTAGCCCTCAAACCAATAAACTCTGTAATGATATCACCACCCATCTCATCTTTAAAATAGCCAGGTATTTGTTTATTCACTTTTGGAATACCATAAATATTATTGTCTTCAAAGTTGCTTGTATCAAAATATTTTATATTTTGTTTCATGTCTTTATAAAAATCATCAGTTTGTATTAAATACAAGAGACTATCAGTATCAGTATAACAAAGGCTTATGTCATTTTTGTATATTTTCTTCATAACAGAATAGTGAAATTGATATAAATGACGCTTTGCTAACTCCAGTATCGTAAAACCAATATATATTGGTCGATCTAAAACTACTTTAGCAGGCTCTAATTGAATAGCAACAAGGTTCTCTGAAATAATAGCCATATTTTTAAAATTAGGGGCGCTCACATATTTTTCTGCCCCTTTTATTTTATTGGTCTTATTAAAGTTATCTTTCCACACATTAACTAATTTAACATCTACTTGTTTCCTTTTGTTTTCAATTGTTTTACCAAATATTGAATTATTTTGCTTCTTGAAAAAATCTCTTTCGAATACTGAGTTAGCTTTTTGTCTAAGTATTGTATTAAGATTTATGTATGGTTCTAAGATATTTTTTTGAGTAAATGCTAGAATTTTATGAATATTTAATAATATAAGACCATTCTTTAAACATTCTTGTAAATGAACATAGTGAATGACATATCTATATTTATCATACAGATTAGCAATTAGTTTTGTGTTTTTGTCATCACATGGAACAGGAACGGGCATTTTTTCTGGTGCAAATGGCAAATCAGAATGTTCGTCATGTATATCAGGCGGATAATGAATATCAACTTCAAGTATGTACCCTTCATCACTATCAGCAGTAACAGATGCAATTTCAAATAAAGCTATTTCAGATTTTGTTAAAAACCTAAAATTTCCTGTGGGAAGTCTTTGTGTCATAGCATGCCCATACAAATTGACACAATCTAAGTAAACTAAAAATGTATCGGGTTCTTTTTCGTTATAGTCTGGCAAATATTTATTATTAGCCTTTGCATATCGCAGCGAACATTGGGCAAGACCTCCTCTAATACCCTTTTCTAGCATTTGATATATTTCTATATCAGATATTAAATCTAATTCTACTTTAGTTAACAAGAGCATGGCGTCCCAGCTTAATGATGGTGATGAAACGTAATGACAAGGGTCAAGCTCATAGTGACATAAACTCATAGATCGGAATTTCTCAAATACATCGCACAATAGTAAGACATCACATTTCAAATATAAATCAGTATATTCGCCTAAATTCTTAATACCAAATATAGCCCACATCTTTAAAGCGTGATTGTAATCGTCAGTAGACACTGTATCGGATGTGAGTTTATTATAAAAATTTGAGCGATCTGGTAACTGAGTTTCTGCATATCGTTCCCAGGAGTCTATATAGTCATAGCAATACACGCCTTTCCTAAGGCATAATTGAAATAATTTTTTATCAATGAAAAATGATCGTAAATGCTTTAAATCATTGGAGTCCAATGTCTTTACTAAGTTGTCTAAACTCGAACTTAAGAAATTAAAAGAATCTATAAATTTTAATTGGACTACTTTCTGAGAATTAAATGGAAAAAATTTGGTAAAAGAAATATATTTTTCCTTAGTCTTTGGAATTAAATTGATTCGACCGGAAACACTTGAAAGTTCTTTTATAAATAAATGACAGTCATATCCTGAAAGATTATGAAATATTATGGGAATAAATTTTACAGACTTATTATTTAAATTGCATGAATTATGAGCTGGACCCCGATATTTACCTGTGAAATGATCATGGTCATGAACAATACAGTCATTATTAGAAAAATTTTCTTTACAAATATGACATACTGTAGCAGTCTTAAATGAAAGAAGCTCTTCATCATTCAGTGGAATCATGTCTCTAGGCAAAGATAAAATGTCATATAAAGTTTCTAAATCCTTAGCAATAGAATCTACAAACTTTTTTGAACAATTTGGACCTCGATAAGATACTAAATTATTAAGCTCTGGATTACTCTCACAGCATATATAATAGGCGAAACAAGTTGCTTCATGAATTTGTATGTTTTCGACATACTGACTTTTATTTTTATCTGAATATTCTCGAAGTAAGCTTTCAAAGTCTCCATAAATAACAATAGGAATTCTTTGAGTTCTTATATAATTAGAAAATCGAAGCTTGCTATTCTCTTCTGGGAGCAGTGTTTGTATTCGTGCGCAATTATGATTATTTAGTTTTGTCTCTGAATCAAAATATATAAAACATTCATCACATAAGTGAATTTTAGATTTGTGTTTTGTTAGTTGATCATGCACTAGTCGCGCGAAATTTTTTATTAAACAGAAATGACTTTTGTCTCCTCTTTCAATTAGTAATAAATTTACGTGGGTCAGTTTCCGTTGTAAAGTTTTGTATAATGGCCCAGTAATAGTGTTATTTTTTTCTAAACCATAAACATTTACACTTATAGTCGGATTTTTTTTTTCGAATTGTTTTATGTCATCAAATGTTGGTGGGAAAGATATACCATTTATATTTAATAAATTTAAGTAATGTGGATATGATGAAACTCTATTACTGTTATGCCGTGCTGGATACATATGTGCTACAATACACCAGAGAAAGCAATGTCTATCTTTATTGCAAATGTTAAGACATGATTTTGTTTTAAGAATTTTTAGGGGTAAAGATATGTAACTGCCAGCTTTTAAGGGATTATACTTAACTATATTCATTTCCAAATGATTAATCGACTCTATAGCCCAGCCAGATTCTGACATTTCAAATTCGGTGCATTTATACAGCAATTTTTGCACACATTCTTCAAAAAATAATTTTATATTAGTATTTTGTATTATCACATAATACTTTGTATTAAAAGATTTCAAAGACAATTCTTCATTTTTAGGTAACTTGTACAATACAAAAAGCTCAAATTGTATTTTAATCGCTCGGTGTTTTATTCGCAATGTCTCAATAATCTTGTAAACCATGCTAGAAATATCTGATAAAAATATCTCTGGTGATATGTTATCTGTATTCATAGGATTAAATCTGTAACTAGCAATTCTATTTTTAAAAGCTGTAGCTATTATTTGCACATTATCAAATTCAGTACTCAACAAACAGTTTGATTTATGTATATTACTTTTCTTATGTGATGAATATTTTTGAACATAAACTTTACAATCTGGGCAAAATTTCATGTTTGTTTGGTTATGTTAAATACAAAAAGTAAAGCAGTACCTAATTCATAAATTTAATCGTAAATTCAATTAGACAAAATATAAAATATTTATTTTGAGCTATAGTTGATATATAAGTTTTAATTTAGTACTTAAAGGTCATAATTTTTGATTACTTCAAGATTAAAAGTTCAAGGTCACAATTACTGATCTGGATTTATTAAGTTCTTAAAAAATAAGATTCAAGATCATATTAAATGGTCATGAATTTTAAAATTTGACATTCATTAATTCGAGTTTATTGGCTTTTGGATTTTGGCTTTTGGTTTTTGTTTTTAGTTTTTTGGTTTACTGAAAGAAAATCATACAAATAATCATTATAAATATTATATGAGTAAGTACTCATGCAATATTATTTCATTACAATTATCTGAGGAAATAAACATTAAAAAATATCAATTATAGACTTTATGCATAGGTACTTACTTACTTAAATTCAACAATATAGAACATGCTTTTCAAACAAGTTTAATATAATTATTAATATTATTCAAAAGAACAAAAAAGGAAAACATTGAAAAATATAGGTATATCATAAGTAGGTATTTTAAATGGTTTTTAAATATGTAGGTACAATATTATGGGTCCTTTAAATAGGTACTAGTAGGACACTTACCTAATTTTAAAATACGTTTGACTGATAGAGTATCGGTTGTATCTTCCGATAATCTTCTTTCGCAACAGTCACAAGTTTTGTGACTGCTTTCCACACCGGACTGCTGTCGTCAACAGCCGATTTGTAGGTAACTAGTGCTCGTTTCCAGCGGTCATTGCTGAGCACCTCCGCTTCTCGAGCGTTGTAAACACGCAGTTCCACGTAGTAGTTGCCCTGCCGGGTGGGGTCCCGCTGAAGTGTATAACCGGAACCACTACGTCTTGATAAGAAGCTCCGCAACGCAGCCGCTCGAATGGGTTCACCACCAAGTTCTTGCTCGTTCTGAAATTTAAAAATGATTATCATTAGAAACAAGAATAAGTTTAAAAAACTAAAAATTTTATCCGTAGTCGGGACTACGGATAAAATTTATATAGCCTATGTCACCCGGGCTATTCTTACGAATTCATTGACACCTCATTTATTAAAATCCGTTGAGTAGTTTAGGCGCTGTGGTGGAACATACAAACATACATACATAGACTGCCAAAATCATTACCCTTCCTTTTGGCTTCGCCGTAGTCAGGTAAATAATTTAAAAGGAAAGCATGACAGATTCTGAAAAAAATATACTGAACCATAAATTTTACCTAACCCCTCGGGAATCGTATTTAGAACATCAAAGTCTAACTAATATGCTAAAATAATGGAAAATAAAAGGACTCCGTATTTACAAATAAAAAAACTTCAGCATACCTCTGAATCCGACAGCTTCCTTTTTTTGAGCGATTTCGTTGGCGCTGGCAAATCAACTTCTGTCTCCGAGTCGGACCCAAAAAAGCTAGATTTGACCACCGCCGGAGCAATTTTTTTCACAGAATTTTTATTTGTTTTTCCGACAACCTTTTTCCTTATCTTCTTTTTTTCTACCGACGGCGATGGCTGAGATGGTGGTATTTCGCAGTCAGAATCGAAGGGATTGGTCGACCTAAAATTAAGAACACCATAAATAAATTTCACTCACAAATTCAACTTACTATTAGATTATTCGATATAAATAGTGATTGTAGAGTTGTACGTACATACTTCCTGTTCTCTTGTTCACAATATATTGTAAAATATTATTGTCAAAGACAAGCTGCAAGTGCAGGAGATGTGTGCTAATTAAAATGAAATTATGCCATGCAGTCTTATTTGTAGATCACATTTTTAAGCAGTGGTTTTAGTGACAAATCGCTAGCTAAGTGAGAAAGCGATTTTGATATGTGTGCTAAAAAATGAGTTCTATGTTATCAGCAAATAAGATCTAAAATTAATTGATTGTTACTTACTCAATATGACCACATGCTTACTTTCCTTATTCGGCGATGGCGCCGCTCCGTCGCGTATACCTGAGACGATTTTCTAAAAAGGAATTGGTATGTACTCTCTCAGAACAATAAGATCGATACCTATCTATCACTGGGTAACTTTAAAACCAAATTAAGTATGTTTCTATTGAAAAATGTAACCAAGTCCAATATTTTTTTCCTAGTTTCATGTCACACCCAAACCGAAACGTATATCTGTATGTCATACAAATATTTGCTCGCGTGGTAATCAAACCCGCGACCCGATAGCAGTAGCCAATGGCTTATCCACTGCACCAGCTGGGTACCCGATCGATATGTCAAATTAAAGGGAGAGATTATTTATTGATTAGTAGATGATTGTGTGCGATAAGAAATTTCATTGTTTAAAATGTTAATAGCATTTTAATAAGCGGTGTTTACCTATAAGTAATTGTTACATTGTTTTTATTTTTGTGCATGTATTAGTTTTAAGTAGGTATTCATGTAAATCATGTTTTTTTTTTTTATTAATCTTAATAAATAAATAAAATAAAAAGTGTTTGAACTAGAATGTACATTTTTTTTTTAAAGACTACTCCCGCAGTATGGTGCAAGCCCCGTGTCGCGGGGACTTTACAAACATACATGTCACGGACACAAAGAACACCCAGACTCAGAACAACAATTTGTGGATCACACACAGTGGCGTCCTGTGTGGGAATCGAACCTACAACCTCTTGCGCAGCAGTCGGACACACTCCCACTGCGCCACAGAGGCAGTCATACATACGCATACATAATTATATTATTTAGAGTTCAGCTCCAAATCAAACGGTTGATTAGTTTCTCAGACTCGCGTCGATAAATGCATCACACATTGTAGTTATTAATCGCTCGCGTATGTGTAGAAAATTGGGGGTTCTGGATCATATTGCATGTGTAGAAAATTGGGGGTTCTGGATCATATTGCATGTGTAGAAAATTGGGGGTTCTGGATCATGTTCTATGTGTGGAGAATTGGGGGTTCTGGATCACGCGCCGAGCGAAGCGAGGAAGTGATCCAGAACCCCCAATTATACCCTACTTACTTAAAAAAAAAATAGGTCTCGGGCTACCATTCCTTGGCCAGAAATGAACTATAATAACATCGAACCATTTTCATGATAAATAAGAACATTCAAGTACACACCCTCTGAAACAAACAAATAAACTCTCAAGACTAAACGCCTATATACCTTCTCCGTTCCGTTGTTGGTAAATACATTTTCATTTATCCTAATAATATTATAAATTAGAAAGTTTGTCAGGATGGACCTATGGATGAATTTTAACTTCACTTAAAGACTACTGAACAGATTTTGATAAAATTTTAGAGTTATGTAATTTATACATAAAGAGATATACTTGGTAGTGAACAAGAAGTGGGATAAAAGTATTTATTGATAATTATTTTTTGCATACAGGTTCAAGAGGAAACACTCCAAGGAGTACGCAAGTGATGTGGAACACGAGAAAAGGCTGAACCTATTCAGACAGAATCTTAGGTAAATATACTCCAACTTATTCATAATTCATTACTCACAGCTTAGTCGCATAATGTCTCTTTCGTAGAATGTCGCTTTATCGCAAAATGGGCTTAGTCACCTAATGTCTCTTTCACAGAATGTCGCTTGATTGCAAAAGTCTCTCTGTAACTTAGAATAAGATATAACATTTAAACTAATAATATAAAGCTGAAGAGTTTGTTTGTGTGTTTGAACGCGATAATCTTAGGAGTTACTGCGTTGAATTGAAAAATTCTTTTACTGCTGAATAGACCATTCGTCGAGGAATGCTATAGGCACTAGTTATGCCCAATAGGAGCGGATAAATCAATAAAAAATGTTGCAAAAACAGGAAAATTGAGGCAGACGAAGTTGCGCGGGTCAGCTAGTTTTAAATAAAATTTATTGAATTTGAAATAATAAAAGCCATGAAAATAATATATATATATAAATGATTTTTCGATTATCCATGTCAATTGCATGATTTTTTTAATTTGATCTATTTTATTCCAAGTTACAGATATACATTTTACTACCAAGCGACATCCTGCGAATGAGACATTTTAGGACCAAGCGACATTCTGCCAATGAGACATTATGCGACAACGCCATTTTTTATGTGTCGCAATAATTACGTCTATATGTTTTCGTAGCTATAGCTCAAAAATAAACTAACAATAGTTTATCCCTACCCCCAGGTTCATATACTCTCACAACCGCGCTCGTCGCAGCTTCAGGACTGCGGTCAACCACCTCGCTGATAGAACTGACGAGGAGTTAGCGGCCTTGAGGGGCAGGAGATACTCCGGACCTAACTCTGGTATGGCTGACAATTAGTTTAGTGGGGGGTTTAGGGTATTAGGAGGAGGGGGGAGGGACGATCAACTTATAAATTCTCGGGTTCGATTCCTGAGTCTGGATTTCAAATTTTTCTATCTTTCAAAAATGCAATTATTGTATTTATAAATTGTACTTTGAACAAATTCTGCACAACTGCAATGTATTGATAACAAATAAGCAAGGTAACAAATTTGAAATATAATAATTGCATTTTTGAAAGATAGCCTAACCTGGGCGGAATCGAATCACCTATCTGGACTATATTACTAGACCTCAAATTTTCCTGTCCCTTGATGCTCGCGAATTGGGCCCTCGCATGCACCATCTAGCCGGTAGTTAAAGAACTATCACGGCTTTTGTTATTGCTTCGTTACAGAGAACATTTTTACCGATTCCGGCCCCGGTTTGGCTACGGAAGTCTCCTGGTACGATTCCTGGCTCTGGACTTCAATTTTTTCTATTTTTCACAAATGCAATTAATGTATTTGTAAAGTAATTCGCAAGAAATGCCTATAAAAATTACTTCAAATTTTGAACATGTTTTAATTACTCGCCTCGCCATATTTTTTAATTTCCTCTCTTGTCTATTATAATAAATTATGTATGATTGACTGGCCCGTTGGTCTATTGGTTAGTGACTCTGACTGCTAAGCCAAAGTTCGCAAACTCGATTTAAAAATAAAAAAAAATACTCCTGCATTACGGTACAAGCCCTGTGTCGCAGGGGACTTTACAAACATACAAGTCACGGACACAAAATACACCCAGACTCAGAACAACAATTTGTGGATCACACAAAGTGGTGTCCCGTGTGGGAATCGAACCCGACGACTCTTGCGTAGCAGTCGGACACACTCCCACCGCGCCACAGAGGCAGTCAAATCAGTATTTAGTTTATAAGTATGTTTATCAGTTGTCTGGTTACCAAAGTACAAGCTCTGCTTAGTTTGGTATTAGATGGTGAGTTGTTAGTATGCGTTATATGCATATTCCTTATCTAATATATAAAATTCTCGTGTCACAGTTTTCGTTGCCATACTCCTCCGAAACGGCTTGACCGATTTTGATGAAATTTTGTGTGCATATTGGGTAGGTCTGAGAATCGGACAACATCTATTTTTCATCCCCCTAAGAGTTTGTTTGTTTGTTTGAACGCGATAATCTCAGGAACTACTGGGCCGCACTGAAAAAATATTTTATTGTTGGATAGCCCATTTATCGAGGAAAGCTATAGGTTATAACATCACGCTACGACCAATAGGAACGGAGCAGCAATGAAAAATGTTGTAAAAAAAAAGGGAAAATTTACGCAGACGAAGTTGCGCGGGTCAGCTAGTTACATATGTATATATCATATCATATTTTATATTTTTCGTAGGTCTGCCATTCCCATACAGTGACAAATACCTAAATTCCGAGAGTGACAAGCTACCTTCAGAGTTTGATTGGAGATTGTTCGGCGCTGTTACACCAGTTAAAGGTAACATATTTTACTTCATCATTATCTAGGTATCGTTTTATTAGATATTTTTTAAAGATTTGTGTTCTTATTAGATAATGTTATTAATTAGGTTTTAAGATTTCGACTAAAAGAATTATATGTATTTTATGTAGCCTATCTCTGCGACTTTGCCTGTATTTTTTTTTAATCTGGCTGACCTGGCAAGGCTGAAAAAACCGTCACTGGTAATTTTGTATAAGAACTTTCACCTGTTCTCATACAAATTACCAATGTCGATTTTTTTGTTTAAATTCTTCAAAATGTTGTTTATTTTCAACTTCTTGTTTTACTTCTTTGTGTTTTTCCTAATTGTCTTTTTTTTTAAAACCTTCCCTGAATGAAGCCGAACAAAAAAAAACTAATCTATTCAGCCGGTTTAGGCTATATTAATGAACAGCTGTATATTTTTATAAACCACTAATATTATAAAGGCGAAAGTTTGTGAGTATGTGAGTGTGTATGTTTGTTACTTCTTCACGTCTAAACGGCTGGAGCGATTTCAATAAAATTTGGTATGGAGTTAGCTGACATCCTGGATTAACACATAGGCTAATAAACCGCGGGTTACACCGCGAGGCACAGCTAGTATTTTTATAAACACAACTATGCGACACAAAGAGAAAGTACTTTACAGTACATTTCATTTTGATTTTAAAAATAATTTAAAAGCATTCAAAGTTTTTTTAAATATATCAACCGGAAACCGAACCTGCAAAATGTATATACATAGAATATATTGATAGATTATCTTGTTTTTCAAGTTAATTGGTAACGAGGTGGATGACGTCACGATAACCATAAAATCGTATCATGTGGAGGCTAAATTCGACTTTGGCGGACATGTCTCGGTGCCAGAGTTGGTAACGGCTTAGGGCTGGTACCCCTAAGGTCGCGGGTTCAAGTCCCGCCTGAGACGATTTTTTCCTCCATACATTTAAATATGACGATAAACTTTCGCGATTTGTACACATTATAAAAATATATATACTACGGGTCTTAATCGTGAATAATTTAAGGTAAAATACCTTGTTATTTGCCCGCTGTTTTGAACGTACCACGGCCGTGGCGATACGGTCGAAACGTCGGGCAATAAACAAGGTATTTTACCTAAAATTATCCATGCGATTAAGACCCATAGTATATATATTTTCATTGAAATATGCATAAAAATTATAAGAGTTTTCTTGTTTTGTGCTTCAGATCAGTCTGTATGTGGGTCATGTTGGTCATTCGGTACAACGGGAGCAGTAGAAGGCGCTTTGTTCCTTCACAATGGTAACACTCTAGTGCGGCTCAGTCAACAGGCACTTGTTGATTGCTCCTGGGGGTAAGAATAATTTCATTACTTAGGACTTTTATTAAAAAATATATGTATATTATAAATACAATAATTGCATTTTTGAAAGATAAAAAAAATTGAAGTCCAGACCCAGGAATCGAGCCCGAGACTTCCGTATGCCAAACCGGGGCCGGAATCGAACCACCTATCAGGACTATGTTACTAGACTCACTCTATCCTTTCATGCTCGCGAGTTGGGCCCTCGCATGCGCCATCTAGCCGCCATCGAGTTGGGTCTGGACTTTTCTCTTTTAAGATTTTTCTCTTTTAAAAATGCAATTTTATTTTGACTTTGTGTGCGTCCACGTTTTCATTTTTGTGGTGAAAACTATAATTACCTACATAATTATTATAAAACAAGAACGAATTGCCTCGCTGGTTTATTTGTCTGTATGTTTTTAATAATCTCAAAAATTACTGAACGGATTTTCATATGGTTTTCACTATTTTTGGACGACGTTCTCGGTGCCGGAGGGGTTGAACGGGCGGAGTTGGGACGGTACTGTGATATAAATTTAAAAGTATGGAGGAAACATTCGTCTCAGGCGGGACTTGAACCCGGGACCTTAGGGGTGAACTTCCAAAAATGTAGTAAACGAAAAAGGCGACTCCCGCACTAGGGTACAAGCCCTGTGTCGCGGGGGACTTTACAAACATACAAGTCACGGACACAAAGTACACCCAGACTCGGAACCACAATTTGTGGATCACACAAAGTGGTGTCCCCGTATGGGAATCGAACCCACAACCTCTTGCGTAGCGGTCGGACACACTCCCACCGCGCCACAGAGGCAGTCAAATACATGAATTTAGTTTTAAAGAAAGAGAATACTGGAACGACAACTAACTCGCAAGACTCGTACTCGTCACAGTACCTTTATGATTGCAGGTTCGAACCCCGCCTGAGACAAATTTTCCTATATACGTTTAACATGTGCTTGTTTGTTTGCCCACAGTTTCGGTAACAATGGTTGCGACGGCGGTGAAGATTTCAGAGCGTATCAATGGATCATGAAACATGGTCTGCCCACTGAGGAAGACTACGGAGGATATTTGGGACAGGTGAGGGAATTGTTACCTATTTTTTTTTATTTTTTTTTTTATTTATTTATTTGGTTCACCAACAACTAATACATCAACAATAATCTAAACACAAACTTTCACAATTACTTATATCTAAATGATTAGTTACTTATAGGTAAACACTACATTCATATTTATAATGAGCCATTCGTTACAAATTATATAATTTGTATGTGCTAATTAACTAAGACCTTAAACAACGATTGATAGTTTTCCGAAACAATCCCAATGAGTCGTGGTGAATATCAGCCTTGTCACTGCATTCATTATATAATTTAGTGATTCGGCAAAGAGGTGAGCTTGAGCCAAGCACTGTTCTACGCAGTGGAGGGACTAACGGTGTGATTGGTTTACGCGGAGTGTGAATCGGAACTCTAAAACGTATCCTTTGTAACAATTCCGGGCAATTGATCTTATTTCTTAACAATTTATATAAAAATATTAAGTCGGTTACATCTCTCCTCTTAGACAGTTCCATCATCTTAAAATAATCCAACCTGGTTTTATAATCCACATTTCTGCCCCCCATGTTTATTAATGTACTTTCATATTTACAGCCTTATGGATAAGGCATCGGTCTCGCAATCGTGAGGTCGTGGGTTCGGATCCTACCCATTATACTACCGACGTAAACCCACTCCTAACACAAGCCATTGAGCTTAGCTGGAGGGGTTAACAAGATTGCTAGTAATGTGGGACTCAATCGCACATTGCAAAAAAAAAAGTTCCAGGACATGGATATGGATACAAAATAATATGTCTTTTTTGTTCCAGGATGGTTACTGCCATATGGACAACGTGACTGCTATCACTAAGATAAAGAGCTGGGTTAATGTTACTACCAACAATGAAAATGCACTCAGGGTGAGTCTTAAGGAGGCATTACGCCGAGCACTTCTGAAAATTTTATTCATTGTCGCTTCGTTCTCAGGCACACAACCATTAGCTCACAGTGCGCTGGAGCGCATGTCAAAATAAAGTTTCATTCATTCATTCGTACACATGTTAGACTATGAACACCATAACTACGACAAATTCTCTCCTCGATTTATCTATTTTTCGGTAACTTCAAGACATTTACAGGTTAATATTAAGACATATCTTAATTTTTTTTTTGATGTAATAACGTCTTGTAAATCGATGACCGGGTAAAAAAGTGCAACGTTATTGGTTGGTTGCTAAGCATGTCATGTTATTGATTGGTTGCTAAGCAACAGCGAAGATAAAGTAGGAAAGCATGTTTTAATTATCATGAGCGAAAACGAGAAAAATGTAATCCGCTGCTTTCATCTATTGACGCCGATGATGCGACACTGACATATGAAAACTTGGTCAATTGTCAAAATTTTAGGTGCTGCTTGCTGAGCGCTTGTAACCTATCTACACCCTTTTTACTTAAAACATCATTGTTGACAGTCATTTAACCTATTATTTCTTACTAAATGAAATAAAATGATTTTTTATTGCTTAAAACATGGCATACATAATTAAGATGTTAGTCAGATAGTGGTCTCACATATTTCGCCGGCAATATTTCCGACATGCAATATTTCTTAACCTAAATAATAAACGAAATTAATTTGATTAAAATACATAATTATTGTTGTTACCACTTAAAATATTCGTCATTTTTGATGTCATAAAATAAATATTCATTAAGATTGAAATTCTTTATTAATCTACACTAATATTATAAAGCTGAAGAGTTTGTTTGTTTGAACGCGGTAATCTCTAGGCCTACTGGTCCGAATTAAAACAAAAAAATTGTTGGGTAGCCCATTTATCGAGGAAGGCTATAGGCTATATGACATCACGCTACGACCGATAGGAGCGGAGCAAAAACGGGGAAAATGTACGCATACGAAGTTTCGCGGGACAGCTAGTATAATATATGTGGTATGTTCTCAGTTGGCGTTATTCAAGCACGGACCTATCTCAGTAGCGATCGACGCGGCTCACAAGAGCTTCAGTTTCTACTCCAATGGCGTTTACTATGAGCCTAAATGGTGAGCTTAACTAAAAACTATTTGAATAGACAAAATATGGGATTAATTTGGACTGGCCGGTTGGTCTAGTAGTTAGTGACCCTGACTGCTAAGCCGGTGGTCGTGGGTTAGATCCCCACCCAGGATAAAACTTTGTGTGATGATCACGATGGTTTATTCTGTCTGGGTGTTATTTATCTATATTAAGTATGTATTTAGAAATATATAAGTATGTTTCCCAGTTGTCTGGTTGCCATAGTACAAGTTCTGCTTAGTTGAGGATCAGATAGCGTTGTGTGAGTTGTCCCAAGATATTATTATTATTAATTATTTTATCTATCTTGGCACAACTGAAATCTGAATTGCAAAAAATATGAGTTATTGAGCCAATACAGATCTAATTTCAAAACTGCCGAAGTTTCATACAAAGTTGCAACCCCAATTTGACCCCTTCCAGGGTTGATTTGCCAAAAACGCTGTATCGATTATTTTTATTTAATACCAAAAGTCCAATACAAAAACTCATAAATCTAACTTCAAAACTGACAGTTTTGTACAAAATTGCAAACCCCATTTTACCCCACTGGGGGACAAATGTAACGTGGAAGAAGCCGCGGGAAAATACTAGTAATCTATAATCTTCCCTTTTATTCACAGCCACAACAAAGTAGAAGAACTCGACCACGCAGTGTTAGCAGTCGGCTATGGTATACTTAAAGGTCAAAAATACTGGTTAATCAAAAACTCTTGGTCTAACATGTGGGGTAACGACGGATATGTTCTTATGTCATCTAAGGATAACAATTGTGGTGTACTCTGTGCACCCACTTATGTACTAATTTAGATTTAAATGTGGGGTAAGTACGGCCACATTGATGGGGTAAGATGGGGTAAATAATTCATAATTTTTTATGGAGTTATATTTATTGTAATATGAAAAAAAAAACATTATAGCTCAGTGTCGGTCTCGTATTTAATATTATCGTTAGAATTGAAATAGTTTAAGGCAAATAAGCTATATTGAGATTGTTATTGAAGGGGTGAAATGTTACTCCATTATTCATAATACATGTTTTAACTAGCGAATGTTATATCTTCTTCTATTCTATTTTGAAGATATAATGAATAATCAAGACAAAACATTATCTAGTTTAAATGCTTTGCAATTATTTGAATAAAGGGGTAAGGGTTTTTGATAGCGTAATAAAAAGTGGAACAATAAACCCAAATTGGGGCAGAGTTAAATAAATCGAAGGGGTAAAATGAAATTATTTCCCCAGTGCTATTATGTAATTGTTTTATTGAAATTATTTAGATACATTTTCACTTATTTTGTCAGTTTTATGTGGTCGTACTTTAGGGGCAAGATAGAACAAAGTGAACTATTTCTTGTAATTATTTTCTTGAAATATTCTATAGAATTGTAATATTTCGCTTGTTTATTGTTACTTGCCTTCGAATATATAAGATCTGTTTATAATAATTTAAATACTCAAACGAGATTTTAAGTTTCAGACGTTCTATAGATCTAAATGAAGTACATAGATAATATAATATCGGTTTAAATAACAAGAAGCGGTGATAGCCTAATAGCTAAGGTATCGACTGCCTCTGTGGCATGGTAGGAGTGTGTCTGACAGCTACGCAAGAGGTTGTGGGTTCGATTCCCACACGGGACACAACTTTGTGTGATCCACAAATTGTTGTACCGGGTCTGGGTGTACTTTGTGTCCGTGACTTGTATGTTTGTATAGTCCCCCGCGATACAGGGCTTGTACGATAATGCGGGAAAAGTCTTTAAAAAAAAAAAAACGGTCTTGCAATCGTGAGGTGGCGGGTTCAAATCCTACCCTTATATACTACCGACGTGAACTCACTCCTAACACAAGCCATTGAGCTTAGCTAGAAGGGATAACAGGATTGCTAGTATTGTGGGGCCACAATGCCACATTGCTAGTTTTCTTTTTTTTTTTTAAGAGAAATGTTGCTGTATTGGCTAGTTTGAAACTAGCCCATTATTATACATATTATATACTAAATATTATATACTCACAAAGGATCGTCTTAACATAGTCTCTGTAATAATATTTTGTAACCCTTTGTGAAGAGAAAAATAAACATATATTATTATAAACCAGTATTTCAGGTGTTGCTAGTAATGTGGGACCCAAAATCCCACTTTACTAATTAACACAAAATTCTCATAGCTCTCAGATATATCTTCAAGCTATACTTTATGGTGACAGAGGCAGCATGAGAGTTAATGACGTCATAAATAGAAATTCGTTTGCGTATTTAGTTATTAATATTAGAAAAAAAAACAATAATTATAAAAAGACAGCTGGGTCTATCTTGCATTTTATAAAATAAATCTCTTTATAAGTTTCAATTTATAAACAAGCTCCCAGTAGCTTTGCTCTCTGAAGTAAATAAAGATTTATTAATATTTGTTGTTTTATTGTTACCTAGCTTGAGTTCCAGGTTCCGCTTGCGTTACGCTTGCTATACTTCTATATTCATCTACCCGTGACCACTGCCTTTGCAATACGGTCGAAATGTCGGGCAATAAACAAGGTATTTTACCTTAAATTATTCACGCGATTAAGACCCGTAATATATATATTTTCATAATGTGTACAAATCGCGAAAGTTTATCAACTTCTATATTAATCGGCACATCTATACTAATATTATAAAGCGGAAGAGTTTCGTTTGTTTGTTTGTTTAAACGCGCTAATCTCAGGATCTACTGGTCCGATTTGAAAAAATCTTTTTTTGTTGGATAGCCCATATATCGAAGAAGGCTATAGGCTATATAACATCGCGCTACGACTAATAGGAGCGGAGAAGCGACGAGAAATGTTTCAAAAACGGGGAAAAATTACGCATACGAAGTTGCGCGGGACAGCTAGTTGAATATATGTAGATGAATGTTCGGGACAAAAGCCGATCGGTTTTGCCAAACACAGAGTAGGTCGGCCGACAACTGTAATTGGCTAGATGACTACAATAACAATAAATTATTTTACACTATACAGGATTTGACATTAGCAAAAATATTATGAAAATTTACGTTGTCATAAATTTATAAACATTGAAACTACATGATTTGACCATACAAAAGAATGACGTCATTGTTTTGTATTTCATATAAATTAGTATGGGGAGCATCGTTTTGACGTTTCGTAAAAAGATACTGATTTGACTTGACAGTCATCAACCCTTTATAGAATTTTATAAGCTACGGGTCTTAATCGCGTAAATATTTTATTTTAAGGCTAAATACCTTTGTTTATTGCCCGACGTTATTGCCCTATCGCTTCGGGTCGGCTTTGTCATTCTATAAATACTGCCAGTTCAAATTGTATCTAGTACGCCTTATGAATAAAAAAGTGACATGACAGACATACAGATTTTTACATTTAGATTTCTAGAAAGAGACAACTACTGGCCGTACGATTGTTTTGTCTCTCTCATGCATAGCAGCCTGTATTTACTTTATACCGGGAACGGAGCACTCAGTCCTATTTCTGTGTCTATGTTAGTTAGTTAGTTCTTACCCCTGGTGTACAACCCTGGAGTATAAAATATCAGAAGGAACAACTTATATGGAAAAGAAATTGAAGAAGTGCTTGATGTAAGGTCTCTAATTTATGTCTTAACGGGCGTCTAAACGGGCCATTTTTTACGGCAGTTGGTGGCGGCACTATTGGCAACTAATTGCTAGGGCCTATAACTATATAGCGCATGATCCAGTCTCCTAAAGGGGCTACACAACCCGGCAACAATAAAATAGAGAGCGATTGAAACAACAACAAAATTGGCCGGGCAACATTGTGGAAAATAGATCGCTCAGCGATCAGTAACCATCAAATAAATAGAGTACTGTCATGTTGCCGGCCACAGCATTGCGGCCATAAATTGCCGTAAAAAATGGCCCGTTTAGACGCCCCTTTACAGCCATTTGAAAAAGTTCATGAATATTACCCCGTCTTAGAAATTATTGAGCATACAATTTTGAAAGGATGCTAGTGTGACGATAGTTTTTTTTTGTTTAGAATAAAGTTTTTGGTAAAATATCAGTATGTGTATTCGTCTAGCTAAAGGTTAGTGACGTACCCCCTTATTTATACTAAATAAATAAATTAGCAGATGTTTTGAGAGCATTTTAATTAGCGAACAGAATATAAGAAGACAAAACATATGCTAGTTAAAATGCTCTTAAAACGAATTTTATGTAGTTCGGTTGTCGTTTCAGCCGCAAGCATCCTCAATAGATCGCCACAATGATCGGTCCTGCGCCCTGCGTCACCCGCATTCGTCGTTTCCAGCGACCTTTAAAAGATCGGTGGTCATCTCATGGGAGCCATGATTCATCTACTGGCTTGTGGTCGCCACTTAAGAACGCTCCTACCCTCGCTTGGATAATTACATCGCTTGGAGAGCCGATGACCGATGGCCATTGGTTCTTCAAGCGATGCGTCCGCCTTCATCATCATCAGCCTATCGCAATCCACTGCTGGACATAGACCTCTCCAATTGCACGTCACTTTGTTCTTGCAATCAAACACACATACAAACAGAACAAACATCAAGGAATCCCATACAAACGAAAATCACAAACTACTATAAAAAAAATAATAATAATCAGAGCGGGGTGGACCCTCAGCTTTTTCGTCAGTCAAACTAATTTAACAAATGTTACCATACTTCATCAAAACATCGCAGGACTACTGAATAACATTGAAATAATTGAGAGTCTTAACCGCAAACTCAATACAGCTTGTGTGTTTCTTGACTTGACAAAGGCTTTTGACTTTGTCTGTCATGAAACCCTTCTTAGCAAACTTTCTTGCTATGGAATACGTGGAATTGCCAACGATTAGGTTAAAGACTATCTAAAGGATAAGACTACAATGCGTCGAAATAACCAAAACATGCGCATTGGAACAGAAAACATTCACATCTTCCTACATGGTAAACAATCGCGGTACGCCTCAAGGGAGTATACTTGCACCACTGCTTTTTCTAACATACATAAATGACCTACCGGAAGCACTAAACAGAGATTGCATATTGCTCGCGGACGATATAAAATTCATTATAAAATGTAACAACAGACGTGACCTAGAAATGGAAATTACCAATACACTGGACAATACTGCAAAATGGCTGGGAAAAAACCATTTACAACTAAACATAAAAAAACAAACACAATACAATTTCAAACAGTTAACTCAAAAATAGCTTATATTGATATTCAATATATGAACACCCAATTACCAATCGTCAATGAGTGCATATTTCTAGGAATAATGGTAGACAAACAATGCAATTGGAAAGCACATATAGAGAGAATCGTTAACAGAATTGACTGTTTTATTTACGCCTTAAAAAAAAGCAAGCAAATAGTTAACCAGGAGACAGCTTTGACTGCATATAATGCATATGTATCCTCGGTACTCAGGTATGGTACTCGTATTATAATTTGGGGCAACTCAGTAGAGGTGGACAGAGTATTTAGAGCCCAAAAAAAATGTATCCGCGCCATATGTGACGCCCACATCCTGGATAGCTGCAAACCATTATTTAAAAAGCTAAACATTTTGCCTTTGCCATGTCTATATATACATGAGATATGCGTCTTTGTAACACCCAGAACTGTTTGAGAGAATGAGTGATAGAGAAAATAGCTGAACCAGACATAAAGACAGGTTACACTTACCACAAATTAAGCTTGAAACATTTAAGAGAAATGCTTATTGTATGTCAATTCAAATATTCAATCGACTACCAAATAACCTTGTGCACCTACCATCTAAAGTGTTCAAAAAAACTCTGTATATGTTGTTATTAAATAAGAATTATTATAACTTAAAGGATTATTTAGAGGATAGTGGAATTGTGAATGAAAAATGATATGAATATAAATAGTAATTTAAATATAATTGTTATGTAAATATAATATAAATTTTCAAAAATTGTAAAATTGTAATTGTTTAATAATGTTAAATTTGAATTGTGTAATGTTAAAATTTTTGTATGTATAATGTTTCAATTTGAAAATTAGCTCTACTCGCAGTGTACACGTAGATTTGCACGCTATAACCATGGCAGAATATGTGAACTACTTAAATATTGTAACAACTAATGTACCATATTTTGGCAAATAAATACTATCTTTCTACTATCTATCTATCTATCTATCTTCGGTTTCTCGCATCCAGCTCCTGCCAGTCGTTTTGCGTCCGCCTGCTGCCACCTAAAGTCTGGTAATTTTTAGTCCTAAATCGGTGCTTTGGTTCTTGTGCGGATCTCTTCGTTCTTGATTTGATCTCGCAGGAAAACTCCTAGCATAGCCCTCCCTATTGCAATTAAGTTCGGTTTTTTTAAGGAGGCCCATTGTAAAGGGCCACTTCTTAGTGCCGTAAGTTTCTGGCACTGGCATACACTGGTCAAATACTTGCGTTTTGATGCACTGCGGAATATGGGACGTGATGATTTTTCGTAGTTTAACGCCTAGCCGAGTTTGGTTTGTAGGCTGATCTCTTTCTCAAAATTGGACTTACCTTGTTGGATTGTTTGTCCCAGGTACACACTACTTAGGTTACACTACGAGAAGGCTCTATTGACCATCGGCAATTCGAATGCGGGTGATGTATTCGCATATTTTGAAGACATCTTCCAAATGCAGAAGAATTCCTCCATTCCTCCATTACACGACCTACTGCAACCCAGCCGTGCCACCTCAGCCCCTACAGAACATAATCCTGGACCCGGAAGAAACTTGAACTTCTCGAAGAAACTTAAGGCTTAAAATAAACTATTTAAGAGGCTCTATTAATCATCGGCGGGTCGAATGTTTAATGTTACCTAAAAATGATATAAATATGAAAATATGTCCACGTTATGTTTGATAAATCCCGCTGAATGTCACTAGCTACGCCGGCCACAGCAATAACGGTCACAAACAACACGTCAATATGGCTCAACATGTGAAGATAGATGGGCCTGTATTTCATCAGTAAGGTGTTATGAACCTTTTTAAAAATGAACATGCGACCGACTCACACTTGACCGCGCGCCAAAATTTGATATCGCACCCTAAATCTGACATCATGAGCAATCCATGTTTAAAAACAACATAAAATAAACCTCTGAAAAATTTCACCTTCAGGTTTATACGGCCGTTTTTTTTTAAAGACACTCCTGCATTATGGGGCTTGTACGCTAATGCGGGAGTCGTCTTTAAAAAATCTACTGTGTCGCGGGAGACTTTACAAACATACAAGTCACGAACACAAAGTACACCTAGACTCGGAACAACAATTTGTGTTCTAATTTGTGATTAGTCGGCGCCAAATTGTCTTGAGGATGCCTCGTGTAGAGGCAGAACACGTGTCGAAGTTTCACTTCGTGGAAGCGGAATATTGCAAGTCAAGGGTCCGGAGGTGCCTACCACTCGACTTGGTAAGAGTACCTGTCACTAATTTTCTTTGTTACAGGTCTCTCTTTTTGAGTGCGGTCTGACAATCTATTTCGATTGTTATATTAAGGGCATTTCCTTACTACTTCAATCGTGGTGATTCACAGATCAAGGCTGGGTGGTGGGATCCCTCCCTTATAATTTACTTAAGATGAATTTCCGCCATGTGACGCCTGATCCAGTCGTTTATCTATACTAATATTATAAAGAGGAAAGATTTGATTGTTTGTTTGTATAGAATAGGCTCCGAAACTACAGGACGGATTTGAAAAATTCTTTAATCGTTGTGAAGCTACACTAAACCCGTGTGGCATACATATCAACCCATAAGATGTCCCACTGCTGGGCACGGGTCTCCCCAGTAGAACTTACTGGTATGTAGATCCTGGGGGTAATTGCCATAATCGCCACGCTTGGCGAGCGGGTTGGCGATCTCAGTAAGGCTTTATGTACGCAGAGGACGCTGCTGCCCGTCCTCCGGTGTGAAATCCCTTAGTCGCCTTGACGACACCCACGGGAAGTGATGGGGTGGTACTATTCTTAAGCGGGTACCACACGGCCTTTTTCACGTGTGGCATAGGCAATTTTTTATCCCTGTATTCCCACGGGAACGGGAACTACGCGGCTGAAACTTGCTGGCTTCCGCTAGTGATAGTTAAATCATAGATTTAATAATAAACTATAATTTAATTAAATAAACAATATTTTATGGTCGTTTTCGAAAATGTCTTCGATGTCCAGTTGCTGCGATGCACATTTCGCCAAGTTTTACAAGATTGCCAGGACAATTATCTTGATGTATTATCTTGCCATACTGAAATAAAGCAAGGTAAATTAGGTATTACCACAGAATAAGTAATAGTAGTATTACATAACAAAAATTCGTCTGCTTAAAATTAACCTTTATTGAATTTAAAGACTGTACTGTGCCGTATGTAATGTGTGTTGTAACTCAACGAATAAATAGGTTTTTCTTTCTATTCCCAGTAGTTCTGTGGAAGAAGTTCCGTGGCGAAACTAGTGTGTTTTTTTCCCAATAGTTCCACGGAACATTATTCGATTAAATATTAATTTGTTTTAATTCCGAATAGTTCCGTTGTACCTTTCCCTCTCCTTTCTATTTATTAACGTAGAACTTTGCCATTTTATTAATAAGGTATGGAATAATAAAATCAGTCTAAAACTATTTAGTATGAATGAAGAAAATTACTGCCTCTATGGCGCGGTGGGAGAGAGTCCAATTGCTACGCAAGAGGTCGTTCGTGGGTTCGATTCCCACCCAGGATAAAACTTTGTGTGA
Source organism: Herminia tarsipennalis (assembly GCA_945859575.2). Classification (NCBI taxonomy): domain Eukaryota; kingdom Metazoa; phylum Arthropoda; class Insecta; order Lepidoptera; family Erebidae; genus Herminia; species Herminia tarsipennalis. Next base: position 3,892,696 of record OX243849.2, on the reverse strand, counting down.
TGAGCACGATGGTTTATTCTGTGGCTGGGTGTTATTTATCTATAATATGTATGTATTTAGAAATATAGTAATAGTAATAGTAATCTTTATTTGCAAATAAGGCAGATTGCAGAATATGTAACATTCATCATTTACAATTTACATAGTGGGTACTTATGGTTTAGCAGTCATGGTACCACTAGACCAACAGGTCTGTCAAATATGTGCATGTGTAATGTTTCTAAACTCCCCTGTGACACGGGGGTTGTAGAGCACATAGACCAAGCCCTATGTTTCACAATTCTTACAATGGGCTAGTTTCCAACTAGTCAAAACAAAAACTCTTTAAGTAATGTCTCAGAAAAAACTCAGATTTTACTTGGAGAATTTATACAAATAGCGGTCAACGACGTCACTATTTTTCAAATCAAATCACTTATTTTTATGATACGATTAATGATAAAAAATACAATTTAACACAAAATTTTACCGGGACTTATTTGTTAGATTTTTTTAAATTAATCTTTTGGATATTTTTGCTTACCTGGGAAACTAGCCTATTCGGGAGCAATTTTCAAAAAACCAACAAAGCAATCGCAGTCGATAATATTATTTTTTATTTTTACCCCACTGCGAAAGAAGGATAATATATACCTAATGTTTTTCAATTATATAGATTATATCATTTTCCAAACTGGTCTTATTATTTTGTATAACTATTGTAAAACCATGACGTTTAAATGAATGATTTTTAAAGTGGTCAGTATTGCCATTTTTGTAAGGGTGTAAGTGCATGGGAATCAGAATTCCCATAAGTTCCGTCAACGGAACTTATGGGAATTCTGATTCCTGATTGGGAAAAGAATTCCTACTAGTTCTGCTGCGAAACGCTATACTGAGACGAATCTGACGATACCTCTCAAGGTAAAATCCATTAAACTATTTAGGCTCTAGAGCGTGTGTTCATTAGGTACTTGCGCAATCGGGTAAATATAAACAATAATATTATCGATTGCGATTGCACTCACTCATATCACCGTAGTCAAATTTTTGTTAGTCTCGCTAATGTAAGTTTGGCTACGTAGGTACATTTAGGTTAGGAGCACAAGCTTGCCGCACGCCCGCGCAAGGGTGTAAATAGCCTAACGGCTTACACGCAACAACTCACATAAAAAAAAAAATGCGATTGCTTTGGCGGTGTTTTGAAGAAGGCTACATTCCTAGGCAAACAAAAAAATTCAAAATACTAATTAGTAAATAGACCTGACATTTAAACTGCCAACCATAAAGTACCGATTAAATTTAACGAGAAATAATTTGACTAGAGAAAAATAGTGACGTCATTGACCGCTTCAATGGCTTGTGTTCATGTTGGTAGTATAATGGGTAGGATTTGAACCGGCGCCCTCACGATTGCGAGACCGATGCCTTAGCCATTAGGCTATCTCCATATAAAATCTGTTTTTGACATTTAAAAAAAAAAATGTAGTTTTGACTAGTTGGAAATGAGCCCATTATGAGAATTGTGAAACAAAGAGCTTGGTCTATGTGCTCTACAAACCCTATGTCGCAGGAGAATTTACAAACATATCATTAACAGACACAAAGTACATCTAGACTCGGAACACAAAGTTCTATGGGATTAGAACCTATTAAACTCATGCACAAAAGTCATATTCACTTCCACTACGAGAGAGAACAGAATGAGAAACTACTGAAGATCCAATTTCAAAATTGTATTGCTAAAAGACACTTCGCGCGAGATTCTTGCTGAGAATCTCTGCGAGAATCACGGTGACATTGTAAACAATGTTTAAGGAATTAGAATTGAAACCGAAAAGAACTGTGTTCTAAAGGTTCATTTCCGTGCATCGCGGTCGATTGCGAGCCGCGCGCGTCTTACGACAAGCGTCTGACGCGCGCGGCCGATGCGACAATAGTCAGAGTATGAGAATGTATGGCGCCGTTTCCGAGGTCACGCGCGGCAGACCACTGACGTAGGATTCACGCGATTCGCGATTCACGGAAATGAACCTTAAGGACCCTTCCACCACTGATTATATGCTTAAACCTTGAAAACATGACAACCATTTAGAAAGCCTTACCGTCCAACTATTCCAAAATGGGTAGGTAGGTAAAACTGCTGGTCTTCCAGGTTCTTCCATCGTCATTTCCCAGATGGGTATGTTTCCAGGCTGCAGAAGTGGATCCTCCACCGAGGTCGCGTCATCTAGGGTCAACCCTATGTGAGGTTGTTTGTGGGTTCTTAGACTCTACGGTCAAACAATATATTTTTTAAATACCATTACGTCATATTTTTTTAAAATTATTTATTTACTAACTTCGCACGCGATTATGTTTATCGCGATAAAAACTATCATATGTCCTTCTCCGGAATCCAAACTTTCGTCATACCAAATTTCATCTAAATTAAGGGCTATGCTGTATAACATTACGCTACGAGCAATAGGAGCAGAGTAGCAATGAAATGTTGCAAAAACGGGATAAATTTACGTATACGAAATTGGGCAGGTCAGTTAGTTTATAATATTAGTTTGAATACAAGTAGGTAACTGTAGCACAAATCTTTGGTATAAATATATACTTTCGAAGAGTAATCGTATAACTTACGTTAACGACAGATTTTTTTTGTGTAATAAAATTGCTTTTTATTTTATACGTAACTTCTCAACAGCATTCTCAGCACAAACGTGGCAGAGACAACTTAATAGAGAAAGGATATCTATAGCCAGCTATTACCATAGACTTATTTACCAGAAACCCACACCACCTTGGGATTGTTGGTATCTCTCTTGGGACTTCACTTAACCCGAGGATATGCCACCTAATCTTCCCAAGTTCCACCTCAAGTTGTGCCAGATGCGAGTTTAGCCGCGGCGTGCATCCGTTATACGTTGCCAGGGTCAATCGGTTGTGGTGGCCATCCGTAACCAGGAGATTCTTAGCACCCCCCGCCACGCCCGTTCCGTTACCGTGGACGCCACCATGTCCAGGAATAGAGTGACTGCCGGGAACTGGGGCCGTGGCTTTTGTGCTCCGTGCATTTGGGGTAATGCCCATAATCGCCACGCTGGGCAGGCGGGTTTGCGATCGCAGGGCGTAGCTCTCGCATCAGTGACGCTGCTGCCCGTCACTGACCTGTTGACTTTAGCTACGCCTTAAATTGGGATGGTTATACCGCCACCAGCCGGTCGCCAGAGCCTCGTTCATTGTACAGCAGGATGTACTGCGTGCAGGTGAGGTTGGCTTGGAGCGAAAGATGGTGGTACGCCCCCTTACATTTATTTATATATTTAAGGTTTACCAACAGACGTTACAGCTAATACTCTAATTATAGGTAAACACTACATGCAAAGTGTTTTACAAAAAGACTTATGTACCTACTAATTTTATTTTGGAACTATTTGGGTGTGTATGCATACAGGTATACCTCTATTTTTAAATGCAATAAAAAAAAATGTGAACAGATATTATTTAAAATTAGGTTTGTCGAGAGAGTGAACTAGCCATCTGTGTGAAAGTTAGTAAAAGCACTGCTTTCGTTGATAAGCTTACATCATCTAGGAACAGGCAAACTTGCGCCAAACTTAGTTCTACAAAGTGGTGGAACCAGGGCGTTACTGGTTTGCTCGGTGGCCGTCGGGGAACCCGAAGAGAGAACTTGGTCAAGAGTTGGGGACAGTAGATTTTTCTTCTGAAAATTTTATGAACGAATCTTAAATCAAATTCTAATCTTTAATCTAAACGAATTTTGCCTCTCTCTGCCTTAGATCGCGAAGCCCAAGTAGTTCAAGAATCTTTTATATTCTCAAGGAGTGGACGCCATAATGTAGACGCCTACGCACGAGACTACAATATAACATAATTTTTGTGCGTTCATTTCGCCATTTTGCGCCGCTTAAATGTCACTATGAAAGCAAATACATTCCTAGTATAGTATTATAATAACTGTGCTTTCGTTCACATTTGTACCTTAACTTTCGTAACCAGCTACGAAGTTTTCATTTCCGTTCCGATCTGCAATCAGTCGCCAGGTTATATTCAGATAAGTTGATAGATATTTACAAGGCAGCAGGCTAATGCCTTACTGTCCAGCTTAAATTACGTGGTTCCTTTTGAGCCTTTTAACCACGTTGGCATTGTCAAGTAATCCAGAAGCAAGTGGATTGGGATGATTGGCAAGACGTTCAAAGTGTTGTTTTATTTTGTACCCTCTGCAAGCATGTGACATTACTCTTGCTGGCAACTGCCCATAGCTGAATACCATATGTCCTTAAAGGTTTCAGAATAGAGTTGTAAATTAAAAGTTGGTTGTCCAGAGACAGCACCGAGTTCCTGCCCATCAGCCAATACAGACTTTACTTGGTACCTTTTGGCTGTTATATGGTTTTGAAACCAAGTTTGTCAACCATTCCATTTCACTCGACACTGAAAACTCCTTTTGACGTTTAGGGACCAGTTCTTCATTTGTCTTTTTCTAGTTAAGTCCACTTCTGGTTTTGACCGCTTCTGCTTATGACTACTTCGTAATATGACCATTTCTGGTTTCGACCACTTCGCTTTTTGTCCACCTTCAGTACAGTGTGCAAAAGGATACAACACCACATAACGCAATTTACTTGAAATTAAACTGCGAACTTTTTAGCTCTAACAATGTTTGATCACTTTCCGATAGTCTCTTATTTTATCTACATTCATTACATTTTGTCAAAATTAAATAAACTAAAATATTTAAATAGAATTCATCATAAATTAAATTCTGTTTTAATCATTTAAATGTTTTAAGCAGCCGCATGGAGCTACCAGTTCGTTTACTCTTTCGTTGACTTAGTTGTGCCATCAGAAACTAATATTAAACAACAACAATTAGTTGTGATGAGAGTGATTTAAAAAAAATACTGATGGCACAACCAGTGCTATGTAGAGTTCTAGTTTCATTCTATGATAAACGTCAAAAGGGATAAATGATATGTAATCTTTTTGGAGAGCTAGCCACTTAGAAAAGTCGATTAGATGATAAAAAATAAATAGTCTGTCTCTTGACATTGACTGTTGTGTTCAAGTATTGTGGGTTTTTCATAGCTTCATTTGAATTTAATTACAACTGCATACTATACAATACTTAAGCCATGGAAAAAGAATTCATATTTACTATAAATAAAAGAGGACAAGAAACTTTACTGCGTGGTAATTACAGATATAATTTAAGTGTAAATAATGTAAACGGATCGTCTCGATGGAGGTGTGTGCAGCGTGATGAGTGTAGCACAACCCTTACTTTAAATAAAGATAGAACTGTAGTTGTAAGACCACCAAACCACACCTGTTCCTCACGAAAAATAGAAAATAATGTACTATTAACAATAAATGCATGTAAAGAGGAGGTCTGTCGCAATTTTGAACCAGTTCAAAAAATTTACGAAAAGCACTTCGAAAAACTAAAGGAAAAATGTTTATCTGACGAGCTAGAGTATGTGCCATCGTTTTCATCTATAAAAGATAGCCTGTTTAAAAGTCGCAAGAGCTTTTTGAATTCCAAACTCTTGAACTTTAAAACTATAGAAGATGTTGTAGTGCCAGAAGGTTTAGGAAAAAATTTTTTTATTTGTGCTGATGGAGTACAGGAAAAGATCATCATTTTCTGTTCAAAAACGTCAAGAAATATGTTGAAACAAAATACCATTAACGATATAATATTTTTTGGTGACGGCACATTCCGTTGCGTTCCTTGTCAATTTTACCAATTATACACATTACATGTGGATTTATTTTCCAATGAGAATACTACAAATGTTATCCCTGCAGTTTTTGCTTTGTTGCCCAATAAAAGCGAACAAACCTATGTTCGTTTTTTTTCTTTACTCAAGGAAAAGTTGAATATTGTTTTAAACAATTTCAAGTGTGATTTCGAAATAGCTACAATAAATGCCGTACAAATCGTATACCCCGATTGTCAAGTAACAACATGCTTTTACCATTATAATAAAAATATTTGGAAAAAATCAAAAACATTAAAATTGACTGGCTCCAAGGAAGGACGTAATTTTACTAGAATGGTAGCTTTGTTGCCGTTATTACCATATAACCGGATCCTGGAGACCTGGTATTCTATATGTAATTCTGTGCCAGACACTGATGAAATAAGGTCATTTCAAAAATATTTTGAAGAACAATGGATGAAGATCAACCCAAAAATTTTGAGTTGTAGTAATGAACGCCATCGTACCACAAATCCTGTTGAAGGATGGCACAGACGTTTAAATGCAAGAATTCCTAGGAAGCCCACATTTTTTGCTTTTGTGGCGTATTTAAGAAGAGAAGCAAAGTATTGTGATTTTAAAATAAAAAAAAGTTTATTTTTAACATTAAAAAAAAATAGAAAGCATATTGACATTAAATTTGACAAAGATTTAAAACTATTATTGCAAAAATTAGAAATAAATAAAATCACCAACATAGAATTCTTAAAAAAAATTATTTATCTGAAGCTTCGTTATTAGAGCCATGACGCGACATATATGTAGTCCCTCTATACCATAAGATAATTTTGAAAACTAACATGTAGTAATATAGATCGTAAGTTACTTCTTTTTAGTTTAAGATAATTTGAAATGACAGGTAGTAAGATAATTTTTAAGTTTAATAAAAAACATTAATTTTCAATTGGACGTTCGTAGTTTAATTTCAAGTAAGTTGCGTTATGTGGTGTTGTACCCTTTTGCACACTGTACTGAAGGTGGACAAAAAGCGAAGTGGTCGAAACCAGAAATGGTCATATTACGAAGTAGTCATAAGCAGAAGCGGTCAAAACCAGAAGTGGACTTAACTAGAAAAAGACAAATGAAGAACTGGTCCCTAAACGTCAAACCCTGAAAACTCAACGTAGGCCAAGGTGTGACGGCCCGGCTACATGCTCAATCTTATATTCACAAATTCTTGTTCAAGGAAACATGTGTGGTCAGAGGGCAAAATTGTACCCATACCTACCGCACAAATAGCTTGCAGAAAACGCTAGTTTGTACAAAAATTATTTGCACAACTAAGTACCCATGTAAATGCACAAAGCATAATATACGAGGGTGGATTGAAAAGTTCGCGGCCTCAGCAAGAAAACAATATAAAATATAAACAAAAGTAATTTTATTTTTCCACGTAATCTCCACTTAACTCAATGCACTTCTTCCATCTGGTTTCCAACGCCTGTATGCCGGTCATAAAAAAAGTTTCTTCAAGGCCTTCAAAAAAGTCACCCACCGCGGTTTCAACCTCCTCATTTGATGAAAATTTTTGACCTCCAAGGTGTTTTTTAAGGTTTGGGAATAAATGAAAGTCCGAAGGTGCCAAATCAGGGGAATAGGCGGGATGGGGCAGTAATTCAAAGCCACAATCACGAATTTGAGCCATTGATTCAACAGACGTGTGAACGCGTGCATTATCCTGATGGAACAACACTTTCTTGCTGAGTAGTCCTGGCCTTTTCTCTTTGATCGTTTCACGCAAATGACGTAAAAGGGTGCAGTAATAAGCAGAGTTTATAGTCTCACCTTTTGCAAGGTAGTCCACCATGATGACACCCTTAGCATCCCAAAAAACTGACGCCATCACCTTGCCAGCTGACAAAATTGTTTTCGCTTTTTTTGGAGTCGGTTCATCAGGTTTTTTCCACTGCTTGGATTGCTGTTTTGACTCTGGGGTGTAGTGGTGTACCCAGGTTTCATCCATTGTAACAAATCTGTCCAAAAAATCTTGTGGATCAGTCTCAAACATTTCCAAACTGTCGCGAGAAATCGTGAGCCGTATTCGTTTTTGTTCAACTGAAAGCAATCTGGGGACCCACCGCGCAGAAACCTTAGAAAATCCAAGTTCATTGACTATGATGTTTTGTGTTCGTTCATATGAGATGCACGTTCAATAGTGTCAGCAATCTCCCTGATGGTCAATCTCCGATCTGCCAATATCAGATCACAGATTTTCCCAATGTTTTCTTCAGTCGTAGACGTCGTAGGCCGGCCGGAGCGAGGGTCATCTTCAATACTCTCTCGTCCGCGTTTAAATTCTGCAACCCACTTTTTCACAGTCGTATACGATGGAGCAGATTCCCCCAATGTTGTTGACATATCTTCGTGAATCTCTTTTGGAGTCAGTTTTTTTTAAACAGGTATTTGATGACCGCACGTTGCTCAATTTTCTCCATTCTTTAAAAACGCTGCACTTAGGCTCACAAAATTCAGTCTAATTTAAAAACAGATAATGCTATTGTGACAGAATTTTACAATGTGACAACCAGAGAGTAAACAAATCGAATGAGGTCAGTTACATTAAAATAAGTCAAGTATTTATGTGGTAGGCCGCGAATATTTCGATCCACCCTCGTATGTATACCGTCATACAGTTTTTGCGCCATTTTTGTACATTAATTACAAAATGCCTATAAAAATTACTATAATATTCGGCCTGCGACTCATAATTTGTTGGAATGCTCTCTGTAATGAAGCAATAACAAAAGCCGTAATAGTTCTTAAGCTATCGGCTAGATGGCGCAAGCGAGGGTCTGACTCGCGTGCATGAAGTCCCGGATAGATTGTTCAATTCCGGCCCCGGTTTGTATATGGAAGTCTCGGGTCCGATTCCTGGGTGTGGACCTCAAGTTTTACTATCTTTCAAAAATGCAATTTTTGATTAATTTTTGCACAATCTGTTTGCGCATGCAAATCGTTCCATGTAGACAGACCTTGAGACGCACTACTTTTATTAAGGTAGGGTATACTGCCCCCCAAATTCAACTGTTGGACCTCCCAACGGGACCGGCCCTAAATCGTACCTAGACTTACCGACCACCCCAGCCCATCTTCAGTCCATTTCTTTTTTTTGTATCCATCATCTCGTGGAATAGTAAACACGTAACCGATCGTTTTCAGAGCACCTGTGTCCCTTAAGATATCATTTATATCGTTTCTCTTCTTTTTTATCACGTGAAATCTCAACAGCGGCCTGTATATCGTATTTAGAACGTTGTCAAATTCAAGAGAACTTGCACGGTAGTTGTGAGGAATGATTCTCCGGACAAGTTTAGATCTTCCCAAGAAGGATTTTGCGAATTTTATCAAATCAATGCTTCGCCTAGAAACATCTTTCTCTCGTTGATTAGATTTTTCGTGCAGAAACTGTTCCGTTCTTAATGAGTTTATAATTTCCTTGAGATTTGGTTCTGAATCGCTTCCTACACTGTCAGTTGAACCACTCACGTATTGAAAATAAATAATAAAACATATAAATATTTTACACCGTTGTTCAAGCATTTTTAAAAACTTCTTTGGAATGAAAACGAAAATTTACAGTAAGTTATAATTGTTATTAAAATATATGATGCGTGGAATTGGCTTTAGGTACGTCATAGATTTTTCTATTAGATCAATGTTATATAAGTTAGGTACTATAAAAGTTTTTGTTTGTTGATAGAAATATTGATACAGTTATGTAATCTATATAAATAAAATTCTTTGTCCTGACTGACTGACAGATGGATCAACGCACAGCTTAAGTTGCTGATCGTAGAGACTTGAAATTTCGAGGACGTATTTCTTATATAATGTAGGCATCCGATAAGAAGGCATTTTTGCAAATTCATCCCCTAAGGGGGTAAAATAGTGGTTGTAACTTTGTATGAAACTCCGTCCGTTTTATATCTAGATCTCTGAAATGTTGTATTTGGCTATTTGGTTTAAAATTATGAATTACGGGTTTCAGCGTTACTGGAAAATCAGCCGCTAAAGTGGTGAAATAGGGGTTGTAAGTTTATATGCAACTCCGTCAGTTTGAAAGTTGTCTATGTGAAGTTTCATATTTGGCTTTTTGGTTTAAATTATGAAACGCGTGTTTCAGCATTTTTTGAAAATCAACCCTTAAGGCGGTATAAAAAAAGATCTGGCTTCTGGTTTTTGATATTTCTGGTTCTTGGATTTTGGTTTGAAAGTGAAAATCAACCCTTAACGGGCTAAAGTCATCAACGCGGGCGAAGCTGCGGGTGACAGCGATCCTAATCCTAACCAATATTAGGTATAATTATAAATTCGAAAGTGAATGTGTTTGTTTGTTATGTTTTCAAGCCTAAACCGCTAAACCGATTTTAAATTCTTTCACAAATAAAAGGCTACATTTTTAACGAGTTACATATACAGGATTTCTTTTTAATTAGAGTTCCCTACGAAAATTACAATAATATAACCCAAGGATTAAAATAGTTGCCTATAAAAGTCATTATTTGACGTGCGCTGCCATATTGTTATTTGTTAAAAAAAAAAAAGGTCTACAGTAACCTACATTTTTCAACAAAATTGCAAATACGCTGCCATTTTGTTATTTGTTTCAAAATGCAGGTTACAAAGTGTGTGCTCACAATTCTCCAAAGTCTTACAGCTGTAAATTTTAAATATGTGAAAATATAGGACAGTTTTTATCACGATAACCGATATTGATCAATTGGGTGAAGCCGCGGGCAAAAGCTAGTCTTTGGGGTTTGTATTCAAGGGGTCCCTGACTCTGTGGCAATCGAGCAGATCGAGATATCTGCGAGGTTAAGCAATGTTACCACTGTCGGTCCATAGATGGGTGATCGTTTTCAAACATTGACAAATGAACTCATTGTAAATACATTTAACTTTAGACCTTCGTTGTAGGTACAATAATTAGCCGTTTTGTAAAGTGTCTATTAATAATAAACTACTCGATTAAAAATTGTTAAGAAATTGTCATGACCTTGAACCAAAAAATGACATAGGTCTTAAACACAAGGGTTCATGAATGTTAAAGTACACAATTTCATAAAGTTTTGATTTTTAAGACTATCATTTACTTTTGAATGTCAGTTGCAAAACGACAAAGAGTGCAAAAATAAAGGAAGAATGCAATATGCAGGATTTCATCAGGTTATGATTTTCGATTCTATCATTTAGTTTAGAACGTTTTTGATAATCAAGTTTATCCGATACAGTACATTCGTACACTTTATCAGTAACTTATTCAATCACCTACTTTAGGAACATTGTAGTATAATTCAAGAGTGACATTCGGTTTTTGACCAGTGCCGTAACTAGCATAGTATGCGCCCGGTGCAAGCTTATATAACTTCGCCCTTGGTAATGGTCCTGTCCCGATGATAATTTCTGAGCCTCTCTATGGTAATTTAATAACTAAACAAAAATATTTATAATAGTTAAGACCATAACTTACCTAAACAAAAATATTTTACAAAATACATTTTGAAAAATATTTTTGTTGAGGTGTAGTGAAGAAGTGATAAACCAGTTTCAAGTGCAATATGCGAAACTTATTTCTATCTATAATTTTAAATTTATTTTATCTATATTTTACATTTAATGCAAACGAAGATTTTATATCACGATTGAGGTACTTTATTTTATAACTTACGTTAGTATAAATTGTTGGAGGTTAATTTACGAGTGCTCAAGTTTAGGTTAAGGGTCATAGCGCACATATCAACTCGGAAAGGGATCGGCACCGTATCAACTTGAGCCGTTCAGTAGTTGTAGTTGTATGAAACTTCTTAAGGGGATGATTTTGGCGATTTTTGACTATCCCTACGCCCATGTAAGGGTACAAAAGAATTCTCCAACCCCCTCCATTAAGTTGTCAAAACCTTGCTGGGGTATGCGGTCCCATGTATTTTGTAAATGCCGAAACAGATGATTTTACGTAGTCAAATTTGGCGGGAAATAACGCATAGCTCGTTGCTGTAACTTGTCCCATTCGTGTTCAATGGGGTTTAAGACGGGTGACTGTGCAGGCCACTAATGTTATAAAAAAATATAAAATTAATTAAACAATCGGCATCCGAAATCGAACTTGATTTCTAATATTAAATTTCAACTTGCGAAATATTACGTAAGATTGGGTAAACCCCCCTCCCCCTAGATAAGGGCATGTAGATCTCTACCTAACCCCCCTAAACGCTCTGAACTCTTACACAGTTAATGACTGCTCCCTACTGCAAACGCACAGTAATCGGACTCGTCACGTTACCGCCTCGCTTCAGGACAAGTTCACGAACAGTTGATGGCGAGGTGAAACCGTGACGATCACTTTCAGAGTTGATACGTCTGCTACCAGCCTAATGCCGTCATCCGGCATCATCGTAAATTACGTCACAGGTACAGGGCGCAGGAAGGGACCAAGTGTGACATCTAGTAACAAGGGAGAGGGAACGAGTCATAAACTTTGTGACGTCACAGCCTCTTAACTTTTAACTCTGCAACGTGTATATTTAATCCCTGGATCGGCCATTAATGTGTTGTTAGTTAATACACCAATTAGTATTTATATATACCTAGTATTAACATTCAAAATCGATTTTTCGATTTACGTTAATGACGATAAAAATAACCTAAAAAGTCAAATGGCGACGATTTAATATATTGTTTTAATAATAAAATTTAGTATTACGTTGTTAATAATCAAAGGTAAATGGTTCGAAATATATTTTTTTTGCGGCAAATATTACATATTTACCCCCTTTATTTATAATACCTTAATAATAGTATTTTAACTAGCAAACTGATGATTTGTGTTTTTTTTTATCTTATAATTCCATACAGGAAACCGAATATAAACAGCCGCTCATTCATTTTAAGTTATAAATTTAATGAACAAGTTTGCTAAGCATTTACTACATATGTAATAATTGATTAACAAAATTGGTACACAAAATACAAAAAGCTTAAAATGCAAATAGTCAAAGAAAATATAGTAGGTAGGTACCTAACTAAATATATAGTACCTAGCTGTTGCCCGTGAGTTTGTTTGCGTGAAAATTAAAGAAATAAAATGTGTCCCAGGTGAGGTTTTAAATTTTAGCTTTTTTCTGTTATATTTTACTTTATTGGGACATGTAACAATTTCAAATTAAATTATATATATTAAATTAAATTATATATAGGTATATATACATTAGTATTTTTAATGAGTTAAATGTGTAATAAACATTATCCACATTTGTGCCAAATTACATCGCGGATCCGTTAAGCCGTTGTGGCGTGATTGCATAATAAACATCTATCCATCTTTCATCATCCAAACTTTAACATTTTTAATTAGTATAGATTTTGTAAAGTACCTAAATAAAAAAGTAATTTATTGCAGCAGCCTTTTTTTTAGCAAAAAGTCTATTTCTTATAATGTCTCTTTCGCAGAATGTTTATTTCTCAAAACTTCTCTTTCGCAAAGTGTTGCCTATAGTAACTTAAAATAATAATTAAATAATATCTTGGGAGAACTCACACAACGCTATCTGATCCCAAACTAAGTTAAGCTTGTACTTGTAAAAAAAAATCATTTAAAATTGAAAAAAAAAGGTAATAATAATAATTATTATGTATCTCTTTCCATATCTCGGAACTATGGAGTCCCGGCCTTTGGAAGGCATGCGTGGGGTCGAAGCAGTGGCGTAGCGTGAGTATTCGCTGCCTGGAGTCGGTCCCTTTTATTTCTATTATTTGATTAAATATTAAATCAAATATTTTACTATTTTTCAATATTTAATTCAACGGACCCAATGTACATCTTGCAACTTATTGAAAGTCACAGGCAATCCACGACACAAGAAACCCACACGAAGTTTATCTTTGGCCCCGCGGTGTGGTTTTCTGCCCGGCATAGGAATGAGGTCAGATGACACCCTCGAAACGGCCTGGGCGGGAAATGTGGGGAGGAGGCGCGCCTGGCTAACCTAGGGATTTCATGAACAGTTGGGCGTATTGAGGCGCTGGGGTTTAGATGAAATAGCCGATATTGATTTAAGGCATGGATAATTTACAAAAAGTAATTCACACACCGATTTGGAATTATTTAAAAAAAAAAATTAATAAACCATGTCCCTTGACCCCTTTCGTATGCCGCTCGGGGCCTTCTCCCGGTCGCACCCTACGCCACGCTAGTGGGTCGAATTCGTGACACCAACCTACACTTATCGCTGAATGATTATTTATTGATTAAATTTATAAAGCAAACGAACAATAGTGGTTTTTAGGGTTCCGTAGAGAAAATGGCAAAACGGAACCCTATAGTTTCGCTATGGTCGTCAGACCATCTGTCCGTCTGCCTGTCCTCAGATTAGCTCAGAGATTCCTAGTACTAGAAAGCTGTAATTTGGCATGGATATTCATCTTAGTTACGCCGACAACGTGGTAAAACAACATCATGAAAAAAAATGGGTAACTCCCCTACAAACTAGGGATGTGATTTTTTTACTCACCTACCCCATCGTATAGGATGTCGTTGGATAGGTCTTTTAAAAATATTTAGGGGTTAGGAAACCCATTTTTTGATTTAGGGATTCGTTTGTGAAATATTAAGCCTTAAAATGCAAATCTTAGTTAGAGTCAACTGCAAAAACAGCCAAGTAGGCTTTACAAGGTTACGAGTTACAACCGATTAAGTGTGAAGTAACAAAATGGTCGTACAAATTCCATTAAAAATTACACTTAGTAGTGTGAAACAAAAACAACAGAAAACTCACATTTAAACTTCGATATAAGAAGTGGGTTTTCTGTTGTTTTTCTATGAAACGACGTTTGTGCATCGTAATTTATTGAAATTTGGATGGATAATAATTATGTTTTAGGTAAATAAGATAATCTATACTTAATATTATAAAGCTGAAGAGTTTGTTTCTTTGTTTGAACGCGGTAATCTCAAGAACTACTGGTCCGAATTGATAAATTCTTTCACTGTTAGATAGCCCATTTATCTAGGAACTATAGGCTATACAACATTACGCTACGACTAACAGGAGCGGAGCAGCAATGAAAAATGTTGCAAAAACGGGGAAAACTTACGCCGACGAAGGTGCGAGGCTCAGCTAGTATATAAATAAAATAGCTTAATTTTATTAGTTGCCGTGTGGTACCGGCTTAAGAATAGTACCACCCCATCTCTTCCCGTGGGTGTCGTCAAGGCGACTAAGGGATTTCACACTGGAGGACGGGCAGCAGCGTCCTCTGCGTACTTAAAGCCTTACTGCGATCGCCAACCCGCTCGCCAAGCGTGGCGATTATGGCAATTACCCCCAGGATCTACATTCCAGTAGGTTTTACTGGGGAGACCCGTGCCCAGCAGTGGGACATCATATGGGTTGATATGTATGTATGTATATGTATTAGTTGAAGGTATTTTGTCATTAAATTTTATTTGTAGGTAAATACGTTTTATTTAATACAAATATCATTGTGAAATGGCAATTTTTTCGCAAATATTGTCTGCTAACATTATTTGTCAACAAATTTATATATCTAATGTTTTGGTATTTTTTTACAGTCTTGCCCTTTGAAAATAGCTACAAACGTACTTTCCTTAAAACGGGGTGTGGGGAATTGATAAATTACAAAAGAAACAAAGCAATATTTGTAAATGTGGAACATTATCTGTCAATATTAAAATTTGGTCTATTTTTAATATGTATTAGATGGTGTAAAAGTATTTCATATGGGGGTAAATTGAGCCCTTGAAAATGCAGATTACTGACATGTACCTTTATTGTTTTTAAACTTTCGTGATTTTTATAGGCATATTAGATATATTTCGGGACTTAATCGCGTGAATTATTTAAAGGTACGATCACCTTTTGCACCGATTGTGGTCACGGGACCCGTGACCACGATCGGTGCAATTCGATCGAAACGTCGGGTAAAATGTTCGTACCTTTAAATAATTCACGCGATTAAGTCCCGAAATATATCTAATATGTAGGTACCTAAATGCGAAATGCCTCATAAACAATATCACAATGTAATGTCGGTTAGTAATTTTTGTACCCCATTATCCGATAAGCGCAAAACGTCTAAACTCAATTTGGTACATTTTTGGGAAGAAATAGGAAACTTAATTCAGTTTAGTGGTCATCGAAAGCTTTTAACGTTAATTTAAAAAAAAAATGTCTTGTGAAGGTTTTAGTTATATTGACAGCACTTGTTAGGTTGTATTTTTAATGCAGTGCTGAAAGAGCGAAGCTTTCTTTCAAAAAATTAATGCTGCCCCCGCGTTAAGTGATTGACGGCATGGTACCTATATCTTTACTCCATCAATTTAACGAAATACAAAAAAAAACAGCGTTTAGGAAATAATAATAATAATACATTTATTTCAGTTAAAAAATCAATATTTCAAAATTGACAATAATAATATAAATAATACAATAATAACGATTATAAAACAATGACATCACAGTCGAATTAATTAGTAGTAATAAGCGGCGGTAGCCTAATGGCTAAGGCATCGGTGTCGCAATCGTGAGGTCGCGGGTTCGAATCCTGGCCATTATACTACCGACGTGAACCCACTCCTAACACAAGCCATTGAGCTTTTCTGGAGAGGTTAACAGGATTGCTAGTAATGTGGAACCAAAACCCCACATTGCTAGTTATCTTTATTTAAAAAAAATATATATACCATACAATTAGCAGGAGTATTGATGACCCCACACGAAGAAGGAGTTGGCGTCGTATATGTCCATCAACACCAGAGTTGAGTTGTCAGACTCATGTACCCGTTGCATAAAGGAAACATTTGCTTTTCTGAGGACTGCAAAGAATTCGTCAACTCTGTTCTACGGGAACATACCTGCAGGTCAATTCACGTATTTAAAGCAGTGCAGTTGCAGTTAAGTTTCGATTAAAACGGCCATTTTCGTATTCTTGTAACTTTTTGATTGAAAACGCTTGCGCACCGTACTTGGATGCCCTTATAGCGCTCTCGAGACGCATACTTGACGCAAGCGTATTTGAGATCGATCCCAAAGTTACAAGAATACAAAAATAGCCGTTTCGTTTCGCAGTGCAGTTGCAGTTCATTTGCAGTTAATCGAAACTTAACTGCAACTGCACTGCTTTAAATACGTGAATTGACCCCCTGATGCACTACACCTCTGTGGTAATCCGAGAATGCAGCGGAAGGCTGAAATGCTTGCATATTTCTGTAGCTCCCATCTCGAACTAGTCAGTCTACAAAGTTTACAAGATTGAAGCTTCAATAACATTAATTCACAATATTATCAGATATATTTGCCGATGTAAATAAAAACATACGAGTATAATATTACATCGTTAAAACAATAAATAGCTTTCAATAAGTACCCCGTGGAGATATCGAGGATTATGGTGGACTTACTACGTACCTAAATGTACGCGATTGAGAATCGTGTTTATAACACTTCGCATTTAACGTACCTATGTCAATTATCAAAATTTATAAGACTAAACTAATTTTTAAGACCCAGTCTTTATACATGACTTAGACTTGCCTTTTTGATACGAAATGGAAGACTGATGGTTAACGTGACGCTAGCCCATAACAGTATCAGTACAACCCAAATCCTTGGTTTGCAAAGATCTGAATGTCACCACACTGTATTCTTCATTTGAGACGTTTGTTCATAAATCTCATTTGTCTCAGTGCCCTTCAACTGAAACACAGTGATGTGTTATACTGTCATCACTATTTCTCGGAAGAATAACTGGGTCCTTATTCACTATATTTTTTTTAGTTTTCGCGTCAAGCCCGCGCTTCTAACTGTCAAAATCTTGTCATAATGGTATACAGAGAGCTGCGCTTAGAAATGCATCGCGCATGCGCGCGGAGCGGACATCTTGGAGCGCACCGCGCATGCGTCAGTTCTCGCGGGCTTGCTGCGAAAACGAAAAAGAACATAGTGAATAAGGACCCTGACAATGTTGATGACGGCCTATGGCTTAGACCTGCCACCGGTTAAATCAGGGATTCACTGGAAAATAGGTGATAATTGCAATCAACTCAAGAAGAACTATGCCATTGCGGGGTCACGGTAGCTTTTTTCTGAGACAGTGCTGGATGTACGATTGTTTCGAGGTGGTGGAAACCCTGTATCGCGGGGGACTTCAAATTATGGACAAAAAGCATATGCAGACCAGAACAACAATTATGTGGGAATCGAACCCATGACCTCTGGTGTAACAGCCAGGGTCACTAACTACTGGACTAGGTCTTCCCAAACTTATTTTTGCCTTGACTCCCTTGGAAGTTCAGCTTCCGCGCCCTCTCGCTTCTAGTCAAAAAGTACTTACCAGTGGGTAATTCTAGCCTAAAACCAAGAAATAACTCCAAATAACATATATTTTTTATTAGACACTACGAGCAAAAACAAAACAAAAATAAAAGATATTGGCTAGCTGCTAATGAAAAGAATGTGCTTGGTTTTCCGAGCGTAGCTTTTCAAAACAGGGCTCATGATAGGATAGCCGAAAAGCGCGCGATGCTTACACAACTCTGTCATGTTGGTACACAGGCAATCTACGTGGATCGCTCTGCGACGCCTCTGGGATGATTCGAATTGAAATCGATCTCGTCAAGAAATAAATTTAATTCCGAAACGCAACAAGTTACGTTGCTACAAATATAAGGGTGTCGTTAGGATAATTCTTCTAACAGTAAATATCTCCGAGGGGCGCCTCCGAGGGGCAACTCGCGGATTTATCTGTGTAAGGGTAGGACGGGGTGTAATGTGATTCGAACAAGCGCACGATAACTTAATGTAGTTTTGCGATATTTATTTTTGTTTTTTTATTGACATTGGTTTGGTTATTAGGTCGAGAGTTGATTGATGGGGTAATATTTGTAATTTTTCAACTGATTGACTCAAACGACCAGACAGACATTATCTGTCTCAATAATGTTTTAAATAAAAAGGTGTTAATAGATTACAAGCGCTTAGCATGCGGCACTAATAGATTACAAGGTGTTAATAGCTTAGCAAGCGGCACTTTAAAATTTAGACCATTAATCAAATATTTATAATTCGGTGTCGCATCCCTGGCGTTAAAAGATGAAAGCCGCGGATTACATTTTTCTCTTTCTCGCTCGTGATAATTAAATATGCTTTCCTACTTTTAAGACTTTTATAATAGTGACATTTCAACATATAGGTTACTAGCTGTGCCCGCGGTGTTACCCGCGGTTTATTAGTATATGTGTTAATCCAGGGTGTCAGCTAACTCCATACCAAATTTTATTAAAATCGCTCCAGCCGTTTAGACGTGAAGAAGTAAAGCGTCTTCTAGACGGTTGGAAACAAGGCTTCCCGCCAAGGTGACCTTGCTGGTTTGCAACAGTGTAGACGGCTGTTGCAAACCAAGAACAATGTAATTTGGTTTACAACAGTCGTCTGCACGGTTGGAAACCAGCAAGGTCACCTTGGTTTGTTCGCTTGTTTCCAACCGTCTAGAAGACGCTTTACAAACATACACACTCACATACTCACAAACTTTCGCCTTTATAAAATTAGTGTGATGTAAGTGTGCATTAGTTTGCCGTTTTTACAGATCGAATGACGTATAGGTAAGGTTTATCTACACCTTTTTATACAGGGTGTAACGGAAAGGTGTGGTCATCGAGTTCATCGTTTCATAGATAATTGATGTCCGCGAAAAGTTTAGTCGAAGTTCAGTACTTATTTTCGGACTTAAGGTATTTTAAACTTGTGTAAAAAAATCCTCCAAAATCACCTCGAGTAATTTATGTAGGTTTTTAAGTCTCTAATTAAATTGGTCGCCGTAAGCACAATCTGTGCCATAAGTTAGGAGACCATTATTATTATTATTTATCAAGGACAAACACACATACATGAGTTCCATCAGTGGTTTAAAGTACAATTTACTATTATTTTACGTGCCTACGATACCAAATTCATTTCGTGTAAAGCGGAACTGTTGTCGATTTGTAAACTGTAACCCAACCACAGGCCGCAGTGTGAAACCGTTTCGTGAAGATATATCGTTGTGTCTTACACCAATTTGCTTGTAGTTGTAATTGTACAAATGTAGTTGGATCTAACAGTTACGAGACCAACAATTACTAACCTAACATTACTTTGGAGACAATATATTTTGTATTGTTTAAGGTTTGCCCCTGTTAGGTCTAGTTTTAGATACTTGTGTAAAATCCTTACTTACTCTCTTCTTAACAAACTATCGTCTGTAAAGGGGCGTTAGGGCCATTTTTTACGGCAATTTGTGGCGGCAATGCTGTAGCCGGCAACATGGCAGTACTCTCCAATATTGATTTGATGGTTGCCGGATGATCGCTTAGCGATTTATTTTCCGCAATGTTGCCCGGCCAATTGTTGTTGTATCAGTCGCCTTCTATTTGATTGTTGCTGGGTTGTGTATCCCGTTTAGGAGACTAGATCATGCGCCATACAATTGTAGGCATATTGCCATTATTGACCGGGCAATTAGTTGCTAATAGTGCCACCACAAATTGCCGTAAAAAATGGCCCGTTTAGACGCCCCTTAAGAATTACTCAAGGGTGACAGTTTGTCTAGGAGTTTTGTTATTTTTGAGGTTATAAATTAACCTATTTATACACGGATTCGGGGCCTCAGAGAACATCTTGAGAGTCGTCTATTAATTACGTGAATAAGTGTACAAGACTCAGCGACGCAAAATGAATTAAAATAAAAATCAGAACTGTGGTTTAACTTGTAATTTCTACAGACAGTAACATTGATTTACAAGGAGTGATATACCGAATGCAATGATATTGTGGTGCATTATAGCTACGGGAAGCAACGAGAATATAATTTTAATTGGTATCACTAATTGCACAGGCGCTAATGTTTAATTATAGTTCAATGATTTAGATATGAGGGCTAATTTTTATTCAATCATGTAAAAACTTCTGAATTGATTTGGATGAAATTCAGCATGTAAGTATTTTATAAATTGGACATTTTTGTATCGCGATGTCCAATGTCTATGGGATCGATAACGCGGGTGCAAGCGGGTTAATATAAACACAATAAACTGATTTACACTGACTAGCTGATTGTCGGAACCGTTTGGTCTCAAAATATTGCATAAGTTTTGCTTTAAACAATGTCTATTCATCGATAGAACTATTTCTTTTTAATGGAAGGAGTATTAAGTATTTAAGAATCAATATATTGATTAATTAATAAACAAATCATAAAATAGGTAAAATAATTGAGAGGGAAAAGTAAATTTTGCAATGAATTCAATCACATACCGTTACATTGAGTTTCTTCGAGCTTCTTCTCATAAGCTCACTTGGATCTGCCGCCTAACTTCATTTTTATTTCAAACAAACCATAAAGTTATTAATACGTAATTCAAAATTCAATATTCTTTATTCACTTAGGATGCAAAACAACATTTGTGTTGTGATACGTCGGGATTCTACATGTACATGTAATGCCAAGTTCGCAAACAATAGATGAAGAAGCTGGAAAAAAAACTTGGCAATAAAAACTCGCGGCCACTCTTTTCAAATTGCCAATTTTACAATGTTTGAATGTTTATAAACTTGATATGGCGGTAAGGTGCTGCGACCAATATACTATACACCATGTTAAAGGACTGATGCAAATGTTATTATCAAAAAGTTGAAACATGAGACAAACTAAAATCAGCCTTAGTGGGTACAACATAGTAGGAGCATCTACTTACAACAAAAGTGAAAACTATATGTGCTTAAATATTGGCCAAAGTATTTGTAACGAATGATTAAATATAACATAGGTATTTATTTGACATTTTTAAACGATTTTGACTGCCTCTATGGCGCGGTGGGAGTGTATCCGACTGCTACGCAAGAGGTCGTGGGTTCGATCCCCACCCAGGATAAAACTTTGTGCGATGAGCACGATGGTTTATTCTGTGTCTGGGTGTTATTTATTTATGAATATATAAGTATGTTTATCAGTTGTCTGGTTTTCACAGTACAAGCTCTGCTTAGTTTGGGATCAGATAGCGTTGTGTGAGTTGTCCCAAGATATTATATATTAAATAATTATTCAATGCAATTCAATTCAATTCAATTTTTATTTGCTAAACATGGGTACATATTGTGTTAGCAGTTTACATTAGGTACTTAATGGCTTGGTTTTATGAAATAAAGATACTTGAGTTTCTATTGTATTTAACCTGTAGGTATTTTTTTATTAAATCCATTTATTAATCAAAGCCTAAGTCTTCCTATAGCTATATATTACCAAGATTACCGTTTCGCTAATACCGAGCAGGTGTCAGCATCAGGGCTGCAAAACCACCCTCTGCAAATAATCTTATTCATTACACCACCATTTCCCCCCAAGCAATTAGTCTGCATTTGCGCTTACTGCCCTTAAAATATCGCGAATGTTTCTCTTAAATTTCTTCTTAATATAAGTAAATTAAGAATTTACGCCGACAAGATTAAATCTCGTCTCATTTTAACCCAGAAATCTCATATATTAGGTACTAGCTGTCCCGCGCAACTTCGTCTGCGTAAATTTTCCCCGTTTTTGCAACATTTCTCATTGCTGCTCCGCTCCTATTAGTTGTAGAGTGATGTTATATAGCTTATAGCCTTCCTCGATAAATGGGCTACCCAACAAAATAAGAATTTTACAATTCGGACCAGTAGTTCCTGAGATTACCACGTTCAAACAAACAAAACAAATAAACTTTCAGCTTTATAATATGTATTGGTATACTCGTAGATTAAACTTTTGGTCGCTGCTCATATACTTAGGTCATATGTACCTAGCAAAGATGGTACTTATAGGTAATTAGAAAATTATGGAAGATGTCCAATTTCGTTCTCATATATAGAAATGTTCTCTATAAAATTCCCTATGTCTTGGTTTATATTCTAGTATACAATTTTGACACCCTATTTCGTCTTGTACTTATTCCGGTTAATAAAACCGTGAAATATATAAAAATTCTGGGTTTTACAACCCCTCAGTAATGTCATATTTCGTGCTTATGAAATATGAAATTTGACGCTATATGACTTACCATTTTATAACTGCAGTTGTCTTTAAAGAAAATATGTGAAAATGAGAAAATTCTAAATATTTTCTCATTTTTATTATTAGTTATGATAGTTTAGTTGATTAAATAGCGTTCCCTCAGTTAACCTATAAAAAATTAAGATATAGGTGCTGTTAGATAGAACACATTGAACCTATCAAATCTTACACAAATCTAGCTTCCTATATTAAAATCTCGTGTCACAGTGTTTTTGTTCGAACGCCTTCGAAATGGCTCATCGATTTTAATGTTTTTTTTTGGATATTTGGTAGGTATGAGAATAAATCGTGAAGTATTTGTTTTATCGCCATATTAGTGTTTTTACATGAATTGTAAAGACGGGGAAAATAGACACAGACAGAGTTGCGTGGGGCAGCTAGTTTTCTGTAAGTTTTGATAGGTGAACTTGCTTGCTCCTCACATCTGACCGGTGATGTCGAGTGAGATGAATTGCCTCCCAATCCCCCGTCCTAAGCACGAGCGAAGTGGCACCATCATCAAGTTTTTGCCCCGCCTCGAAATAACCCAAGATCCGGTACTGTTAGGTAGTTGACATTTTTGCTCTATGTTGCCCCTATTTTTAACACGCTTATAATAGCTTGGTATGTATCTATGTTTCTATGTAACGGAATCTTTGAATGTGATTTTCACCCACTTCAGAACATCGGGTTCAATTGAAAGTTCGCACAATTATCAAGGACCCAAAGATAATAGTTATATGTGTGTTCTGAGCAAGGACCGATCACAATACAATCCGATAAAAAGGGATTTTTGAAAATTCATCCCCTTGGGAAGGGGGGGGGGGGGGGGGGTAAAATAGGGGTTGTAAGTTTAAATAAAACTCCGCTAGTTTTAAAGTTACGCGAGAAAAACGCGTGGAATTTCGTATTTAGCTTATTGGTTTAAAATAAAGAAAACACGTTTCGGCGTTTTTGAAAAATCAACCCCCAAAGGGGATAACGATTACTAAAAAACTTATAACTCTATTATTTTAAACTTATGGAAGACTATTTTTTACTTTTGAGTACAACTATTTACAAAAGCGTGTTTTTCTAGTTTTTTTTAAACTATTAGGTATTTATTGCAATAACATTTAAAATAGTAGGTACCTAACTACCTACCTAATAGGTAACTTCCCGTTGAACTTTCGACCTTACTCTCGTAGAAATATGAAATCATGTTGTTTGTTTTCTATTTCATAGATTCGTAGAAATACATCGAGGTGAAGGTAGTTCCCAATTTTTTTTAATTTGAGCGAAAAAATAGATTCATTATATTCTCTTACTGATTGTTTGACTGATCCGTTGGTGGTTAGTGACTACTTCATTGCTAAGCTAGAGGATGTGGGTTCGATTTACAACCATGATAAATATTTGTGAGAAGAGCAGAATTGTTTATTCAGCGTCTGGGTGTTATTATATGGGATACCTTTTTTACTCATAATGATTTTTGTCCTATTTAAAATTGTCATAATAAATTAGGCATAATTTTCTTTGTCATAAAAATAGTGTGCCATAACTGGTTTTTAGCATACTGTGTTATTAAGCATAAATATTATATATCCTATTATATTTATTCATAACTTTGATATGCATAAAGTTGTAAAGCATAATAATTAGTTTCCATAAGTAACACGTCTCATAATCGACTCTTGACATAATCAAAATTTGATATAATTATGAAAATAATACATAATATTGTTAGGTCGAAATTAATTATCTTTAACACTCCGACTCAGAGCAATCCGACTCGGATAGGTTAGGTTAGAAGACTAAGGCGGGAGCGAAGCGAAGCGGAGCTCCCGCCTTAGTCTTCGTGTTAGGTTTTTTTTTTTAAACCACCCAAAAGTAGGAGCCCCGCGAAGCGGGGCTCCGTCGAAGATAGTACAATTTTATGCGCCTACATGTTTGACGATAGCAATGTATAAAATAGTGTAATATTGTTATTAAAACTTTTGTAGTTAATTTTTCGGCATATAGTTTGTATGCTTATAATAGTTATGGTTATGCGTCGTTATGCGTAAGTAAAGTTATGCTTTGGCATAGTATGCGTTTTAAATATTATGCTTATAGTGATTAGGATTAAAAAATTATGATTAAAAAAGTTATGACGCATGAGAATTATGCGTAACTAATATTAGGAGTATAAACATTATGCAATGTTAAATTATGACATAAAATCGTAGGAATAAAAATAGAGAACCTTATTATATATATAGTATTTATTTAACAATAAATTAAACATTAACTTAAAGACAACAAATATCATGCATTTTAGTCAAAGATCGCAAATCCCGTCAAATATCACACTAATGATATAAACGTGAAAGTTTGTGAGTATGTGAGTGTGTGTGTTTGTTACTTTTTCACGTCTACATGGGTGGAGCGATTTTAATAATTTTTTGCATGGAGTTAGCTGACACCCTGGATTAACATATATCGACGATTTACTTTTGTAAGTAAAGATTCTGCGTGATAAATTACGGCCATTCTTTTCCCTCCTTTGTAAAACATGTATACTTATTCATTAAGTAGCAGTAAATTGGCCAATATTTAAGCACATAAAGTTTTTACATCGTAAGTGGATGCTCCTACTATGTTGTGCCCATTGAGGCTGATGTATCCGATCTCGTGTACTCTTCTAATATTATTGACCTCTTTTTTTGCATCAGTCCTCTAATATGGTGTATAATATAATGGTGGCAGCACCTTACCTGCATATACAGTTTATAAACAGAGACACATTGTAAACATTGGAAATTTGAAAAGAGTGGCCACGAGTTTTTATTGCCTGTTCTTTTCTCGGGCTTTACCTATTGTTTGCGAACAGGCATTACCAGTAAATGTAGAATCGACTTTTCACAAGTGTAGTATTTTGCTTCCTAAGTGAATAAATCATTTTTATTATTATTATTATTATAGGCTAATAAACCGCGGGTAACACCGCGGGGCACAGCTAGTTAGTATATAAAGAAAATGTTATCAATGTAAAAGACACCGTAAAAGACAAACAATTAAACTGGAAATGTCTTATAGATGAATTGTGCAAAAAAGTTAGTAGTCTATCATACCTGCTTTTTAAATTAGCCCCAATGTTAATAACACAGTTATTTGTTAGTAGCTTACTACCTACTACTTACTATCACAGCCTAGTGGAGTCGATCCTTAGATTTAATAATAAATAATAATAATATCTTGGGACAACTCACACAACGCTATCTGAACCCAAACTAGCTCTGCTTAGTTTGGGTTATGGAAACCAGACTGATAAACATACTTATATATTTGAAAAACGTACATATTATAGACAAATAACACCCAGACACAGAATAAACCAACGTACTCATCACACAAAGTTATATCCTGGGTGGGGATCGAACCCACGACCTCTTGCTTGCAGTCGGATACACTCCCACCGCGCCACAGAGGCAGTTACCATGTACTTTTCTGGGGACACACATTCAAATAATAAAGACGTGGCTTTTCAGATAGAAACGGTGCATTCGTTCAATATTCGGGATGCAGCCTACCGACAGCTGTAAACCACTATTTATTAAGTTCCGAATTCTAACACTCCCGTCACCCGCCCTATGCATTTTAGAAGTGGCTATGTTTGTAAGAAACATTTCTCAAAATATAATAAATTGCCAATTACTTTATAAATACAATAATTGCATTTTTGAAAGATAGAAAAAATTTAAGTCCAGAACCAGGAATCGAACCTGGGAATTCTGTATGCCAAACCGGGGCCGGAATCGAACCATCTACTCGTATGTGGACTTTCACAACTGTTTCCTCGAATGTCAGATACGGTAAATCGAAACAGGCAGACAATACTAAAGTCACACCTTGTACATTCGTCAAGGACATCATTAATGAGAAAAAGTAACTATATAATGGGTCCAACAATATCTATACTTATAAAATAAAGCTGAAGAGTTTGTTAATTTGTTTGAACGCGATAATCTCAGGAACTACTGGTTCGAATTGAAAAAATATTTCACTGTTGGATAGCCCATTTATCGAGGAAGGCTATATAACATCACGCTACGACCATTAGGTGCGGAGCAGCAATGAGACATGTTGCAAAAACGGAGAAAATTTACGCAGACGAAGTTGCGCGGGTCAGCTAGTAGTATAATAAAATTTCTAAATGTTGTAGAGAGCAAAACGATAAGTCCTTCAAAAAACTATTAAAACAGTTAATTCTAAGCAAAGCGTATTAATAATAATAATAATAATAGAACCTGGCAACACTTAAAGAGTCATGACGTCTAAAATATATCTCCGTTCAAATAACATTTAAATTCATAATTTTACAAGCTTTTACAAACCATAGAATAGCCGCAAAAAGAAAAGGAAACCTCATTAACCATTTAATAGTAAATTTACGAAAATTACACCTATTCCGATCTAATTCAGTTAACCAAAAATAAACAGAATGACAGATGATGACAATATGTCAAGCAAAACACATTATAAATATAAAAGAAGAAATCAATAAACCAAGAATATGAAAATGATTACAAGAAGTCGCGCCAGAGCACAAGATGCACCAACTCCACCCCCCGACTCGTCGCTCCGCTCCGCCTCGCAAACACGGAAACCGAACGCTACGTCGACACCAACCGTTGCTGAGGCGTCGAGCTCGTCGAGCGACGAGTACTTCTCCCCGCCGACGTCACCACCACCTGCACGTCGCCGAGGGAGAGGCCGGCCACCTACAAGCTTGGGACCCAGAGGCCGACCGGCCTCAAGCAGGGCCCCCGCTGCCGGTGGTAACGTGCGCCGCATGAGATGGACTCAATCCATTAATGAGAACGTCATGCAGGCATATTATGCGGCTACAGAGGGGGAAGCCAACCTTACTGTGTACCGTGAACGGATGCTGCTTCTGTTTTAGGTGCTTGAGCCGACTGTTAACGTTACGGCACAACGACTATCGGATCAAGTGCGGGCCATTCAGCGCTGTCACCTGCTGAATGAGGCTGCACTTGAGAGACTACGCTCGGAGTACCCCCAAACTAGCCGCGATATCCCTGCCCCGGTCCAGGTTTCTTTGTGTGAAACAGGTTGGACTGTGAATCTACGGGGCCGGATGCCGCGACTATAATGGTAAGCACTCAGTACAAAGAGGAGGTTAAGGCCGCTTTGGAAGGTGCGCTTCACGAGTATCGGTCCACGCCCCACAATATTAGGTCACGCCTGCCTCGGTTGCCTATGCATAGACGGAACATTGCGCTGGTGTGTGCTCTTGATTCGCTATTGCCTACTTACCTAGACAATAGCGAAGACCTCGGTGATACCCATTCGATCCTGTATTGTACGGCTGTTGCAGCGTGTCGTATAGCAGGTATTAAGCTTTTAGCTGAAGCCCCTACTATACGACCAAGGTACGCCGTACCGGCTTGGCAATACAGAATTGAACGCCGTATTACCGAGGCAAGGGTACTCATTGACAAGTTGTCCTGCTTCAGGACCGGAAACACTCGTCCGAGAGTGATGCGCTTTGTGAAACGAGGATTCTTGGGGACTGGAATCAGCCCTCGAGATTATATGTCACGTGTCACAGAGCGCATCGACTTCCTGAAGCAAAAAAATTATGCATGGGCAAACCGAATACGCAGGTATAAAAAACGCGTGGACAGGTATAACGTGAACCGCATGTTCCAAAGGGACCAAAGGTGGGTGTATAGAGACTGGCAGCGAACGGACCAAGGTGTGGGTGACGGGCATTTACCGAATGCTGAAGCGACAAGTTTGTTTTGGCGCAACATTTGGTCGGTGCCTGTCATACACACAAAGGGGGAATGAATGCGTGACGTTGAACGAGCGTGCGAACTTATTCCAGAAATGGAAGATACCATCATTAATAGCACAGACGTAGCCAGTGCAGTCCGTCCTTTGTCTAATTGGAAATCTCCAGGCCCAGACGAACTGCACAACTTTTGGCTAAAATGGCTACGCAGTTCGCACGCTTGTTTGGCATCACAATTTCAGTCCGTCCTAGAATCTGCGTCACTCCCAGCCTTTATGACTAAAGGAGTGACCCACCTGCTCCATAAGACCGGTAGTGCCTCGGACCCTAGTAATTATAGACCGATAACTTGTTTACCATCGATCTATAAACTTCTTACATCCATAATGAGAGCTAAAATAAACAAACATATACACACAAACTCCATCATGTGTACCTCTCAGAATGGATGTAGAAGTGGGGCCCGGGGTACTAAGGAGCTCCTCCTCATTGATACGACTATTAGCCAGCAGGTTCGTCGCAACCGAAAGGATCTATCGGCATGTTAGATAGATTATAAGAAGGCGTATGACTCCGTGCCACATACATGGCTTCTGAGGGTGCTGGAGTTGTATAAAGTTAATACAACTCTACGTACCTTCTTGAAGGGGGCAATGGAATATGCTTCTTACCTATCCAGGGTGCCGAGGGACCCAAGAAAGTGGCGGCGTACCTATAAAGAATGAGCGGGGTATATTCCAGGGTGATACTCTGAGTCCCCTTTGGTTCTGCCTAGCACTGAACTCACTTAGTACCTTACTAGTAGGTTCAGGGCTAGGTTGCAGGTTGCGACGTGGTGGTCAGGTTATATCTCATTTGCTTTATATGGATGACTTGAAGCTCTTTGCTCCTACCAGCTCACAGCTAATAGCGTTACTGAAGGTAACTGAAACCTTTAGTAATTCTATTAGAATGGAGTTTGGTGTGGACAAATGTGCAGTCGTTCATATAAAGCGAGGGCGGATAGTGGAATCCGAAGGGACTCAACTCTCGGATTCCATTTACCTAAGATCACTACTCGCAACTGAGATCTATAAGTACTTGGGTATGTCGCAGGCGCTGTGCATAAATGAGGTTGACATGAAACAGCTGCTGCGGGAACGTTTCCTGGGCCGCCTGAAAAAAGTGCTTAATAGCCTTTTGTCAGGTGGCAACAAGATCCGGGCCTGCAACAGCTGGGTTATGCCATTTCTTATGTACTCCTTCGGCATACTCAAGTGGACTTAGGCTGAATTAGACACCTGGGATCGAAAAGTCCGTACACTGATGACGTCATACCGAATGCATCATCCGCGTTCATCTGTAATGAGATTGTATATCCCGCGGAAGTGTGGGGGCCGGGGTTTGTTGAACCTCAAGTCCCTTCATAACCGCGAGGTGTACAATCTAAGAGAATATTTTCTCCATGTGGACGCGGGTGTGCATCGGGATGTCGTCGCTGTGGATACCGGGCTAACCCCGCTCTCCTTGGCTAAAGAGAAATGGCGCAGGCCTGTAGTGCTTGGTATCAGCGAGCGCAGGGAGGTATGGCAGAGCAAGGAGCTTCACGGTAGGTTCTTTCGGGCTCTTCATGGGCCCGATGTGGACCTACTAGCGTCCGTGGCCTGGCTACGGTTCGGTGACCTCTTCGGTGAAACCGAGGGTTTTGTCTGTGCAATTGCTGACGAAGTTATCATGACGAATAACTACCGGAAATATATCCTGAGGGATGGCACTGTTGACATCTGTCCTGCATGTCACCGACCCGGTGAGTCCCTCAGACATATTGTTTCCGGCTGTTCACGTCTTGCTAACGGCGAGTACTTGCACAGACACAATCAAGTAGTCAGGATATACCACCTTGTGGACGTTGAGGTACCATACTACAGGTACGTTGCTGAGCCAGTTCTCGAGAATAGTCGTATCACGTTGTACTGGGATCGCTCTATCATCACAGACAGGACTGTTGTCGCTAACAAACCTGATATTGTGCTGATAGACCGATCAGAGCGTCGTGCAATGATCGTCGACATCACCATTCCACATGACGAAAATCTCGTGAAAGCCGAAAAGGATAAACAAATAAAATATCTGGATCTGGCGCACGAGATTGTCGACATGTGGGATGTTGATTCGGCGATCATTGTACCGATAGTCGTCTCCGTTAATGGTTTGATTGCCAAGAGCCTCGACCAACACCTTGAGAGGCTCGCGTTAGGCGGTTGGATCAAGCGCTTGATACAGAAGTACTTCTGGACACGGCTCGCATAGTGAGGAGGTTCCTTTCTTTGGAACCGTAACCACCGGTAGCTTGGTCCCTGTACCCGATGCCGGTGGGACACTATTTTTTATATTTTTAAATATATTTAATTTTAGTTAGCTATATTTAAAAATGTAATTTATATGTATTTAATTTTAATAAAGAGAATAATAATAATAACAAGCGTTTATTATTCTCTCTCATAAGTTATGACTTAGAGCTATTAGGTATACATTTTGTTTGAGCTAAGGAATCAAGTCTTTGTGGGAGACTGGTGCCTGTTGTAGGTTTTTTTACAAAACCTGTATTAAGCGTAGGTAAATTCAGAATTTTTAGAAAGTAACATATAATAAATTAAAATTGAGACTATAACTACTTATTTGATAGTTATTATTTCATTTTGTAAAATTTAATATTTAATTTGTAATACTTAACTTACTTGTATCACTTATAACTCTACTAGCTGCCTGCCCCTGCTTCGGACGAGTTTCATATCGTAGTTTTTTATACCTTGAGTTACATTATTGTAATTTTCATAGGGATCTCTAATATAATGTTATTGTAGCTTTCTAATGGTGAAAGATTTTTTGAAATCGGTCTAGTAGTTTTTAAGTTTATTCGTTACTCCTCTGTACGCATCGGCCTACGGATGAACTTGGATATAACCAACATGTACTACAGCTGTGGACGGCGCCGTTCTGGAAGTAGTTCAAAAATATCTGTACCACGGGCAGTCGTTGCAGTTAGGTAGAAACAACTTCGAGGACGAGGTGAACAGGAGAATTCGGTTGGGTTGGGTAGCGTTTGGGAAGTTACGTCAAGTCTTCTCATAGTAGATTCCAAAATGCCTTAAGACTAAAGTCTTCAATCAATGCGTCCTACACTTCATGACATACGGAGCCGAAACGTGGACACTAACGGTACGGCTGGTCCACAAGTTCAAATTCGCTCAGCGGGCTATGGAAAGAGCTATGCTCGGAGCTTATCTTAGGGAGAAAATAAAAAATGAGGTGATTTGGCAGAGAACCAAAGTTATCGACATAGCCTACCGGATTAGCAAGCTGAAGTGGCAGTGGGCTGGCCATATTAGCCGAAGAACCGACAACCGTTGGGGTAAACGAGTTCTTGAGTGGAGACCGCGTATCGACAAACGTAGTGTAGGAATACAACTCAGGCCAGGTGGAGTGATGATTTATGCAAAACGGCTGGCAGGAGCTGGATGCGAGAAGCCGAAGATAGAACAAAGTGGCGTGCAATTGGAGAGGCCTATGTCTAGCAGTGGATTGCAATAGGCTGATGATGATAAAAAATATAAACCTTTCCTCTTTTTATTGTAAGTATAGAGTATAAGTGTAGATAATTATTTAATTTAATAATTGTACGCATTTACGGCAAAACATGATGTCACTTATACATGTGTTTATTGTAAACATCTCTATTTATCACTCATGTTTTAACTAATACAAGTATTTTATCTTTTGAAATATACGAGGGTGGATCGAAATATTCGCGGCCTACCACATAAATACTTGACTTATTTTAATGTAACTGACCTCATTCGATTTGTTTACTCTCTGGTAGTCACATTGTAAAATTCTGTCACAATAGCATTATCTGTTTTTAAATTAGACTGAATTTTGTGAGCCTAAGTGCAGCGTTTTTAAAGAATGGAGAAAATTGAGCAACGTGCGGTCATCAAATACCTGTTTAAAAAAAAGCTGACTCTAAAAGAGATTCACGAAGATATGTCAACAACATTGGGGGAATCTGCTCCATCGTATACGACTGTGAAAAAGTGGGTTGCAGAATTTAAACGCGGACGAGAGAGTATTGAAGATGACCCTCGCTCCGGCCGGCCTACGACGTCTACGACTGAAGAAAACATTGGGAAAATCTGTGATCTGATATTGGCAGATCGGAGATTGACCATCAGGGAGATTGCTGACACTATTGGCATCTCATATGAACGAACACAAAACATCATAGTCAATGAACTTGGATTTTCTAAGGTTTCTGCGCGGTGGGTCCCCAGATTGCTTTCAGTTGAACAAAAACGAATACGGCTCACGATTTCTCGCGACAGTTTGGAAATGTTTGAGACTGATCCACAAGATTTTTTGGACAGATTTGTTACAATGGATGAAACCTGGGTACACCACTACACCCCAGAGTCAAAACCGCAATCCAAGCAGTGGAAAAAACCTGATGAAACGACTCCAAAAAAAGCCAAAACAATTTTGTCAGCTGGCAAGGTGATGGCGTCAGTTTTTTGGGATGCTAAGGGTGTCATCATGGTGGACTACCTTGCAAAAGGTGAGACTATAAACTCTGCTTATTACTGCACCCTTTTACGTCATTTGCGTGAAACGATCAAAGAGAAAAGGCCAGGACTACTCAGCAAGAAAGTGTTGTTCCATCAGGATAATGCACGCGTTCACACGTCTGTTGAATCAATGGCTCAAATTCGTGATTGTGGCTTTGAATTACTGCCCCATCCCGCCTATTCCCCTGATTTGGCACCTTCGGACTTTCATTTATTCCCAAACCTTAAAAAACACCTTGGAGGTCAAAAATTTTCATCAAATGAGGAGGTTGAAACCGCGGTGGGTGACTTTTTTGAAGGCCTTGAAGAAACTTTTTTTATGACCGGCATACAGGCGTTGGAAACCAGATGGAAGAAGTGCATTGAGTTAAGTGGAGATTACGTGGAAAAATAAAATTACTTTTGTTTATATTTTATATTGTTTTCTTGCTGAGGCCGCGAACTTTTCAATCCACCCTCGTACCTACAAGTATCAGTTGTCTGCGTGTCAAGTACAGGCCCTGTTTATTGTTTATTTTTTGTAATCGCCAAACTAAACAGGCCTGATGTGCGCCTTGTGTGAATTGTATAAAGATATTACCTAGGTACCTCTAATTTGGAAGCGGCGGTAGCCTAATGGCTAAGGCATCGGTCTCGCAATCGTGAGGTCGCGGATTCGAATCCTACCCATTATACTACCGACGTGAACCCACTCCTAACACAAGCCTTTGAGCTTAGCTGGAGGGGTTAACAAGATTGCTAGTAATGTGGGACTCAATCCCACATTGCTATAGTATGACCATTAGTGCTGTGCACTCCCTGAGGTATGCGCGCGGTGAGACGGGGGGGTTAGAATCGGCTGCTGCGCTGTCAGTGCGCCGTCAACGCTTGTGACGGCAGGTAGTGTTATTTGTATCGGACTGTCTATGTCAGACGCACACGAGATAAATATTCAAAGATGGGTCGTGCGTTATCTCGTGATATGAAGACTGTCATTTTTAAGGTGGCTGAATATTTTAAGAAAAGAAAAGCAGACAAAGAAAGCTTTGAATTTAAAAATGACGTGAATATTGCTAAAATCGTTGCGGAGGCTACGGGATACAGCAAAAGAACCGTACATAATGTGATTTCTGCGGGCTATTTATCAATTGAAAATTCAAGCCAATTAAAATTTCAATCGCCAAAAAAACCAAAAGTTCTAAAGAAAAAACACGTTGTGGATGATTTTGACCTTGGAGTTATCAGAAGAAAAATTCATCAGTTTTACGAAGTTGAAAAAAAAATACCAAGTGTCCGTAAGTTACTATCAAGTTTGAGACAGGATGGCATATTGAATTGTGGACGGGAATATTTAAGACAGCTTTTACACAAAATGGGCTACCGTTACAAAAAATGCAAATCAAAGAGACATCTCCTTATAGAGCAGCCTAATATTACAGTGTGGCGGAAAAAATATCTTACACAAATCAGAAATTACAGAACGGAAAACCGAAACATATATTTTCTTGATGAAACATACATCAACGCCAGTCACCATGCCAGCAAATGTTGGCAATCATCGTCAGAACCCGGTATTCATGCTGATATTGGGAAAGGACGGCGACTAGTAATACTCCACGCTGGGTGTCGAAATGGCTTAGTGGATGATACATTGACTATATTCAAATCCGATGCTAGAACCGGTGACTATCATGGAGATATGAGCGGACCTACTTTTTATAAGTGGGTAGATGAAAAGTTAAAAGATAAGTTGCTGCCGAATTCTGTGGTTGTAATGGACAACGCGTCTTACCACAGCGTTCAGATTGAGAAGAAACCAACTATATCAAGCCTCAAAAGTGAAATGCAGAACTGGTTGCTACGCCATAATGTAGAATTTTCAGGAACCATGTCAAAGGCTCAACTGCTACTTCTTATCAAAAATACACAAAAAGAACCCGTGTATAGAATTGACGAACTCCTGAAAGCCAGTGGACACACTGTTCTGCGTTTACCTCCGTACCATCCAGATTTAAATCCAATCGAGTTGGTCTGGGCTGATATTAAAAACAACATAGCCCAAAACTATATTAATTCTTCTCTAGACGAAAAGATAATCTTATTGGATAAATTGTTTTCGGAATTCACGGCGGAAAAATGGCAGAAATGCGACGATCATGTCCAGAAAAATGAAAATGATTACTGGAGTCGCGATAGTAGGTTCGATAATGTTATCGATTCATTCATAATAAATTTGCAAGACTCTGATTCAAGTTCCGGTGGCGAAGAGGAAGATGAAGATGATGACGAAATGGAAGATGAAGTTGAAACAGAATCTATGTCAGAATAACTTTCGTTAGAATATATAATTGTTTGTAAATATAAAAAATGTTTAATAAAACAAGTCCTGTTGTGAATTATAACTTTCAATTCTTATTTATCACCTGCATATTTTTAATAAAATATGAGTATATTTGGGTTACATTTTAATCAACAAAGTAAGTATATATTACAGATAGATAGCCTCCGACCAACGCAACGTCCCGCCACAAGTCTTGCCTTAGAAATGCAAACTGATATCGTAAGATCTGTCCGACATGTATCGACCTCATGTGAACTCATGCACTTTTTTCTTCGCCCCCCACCTCGCCGTGCATACCTCAGGGAGTGCACAGCACTAATGGCCACACTATAGTTATCTTTTTATAAAAAAAAAAAAAAAAAAAATAGACCTTGCATACATGTCGACGACGGCGCAGGGTTCAAGCCGGTTTAGTTTTGCCGCCGACAACAAGCAGATGCAGATAAAATTTTAACAGCCACTTGAGTAGGTACCCATGCCTGCCGAAGCCGAAGGACGTTTACGGCGCCCTTTGGCCTTGGGCCTGTAACAGTCTTATGGACGGGCCGGCTCTGCTGCTTGGTTGTTTGTCAAGAGTTTTTTTGTACCGGTGACCCGTGTCAGGTAGCTTGCCGAGCTGCTTGTATGTCACGCGTCAACGCACTTGTTCAAATGTGAATATGCTGCTCGGCTTTATAGAATTTTATAAGCTATGGGTCTTAATTGCGTAAATATTTTATTCTAAGGCTAAACACCTTTGTTTTATTGCCCGACGTTTCGACCGTATTGCAACGGCCGTGGTCACGGGTAGACTGTGCAATACGGTCGAAACGTCGGGCAATAAAATATATGTGTGTAATGTGTACAAATTGTGAAAGTTTACGAACATATATTGCTCAGCTGTTTGTGAAAGGCACGCCAACCCGTGTAATGCTATTTGCCGCGCTGCTATCCGGACTGCTCCTTGTCTGCGTGCTGCGCGTGTGTAAGCACTATTATAAATAGGTATTCTGCTAATTACGAAACTCCTAATTAGTACATTTAGGTTAGCATTTTTAAACATCTTTAATGTGTATTTTAGAGGTATTTGTATGACTGCCTCTGTGGCGCTGTGGGAGTGTATCCGACTGCTACGCAAGAAGTCGTAGGTTCGATCCCCACCCAGGATAAAATTTTGTGTGATGAGCACGATGATTTATTCTGTGTCTGGGTGTTAATTATCTATAATATGTATGTATTTAGAAATATCTAAGTACGTTTATCATTTGTCTGGTTTCCATAGTAGTAGCTCTGCTTAGTTTGGGATCAGATAGCGTTGTGTGAGTTGTCCCAAGATATTATTATTATTATTTCAAATGTTGGGAAGCTCTAAGCGAGAGTAAAACGAAAATCCTTAATGATAGTTTTAACTAAATGAAAATAATGTGAAACAATTAGTTTTGGTAATAATTTTTTTAATTTTATATTTTTTATAACATTTCTGGTAAACATGTCCCATCATCAGCCCTTAGAGTTCCAGAAGGACAACCGTCTCCAACAAATAACGAAGTCAAGGCAAATCTTAAATCATTATTAACACATTCAGTTTTATCACAAGGCTTTATTTCTTCAACTTCAGATGTAGCATTAACACTATTAGTAATATTCGTTCCTTTTTCTTCAATCTGTATTGTATTGTTAACATTTCCAGTATTATTAACTTCTGTTGTATCCATATTAGGAAGGCAGTAACACTTAATACCATTCTCTTGCTTTGTTTCAAACATTTTGACATAATCTTCAACAATTATGTCAGTTTCATTGTTCACTAGAGTAACATTTTTGACCATTAAGCCAGCTGCATTGTTTTCTTCAGTATTATTTTTGACGTTGTCACTTGTAGTTACAGATTCAATTACATTTTTAGCACTTTTCACATTAAATACAGTATTAGAATCAACACTTACAAAGTTAATTATTACAATAATTATAATTATTTTATACATTGTGATGTATTAACTTAGTGTACAGTCTATACCGATTGTGAGATTAATCTAATAATTTACAAGACTGAAGATAATTTACATAAATTGTAATAAGATTAAGATTGTATTAAGATTATGTAAATATTCTCACAATTAAATGAGGATATTAATTAACGATCTGAAACATAATTCCGCCTCGGCTTGTCACAGAACATTTTTTGTTTATATCGTTTTCATAAAAGGTATGTTCTTGATTTTAGAGAGCTAGTGATCCGATTTAGATCCGGGTTTTCGATTTTTAACTGCATATTTTTCTGGAAAGTTTTTAATGTCCAAAACGTTATCCTAGGTCATAAAATATAGTCAGCGAATTTTGCATTTCTGGATGTGCTTGGTATTTTTTTCCCTTGATATTAATATTACAATTTAAAGGCGGTTCATTTTTCAAAAAGAAAAAAGTTATTATTGTATTTACAGAAAGTGTAGTAAATATTAGTAGTACCTACCTACTTGAGTGGTCGTTTGGTAAAATGGTTAGTAAAACCAACTGCTGTTGCCGGGGGCTCAAATTCCATCTCAATCTTTGTGTGATAAGCGTGGTTGTTAATTCTGTGTGTATGAGTTTAATTTATCTGTAACTAGCTGTCCCGCGCAACTTCGTCTGCGTAAATTTCCCCCTTTTTTTTATAATCCTATGTTACTTCTAATACCTCCAAAAATATGTGTACAAAGTTTCATGATGATCGGTTGAGTAGTTTTCGCGTGAGTGCGTAACAAACAAACTTTCATTCACATTAATATATTAGTATAGATTAGCTTCCGCCTGCGCTCGCGTAGATGTCGATTAACGCGATAAAAACTATCCTATGTGTTTCCCCGGAACTCTATTTCTTTATTTCTTTATTTAATGGAACAATAAACAGTTATACATTAAAAAAAAATACAGTTCATATTACTAATAAACTAGTGTTAACTTATGTATAACCAACAGCATTGTCCACATGTTCAGTTTACAAGTTTTATATAGCTAGTAAAAATAAATATAAATATAATTAAAAGAGTATAACTTTATAAATGCTAGAAGGCTCCTTCTCACATAACAGTAGGGTGAATATGTAAAGATGTTAGAAGTTTCTGTTAAGACTATTAAATTTTAACTTTAAATTAACTCATCTAAATCCATACCAAATTTCATCTAAATCAATTTAGCTATTAAAACGTAATAGACAGACAGAATTACTTTCTGATACATCTTGTATAAGTATGTTATCAGATGTCTGGTTGCTTTAGTATACGCTCTGCCTATAGTTTGGGTTAAGATGGCCGAGTGTGAGTTGTCCCGAGGTATGATAAATATAAACGATTTGATCTTTCGAAAAAACCATAATGTAGAATCATGACTTATCACAAGAGTAGTTTAATGTTTTCTAAGAATAAATAATATTAAATTAAATTTCAGTGATACCTAAATAAAACTAATATGTCTGTTCAACAAATCATATATTTTAAAACATTTCTTGCAAACAAGTACCATCATCAGCCCTTAGAGTGCCATAGGGACAACTATCTCCCACAAACGAAGAGGTCTCCGCAAATAAATCAAGTCTTGCATTGTCAAAACATACTTTTACTTCACAAGTATTATTGTCTGTAGTTTTTGCGACATCATTACTGTTATTAGTATTCGCTTCCTTTTCTTCAATCCCTGTTGTGTTAACATTAGCTTCTGGTTGACTCGTGTTAGGTTGACAGTAACATTTAGTACCATTTTGTTTCTGCGTTTCATTCAGTTTATTATTATCAACTTCGGCATCTATTTTAGTTTCATTGTTAACTGTATCAGTAGCATTATTACCAACATCTTTGTTTACTATTTCACTTTCATTTTGAACACTTTTTAAGCTATTTAAAGTACCACATTTTACACTTATAGAACAAATGATTACAATTAATATTATTTTAAACATTTTGTGTTACCAATTTAATGTACAATCAGCACTGATTGTAATATTAATCTAATAAAAATACAGAATTATATGTAGGTACCGCTATCGTAATTAAAGTCAAAGATCACGTAAATACTAGGAAGATGACGTTACTGATTAATGTTTCATATGTACATAATAAGGCAAGGTATGTACAAATACCTTTTATGTGGCTGTTCTCCGAATGCTTAAATAATGTTGTTTTTAAACTTTCGCGATGTTTATACATCTATACTAATATTATAAAGCGGAAGAGTTTGTTTGTTTGTTTAAACGCGCTAATCTCAGGAACTACTCGTCCGATTTGAAAAAATATTTTTTTGTTGTATAGCCCATTTATCGAGGAAGGCTATAGACTCGCGTGAATTATTTAAAGGTACGAACCTTTTATTTACCCGACGTTTCGATCGAATTGCACTACGAAATATATCTAATTGAATAATGTTGTTTTCAAAAGTATTTCTGTCGGTACAAATTACAAATTCATTTATTTGCTTGAAATAAGGGTTTACAAGGGTTCTTAAATATAATAATGTCCATTTAACCTTATACTACCTGAATAGGTGTGCAAATTCAAATAAACTTACAAAACTAGGAATTACATTGATAAAATACATTAATGAAATTTGAATTAATTAATATTGTCAGTAAATAGTCATATATTATCTCGCATGTCAATTAATTATTATCACATACAATTAAAATTCAATTCAACCATTCTCTTACATTATAAATCATTTTTTCCATTATTATAATTTTTTACTTTCGTTTAAATAATTGTAATGGTAGCTCCTGTGTAGCAGTTGGACTACTACTATTTACTCGGTACTATTTACCCTACAGTGATAGTGACAGCATGATAATATAGGGATAAGCAAAAGTAATTTGATAATTTGTATTGGCTATCATTTTGTTAGGAATGGACAATAAAATCAGTTCCGTTTTCATGAAAAGTTTATTTAAAGATATAAAATTATTCACAACTAGCTTTCGCCCGCGGCTCCGCCCGCGTCGATGTCGGTAATCGCGATAAAAACTATCCTATGTTCTTCCCTGGCACTCAAACTATCACCTTACCAAATTTAATCTAAATCGGTTTAGCTGTTTGAGCGTGAAAGTTTAACAGACAGACAAGAGTTACTTTCACATTTATATTAGTATGGATAGTCAATAGGACGGACAAACTTCTTACATAGCTCCGGAAACGATAGAGATATTGAGAC
Organism: Herminia tarsipennalis; assembly: GCA_945859575.2. Lineage (NCBI taxonomy): Eukaryota > Metazoa > Arthropoda > Insecta > Lepidoptera > Erebidae > Herminia > Herminia tarsipennalis. The sequence continues at coordinate 3,852,010 of OX243849.2, read as the reverse complement.
ACCCATTTTCGGGCCGACTGTTAGTTCGATTAGTCGAACAGTATGGAAAAAACGTTACTTTATGTTAGATTATTTTATGGAAGCTGTAAGTCCAAATCGGTCTAACAATTTATAATATTAAATGGAGCCTAAAAGCTAAGGTATCTAACTACCTAACTTTATGGTTATATATATACGTGTAGGTTAAGGATATATAACGATTTAAACTTGGTTACCAACTATTTTCACTCAAATTTTCGGTAGTTACAGTTAATTATGTCTTAAAACAAAGCACTAAAAGGTATTAAAAAAATAAAAAATGTTTTTATTACTGCGGCGGGTTTTTTTTTTTAGTTTTCTAATAATAGAGTATTAGATTTTAGAAACTCACTGTGGTAAATGGGATTTGATTAATTTAAATATAACTTCATAAGATTTCTGTTGACAAATTACTTCAAAGAAGTATTAGGGGTATTTTCGTATAGTATTCTTTCCGTACTGTTAAGATTAATCGAACTATCAGTCTAACTAAACGGAATAGAGAAAACATTTCATCAAAGCAGAATTTTTTTTTTTCGTTTCTAACCACAATCATTAAGGTTGCCAATGAAAATTATGACATTACTTCATCAGAAATCAATTCAATGCATAATTGAATTGATTTTGGTTTTTGGTAATAGGCATCATTAGTAAATGTCAAACAACCATGCAACCATCTCTATGCGACAAGCTTCAATATAATCGAAAATTGGTGTTTTACAACCCAACTATTGGTTAATGCGTCCAAGACGGTTGTCATTTCTTTAACAAAAGAGAGGATACTAGACAACTTCTCGACTGCCTCTGTGGCGCGGTGGGAATGTGTCCGACTGCTACGCAAGAGGTCGTGGGTTCGATTCCCATACGGGACACCACTTTGTGTGATTCACAAAGTGTTGTTCCGGGTCTGGGTGTACTTTGTGTCCGTGACTTGTATGTTTGTAAAGTCCCCGTGACACAGGGCTTGTACCCTACTGCGGAAGTCGTTAAACAAAAAAAAAAAAAAAAACTTAATGCTGCCAACACTTTTTGGTGAAAGAGTCGAGTTAATGAAGTTAAATATCAGAGCATAATACTCGACCAGAAACTTACTTGGAATATTCAGAATAAATACATAATCAGAAAAGCTAAAATAGATCAATAGTACCTCCTGCAGATTAGTCGGTATTAAATGGGGCCTAAAAGCTAAGGTTACTCTATGGTTATATAAAACCATTGTAAGACCTATGGTGACGTTTGCATGCGTCGTATGGCACAAGAAAACCGACCAAATCACATGCAAGGAGGCGCTCACCAGACCAAATCACATGCAAGGAGACGCTCACCAGGCCAAATCACATGCAAGGAGACGCTCACCAGGTCAAATCACATGCAAGGAGACGCTCACCAGCACAAATCACATGCAACGAGGCGCTCACCATCACAAATCACATGCAAGGACGCGCTCACCAGCCGAAATCACATGCAAGGAGGCGCTCACCAGCCTTCAAAGGATTGCAACTACAATATAATATAGCCATAGCACAGATAATATAATACTATACTAGTAGCCATAGCTATACCAGTGAGTCTCGTCAAAATCGGATCAGGCCGTTACAGAAATATAGGCAAGTACCGTGAAAATATTAATTCATATATTCAGCACAAGTTGCAAATAACTTTATAATATAATTTAAAAAAAAATAACACAACCCTTAACCACACCTACTTTTGTTTGACGACGTTTGTTTGTCAGGTTTAGGGCCTTAACCTCACAATAAATAAGGATTTTACTCCAGTAAAATAGTCTTGGTAGATAAGGTCATAACTCCAAAACCAAGTGGTAGGGGATTAAGGGAAAATATAATAAATGTTTTCCAAATGGCAATGCTTTACCTTTTACTTACCTTCTTCTCAGTTAGTCCTTCAGACCAAAGACATCTTGACCTTTGGGAAAAGCACGACCCCTTAAATCAAACTCTGCTTGCAAATACAAGACCACAATTCACAATAAACTAGTTTAATAAATAAGTAACATCATAAATGTTGATAAACTTTCGCGATTTGTACACATTATTAAAATATATATATTACGGGTCTTAATCGCGTGAATAATTTAAGGTAAGTCTTCCCGTGACCACGGCCGTTGCAATACGGTCGAAACGTCGGGCAATAAACAAGGTATTTTACCTTAAATTATTCACGCGATTAAGACCCGTAATATATATATTTTAATAAAGTAACATCATATTTTTAACTTCTTTTCAAAAATATTATGTGTAGGTAACTTAAAATGTACATTCTCAGTTAGTCCTTCAGACCAATCGTCTTGATGCTTGGGAAAAGCATAACTCCTTAAATCAAAATCTGCTTGCAAATATAAGATCACAATTCACATATACTAGTTTAATAATAAGTAACATCATATTTTTAACTTCTAATAAAAACATTTTAAGTAGGTAGATCATTTAAAATGTACATTCTTAGTTAGTCCTTCAGACCAAAGACATCTTGACCCTTGGGAAAAACATAACTCCTTAAATCAAACTCTGCTTGCAAATACAAGACCACAATTCACATAAACTAGTTTAATAAATAAATAACATCATATTTTTAACTTAACTTCTTTTAAAAAAAACATCTTAAGTAGGTAATTTAAAATGTACATTCTTAAGTAGTCCATCAGACCAAAACCATCTTGACCCTTAGGAAAAGCACAACTCCTTAAATCAAACTCTGCTTGCAAATACAAGAAGAGTTTAATAAATAAGTAACATCATATTTTTAACTTATTTTCTTTTAAAAAGAACATTTTTTGTAGTTAACTTAAAATATACATTCTTAGTTAGTCCTTCAGACCAAAGACATCTTGACCCTTGGGAAAAGCACGACTGCTTAAATAAACTCTGCTTGCAAATAAAAGACCACAATTCACATTAACTAGTTTTTTTTAAAAGACGGCTCCCGCTGTACCAGCTCTGTGTTGCGGAGGATTTTACAAACATACAAGTCACGGACACAAAGTACGACCAGGCTCGGAACAACAATTTGTGAATCACACAAAGTGGTGTCCCGTGTGGGAATCGAACCCACAACCTCTTGCGTAACAGTCGGACACACTCCTAAAGGGCCACAGAGGCAGTCAAGCTTAATAAATAAGTAACATCATATTTTTAACTTAACTACTTTTAAAAAACATTTTCTGTTGGTAACTTAAAATGTAAATTTAAGTACATTTTTAAATAAAATGTACATTTTAAGTTATCTACAGAAAATGTTCTAAACACGTATCTGTTTTGTAAATGTAGTAGTAATAATACAATTACAACGAATAGATACGTGTTTAGAATATTGGCTAATTAACTAGTTAACTAAATACCGAAAAAAAATAACGAAGCGGTCCAAAGTTCGTTGCGACAGCTAGTTACAAATAAATGCACTACAAATGAAAACATCTTAATTGAATAATTGCACCAGCAGAAGAACGTATAATAACGTAAAATAATTTTAGTTAAATGTATTTATTAAGCGCTACTTTTGTAATGTTTTTCACATGTTTTGGTTACACGGTCCAAAAGATAAGGGAGGGGGACAATTTAGGCAACTTTCGGAGCGATTATTTCCATAAATATTACCAAAAAAGTTTATTAGAAACCCTAAAACGTGCCTAATGGAGTGCCATATCTTGAAAAAAAATTTAGTTTCCGTTACATGTATATAGTGTCCACCATAAAAATAAATGTTGATAAACTTTCGCGATTTGTACACATTATGAAAATATATAAAATACGGGTCTTAATCGCGTGAATAATTTATGGTAAAATACCTTGTTTATTGCCCGGCGTTCCGATCGTATTGCAACGGCCGTGGTCACGGGTAGAAACCATAAAAATATTTATTTTTATTATTTAGCTATCAAACTAAGTAGCGGTTGCTACAAGACACCTGTTTACCAAATTTCATTAAAATTCTCTCGTACAATGCATGTGACGTACGGACGGACGGACGGACAGACAGACAGACAGATACACAGACTAACGGACATGACGAAACTATAATTGTTCTGTTTTTGCCATTTTGGCTACGGAAACCTACAAAACAAGTTACGTTCGCAAAGCTTTATAGATGCCTACCTATCGTAGGTACGCAAACTACTGGGATCTTTAGCTAATGGGCTTTGTAAACCAATTGAGTTACCTAGCTTTAGGAAAACAATATACATGTTATGGATACAATAATTGCATTTGAAAAAAAAAACAAGTTTAGGGACATAGCTCAGGTTAGATGGTTCGGCTTTCGCGGTCCGGTGAAGCGATCGTAAGTCTCGGGTTCGATTCCTGGGTCTGAACTTCAAATTTTTCTTTCAAATGCAATTATTGTTTTAATTAAGTAATTGGCTAGAAATGCCTATAAAAAAATACTATAATATGTTATGGAGTTATAGTTATATCAATCTAATAAATTGTGAGGTCGCGGGTTCGAATACCACCCATATTACTACCGACGTGAACGCACCCCTAATACAACTGAGCTTAAAGTCAAAGTCAGTCAGTCGTTGGGCGGACCGAATAGAGCCAGTCTGACTCGCACACTATGCCGCTGTTACAGTAACAGTCAAACACCCCATCCTCCCCAAGTCAAGTCAGTCTGACTCGCATTTGGGCGGACCGAATAGAGCCAGCCTTACTCGCACACTATGCCGCTGTTACAGTAACAGTCAAAACAACCCGATCTCCCTCATCGAGTCGGTCGGACTCGCACTTGGCCGGATAATGTCTCCCTTACTTATTTTTACACGAGGATTGAAAAACCTTCCCTCCCAAAAAAAAACTTGAGAGGTGTCAAGGGACACCCAGATGGAACAAAATTCCTTTCGATTAATTAGTGAAGGAATTGTAATATATGTATATATAATAAGTTTAGCTTTCTATAGCAAAAAGTGTCGTTACAACTTTTCGTAAGATTTTTTTCCGTCTAGCCCCCTTTAACAACGCGCGATAAGGAACTTCGTTCCAATAATCCAGGGTTCGCCTATGTAATGCTTTAAGTGTATATTAAGGTAATGATGGTAAATATCTATGTCGTCTCCGACATTCTTTTCAGTAGAGCATTGGGTTGTAGGTCGTTTATTTCATACTTGCGTCTTAATTTCTCCGTTAGAGAGTAAAACATGTGTGGATGGTTTCTCATGAAGCGTCTAAAGTCCAATTTATTAAGTATCAAAATCTGCGGATAAAAAGATTAATTGATGTATATAAGTTACCCAAACTACTACAACACTGTTTGTTTGTCTTTATGGGGCCCTAAAACCGCACTTAGCTTCTTGACTGGGCCCTTGTACTGCAAAGCTACAGCACTCGCGTGTGATACTTTTAGCACACAGTAAGGCAATGTTGGCTTTCCCTGTCTAACTTTAATAATAATAATAGTAATTTATTGGCATAATAATTTGATCATACATTTCTTATTAGTTTACATAATATTTTGTATTTCTAGTTATTAGTCTATTCCTTAAAATTATGGTCATACCAGCACCCTTGCTAAGTTGACAAGACAATTTGTATTAAGGGTTCTGGGCCCGACCCTGAAGGGGTTCTCTCATAATAGGATTGGTCATATTAAAATTGTACAACAAAAAAAAAATAATGGACGAGTATGTGTGTGCGTGTGTGCGCGCTTGTGTGTGTGTGTGTGTGTGTGTGTGTGTGTGTGTGTGTGTGTGTGTGTGTGTGTGTGTGTGCGCGCATGCGTGCGTGTGCGTGCGTACGTGTGCGTGCGTACGTGTGTGTGTGTGTGTGTGTGTGTGTGTGTGTGTGTGTGTGTGTGTGTGTGTGTGTGTGTGTGTGTGTGTGTTCGGACTTTATATATATCGATTGCTATGGAGGCCTTATCTATGCTCATTCTAACTACCAAGGTATCCAAATATCTACTTACCCTGCAAGGAGTTACGGCAACCACATACGACATCCTGATTTCATTATCAGTTACGAGGGATATTTCACCAAAGTAGTCACCATCTATGAGATGACCTTTTTCTTCATGGTTGACATTGTATATTGCTAGAACACCCACGTCAACAATCATCAGACCTTGACCGGGGACCCATGCCTGACAAAATAAAGTGTAAATTTTAAAGCAAATTGTGTATTTGATTATTATGACAATAAATTATTTTTTAGTAATCAGGCAATGTGTAAACATAATTATTGCATCATATTTTAACGTGTTTTTTATTTTTAATAATCAAAACAACTAGGTAATAATTACTGAAAGTAGTTTAGTACTATGCGTTTCAAATGAGTTGATAACTGTCATTATGATATTTTGTTTCGCAATACGACTGCAACTTCATTGTGTAACGTAAGGTCAGCAATAAAATGATTCGTAAAAAGGTGTCATTAGTATTACACAGAAGTACCTACACACTCTAATGAACTTTATTTATGCACTGTATTTTACTATTTATTATGTTTTAGGTAAAAAAAAATTACGTCTGACGCTAAAGTGTAGAATATTCTTATATTTTGCCTATTTACTTATTTCTGTTTCGTATTTATTGAATAATAATATTACCTACTAATAATATTATAATAAAGAAAAATGTTAGGTAGGTACATACATAGTTAAAAAAAAAATATTACGTCCGTTCTATTACCATAATACACATACGTACTTTACCCGACTTGGGAGTTTTTGTTGCTAGCGGTACAATTTTGACAAATGCAGAGTGAAGTTGACGCGATCGCGATTATCTTCTCATTTGAAACGCATAGTTTATAGGTACATAGTTTGGACTTTTTTGGACATAGAAAATTATGTCATCGGAAACATGTACAATTGTACGGTGTACTATCATTTTAACATTTCGTAAAAATAGACCGATTTTACTTATAGGGCATTTACGGTAGTGAACAATAAATTATGATATTCGATAAAAAATGAAATGTATGTAGAAATAAACATACATATTATGATAAAACACGAGCCGTTTTACAATGTTTAAATGTTTATAAACTTGATATGGGGGTAAGGTGCTGCCACTAATATACTATGTTAAAGAACTGATGCTAATTGTATTATCAAAAAGTTGAAACATGAGATAAACCAAAATCAGCCGGGTACAATATAGTAGAAACATCTACTTATAACAAAGGTAAACACCATCAACATCAATGGTCTCTGCCGATAAAAGGTCATAAGGATGGCAGCCAGCGTTTTTCCGGTTAAAAGCGTAGAATACCCTATTCCTTTGCCATCATGTGAACGTTTTAGCTACACATGAAAATATATTCTAAACTAAGATGCCTACCTAATAAAAAAACCCGCCTGTAGAAAGACGGGGACAAGATGCCCTTCACATATATCATGCAGTCGGAGGCTTAAATGAATTCTATTAAACTTATAATCCGACTTCCGACTGCATGATATTAAATATGAAGGGTACTGTATTTTTACAGAACCCTTCTGTATTTTTACAGGCGGGTTCGGTAACGATTTGTTTTAAAATGGATTATAGCATTCTGGCTTCGCCATTATCGGAGGAAGCCAGAGTATTGTTTAATTTAGCCAAACTAGTATTTAAGAATAGATAGACTTTTAGATATAATGTATTCCATGAGAGTGACATAATCGTATTGTGATTCCACCCTCGTAAATAAATATAGATTTAAAAAATAGATTTTTCCTTTCATGGCACTGCTCTCATACCCACTTATCTGCCGAATACTCATACGCCATACAGTTCGAAGACGATGTTATATCTCATGCCTTCGCCTTTACTCTAATTTTAAGTTTAGCAAAAGGGAATGATATAAGGACCTAATTTTGAGCACTATTCCGAGCTAAGCATCATTTTCATATTCAGGCAGGGTATACTCTTTCTAAGATTCGGGCTACATTAATTGCAAATATCGAAACTACTATGACTATGAAACTTCTTGCTAATTTTCGCAGAAGCCTATGTAGATAATTTTAATAATTATACTCTCAAGTACTTACTTCTACAACAACATCGTTTTTTAAATATATCTCTGGCTGTAACATCATCGCCAGTCCTTCAATAAGATGCATGGGCCAATCTTCAAAAAGAACATCTATCCTCATAATCAGCTTCGAATAGCAGCTCAGAACAATCTCCTTCTTTAACCCTTGAGGCAAGCTCTTGTACAAACCATTATCTTGTTCAAATATCTTTAAAGCAGTGTACTTGAAATCAAAATACTGGTCAAATGTATGCTTCAATTCATCAGATAGCTGACGAGAAGACAGCAAGTTATTGAGACTAATCTTAGAAATCATAACTCTATCCATTGGATAAACTTCACAGCTGATTAAAGCATAAACCTCCACAAGCGCCCATATATAAAATCCATTAGCGATGAAATAAGCAACAATAGACGACATCGTATCCCACGCAGAATGCCATTTCAAACCGAAACTGAACAACAGAATAGACTTAAGTATCCTGGACATATCGTAGCAAAGAATCATGTAGTTGGGAGCATTCATAGTAATGCCGTACCTGACGACAATCAACATTGCAATAAATGAAGTACCGTCTAATTTCTCGTTATAAAACATCGATAGCAGCCATATAACATCGGATACATCGTAAAACTGCAGCATAGTTACCAATCCGACCGTTGCAATCCTTAAGAAGCTGAAAACGTGGGTTTTGGAAGTACTCCTCTTCCATGTCCAAAACACAGTCGTTTCAAATACCCGGTATAGACTAAAAATGCTCAATATCTTCAAGGTGGCTATAAATCTATTACATTTGCATAGCCCGCATGTGATGCCAGTCCCATATCTCAAAAACATAAGCCAATGCATTGGCATAGCCGACATTATGTGTATAAACAACTTTGTCGAACAATAGTTTAGGTAGCACTTTCGGGCGCCCAAAATGATTTTTTTCCTTTCATGGTCTATGTATCCAGTTTTCAAATTAATGAATATGTCCACGATGATAATAACTTCCATAACGGCTCCACAGTAATATAAAAATAGAGGTATATCATCAAAGATAATTGTAGAAGTATAGCGGAATAATATCTTGTTTGTGATTATGGCAAATACGATTATATAGTTCCAGAAGCTTCTAAAAAGAAAAATAATTTAATAAGTGTTGATTTAAGAGTACCTTCGTAGCACATGCTTTTAACTTCTGTACAAAAGGTCTATTATATAGCTAATCCTGTCAACAACATTATCTGGAACCTCATTCCGCATATCGCAAACAGTGGGAGGCAAGTATATCTATACTAATATTATAAAGCTGAAGAGTTTGTTTGTTTGTTTGTTTGAACGCGGCAATCTTCTATACTAATATTATAAAGCTGAAGAGTTTGTTTGTTTGTTTGTTTGTTTGAACGCGGCAATCTTCTATACTAATATTATAAAGCTGAAGAGTTTGTTTGTTTGAACGCGGCAATCTTCTATACTAATATTATAAAGCTGAAGAGTTTGTTTGTTTGTTTGTTTGAACGCGGCAATCTTCTATACTAATATTATAAAGCTGAAGAGTTTGTTTGTTTGTTTGAACGCGGCAATCTCAGGAACTACTGATCCGAATTGAAAAAATCCTTCACTGTTGGATAGCCCATTTATCGAGGAAGGCTATAGGCTATATAACATCACGCTACGACCAATAGGAGCGGAGCAGCAATGAGAAATGTTGCAAAAACAGGAAAAAATTACGCAGACGGAAGTTGCGCCGGACAGCTAGGTATTAGCAAGGTATAAGTATAAAAATACTATGTAACTACAATACTTGACACAATCTACAAAAATATACAGTATAATTAAGAGCAGGGTCCGCTGGTAAGCTACCGACGGCCCTGCAAAAACCTTTCTTATAAACGTTGTGAAACACTTACATGAACTTGCTCATTGGATGAATACGGGACGGATAATTGCAATATTGCCTAAACCTCTCCATCCTCATAGCATGCGAGCTATTATAGAAGGTAGGACATCTAACATGCGTTGACGACAATAGAAATAAATCTTTCCACCATCGTTTAATCCAAACACCACAGCTATTGCCTACATTATAAGTGTATACAACGTCTTTTTCAGATATTATTGGACAGTTATGTGCGAAATAGGACTCGTGAAAAGCACTATATTCAGAGTCGTACATGTTTAGTGCAGTCTTCAATGACCTTTCAAAAATGACTGTTTAGATCAAAGAGAATTTAGAATAATACAAAGTTTTATGTTCTCTTTGATTTAGAATGTTGCTTACAGCGCCAGATGCCGAATTTACGAATTAAATTTTTGATCGGATATTTTACTTTGACAACTTCATCAAGAGCAAGCGGGATGCTTTAACAAGATGTGTTGCTTAAGGGTAGATTACGCGAAACAGGGTTCGGATCTTTCAAAAATTTATATAGAAAACCTAAATATTAGGACACGAAAAAAATTGTGTCACTAGTCGAAGAGTTTTTCTAGTAGATGACATACATTAAGGATATGTCTTAATATGATCCCGCAAATAAATATTGAAGTTGCCGAAAAATGCAAAAACGAGCATTTTCGTATTGTCATTGTCATGGCGTTCGTAATCTAACATATGTACGAACGAATATTCTACTTTATTTTGACATGCACTCCTGCGCACGTAGCGGTAAATAAATAATTCTCTCAGTGTAATGCCCCTTATGGTGCTAAACGCAAAACCGAGTTTTGTGCTTAGCAAGTAGCAACGGAAAATTTATATTAAAAGTTCACATGTTTTTAAATCGTTTCCGTTCATATTCAGTTCTTTGGTTATCGCATGGTTCAGTCACATCTTTAACAACGTCGATGATGAATAGGTGGAAACATACTAGTAACACCCCACGCGATGTGACGTGTCCACACCTGGGTCCTGATTCACGTCCTTTTTTTTTGTTTTAGCGGCAAGCCCGAGCAAACTGGCGCATGCGCATTGCGCTCAAAGATGTCCGCATGCGCGTTGATGCATTTCTAAGCGAAGATCTCTATTTAATAATAATAATATTCTTGGTGTTATTGTACACCAATACAAAAAAACAAAGTATACATTGTATAACTTAAATTAGGTACAATGGGCTGTCTTATCGCTAAGAGCTATCTCTTCCAGGCAACCTTTGGATGGATAGAAGAGACAAGTGAAGAGATAGATAGGGATAGTGTACAGCGTAAATAATGAATAGATATTAATTTAAGAATATCAATAATTTTAAAGAAAGGAATTGATAAATTAATGCGTATTAAGAGTTTAATTAGAAAGATCCTTCAACATTCTTTTAAAAGATGCTAACGATTGAGCTCGTTTTATAGAAAGAGGCAGTGCATTCCATAGTCTTGCTGCCTCGACAGTAAATGAATTGTCATAGAATTTTGTGGAATGCGCTGAAATTTCCAATTTATTTACCATTATGACAAGATTTAGACAGTACGCGAGGGCTTGCCGTGAAAACGCAAAAAAACAAAAAGTAAATAAATAAGAACCCTGATGCGAATCGTGCACATAATATACAACATGCCACTAATATTATGATCACGATTATAGCACCTGACGCGTCGGGTGTTAACTAGAAACACACTGCGGTAGCGTGTGTTCCCCTCTCCTGGCAACACGCCGATCTAGCTCGACTGGGTGTTAACGCGTGGGGTTGCGTGTGATCACATGGCGTGTTTTCTATGTTTCGGATGGCGTGGCGTCGCATTTTGATTGTATGTTTCCTTTACCTTTAAAAGCGTTTATCAAAGAGTATATAAAACTTTGACGTTTACAGCGTTCGTGTCACTGACCTCTATCATAGAGTTAGATTATCTATGGAGTGCACCAGCTGAGCAATTTCGGGGAGAATAGGTCGAATCTTCATCTTCTTCGAAGTGTCCAACAAATGATACCCACCACAAGACAAAAAGTTCCTTAAAAATCACTGTATATTGATTGTACATAAAAATGTCAGTGTAACTAATATTTAGTATCAAAATAATTAATTATGTTGTAAAATATATTTGGCATTTGACTATAGTTTAATATTCAATTACCTATTACTTATTTTTTTTTTTTATATTAGTGGATGATGACAACTCTAGTTAATGTGTCACAGAGACTTAAATGGCGGGAGATGTTTTTATTTTGTAATTTTTTTTTATTTTCAAATGTAACAATAATTGTACAATATTTATTCAAGAATGGTGCATGTTTGCATAGTGTAAGATTGCAAAAGTAAGTGGTGCCCAGAATGTGGACTCTCTTTTCACTTCTAAGTATGTAAATTTATGTTTGATTCCAAGATTATTAGGAGTATAACGACGACTTTAACTTTGATACGACCGCTAATGACCGTAACATACCTAAATCGTGTATTATTATTTGTTGCTATTCAATTTAATATCATGTTTTTTTTAATTCTTGCTATAAGCGCCGGATGAGTAGGGTAACCATATTTTTCTGCGATATTTACAATGAACTAGCAGCTATAACTTTTCTTACCAAAAGAAAATAAAATCAAACATTAACAAAATTACGTTTTAATACCTACTGAACTGTAATTTATCGGAACTCGATTTACTTTTTAAAAATTTACACTTCAGTAGATATTTAAATAAATAGATAAATTCCATATTAAGTTGTAAGTATCTCGATATTTAGCATTTTGCTATAAAGTAGTCGGCTCCGTTGCTCTACATTTATTTATTTCAGATAGATAGTCCAAAAAAACATGGCAACCCTTTTTAAGAAAGAGAAACCCTATTTTTATAGAGATGGAGATGACAACAGTATTTTCAAGGTCATATCGTTTCACTTTTGTTATTCGGCCAGCATGTGGCCTCCATTTTTACTCTCCATTTTCATTGACTTACAGGTGAAACTAATTAAATTACAAGTATAGAAGAGAGTGTCATAGACTTAGGCACCCGTCCCACCAACAACGATGAGCGAGAAGCAAGTAGAAAGAAGAAAGAAAATAAATTTATTTTGGTACAAAACACACAGGGCTCGTAAAGAAACACAACATAATTGTTATATAATAATAATAAACATAGAATTATAATAATAATTACAATAGCAAAATAATAATAAAAATAATCAATAGTAAAAATCAATAATAAACAGTTAAATTATTACACAGAAAATGGCCGTCTTGTGGCTGCACCAAAATAGGAACCCAGTTAAGCTTGATGCCGGGCGCATTTTGTAGATACCGTGCGTGTAAACCAAATAGATGCAGTAGGTATAGAGCGTGTACGCGCCGGCAGTGTGAACGGTCAGCGATCAACTATTAATATCTGTATCTCTTTTGTTTGCACGGGACCTACATAAGTATGTAAGTTTCTTAAGCGATAAAATCGTCATTCGCTACTCGTTTTCTCGCCGCTGTTGGTGGGACAGGTGCTTTAGGATATACTAACGTAAGTATATCCTAAGACTATGGTTTCACCGCTGGAACTTCAAGAGTCTGTCGACTGCAACTGAGTCTGCATGAAACAGCCACCTCTGTTAATATTATTTTAGAATGTGCAGTTATATTGAAAAGAATAATTGAACATGCTTGCGTTTTTATTTGGTAGAATCATTAGAAAACAACAGTATTAGTTTACTCTTTGGAGTACAATGTTGTTTATTGTTTTTACATTTCTTTTTCTTTTTATAAATTGACACAACCGATCATAGAGAAGAACATAGATAAATTAAAAAAAAACTTCTCTACTTTAACTAAAATACTTGAATATATAACTTGAAACTCTTTTACCGTGCCTTTTTGTTCCTTTTTCTTTAATCTTAAAAATCCATTTGGTTTCTATTGCTTTCTTTCCATTTGGTAGTTATTTTTTAATTTATTGCCCATGAAGATGATGTATTCAATTGATATTGAGCACTTTGAATTACTTCACACCACAAATACTTGGGCAAGTTTGTCTCCGCAAATATTGTTTTTGTTTTATCACATAAAATCCTGTATAAACGCTCAACAACTCCATTTTGCTGCGACGAATAAGGTAAAATATATTCAATCTTTATACCTTTTCTTCTACAAAAATGCTTTGATCTATTCGCTGTAAGTTCTGAACTATTATAAAAAAGGTAAAATAATAGAGAAACACACACAAACAGCTTTTATTTAACTTGCCCTGCATGTTAATTTGTGTGGGTCAATCTGTTTAGATTGACCTAAAAAGGAACTAAAAAGGAACCACTTCCTAGCGTTCGATTGGGCTCAAATTTGGTACACTGGTGTTTTTTTGATGACAATGCATGTACCATAATATTTATGGTACCATGGACTTGATCTAATTATGGAGTCGGAAGGTGGCCATAGGAACTCCTAAACTAAAAAAACAGGAATCTTGCATGTTTGGGATTACATTTGATTCGTTTTGACAAGTACTCCGATCCTGTTAACACCATGGAGCTGGAAGGTAAGCCGGTGGTACTCAAGAGCCATGTAAAATATCTGCGATCCACCCCCTCTGTGTTTAAGATTTTCTTAATGCTGTGCACATCGATCATTGGCCTTAAGTAGAGTCAAATCGCTAGAAGGTCTTGCTACCGTCCTCGCGACGCGTTTGTTTTAATTGAAACATTATTTTCTTACTTTAAGAGCACCTTAATAAAAGTTTGCATTAAAAAACGTTTTTGTTTTGTATTTCATCCAGCTTTATAAAATAGTCTATAGGAAGGTATTAAAATGTTGAAGTAGTAGGTACCTAATACGCAAGCATTTGTTCATCGATGATAAAGTATCAAAACAAAATGTTTTAAAATATATTTGTATTTCTATGATTATAGTCCTAAAATATTATATAATTTTATAAACTAAGGGTCTTAATCGCAATAAACAAAGGTATTTAGCTTTAAAATAAAATATTTACGCGATTAAGACCCGTAGCTTATAAAATTCTGTAATGTGTACAAATCGCGAAAGTTTACGAACATATATGTCCTAAAATATGTCTAAAATTATATAAATATCAAGTTTATTAAAAACCTACACCTAGACTTTAGCAAGAAGTTTTAACAAAAGTTATAAAACTTTATTCGGCATATAAACAAGTACCATCGTCTGCTCGTAACATATCACTGGCACAACTACTGGCTTCAAAAGCCTTCCTGTTAACTCCATAAATTTTGTCAACGCAGGCCTCTTTACCATCTTGACAATCTTCATTTGTTTTAGCAGGCTCAGTAACTTCAGTTTTATTACTTGGTATTTCTACAACTGCTTTATCTGTAGATACTGTAATACTTTCTATTCCGGTTACATTTACAATCTCTGTTCCATTAAAAGGGAGAATAAAATCTCCTAAAAAGTTCATATTACTGTCATCAATGTTATTAACTTCACAGATTTCTATACCGTCAGTAATGGTACAATTTCTGTCATTAGATTCTTGATTTTCGGTGGTAAGGTTATTATTTGCAGGTATAGTAGTGTTAAGGTTTTCTTCTTTTGCAGATTGCGCAGTAGTAGCTACGGTTAGATTGTTGGGTTTCGTTGTATTTTCCTCAGCGGAACTAGCAGTATTCTTATTCTGTGACTGGGTAACTTTGTTATTCGCTGATGTATTGCTAAATTGTTCAGTGTGTTTTGTTTGAATCATTTTCGTATTATTATCGACAACTGTTGTAATAGTTCTTGTTGTAGGTTCAGGAGTATATACTGAGATCGTACTTCCTACAGCGTCAACTACAATGACAGTCCCATTATCGAGAGTATTAACCACATTATTTAGCAAATTTGGTTCAACTTTCGACGCACTTCCTTTATTATCCCTGTTCGTTTCTAGTAGATCTTTTAAAAGTCCACTTTGAGATTTTGTTACACATAAAATGAGAATTACTAATAAAGTTTTCATTGTGAACTTATTACTTACGTGTATTATTCCGTTTGGTAATAATTCTGCAGTCTATTAAGACAATATTTTCTTTATCTCATTTTGAGGTCAAAAGCCATATGAGGAGAGGTGAGTAAAACGATATAGATGTACTAAATTAATAATATTTTTTTTTTAAATCAAATCGTTATATTATTATTCAGCAATGAAATATTTATTAGTCGTTTACTAATTGCCAGAAAAAGATGACTTCAGATGAATACAATTATTATAAATCGAAATCGATTTTTACATTTGTTTTATGTGAAGTGCACATACTATAGGAGATTAACCTTTTATAAAATGTACAGAACGGGTGTTTTTCTCAGTCAAATGTAATAGCGAGTAAGTTTTTCAGCAGGTTCAAGAAGTCAGAATAAGGAAATTTCTAAGCTGGGCGTATTTGATGACTTAAATTAAATATATCTACTTAAAGTCATTGACTTTATCTAGTAAGTTCTCATCAATCACACAGGTTCCATTTGTGTTTAGATTTTTTCCAACTGGGCATTTGTCAGCATTCGGTAACGTCTTATCCGTCTTAGTAGTTTCAGTTGTAGCTTCAGTAACGTTAGTAGCATTGTGAAATTCTATCTCATTTGTTGATACTTCTTCTGTATTCATCGTAATTGGATTATTTGTCGTTGTAATATTGTTATTATCAATTTTACTGTCACAGCAGTTATTATCAAGTCTGTTTAATCCAAATGGATCGCCAATAACCACGTATAAATTAGTACCATTGTTAATTTTGTTAATAATTTTGTCAATAATATCTGGTTGGCTGGTTCGGTTTCCTTTAAAACTTTTGATAACAAAGATTCGACCACATTCAACACTTATGGAACAGAGTACAACAAATAAAACCATTTTCTCCATTGTTAAGCACAAGCGATTGTATAGGTGAAAGTAAGCGAACTAATTTAGTCATGAATATGTACAAGTATATATATCTTGTATTATCATAATACATTTGAAAGTATTATAAATAGAAAATTGATTTAATAACACTGTGCATGACATGTTTAATAATATTCATTAGGTGTTATATTTCTAGTAAAAGTATTTTACTAATATAATACTATCATTAGAGCAGTATTTACTTTCACAATAGATTCTTACAAAGGCGTTACACCCAAAATGACTATTAGATAGTACAGAACCGTTACGTCACGTCATTAATATTCATTTTTTAATTTATTGATAAAGAAAAGTTAAAAAAAAACTGTAATGTCAAAATTGAAAACTCGATTTCGAATACTTGCGTGTGAGTAATATTAATTTATTGAGATTTAGCAATACATTTCCATTTTTGACTTAAGGTAACACAATATATATACACACATGGAATTTATAGACACTTTAACACATCAGCTGATCATTTACCGCTAGATGGCGGTTAAACATATTATTTTAATTCTCAGAGTGCTACCGTATTGTCTACGTCATCTTCATGTATAGTTTCATTACTAGGTCTTCTAATTACTTTATTTTGTTTCTCTTCAAATACAATGTTATAGAAATATGTTCCATTTTTCTTGTTTAGAGTTTCTTCAAAATTGATGTTGACCGCTATAACACTATTGTTTTCTATAGTTGTGTCCGCTGCATCTGTCAAAATGTCATTTACAAATTCAAGTATAAATTTTCATTTAAATCTGTTAGAATATGATTCCCTGAAGCATCGTAAACTGCCATCATAGGTTATTATTGGCTTTGTATTAGTTTATTTTTTTCGTTTGGATATTAATTAACAACTCCACATTCACATTTAAAAATAAATACCCTAAATAATGCAAGTAAGAACTCCATTTGCGAACTTGTGAAGATAACTAAGTGTAAATTGAGATAAATGTCTAAATAAGTTCAAAGGCATAATGAGTATAGATGGAATAGTTGAATGAAATGGTTTTTTAATTGATAACAGGGATGTTATAGAGAGTAGCGCTCTTGATGTGCACAAGTTCTAACGTTAATTAAAAATGATTAGGAGAGTAGTAACAAGCAGAAACAATTCTAGATGCAATTGTTTTTTCACTGGCTTTTGAATAGTATGCTAATACAACCAGTCAGATGACGGTGATAAAGAAACTAAATCACACAGTCTTCTAACAATCGTTCTGCCAGACAAGAACATTGACAACGAGATTTTTTTTGGCAGCTCTTGTCTCTGCGACAAACTATAAGTCAATCAATGTCTACTAATCGACACGTAAATAATATTATTTGTACGTTTCTTTAGCTAAAAACTATCTACAGCTAGTCACATTCTTGTTGGTAGTATAGTTAATGGATTCACTTTCAATTAAGAAATCTTTTTTTATTATATTCACTGTAGGTGCCTTTAAAATCAAAAACCTTTTATATAATTTCTCTTAAACACATGGTATATTTATTCGAAGATTCAGTATAATATATTGTAACTTTGAATACGACTTCTACAAATTGTAAGCAATAAACACGATAACGCAGGTCAGGACAGATCACAGATAGTGGTCTGCTACATATAATATTTAATAGGCAGTCATCCGGTTCCATTACATGAACACTAATATTTTTAAATATTGATGATAAAAGTACTTGCGTGCAACCTCTTAATTTAGATTTAGGTCTAAATCCGATTACCGATTCAGATGTGATTGAATAAAAAATATGTGGTAGGGGAGACGTGGAACATCGACTTTCACCCATTTTGATAACCATATGAGACATATTTTTTATGTATTTATAAACACGACTATGACAGCTTGTCAATCGAAAAATATTTTTTTTGATTGACAAGCTATCATAAACAAAATATTAGTTTCGAAATTATATTATCTTTCTTTGAATACCAATTTTTATTGGTTATCAGATCGGTGTAGTTACCTATATTGACTAACCTAAAGAGTTGTAATAATTTTAATATATGTAAAAATAGAATTCGATGCCCAGACTGGTATTTCAGAACAATTAATGCAACTTCTTAAGACTTTCTTTGAATACCAATTTTTATTGGTTATCAGATCGGTGTAGTTACCTATATTGACTAACCTAAAGAGTTGTAATAATTTTAATATATGTAAAAATAGAATTCGATGCCCAGACTGGTATTTCAGAACAATTAATGCAACTTCTTAAGACTTATTTTAAAAATAGGAGATTTTTTGTGGAAATGAAGCAACTTATAGATCCAAATTGATAAATATTGCCACAAGCGTCCCTCAAGGATCCATACTGGGTCCAGTATTTTATAATATACTCATGAACAATGTAATATAACATGGGACTCTAAAATAAACTTAAACGATTCTAACTAGAGGGCTGCTATTATTCCATTAACGACATTTAAATTGAACTCATTAAACGTTACCTACTTCGATTAAATTTTAGTCGCTACTTGTAAACTTTACAAATAAATAAAATTGAAGTGTGTGTTTGTAATGTCAAAATAATAGCTTTTTTTACTAAATGCTAAAGTAAATAATGGTTCTTATAACAAAAACACATTTTTTTGTCTGTTGGTTTATTCCGACTAATCTCCGAAACGGCAGGACGGATTTTGACAGGACTTTCATTGTCTGACAGCTGAGGTTGTAAGGAGTAACTTAGACTACTAATTATCATGTTAACGTTAGAAGTCACGGGCACAGAAAGTTTTATCGTATATAAAATTGAATTTATTAGATAAATTTTATGTTTGACCTACCGATATTGTGATGGATGATTATTGTTTGTACTAGTTTCAATTAAGTTCATTTTTTTTCAAGACGACTCCTGCAATTGTATTCAAGCCCTGTGTCTCGGGGTACTTTACAAACATACAAGTCACGGACACAAAGTACACCCAGACTCGGAACAACAATTTGTAGATTACACAAGTGTCCCGTGTGGGAATCGAACCCACGACCTCTTGTGTAGCAGTCGGTTACACTCCCACAGCAGCGCCACAGTCAGAGGTATTAGTATTGTGCTTAGTGTTGATGAATAGTAAGGTTATTAACTATTATTTAATAATAATTACTAATCGAAATTATATTATCTTACCTACTGTATATACAATTATACATAGCTAATTCAACACAATGTAGATTGTTATGAATGAATGAATAAATAAAAAATATTTTTCTTCTTCCCTGAGAGCACTGGTTTCCTCACGATGCTGTTCACGAACTAAAAAATAGTTTATCATAACATAGGTGTAGAGAGAATATATATTCGTCTAGACAAAGACAAAATCGTCAAACAAACGTCCATTGATGTATAAAAACAAAGTCATCGTTATGTAGATAGTACTTTAATTTCTAGCGCTGTACAAGCACGCGGTTTGCCTGAAGGTAAACAGTTAGCGACTAGTCTAAGCCGTGTCATTGAAGCAAATTCTTTCTGTAAACACTTTTGTGTAATTCGATAACACCACGTCCTTTGTAGGATTCAAAGCTAACGCTATTGCAAAGCAGTGATATGCGGATTCAATGCGAATTGTTTTATTTCAAAATTACAGCATTGCATCCAGTTGGCTCAAAAATATCAGCTAGTTAGCTGATAAATCTTTATTTCTCTCCACCCCCCGCACCAAAATCGACTGTTTGTTATTTTTCCCATGCTTTGCTTTCGCATCATAATCGCTTTCGTGACAGTTGGACGAAGCGAGATCTTGCAGTAGGAATAGAAAATAACTTTAGAATTTTGCAACTCATTTTTCACTCACTTGCAGTTATCTAATCACTTTGAAATTTACGCAGAGTTATATTATGATCCGATGAAATTGTCTCACTAATATTTTACGTTCTCTATTGGCCAGTTAATACTGCTCGTTCGCTTGTTGTTTAATTGGTATTTATATGGGATATGGCCACTTTTTAAAGCCGTGTAGGTATCTATAGTTTCTCTCATCTTTCGCATTTTACATTTCACGAAAATTTATAGGATATAGAGGATGGTCTGGCATTGTAGTTGTTGCAATATCCTCTGTAGTGGTTTCAATGAAGTCATTTGTAAATTCTGCAGGCACACAATTCCCATCATCAGCTCTTACTTTATCAGATGTACAACCTCCATTAAATGAACTCACTATTCGTTTTAAATTTTTCTCACGATATTTTACTATGTACTGTAGTACTTCATCTGAAGCTTTGTTTCTTTTAGTATGATTATCTATTTCATTGAGTTTAGTTGTATTTAGATGGTGGCCTTTATTGCTTTCATATATAGTTTTCTCTGTTGCACTGTTTTTAGGATTTATTAACATTTTTGGTTCAATAATATTATCTTCACTAGTAATTTTATCAAGATTTTCTTCTGTTTCTATAGGTTTAGATAAACAAATGTATATAGTAATGCAATATACAAGTAATAAAGTTATACTCGTACACTTCATTTTTTTAACGTTCCCGTCACGACACTAGTTAATGGTATTATTTTATGAGTTGGTTTTATTTATTTGTCAAATTTATCACCATAGGTCAAAGTGTCTGTGAGAGTACATTTGGGTGAAATGAATGATGGGTGATCTAATGTTTAATTATAGTCTGCTAATTGGAACAACTGATATTTTTTTAATAAAAAAACAACTCTCGCACTAAAGTAGAGGTATCAAGTATAGTCTAACCTGTCTGCAATAATTTATTAGTTTTTTACGCAGAGGACGCAGTTGCCCGTCGTCCGTCATCCCTATCACGGAAAGAGGTGGGGGGGGGGAGGTATTATTCTTAAGCCGTTATTACCCGCTTAAGTAACACGGTCTGTACGCTTAGACCTTCTAAAACTTTCACTATCATACATATACATGTCAACACATATGTGTCCCACTGCTGGGACTTAAGATAGATCCTGGGGGTAATTGCTATAACCACACTATACCACCTACAGACTATTACTGAAGTAAAATCGTGGTTTATATGAGGTTTAGGTCCTAAACCTGACAATGAAACATCGATTTTACTCCGGGGTCTTTCAGTTGTGTGGTTATGTGACAAAAGTGAGTGGTACGTAGTATAGGGTTATTTGTAATTTTTTTTCCAAAATTATATTATGAAGTTATTTGGTGTAATGTAAAGAAGGAGGTTATTAGTCTAAAAATTACCCTGTACAGGTATAACACATTATGTGTAAGCCTTACGAGAACGTACCGCTAGTGAAGTATTATTTTAAAGATACCCAACTTGATTGTGTTTATGATAAAATTTGAAGTGTCAAAAAAAGCACATTACATGCGATTGTGATTTTTTAGACGTCTCCTGCACTAGGGGCTTTTCCACACATCATTTCAGACAAAAACTACATACCTAGTAATTTTTTATTTGCTATCAATAGCAAATAAAAAATTACAGTCTATGATACAGTCTGTCAACAGACTGGTTCATAATTCCCCGTTATACTATTTCGTATGATAACTGGTAGTTAATGAGGTCGCTTCGATAATATTTTTCTTTCCCCGTTGTCAATAATGATAGGTTGACCATGTAAATGAAATTCTATTAAGAATTTACTTATTAATTATACTTTTCATAGGTCCTTCTTACTTGGCCATCTGGTTTCAAACTAGGCAGCGCCTGTAGCAAGCAACTAACATACAGTTTAGTAAGGTTCTCTGTTTTTTATAATGCGGCTAGGCAAATTATGTATTTCGATGACGATTCAATGGATTTTAAATGTTGATAAGCTTTCGCGATTTGTACACATTGTAAAATTATATACATATACTACGGGTCTTAATCGCGTGAATAATTTAAGGTAAAATACCTTGTTTATTGCTCTAGTCTACCCGTGACCACGGTTAATGGAATTTGTCTTTTCAACCGACTTTAATCACCAAACTGTGAGTTGTGCGGCATAGTGGAAGATGTACAGCATGTATTATTGGAATGTGGTCAGAACGTCTTTTGTCTAAAGGCAGCAATTGATGAAGTCCCCGAATTTGGCTGCTACGGGTGTGGGACTTTTCCACGGTATCTTGGCAAATCCAACATCTATTTCAGCCAAAATCCTGTTTTCGTTTATATAATGTTAGGTTAGTATAAGTTACGATGGGATTGGCATCGTCACTTCTGTGTACAAGAATCCCCTAAATAAATAAGAAAAAAAATCGACTTTAAAG
The DNA here is from genome assembly GCA_945859575.2 of Herminia tarsipennalis. Taxonomy (NCBI): domain Eukaryota; kingdom Metazoa; phylum Arthropoda; class Insecta; order Lepidoptera; family Erebidae; genus Herminia; species Herminia tarsipennalis. The sequence continues at coordinate 3,829,074 of OX243849.2, read as the reverse complement.
AAGGAGGTTCTCAATTCGTCATAATTTATTTTGTAAGTCTTCTGAAAAAAAATATTGGAAAGGTATACATACTTTCAAGGTTGGACAGGATCTAGTGATGGGATCTAGGGGAAATCGGGGGAACTCTTCAAATATCCTAGTAAGTAATTTAGTCATTCATTTTACTTTAGTTTTTATTTAGATATTCTATTTTAACAGGCGATTAGTGGCGATTAGCGCCTCACACGTCACTGATCACTTCTTCAGCGACTAAACAAGTCTGAATTGTTGAAAATAGTCGAGTTCGTTAGCAACAAAAATGCTGGAGTGAAGAAACCACAACAAAATCTATTTTTAAAAATATATTTTTTGTTTCTAAATAAACTATCCTATTAATCCATTATCGCATACATTTTTTTTTACTTCATCACAACAAATTCCCCTTCCACGTTTTCTCAAAATAGCCATTAACAAAAGCTTTATTAGCTTATTCATTTTATTGCGTTGCAGTCTGTTCATCTTACAAAACACTCTCCACTTGTTTACTGTACACGGCCTTAGTGCTAACGGTTTTTGGGAAGTAACGTGTATTTTAGTCGCTAAATTACTAGCCTAGTGGGACTTGGGAACTAGGCATTAGGGAACGTTTTAACGGACGCGGAGCGGACTGGTTTTTTTTTTAAAGACATCTCCCGCAGTAGGGTACAAGCCCTGTGTCACGGGGGACTTTACAAACATACAAGTCACAGAAACAAATTACACCCAGACCCGGACAACAATTTGTGGATCACACAAAGTGGTGTCTCGTGTTGGAATCGAACCCACGACCTCTTGCGTAGCAGTCGGACACACTCCCAGCGCGCCACAGTGGCTGTCGGCACACAATGACACTGTGAGTTGACCAATGATAGAGCTCGAAATAATCCTGGGTATGAATCAGAGGACAGTGATTGGTTAATTGACAGTCCGCTCCGTTTCACTCCGCTCAATAAAATGTCATATTTATTTTCAAGACTTTCTAAACATGGATGGTTACCCTACTTGTATGGTCATGTATAAAAACATACGAACCTACGTATAATATACAACATAATGCAACAATGACACTGTTTAGATTAACGTTGCATACTAATAGATAAATTATAACGACTAAAAATGCACAAATTACCTATTAAAAATATAGATAATCGCCAGTCAAAATAGAATGTCCAAATGGGTCGATTCGACTAAATTACTTACTAATCTACTTCACTATTTTTTTAGCGTTCAGACACGTTTAGTAACTAAATCACTCACCACTCTACTAAATTACTAGCCTAGTGGGAACTAGGCATAAGAGATGCATTGCTGGGCGCACTTTTGTTGCGTATACGGAGTCACCACAGAATACCGAAAGTCGAAAGGCCGAAAACTAATGTTCATTTTAGAAAATAGACATTCTGAACCATTATGAAAATATATATATATTACGGGTTTTAATACCCGTGACCACGGCCGTTGCAATACGGTCGAAACGTCGGGCAATAAACAAGGTATTTTACCTTAAATTATTCATGCGATTAAGACCCGTAATATATATTTTCATAATGTGTACAAATCTGGAAAGTTTATCAACATTTATTCTGAACCATGTCATTTTAAGCCAATTAACATTTCGTGGTTATATGGAATACCATCCCTAAAAATAAGTAGAATTTTTAGTTACAGTAGCAAAGGAAGGTATACTTTAACTTGAGTAACTGTTTCCTTTCTTGTAAGTATGAAATTTTCCAAATTATGGTAGGTTTAAAATGCTTAAGGAAATGTTTCATGAAACACTATTTTTATTTAAATGCCGGGAAATTTCGAGTCTCATTTTATAATTTAACATTACAAAAACGTGTGGCGGTACCCACATAAAATAATATAAATAAATTGACACTTGACAGCTCGCGTCAAATCCTGAATCGCGATATAAGTTTTTACCGCTGCTGACTATAAATACAAGTTCCCAACGTTAGCCGTGGGGCCGCGGCCCGCCAGGCATGATCACCTCGCCTGGTCGGAGGATCCTCCCTTTGTGTTGGAGGGACTTAACATCTTGGCCTCCATAAACGATACACGAGAACATTTGGGAAAAACGATATTTTAAGTTAACCGCCTTTTTTTTAAAGATAAAAGATAAAAGGTCCTACATTGCTAGCAATCCTGTTAACCGATCCAGCTAAGCTTAATGACTTGTGTTAGAAGTAGGTTCACATCGGTAGCATAATGTGTAGAATTCGTAACCACGACCTCATCATTGCGAGGGATACCTTTTTTACTCATAATGATTTTTGTCCTATTTAAAATTGTCATAATAAATTAGGCATAATTTTCTTTGTCATAAAAATAGTGTGCCATAACTGGTTTTTAGCATACTGTGTTATTAAGCATAAATATTATATATCCTATTATATTTATTCATAACTTTGATATGCATAAAGTTGTAAAGCATAATCGACTCTTGACATAATCAAAATTTGATATAATTATGAAAATAATACATAATATTGTTAGGTCGAAATTAATTATCTTTAACACCCCGACTCAGAGCAATCCGACTCGGATAGGTTAGGTTAGAAGACTAAGGCGGGAGCGAAGCGAAGCGGAGCTCCCGCCTTAGTCTTCGTGTTAGGTTTTTTTTTTTAAACCACCCAAAAGTAGGAGCCCCGCGAAGCGGGGCTCCGTCGAAGATAGTACAATTTTATGCGCCTACATGTTTGACGATAGCAATGTATAAAATAGTGTAATATTGTTATTAAAACTTTTGTAGTTAATTTTTCGGCATATAGTTTGTATGCTTATAATAGTTATGGTTATGCGTCGTTATGCGTAAGTAAAGTTATGCTTTGGCATAGTATGCGTTTTAAATATTATGCTTATAGTGATTAGGATTAAAAAATTATGATTAAAAAAATTATGACGCATGAGAATTATGCGTAACTAATATTAGGAGTATAAACATTATGCAATGTTAAATTATGACATAAAATCGTAGGAATAAAAATAGAGAACCCATTGCGAGGCCGATGCCTTAGCCATCAGGCTACCGCCGCTTTAAATATTAGAGCAAAGTATTTGCAATAAGATTATTAGTGCTTCATCAGGCGTTATTATAATCGAAAGTAAGCAGTCATGAAATGATAACAATGTGAATGAACTAAATCTGCATAGACTAAACTGATGAAGCCCGTGTCAAAAGATAAATGTACCTTGCCGACCTTTACTGAAGCGCCTGGCAATATGCTGTTTGGAATATGTAAATGTGTGATTTGTTGCTTGTGTTGATGATCTAAATTATTATATACTAGCTGTCCCGCGCAACTTCGTCTGCGTAAATTTCCCCCCTTTTTTTATTTTTTTTTATTTTATTTTATTTATTTGGTTCACCAACAACTAATACATCAACAATAATCTAAACAACTTACAACTTAATCTAAACAACTTTATCATCCTTTGTTACTTCTAATACCTCCAAGAATATGTGTACAAAGTTTCACGATGATCGGTTGAGTAGTTTTCGCGTGAAAGCGTAACAAACAAACTTAAATTCACATTTATATATTAGTGGGGATTATTATTATATATGTTTTTAAAAGTCTCAGTAAAATGACTTACTAAACTCAACTACAATAACAAAAGAAATAAGATAAAATCTCATCTATTCTTAATAATACATAAATATTTTGAAGCCTCTATGTCGAAGCCTCGAAGGACTATAGAGTAATCTTAAAATAATGGAAAGTATTGATGTCAAGGGCTTTGTTCTACGTGGATCCACTGTGATGCATCAGTGCAATTTGTTCATGTGGCGTGCCTCGAATCCGCGTCTGTCTGCGGTGTCTATGTGTGCGTGCGTCAACATCGTTTTTACCCGACTGCGGAGGAGGGTTATGTGTTTGGCGTGTATGTATGTATGTGTGTTCCTTTGTGGCCCTATATAGACCAAACGCGTGGGCCGATTTTGATGATTCATATGTCAATCGATTTAATTATAGTGAGCCATATTGTGATAGAGAAAAAAAATAAAGTCAACAAACTATGTCACGTGGGGTATTATAGTGTAGGTATTTTAAAATCATGATGAGGTTTCTTAAATCATTTTTCACTTTAATTATTCATTTAGGATAGATAGCGATTTAAAGTTTATTACCAATCATAATACTAAAGTTTTCGGCAGTTTTAGTTATTAACTACGTCTCACAACTAAGCACTAAAAAGTAATAAATAAAAAACTAAATTTTAAAAATCAAGAAAACTCGCCTACTTAAAGAAAGATTTAAACAAGATAACCTTAAATCATGCAGTCGGAGCCTTAAAGATTCCCATCGAACTTTATAAAATGCCTCCAACTGTATGATTTAAGGTTATCTTGTTTCAACCTTTTTTAAGTAGGTGGTTTTTTTCATCTGTTAAAACATAATATGGTTAGTGGACAGACTAGGGGAAGTTGTCTTCTGTACTCTTGGTATTCTGTGTTACTACAATGTGTCAGTGACAGCTAGTTTAAACTACTGTGTACAATGTAACTGTACTGTAGTTGCTGGATAGTCTCCGACTAAGTTTGGACTACAAGTGATGTAGGTATACATATAAATGCGGGCGACGGCATTTGGTAGGTATGTCTTGTTTAGGAAACAAAGTAGTGTTTGAATCCTAGTAGCTTGCAGCGTTGGTTCCATATAATATCTAAGGGTCTTTCAACAAAGACGGGTCGATGTTAAAATTGAATTAAACTAGATGTGTGTGAGATATTAACGAAATTTATTTTTTATTTGAAAGGCCCGTTTATGCCATTATGCATGAAATATGACATCGTTCAAATGTCCGCCGCGGCTTCGCATGGTGGCACAAATCCGAGAGGTCCAATTTTTAATGACTCTGCTGCATAGATCCGGCTGAATCTGAGCGATGGCCTGCGTTATGTTGGCTTTCAGGGCAACGGTCGAATGTGGTTTATTGGCATAGACCTGCGACTTCAGAAAACCCCACAAGAAAAAGTCTAGCGGAGTCAAATCACACGATCTTGGTGGCCAATTCACGTCACCTCTGCGAGAGATAACCCTACCCGCAAACCGTTCATGCAGAATGTCGATTGTGTCGTTCGCTGTGTGGCAAGTAGCGCCATCTTGCTGGAACCACATGTCATTCACGTCCATATTGTTCAATTTAAGCCAAATGAAATTGTTTATCATTGATCTGTAGCGCTCACCGTTGACGGTGCTGGCCTCGCCAACTTCGTTTTCGAAGAAGTACGGACCAATGACGCCGCCAGACCAAAATCCGCACCAAACAGTTACTTTTTGTGGATGCATTGCTATCTGGTGAACCTCATGTGGGTTGTGGTCATCCCATATACGGCAATTTTGCTTATTAACAAAACCATTCATCCAAAAATGTGCCTCGTCGCTAAAGATTATTTTTTGGCCAAAATCGGGGTCCTCTTCCAAGCGTTCCGACGCCCATTCAGCGAACACACGGCGTTGTCTATGGTCATTAACTTTGAGCTCCTGGGTCAGTTGGATCTTGTATGGATGCAGACCCAAGTCCCGACGCAAAATTCTCTAAGTTGAAGTCTGCGAAAGGCCGAGTTCTTGTGCACGGCGAGAAATCGACTGCTTCGGAGTCTCCTGAACACTCTCACGTACAGCGGCGATGTTCTCGGCCGATCTGGCGTTCCTTTGACGTAAAGGTGTTGGTTGGTTGTTTACCGAACCGGTCGTCTCGAATTTAGTCACCAATCGTTGGAGAGTAGACTTTGAAGGGCCACCGCGTCTGCCGTAAAATGGGCGCAATGCGCGCAACGTTTTCACTAACGAACACTCATTTTGATAATAAAGTTTTATCATTTGCACATGCTGCTCAACCGTGTAACTTGCCATGGTGATTTGGCATCAGTGACTGAATAAGAAAAAACAGATTTGACAGATGCCGCCAAATCAAAATGGCCGCCACAGATTATTAATATCGACCCGCTCTATTTGAAAGACCCGTTACTTATAAGTATAATTTTGTAGTCAAAAAATCTTTCACATTATTAAGCCATTCTTGACGGTCTGGAAAAACAGCAAATCGAAAAAACCTACAACCAATTTCTTTATTCAATTAACCGCATCAGCGCAGCCGCAATTCAAGTAAATAGGTACTATTTACTTTTAGTGGAAGTCCCTTTATTTTTTTTTATTTGGCGGAAAAAATCCTGACGAACATCCTCACCGTCCGGGGAAGACGATGGAGGTAGTGTGGGGTTTGCACCGACTAAAAACCTGCCGTGTATCGTTCGCCACCTTCGCGAACAGGCCGCCGGAATTTGTTATACCGTCGGCGGCACGCCCAGTGGCAATGCCCGGACTCGATGTTGGTGCGTTCCGGGTATTTCACAACTACACAGCCGCTGGATACACACAGGGTGCCGCGCCTTCACCGCGGATAGGGCAGATTACCCGTACGCCTGCAACCCCACCTAAAGCGACATCAGGCGCAGATGTTCACGCCGACGCCGCCGAGTTCGCCCGCGACGGAGCGGATCCGGATTTAGGTTGGTGCAGGCCCTTTCCGGGTGCTGCCGCCCTGGACCTGCCTCCTCCAGGACCGGCGGAGCACCTTCACGGTTCGAACACTTGCCCGCGGAGCCCCCAGCCGGCCTTGCCACCGGGCCATGATTGCCCAGTGGTCCTCATTGCGCCAAGCGCGTAGCGCTTCGGGCAGGGGCATCGAACCCCCTGCCCGAACAGCCATCGCCCGCCGATACACTTCGGCGAGCACTTCCGCCTTCAAATCGTGTGCCGGCCAATGCGCATGCCGCCTCTGCAGACTGCGGAATCCGCGTATGGCCTTGACCGCGATGGTCCGCTGGGGTCTCCCTAAGCGGACCCTATTCTAGGCAGTCAGGTACGCCGCCCATACGGGTGCATCATACAGAGCCATTGACCGCCCCACCTTCGTGTTTACTGGCTGACTGGGCCCATCCAGGTTCGGCAACAGCCTACCCAGTGCGGGTAGCCCGAGTTTAGGCGCCAAAATGAGGAAGTGTTCGTTGAACAGTTACCACCCATCTACCACTAGGCCCAGATACTTCACCTGGGCCCAGACCTGAACGAGGACCGACGGCAATCGAGGTGCCAGCAGGTGGACCGCGACGGATCCATGGAATAATAGGGCCTGCGTCTTGGATCTTTCCAAGACGGAGGCCCTATTATTCCATGGGCTTGGCATGGCTTCTCGCAAGAATTGCCCCAAAATATAACACCGTAGCGTAAGATAGAACTACATATCTATAATAGGCAGTAATCACTGCTCGATCAACAATAGACTTTAGTCTATTAAGTGGAAAAGAAACTCTACTTATTTTTTTAATAATATTATAAACACGCTCCTTCCATGTAAGTTTATAGTCAATTATTAATCCTAACAATTTCGTGTGTGATATTTCTTCGATTTTTTCATCATGAAAGTGTATGTCTATATTTGGAATTATTATTCGTTCAAAAATGCATTAATTTTGTTTTGTGTAAGTTAAGTACTAAGTTATTTTCTTCAAGAAATTTAAGTGATTGTTGTAAAGCAGTTTCTATTTGTAACTCATAACTTGTGTTTTTGCTATATTCTATGACTGTAGTGCTATCATCGGTAAAAAGCACCATATGATACTCTACATGTTTAGGAAAATCGTTAATGTATATAAGGAACAATAATGGTTCTAATACGCTGCCTTGCGGTATGCCATACAAAATGTTTCGTTCTTCTGATAAATATTTGACTTCTGATCTGGTTTTCCTATAAATATGTTTAATTTCAGTAAATTGTGTTCGATTGCGAAGGTATGATTTAATAAGAGCGAGGACGTTGCCTCTTAAACCGTACGCGCCACATTTATTCTACAATATACTATGGTCAACCAGGTCGAACGCTTTGGTCATGTCCAAATCGGTGTTAAAAAAAAATACTGCACAAATGAGAAAATCGTAAATAGCCTTAATTTCTAAATCCTTTATGTTCCTTACAAAGGATATTCCGTTTGTTAAGGTAAGTACATAAATATTTATAAATTACTTAAATATTTTAGATATAATCGGAATTCCAGAAAATGTAAAAAAAAAACTGTGCTTTACACTTTAATATAAATTAAGTGCAATTTGTTAATAATGTCTGAAATTTGAATTAGAACAAGGAGTAATTATAGACACTAATTATTAGACACACTTTCTCTTTAACTGTTCACAGCCACTTTCAAAGAAATATTTAAACATATTTCAGTGCGCAGGAAAGATAAAGGTATTGTGTGTTAAAGAAGATTAACTTCTTTTATCATTCTTTCATTCTTAGTTTTGACAAAAGAGAGATAGAGAGAGAACGAGAGGGGGGGGGGGGGGGAAGCGAGAGAGAGAGAGGGAGGGGCTGTCATATTTTTGTTTGGTGTATATAGTTTTACCTTTGTTGTAAGTAGATGCTCTATATTGATAGTATATTGTACCCACTAAGGCTGATTTTAGTTTATCTCATGTTTCAACTTTTTGATAATATAATTTGCATCCGTCCTTTAACATGGTGTATAGTATATTAGTCGCAGCACCTTACCCCCATATCAAGTTCATAAACATTCAAACATTGTAAAATTGGCTGTTTGAAAAAAAAACACATACATATTGTTACTGACACAGACATGGTTCGTACATTGAAGTAGGTACAATATAGGTTGTGTTTTTTGTGCACGTCGTATCTGCGACAATGATTCTTCATCTCAGCATAAAGCTATGCAGTCGACTGCCTCGGTGGGAGTGTGTGCGACTGCTGCGCAAGAGGTCGAAGGATCGATTCCCTTAATGAATATCACTTTGTATGATCGACAAATTGTTGTTCCGTGTCTGGGTGTACTTTGTGGCCATAATTTGTATTTTTATAACGTCCCCCGCAACACGGGGTATGCACCCTACAGCTGGAATGCTGCGAATACAAACGTCAAAATGATTTCTCCGTCTTCTATAATATAATAGGCACATTTGTACCTACTATTCATAACATTTACAGAAAAAATCTTTAGTGATAATGAAAACCGTATCGAAGTCTGTTGCGTTGTCTAAAAGAAATACCCACACAAACAGACAGACGACAAAATCAGAGGGGAATATAACCATGAATCTCTCAAATATTCTAACTCCATTATCAACGTTTAGAAACTATTGAGTAACGAAGTGCATTAAACTTAGCCGGCTGTGTAAAGTGGTGTTATGTGTTCGGTGATGAGCTGTGTCAGTTTGTGTGTACACATAGCTACCTGTTTATTACGTATGGTTGGCAAATTAAGTAGGCGAAAGATTTTTTTATATAGTGTTATTTAAATATGAAAGCATTAAGATATTAGAATGTCTAAACGCTCTTTTCGGGTCGAACACAGATTCATACTATATAAAATGATTATAATTTTTTAGCATTGTTAATAGGTTAACAATGCTAAAAAATATTAGTATTATCCGTCAAAACGACACATACTTAATACTCAATCTCGTTGTTAACTAACCTGACTTGTAGGTATATGCGTGGGAGTAGAGATCACACCACGCTACGCTACCTAAATCAATAAAATTATGTATACAATATTCGAATGGGAAGACAACGCCCGTGCGTTGTGTTCAGAAAAGAAAAGAATAGAAACATTTATTTGTTGAACCACAAGTCACAGCTTCAACAGAAAATGGTATATAAAGAATTACATAAAATATTAAAACAAAAAAATAACAGAATATAATAAAAAATAAATCAATTAAAAAAAATAATAATAATTAATTCAGTTGGAAAAAAAGGAAAACCATAATAATAAAAGCAGTGCCTCGCTGCAACAAATGGGTGTCCAGTTCAGCATTTTGCCAAGCAGAGCCTGGCGCTGGTTTTGCAACTGGAACCGAAAGGAACGTGACGGACGTGTTTGTTAGCTTGTGTGCGTGCGTGCGTGCGCGCGTGTGTGTGTGTGTGTGTGTGTGTGTGTGTTCGTGTGTGCGTGCGCGCGTGTGTGTATGTGTGTGTGTGTGAGTGTGAGTGTGATGTGTGTTCTGATTCGACATGGACTCCGTAGTCAATGTACTAAAACTCAAAACTCAAAACTCAAATATCTTTAGTTCGTAAAATCAGGTTAATGATTGTTTGAAAACGTCAAATCAATATATACTAAAAAAAATATAAAATTATGATTGTTTGAAAAAAAAAAACAAAATGAGGTTAGGTGGCAGTTCCAAGTGTAAAGCTCATGAGAAGAAGCTGCCAAGAAACTCATGTGCCACTCTTTTAAAATCATCAAGTTTTTCCTTACAAAAAATTAATTTTACTGAATGAACCAGTGTGTTTGGTGAGTGTAATCGTTTATAAATTAAGGATAACTAAATAATAATACTATTAGTAACTCTAAAATGAGTATATATAAACGTATTCAGCAAACACAATACTTCACTTCTTACAAAGTACATATTATGTATTACATATAATTTTAAAGTACATTTTAATAGCCTGTGAGAGAAAGCAGTTCAATCCCAAGCGTTTTTGTCTTCCATATAATCAATTATTGAGTAGTAACTTTTCATACACAATTTTTTCTTAATGGTACACCTAAATTTATTACGACTTAATTTTTGAATATCGCTAGGGATTTTATTGTAGAAACGTATACATTGGCCCCGAAATGATTTGTTTACTTTTTGTAACCTTGATGCTGGTACAACAAGTTTATGTTTGTTCCGCGTGTTAATATTATGTATATCACATTTCTTACAGAAACTATCAATATTTTTGTGAACATATATAAGGTTTTCATAGATATACTGACATGCAACAGTCATGATATTGATTTCCTTAAATTTTTCTCTAAGTGAGTGTCTACTACTAAGATCGTAAATTGATCGAATAGCCCTCTTCTGCAGAACGAAAATGGTTTGAATGTCGGCAGCATTCCCCCACAGTAGAATACCGTATGACATTAAACTATGAAAGTAACTAAAATAAACTAATCGCGCTGTTTCAACGTCTGTTAGCTGACGAATTTTTCTAACTGCGTACGCTGCAGAACTGAGTCTATTAGACAATTTACTTAAATGTGGGCCCCACTGAAGCTTAGAATCTAGAGTAATTCCTAAAAACTTTGTGGTCTCTACCGGGTTCAACTCATCTTCTTTTATTTTTATAGTGGTTTTTACTGGTTTCACGTTAGGTGTTATAAATCGAATACATTTAGTCTTGCCCTCGTTTAAGAGTAAATTGTTAACATCAAACCAGTTAACCACTTTTGAGATAGCCATATTTACATCTTCAAAGTCTTTTTGCTGGCGTTTTAATTTAAATAAGAGTGATGTATCATCTGCAAACAGGACTATCTCATGATTATTATTAACTAAATATGGTAAGTCGTTTATGTAAATTAAAAACAATAACGGCCCGAGAATAGAACCCTGTGGGACTCCCATTTTGACCACAGACCCCGGGGAGCGTTTACCATTAACATCAACTTTCTGAATCCTGTTACTCAGATAGGACGTAAGAAGATTCAGAGCTGTGTTTTTAATACCATAATGTTGCAACTTCCTGATTAATGTTTCATGCAGAACACAGTCAAATGCCTTAGATAAATCACAGAAGACGCCTAAAGCATCTTGCGATTCCTCCCAGGCGTCAAAAATATGTTTTAAAAGCTCCACACCAGCATCGGTTGTAGAGCGACCCCTAGTAAAACCAAATTGTGTAAAGTGTAATAATTTATTTTTGTAAAAGAAGTTCTGCATCTGATCATATATTATTTTTTCAAAGATTTTGCTAAATGTTGGTAGTACTGATATGGGTCTAAAATTAGTGGGGTCAGACATACTACCTGATTTATACAATGGTATTACTTTACTATATTTCATTAAATCAGGAAATACACCACAATCTATACATTTATCTATACTTCTATACTACTCGTAATATTATAAAGCGGAAGAGTTTGTTTGTTTGTTTGTTTAAACGCGCTAATCTCAGGATCTACTGGTCCGATTTTAAATTTTTTTTTGTTGGATAGCCCATTTATCGAGGAAGGCTATAGGCTATATAACATCGCGCTACGACTAATAGGAGCGGAGAAGCGACGAGAAATGTTTCAAAAACGGGGAGAAATTACGCATACGAAGTTGCGCGGGACAGCTAGTTAAATATAAAAGCCAAGTCCTGCGCGATAAAAGAAATTATAGACTTAGTAATCACAACTGAGTTACTCCAGAGGTCGGTAGTCTTCTTAACATTAATAGAATTAAAAGCTTTTATGACATCTATATGTGTAACATAATCAAATTGAAAAGTGATGTCACATTGATTTACATTTTTAATCAAGATAGATTCAGCTGCAATAGGTGAGGAATTCAATGACTTTGTAGTGGAGACTGGAATGTCAGTAAAGAATTTTTCAAACGCAGTGGCTACTTCTATGTCCGATGTGATGGTTTTACTATCTATTTTAAGACAGTAATCATTATTCTGACTTCTGACTCTTCCAGTCTCACTATTTATAATATCCCAAGTCATTTTAATTCTATTATCACTGTTTTTAATTTGTGAACTAAGGTAGCAAGCTTTTGCTGTTTTGCAAGTCTGCCTAAATGTTTTAGCATAATTTCTGACATAAGCTTGAAATCTTTCACAACAGTTATAATTTCGTTCATCATACAGCTCATATAATCTTTTTCTACTTTTATGTAGGCCGACAGTAGCCCACTCACTAAAAGTTGCATTCCCCTTAACCATAATCGTTTTGGGAGTGAAAACCGAATCGAAATTATGACAAAATTTATTAAAGAATGTTTTATATAAAATGTTAGGATCACTGTCCTCATTCAACAGCGGAGGGTTACAAATGAGGCGGCTTTTGAAATTCTCAAATCGACTGACAGTTTTAGGGATAACAGTTATACATTTTTTAGTTACTTTTCTAGTTTTAATATCAAAAGAAATAAGTTGACCACAGTGGTCAGAATCCATTTGATTAATTAATCTCTTGTTATCTACAATAATATCTGTGAATATATTATCTAAACATGTGGCTGTAGTGGCAGTTATACGGGTAGGCTCTAAAAATAAATTACACAGATTAAATGATTTGAATAGAGCTAAAATCCTCATACTTGAAGTAGTATTCTCTAATAAATTAACATTAAAGTCACCACATATTATTACATTTTTATTAAGGTTTGTTACCTTGTGCAAGACTTCATACATAACATGTTCAAAAATATGATATTGTGCTGAAGGTGGTCTGTACACAGTCAATACAATAAGCCGCTTCAACTCTACACAGGCTATTTCTATGCTACGTTCAACAGAGAAGTTAACAATATTACGGCGTTCTTTGAATTTAAGATTTTTATTTATTAATATTAGTGAACCACCATGTATAGCCAGTTCCCTGCTGAACGAGCTGCCTACCTGGTGATTGTTGAAATTGAACATGAACTGATCGCTCTTTAGCCAGTGTTCAGTAATACATAAAATATCAATAGCTTCAGCATTCATGAACAATTCCAATTCCAAGTCTTTTCCTGTCATTCCTCTGATATTCTGATGCACCAGGTTAATTTTATTAATATAACTATTGTTCTGTTTTGACATAACAGAATAATTTTCAAGTGGTAGTGCACAAGTATGTGTGCAAGAGGTACTCTCTATTGTCTTAAAATTTAATTTAAATTATTTGGTATGTCAATATTATATGTCAGGTGCTTTAGCCAAATTGTTGGCTAAGTTAAAATTAATGTCATAATTTTGTTGCTCAATAGAAGCAACTTGAGTAGCCAAATTCTTGGCTGAAGTATTAATATAAAAAGATAGCGAAACAGCTATCTGTCTTTTACAACTATTTTTAAGATAATATCTATCTTTTGTCAAATAAAAATATTTACTAACAAGTTTGTTAGTGTCAACAAAATGAAATTTATTATAAAAAGGTCCATTAATTTGGCATGTCAGTTGATGCATAAGGTTATTCAAATTATATCTAATAGAATTTTCTTCCTGTGACAATCCATTACTCAGGGGAAATGAAAACATAACATTTTTTTTTACATTTAAATTGGACAACTCCTTAAAATAATTTAAAAACTTATTTTTGTTTACATTTCCCCTATCACCGACAAAAATAATTATAGTGCTGTCCTGACTAAAATTAGATCTTAAAATATTTTCCATGATATTACTATAGGACAAAGCAGGCGAGCAATTATTGATGATAATATACTAACATTAGATTTATAAAAACCGAGCAAGAGCATGTCAGACCATGCTCAATTTAGGGTTCCGCAGCCTTGAATAAGTGCATCAGCAGAAGAGAGTATGTTCATGGCAGCTACGCCCTTTTGTTGAGGAACGCAGTGTTTTGCCCATAACTCAATGACGGTATATCTGATCAAATACAAAATAATTTTGGTTTAAAGTATTTATTAAGCCTTTGTGATTTTTTTCATATTTTTTGGTCACACAATTCAAAAGAGAGAGAGGAAGGAGAGCTATCAAAGTAAGTAGCGGCTACTACAAGACACCTATTTACTAAATTTCATCAATATTTATTGAGCAGTCTTTGAGTAAAATGCCTGTGACATACGGATGGACAGAATGTGCCATGAAATAGTTGTTTTTGTATAATTCGACACCAACTTCAAAATCTTAATTGGTTTTTGTTATTCTAGGTAGATACCTATTATTTTATGCTTTTTAGTTGCCTTGTTTTTATTTTGAAGTCGGTAATATTTTTATATAAAAAAGTTGTGCCTTTAATATTTGAAGAGTTCCCTCCATTTCTCCAGGATCGTGATCTGATGGCAATGGGACCATTTGGAAGTATACGCCTTCAAACACAAAAAAAAAATCAAATCGGTCCAGCCGTCTTTGCGCGTAATCGGAGAACAAACATACTCCTCCTTTTTGAAGTCGGTTGAAAATTAAGGTGCTATTTTTTATTGATATCATGGGGTCTTAAATCCCGCGGAGATTCAACTAATTAAATCGGCATCCTGTATAAGATTACGATTACGATAACTGGAATTATTATAAGTTTAAGATTACGATAACCGGAATTATTATAAGATTAAGATTACGATAACCGGAATAATTTTCCCATTTAATATAAGAAGTACAGTGATTCTGCAGACGCTACACGCGTACATACCGTCGACCTAACTTAGTTTGAGCCTGTACCGACATTAAATTGACGTACTTATCTATACTTCGGCTGAAATTACATCATAACAACATTTTGGCTTCCCCGTATGCATTAACTGGGATTCTGTTGCCTAAAGTGTGTGGGGAGAGTGAGAGCTAGCAAAATACCTACCTATATATATTTATTATCGGAGAGAATCTTTACATAGTCGTTTGATAATTTTATTTAGGTATTAGGTAAGAAAAGGATTTACTTTTGTACTATACGTTTCAAATGAGTTGATAACTGTCATGATGACATTTTGATTCGCATTACGACTGCAACTTCATTGTACGAGGTAAGGTCAGCAATAAAATTATTCGTAAAAAGGCGTCATTAGTATTACACAAAAGTACCTACCTACAGTATACATAAGCACTGTATTTAACTATTTATTATTACAGGATGTTTCTAACTGAAAGACCACAAAAGTGTAGAATATTCTTATATTTTGCTTATTTACTGCTTTTTATTTCTGTTTGGTGTTTATTGAATAATAAAAAATACTAATAATATTATAATGCAGAAAAATGTTAGGTACATAGTTCAAAGAAAATTAATATTACGTTCGTTCCATTACCATTCACACACGTACTTTACCCGACTTGGGAGTTTTTGTTGCTAGCGGTACAATTTTGACAAGTACAGAGTGAAGTTGTCGCGATCGCGATTATCTTCTTATTTGAAACGCATAGTAAGTAAAGATTCTTGGTAGTAAACTAAGGCCATTCTTTTTTTTGCAAATTTTATCCATTAATTAGCAGTAATTTGGCCAATTTAAGCACATATAGTTTTACTATATTCTACCCATTGAGGTTGACATATTTGGATATGTATCTCATGTTTTTTCTTTTAATATTTTTTTATATTTTGTTTTTGCATCTCACCTCTAATATCGTTTATAATACAATAGTGGCAGCACCTTTGTTTATAAACAAAGAAACATTGTAAACATTGGCAATTTAAAAAGAGTGGCAGTAAGTTTTTATTGTCTCGTTATTTTCTCCGGCTTTACCTATTGTTTGCGAACAGGCATTACATGTTCATGTAGAATCGACTTTACACAGGAGTTTATTTTGCTTCCTAAGTGAATAAAGATTTTTTATTATTATTATTAAAATAAAGTTTGTCTGCTTAGATCTTCTAAACTACTCAACGAATTTTTATATGGTTTTCACTATCATTCAGATAATTTCTTACGGATGGTTTAAACCATGGATATATTATGTGTATAGATGGTGGAAAAATCACCGTGCGAAGCTGAAGTGGGCCACTAGTGGAACATAATATGAGTGAGGCTTCATTCGCACGAGCGTATTTCAAATGCGCGTAAAAATTCTGCTTAGAGTGTACCAACGCAGATGTCACATAAAAGGCCATGCCACAAATGTGATTATAGGCTATAATCTCTTCATCAGTCATCAAGTTAACAACCAAACTATATTAGTAAACTTTTGCGATTTGTACACATTATAAAATTTTATAAGTCTACCCGTGACCACGGCCATTGCAATACGGTCGAAAAGTCGGGCAATTAACAAAGGTATTTAGCCTTAAAATAAAATATTTACGCGATTAAGACCCGTAGCTTATAAAATTCTTTAAATGTCAAAAATAGGCGTAAAACTAGAGAATACTGCGTAAAATGAATGCAGAAGTTTTGAACACCATTGAACGCCGTAAATTGCTGTACCTTGTACTATGTAACTAATTATATAATACAAGGGAAGATTCATGGTCACCTAAGACCATGAAGACAGTTCCTGGTGGAAGAATCTAAGACAGTTCGGGATGAGCATCGGTCTCTTTTTAGGTTGGCGGTAGATAGGCCAAATGTATACGTACTATGGTTATTCCTTGCGTGAGTTTTAATGGTGTAATGGTTGCAGCACCTTACTGGCTTTACTGTTTATATACAAATATATTGTAAAAACTGGCATTTAAAAAAAAGTGGCCTTGAGTTTTTATTGCCAAGTTCTTTTCTCACGGCTTTACTCTTGCGAACTTGGCATTAAATGTAGAATCATTCTATTCCAAATTTTATCTGACGTTCTAGTATTTTTGACTTTGACTATACATGATTTAATCCATTGTTATTTCTATTTATATTTCTGTTTTTTTTAATATAATTATTTTTATTATTTACTAATTGAACTGTCAATTGAATAAAATGCAATGTATGTCCTTACCTACCTATTTTAGTAAAAATAAGTAATTGATGAATGTAATAATAATGTCATGTAAATTATTAAATTAATCATTAAAATTATTTATTGTCATGTAATTTTAGTGTACCTAACTGTAACGTCTGATTTAATTAAAATTAGGTGTAATTTTGATATGTTATTGAATTGCATATTATTTATTATTGAATATTTGTACGCCTCAATGGCTAAACATGATTTGATCATAAAACAATTGTCCATCTTGCATCCTTTTTGCCGTGTATACTCATGTTTTAGCAAATAAAAATATCTTATCTTACTATACTGTGTAGGTACCCTTTTTGCAATTTGTAGGGGAGGGGAGGGTGCAACCTCCAAATGACCCCTTTGACACCCATGGAAGATGAATACAAAGAAAAAGAAGAAGCCGTGAAACTAGAATTTTCCATGCAAAGGATGTTTTTCAACAAACAACAATATAAACGCAACGTGACGAAAATGAAGCACCTGGTGCCTTATTACAGGGCGTCTGAACACTTTGCAAATTTGAATTATTCACGTTTACCTTTATCAGAAATAATTGAATCTTGGACCTTCAGTTTACATTACTGAAATTTAGGCGCTAAGTTTTTGAGAAAATGTTTACAATACCTGCTTTAGGCTTTAGGAGAGGGATTGTAAACCTTTTTGATAGGTATGCTTATTGCTTGGCTTTGAAATTATATTTCGACTGTTTTCGTTTTGGTTTTTAAATGCGACGCAAAAGGAGGGGTGTTTTTAGATTAATGTGTGTATCTGTTCGTATATTGGCCTGTGCCACTGTACCGCCTAAACAGAGGAATGAATTTGGATGCGGTTTCTTAATTAGACAGCTTTTTCATTCGGGTTGGCCTTCAGTTCAGCCGGGTTGATTGTTTAATGTTCAGCAACAATAGGTTTAAGTACAACGTTATTTTTGGTAAATATCTGACAACAAGATTTTTACTTCAAGAAATCATACAAAAAATGAAAATATTGAAAATTTCATAGTTAGCGTAACATTTCGTTTCATAAATTTCGTACTACCACGCATAGTTATTATTATTGAAAATAAGTGATGATAACATTTCCCATCACACTATGAACAGGCTTGGCATTATTTGAATGTTAAATTAATTAATTATTAATGTTTTAATTAATCATAAAATATAAAATACAAGAACTACTCCATTGGAACGTTCGTAAACATTCGTGATTTGTACACATTATAGAATAATATTTTTGTGTGTAAAACTAATCCTTTTTTTTACTCCCGCATTAGAGTCCAAGCCCTGTGCCGCGGGGGACTTTACAAACATACAAGTCACGGACACGTGCGTAGCAGTTGGATATACTCCCACCGCGCCACAGAGGCAGTTTACGCGATAAAGACCCGTAGCAAAAAAAATCTATAATATTGATCTAACTACTTTAAGGCCTGCATTATACTCGTATGTATATTTTTTACATTATATTGCCTTGTAGTACGAGCTTATGAATAGCCACTCACCTCTTCCTTGTGACTCTCTATCGTCAAGGCGACTAAGGGATTTCACACTGGAGAAGGCAGCAGCATCCTTTGCGTAATTTAAAGTATTACTGCGATCCAACATGGCGATTATGGCAATTACCCCCCGGATCTATAATCAATATGTTCTACTCCGGGAGATCTGTGCCCAGCAGTGGGACATCAAATGGGTTGATATGATTAACTATGTCAAATTACAGGGACTAATATTTTTACTTATACCTTAGTTTCATTAAAATTGCTTGAGTAAAATACTTACTAATATTATAAATGTGAAAGTAACTCTGTCTTTCTGTTACGCTTTCACGCTCAAACAGCTAAACCAATTTAGATGAAATTTGGTATGAAGATAGTTTGAGTCCCTGGGAAGGACATAGGACATTTTTATCGCGATAACCGACATCCACGCAGGCGGAACCGCGGGCGAAAGCTAGTTATAGATAAAGCTTGGCTCCATTATGCTAGCCAAGCCATACATCAAAGAGCTCAAGTAAAACGGTCGCATTAATAGGCATCCACGCGGACGGAGCTGCGGCATAAGCTATCTAATTAAAATAATAGATGGCAAACAACAAATCATGTCAAACAGATTATGTAATACAACGGGAGCAATGGAGGACTATTATTATTTCAATATATAAATTTTAAAGGGTGCACAATTTATATGACACAGGTGAAACGAATAAAAATCGGGCATGTAGCGTGCGTGCGGTAGTGTGACTATGAAGAGAGAATTTTGAGGACATGTTCAAATCACCGGTGGTAACAAAAAATGGTTGTCTGTAGGTTTACTGACGATAATTTTACGTGATAACGTCACAAGAAAACGTTGATGATATATCGTCACTCGCGTTGCTTAGCAACCAATCAATAACGTGACCGTTGCTATGTGATACTTTTTCGCCCGTGCACCCGGTCATCGATTTATAAGACGTTGTCACGTCAAAAACGATTCCTAAGGCCACCTTTGTCTCACCAATGGCGAGAAAGGAAACGGCGGTAGCCTAATGGCTAAGGCATTGGTCACGCAATTGTGAGGTCGCGGGTTCGAATCCTACCCATTATACTACCGACGTGAACCCACTCCTAACACAAGCCATTGAGCTTAGCTAAAGGGGTTAACAGGATTGCTAGTAATGTGGGACGTAAATCACACATTGCTAATTCTCTTTAAAAAAAAAAAGTTATTAACTATTTTATCGCTCAAGTAAGGTATGCACATATAGATGGCTCCTACGTAGACTATCGTATGTCTTAAACGCAACTTTTCAGGAGAGCGATTTAATAAGATGAAAAATGTGGGAAATTTCGGTTTTTTAATACTCATATTTAATTTTTCCACCACGCATAAATGAAAATAGTTGCTTTAATTATATAAAATTGAATTGCTAATTAGTAAGGATTTCAGAGATATTATTGTCACAATTTCATACGGCGGAAGCACATAACACATGTGATTATTTACGTCTTAATTTAACTGATAAATATATCTTTTGTTCTATTTACTCCGTTATACTTGGGATAATATTCGTTTTTTTTTCACGTATGTTACACATGCCATGTTTTACTAAGTGAAGCCTATGGTTTTGTCTATTGAATGTCGGTAAAATCGAATAAAACTGGCACATAATTGTATTATTATGAAAATATATATATTACGGGTCTTAATCGCGGTTTTTGACAAATCGCGAAAGTTTATCAACATATAAAATTGTATCAATTTAAACAAAAATATATTTTTAAATATACTTCCAACTACCAATTCAACCTATTTCCAATTTACTTAAAATTGGAAATAGGTTACTAATTATAAGTAAAATGATATTTGTGGCAGCTGGAAAAAAAACGTATTAGACTGAAAAAAAAATTTTGAAAAGATTAACCATACTGACAAGCCTTTTTATAACGAAAAGTTGTAAAATAAAACACTAAATATGTGTTAACTTCTTTATACACTTATCAATGTTTTACTACAACATCTGGAACCCATATCAATTATTATAAACAAGTGAATAACAAACGAATAGCAATTGTGACAGGAGACAGACAGGAGATATTTTGTCGCTCTTCCTTTCACAAAGGGTCCTAGCGAATTAGGGATTTCTCTTACTGCATAGCGCCGACTTTTGGCGCTAGAGAGGAAATTTATGCAAGATCCTTTACTTCAAGAAAACTACAACAAAGTGATCAGTGGCTATGTTGCGAGTGGATAACTGACTGAAGTTGCCAAGTGTGACAACACTGATGAGATTACATGCCGCATCACATAGTAATCTGAGCGGACAAATTGCTGCTGCGTATAGTATTAGATGCGAGCGCGAAAACGCACACAGGTCTATCACTGATTGCCATACTTCACGCCGGTCCTAATTTACAGGCCTTTAATAGTAAAGGCCTGTAAATTAGGACGTTTGATAGCAAACATGTCTATACATGTTTGCTATCAAACGAAAACACTATTATTACTAACCTACCCTATAATAAATTCTGCATAGCATTGCGTAAGTGGTTGTTGCTTGCAATGCTTCTACTCAATTTTCATATAATTTCCCATGCAATTTTTATAATTATAAAGAGCACTTAGATTCAGAAATGTGCATAATGATTAGTTGTATTATATTTACTGTCATCTAAATAATAATTGTTTTTTTCTAATTCATGTATCTAAATAATAATTGTACTAATATACATTTTTTATTTTTTTTAAGTATATATTGCCTAATTAGTAAAGATTTTAATTTAAATTTAATGTTGTAATGTTTGGTGAATTGTGACGAACCAAAACTTTGTAACACCTTCCTGTACCACTATTCGTGCAAATAAAGTTTCTGATTTTGATATTTATTTTATATAATCTCCAATGTTACACTGTATGTTTTTCTAACAAAATAAAATATATATTTTTTTTAAAAGACGACTTCCGCAGTAGTTTACAAGCCCTGTGTCACGGTGGACAAACATATAATTAACGGACACAAAATACATCAAGACTCGGAACAACTATGTGTGGATCACACAAAGTAGTCCCGTGTGGGAATCGAACTCTTGCGTAGCAGTCGGATACACTCCCACCGCGCCAGTGAGGCAGTCAAAAATGAATAAAAATATTATTACTTGTCCTAAATAGTAGGAAGACATGGTCCCAAGAGCTGATTCTTCCATTTCTTGGGTTATAGTAATGGTTTATTTTATGTTCACGGCGCACTTTTATGTCTACATCGGGGTGTTTAAGATTTATGTTTGTTGTGCCCACTGCCCACTGCCCTATGTTGGCCATACCTTCTTACTTTGTGTTAGTTTACAATGTTGGGTTTTCGATCTGGAAATAGTGTTTTTTTACTACGGCTTGCGGGGGACAACTCTAAAACCGGTTGCCGGCCGGCTACTCGGCCGCTCCCTGCACTACCACTTCTTCTCGAACTATATGCCGGACACGAGCGCGTTAATTTATATGATTTTCTATTTATTATTGTAAAAGTACTTTAACGTGAACGGCGCGGTGGTAGTGTGTCCGACTGCTACGCAAGAGGTCGTGGGTTCGATCCCCACACGGGACACCACTTTGTGATCCACAAATTGTTGTTTCGAGTCTGGGTGTACTTTGTGTCCGTGAATTGAATGTTTGTAAAGTCCCCCGCGACACAGGGCCTACTACGGAAATCGTCTTGTCGTCTTTTTTTATAAACAATAAAAAATATCAAAATTCTTTATTCACTTAGGATGCAAAACAACTCTTGTGATACGTCGGGATTCTACATGAACATGTAATGCCAAGTTCGCAAACAATAGGTAAAGCCGGAGAAAAGAACCTGGCAATAAAAACTCGCGGCCACTCTTTTCAAATTGCCAATATTACAATGTTTGAATGTTTATAAACTTGATATGTGGGTAAGGTGCTGCGACTAATATAGGTACTATAGGACTGATGCAAATTGTATTATCAAAAAGTTGAAATATGAGATAAAGCAAAATCAGCCCTAGTGGGTACAATATTGTAGGAGCATCTACTTACAACAAAGGTAAAAACTATATGTGCATAAATATTAATAAAATAACTATATGTGCTTAAATATTAATAAAAAAATATATATATTTAAAATACCAAAGACTTTTAGGATCCAAAGGGAAACCGAAGGTAATTGTGTTCTAGGGTCCCTTCGCCACTGGTTCAGTGTCATGTGTTTAGTGTATGTATGTGTTACGCATAGTACCTATAAAGATTTTTGAGCTTACTAAAATCTACCTTCTTCTTACTAAAACTACAACACCCAATATCTCACAAACTTAGTCGTCTGCTCATCCATTTCCAAGTCTCATCTCCTTACCTTAACTTGTTAATAAACACTGCAGTACACTGCTGCTTCACTGTGCATACTGCAACTGTTGAAATAACGCAGGTGTTGGTAGAACTATTAAGACTAAAACTTATGGTTTGAGCTCTAGTTACCAAGAAATTCTGAACAATTAAGGGGATGTATAAGGGCACACCAGCGCCACTACTTTATAGTAATATAATCTCGTGACTGAGAAGTAATCGGGAATATGCATGTGACGCAAATTTGTACAATAATTATTAAAAAGGCCAAAAATCGGGCTGGAAATTTAAGGTAGTTGAAATGCATGCTATTAGTTCAGATCAAATTATGACGTAATAGTCCATATTATGTGAAAACTGTCACGATTGCCGTGACGTCACAGTCCACGACTTTTACGTGCCAAGTTGGCGTGCTTGAAAAATGCTTTTATCAGTTTGTAATTTTATATGTTTTGTTTTGCTCATTTACTCCACGTTCGTAACTGATCTTTGATAATCAGATACGAACATGGTTTTTTTTTCTTGTTTGATAACCAGTTACGAAAGCGGAATTCATTTGTCGTTCATGGTTCATAACCAGGTACGAAAATGGTATTTTTTTCCTCTGTTCATAACCGGTTATTAATCACACTAAAATTATAAAGGTGAAAGTTTGTGAGTATGTGAGTGTATATGTTTGTTACTTCTTCCCGTCTAAACGGCTGGAGCGATTTTAACAAAATTTGGTATGAAGTTAGCTGACACCCTGGATTAACACAAAGGCTAATAAACCGGGTAACACCGCCGGGCACAGCTGGTTAGGAATATTTTTTTTCCACTTTCGGTTTTGCTAATGTAGTTAAGTAAGTAAGAGTAATTTCGGGTAGTTTTTTGGTGCTGCATTTTTTTTAATGATTTGTCGATGTAAGCTATTGTATGAAAACTTAAAAAAAAACAATAAAAAATAGCAATAATATTTTGACAATAAAAAATAGCCTATGCTACTCCCCGATTTTTTTAAATTGGTCTGTCCTCTTTATAATATTATATAGCGTATATGTAGATTTTGTCTGTATTCAAAGGTGTGTTTTGATAGATAGATAGATAGATTTTGAATTTTCTGTTCTAGTTCTAAGCAAACAACCCCTTAAATAGTGGTTATATTTTATTAATGGCACATACGAAAACTTTAAGTAGGTATAAATATAACGTTACGTAGTTTTAGAAAGTTATCGACATTATAAAGGTGGATTTTCACTACAGCTGACTGCAATATTTTAATAATCCCGTGGTAACTGACCCAAACGTGCTTGGTACAGGGAGCACGTTGAAAATTTCTGAATTACAAGTTATGAATCGGAAGATAAAATATGTAATATGATTAAACAAAGTTGCTTTCCGCTTTTTCATACAGACAGCGCAAAACAATTATTGTTTTTAAACTTTCGCAATTTTTATACATATTAGATATATTTCGGGACTTAATCGCATGAATTATTTAAAGGTACCTTTTATTTACCCGACGTTTCGATCGAATTGCAACGATCGTGGCCACGGGTCGAATCGATCGAACCGTCGCGTCGGGTAAATAAAAGGTTCGTACCTTTAAATAATTCACGCGATTAAGTCCCGAAATATATTTAATATGTATAAAAGTCGCGAAAGTTTAAAAACAATAATTGTTTTGCGCTGTATGTATGCTTATATCTTATATCTACGGATTTTTAATATCTGACCCACGCAACTTCGTATGCGTCATTTTTCCCCGTTTTTCCGACATTTGTCATTGCTGCTCTACTTCTATCGTGATGTTATATAGCCTATAGCCTTTCTCGATAATAATAATAATAAGTTTATTGATCATTAAAAATATTGTACATTGATTGGTTACATAGTTTAAAAGTTTATTATATATTTATTTTTTCTACAATTGTATTGGGTGCAGCTCTGCGCTCCTAACTAGGTTACTGAGTAACCTGTATGAAGGAGTTACAGTTCCGATCCCTCGCGTTTTAGATACATTGGTGATAAAAAATTTGTTTATATTTACCGGTACAATATTATAGTGAAAGTAAAATCTATGACTACATACATAATATATCATAATAATCAAAATTTACAAAGAAAATTACAAAAAGTTGAAAAACAATTTAAAAAAAAAAGGAAGTGTGTATATGTAAGATATGTAAGAGTGTGTGTGTATGTGGTGTGTGTGTGTGTGTGTGTGTGTGTGTGTGTGTGTGTGTGTGTGTGTGTGTGTGTGTGTGTGTGTGTGTGTGTGTGTGTGTGTGTGTGTGTGTGTGTGTGTGTGTGTGTGTGTGTGTGTGTGTGTGTGTGTGATTTACCGTGAGGTAAATAATGTGTGTGTATATTTTTATGATGTTACCATTTTTTCTGTTTCGTCGTACGTATGTTTTAGAAGAAACGAGTGAACTATTTTCTTAGAACTGTAATACATTGAGCCATAAACCGGACAATGTTTATTTATTTTGTTGTATAACGAAGGTCCTTGGAAATAGAAAAATCTTTTAATGAAAGATGAACGTGCAGGTGGAAGAGAGCAGATTTTATCTTTTCTACGTTTTTCAATTATTTTATATGGCGTTTGTTGGTGCTGTAGAAGAACTGTTTGTAAGATGAAGTGTTGTCTTATATTTATAATATTCCAATTATTATACAGTTCATTCGTAGGGAAAGTTATCGAACGAAAAGTAGCCACTTTTAGTACTGCTCTGTGGGCTATCTCTAATGTTTTTATTGTGGTTTTAGGAGCCCCTCCCCAGCATGAAATGCAATATGTGACTATGGACTGACACAGGGCAAAATAAACACTTCGTATGAAGGTGTAATTTGCGATATTTCGAAGTGTTTTAAACACAAATATAAGTTTTCGGACTCTCCCAGTCAAGGCGTTTATATGGTGTTTAAAGTTAAGGGTCTTATCCAAGATAACACCTAGATATTTTATATGGTCTACAGGGGCTAAAGATGGACACCCGCAAGAGGTTTGGGATTCATTTTGGCAGGAATGAGCTATTAAGGTTATTGGGGTACGTGGTTGAGATAATGTACTGATTGAGTACGTGAGGAAGTTGGTTTTGGTAGTGTTTAGTGTCAGAGTATGAGCATGTAGCCAGCTTAGAACTGTGTTCAATGCAAATTGAGCCCTATTTTCTAGATGCGACCAAGATTGAGCTATGACAGTTATCGCAGTGTCATCGGCGAAAGATTATCTTGCTGTATGGTATATTGAGGTCGCATAGCTGATTGATGAAGATAAGGAAGAGCGTCGGTCCAAGTATGCTTCCCTGGGGCACGCCGTAGTAAATAGGGAGTTCATCACTGTAATTATTGTCTATCCTAACAAACTGCGATCGGTTTGTTAGGTAGCTCCTGAAAAAATCTAGTTGAGGACCTCTGACGCCCACCCTTTCAAGCTTAGAAAGAAGAGTAGGGACTGGGACCGTATCGAACGCTTTTGTTAGGTCTAAAAATATAGTCATGACTTTATTATTACTATTAATATTTTGTACTACGTGATTAGTTAGTTCATGGATTGCGTCGCATGTGGATAAGTTTCTGCGAAAACCAAATTGCTGTGTTGATATTAGTTTAAAGTGCTCTAAGTAATTAACTAATCTCTTATTTACTAACCGTTCAAGCACCTTGGATAATGCGCTGAGAACAGCAATAGGCCGATAATTATTAGGTAAAGTCCCGGCCCCACCCTTGTGAATTGGGTGAATTATTGCCTTTTTAAAAGAAGCGGGAAAGACAGCAGTGTCGAAGCTAAGATTAAATATATGGCATAGAATGGGTGCCAGAAGGGTACAATATTTCTTTAAGATAAAGGGCGAGATACCATCCCAGCCAGTAGCGGCATTTGAGCGTAGAGAGTATATCGTTGAAGTGATTTCATCATTATTGGTATTTTCTAAGACGAAAGATGAGATAGGTGTGATGTTATGTGTTTGTGTATTTGGGGTTCGCTGTGATGATTCGGGGGTGGTCGCGATTTTGTCGGCTAGATTTTGGCCGACATTAACAAAGAAAGAGTTTACTTTGTTGCAGGATTGCGTCGGTGAGGATGAAATGGATAATAACTGTGTGCTAGCTGTGCTATTGTTCGATTTTTTGGTATATGTCACTCGTTTTATTGTTTCCCAAATTAATTTTGGATTTTTACCCGCCCTATCCAGTTCTTGAGTGTCATAGATGCGTTTAGCTTTTTTAAGAATCTTTGTACAGAAGTTCCTGTATCGCTTGTAGGTTAGTAATAATATGTCATTTTGGGGGTATTGTTTAGTCTTTTTATGTAACGCGTCCCTATTTCTGATACAGCGTAACATACCAGCGGTGATCCAGGGTTTGAGTATTTTCCTTCTCGCTGGTACTTTTTTGACCATGGTGTGTTTTGTGATTGCTGTACTAAGCAGTTCTACGAGTTTATCTGTAGCGGCATCAGCATTGGAGATAGAAAGAATGGAGTTCAGATCAAGTTGAGACATTGTTTTATCAAGTTCCTCGTAATGTATTTTGGTGACAGTAGTATTTTTATTAATTTGTGTGCGCTCATTATACAAACATAGTAATGACGGATAGTGGTCTGTGACTGCGGAGTCATAGACGAATGTGTGTGTGGGTGAGGTGGTTCTTAACATTAGGTGGTCTAAGCATCTATTGCCTCTGGTAGGAATGGAGTGTGCCGCGAGTAAGCCATGAAAAGCCAGGCAATTCAAGTATTCATGAGAACGTATATCTAATGTAGATGGTTTTATATCTATGTTTATATCGCCAGTTAAAATTACCGTTTTAAATGTTTGGAGAGATGAAAGAATAATATTGAGGGCTGAAAGAAAGTTCTGTATATTATCGATAGATGGCGAGCGATA
Organism: Herminia tarsipennalis; assembly: GCA_945859575.2. Classification (NCBI taxonomy): domain Eukaryota; kingdom Metazoa; phylum Arthropoda; class Insecta; order Lepidoptera; family Erebidae; genus Herminia; species Herminia tarsipennalis. The sequence continues at coordinate 3,800,975 of OX243849.2, read as the reverse complement.
GATACAAAGTATAGCCAGTTCTGATTTTATTTTAATAATAAGTCCAGATGCTGATTGATTTAGGTCAAGTTCCTCACACGTGGCTGATAGTTCTGATTTTGAATATACCACCACACCATCGTTTTGGTTGAGATATTTTTTGGTTTGAAATGTTGTATAATTTTGTAACTGTGGAATATTGTCATTACTAGAGCAAGGTAACCAGCACTCTGTTAAAATTATTAAATCACAATCAAATGAAATACGCTGCATAAGGATTTGCAGATTTAAAAAGTTGCAATTTATTGACCGAATATTCTGTGAAAGTAGTTTTAAGTATTTGTTAGGATTTTTTATAATAGTTAGTGTCTCTTCTGGGGTGCAAGTATGGGTGACTGATAGGGACAGTTGGTCAATATTATCTAAAAGATTTTTAACGGTATTTGTCATTTTTTTGTGATAATAATCTACAAAGACTGGGACATGTTGGTCGGTAGTATGAGGATCTACAATTTATGATCAGGTTTTTAATTAAAACTGGGAAAATCGCTAACTGTTTATAGATAATGAGATAAGTATACATTGTTAGATTGCAAATATGCATACTGGGTGTATGGACGTATAATAATAACAGCAAAAACGAACATTGATTTTGGATGTGCATGTGGTTTGGTAAGTAATAGTTAGGTGGTAAGTGTAGTATTATATATGTCGGTAGAGTGTATTGTGATTGTGTCATGTAGTTTGATTTGTAGGTAAAAGATTGTTGTGTTTTGTAGCAGTAGTAATAGTGTGTATTAGATGTTTTTAAGTTTACTATAACTATTTCAATAAAGTAGTAGTAGTAGTAGTAGCTATCAGACATTAAGTTAAAAATAAGGTAACAAAATATAAAAATAAAGAAAAAATACATGCGTAGTCATGCAGTGCTAGGTGACGGCAGTTGTTTTAACTGTTGTTCGTTCTTCACTAAGATGGATTGGCTATCTGTGTCCCTTTTTAGGAACACTCTTCCATTCGATGTCCAACAGTAGTTGTATTGGTTGGACTTCGCGTAGTTTCTAGCAACATAGAACAATCTTCTGGTGTAGGTTGTGAGTTGTTCGGCGACATATATGTGTGTTTGTGTTTCTCGATAAATGAGCTATCCAACAGTAAAATAATTTTCCAATTCGGATCAGTGCTTCCTGAGTTAATCGCGTTCAAACAAACAAGAGTTTGTTTTTTTGTTGAGCTTTTTACGTCACATTACACGTCACAACTTTCTGTGCTGCAATATGGCAACGCATATTTTGACGGTGATAAGAAGCAACGGTTTTATAATTGTGCCTGTTCGTCTACTGGTAGTGACCCTGATTGCTAAGCCAGAGGTCGTAGGTTCGATTCCCAACCATGCTAAATGTTTGTATGATGAGCAAGATTGTTTATTCTGTGTTTGTTTGCATTTAGAGATATCTACCTGTTTGTCAATTGTCTGGTTGCTATAGTAGATGCTTTGCCATGTTTGGGATCAGATGGCAGTGTGTGAGTTGTCCCAAGATATTATTATTATTCTTTTACACACATAGTCGCTTTGCCCATAGTCAGAACTTTTATTTGCATCATCATAATATTAGCGGCACGCTCCGGCTCCACACAGACTTTTCTCCACCATATATAAGTACACAGAATATGCATGTATTATATATACAGGGTGTAACAGATATGTGCCCATGATACTGAGTGCACATACCAAATTTTATCAAAATCGGAGTACCCTAAAAAACATTTATTATTTTTTCATTTCTTTATTTTTTTTTATTTTTATTTTATTTATTAGGTTCACCAACAATTATTTACACTAACAATACATTAAAAACAAAGGTAAAATACGACAAAGAGTGTAACAATCACTTATAGGTAAACACCACATGCACTAATTAAAGGAGAAACAATTATAGACTAACCCTACCATACACACATACCAACATTGTAAAAACTATAGTTATAAAATTAAAGAGAAAAAAAAATACATAGTAGAACATAAAACAATAAAGAAAAATACTGCAAGGCTAACATATCTCTAGCAAACAATTCAAAATTCTAGATTTAAGTGAGTGAATCGAAGTGGAGGTCTATTTGATCACTGCAATGATTTAAAACCTTACTGAGTCTTGCAAATGGCGAATTGCATCCTAAAACAGTCCGCCTGAATGGGGGACAGAGTGGTGTAATTGAGTTGCGAGGGAGTCTTGAGGGAACACGTAAATTAAAATAAGGTAACAATATGGGGCAGTCAACATATTGTTTAAAAATTTTACAAGCAAATAAAGCATCATTAAAGCATCTCCTCTTATCAAGAGTGACTAAGGCGAAGTGCTTCAATCGGGCATTATATGACTGGATTTTTTTTGATACTCCATTAGAAAATGCAAGATGCCACAGGAAGCGTTTTTGAACGCGTTCTATACGCAGACTATGTAAGGCATAATGAGGCCGCCATACCACACTACAATATTCCAAATTACTTCTAACGAAACTATTATAGAGGATAATTTTAGATTTGTTATGATTAAAGGCTTTACAATTTCTAATTAGAAAGCCCAACATCCTTGAGGATTTTTTATTATTTTGTCCAAGTGCGGGATAAAAGTTAGCTTTCTGTCAAACAAAACTCCAAGTTGCTGATTGCGATTAAATTAATGTTATAAATAGATTTAATTAAGTTATGCTTCCTAGAATATTTAACGTGATAACATTTTTTTGGATATAAAAACTTTTCATTATTACTACACCATTCAATAAGCCTATCGAGGTCTGATTGTAAGTAACAAACATCTTCTTCAGACGTAACTATTCTTAGGAATTTGAGGTCATCTGCAAACATAAAAATCTTGGAGTGGTGAAAACAAGCAGGTAAATCATTAATAAAGTAGTTCATTAAAACTGGGCCCAATATTGACCCCTGCGGTACTCCAGAAGAGATTTTATGTATTGTGGATTGAAATCCGTTAATTACAACGTAAAAAGATCTATCTTTTAAATATGAGCTTATCCAATCAAGCAAGCTCCCTGTGATACCATACGCAACCAACTTGCGTACTAGAATTTTATGTGGGACTTTGTCAAAGGCTTTGGAAAAGTCAGTATAGATTACATCGGCTTGGTGACCAGAATCAATAGCCGTTATCAGTGTCTCAGTGAATGGTACTAGATTCGTGCTTGTGGAACGTGCTGACACAAATCCGTGTTGGTGATCACTTAGATATAGTTTCAAGTGATCTTGAAAATATGGACAGATTATTGATTCGAAAAGTTTGGCAAATGTTGAAAGAACTGATATCGGTCTATAATTGTGAATGAAATCATCATTGTCTGATTTGTGAATAGGGACTACTTTGGCCATTTTCCATTTGTATGGAAAAATGCCCGATGACAAGGACTTGTTAAAGATCAATAACAGGGGATGGACCAACTCGGCTGCGCATGCTGTTATAAAGATTGGTGGTATTCCATCTGGACCTGTTCCTTTTTTAGTATCCAGAGCTTTTAACCTTATAAATAAGGATTCGGCGTTTATGATAGGCCTGATCAAAGATTGGCTGTAATTATTTAATAACATCAAAAACTCAGAGTCAATAAGGTCATGTCTTAGATTTACATTAACGCTGTAAACGGAAGAGAAATACGTCGCAAATAACTCACAAATCTCTGTACCTTCAGATGCAGTTGTTGATCCGTCCGTCATTGTCATCGGATAGTTACTTGTACCGCCTCGTTTTGCCTTTATGTATGCCCAAAATACCTTGGGATCTGTTTTCAGCTCATTTTCCACCTTACTATTATAATCCTTATAACAGACTGTTGCTAAATTATCACATTGTTTACTAATTATTTTTAATTCGATTTTATCCAAGGGATTCTTATACTTATGGTAGCGTGTCCTTATTTTATTTTTGGCATTTAGTAATTTTATTAGGTTTTTGATAAACCAAGGGGGAAATTTACGACTTTTAGGCACTCGATACGGTACAAATTTTTCTATAACAGTATTAAGAATTGCATAAAAACACTCAACCATCTCATTCACTCCATCCAGCCCCCCGAACAAGTCAAACCAATTAATTTTCCATAAGAATTTTTTAATAGGTGTATAATTTGCTGTATAAAAGTTAGGCTTGATGTTTACATTGTTATATGGTAGCCTTGCTTGTTTATTAAAATAGATTCTTATTTCTAGTGGAGGGTGATGTTGGTCAATATTACAAAGGGGGTTATAGCTTTCTAATACATCACACAAATAATATGTCGAAAGGACGAGATCTAGAGTATGACCTGCAGCATTTGTTACACAGTTGAATTGTTTTAGCTTGTTAATATGTACAAAGTCAATAAAAATTTCGCTAACTCTAGGTCTGTATTCCACACTGTATTCTGATTCATCAACCAATTTCCAATCGATATTGCTCAAGTTGAAGTCGCCCACCATATAAACATTCGAGTCTTTAATTTGTTCAAAAACACTGTTACAATTATTCACAAAGTATTCAAGAGAAGAGTTGCGTATAGGTGGTGGTAAGTAAACCGCACAGAGAACCATTCTACGGAGGCTGCGCGGTAGTGGTAATTCCAGGGTAACCCACAGATCTTCACAGTTACTTTCCCATGCTTCGACACGTTTAGATTTAAAAAATTCTTGACAGCTATTAATACTCCACCGCCACCACTTAATACTCCACATACTATTTATGAATGAAAAAGTTAATAATTAAAAAAAGTATGACTTAAAACGTTCTATGCCATAATAATCCAATAAAATGTTGTACCAGGGGAAGTATAATTCTTATGCCATACGCCTTTCACTCCTGAATTTTGACAAAAAGAATATGCTTTATCTATGTAATAATAATGCAACCAGCTATTGTACCATGGTAGGTGCAATACTAATAATATACCCTATCCGCTGCTGAAATTTGACCACACCTTTCTGTTACACCCTGTATAAACCATTCGTAACAAATGATCTGAATGATAGTGAAAACTGAATCAAAATCCGTTACGTAGTTTAGAAGATTTAATAAGCGTACAGACAGAAAAAGCGATTTTTGTTTTATAATATGTGTGGATCGTGGATTCCGTTTCCGCAGCATCCCGCATTCATCGTCATATATTATACAAACATTTAAACTTTCGCGTTGCATGATTATAAATATTTATTATACGGGAATTAACGCGCATTGTTTACCTTAAAATTGCTTAACGTTTCGACCAGGTTGCACCGGCCGTGGTCACAAGCGGACTGTCGCAGCGATGTAAAGACTCCGTCAGGCCGATGAATCTTCTTCCACCCTCACTTTTTTACTTCTCGAAAAGTTAGGGTCACTGCACACTACACTGATTTTGTCCATGTTAACCGACTGCGAAACAATACGAGGTTGTGTTTTACGAATCACTGGATTCCACGTCACGGATAGTTTGATGCCCTCTTCCCGATTGAAAGTTTTATATTTTTTAATTTCAATCGCTTTACGCACCATTCGTGAATAAAAATGGCGATCTGTGGAGAGGGTTTGTGGACGGTGAAACTCAATCCAGTGATTGCTGTTCGATTGCAGTATGTGTTCTGCAATTGCCGATTTGTTCGATTGCCGGTTTTTCACTGCTGCGATGTGTTCTTTTAGCCTTTCCGCTATAGTTCGCTTTGTTCATTCATTCCTGGATATCAACATCGCTGCGACAGTCCGCTTGTGACTACGGCCGGTGCAACCTGGTCGAAACCTCAAGCAATTTTAAGGTAAACAATGCGCGTTAATTCCTGTATAATAAATAGTTATATATATTATACATTTATACCTTCCTCTTGAATCACTCTATCTATTACACACACAGTGTGAGTGACTTTATTTTATACTTGCGGACGCCTCGCGGTTTCACCCGCATAGTTCCCGTTACCGTGGGAATACAGGGATAAAAAATAGCCTATGTCACCCGGAGTTAGTGTAGCTTCACAACGATGAAAGAATTTTTCAAATCCATCCAGTAGTTTCTAAGCCTATTCAATACAAACAAGCAATCAAACAAACAATCAAATCTTTCCTCTCTATAATATTAGTATAGAAGTATAGATATAGACTAGCTGTCCCTCGCAACTTCGTATGCGTCAATTTCCCCAATTTTGCAACATTCATTTTTCATTGCTGCTCTGCTCCTATTAGTCGTAGCGTGATGTTATATAGCCTATAGCCTAAAAGAAAAGAATATTTCAATTCCGATCAGTAGTTCCTGAGATTACCGAGTTCAAACAAACAAACAAACTCTTCAGCTTTATAATATTAGTTTAAATTATGTAAAGATAAATATAAAAATGTTGGAAATGATATAGTTACCAATACGTTTTAAAGTTGTTAGTAGTTAAGCTGGGCATCGAACTCCGTTCAGCAAAGTGCCATGCAGCCAGCGCCACCTGGGCTTCGTATCTAATAATATAATGGTATTAGGACTGAGGTACACGATACAGTCGATACATATTGTTTTCAGTATTATTATAAAAATATATAAGCATGTTTATCAGTTGTCTGGCTCTGTCTTGTTTGGGTTCAGATGGTGTTGTGTTAGTTAACAATAATATCTCGGGACAACTCACACAACGACATCTGATCCCAAACTAGGCACAGCCTGTAAACATTTAAATTTCCAAATACATACTTAATATAGAGAAATTACACTCAGACACAAAATAAACCACCGTGTTCGTTTGTGGTCATCGCACATAGTTGTACAAAGGCGAGCTTAACTCAAAATTGAGTTTTCTACCAGCAAACCTTATAATAAAAAAATATTACCGATTTCAAAATAAAATACCAGGAAATTAAAAAGGAAATAATAATATAAGGTAGAACAACAAAAAATAAATAAAGGTTTTGAAGTTGGTGCCATGAAATAGTAGTTTTTATGTTTTACATATTTGGCACCAACTTGAAAAAGTTTTTTTTTTGTTGTTATACCTACATTTTTTTTTCTTTTTTACGTTGTATTTTATTTTGAAGTGGGTAATATTTTTTAGTTAGTTTTGAGTTTTTATTTCTCCCTTTTTTGTGAGCTGGTTTGTAATTCATGTAAGTTACAATGGCCTAATGTCAACTACTCAAATCCTTTTACAAAATATTGCTTTTACCGATGCAGGATCGTTAATTGTTGAGGAGTTCGTAGGATAATTCACCATTAGCTCTATTACGTGTTGTAATAGTAATATGATGAGCATGAAGTGCCACGCAATGCTATATTAAAGTAATTGAATCCCATACCAACCCATATGATGGCCCACTGCTGGGCACGGGTCTCCCCATTAGAACCTACTAGTATGTAGATCCTGGGGGTAATTGCCATAATCGCCACGCTTGGCGAGCGGGTTGGCGATCGCAGTAAGGCTTTAAGTACGCATAGGACGCTGCTGCCCGTCCTCCGGTGTGAAATCCCTTAGTCGCCTTGACGACACCTACGGGAAGAGATGGGGTGGTACTATTCTCAAGCCGGTACCACACGGCATATTGGGTATTGAATCGCAAACTGTAAAATATTGAACAGTTCCGCTGGTCATCTGTGGTCTTCATCATCAATTCCACTTCACCAATTGGTACTTTTTGAGTGTAAATGCACCAATCACTATGAAATACAGGGTGTTTGGAGGGTGAGTAGCCATAGGAAAATGGTTGATAGGTAACGCTGTTGGTTACTTGTTGCGCCTAATTAAATAACATTTTGCCCTACGTTAGGCGAGTTATAATTTTTTTTCTATTTTTTCAAGAAAATCCCCATTTTTTTTATAAATGGCTTAATTTTTTTTTAATTAATGATCAAGGTGTCAATTAAATGATTTATTTTTATTGTTTAGTGATGTCTTATTCAGATTTAATCATAATTTCATACAAACAATGAAACAAAAACATAACATACCCTCTCAAACATCCATAACCCAAAAAGAAAAAGTGTTATGTCCACTTTACAAGGTAAATTAAAAAAAAAATTATAAAGTGTGAGATTTTAAAATGCTTTTAAAAACTACCCTAGTTAATACTCTTTGTAACGGTATGTAACATGTACCATAAATACTCGAATAACCTACCAAAAAACCGGTTTGTCTGAAAGAATGCCTTAAAAGGGTGACGACCAAACTAGTCAATTGAGCAGGTAAAATCCTTTTGTCTCATTCTAACAAAGCTAAAATAGCGTGCTATCTCTTTCATCGGTTAACAATACACCCATCGGCCCCCCCGCGCTCTGTGTCCCTGTCGTGCATGTGTCGAGACCAGTCGAGACTTGTCGTTCTCTGCTACCTCACGTGTTTTTAACTCCGCTCCGCGCATTGTTTGCGTTTTCTTCTGTTAAGTTTTGTTATTTTGTTATTGCTGCTGTTTTTAATGGCTGCTTTTACTAACGAAGAATACGCCGATATGCTGATGGCATACGGGAAAGCTGATGGAAATGGACGAGAAGCAAAAAGAATTTACGAAGAGCGTTTTCCCAATAGACGTCAACCTAATCGTCATACTTTTGAGACGACCTTTAGACGCTTAAGGGAAACTGGCAATTTAAATCGCCGTGAACCTGGAGTTGCCAGACAACGTAATGTTGCTGATGAAGAACGTATTCTGGATGCTTTTGAAGAAGACCCCACAACAAGTATCCGCACTGTAGCTGCAACGCTAAATCTCAGCGCATGGAAAGTGTGGTCTGTTCTTCGTGCGAATGGAAAGTATCCTTTTCATTTCACCGCCGTGCAAGGTCTCGAAGAAAATGACTACCAAAGACGGGTTCAGTTTGTCGCCTCTTGCTACACATGGATCTTGATAACCACGACTTCTTAAAAAGTATCCTGTGGACGGATGAATCAAAATTTACAAGGGAAGGCATTACAAATTTTCATAATTTGCATCATTGGGCCCCAAAGGATCAAAACCCAAAAAAGAAAAGAGCGGTGGCCTTTCAAAGGAAGTTTGCGGTAAACGTTTGGGCAGGGCTAATTGGTAATACACTAATTGGCCCACATTATCTACCAGACAATTTGAATGGCGTTATTTATCTAGATTTTTTGATAAATGATTTGCCCGAGCTCATGGATGGAGTTCCAAATGTCGAGAATCAAGAGCCAATTGTTTATCAACAAGATGGCTGCCCGGCGCACTGGACATTAGCAGTCCGGGAATACTTAGACGATACATTTCCCAACGCTTGGATTGGCAGAAATGGCCCTATCCCATGGCCTGCAAGATCGCCGGACTTGACACCTCTGGATTTTTATGTCTGGGGCCGTGCTAAAGATCTTGTGTATACGGAAACCATTGACACAAGAGAACAGTTAATAGAAAAAATAAATAATGCATTTCTGATAATGAAGCAAGAAATTAGGCTAAGCCATACCACAACGGAAATAAGAAAGAGATGTTACGCATGTATTAGAAATAATGGACAACAATTTGAACAAGATTTACAATAAATTATTTAAAAATTGAATTGCTTTTTTTTTATCAGCCCGTCATAAAGTAGAAAAATTGCAATACATTTAATGTAAATTAATTTATCTACATTAATTTAATGTAGATAAATTAATGTAATTTATTCATTAACTTATCTAACACATAGCCATAGCTAAACCTATTGCACTTTTTCGTTATGTTATCTGTAACAAAAGGATTTTACCTGCTCAATTGACTAGTTTGGTCGTCACCCTTTTAAGGCATTCTTTCAGACAAACCGGTTTTTTGTTGAGTTATCCGAGTATTTATGGTACATGTTACATACCGTTACAAAGAGTATTAACTAGGGTAGTTTTTAAAAGCATTTTAAAATCCCACACTTTATAATTTTTTTTTTAATTTACCTTGTAAAGTGGACATCACATTTTTTCTTCTTGGGTTATGGATGTTTGAGAGGGTATGTTATGTTTTTGTTTCATTGTTTGTATGAAATTATGATTAAATCTGAATAAGACATCACTAAACAATAAAAATAAATCATTTAATTGACACCTTGATCATTAATTTTAAAAAAATTAAGCCATTTATAAAAAAAATGGGGATTTTCTTGAAAAAATAGAAAAAAAATTATAACTCGCCTAACGTAGGGCAAAATGTTATTTAATTAGGCGCAACAAGTAACCAACAGCGTTACCTATCAACCATTTTCCTATGGCTACTCACCCTCCAAACACCCTGTATATCTAAATCACTATAAGCATTTAATATTTGAAGAGTTCCCTTGATTGCTCTCTGCCATCAGTCGACCCGTGACCACGATCGCTGCAATTCGATCGAAACGTCGTTCGTACCTTTAAGTAATTCCCGCGATTAAGTCCCGAAATATACCTAATTTCATTAGTTTAGCCATGTCGCAGCGTACTTCATAGAAGGTAATTTTTTAACTTGAATTAAAACATTACAATTTTTTTTTAAATTTCCTAAAGATCTCTAATATTTTTTAATAAAATATAGCCTATGTTACTTCCTGACCGTGGAACTCAAAATTAAAAATTCTTTATTCACTTAGGATGCAAAACTCTTGTGATACGTCGGGATTTTACATGTACATGTAATGCCTAGATCTCTGTTGCTTAGATCTCAGGCTGCAGAACTGTAGACCGCTGCTGACCAAGTATCAAAATGTTGATAAATAAATAAATAAAATAAATGTTGAGTATTTATCCGTGGCTTCAATAGATAATAAATGTGCATTTTTAAATGATATACTTATTTTTTTGTAAAAATCGGTACCTATCTACTATCTATCAGTTAAGAGCAATAATTGACTGTAATAATTGGTTTTGCTAAGAATTATATACCTTATAAATTATAAATAAACAAGTAAACAATAAGCATCTCATTTTAAGAGGCAATTAAAAATTACGCCTAATAAATAAATTCGCGCGCTCATTTCCAATCTCATTCAATAATTGAGTGAATGATAAACGATGAAATCGCTCATTTAGGTGTTGAATTTTTAATTTCGGATGTTCTCAATTTCTTGAAAGGGAAAAGGGATTCAATTAATAATGGGTAAGTAAGTAGGACAGATACTACAGAATATCAAGAGTACAGAAGGCAACCAACAATGATAGACAGAGATTGTAGGTAAGGATCCCGAGAACAAATTTTAAAATGATACATATCAAGCTGGAATTGTCATGGTAGCTTCGTTTAGACTAGATGACCAACTGTATATGACGACATTATATAGTGGTACGTTAGTAAAAAAAACAGGTGTTAAATATGATAAACTTAACGTTGCCGTTGGATAACTATTTTCCACATACATCATATATAAGCCGCAGTTAGTTTACCAACTGCAAATATAATTGTAATAAAAAAATGACTTTTATTATGCAACGATTATGACTTTTATTTGTGCTAAGTGCCAATTAGTTTGTTGTAGAAGCCATATCGGTTGCATCACAAACATCCTATTTTTTTTTTCTAACGTGCCACTATACAATTATAAAGTGGTCGTATACATAAAGGTAGGCGAAACGTCTTGTCAAAATGAAGCTACCATGACAATTTCAGCTTGATATATATCATTTTAATATTTGATCTAGAGATCCCCACCTATTGAACTGCGCCTCTAAATACAGGCTTCAAAGCGTGAGAGATAACACTCGTGTGGCCAGTAGTTGTCATTGATATAAATTGTCGCCTACCTTCAGAAAAGAGACAGATATTGGCGAGACTGGTCAAGTGTGTGGTCAACGGATTCTGCGTCCGTGTGTGTGTGCGTCAAGAGCATTTTCTATGTAGGTTCTTCTCCGTCTTTTACCGTGGGTGTTCTCAAGGCTATTAAGGGGTTTCACACCGGAAGACGGGCAGCAGTTTCCTCTGCGTACTATAAAGCCTTCCTGCGATCGCCAACCCAACCTAAGTATATTATGTAGGTTTGCAGCAGTGGGACATAATATGGGTTGTATGATGTCTTCTGTACTTTCGGTATTCTGTGTATACTGGGTGTCGATGGGAGGGTTAAGGGAGGAAGGTAATTAAAGTACAGAGCTGCAACAGGTAATTAATGGATTAAATTGAACTTCAAATATTTACGTTGAAATTGTAGTAATTCACCGAGGTGCATTGGTGAACTAGCTCGGTGAAAAATTTCTTTATTGTTTTACTGTGTGTTTTTTACTGTTGTACTATTTAATTTAAGTAAAGAAATCTATTGCATCCTACTTAGGTACTTCAAGTTCTTTTTTGTAGAGTAAATGGGTTTGAGCTAAATCCTATTGTCGTTCAGGTTTTAAATTGATAAAGATTATTTTGTCATCATCTATCACTGTTTCAGGGTTATGTAGATAAAATGGCAAAAACAGTTTCGTCATATCCATCTGTCTGTCTGTCCGTCCTGAATGAATATTGATGAAATTTGATGAAAAGGTGTCTTGTAGTAGCCGCTACTTAGTTTGATAGCTAAATCGTAAAAATAAGTATTTTTAGGGGGGGGGGGGCTCACTCCATACATGTGACAGGAGCTATTTTTTTTTCAGCAAATGTTAACGTGTGGCACATCGTTCGACAGGGCTTTCAAAAACACTAAGGTTTCTAAAAAACTTTTTTGATTGAGTCAATTTTTTTGGAAATAATCGCTCCGAAAGTTGCTTAATATGTGTGTGTTTAATATGTGTCCTTTAAGTTTTGAACTAAAATCACAAAAGTAGGGCTTAATAAATACTTTAAACTAAAATTATTTTGGACATGATCGAATACCATCATTGAATTATTGCCGAAAAACTGCGTTTCTCAACAAATTATTTAACGTCGTCATAATTGCATGGTGTTAAATCATTTACTTTTAGCTGTTCATTTTCTTGAATATAAATACTAGAATACCTATGTGAAATTGTGAACGATTTTTTGACGACATTTTAAAGGCCTTTTACCTTATGACTGTAAAGTAATGTATTGTTATCAATAGATTTAACATTAAAAAACACAATTGTTAAGCATTTGCAAATTTTCATGCTATAATATCTAAACTAAACTTTTTATAAAGCAGTTTTTAATAAAAAATATTAGTCCTGTTCGTCTAACTCAGCACTTACAAAGGTAAACTAGAAATAGCCTCTCCGAAGCTAAACAGAGCTTGGTCACATTAAAGCTAACTATTATAAATGAATCCCCGCGCTGAATCCCTCTGATCCCTTATTTAAGAGTTCAACTTACTGTACTTTTTACTATACAAGGTGTAACAGAAAGGTGGGGTCAGTATCAAGAGTTGTTATGTGCCTGTAGTGACTATTATACACACCACTGCACTGCGATTCAAGTTGAATTCCATAAACGGGTATCAAAACCGAATTCAATAACAGCAAGCAGCTGAACTCGGCCACGCTTCGCTGTGGTTTTAAAGATAGGAACACTTGCCTGCCTTCCAAGAACATTCTGCTAAAGTTTCATCACAATTTGATCAATGGTTTCGGAATGCAAAGAGGACACAGACTAAAAGGTAAGGTTTGTAGTCCCCGCCGTTTAGACTCTGTCAATCAGTTAGTATAAGTTGTTAAATATCTTCTAAAATATAAAAATCTCGTGCCACGGTGTTTGCTGTCGAACACCTCCGAAACGACTCGACCGATTTTAATATATTTTTGTATATTTCGTAGGTATGAAAATAGATTGTAAAGATTTTTTTAATAAATTTTTTTTTATCGCGATATTATTATTTTTGTATGAACTGCAGAAAGGGGGAAAATTTACACCAGTTGCGTCGGTTAGTTAGTAATATACTTAGATGTAGGAAACTTACTTATTCACAATTTTTTCTTGGTTTAGTTTTAAAATAATACGTATGTATTTTTTGCATCAATTGCCGAAATAAATATGTAATTCTGTCTTCACATTTGCTCTCGTTTTTTCAACCGACTTAACACAGGAGAAGGTTCTCAATTGGAATTCTGTATGTCTTTTTTTGTATGTTTCTTTACCGATTACGCAAAGACGGCTGGATCGATATAAAAAAATTGTTTGATGTTTGAAAGGGTTATACTTCCAAAGGAATCCTGGAGAAATCGAGGGCACTCTTCAAATATTAAAGGCACATCTACAGTGATTTAGGTACATTTCGTAGTAATTTGTGCATTTACTCTCAAAAAGCAGCTATTGGTAAAGTAGAACTAATGATGAAGACCACAAATGACAAGCAGACCTATTCAATATTTCACCGTTTGCGATTTAATTACTTTAATATGATATTGAGTAGCAATTTATTCTCGTCATACTACTGTTACACAATGTAATAGAGCTGATAGTGAACTATCATGTAAACTCCTCAACAATTAACGGCCCTGCATCGGGGCAAGCAATATTTTGTAAAGTGATTTCAGAGATGACATAAGCCTATTATAAATTAAGTGAATTACAAACCAACCCACTATAAAGTGAGAAATAAAAAACTTTTTTATCTTCACTGATTTATGTTACTACATAGAAAAACAAAAACAAATTAACATATTGAAGTTGGTGCCGAATGAAATAAAATCAACTATTTCGTGGCACCAACTTAAAAGTGTTAATTTGTTTTTTATTATTTTAGGTAGATATTATTTTTGGCTTTTTAGTTGCCTTGTATTTATTTTTAATATTTTTTTTGTAAAAAAGATTTTTTGGTATTTTAATTCAAATATGCTTACCAAGTGCTAATTGCTATGTTCTTGCCTAAAGTGTACAATTATTACATAAAAATATACCTAATAAGTAAGATTCGTGCTAGAGATACCTACTTGACAAAGATCTAATGATAATAATAATAATAATATCTTGGGACAACTCACACAACACTATCTGATCCCAAACTAAGCAGAGCTTGTACTATAGGAACCAGACAACTGATAAACATACTTATATATTTTGAAATACATGTAGATTATATTAAATAACACTAAGACACAGAATAAGCCATCGTGCTCATCACACAAAGTTTTATCCTGGGTGGGGATCGAACCCACGACCTCTTGCGTAGTAGTCAGGATACATTCCCATGGCGCCACAGAGGGAGTAACTAAATCTATTCTAATATTATAAAGCTGAAGAGTTTGTTTGTTTGTTTGAACATGGTAATTTCAGGAACTATTGGTCCGAATTGGACAATTCTTTCCTGTTGAATAGCCCATTTATCGAGGAAGGCTATAAGCTATATAACATCACGTTACGACCAATAGGAGCGGAGCAACAATGAGAAATGTTGCAAAATGGAGGAAAATTTACGCAGACGAAGTTGCGCGGGACATCTAGTGAAATATATAATACGTTACTTTTGTTCCAAAATCGCCTCATTTTTCCCGCCTTTTACCATCTTAGTCACACGCAGATGTGGAAAATTGTTACCGACTCATAAAAAGCGGTATACAGTAGTAAATACCTACAGTATACCTCTTTTTATAGGTCTATCTGTTATTATTATAACAGTATTCCACTGTTTACTGCGTCTTCACACCCGATGGTTCATAAAATCTAAGATTACGACTAGAATTATTATATATATACCATTTTTCAGGACAAGATTTCTTCGTGAAATATTGTGTTCATTTGTAGTTTTTTTTTTGTTTAGACAAGACAACCCATGCAGTAGGGTACAAGCCCTGTGTTGCGGGGGACTTTACAAACATACAAATCACGGATACAAAGTACAGTCAGACTCGGAACAACAATTTGTGAATTACACAAACTGGTTCCAGTGTGAGATTCGAACCCACGACCTCTTGCACAGCAGTCGTACACACTCCCACCGATCCACCAAAGAGTTAAACTTATAACACACCATTTGAATTAAGAATTAAAATAGAATAAAAAACATCTAATATATACAGTGTCTTCATTCCTTTCACCAAAACATAAAGAGAACAAATACTCAGATTGATCTATTGAATGTTTAAGTAACAATGATTGACCGCGAGGAAATGAACGAACATAAATCAGTGAACGAGTGAATGAGTGAGTGAGTGAACGATCGGTTAAGAGCGCTGCGAATGAAGATATAAATCTGTTTCACGAGGCTAGTGGCCCTTTGCTTCCGATTGACTGGCCTCTATTACTGGGCTTGGTGATATTTTTAGAAGATATGTTACAGAGTCGGTAGTAGTGATTGTATTTTTGTGAATTCAAAGACGTTTTAAACAGTTTATATGAGAATGAATCTTATTACAAAAATTGGATTTATTCGCAGTGTATTTGTTTGAGTTGAAAGTTGACATTAACGTTATTAATTTACTGATTGTTTCTGTTACTTAAATTATGTCTTGAAATCTACTGTTACTACGATTGTTTATTTATTGGCTGTTGGTCTAGTTGGGTTACTAATGTGACTGCTAAGACTGAGGTCGTGGGTTCGATCCCCAGCCAAGATAAAACCTTGTGTGATGAGCACAATGGTTTATTCTGTGTCTGGGTGTAAATTATATATATATGTATTTAGAAAGATATAAGTATGTTTGTCAGTTGTTTGGTTTCCATAGTAGGTACAAGCTCTGCTTAGTTTGGGATCAGATGATTTTGTGTTGGAATCAGTTGTGTCAAGATATTATTGTTATCTTTTTTAAATTTATTATAATAGTCTTAAACTATTTTCGCATTATAGCCTTTCTAATAAAACGGTTTGGGGCACATGGTTGGATGGTCTTAAATTTAATAACGGACATAGGAACATTATTTGTTTATAACAAATTTCAAAAAGGAGGAGGTTCTCAATTCGGATGTTTTTTTTAATGTATGTTTCAGCATAACTCCGTAATGAATGGATGGGTTTTTAATTTTTTTTTTTGTTTGAAAGAGGTTTATTTCGAAATGGTCGCCTATTGGTCTAATGCTTAGTGTCCATTGCCGAGGTCGTGGATTTGGGCTGAGTTCGATTTGAGGCCTGGTTTCCATAGGACGAGTTCTGTTTAGTTTGGGATCAGATGGCCCTGTGTGAGTTATCCCAAGATATTAAAAGATATTATACAATATTACTGTATTATAAGCCAGAAAACTAACCGTGATTGAAATCGATTTCATTTTTATTTGTAAAAAATGTTTTGTATACTAAGATATGCCCTTCCCATAAGTTAAGATACTTCTATAACAATTTTGGTTAAAGTATATCGATTTAATAATATAGGAGATTTTTCTTAGCTAACTTATTAATGCTAAATAATCAATACTGCTAATTACCTTTATGATATACGATAAACGATACTAAATTAACAGCAATACCAAAAACTCAATACAATAGAAACCCGTACGTCTATAAATCCTTTTTTACACAGTAACTTTGGCATTTACAAAAAGTGAATGACTCAACACAATATACAGTGAATGAAAATAACCGAATGTAGTCGAATGATTGATTGAATAATGAACGGTTGTCACAGTCGGTGAATGGGAACAAAAGAATGAATGAGTTATTTACTGATTCAGTGACTTTGTGCGTGCGAACGATGGAAAATCATTCATATTGTTGTATTTTTTTTTGCTCTCTTAAATAGGGAGCAGTTTATTTCGTATAGTGTACTGAATCTCTACTGTTACAAAATTGTAATGTAGCTGTAGATATTTTATTACTATAGATATTATAGTACATTACGATTTAAGTGCGGTAAGTTGAAAATTTCAGCCGAGGAGTACGGCTCGGGCTACAAGAAAGCAGAGGCTGTAATTATCAAAGCGCACGTATGTCATACAACGTTTTATAACATATTTGCGAGGAAATAAATAAAAAAACAATACAGCGAAAAGAAAAAGCGCGCGGAATAATATTTACTTGTTCAGCGCATCAGCGCTTTTTTTTTAAGGCAAAGGCACAAAAACAGCCATTATTACTAATAAAATAAATTAATATTTTTGTATTTTGTTACAGATAAATGATTGTAATTTATGGTCAGAATTAATTAAATAATAATTAAATCTTTATTTATTACTAGCTTTCGCCCGCGGCTCCGCCCGCGTGGATGTCGATTATCGCGATAAAAATCTATCCTATGTCCTTCCCCAGAACTTAAACTATCTCCATACCAAATTTCATCTAAATCGGTTCAGCTGTTTGAGCGTGAAAGCGTAACAGACAGACAGACAGACAGACAGAGTTACTTTCACATTTATAATATTAGTATGGATATTTTATCTCCCAAAGTTAATTTTATTCATGAAATGTTGTTCACTTTTCTGACATAAAAACACTTTGCTAAGATTTAAAAAAGTACCGTTCGTTTTAAACGGTTCATCTTGATAAACCGTGCGTTTTACATTACAATAACGCACAAGTACGTAATGAGATACATTACGATATTGAAATTGGGATGAGGAATCAAACGCTTTTCCATTTGTTCAGAAACGATATTATATATTTAACAATTCGTAATATCATTATTTTCACTTCAATACTTTTCAGACCATTCGTCTTGAAGCCTCCTTCAATTCTCCCAAATGTTTTTTCATTTTCTATTTGACAAACTTTTGGATTATCAAGACAAACAGTTAACAAATAATGAGGCTTTATAATAATAATGTTAGATATAGCGAGATGCTATAGTAACCTGAGTCAAATAAGAGACGAGATCTTATGTTAGTTATTGACTGTTTATTGACTCACTGGACTGACTTATTCTATTATAAAATTATATATAGATACTACGGGTCTTAATCGCGTGAATAATTTAAGGTAAAATACCTTGTTTATTACCCGTGACCAAGGCCGTTGCAATACGGTCGAAACGTCGGGCAATAAACAAGGTATATTACTTTAAATTATTCACGCGATTAAGACCCGTAGTATATTATATAATTTTATAATGTGTACAAATCAAATCATTATTTTCATTTCAATACTTTTCAGACCATTCGTCTTGACGCTTTCTTCAATTCTTCCAAATGTTTTTCATTTTTATTTGACAAACTTTTGGATTATCAAGACAAACAGTTAACAAATAATGAGGCTTTATGCAGGCGGCAGGTCGAATCCACGACGCAGCTGCCACAGTACCTACTTTTGAAATGCATTAAAACATTTTAAGGATAGATACGTAAATATTACGTTATTATAGTTAAGGTTGTTGTTGTTCCAGGGTAATCGTCTTGGTTTTCAAGTACCCGAATTCCATCTCCACCCAGTTTTCTACCGAGACTAGAATACTTGAACCACCAGATGGAGTTTGACTTGTTACGTGATCATACGTATTGATCCATACTGAGCCGGCCCAGACTTGCTTCGTGAAGCTTAGAGCTGTAGTGATGTCATAATAACATTGCTTAAATAACATTGTAGAATTTTATAAGCTACGGGTCTTAATCGCGTAAATATTTTATTTTAAGGCTAAATACCTTTGTTTATTTCCCGACGTTTCGACCGTATTGCAACGGCCGCGTCGGGAAATAAACAAAGGTATTTAGCCTTAAAATAAAATATTTACGCGATTAAGACCCGTAGCTTATAAAATTCTATAATGTGTACAAATCGCAAAAGTTTACGAACATATAAATAACATTGTCTATATAACATTGTTATGCCTCGCAGATATCTTAACCTGCTTCGTCGCCACTGATTTAGGGACCCCTCTGACCTGTACTGATATTATAAAGCTGAAGAGTTTGTTTGGTTGAACGCGATTATCTGAAGAACTACTGGTTCGAATTTAGGAAATTAAGCTAGTGTTGGATATCCCATTTATCGAGGAAGCCTTAAGACTATATAACATCACGTTACGATCAATAGGAGCGGAGCATTAATGAAAAATGTTGCAAACACTTACACGGGAAAATTGACGTAGCGGTCAGCTAGAATTAAAATAAAATATAAATAAGTATCACACATTAACCACTTAATTTCAGTTGCTACCGCCGTCGTCGTAAAAAAAATAATAAAAAAACGGATTACGCTGGAGTGCCGGCAGAAGTGAAAACTTGAACATTAACTTTGTGCATTTTTGAATATTTTAGAATGGTTAAGGGATTTTTTTTTATTAGTATAAAAGTACATGTCGTTAAATACAAAATGTATCTATTGCGCTATCGTACACAAACATGACAATTTAAAAAAATACAATGACAACGACATGACAATTAAATCAAAAATAAGAAACATAAAATCACAAATTAAATAACAAAAATGAGAAAAATAAAAAGGACATGACAATTAAATCAAAAATATGAAATAATAAATCACAAATTTTAAAAAATATATGAAAAATAAAATAAAAAGGGAAAAAAATAATCTTTTGGACTCGAACCTGGGTCTTCTGGCTTATACACTGCCCGATTTCCTAACTGAGCTATTATAACATTGTAGAATGCGGCGAAATTTACCTTATTCTAAGAATCTTATACCCATACCAACAAACAACGCCGCTAAAGAAGTTTTCACAAAAAAAAAACCAAGCAAGTTTATGTCCCCAATCCTAACAATGCGGTTTAAGAAGTGGGTGTTCTGCATAGAGGTATATTAACTATGGAGTGTACCAGCTGAGCAATTTCGGGGAGAAAAGTTGGATTCTTCATCTTGTGATGGGTAACATTTGTTGGACAATGTTACCCATCACAAGATTAAAAGTTCCTTAAAAATCACTTTTTATATTGATTGTACAAGAATCTGACAGTGTTACTAATATTTAGTATTAAAATAATTAAATAAATTGTAAAACATATTTGGCATTTGTGTATAGTTTAATGTTCAATTACCTATAACATAATATAATTAAACAAATTTTCGTCAAGGAGTTTTATATTGGTATATGATGACAGCCCTGTCTAATGTTTCACAGTGACATTTATGGCGGGAGATGTTTTTATTTTGTGTTTGTTTCATTTTATTATCTAAAAATAATTGTGCAACATTTATTCAAGAATGGTGCATGTTTGCATAGTGCAAGATCTGTTTTCATTCGTTAGTATAAAAATTTATGTTTGATTTCAAGATTTAAATTTGAACCATTTTATGTATTAATATGTGTATAACGACGATTATAACTTTGCTACGACCGCTAATAGAAAAGAAAGAAAAGAAATGACTATATATGACTATAATAAACCCAAATTATGTATTATTATTTATTGTTATTCAGTTTAATGTTATATTTTCTTTAATTCTTGCTTTGAGCGCTAGATGAGTAGGGTGACCATATTTTTTTTCGGAATTTACCATGAAGTACATTCTTGTATTAATATTAATACAATTTAAGTTTTAGGTATATATCTGTAATGAATCTTATACTGCTTTATCTTTTCTAACCAAAAGAAAATAAAATCAAATATAAGTTAACAAAATAACGTTTTAATACCTACTGAACTGTAATTTATCAAATGTCGATTTCCGTACTTTTAAAAAAAAACAGTTCAGTGGATATTGAAATTAATAATTAGTAAGTAACTTAATATATTTTAGCATTGTTGTATAAAGAAGTCGGCTCCGTTGCTCTACATTTATTTATTTAGGAAATTTGTCCAGAAGTACAAAAATACATGGCAACCCTTTTTAAGAAAGAGAACCCCTATTTAGAAAGACATAGAGAGGACAAAAATATTTTCGAGGTCATATCGTTTCACTTTTATTATTCGGCCAGCATGTGGCCTCCAGAATTTAATCTATCTCCATGGTTTTCTGTGGTTTTTAACACTTTTCCAGCTAAATGGTTGATGTTGGATATGCAAAAAAAATCACGTTGAAATTAAAAGGAAAACTATCACAGCTTAGTAGGCTTTATAAGTTTACGAGTAACAACTGATCAAATGAGAAGTAACAATTTTTTTGGACAAATTCTAATGAAAATTATTATTAAGTATATTGTTGTTAGCAGTATGAAACAAAAACAAAATAAAATCCACTTCTTAAGCGGCTTTATTCGGTTGGGGGAGTACGGAACTCTACATTGTGCCCCCTTTTTTATAGGTACTACGTAATGAGACGAGTAGGTCGTGAGGCTGATGATAAGTTCGTAAATCTCATTTGCCCAGTAATTACACTTGCTACAGTGCTCTTCAACTGAAACACAGTGATGCGTTAAGGCGCTATCCCGTGCAAAACCCAGCTCTAGCCGTTTTTTGTGCACTTTTGTGAAGCTATCTGCTCTTTATCCAAAACTAAATATCAACTGATAAAAATACGTCATTAAATTTCTACATATTTTAAACTCCAAAATTATAGATTTTGTTTTTGTTAAAAAAGTATAATGTTTTCTCATTATACTTCTTTAACAAAAACAAAATCTATAATTTTATCAATAATTATTTCTCATTTCTGTGGAGCTATCTGCTCTTTATCCAAAACTAAATATCAACTAATAAAAATACATTACATTTCTACATATTTTTAACTCCAAAATTATAGACTTTGTTTTCGTTAAAGAAGTAAAATGTTTTCTCATTATACTTCTTTAACAAAAACAAAATCAATAATTTTATCAATAATTATTTCTCATTTCTGTGGAGCTATCTGCTCTTTATCCAAAACTAAATATCAACTAATAAAAATACATTACATTTCTACATATTTTTAACTCCAAAATTATAGACTTTGTTTTTGTTAAAGAAGTAAAATGTTTTCTCATTATACTTCTTTAACAAAAACAAAATCTATAATTTTATCAATAATTATTTCTCATTTCTGTGGTCTCGAGTGGGTCTCATGTGTGTGGTGAGTCTCATTTCAACGAAACCACAGAAATGAGAAATTATTTTTCCATTTTCTTTGATTTCCTACTTACACAAGGCAATTTCAAAACATTTTTTACAAACGACAAAAAAATTATTTTATAAAGATTTTTTTCCAAAAACTGCGCGCATTCGCTACGGTGCGGCGAAGAGGGAACGCATGCTCAAGGTTATTTGGTCAGGGTACGGCCTTAACATTATTATTTCACGAAAAAATAACTGACACTGTTGTGTTGTGATACCAACCAAGACGGCCTATGTATTAGACCTACCACTCGCTAAACAAATTCAAAACTGGTAGCTCAACTGTACGCCTCCTTTAACTTTCAAGGTTCCATTCAAAATTTATAACCGAAGTCATATTTCGCAATCAAAGCGAGCGAATTCGCGTTCAAGAGTCAGTTAATTACAACTTGCAATGGACGGTGAACTCTTCACTTTTCAATTACTGTGAAATAAATCGTGCACAATTTCTTTGTTGTATAAAAAATCGTATGTTTTTGAGATAGGGTCGATTTTTGTATGGCAAATAGGTACTGAATATTTTATAAAAGGTATATTGCAAAAGGGTGGAGATAAATATAAAAATCAGAAATGTTATTAATTGAAGTAATTTTTATGGGCATTTCTTGCCAATTACTTTACAAATACAATAATTGCATATTTGAAAGATAGAAAAATTTGAAGACCAGACCCAGGAATCGAACCCGAGACTTCTGTAGCTAAACCGAGGCCATAAGCGAACCACCTATCTGGACTATGTTACTAGACCTCAAATTTTTCTATCCCTTGATGCTCGCGAGTTTGGGCCCTCGCTTACGCCATCTAGTCGGTAGTTAAAGAACTATCACGGCTTTTGTTATTGCTTCGTTACAGAGAGCATTTTAACAAATTATGATGTCGCAGGCCGAATATTGAAGTAATTTTTATAGGCATTTCTTGCCAATTACTTTTCTATCTTTCAAAAATGCAATTATTGTAAATGTTATTATTTATTTAAAATTTGATGTAAAACAACCGTTACTGACTGATGTAAGTACTACGTTATTTTTTGTATAATGCAAACCTGAAATTAATTTGCCCAGTATCAGCACAGTAGGAAAGCAACAGTAGGATGACGCCTTCGAAGTTGCAATAAATGCCTACAATACGAGTAAGCGTCGGCAGTTAGGGTTGCGCTATCTTATATATATAATAAACGATTTTTCTTTCTTTCTTTTATCTTTGTCATTTTTTCCATATTTTTTGGTAACACCGTTCAAAAGTTAAGGAGGGAGGGACAGGATTTATGCAACTTTCGGAGCGATTATTTCCAAAAATAATCACTCAATCAAAAAAGTTTATTAGAAATCATAAAATGTTTTTGAAAGACCTGTCGAATGACGGTTCCGTTTTTGCCATTTTGGCTATGGAACCCTAAAAAGGTCATGAAAATCTATAATATCTATATTGTAAATCTATAATATCTGTATTTGTGCGGTTCTAGGGGTAATCTCTGGATCTACTGAACCGATTTTGAAAATTCGTTTACCAAAAGAAAGCCACGTCTTTGTGTCATAGGTCGAACAAAGTTGGTACGGGTCACCTGTTATAAATACATTAAAAATATAATATCTAATCACGTACGTTCAACTAATAATATAGCAGCCCTGAATACTGAGACCCGACTTAGCTACCGTAAGTCGGGTGTGTTCACCCCCACACTATTACCTCATTTAGACAGCTTCATCGAACGACTGTGGTATCAGTAATACATTTCAATGAGGTAGTTTTTAGACCATGGCATATTTTGGAATCACTTAATTAATCAACCCGTAATTAATTAATTAATCATTTTAACGGCCCAAAGCCTGTTCACAGTGTTAAGAGAAACAGCTTAGTGTCACTTATTTTCAATAACAACTATGAATTGCTTAATTAAGTATATGAATACGATATGACTGATAACTATTAAGTTTTCAATATATTCATTTTCTTGTTTAAATGATTTCTTTAAGTAAAAATCTTGTTGGGGTGTCTGAGTTTTGCGCTACTTATACGAAAAATAACGTTAAACGTTCATCTCAAACCACTGAACGATTTAGGTCGAAAGATATACTAAGGGACCGTCTACACGGGCGAGAGAATCGCGGCGATGTTATCGTCGTGCAACCTATTTCTATACACTCTCTTAGAACGTGTCTCTATAATATGGCGATGCTAGTGCGGGAGTGCGCTGTCAAACACAGGCAAAAGGCGCCAGGCGCCTCGAAAAATAATAATAATAATATCTTGAGACAACTCACACAACGCTATCTGATCCCAAACTAAGCAGGGCTTGTACTATGGCAACCAGACAACTGATAAACATACTTATATAATTCTAAATACATAAATATTATAGATAAATAACACCCAGACACAGAATAAACCATCGTGCTCATCACACAAAGTTTTATCCTGGGTGGGGATCGAACCCACGACCTCTTGCGTAGCAGTCGGATACTTTCCCACCGCGCCACAGAGGCAGTCAAAACGTGACAATCATCGTCGTCATGCGGTGATTCTGTTACGACTCGCGACGCTACGCTGGCAGATAATCGGCCGTTCGTGGAGACTGACGACAGCAGAGCGGACTCGCCGCGGTTCTATCGCCTGTGGAGACGGCCCCTAAGATCAGATTAATAAAACCTTCTAAGGCCTATCTATCAATTGAAAGGCAGCGGAGCGAAAAATGGATAAATGTTAACCAATAGGATTGCATAAAATTGTCTTTTTTTTCATTATTTTACTTTATTAGATGTTTGATGGCCTAATATTTTGTTGTTTCGTTCTGTTTTTGTAGATCTTAGTTCTGATAGTAAGCGTCACGTGTCGCCCATAACAGTAACAGTGCCACCCAAATCCTTGTTTGGCTAAGATCTGTGTCATCGCACCGCGCTCCTCATTTGAGACATTAGTTCTTAAGTTTTTGGAACAAAGTTCCTTATCGCGCGTTGTGAAAGGGGTCTAGATGGAAACAATTGTCACGAAAAGTGGTAACGACACTTTTTGACACACACAAGCGGTGCGGCGTGCGCGTAAGATATGAACATCTAATTTGACGAAGAAGTCACCTGTCGATTTGGTCTAGAGGCATAAATTCGGTACACAGTATTGGTGACAATTGTGTAGTTGTGGGTTCGAGCCTTCAGTATACAATCGTCTTTTTTAAGTTATTTTCGTTTCGTCTTTCTATTTCGCATTGAACAGTGTGGTGTTGCGAAGATTATATAAAAAAAAAAAGATAAGAACTTCGTTCCATCCGGGTTTCCCTTGACACCTCTCAAGTTTTTAATTTGCCAGTAATTACACTTGCTGCAGTACGCGCTTCAACCGCAACACAGTGATGTGTTAACATCACTATTTCACGGAAGAATAACTGTCACTGTTGTGGTAGCCACTAACGGCCGGTCTCAATAATCTAACTATCGATAGATTTGGCTACTAGAGGTGGAATTTTGACATATTTTGTATGTAGCTTATGTCAAATATATATATCTAGTAGCCAAGTCCATCGATAGTTAGATTATTGAGACCGGCCGTAAGATGGCCTAATGTTTTAGACCTACAACCGGTAAAATTGTTTTGGTACAAATCGATCAAAGGTTATATGGAAAATGCCAATTACAAGCTTCCACAATAACTAAATGTCTTTGCAGTTGTCAATCTATAGGTACTAATATTATAAAGCTGAAGAGTTTGTTTGTTTGAACGCGAAAATCTCAGGAACTAGTAGTCCGAATTGAAAAATCCTTTAACTGTTCGATAGCTCATTTATCGAGGTAGGCTATAGGCTGTATAACATCAAGCTACAACTAATAGAAGCAAAGCAGCGATGAGAAATGTTGCAAAAACGGGAAAAATTTACGCAGACGAAGTTGCGCCGGTCAGCTAGTGTGTAATAAATCGACAAACAAATATTATTTAAGATATTTTACATCGCTAAATAACTATAAACATGAAATTATAAACATAAGTAACGGACTCTTTTCTAAGAAAACTAATACAAGTAATCTTGTTGAACGTGAAATAAAATTACGTTCGATAACGTCGCATAAGCCGATATGACATCTACTAATTTGACAGCTGTCACTTTGACATATGTCACTGCTCGCGGTCGTCTGTGATATCTTAAGATTTTTATACGAGACGTGAATAGAAATCCAATCGTTGTAACACGATAGGTAGTTTGTTAATAATGGAAAAGTTACTTCAAATTGAATGTTGGTGGTTGATGTTTGTAATTTGAAATTATATGATGAGACGTTGTGGGTTCGGTTACCATTTACGACACAATTTTGTGTGATTCATAAATATTTCTTTAGGATAATTGTAGTTTTGCAAAGTCTTATTAAACTCAAAAAGTAAATATTATAAATTTATTAATTTTTGATTCTTAACAAATGGTTTCAAAATTAGTCGTAAGTTCTTAACACTTCGTAGGAGACATAACTTAATTATCTTTAAATTTGACATGCTTTTTCAAAATTGATTGAGCTGTCATCGGCTGTCATGTTCTATCATGTTCTAATCGTATCACCACGAATCACCCTTTTAAGAACTTTGACACTACCTAGTACATACAAACATACACAGAGACTTCAAGTTAAGAGTTAAATGCCCACTTAAAGTCCAGTAAGACACCATCATTAGATTCCTATTGTATTAAATGGCCCATCACAGTGTGACGTCACACAAATGGCCGCCACTGTTATTACATAATAACGAGAGTACAGAAGGTAACCTTCACACGTGCCTTACTCGAGCCACGCACATATCGATGCTTCCGTGCATTAAGTAGTAGTCGTAAAATCCAAATTTTACAGAAGAAATGATTTACTGTTTTGTTGAATATATTTTCAATGCGTGATTATATAGAAAATATTGATGCATCAAATAAAACCATTTTATTTTTGTGAAATGATATTGTGAAAAAATATATATAAATATTATGGGTCCTAATCGAGTGAATAATTTAAGGTAAAATACCTTGTTTATTGCCCGACGTTTCGACCGTATTGCAACGGCCGTGGTCACAGGTAGACTGATATTGTGATGAAAATAATAAATTATATTTAACCAAAATTAAGAAATCAAAGAATATATATAGCATAAACATTACATGGAAAGTGATAGATAAAAAATTAGGGTAAAACCCGGATAGATGATGATTTTGAATATTTTATGTTAGTGATCTTGTTTACAAGAGGGATAAAAAAAACCTTTACTATGGTTAGAAGGACCAGTATAAGTATATAATTTATGGTTAGAAGTATCCATGCCATGCATTGCCATGTAAACCATCAGAGAAGGTGCAAGTGGTATGTTGGTGTGAGCAAAAAGCTTCCGCGACGATACTTTGATGGGCGTCGAAGTCATATTGACCGACTGCGGTTTAAATAACATTGTGGTAACAAAAAAAAAACTTTTATTTCGTGAATAAAAAGGCAAATATCTTTATCAAAAAGGATAGTCGCCCTGTTTACTTATGTGGATAGTCGCATAAGGTTTTATGCTCTTTTAATATTTAAAAATATTTCTTCTCTCAATAATTTATTTGACGAGCAAATACAGAATTATTCTTTTGGCGTTTTTCCTACCTATTGTGATTATAACTTGTTACCCGACTGACCCAGAAGGATGGGTAATGTTTTTCGTGAGTATGTTTAAGTTTAAGTTAGTACATCCTAACTTAAAATTTAGAAGACTTTTTGACGTGAATAAGTCTTTAAATTGCTTAAATTTGGGAGCCAGTCAAAAAAACCAATGATAGCAAAATCTGGGTATACAGTTTTGTGCATCTCCATCCTAAATTTAATTATACTATAGGATAGCTAAAGGATTACAAAATTAATCACTCTATGTGAGGCATGTGACGCATCGCGCGGAGTGGAGGGGAAGCGCCGCCATTTTGAGATCATTTTGCTGCGTATCGAGATTTCCACTTAGTATAACTTATAACTCGAAAAAGCTACAACGTTCGTTTAAGTTTGAATTGCCAGCTCTCGTCAAAATCTATCGATTGTATACAAATCATTAGTGTAAAATAGTGACAGTGAATATCATTTTATAAAATAACTAGTAGACCCGCGCAACTTCGTATGCGTCAATTTTCTCTAATTTTTGCAACATTTTTCATTGCTGCTCCGCTCCTATTGGTCGTAGCGGGATGTCATTTATAGCCTAGCCTCGATAGATAGGCTACCTAATAAAAATGAGGATTTTCCATTCGGACTAGTAGCTCCTGAGATTACTGCGTTAAAACAAACAAATAAACAAACAAACCAACTCTTCAGCTTTATAATATTACTTAGTATAGATTTCAAAAATATATTATGTCGGCCTATACGCATCAAAAAGCTAAATTTAAATGCAGAGGTCGTATTCGGTTGAAAAAGGATTCTCAAGAGCGAATGGTACCAATTAAACATCATATGACCGAGTCGTGTAGTGCCGGGAATGTAAAAGAATTAATGCGGCCGACGCGACCTAGTGTTGAGTAAAACGAGCTCTCAGTGCTTGAGCTTTGAAGGTTTGGTGGGATTTGATTCGGAGCTTGAGTCGCGGCACGAGCTTCGTTCACCTATTTAGCAATCTGCGCACTAGTGTTGAACGTAATCAATTAAACATTTGAGTAGGTAATTTAATTACTTAATACGATTACAATACAAGTATGTAGTTATTTACTAGCACGCACGAATGAAATTATAACTACTAGGTTGTTAATTACTACCTAGTAGTAGTAGTGATGCACCATGTTGGTGATGTTACTAGTGACGTCAATGGGTGAAGATGATGGTTATAATGAAGGTGGTTATGGCGGCAATGATGATGGTAATGATGATGACTTTGATGATGATGAATTTTATGATGGTGATGATTTTGTTGAAGAAAATCTGAGGATAGTGATAATGACGTTGATGATGATTATGGTGATGATAAATATTAAGTTGGTGATGATGTTGAAGATGAGGATAGTGATAATGACGCTGATGGTGAATGTGGTGAAGATGAATATTAAGATGGTGATGATGTTGAAGATGAGGATAGTGATAATGACGTCGATGATGATTGTGGTGATGATGGTGAAGATAATGACAATGATCATCACTTTTGCCATTGCAATCCTCCTCACCATCATCGTCATGACCATTATCATCATCAACGTCATCATCATTACTATGATCACTATTATCGTCATGTCCCCCCAACCAGTACCAATTAACTCCTAACATGTGCTTGGAATATTAAGAATACACAATAAACCGGCCAAGTTCGAGTGGGACACGCGCGCTGAGGGTTCCGTACTAACTTTTATGTATGTAAATAGTTCGATCAACACGGGAATCTATCTAGGCACACGGCACTGTATCAACCAAGTTACAAAAGGGCGACTCACTGACCATAGTTACACAAAACATTTCAGGCCACGGTAATGTGCGACCTACATTGCTAGTAATTAAAAAAAACTTAGTTGTCAAATTGCTCTATTGAGTCGGAAATAAAAAAAAAATTAAAAATCAAATACGTCATGGAGGATAAGAGCTATTTAAGATTAACAGAATTTCAAAAGAATTTTATATCCAGTTAGATTTCACTTTTAATATTAGCAAAACCTTGGCATATTTTCAAATTTTTGTCTTTAACAGGATCTCCGTAACGAAACAATATTGAAAGATTTAACTTATATCAGACAACTCACACAAGACTATCTGATCCCAAACTGAGGAAAGCCTCTACTATGGCAACCAAACAACTGATACTCGTAAACAAATATCAAATCAATCAAAAATTGTTTATTCAGGAAGCAAAATACTACACTTGTGAAAAGTCATCGTCAAGCTCGAGCTCTGACTCGAGAAGCTCGAGTCGAAGCTCGAGTTTAGACTTAGGACCCGAGCTCTGACTCGGTAAGCTCGAGTCGAAGCTCGAGTTTAGACTTAGAACCCGAGCACTGACTCGGAAAGCTCGAGTCGAAGCTTGAGTTTAGACTTAGAACCCGAGCACTGAATCGGGAAGCTCGAGGCGAAGCTTGAGTTTAGACTTAGGACCCGAGCTCTGACTCGGAAAGCTCGAGCTTTTACAACACTAGGCCCAGCGCATCAACGACGTATTCGTGTACAACATACGGCCGTGTCCTTGACACAGCGACACCCCATTTTTTTGTGAGTTTTTTTTTTTAATACTTAAAACTAACGTGTTAGTTGTTAATATACTTAAAGCTGTAGTTTGAAACTCTTTAAAACAATCACTGTGAGGAGTCTATACTCGCAACCGATTTCATCGTTAAGCAACTATTTATTTTTTGAGACAGAATTTACTCAAACTAATATTAATTATGTTTACAAAACTATGCTGATAGTACAGATGAAAGACCAATGTTTTGATATACATGTAGTATTATTTTTAATGTGTTCATATTTTTGAATAGTAGAGCTTTTTCGAAAAATGGGCTACCTACCCGGCTTTTACCCTATAGTAAAAGCACTTATGGAATTATTGCTGTATATGTATCAAATCTCACCACAAGTGATATTATAAATTGGTTGTTGCGGTATTTTTTGGTTTAAAGAATATAATCTCATTACATACAATACATTTTCTTAAAATTAAAAATAATTGTACAATTTTATTTACATTTTTGGTGCATGCAAAAGATAAGTTACAATTTCTATAACAAAGGTTTTAAGTTTATTTTTATACATATTAATATCTTCACATTCTTTTAAGTCATTTGGCAGTTTGTTGAATAGCTGTGCTCCTTCATACAGTATTGTTTTTTTTTCGTATAAACCACCAGATAATTTTAAGTATTATTGTTTACAGTATTGTAACGAAATTTTGTTTTGCATCAATATTCTTTTCAAGATATTTTTGTTTGTAACCAATGATTTTTTTACTGAATGTTAAAATGTAATATTTTCACATTTATAAAGATAAACATTGAATGTGTTGGTTTTATTGACTTTTATTAATAAATAATCAAAACCTAAGGCTTTAAAAAATTTGACTCAACCAAAATATAGATTTTAATTTAATAATGTGATTAAACAATTTCCCCGTTATAAAAAATGCAATGTTCTTGATTACAAGAACATTGCATTTTTTTAAAGTTTATTGACATTAGTCAATAAACTTTTAATCACATTTTAACAATATTAGGAAATATATCTGGAACCAATTCTTTTACGGAATTAGGTAGGATTACAGAGAAAGATTTGTGTCCAGGTATCTTAACTTAAACTCTAAACGATAAGTTAGCACTAACAATAAAACGGCAATCGTAGTTGATACGGTAATACTGTATTGAAGTGCTATTGAATTCATGATGTCTAAACAAATTATAAAAAAAAAATATGTGGCACTCGGGGATTGCCGCTGTAAAGCTATTGCATAGCATTTTTTATCAACTTATGCATTAAAAAAAAATAGAAAAAAAACTTATGCAATTAAAAAAAAACATAAGCAATTTAAAAAAAAATGTTTTTTACTTTTCATTTCAAAGCAGCTCGTCTCGATCCGTGCGAGCTTCGTACCGTCGTCGTACCACATACATATACGTTAAGTGAACGCTCGGCCTAACTACATGGTAGACGGAGTGGGGGGTGTTAGGTTTTATTTTCGTTACGGAATTTCTTGATTCGGTCGCCGCGCTCAAAGCCCGCGATAAAAGCTATGCAATAGCTTACAAAGTGGAATTAGTTACTTATCAACTAGATGTTGCCGGCAACTCTAACCACGCGGGTAGAGCCACAGTCACTATGTTTACCTATCGCAGTAAATATCCTATGTCATTCGCCAGCTTTTAAGCTACCTTTCATGTTTAGCCAACGGATCGATGGTGTTGGATTAATATTTCCTGTAGGACCACCAGGGGGTCGATTCACGTATTTAAAGCAGTGCAGTTGCAGTTAAGTTTCGATTACAACGGCCATTTTTGTATTCTTGTAACTTTGGGATCGATCTCAAATACGCTTGCCTCAAGTATGCGTCTCGAGAGCGTAATAACGACATTCTAGTACGGAGCGCAAGCGTTTTTAAGATTAATTTTGCAAGAATACGAAAATGGGCGTTTTATTAGAAACTTAACTGCAACAGAACTTTTTTTTTTTTTTTTTAATTATAAAAGATAACTAACAATGTGGGATTGTGGTCCCACATTACTAGCAATCCTGTTAACCCCTCCAGCTAAGCTCTATGGCTTGTGATAGGAGTGGGTTCACGTCGAAATATAATGGCCAGGATTCGAACCCGCGACCTCACGATTGCCACCGATGCCTTAGCCATTAGGCTACCGCCGCTTATAAGTGCACTGCTTTAAATACGTGAATTAACCCACAGCTTGTCCTGTTGAAAGTGTCTCAGAGTATATAAGCCTAGACAGCAACGACACCATCTCGATACTGACACAAGTATCGGTACTATAGAGGTTAGTGGTGCGTTGCTCTTGCATGTGTTGTATAAAGTTTTTTTTTCTTTTAAAAAGACGACTCCCGCAGTAGGGTTCAAGCCTGTGTCGCGGGAGACTTTACAAACATACAAGTCACAAAGTACACCCAAACAGGGAACAACAATTTGTGGATCACACAAGGTTGCGTAGCAGTCGGACGTACTCCCACTGCGCCACAGAGGCAGTCAGTTTACCTTCTTTACTAGAGGTATTTTGTGGTGTTATTCAGACAATATTATGAATGCGGCGTTCAACAAAAGGTTGAATATTGTCATTCATTTGAATAATTACAGTCTTTGTCCATGGGTTCTGTGGAATTAACTTGTTTTATGATTTATAAGGAGGTGGTACTTAATATTGCTTTTTTATTTGGTTCTTTATATTTCTAGGGTTTTTTTTAAATGATTCGCGTAAGGTGTCAAACGTTTGTATTGTTAGAAGGAGAGTAATGGTTTTTAAGTGTAGAGCTAGGTATGTATGTATGTCCTTGTATGTCAGTTTCGATGGCACGCTCTGCAGTGCAAACTGCATGGCGAATTTTGGAAGCTATATATATGTATATAAATGTCTCAGTTTTGTAAGTAACATAGCAAATTGGCTATATATTTTTTTCTGTTAATTAGGTATATTCATCATCAGCCTATCGCAGTCCACTGCTGGACATAGGCCTCTCCAATTGCACGCCACTTTTGTTCTTGGTATATTGAAACAAAATAAAAACTTAACAGTTTTTTTTAAATGCTTACGGACTAATCTATACTAATATTATAAAGCTGAAGAGTTTTATTTGTTTGTTTGAATGCGGTAATCTCAGGAACTACTGTTGCCCGCGATTTCTTTTACGTGGAAATTTTGAAAATCAAATCCTTCCTACGGGAACTGTACATTTTTCCGGAAAAGATAGGTAGTAGTAGAGAAAAGACTATATTAAAAATCTGTGCCAAATTTAATACAGAACCGTTCAGCCGTTCTGGCATGATTAAATAGCAACTATCCATCTGTCCATCATTCTAAACTTTCGTATTAATAAATCTACACTAATATTATAAAGCTGACGAGTTTGCTTGTTTGTTTGAACGCGGTAATCTCAGGAACTACTCATCCGAATTGAAAAATTATTTCACTGGTGGATAGTTCATTTATCGAGGAAGGCTATAGGCTATATTACATCACGCTATGACCAATAAGAGCAGAGCAGCAATAAAAAATGTTGCAAAAACGGGGAAAATTACGCATACGAAGTTGCGCGGGTCAGCTAGTAAATAATAAGTAGGTATAGATAAAACTCTGTGAGGCAGGAATCGAACCGCGGTTACTCCATCGTATTCCACTATCTAAACTTATACATCCCCTACCAGTAGTCTTCACTACTTGACAAATAGTAGCCATTATCGAAGTTACGCCTTTCAGGATGCCATTCACTTGAATGCTGCCCATCTGTTACATAAAGGCAAATTTCAAAGTGTTCCTGTTCTACAGTGAGTATATTAATTCCTGTCCAAGCCGAAAAGGGTGTAAAGGTTGCTATAGAAAAGGCTAAAAAATCCGTCAATACGTTTCGTCCGAGCATTTTTATAGCTCTATTCCTCAACTGATAACTTAATTGGCCTGTTGTTCTAGTGGTTAGTGACTCTGACTGCTAAGCTGAAGGTCGTGGGTTCGATCCCCACCCAGGATAAAACTTTATGTGATAAGCACGATGATTTATTCTGTGTCTGGGTGTTATTTATCTATAGTATATATGTATTTAGAAATATACAAGTATGTTTAGCAGTAACAGATGACGTTGTGTGAGTTGTCCCAAGATATTATATTAGATACTAGCTGTCTCCCGCGTAACTTCGTCTGCGTAGATTTTCTCCGTTTTTGCAACATTTTTCATTGCTGCTCCGCTCCTATTGGTCGTAGCGTGATGTTATATAGCCTTCCTCGATAAATGGACCATCCAACAGTGAAAGAATCATCATTATCATCCGTCTCTCCGGGTCTATTCAGGGTAATACAAAGTAACAAATGGCAATCAGCATTATATTGTCAAATACAGTTCACTCTGGTTATATCAAGGAACTGGAGTAGGGAGGTATGCTAGTGGCACTTCCAAGAGAATTGCCTAGGAAAAGAAGTGATAAGAAAACTAGGCCGTCTCCTAATAAAACATTTGCCATACTTATATATTTCTAAATACATATGTACATATTATAGATAAATAACACCCAGAAACAGAATTAACCATCGTACTCATCACACAAAGTTTTATCCTGGGTGGGGATCAAACCTACGACTTTCGGCTTAGCAGTCAGGGTCACTAACCACTAGAACAAAAGGCCAGTCAAGTTACCAGTTAGCCTAATTAAGCCTTCCTCGATAAATGGGATATCCAACAGTGAAAGATTTAGTTCCTGAGATTACTTCGTTCAAACAAACAAACAAACTCTTCAGCTTTATAATATTAGTATAGATGAGATTATCATTATTGATGACTGTGGCTGACGCTGTGACTTCTTAGGCCAGGAACCCTTGCGGGCGTCCCCAGAATTTCCTACCAAAGTATCATCTCAAATGATCAAATGATTTCGCAACGCGTAAACGAGAAACAAATAAACATTGATTTTTGATTATATAGATAGATCATCATATATTCACCACTAGCTGTCCCGCGCAACTTCGAATGCGTACATTTTCCCTCGTTTTTTAACATTTTTCATTACTGCTCCGCTGGTCGTAGCGTGATGATATATAGTCTTTAGCCTTCCTCGATAAATGGGCTACCCAACAGGAAAATATTTTTTAAATTCGGACCTGTATTTCCTGAGATTGTCGCGTTCAAACAAACAAACAAACTCTTCTGCTTTATAATATTAATATAGATTTTAGTAATCAATTTCGATGAAATGTGGATTGGGTACATGAAAATTAGGAAAAAAAAGAAACAATTTATTTTAACGCCAAAATATTTATGTTGAGTATTAATTTTCAGTCGGGTTTTTTGTTTTGGAATAATTAAGCTTATTTAAACTACAAATTATAGTGGATACATAGCTTTACTACCACAAAGGGCATGCTTAATGCTTAGCCCTACGCATCTGTTGCATACCAGCTTATTATGCATACCTTTGTACTTTGACCGACTGCGCAGCAATGCGGGTATGCGTTTGTGCTAATGTATGGTAATGTTAGAATGTGGATGCCACATATTAGCACCCTTTGTTGAATGTGGGAAGCTGGGGTTCTATCGTGAGCTAAGCAGAGTGAGCTCCGCACTCACTCCGCTCCGTTTGATAAGTAGCGGTGAAGTTGGTAGTTGGGCGTCCATCAAAGAGTTTTGAGGTGGTTGATAATCCGTGCCTTGAATACGTATGCAGTCCGCTTTTAATTACGGCTCAGGCACACCTAATCCGTTGTCGGCCGAACTATGCTAACTATGCTCCGGCGTCATCGGTCAAACTCGGCTCGATTGAATCAAACGCCATTTTCATACACTACTACATCCGTGATTGGACGATGGCGGCTGTAGTAGTGTACACGCTCTTTTTAGGGTTCCGTGTCTGTCTGTCTATCTATCCGTCCGTATGTCACAGGCATTTTACTGTAAGACTACTCAATTAAATTTGGTGAAAAGGTGTCTTGTAGTAGCCGCTACTTAGTTTAATAGCTAAATAATTAAAATGAATATTTATAGGGGGGCACTCCATACATATAACAGAAGCTGAAAAAAAATGTTTTCAACAAACATCAACGTGTGGCACATCATTCGACAGGTCTTTAAAAACATTTTAAGGTTTCCAATCATTCTTTTTTGATTGAGTGAATATTTTTGGAAATAACCGCCAAATTGTGCCCCACCCTTAATTTGAATTATATGACCAAAAAATATAAAAAAACACAAAGGTAGCGCTTAATAAATACTTTAAACTAAAATTACTTCAGATATATCGTCATAGAGTTATTGCCGAAAAACTGCGTTTCTCAACAAAATAGCGTAAGTGCCATAAACATACGCTCTTCTGCTGATGCAATTATTAAAGGCTGCAGAACCCTACACTGAGCATGGTCGCTCTCTTGCCCGGTTTTTTTTATATATGGCCGTTGACGTCCGCAATCCGTTCTGCTCGCAGTGGGGATATTGCTTTACTACTTTTTTGTTTAAAAACAACTGCCGCAGTAGGTAGGTACTACTCATGGTGGGCTTTACAAACATACAACGGCAAAAGTACACCCAGACTCGAAACCAGAATCAAACAAATTAGTATTCCGTGTGAGTATCAATCCCACGACCTCTGGCGCAGCAGTTGTACACACTTCCACCGCGCCACCGACGCAGGCGAGGCCTTACCACTTCCAAAAGTAACGATAACTTTCAAGACGTGTTGTTTAATTATTCATTCTGTGCGCATAACGCCAGCAAGGTCACAAAACTTTAGGACACGTGTATCATAATAAGAATAATTTCACATACTTCTGGCTGATTCGGTAGAGGAGCAGTTAGAAATGTCTATGATTCTGGGTTTGGGTCCCGCCCGAGTCAAGTTTTACCTATCAAACTAAGTAGCAGCTACTAGAAGACCAAATTTCATCAAGATTCATTAAGTAGTCTTTGAGTAAAATGCCTGTCACATACGTACAGACAGACAGACGAACGCGACGTAGCTATAAGGGTTCCGTTTTTGACATTTTGGCTACGGAACCCTAAAAGCGCAATAGTTTATATGTGATTATCAACAAACAGCTCAAACCACTGAACGGATGGCGCTGAAATTTGTCACGCAGCGAATGCCAGCGTCATAATTACTATCGAGTAATTATGACGCTGGCATTCGCTGTGAACGGATTTGCAAAAATTCACCCCTTAAGAGGATGAAACGGGGGTTTACACTTAACGCGGGAGAAGGTGAAGGCAAAATCTAGATAAGTTTAAATTAGCATAAAATTGCTAAAAGACTCAAAAAAACAGAGGCTCCTCTATTACAGGCTGAAATTTGACACGCAGATAGTTATTATGATGCATTTGCTAAGAAAGGATTTGCAAAAATTCACCCCTTAAGGGGATGAAACGGGGGTCTAGATAAGTTTAAATTAGCATAAAAATGCAAAAAAACTAAAAAAAACAGAGACTCCTCAATTACAGGCTTTACCACCAGGAAGGTATATTTGTTACCCTTTGGGCGTTATAAAAAAAACCATTACCTACTGACATCGTACCCTGAGGAGATGACATCAAAAAAATATTTCATAAAAAACAACTCGAGCGAAACATAAAAGCCAGCCATTTACATTAAAGTCCATACAAAAAGTTCCATTATTCGAACATACACTTTCTAATATTGCCCCAAAGAGCACCTTTTGTATTAAAACATATAAATAATATAATAAAAAAAAGTAAAAAAAATAATGCTTCCTATGTATTTTTGTCGTAGAGTCGCGAAATTAAAATCATTCTGTTCTGTCAACCTTTTAGTAAATTGAAAGGCTTTCTCTTGAGATAACTACACTTTGGGCACGTAAAAGTATACAGTAGGATAAAAAACAAATAATAAAAAAGTAAATTGGATTTTCCCCTTTTTTTGTGCAACTTTGTGTATATTTAGGTTTCCGTTTGGCTATTGTTTGTTGCGTAGTCTTTATTTAGTTTTGAAATGCGGTACAAATTCGGTTGGTTGTATGTGACCTGATTACATAAAAAGAAGTAAACGTTTTAACACGTTTCTATTATCTCTATACGTGTTTATGTAAGTGTGAATGTAATAGATTTTTTCTATTATATTTTCAGCCACTTTCTATGGTCTACATAATCTGTTAGGATACTAACTATCCTTACACATTATGTAGACCATAAAAAGTGGCTGAAAATATAATAGAAAAAATCTATTACATTTACACAACAACGACTAAGTTTTTGGTCACTAGGCAAAATTATACACCCAAATAATAAATCATACATACATTTACGATTGTAAATAATTAAATATGTAGTGTGATTTATTGTTTGAGTGTGCGCATTTAATATAAGTTTAATATTCAATTTAACAGTATTTTAACTAGTGATCTATTTTAAAAATTAAAGGATAAAAGTATCGGATGTTTATTTTCTCTGGTATGGCAAGTGACTTTTCGAAAATCTTTGCAGTTATTTTTATTTCTAAAATTAAAATATTGTTTCTTTTGATTAAAACTTGCTAGCTCAAATATTTAAGGTGCTTTCTCTCCAGGGGGCATTGGTTTGGTCGACCCTGTATAATTTTATAATTATAGAAATAGCCTAAATATTAACCAATTTTAATGTCCCCAATTGTATCCAAACATTAATGTTGAACGAGCGAATAAAAGAGAAAAGCTTACACTCTTTTTATGTCTCGACAGTGTAACGCTGTGTCATTTTAATGAACTGATTGTTGCGAGATATATACCCAGTTTTGTGACTTTTACGATGTTTTTCTTTTATGGGTATTTGTATAGTCCGAGAGACAGAAGCAGTTTGTTGCAAGCCGTTAAAATAAATGTTACTTTTTATACCACTTTGTAAAAAAATGTATATGACTTGAATGAAAGGAAGACTTTCTTACGAATTATATAGTGTGGATGTATACTATACTATCCTTATGGAAAACTTCCTCTTTATTCTTTAGTACATGTACAACATGTAACAGAAAGGTGTGGTCATATTCAAAGGTTGTTTACAGCACACATACCTAAATGATCTATGATATGTATGTATTTAGAAATATATAAGTATGCTTATCAGTTGTCTGGTTTCCATAGTACAAGCTCTGCTTAGTTTAAGATCAGATAGCGTTGTGTGAATTGTCCTAAGATATTATTATTATATTATTAATAATTTTATCAAAATTGGACTAAGTACCATAAAGTTTTATTTATTGTTTTTTTTTAATTAATTATGAATGAAGAGTTATCAATTAATAAAAGTGTGACTTAACAAGTTTCGAAATTTGCACCAGGAGGCCTACTCTAATTTAATGAAAACAAAGTTTCCATCAAAATTGAGGTTATACGAACCCAGGAACATCTATTTAATCCACTTGTTTCAGAAAATCTTCTAAGGGTTCGAACTTTTGTGCTTTTCCAAAAATTAGTTAGAATAGTCTCCGTAAACTTAAGAAATTTAGGCTAACGAAATTCATGAATTTCGTTTTAAAGAAAGAGAGTAGGCCTACAGGTATACTACTTTAATAAAGTATTATACCTGTAGGCCTACTCACTTTCTGTAATTTCAGTAGCGAAAGGCGTATGGCATAGTATGCCATACGCCTTTCGCTACTGAAATTTAACGAAAAGAATATTTATGCTATTACTATGTAATAATAATGCAATAGGCAATGGCACCATGGTAGGTGCAATACTGACAACATACACTATCCGCTGGTGAAATTTGACCACACCTTTCTGTTACACCCTGTAAAATGACTTGTTCTGACTGACTGACTGACTCATCAACGCAAAGCCTAAACCGCTGACGTTACAATCCTAAAATTGTGGCAGTTGACGCCTTTTATGCTGTAGGATAAGAAAGGATCTTTGAAAATAGGGGTTGCAAGTTTGTACGAAACTCCGTCAGTTCAGAAGTCAGGTCTGTGAAACTTCTTAGCTAGTGATGTATAAAAAGCTTCAGTTGCTAAAATATCTCCCCACCTCCTTATCTATAAGCGATTGATGAAAAGTACCCAGTTTTCGGGGACCGTGTGATGAGGGGCGGTTAAGGCAGGGTACCCCTTGAAATATTGCATACAATGACTTCACAGTGACAGTATAAAAGGGTTTTTTATTTTGAGAAAAAACAGAGTGTGTACTTAAATACCGATTCGGGATTCCCTCATATTTCATCGGTGAAAGCAATTGTTTTTTAAAAGCGTCTTTGTCTGTCTTTTATTCAGCCAATACACAAAGTAGTCCATCGCTATTTATTCAGGGTTCCGTAGCCAAAATGGCAAAAATTGAACTTTTATAGTTTGTCTGTCTGTCCGTCCGTATGTCACAGGCATTTAACTCAAAGACTACTTTATGAACTGAATATTGATGAAATTTTGTGAAAAGGTGTCTTCTAGTAACCGCTACTTAGTTTTATAGCTAAATAATAAAAATAAATATTTTTAGAGGGGGTACTCTATACATGTAACAGAAGCTGTTTTTTTTGGCAAACATCATTCGACAGGTCTTTGGAAAAAAAATTAAGGTTTGTATTTTTTTGATTGAATGATATTATTGAAAAGCGTCGTTCCAAAAGTTGTATAAATGGTACCCCTCCCCCCTTATCTTCGAATAATTTCGAATGATCGCATATACTGTCATTGAGTTATTGCCGAAAATGTGCGTTTCTCGACAAAAGGCTGTAAGTGCCATGAACATACTCGTACGTTCTTCTGCTGATGCACTTATTCAAGGCTGCGGAACCCTACACTGAGCATGGTCGGACATGCTCTTGCTCGATTTTTTATGTCCATTTTTTGTGTTTATATTATTTACTAGCTGTGCCCGCGGCGTGAATGTCGGCTTTCTCGCTAAAACTATCTTATGCCCTTCCCTGGGAATCAAAATATATCCATACCAAATTAAATCTAAATCGGTGCTTCCGTTTGAGCGTAAAAACGTATCAGACAGACAGAGTTACTTCCACATTTATGATATTAGATTAGTTTACTGATGTCAGTTGATAGCATTGTTCACTATTAAGAGTATTGCTTAAGATTTTCATCAGATACCATCAGATAGTATTTGATAGCTCTATCGATAGAGTGGAATGAAATGTCGCTATCGGTATTTCCGGACCGTTATGAGTAATGACTTAGGGACCAAAATTGCACTTTAAAGCTTAATATTTTACAAATGGATCCCTAAATCTAAATATGGTCTTCACAATCCCTATACTTTTAAAATACCTATCCGATGATACCCCACACAATGGGGTAGGTGAGAAAAAAAATCACATCCCCCACTTTACATAATATAACTCCCTATATGATTTTTTTGACCTTAAAAGAATGTTCTTCAAGATTTTATTCTTTCGCATTGTCGGCGTCAGTAATATGTGTATTCATCATGCAAAATAACAGAATTCTAGCACTAACAGTCTCTGAGCTAAGCTGCGGATGGACAGACGGACGGACATGGCGAAACTATAAGGGTTCCGTTTTGCCATTTTGGTTACGGAAACCTAAAAACGGTCACCCATCTATGGACCGATAGTGGTAACGTTGCTCCTATAACAGCTACCAAACCACAGTAGACCGATGAGCTGGATTACAGCCCGTATCCTATCTGAGGACTAATTTATGAATGGCACTGCTTCTCTTGAGGCATGTCGTAAGCTTGTTTGTCATCATAATGTAATAAATAAAGGTATGTTGCCTAATCCAATAGAAAATTTTCCAAAGTCTGAGATATCCAGTACTTAACGTCAACCAATTGGAATTCTAGACCACTGTAATTTTATTGAGCAATATAATTATGATACCAATTCCTTTTTTTTTAAATTGCGATATTATGAATAGCAAGTGGGATTATGTTCTAGTTTATAAATACAATAATTGCAAGATAGTTCTTTAACTACCGGCTAGATGGCGTATGCGAGAGCCCAACTCGCGAGCATGAAAGGATAGAGAAATTTGAGGTCTAGTAACATAGTCCAGATAGGTGGTTCGATTTCAGC
The DNA here is from genome assembly GCA_945859575.2 of Herminia tarsipennalis. Lineage (NCBI taxonomy): Eukaryota > Metazoa > Arthropoda > Insecta > Lepidoptera > Erebidae > Herminia > Herminia tarsipennalis. The sequence goes on along the minus strand of OX243849.2, from coordinate 3,758,242 downwards.
CCCGGTTTGGCTTACGGAAGTCTCGGGTTCGATTCCTGGGTCTGGACTTAAAATTTTTCCATCTTTCAAAAATGCAATTATTGTATTTATAAAGTAATTTGCAAGGAATGCCTATAAAAATTACTTTAAAATTAAAAACGATAGAAAAAGGGGCCAGTCCTATTCACAGCTTACAGTACTTTTGCGATAACGATTTTGGGTCTTTAAGAGGAAACAAAAGCCAGTGAAGCAGAACAGGAAACGTGCTCTGTAATTGCATGCCAGTAACTCAAAATTCAGATACATAATGCGAGTTCGCGTATAATATAACATGCAAGAAGGTGTTATGTGTTAGCTACGGGCACACGTATTTTCGACCTAAAATGCGTACCGTAACCGGTGGTAGCCACTATATGAGCACTAGTGAAACAAAACGCAGCCTCAAGTACTGACCGCTGATTACTACAGTGGCTTGTGGTTCGTTAGCGGCCACTTGAATGCTCAGTTTGTTTTTTTTTCCACCGGTGGATTTTCTGATCAGTTTATGTAGCACTTCGGGTATAAAATATTGTAACAATAATCTGAATATGAACTTAGAACATTGGCATAATCCATTTGTCACTACTCGTCTTTAAGTGGCACTTGACAGTGAAATAAGGAAAAAAAAAATAAGAAAAAAATATTTTTATTTCTCGCAGATCCGTAACAATTACAATTACCTTAATCTAAACTTAAAACTGGCTTATCTTAGGAAACTGGTCCACACTCAGCGTATTGCTGTGTTGCGGCGAACCACATCACAGTGCTGATTTTCAGTGTGAACCTTAGGGGGTCGCGAGGACAGGTTAAGTTAGCCTTTAACCAACTGTTTACAGAAATTAAAAAAGGATAACGAAAACAAAAAAAAAACCTATACCTAAATTATTTACACTTACACCTAGGCATAGCCAATGATTAGATGCATAGTTATATGCATAACTAAATGAAACTGTATCCTGCGCTGTTTGCATTCACATGAGACTTCACAGTTTAAAGTATAAGTAGCGTTTAAGTACTCACTTTGTTAAATTTTCAGGGTAATCACTGAGTCAAATTTGTTAAAATTTATTACGGAGATAGATGATCTACGCAAAACGGCTGGCAGAAGCTGGATGCGAGATTACGAAGATAGAACAAAGTGGCGTGCAATTGGAGAGGCCTATGTCCAGTAGAGGACTGCGATAGGCTGATGATGATGATGATGATGATTACGGAGATAATGTAAAGGCTGGCTAAGCTTACATCTAAAACTCTGCTATGCTACAACACTACTGCTGACAAAAAGTATCGTTACTTTTTGTCAAAGCAAAGTGGTCCATGATTCAAATTCGCTTAGTACACAAGAAGTCATAAAAAAGTATAGTCACGTAATACGTCTCAAGAGATATCCTCTATAACACAATTTTCATCATGTATTAGACGTATTTGGGACAAAGTAATTTAGTTGGGGCGCGTTAGTCTAAACCGGTTTGGCCCTAAACTAGACGCGCAAATTGGCCTCGGCCTAGCGAGCCAATTTAATGCGTCTTGTTGTTCGACGATAGTGATTAACTGTCTCCAATTTTTTTTTTAAAGATAACAATCATTGTGGATTTGGGTCCCACATTACTAGCAATCTTGTTAACCCCTCCAACTGAGCTCGAAGACTTGTGTTAGGAGTAGGTTCACGTCGGTAGTATAATGGGTAGGATTCGAACCCGCGACCTCACGATTGCGAGACCGATTCGAATTTGCATCAGTCTTTTAACATGGTGTATAGTATATTAGTCGCAGCACCTTAACCCCATATCAAGTTTATAAACATTCAAACATTGTAAAATTGGCAATTTGAAAAGAGTGGCCGCGAGTTTTTATTGCCAGGTTCCTTTCTCTGGCCTTACCTATTGTTTGCGAACTTGGCATTACATGTACATGTAGAATCCCGACGTATCATAAGAGTTGTTTTGAATCCTAAGTGAATAAAGAATTTTGTATTTTAAATTTTGAATTTGATGCCTTAGCCATTAGGCCATCGCGCCGCAATTCAATATTTATTATTGGCCTTATAAAGTGTTGTTTACATCTACCGCTGCGAAAATAAAAAAAAATGTTATTTGTAAGCGTCATAGGCTATATAACATCACGCTACGACCAATAGGAGCGGAGCATCAATGAAAAATGCTGCAAAAACGGATCGTTTCATGAGCTGGATCTTTTTAATTTTAAGTACCTACTCATAACATTCAGTACGTATTATCATCATCAGCCTATCGCAGTCCACTGCTGGACATAGGCCTCTCCAATTGCACGCCACTTTGTTCTATCCTCGGCTTCTCGCATGATTTACGCAAAAAGGCTGGCAGGAGCTGGCCAGCCTTTTTTCGTAAATCATCACTCCACCTGGCCTGAGGGCGTCCTACACTACGTACTACAGTACGTATTATATTTTTATTAAATCCCGCTTTTGTCTGTAGTATCATATGGGTGCTTGACTAACGACAGTGCTCGAAATAATCCTGGGTACGATTTCGAGCACTATGATTGGTCAATTGACGATCCGCTCCATAAGGCTGCTGTCCATTGAAGCGGAGCGAGGTTGCGAAGCGGAGAAACGGAGAAATATTAAACAAAAGGATTGCGTAACTGGAACAGAGTGGAGATTTTATGCAATCCTATTATTAATTTATTTATTTTTTTATGAAAAAAAGATAAATAGCAATGTGGAATTGTGGTCCCATATTACTAGCAATCATGTTACCCCCTCCAGCTAAGCTCAATGGCTTGTGTTAGGAGTGGGTTCACGTCGGTACTATAATGGGTAGGATTTGAACCCGCGACCTCACGATTGCGAGACCGTTAGGCTACCACCACCGCTTCAAATTATTTTAATTGGCTATTGGTTAATATTTCTCCGTTTTTCCGCTCCGCAGCCTCGCTCAGTTTCAATGGACAGGCAGCCTATCCTTGGTAAGCTCGACGACTTTATATGAATGTTTTGTTTTATTAAATAACTAGCGGCCCGCTCCGGCTTCGCATGGATATAAAATATATGGATGTTATTATACATATAAACCTTCCTCTTCAGTCATTCTATCTATTCAAAAAAACCGCATTAAAATCCGTTGCGTAGTTTTAAAGATTTAAGCATACATAGGGATATAGGGACAGAGAAAGCGACTTTGTTTTTTTTATACTATGTAGTGATTTTTGAAAAAAAAAACCAAGACAAAACATTCGTTAGTTATAGTGCTGTTACTAAAGTAGTTACATTATATAATTAATAAGGGGTTAGTAATTTTATTGCGGTATTCCATAAATTAGAAGTAATCACCACTTCATATATTGCCTCGAAAGTGGAAATTTAAGATGTTAGTTAGTAATAGTAGCTTTAGCACGTATCTAACTGTACCACTGTGTAGTTATCGTATAGTGAACACACAATATTTTTTAATTTATTTTATTTTATTTGAGGAGCTTACTGCTTTATTACAAAAAGAGTTATAAATATGTTAATAAAATACTGGTCTCTAACTATTTTCGGTTACGGTGACCAATCTCATTAGAGACTAGCCAACTACGTAGGAGATATTATAGGGCACAGACACACAGTGTACGCGCAGACACAAGTGCACTCTCTATTCTCCCACTTTCACCGTCCGATGAGACGGAAAATCCGACATGACTGGAGAGAGATTAGGCGCAGGACCGATGGATGGATTCGACAATGTTCGAAAACGGTCACCCATCTATGGACCGATAGTGGTAACTTGTTTTATTTTTTTGGTATTAAAAAGACGACTACCGCAGTAAAGGTACAAACCCTGTGTCGCGGGGGACTTTACAAACATATAAGTCACGCACACAAAGTACACCCAAACTCGGAACAACAATTTGTGGATCACACAAAGTGGTGTCCCGTGTGGGAATCGAACCCACGACCTCTTGCGTAGCAGTCGGACACACTCCTACCGAGCCATAGTGGCGGCCAACCTTTGCATAATATCGCAGATATCTCGATCTACTCGGTGAGTCAGGGACAATAGGCAGCTAAAAACTAGTAGCTATTTCCTAATAGCAGGGTCCACACCGGACGGTCGAATAGGTCTGTCGGTCGGTGAGGACGTGCCGCGCATGATCTAAGCTCACGCATTAGCACCCTTTACGCGCAAAGTTCGGAACGCGAGAAATGACACGCGCGGCTCCATACCTCGCCCCGAAACGTACATATAAATGCGCAGGAGTGTCCGAACTGGCATGTTGACGCATGATCGTTTAGAGCGTGCATCACGCGTGAACGCTAAATAATAAGGATAGATGGTTTGACGTTAACTTCATATTTAAACATGTAAGTTTCGCTAGCGTTCCAAACCTTGGACATAATATTAGCACGTCAGTTTGATCCGCTTTTTAAATCACACAGATCCATCTGCGGTCTGGAATCCAGATGGGCCGTCAGATCTTTAAGCGTAAAGGGCGCTTTTACCTTAGCAACGCACACTCCACGATCCTGGATCGCGAATCGTGGGATCGTCGATCCAAAATGGATTAACCGCCGTGGACTCGGCTACTTGGATACATAGACACTAGCACATTGAACATATTTGAGCTATTTTACTAGACAGTTAATGTAATACGTTATTGCGTGTGAGGATTAGTTGTCCGACTTCCTACAAATGTTATAGTCTAGCTGTCACGCGCAACTTCGTTTGCGTAAATTTTTCCCGTTTTTGCGACATTTCTCATTGCTGCTCCGCTCCTATTGGTCGTAGCGTTATGTTATATAGCTTATAGCCTTTCTCGATAAGTGGGCTATCCAACAGTGAAACAATTTTTAAATTCGGACTAGTAGTTCCTGAGATTATCGCGTTTAAACAAACAAACTCTTCAGCTTTATAATATTAGTATAGAATCGAAAATTTGGCAGTACGGATGGACGTTTGTTGCTCTTTAAGCAAAAAATAAGTAACAAAAAAATGAAAAAATCCGCTTTATGTACCTATATATTATTTCTTTAATTAAGGAGATGCCTTAATGATTTCGGATGTCACTTGGGTTCACACTGAAAATCAGCGCTGTGTTGTGGCTCATGCCACTACATGGCTTTTATGGTGAGTAGAAACCTCGGTGTCGCAGATATGACGTGCTTTTTTTTTAAAAAGAGAACTAGCAATGCAGAATTGTGGTCCCACATTACCTACTATAAATTCTGTTGTACCTACACAGTTGTATAATTTTCAACTAATGTATATTTGTGACTATTGAACGATTTTCTTCCTTTCTTTCTAACGGATTTTGATAAAACTGTACAGTCATGTATTTTATACATCAGAATAGCACATAGGCTACATCAAACATAACGCAGGCGACGAAGGTGAACCTGCAGGAAAAGCTGGTAGAAATACCTAGGAAAGCTTCCATTTCTAACCTAACAAAAAAAAAGTACATATATAAACAAATCACTTTTTATTTTTCGGTATAGTCTCATTCCATTTCAATGCAATTTTCAGATCTCTTATTAAGCATTTCAATCCCCTTAAAAAAATACTCAGAAGTTTTGTCTTTTAAATGGGCGTAAGCCGCACGCGTCCATCATCATTCGAAGAAAATCTTCTTCCCCAAACAAGTAATAGTCACTACGGGCCAGGTCAGGACTATAAGGTGGGTGGTGAATTTCCTCGAAGCCACATTTTGCAACAGCAGCCATGGCAATTGAAGCAGTGTGAACGGGATTGTCGTGGAGAAGCCGAACACCTCTGCTAAGTTTTCCACAACGTTTTTGCTTGATCGCTTCTCGTAACTGCTCAATAAAGACGGCGCATTTCTTTTATGTCAACCATTACTCATTAGTGACAATCCCAGAACACCGCAGCCATTATCTTTTTGGTGGATTGCATTATCTTGCTGTTCCTAGGCTACTTTTCTAAGTAAAGATTCTGCGTGAAAAATTATGGCTATTCAAAACATGTATATTTATTCATTAAGTAGCAGTAAAATGGCCAATATCTAAGCACATCAAGTTTTTACATCGTAAGTGGATGCTCCTACTATGTTGTGCAAATTGAGGATATATCCAATCTCGTGTACTCTTCTTTTAACATTTTTGACATCTTGTTTTTGCATCAGTCCTCTAATATGGTGTATAATATAATGGTGGCAGCACTTTACCTGCATATACAGTTTATAAACAAAGAAACATTGTTAACATTGCCAATTTGAAAAGAGTGGCCACAAGTAAATGTAGTATCGACTTTTCACAAGTATAGTATTTTGCTTCCTAAGTGAATAAATATTTTTTATTATTTTTATTATTATTATAATTCAGAAACCTCAAAACTATACACGAAAAAGCCAAAAGCACAATAAGTGACAATCACAAAGAATTTTTTTTTTTTTAAACCGCCAAATTTCTCCAGCCAGAAACTTTTGAACCGCACTAGTATATATTACTACCTATACGAAGTTAAAGTTAACTTCGTGTTAGAGCTTGAAAACGTGTTACAGCGAGATCCAAAGTTATGTCGACAAAAACCTTTAATTACTTAGTAGATAAAGTTAGAAAAATGCTTCCTATGAACGTTTTAGTTCGCCAGTTTTCGCTGCAGTTTCATTTAATATTCTAACCGTTTGTTTTGAGTAAAATGGAGTGAAAACGTTATACTATTTTAAAGCCAGTATTTGTTTTTGCTGAGTTTGGTAAGACTTTTTTATTTTATTTACCGCGTTGGACAGTTGTTGTTTTTAAACTTTCGCAATTTTTACACTTATGGGAAATATTTACTATTTAAAGGTACGAACCTTTTTTTTACCCGAACGTTTTGATCGAATTGTACCGATCGTAGTTACAGGCGAGCGGTCTTTTAACTATCCTTGTCTGGTCTTCATAATTTTGATTATTAATAGTAGCTTCTGTTTTAAATGAAAAAAATGAACGTTTCTCCGCAGCTTTGATTACGCTATGTTTGATTTTTTATGGCCTACCAGCATTCGCCCGCGGCTCCTACCTCGGCTCCGCCCGCGTGAAAAGCTAGTAGGCTATAACAATCATAAAAACTATCCTGTCTTTTCTCGGGACACTAACTATGTCCATACTATATACCAATTTCATCTAAATCGGTTTAGCAGTCCAAGCATGAAAACGTAACAGACATTTTTACATTTATAATGTACATGCAATGTAACCAGCATATTATGTGTATAGATAGACAAGAAAACTTTGTGAAAGACATGCGTACAAGCTATCATGTTAATTTTACAACTAAAAGTAAGTAGTATAGTATTAAAAATCAACGTCCAATCCGCGGAATCCGTTACGTCTATATGTTGGAAGAAACAGTTTTTATTTATCAAATTGTCTCTACGATTTTAATGTTTAACAAAGTGGTTGCTTTAAATTTTGTGAGTGGAACGAAATTTTTCGTTCGGAATCGCTGTAAATATTGTGGAATACCTAAGACCCTTTCCATAGCCTGCTGAGCGAGAGCTATGGAAAGGGCTATTCTCTGAGTTTCTCTTAGGGACACAATTTGGGACAGAAATGAGGTGATTCGGCAGAGAACCAAATTTATCGACAGAGTCCAACGGATTAGCAAGCTGAATTGGCAGTGGGACAACCGTTGGGGTATACGAGTTCTTGAGTGGAGACCGCGTCTCGGCAAACGTAGTGTAGGACGCCCTCAGGCCAGGTGGAGTGATGATTTACGCAAAACGGCTGGCAAGAGCTGGATGCGTGAAGCCGAAGATAGAACAAAGTGGATTGCGATAGGCTGATGATATATGATATGACCTAAGACATATCATTAATAGTAAAACCATAAAGGTAAAAGTTTAAAAGATCGCCACGGTCGCTCGACTGGTGATCTTCTAGTTTATCTCACGCACCGTTGGGCTTCTGCTATAGAGAGTCAGAGTGAGGCAATAGCAGTAAGCTTAGACATAGCGAAGGCGTTCGATTGGGTCTGGCACCTGGCACCTTGGGCAAATAGGTTGCCAGCTTTTTATATTAGGTAAAAAGCTAGTTTTTATCTATGTGATGAGCATGATTGTTTATTCTGTATCGAGACACAGAATAAACCATCATGATCATCACACAAAGTTTGAATACATACATATTATAGATAAATAACACCCATGTGTTTTTTATCGAATCAGAATGCTCGCGAAACGCTTAGAATACGCGCGAGTACGCTGGCGAACTTAAAAACATGCGAATGTTTACTAAAAAAAAACTATGTATGTGTGCGTTAGACGCGTGTGCCTACGCACTGCGACTCGTAAACAACGCTTGTTTGTGTGCGTGACGTTCCCGAACATGCCTGATCGTTACGAGAGTTATCTGTACCTTGGGATTTTTGTATAAAAAGGACTGCGCTCAACGCGAGTTAGTTCAGTTTTGAATGCGATCATAAAGCGACTACATTGAAACGATACTTTGGAAATAGTGGCAGAGAATTATACTGTGATTTTGCATACATTGTAACAGTAACTTGTTAATTGGTAATATAATAAAGACGTCATTGCGGAATTTGGTATTTTATTCGAACCTACCATCCTGATACGTAACATGTATTTAGTATGTTCATCAGTTGTCTGGTGGCCATAGTTAGATAGGCTCTGCCTAGTTAGATTTGTCACAGTGCAATACAGAACAAACAGAAAACAAAGGACATAATTGTAATTTTGCGCCGGACTAATAGGACCTAAGTCAGTTATTGTTGCAGTCCGAAAACTGCAACGCTGGTATTCTCGTAGGCCCTTTATTTGTTTTTGCTGCCGCTGTCACAAAATGTACAAAAACTTATTTATAATCTAAAAGTAATTAAAATTACAAAACATAAAGAATTAGTAGTAGTTTGGGATCAGAAGGCGTTGTATGAATTATCCCAAGATATTAATCTATTAATATTTTTACAATTTGTAAATTATATTTTTAAACATAAATATAAAATACAGATATATTTAAAAAACATACGAAACTAATAATTATTATTATTATTTACTGTGGTCCCAAAATTCCAGGATACAACCCTTAAATTAACGAAGAGTATTGGAAACCTTGGTATCAACGTCTCCAGTGACGTCCAGTTCCAGAGCCACATAGAACAAAAAGTCAAGTTGGCCTCCAAAAAGCTGGGTGGGCTCAATATAGCGAAGCGGTACTTCAATTCGGGACAGCGACCGTTGCTGTATAAATCGCATGTTCGGCCCCTTATAAAGTACTGCATACATCTATGGGCAAGAGCACTTGTGTACCAGCTTGGCCCTCTTGACTCCGCAGACAGATAAGCCATGAGGTTCGTTAACAAACCCATAATCACAAGCGATGTGGAACCACTCAGTTTAAGGGGAGATTTGCTTCCGGCACATCTGTAAACCCCACCTTTGTGAAACTCACTATAAGTTGAGACGAGACAAAGTAAAATATATAAACAAGCCAACAGTTCAATGTTGAATGGCGCCTCGACAACAAGACCAAAATTTTAAAGAAAAATGGAAACAGCAGAAGTCAGCTCTTACCATGATTTTTTATTCATTGGCCTAAAAAACAGAAATCAAGACTGGATGAAGTGTTGGCTCTATTAATACAAGCTATACGACCTGCTTAAGGTTCATTTCCGTGCATCGCGATCGATCGCGAGCCGCTCGCGGCTTACGACAAGCGGCTGAGATAAGTGACAGACGCGCGCGGCCGACGACTGTCGTAGGCCTGCGCGCGCACTGTGAATATTGTCGCATCGGCCGCGAGCGTCAGCCGCTTGTCGTAAGCCGCGAGCGTCAGCCGCTTGTCGTAAGTCGCGAGCGGCTTGCGATCGGCCGCGATGCTCGGAAATGAACCTTTAGAAGGTGATAAAATAAAATAGGATCAACAGATAATTGTTTATGTTTTATTGAAAAATTCCGGATACTTTTTACACAAAATGTATTTCTACTCTTTAGAGATTTCTGAAGAGTCCAAATGCGAGCAAAACCGCTGACAGAAGCTAGTCACTATTATATTTCCGTACAAATAACCAATTGACCTTAAATAAAACTTGAGATTGATGGAATGTGTATCCATTAATATTTTCTTAGAAAAAATTCAATTACTGCTCCGGATCAATCTGAAATACGTTCCATTGAACGGATATTGAAATTTTGTATAAATTTGTCTTTTTCTATCTTGTATTTTAAGTCACATTGTATTTGTTAGCTTTCTGCGTGTTGTGACGATGTGATGAATTAGATTTATTTTGTGATAAATGTGATTTAGAATTGGGAGGTGTAAAGTTGCTTGTACATCAGATAGTTTCATGTATACATGGAAATACTGGTTATGTGGTGATTGACTCCTGCTAAGTCAGAGGTTTGAGGGTTTCGATTCCCACACGGGACTCCGATTTTTTTTTATTTTTTTTTTCTCTAAAAAAGATATGTGTGATCCACAAATTGTTGTTCCTAGTCTGGGTGTACTTTGTGGCCGTGATTTGTATGTTTGTAAAGTCCCTCAGACACAGAACTTGGATGTACAATGGCGGGAGTTATTGGTAAAAAAAAAACATGATACCAGATCACACCGCACAATAGTTCGCCTAATTTTTTTACCACTCAGCTAAAAAGTAAGTGTATTTGTGTTTTGACCGACTGCCCCAAAAAAGGAGTGCATTGTTTTCCGAAAATACGTCATGTGCTTTGAGTTAATCAATAGGGTTTTTTTTTATGTCACGCAGACTTTTTCTGTGTCACACCTTAAGTTTAAATTAATATAGGTAATGTTATTAGCAAATTGGAAATGGGATATAAATTTATTATATTAAATCTAACATTAAAGCACAATATTATATTATTATGTATTGACGACTGAAAACAGTAACGCCTTGTTATAATTAATTATATTGTCTTAGCAGTACATTCATTTTGTTGGTCTATTGGCTTTAAGTACGATAATTGTGAATAGTACGTGTACAAGAGGCTTTACGTAGGAATTTTGTATTGGTAATATATAATTTGTAATTTTATTATATTCTTATTTTAATATGTTTTGTCTTCCTCATTTCTTTTTACTGTTGAATGATGAGTGTAATGTTTTGCAACCCTCACAGTTACACACTCCAAATCGTTGAAACTACGTATACGTTTAGTCAAATGTTCCACGTAACCTCCCTATCCTCCGCAAAGTAAGAGCCCTTCCCCCCGAAAAATAAGGCTTATGTTATTAATTCCGACTATTTTTCCCCCCTGATAATGACGTATTGTACAACATCTAATTATTTGACAGCACAACTGCAGTGAAGACAGTAGGCACACAGTATAATTATTCCAGCCAAGCTTCGTTATAAACAAGGAGAAACATTAAATCAGCGCATTCGCAAGTACTCGTTAATTGTGGCTTGGCGCCAAGTGCCTCTAGTGAGACCGTGGCCATAATTTATATTAATTAAATATGTGCCCTTGTTGTTTTTTAATAAGGTTTAAATTTTTAAATCACATCTGTATAATTTAAATTTAAATTGTGACCATATTCTTAGTCCTAGTCCTTATTACAGGGGATAAGAAGCGCGACGCAGCGGGGGGGCGCACAATCTCGATCTCGAAACGGTACGACTGTGCCTATAACGATGCAGCAAGTCAAGCTAAACGGAACGCCACATATAGCAGTAACTTAGTTTAGTACCTCGGTGATGTAGTCACGGATCGTCTCAAAGAGGACCAAGTCATAGACAGGAAGCGCAGGGCGTTGGCAGCCCGATGCAATAAGCTGGGTCGCAGGTTTGCAAGATGCACTCACGATGTTAAGCTGACTCTTTTTAAAGCTTACTGTCAATATTTTTACTCTTGCAGCCTTAGACTTCGATATACGCAGAAGGCTTACTTTGTAATGCAACAATTCTTTCACTGTTGGATAGCAGTTCAAGTCAGGGGGTTGCCTGTTCGTAACTTGTCCGGTTGCGAAACAGGTGGCTTCGGGTACGCAACCCCGACTTCCCGAGCCGCCAATCACTGCACTGCCAACCATCCCTGCACATTGGTGTCCACTGTCCTCCCTTTCCTTTCCTACTACTTGTGGTAGCATCTAGCGACCGGGTAGGTACCACAGCTTGGCTTATTTTGATCGTATAGCAAATATGCGTTCCGACCAAAGAGCTAAGTAGCCGATATCTCTCCCTTCTTCCAACTATCCCTTCCACATGAGCTGTCGGGTCGCATTGAGGTTCGGAACAGGCGGTGTAGGAGTTCTCGCGGATCCGTAGGGCGTGACGGGTTGACGGGGGGTTCAGGGAGACCCGGTGGGAATGGTTACCGTCGGCCACCTGCCGGTCAGTAGGGGACCCGAACCCGGGAATATCCCACCTGGGAGGCTGTCCCGCCAACCGGCGAAAATCCCACATACTGCTGCCGAGCCGGGAGGGAGACCGGAGTGGAGCCCGTTAGTGGTATGCGGGGGGGCACCGGGGGCCCCTCCGTGCCCCGCGTCAGCCCTTCATACAACTCGCGGACGAGCCGGGACTTACGCCCCGCCCCCTTATCTGAGTATCACTGTGGCCCCATACCTCATATAACCCCTTCCCGATATATATCTCTCTCTAAATGATGCCACGATTAAGAAAAAAGAAAAGGCTTTACACGGCGGACACCCTATCCACATTTAAAATGGATTTTTGCAATGTCAGGGGTCCTCATAGCAACCTTGACGCTGTACACCACCACCTTGAGACAGCGCGGCCTGCTTTGCTCTTTTTAACGGAGACGCAGATATGTGCCCCGGATGACATCTCGTACCTTAAATACCCCGGCTACGAATTGGAGCAGACATTCCTTCGGAAAGCCGGGGTGTGCGTGTTCATACGGAGCGATATATGCTGTCGCCGCCTTCGGGGCCTCGAACATGTAGATCTGTCCATTTTATGGCTTCGCGTAGACCATGGGGGACTTACCCGTATCTACGCGTGCCTCTACAGATCTCCTTGCAGTGATTCGGGGTCGACTCTACTATTTGAGAACGTCAAAAGGGGGATTGACCAAATGTTGGAGCAGTGCCCATCCGCAGAGGAGGTGGTCCTCGGTGACTTTAACGCTCATCATAAAGAGTGGTTGGCATCGAGGACCACCGATCTCCCAGGTAGGACCACTTTCAACATGGCCTTGGCCTATGGTCTCTCACAACTATGTAGTAATACAGCCCACCCGTATTCCAGACGTTGAGAGCCACAAAGCCTCCTTGTTGGACCTTCTGCTGACAACACATCCACGCGGATACAGGACGGTCGTCGATGCTCCACTTGGATCGTCCGACCACTGCCTTATCCGCACTGAAGCCCCCATTGCGCGACCCGTCCGCTCTCCAGCGAATGGTTCCCGCAGAGTCTGGCGATATGAGTCAGCAGATTGGGATGGACTCCGCGAATTTTTCGCGTCCTACCCTTGGAGGCGGCTTTGCTTCTCCACAGAGGATCCCGACGCTTGTGCGGACTGCATCACGGATACGGTGCTTCAGGAAATGGAACTATTCATTCCCAATGCCCGAATTCCCGTTGGCGGTCGTAGTCGCCCCTGGTTCAACCAGGCTTGTCGAGTGACCGCGCGCCTGAAACAGTCTGCGTACTTAGCCTGGAACGATGCCAGGAATCGTAAGGATCTGACCGTGAATGTTGAGAAACGTAAGTTCAACGCCGCCTCCAGAGCCAACAAGAAGGCTATTGCTATAGCAAAGGCAGATCACATTGCCAGAATTGGCGAGCGACTTCAAAGGCATCCCTCTGGGAGTCGTGCATTCTGGTCGCTCGCCAAAGCTGCACAAGATAACTTTTGGCAGTCCAACCTCCCACCACTGCGCAATTTCGATGGCAGTCTGGCCCACAGTGCTAAGGAGAAAGCTGATCTCTTGGGCCGACTCTTCGCCTCTAACTCGACTTTGGATGATAGAGGAGCCACACCACCTTCCATCCCAAAGTGTAAGAGCTCCATGCCAGAAATACGCATCACGCAACGTGCGGTTAGGCAGGAGCTCAGGCTCCTTGATACCCAGAAATCGAGCGGGCCGGACGGCATCCCTGCAGTGGTACTTAAGACGTGCGCCCCTGGGTTGACCCCCGTTCTGACGCGCCTCTACCGCCTCTCATATAAAACCGGAAGGGTTCCATCTTCGTGGAAGGTCGCCAATGTCCACCCTATTCCCAAAAAGGGTGACCGGTCAGACCCGTCAAATTACAGGCCGATAGCGATAACATCCTTGTTATAAAAAGTGATGGAGAGAGTTCTCAACACCAGACTCTTGCGGTATCTTGAGGAGCACCAGCTGATAAGCGACCGCCAGTACGGCTTCCGTTACGGTCGCTCAGCTGGTGATCTCCTTGTGTACCTCACGCACCGCTGGGCTGAAGCCTTGGAAGGCAAGGGCGAGGTTCTTGCTGTCAGCCTCGACATCGCCAAGGCGTTTGACAGGGTCTGGCACAAGGCCCTTCTATCGAAGCTTCCTTCTTATGGAATCCCCGAGGGGCTCTGCAGATGGATCGCTAGCTTTCTGGACAATCGGAGCATTATGGTCGTCGTTGACGGTGCTTGTTCCAGTCTGAAAACCATTAATGCTGGCGTTCCACAAGGTTCGGTGCTCTCCCCAACACTGTTCATTCTGCATATCAATGATATGCTGTCCATAGAGAACATACATTGCTATGCGGATGACAGCACGGGTGATGCGCGATATACCAGCCATCAGAACGTCCCTCGGAGCGTTGTTCAGGAGAGACGGTTGCAACTTGTGTCAGAAGTCGAGGACTCTCTGGGGCGGGTCTCCGAATGGGGTGAGAGGAACCTGGTTCGATTCAACCCCACAAAGACACAAGTATGCGAGTTCACTGCGAAGAAAGACCCATTTGTCCTAGTGCCACAGTTCCAAGGAGTTACACTCCAAGTCACCGAGAGTATTGGGATCCTCGGTGTCGAAATCTCCAGCAAAGTCTAGTTTGGGAGTCATTTGGAAAGTAAAGCCAAATTGGCGAGCAAAAAGGTGGGTGTCCTCAACAGAACGAAGCGTTACTTCTCGCCGGCACAGCGACTTGTGATCTATAAAGCGCAGGTTCGATCGCACGTGGAGTACTGCTCTCATCTCTGGGCGGGTGCCCCCAAATACTTGCTCGATCCATTTGACTCCCTCCAAAGGCGAGCTGTTCGGATCGTTGATGACCCCAATCTCACGGACAGACTGGAGTCTTTACAGCAGAGGCGTGACTTTGGTGCACTTTGCGTACTCTAAAATAAAAAATAAATAAAATAAGCCTTTACTGCTGTTAAAGATAATTTAACAATGAATTTAAAATAAAAACTTGAAGAAGAAAAAAACTTAACTAAAATCTTAAACTTAAAATCTACTCGGCATTCGGTTAGTCTTCCCTATTAACAGCTTGTCTTTCGACAAAGGCCTCCTCTAAGGCTTTCCACTTGTTCCTGTTTTGTGCTGTTCGTATCCATTCTGGACCTGCTGTTTTCTTAATATCGTCTTCCCATCGCTTAGGTTGTCTTCCTCTGTTTCTTGTGCTTTCTCTCGGGTACCACTCTGTTATTATTTTGGTCCATTTTTCTTTCTTTTTTCTTGCCATATGCCCGGTCCAGCGCCACTTCATTCTTCTGCATATGGATTGCACTTTCCCGAACTTAGTCTTATCTTTTATTCTTTTTAATTGTACTTTATCGCTTCTTCTTATTCCCAGTACGCTTCTCTCTATCCCATTCTGACAAATATTTATTTTGTTTTGCTGTTGTTCGGTTAAGGCCCAAGTTTGACACGCATATGTTAGACATGGCAGGATGCAGACATTGAATACTTTCCGCTTTTCCGCCATTGGCATCTCTTTATTTTTCATAATTTCACTCAATGACCAGAATCTCTTCCAAGTATTAGCAATTCTTCTTTCAATTTCTTTCTGTATGTTTCCTGTTGACGATACTAATTGTCCCAAATATATGTAC
This sequence comes from Herminia tarsipennalis, assembly GCA_945859575.2. NCBI lineage: Eukaryota > Metazoa > Arthropoda > Insecta > Lepidoptera > Erebidae > Herminia > Herminia tarsipennalis. Next base: position 3,742,306 of record OX243849.2, on the reverse strand, counting down.
TCATTCACATATTCTAATTCTTGATCATTTATTTTGATATTCTCTAATAATGGAGAATTGCTCATTAATTTTGTCTTCGCTATGTTTATTGTCAGACCTGCATTTGCACTTTCATCTGATAATTGTTGCAGCATTTTTTTCAAGACCTTTGGGCATTCCGCGAAAAGTATTAAATCATCGGCGAATCTCAAATGACTCAATTTCTCTCCGTTAATGTTAAGACCGAAATTATCCCAGTCCATTTTCCTAAAGATCATCTCTAACACCGCAGAGAATAGCTTTGGCGAAATAGGGTCACCTTGACGGACGCCTCTTTCTATTGGAAATTCGTCGCCTGTCAATTCAGTTTTTACTTGTGCTATACTTTTCTCATAAATAATCTTCAAAAGGCGAATATACTTATCATGTACCCCCTGTCGCTCGAGCGCTTCCCATATGTAGTAGTGTTCCAAAGAGTCAAAGGCTTTGTTGAAGTCCACGAAACCCAGGTAATATGTTTTATTATATTCTTTGTATTTTTGGAGTATCTGTCTTAGGACGTGTATGTGATCTATAGTCGAAAAGTTGCTTCTGAATCCAGCTTGCTCTTTGGGCTGATGTTCATCAAGGATGTTGGTTAATCTAAATAGCAAAATTTTTGAAAAGATCTTATCGTCGGCTTATTGCAAGAACTCATTAACTGCAAAAAATCACTAAATACGTTTTTATTTGTAGTGGACTTCTTTTGACACATTCTACAAAAGGCAAAAACTCACTAATTTCTATCTAGTCAATTTTAGGCGTTACGGCCTTTCCATTAAATCCATAACTGCAACTTTGGAAATCAGGCATTTACAAAAAAATCACTAAGCTGCACAAGTAATTTTTATTTATTAGATAATTGATAAAATAAGAACATACATAATTATACAGAACTCATTTTTACCATGTAATTAACTTTATCGAAACAAGTGTAGCATAAAAATAGCTTAGAATTTGTTTCGATAAAGTTCATTATTTGCATTTCATTACTTTCTGTTATGAATAATTGATCACAAATGTACAATAAGTTATCTTAATGAATTTTATCGAAATAAATTTATATAAATCATGATATCTAAGATTTTCCTAAAATCATTTATTGTTTTTAGTTACTTTTTTATTTTGTCGATCGCATAATTTAATTTAATTAACATCGGTTAATAGAATATAGTAACTTCTTGCAAAACTATGTGGATCCTCGATTGTAGTTTAGTGAGTTATTCATGGTTAGGTAAAATACGACAAACCAGCTTGTCAAAGGAACGCGGGAACAAGGACGAACGCGGAGGTGAGGGTGGGGGCGCGGGGCGAAGGAGCGCTTTGCGTGAGCGCGGCTGACTCGCTCGCTCGCACGGTTCGCGGCGAGATACGTTGACTACCACGCGTGTTATAAGAAGTTAATGATTTTTGACAAAATGCAGCAAAATAAAAGTTTTAAACCAGGACGAGGAAGCAAGATGTTGGAGCAATTAAACTATAATAAGGAGAATAATAATATTATTAATATTATAGTAGCGGAAGTTTCTACAGATAATGTAAGTACCTACCTATTTATCTTTCCGCTTACTTTGAATTTGCCATTTACCTATACTTTACGAGATTCTTGTTTTACCGAACAGATTGATGGTAAAAAAGGTAGGTAGGTAAGATAGATAATAACTAACCACTTTATACCTAAAACTTTTTTCTGGCGACCCACTTTAAAACTTACCTTCACGCCTGTTCAGCTCCTTATTTAGCAATGTTTTCCGTCTACTAATTTACATGCATGTTGGTTTTCCTGTACTCTACCTAGGTATTTTTGTTGATAGAATGTACTACCTCCAGCAAAAGTACGTCTGGATGCAGAAGACCGCGAAGCACAATCACGAAAGGTTTCAAGTGACGACTCATCGTCAAATGTAAGATTTTTATCTATGTGCAGGTTCATGATATGCATGTAATTAATTATTACCTATATCGCTACTTCGGAGATCGATGTAACGTGAATGCAGGCAATTTATACTTACCTTTTGCATAAATTAATATACCCACAGCTATCGCCTGTCTTCTCGAATCTCATTTCATCCCTTTCGCTTCTATCTTATTACTTTGGACGGCCTCGTTATTCTAGTAGTGGCATGATGTGACTGCTATGCACGAGGTCGTGGGTTCGATTCCCGCATGTATGGTCCGCATATTGACCTAGATCTGGGTGTTATTTCTATGTATTATATAAGTATATATTTACAAAAAAAAAGTATTTAAGTATTATATCAGTTATTTAGCACCCATAGCTTTGCATAGTTTGGGGCTAAAATGACGCTTTGTAAATGTCCAAACATTATTATTATTAAAAAATTGATAATTATGTACTTACCTTATTATATAATATTATTATTACTTACCTTATTATAATTATATTATTATATAAATTGTAAATTATGTACTTACCTTATTATTATAATTCTTACCTTATTATATTATATTATTATATAAATTGTAAATTATGTACTTACCTTCGTCGTTTTGTCTCAGCATACCAGTGATATTATCGAAAATACGCCATCTCCACGTCCAATTGGCCGCAACATTGGTCGACCAATAAGTAAAACGGTACTATCCTCTGAAGAAAGCGACAGCGAAGTCGTAGAAAATAATGAAATCTTCAATGTGCTATCCGATGTAAGAACCTTCATGTATGCCACTAATTATGATGTAAAATTGATTAATAGAACTAAGTGGAACGTCTTGTATCTTCTCTCTTCCAGATAGACAATGTTTCTCAAAATATCAGCTCATCTCATAAAAATGACAACGATGTAGTTGTGTCTCTTGAAGATGACTTGTATTTATCAGTAAGTTCCTTCATATAAATGATTGTTTTAGTCATAATATTTTATTAAACTATGTAGGTATGTTCATTGACCAATAGTAATACAGTATTAGATACCTTACCTGGTGTTCATACTTGTAGGATGATTCGGTTGCTGATCCTGACTGGAAGAATCCTGAAGACTTAGCTACAGAAAATACAGAAACCGATAGTGGCACAGAAACGGTCCAGTCTGAAGTTGTCCCACCTAAAAAAATTAAAACGGCAAGGTGGCACAAGAGAAGAATAGAAACCTATGACCGAAATGCGCAAAAAAGAAATCGTTCACAAAGCTTACCTTACAAAAACTACAAAAAACAGACGCAGCCTCCCAAAGCACCTAAATCCGGTGAGTGCAAATGTAAATTAAATTGTTTATTAAATTTTCCTGAAGAAGATCGAAAGGACATCTGTAGGTCTTACTGGGCACTATCGGATTACTGTCGACAGAAAGATTTTATACTAATGAATGTTATGGTACAAGCGCCACAGAGACGTTTCGTAAATGCAACCAGAAAGAGGACTGTATCTCGTTATTATTACTTTAATAAGGACGACCGAAAGATCAGGGTTTGTGAAACGTTTTTTAAAAATACTCTGTGTATATCAAATGGTCCCATTAATAAGGCATTTTCAGAAGTAGGAACATCAGGCTCTTTTATAGGTCAGGACAAACGCGGCAAGCATGAACCGGTCAATAAAACAAAAGAAGTAGATGTAGAATTCGTCAAAGAACACATCGAGGCTTTCCCTAAGATGAAGTCGCATTATTGCAGGAAAACATCATCTAAAATGTACTTAGATAGCAATCTTTCCATCTCTAAAATGTATGAACTATACCAAGAAAAATGTAAATGTGCATCTAGAACGCCTGTTTCCATCAATGTGTATCGCAACATTTTTTGTACTCAGTACAATTTAGATTTTCATAAACCCAAGAAGGACCAATGTTTAATGTGCCATAAATATGACCGAGCCAAAGCTGAAAACGCCTCCGATCTTGCTGTTTTGCAGCAAAAGTATGATGAACACATGTCTTTAAAAGAGCAAAGTCGAAAAGCTAAAGAGTTGGATAAAGTTCGAGCAAATGAAGATAACAGCTTTAACTCTATTACGATCGACTTACAAAAAGTTTTGCACTTGCCGACTAGTGACGTTTCTCTACTTTACTACCTGCGTAAATTAAACGTTTACAATGCCACCATTTATGAAGCCCGTTCTCCAAATGATGGTTTTTGTTACTTATGGTCTGAAGTAGATGGAAAAAAAGGAAGTGATGAAGTGGGAACTGCACTATATCTTTGGATCCAACGTCTACCTCCAACTGTTACCGAAATATCTATATTTTCTGACACTTGCGGAGGTCAAAATCGCAACCAGTTTCTGTTATGCTTAATGCTATACGTAGTTCAAGTTACCCACCTCGAAGTGATTGAACATAAGTATTTAGAATCGGGTCACACGCATATGGAGGTTGATAGTATGCATAGCGCTATCGAAAATCAGATGCGTCTTATGCCAATTTTTTCTATGATAGACCTCTGTAATGTTATAAGATTAGCAAGATCGAACAGAAAACTAAACAAGAAAAAACCAGCAAAGAAGCCTTATGAACCTATTGTAATGAGCAACTCTGACATCTTGGACCTAAAAGAGCTACGAAACAACTTAATGGTCAATAGGTCAATTGACTCTGGAGGAGAAAAGTTGCAGTGGCTGAAGGTTAAATGCTTCAAGTAAAGCGGCCTAACATTGTGCAATATAGGTATGATTACGTTTCCGATTATAAAGAAATGGACGTATCGAAAAAAGAAACATCAATTGTGTCTAATACTAAAAACCTGCGAAAGCGCAAGCATGACGATACTGAAAGTGGATTTGACTACAATAGCTATTCCCTTAAAAAAGCATATACCAGGAAACTTCCAATTACAAAATCAAAGAAAAAAGATTTAATAAAAATGTGTAACGAAAAAATCATACCTGCAGAACTACACCATTGGTATAATAATTTACCTGACAAAGAAGGCCCAGATTATCTTCCTGATGAAGAAATTTCTGATACAGAAAATGACGTTTAGTATGTATCTAACATTTTTATATTTTTGTACGGTGTTTACCCCAGTTCCTACTTTTTATTAAAAAATAACATGACTGATAGCAATACGGAGAAGAAAAATATTTTAATTTTTATATTATTATTATGAGACTATGTAAGTTGTGGCTAATAATTTATATTTGCTATTGTACGAGTAAGTTACGACAACTGTTAAGACAGAATTGTTTTGTTTATTTTTTTAAAGAATTTACTTCGTTTTTATTATTAGACATCCAATTGCTTATTCATTTGAATTAGCTCTGTTAATTACTTGTTTATTCAATGACCTAAATGGTAAGTCTTTTTTTTGATAAAGAATTGTTAAGGACTTTGATTGTTTGGAAGAATTTAATTTGTTTTTCATATAGCTAGCACTATTTTATTCAATATAAGACTGGTTATCCCTTTTATATAATAAACAATTGATTAGATTTTCGTTGTTTTATTTCCAATTAAGAAATAATTAATTCACATACCGAACAGACTTACAGTAGCCAGAAGTCATTAACTTTTATTTTGTTTTTTTTAAAAATAAATAACTTTGTAGGATTAGAGATTCTCATTTTTTTTATTAATATATCTATTAGGCTAATCGAAAACATGAAATTTTTCGTCACCGTTATTATATTTTGGAAAATATGGGCAAATGAACATAACCACTAACTAAATCGAACTAAAATACCGTTTATCTCAGAATAGTGTATATGTCACATAATGACTTCTTGCAACAAGCCGACGTTATATATATTAGACATTAAACTTATCGGTCTATAATTGCCAATGTCTGCTTTATCTCCTTTCTTGTGTAATAGTATTATCAACGATTTCGTCCAATCTTCGGGAATAATTTTAGTTTCTATTATTTTGTTGAACAAGTTGGTTAATTTAGGAGCAATCACAGGCATTGATATTCTGAGCAGTTCGTTGGTGACACCATCGGGACCAGGTGCTTTTCCTAATTTTTGCGTTAGAATCGCTCTCTCTGTTTCTCCATATACAATAGGTTGTATAGGTTCCGAATCTTGCATGTCATTAATTTTAGTTGTGATGAGTTTACTATTTTTACTTCTGTAAAGGTCTTTATAATATTCTGTAGCAATGTTTAATATCTCTAATCTTTTACTAGTACATTTTCCCTGTTTGTCTTTCATATTTGGCATCCAATTTTTCTTTACTTCTAATTCTTTAAACGCTTTCTTTATTCCCCCTGTTTTCTTAATATGATATGTGAATGTTTCTGCTCTTTTACGCTTTCTATCTTTCCTTATATTTTCGTTTATCTTTTTACTTACTTCGGCAATCTTCTTACGTGTATCCTTAGTTTTTGTGCCGCGAAGAAGCAATTTCCTTTCCTGAAGTAGTTGCATTGTTTCGGAGGATAGTATTGTCTTATTATACGTGACTACTTTACGAGCTTCGGTTTTGAGGGTATTAACAAACTCGTCGTATCTCGCCTGAATTGGCTTATTGGGTTCCTTAAATTCTTTTGCATCTAGGGTTTCCTTTAGATTGTGCATCAGCTTCGCATCGTTTTTAATGTTCGCATAGGGTATCGCTTCTTTTTGCAATTTTCTACTTTTCTTTGCATGTGTCCCTCGTAGTGTCGCACGAATCATTTTATGGTCTGAATTAAAATTAAAATTTTGTATGATCGACAGGTCTTTAAAACGTTTTGGTTTATTGGACATAATATAGTCAATTTCATTTCTATGCAGTCCATTTGGGGAAATCCAGGTCCATTTCTTATTCTTTTTCTTTTTGTAGAAACTGTTCAAGATACTTAGTTTGTTTTCCAAACCGAAGTTAACCAATCTTTGGCCGTTTTTGCTCCTGTTGCCATGACCATGATTGCCTACAATATACTCTTCTCCTCTTTGATATTTTCCAATTTGCCCATTGAAATCCCCCATTAATATTATATTTTTATGAGCAGTAGCGACAGTATCTTGTAATTTTTGGTAAAAATCTTCTATTTTGACTGTGTCTTCTTTTTTGTCAGCTTCAGTTGGTGAGTATGCCTGAATAATGGACCATGATTCATCTCTGTTATTTTGAACGGGGAGTCTAATATTGAGAATTGCTATTCTTTCAGATATTCCTTTCAATTGATCTATTTTGTTGGTATATTTTCGTTTTATCAAAAATCCAACCCCATATTGTCCTGGTGTTTCTCCTTTGTAGTGTAATATATACTTTCCGTGATCTTCTATCCCTTCTCCTATTTGTCTCATTTCACTTATGCCAATTATGTCCCATTTAATTTCATTAATTGCATTTTCTAATTCGATAAGTTTTTCTGGGGTTCTTAGTGATCGTGTGTTAAGAGAAGCTATGTGTATGTCGCAATTGTTTATTCTTTCCTGTTTGTCTTTCCTTAGAGGGAGTTGGTCTTTGTCCCCCACGATGACCAGTCGGCTTGGGGGAAGTTGATGTTTCTTTGTTGATATATTTATTTCTTTATGTTGTTGTATTTTCCGTTTGCCGAGCGTTAGTTGTTATTGCTGTTTGTTTGTCGGAACTTTAGAGAGAGAGTTAGATCTGTTTCTTAGAATGTCAAATGCGTTACTTCTATTGGCCTTAGAAGACATGGAGGTTTGTTGTTTTTTAGATTGATTATCCGACGAATGGGTTGAAAAAGAAGTTTCTCGTTTTCTTTTTTCGTTATTTGTTGCATTCTCTTTCACTACCAGCTTGTCATATTTCAAGAATACTATCTTTCCTTTCTTTCTCTCCTCGATCAGCTCTACTTGTAAAGCTTTCCTTTTAGCCAGAACTTCTTTTGGGTAGTCTTCTGTGACATATATTTCTTTTAAACCCTTCTTATTTCTCATAATCTCTATCTTTTTCTATTCATTTACAAAAGAACATAGAACTGGCCTTGGTTTATTACCACCTGTATTTCTGTTTCCAATTCGGTATATATTATTTATTCCATTTTCTTCTACATCAATATTTATGTCCCTTTTGAAAGCTTTTCTTGCATTATTTATTAATTCCAATGTTGATTTTTCTATTTCTTCCATACCAAATATAACTATATTGTTAATCCCGTTTTTTCTTGTTAAATATTCTATCTCTTTTTCCTGAGTAGTAGTTGCGTACTCTACCGTCTGTTAAACGGGGAGTGCTCTGAGGAACTGTTTGACATGGTGCCACCGTCACCTTTCTACCACCGCACCACTCGACATCGTAGTAGGGTTCATCCATTCCACCTGGAAACAATACGGTCCTGTACGGATCGATTCCGGCGTTCTTTTCTTCCACGTACGTGTAGACTCTGGAATGTACTACCTGCTGCGGTGTTTCCCGAGCGCTACGACATGTCTTTCTTCAAACGAGGTTTAAAGAGAGTTTTCACTTCACGGTAGGCAGCGGCTTGGGTGTGTCCCTGACATTCCTGTAGTCCATGAGCGGCGGTTACCGCTTACCATCAGGTGGGCCGCTGGCTCGTCTGCCAACCATAGGCAATAAAAAAAAAAAAAAAAAACATGAGATAGGAAATATATTTATTATATTAGCATTTAAGCACAATTACTGTTAATTGTTTTCTTTTGGGTACTCTTTGTCTTTACATTAAGTCTATATTTTTTGTTATTTTGTATTCTGATGACTGTTTGTACCAAAATAAAATAAAATAAAAAAATAAATAAAATATTAACCTCAATGGGTACAACATAGTAGGAGCATCCACTTACAATGTAAAAACTATATGTGTTTAAATACTGGCCAAATTACTGATAATTAGTGAATTAGTATAAATGTTTTGCAAAAGAAGGAAAAGAATGGCCTTAATTCGAAATCGAGCTTTTCACTACCTACTGCAATCCAATATCACCATTAAAGAATACCCCAAATAAGAGTTTACACTCTATTTTTATTTGGCACATATATTAACTAGTCTATTTTCATGAAATAGGCAATATAATAGCCACGTGGAACCTATCGTGTCTCCAGTAGCCTATAAAATAGCGTATTAAATAAACTATTTAATTCGACTTGACTAATATGATTTTGCCGGCAAATTGGGATGGAGAACTGCAGCACCTGAGGACTTATTATGAGAAAAGACATCATATCGATCATAAATCATACGGGAATTATTGTAGACTAAATTTAGCACGTCTCCCGCGTGGCTGTTAGTTAACGTGATAAAATTATCCAATGTTTACTCAAACTATCTCGATACCACATTTAATTATAATCGATTCAGCAGTAAGATTGAAAACATAACAGACGGACAGACATACAGAGTTTATTCCACATTTATAATATTAGTTTTGATAGCTGGTTTTTACTGTTGAATTCTTCTTATTTTTGAGAAGATAGAATCTAGAAACTGGAATTTAGTGAGGGAAAAGTTGGGAACGGAACTACAAGTTGACCCTTTATTATCTTTTGTTTGGATAGTTGAATTTAACGGTTCAATTCTTATCATTTTTGAGTATCTCTAGACCAGTGTTTTCCGAGTTCGTTACAGAACCCCAAGTGTTTTATAGAGAAGTTAAGAGGATTTCGCGAAATATTTAGTATTGAAATAAAAAAAAAACGTTATTGTTTGCGTAGAAAAAACAACAAGAAACACATTGGATAATTCAATTTCATCGTTGATAGTTCTAGCTTTCATACCTGTAAAGGAGGTCGTCCACCAGAATCCCCTGATCCCCCAGGGGATCCTCGTGAACTTATCTGTTCATCAGGATCCCCTTTAAAAAGTGTAAGTATAAAAAGGTGTTTTCACACTGAAACCAATTTATAGGTACTTATTAAAACACGTACCTATATATATTATTTTAATCTTTATGGAATCTTATTTACAAACCTCTAAATATATGTACCTATATAGAGATTTAAAAAAGGGAACCTTGAAAACTATTTGTTGAAAATACCCAAATATTATACAGTTACTGAATGCTTCAAAAAGAAAAGCTGTACAAAAGCGAAGGCAACCAAAAACCTCGCAAGACAGATCAAATTAAAATTGAAAAGTTTATACAGAAAACAGCTCGAATTATTGAACAAAAACATAACAGTAGATCATTTCTTCGAAATTTTTAAGTAGTTTTTTTTTAAGTTATCAATTACTTTACTTACATTTTTTTAAAAGGGATCCTGATGAGACAAAGATCCCCTGGGGGATCTGGCTAGGGGATCCTGATGGACGACCCCCCTGTAAAGTCAGCTACATAAGTTGCTTAACATTTGCGAATATTCAAACCGACTCCTGCATGGTTACAAAACTTTAATTCAGAATACAAATCACTAGAATTGCAAAAAAATCTAAAAAGTCCTCGGTTTGCTCACTTTCGGAGCTGTGATGATTTGTAATATGGCTTTTATTGAGCGGCTTATATACCTGACTGTACATTTGTTAAATGTACGAGATCTTAAAATAATTGTACCCCGTAATAAACTTTTAAGGTTTCATATAATAAAAGGTATTTGGAGGGTGTTTCATGTTTCGGAAACCCTGTTCTAGATGATGGCGTTTGAAGTTGGGTGCGCAAACATGAGTAAACTTTCTATTCCCTTTTGGCGAATTTCTATCAAATAAAATATTTTTTTGACTTTCTTTGTGGCCCAAGATGTGGTTTAATCCCACAGGCACACAAGACACCACTTCGTGTGATCCATAAAACGTTGTCTATAGTCTGGGTCCATTCATCATCATCATTAAGGTCATCCACTGCCATAGTGGGTGTGGTTTCCGCTCTTAGATCCGGGTGTGGACCATTGTGCGTAAGCCATGGTGCCCGTTACTCCAAACAGTCCACCTCCCTCCAAAAGCAGATCAGCCTCCCTAAACTTTTCAGGGCATCCGTTAGCGACCTTGGTGACCCCAGGGTCTCTTTCCGGATCTGTGCGACGCCGGTGCACTCAAGGAGCACATGCGCAAATGTTTCCTCAGTCATCATGTAAGCTTTGCATAGGGAACTGTCCGTTATTCCTATTGTGTGGAGGTGTTTGTTTAGCGAGGAGTGTCCGGTGATAGTTCCCACCACCCGGCGCAGACTTTCTCTGTCCAGACGTAGCAGTCGCGTTGTCAGTTTAATGTCCAAAGTTAGCATTGCTTCTTTGGATTGTCTGCAGCCTGGTGTTGAGGTCCACCAATTCTCTGCTTGTGTGTGTGTAAGGTTCTGTAACCATCTGCAAAGTTAACTAAAGAGAATAGGCATCATGATGGGCTCTAGAGTGAACATTTTCGTGCCTGAGCATCTCCTTGCCAGTTTATCCGCCGCATCGTTACCTAGCGATCCGCTATGTCCCTTTATCCATTGTACTTACCGCGACAAGTTGCGTAAATGGCCGTGCCCAATGCATTGTGGCACTCAAGAATCAGTCCCGAAGTAAAGTAATTTTTACTTAGAGATAGGAGCACTGAGTCACTATCTGAGAGTATACTTATGTTTTCGTCAATGACCTTCTTCTATGGTGGTCTGGGTTCACTTTGTATCTGTTAATTGTTTTTAATACCTACAATACAGTGCCTGTACCCTTTAAAAAAAACAATATCTATACTAATCTGTAACAGTAATTTACTACGACAGGTATCATCGTTTCCATATTATTGTACTGTGTATAAAATGTTGTAAGTTCCAAATAAACATTATTATTATATTATTATAATCTATATATTTTTATCTATTTGGATGAATGGATGGATGTTTGTTATTCAATCACGCCACAACGAAATGAAATTTGGCCCCGAGATAGATTATATTCTGAAATAGCATATAGGCTTTTTATCCCGAAAAAATGCTCCCGTGGGATAAATTTGTTATTCAAAATAGTTAACGAAGTTGCGAGTAATAGCTAGTAAGAAATACAATCAAAATGATTGCCTGCCGTAACCGAAATTGGTTGAAAAGCCGGCACAAAAGATTTATATTATCGTTCAATGATCGATAGTTTTCATAGGAACTTTGTAATAGAATGAAGGAGAGGTCGATGTTTGGGAAGGCTGTCGTGTTAGTGTAAAGGTGCTCCATTTCGCTGAGGACTCAAGTACAGCTTGCTGGGTGGCAAAGCAGTGCTTGTTGCAACATTATATCGGAAGTAAGCTTCTTATGTACCTCCGTTTATATATTATATGATCATAAACTCAATATTTTTTTCCAATTGACCTCTTATCAACATTTAAACTTTCGCGTTGTTTATAACTATCGTTGGTTCTTGGCAGGTTGCACCGGCCGTGGTCACAAGTCGACTGTCCGCTTGAGACCACGGCCGGTGAAAGAGAGAGGCTTAGACAAGGTACATTCGTTCCGTGGTGAATTAGCTAACAAGAGGTCCAAATGATCGTTCGCAAAGAAATAAAAAATGTCTATGGCCCCCACCGCAAACGTCAAAATCTTAAAAAACTAATACCGGCATTTTATTTCGTTCTCTACATGGTCTCACTGTTCGCTAGATTAGTGATCAATCGAATGGAAAAAAATAGCGAAGATACTGTCAATAGTGCAGCTTACGCATCGACTTGGATTGACCACGTATCATATTTCAATTTCATACATTTTGAAAACTGGTCGAAACGTTAAGCAGTTTTAAGGTTAAAAATGTGCGTTAATTCCCGTATAATAAATAGTTATACCTCTTATCAAATCAAAACCAGTTTGATTATTGACCCGAAGGGCATGAGGCTATAATAACGTAAATGATCGAGTAAATGTCGTATAAAGCTAACATAAAAATAAAAACAAAGGATTTTCTTGTATCATAAAACAAAAAAAGTCAAATTATTTACTTTGCTCACCAAACAAGAGGGAACAAGCTCGATCCGGAACAAAGAACAAAATTAATTCTATTCGGCCGCGTTTTATCTATAGAACACCAACTATGAACGATTAAAGTTTACGTAACTATAGAGACTGTAGTACATATAGAAGAAGAGAAAAGTCTCAACTTGGAACGTAGAGTCTTTAATGCAGTAGAGTAGAAAGCAACTAATTTGACCTCTCCTCTCAAGTGTAATCACGATGTAAGCCTGTGGGGATTCTATTCGGGTACCAATGCAGACAACGGCCCATCTTACATCAGGCCCTATGTGCCCAATCACCTGCACACGGAAAGACTTATTGGCAGACTCCGAAAAATGCAGTTAACGTGGCCACGTTCTGGTCTACATTTATATAATATTTATTGCATATAATGTTTGTTGTCAAAGCGCTAAGAAGAAGACGGTGTAAGAAAATGGTAGCATCTATAAGGAGAAAGTATGACAAAGGACAGATAAATCTTTCATTGTAATTTGAAGATAGTGTTTGGAGCAAAAAAGTAGGTACGATACTCACCAAATTTTGTCAGACGTTCATAAGAGTTTTGGAACCTAAATGAATACGGTGCTATGGCTTTGAAATCTATATCGGACTAGGTTCCATAGATATGACTGAAAATTGATTGACAGTAAGCAAATAAAAAAGGAAGCCTGCTAAATATGTCTTTAGAACAAAATACCTCCTGCAAATATTCGTCTTTATAAAATTTCTCCCCTCCCCTTTAAGTCTTGCCGGGATCGCGGCGATTATGGCAATTACCCCAAGGACATATAACAAGTAGGTTCTACTGGGGAGACCTGTGCCCAGCAGTGGGACATCATATGAGTTGATAATTATGCAAGGCTTATAACTTAGGCTGGACGTTGATCATTAGAATAGTAATTTATAAAGATAACTAACGTTTTGTTTTCTTGTTATTGGAATGTAGTTGTCTATTGTTTTAATTATTTAAGTGCACGGGCGTTACTTTCAGCTGGGAGAAATTCATACATCAGTTAGCAGGTTCATAAATGTCAAAATTAACGTAACTACAATAGAATACTCGTAGTACTTACTGATACCGGTTAGTTCCAGTTGACGTCAGTTCGTGTCAGTTTGAAGCGGCTCGAACCGGTTTATAACGGCTTCGTCGCGGATTCAGTAGACCTCAAGTGCGTTTTGTTGTTTCAAGTGCTTCTTTAATTTGAAGGTTACGTTTAAAGTTGTATAAGCCCGACGGATAAATATGAGTGTTATAAGTTTTGAGGATTTGAAGACCTATCTATTTAATAGAATGGGGTTTTGCTTAATAGGCAGATGTTTTAACTGAGGTACATACACCCGTGTTGAAAAGCATTTAGATTTAATAGACAGTTACAAATATTTAACAAGATTTGAAATAATAATGTTTTAAAATAGTTGTGTAACGCAACGAACTTTCTTCGTCGCACTGTTACATCTGGCGCCCAACTTGCTAGCCCGATGAAGATAATCCACAAAGGGTAACACGTCTGGAAGGAGAAGGATGACAAGCTCACGAGGATGACGAATGATTGTGATGTCCAATACTGCAGATCTTCTGTAGGATTGGGCATCGCAAACGAGATGGCAACATACGTGAGCACCTGCACTAGGAGTTGATCTAGAGCAGAGGGAGCCGTCAAGGTCTAGTAACTATGTATGTAACCTGTCTGCCAATAAATGTTCCTGACCTTGCTGTTTGCGCATCTGACGCCCAAAGTGGGGCCAACCGTTACGTATAGTTGCATTTTTATATCGCCTATCCGGTACAATAACATCACAACTAACATTATTTCCAAAATAAAGCTATCAATGCCATACAAATCCTAAAGTGTAACTTAACATGAGAAAAAAAATGGCGATTGTGTTGCGAATAACTTTCGCTAGATGGCAGAAATGTTGATATTCGATTGACGAAAAATTGTCTTACCCTTGGAGCGAGAACTTTCAACCTTTCTCCTGTAAAATTAGCAATCATGTAATAGGCTATTTTCCTAGGTAAACAAAAAAATTCGTAAGATTAATTAGTAAATAAAACTAGCATTCAAACCACCAACGATTAGGTCCCGATTACATTTTGTGTTAAATAGGATTTTTATCACTAACCATATTATAATGACTATCTTTTATTTAAATGCTAAAAGGAAGAACATATTTTTTGAATTTATACAAACCCATCTATTTGTTACATTATACTATTCTTCTTCTTCTTTTAAGCGTTCGATGGCAAACATTATAAATAAAAAACAAATAAAATATCTTATATTGTGGAGGCCCAAAACGTGGCCACGTCATCTGCAATGTCTGCGGCAGTCATCAAGTCCTCCTGTGTACAAATGGTCGGACACACAGGACACGATGTAAGGTGGGCCATTGACTGTTTTGCACCGCATAGACAGCTCAGCTTGGCGCCTACTGTGAATCCCCACCTCAACATGTTTTCTCTGCTCCGGCCGACCTGAGTCCGAAGTCTATTTAAAGACTTTCAAATCGGCCATGGTAATTCATGTCCATGAGGTGAACCCTAAGGAAACGCACAAAAAGGATTGGTACCCCTACCAATCCTTTTTGTGCGTTTCCTCCGTCTCGCCACAAATCGCATCCCGCCGTTGATGGCTCTACAGGCAGAGGGTCAACACAACTGGCAAACCTATAACGGCTTTTTTGTCTATGTTGTATTGAAGTGTGACCATGCATGGGGTGCCGCGAGTCTCTTTCCATCTTTGCTCTCTCCTCAGGACTTGCCATGGCTCTGGATATCTGGAGGCGCTAGACAAATAGAAACAGCCTAAGCCGCGCGCCGCTGCACGCGTCCACGTCCACGTCTGCCCAGCCGCGTCGAGCGATATGTTGAAGGACCACTTTAGCGCCAGCTTGGTTGACGACAGCGTCCCAGCACGTCACCCAAGAAGCCCGGACGTAGACTCATACTCTGACTATTGTCGCATCGGCCGTGCGCGTCAGCCGCACGTCGTAAGCCGCGCGCGACCACGATCGCGAAACGAAGACGATATCCGCACCTCATCGATTAACACCTATCCAACTGGGCGGTCCACATGAGGCAGCTTAAAGAGATCCTTGATCGAGTCGTCCAAGTATGTACGTCCCAACGAGGGGACTACGATTCACCCATAATTTCAAGTGGTCCAGCCATATCTCATGAAAATAACAAGCACCGGTGGGACATCCTGACACTCATACTAGCCACCAGGGGAACGTGGCCTAAAAGTCGCGATCAGTGAACTACCCACGAACGCCACCCCCGAAAAGGTCCCTGCCGAGTTGCGCAACTTGGGGATCCGAGGTCACAGCGACCGACCGGGATGTATACTTTTTACGATACTGAGGAGAACCAAGCACACCATTTTGGGGATATATGTGGTGAAGGAGCTGCTCGTCATCTCCCGTATTTCCGTTGAAGCCTGGCGAGAAAAAAGGAAGCCCGCTCAGTGCCAGCCCTGCCAACAATGTCGGCACTCAAATCACAATTACCATCGTCACCTTGCTTGCGTCCGCTGCGGCGGTGACCACTCGCCCAAAGAACTGCGGGACAGGACACCCCGCCAATCATAGAAGCAGCCCGTCTTCATAAGGGAGACCATGAACAGACAAGCATAACGGCAGCTAGCTCCGGACGCCCTACACCCAAAGTCTCGGAAATAAACCCACAACCTCAAGGTGAGTGCACGCAGGGTGCCTCCCTAAAGGCAGAGGCTACCCCGCTGACCTCCAGGGGGATCGCCGCTATCTCAAACGAACGACGCATAAGGAGACGAAATAGAAAACCTAAGAACCAAACCGACCCCTACAGAAACAGTAGTGCAAAAAGCAAAAGCCACAAACCGTGGACCACAAGGAAGAGAACATCAGAACGCCCGAGCTGCGATCCTCCAGAATGTGCTGAACACACTCACGGAGGGCTGGAGCCAAGGAGAGATACTGCAAGTAGTGATTACAGTCATATCTGCAATTGTGTCGAAGTCGTGATGATGGCGCCACTCTCGTATCCGGTATCACCTGTGTTCGACCTACACACACCTCGTCGATTCCGAAGAGGTGAGAGTAATCGCCATCAATGTCGCTGGTCACCTAGAGCTGGACCTCAGGGGCAACCGGGGTTCTCATCCGGATCGGTTTAACCGCCCTGATGGCACAAAGGGCCGACTCTTCCCCCTTTCGTCCCTACCAGAAGATGAAGCAGGACATTTTATCATATGACATCAAGACCTACCTTTATTTAAGGGTAGCGGTGGGATAGTGCTTAATCCCCCTGTATAATATGTGTAGTAAACTGCTCTGCAGAAGATGTGGTTGAACATAGCATTGATCTTGTTTACTAGTTATTTTACTGAGTTTGCCTTAGGCTAAATCGTTGTCTATGTTGTGTTAAATATGATAGGGCAAATTATTTTAAAAACTGAATTATGTTTTTAAAATATTGTACTTACTTGTTCTTCACTGCTTCGTATTACTTATACCCCTAGATACATTACAGTCTTAGTAGGTTAGTATCAAGTAACTGCATTATTATAACTATATATCCTGTCATAGAAGTTCTAAAATTTACCGTAGCTGTTCCACACTAACAGCTTCATATATTCTACTTCATAAAATTTAAAACATTAGATGCAATTCCAAAATATGAGCAAAATAATATTTCATATTTCAGTAACAAAGTCCACCCTGGCTTCGTATGATTTTAACGTCGTGTTCAATTCAATATTTGGCAATACAAAGTCTAACAAAAATGTCTCTTGAATTCATGGGACGTTAAACGTACGAGACTGGATGCTGGTACCTAACAAAAAAGGATGTAATAGCTTAGAAAAATTAAAAACTTAAATATTTTCTTATTTTTTAAGACAGCTATCCGACGTGACAATCGCTCTGGGCGGTGTGCTGCCTAACATCTAGGCGGTCCTCGTGCCCAAGAAGACCGAGAAGAAGGCCTAATCCTCATATTTTAGTCTGTCTTGATGATCGCGCCCATCGAGTGCACGATCGACGTGCATCGACACACTGTGCTTTGCGTGCATGGATCGTGAACAAAAAGGCCCTTTTCTGGACCACAATATGAATCATAGTCGGCTTGTAAAAATCGAAAAACATAACCCGTTTTGATGATTGCGAAATCGGGTAAAAATGAACAGTTTGTTCTTTGTACCAGACATGTAAAGAATACGTGTTAAACGCCCGGACGGCGCTGGACGTATGAACGCCGTAGAGAGCGGACATCCGGCGCCGGACGTCCGACACGAAAATGTTATACTTCTTTATAATACGAGGAATTTTCGAGAATGGAGAATACCGGTGAATATGGAGAATATGTTTTTCTTCTTACAATTTTCACGGAAATGTAATATATGTAGGTAATTTTGTCAGAACTTCGTGCTATTACAAAATATCGAGAGTATAGAAGGTAGGCCTTCATATAGGGTTATTATATCTCAGAATTCGTCCTTAGATCTCAGAATTTTCAGACGTATCAAGGCAGGATTAAAAAAAAAAAAATATCTCGGGAATCTCAGGATTTTCGATAAATTTGTGTACTATTTTTGGATCTTTTAGAAAATATTTTTTTGCAATCATGAATGCAACGCGTGAGCATGTTTCCCGAGAATCGAGATTCTCAGTAATTAATAATATGACTTTTTGATAAGACATTATCTACGTTTAAGAATTAAATATCTGATATTCCGATAAATTCTAAAGATTTTTTAAAGTAAACATAAAATTATTCCAGACTTTTAAGTTTTTATCAGATAACTATATACCAACAAACACTATTTTCATTAAAAGAGCGATCGAACAGAACCGGGGGTCAAAAGTATTCGTACAATCTCTTGGAAGAAGCCACCTGACGAAGTTGACCACAACAAGTGGAGAAGTCGTTTCTTCGAAGCCGGCAGTCCTCTCCGAAGTGGAAGGCTTCTATGGCCGGTTATACGCTTCGCATGCATCTCGACCTGATCCTGAAAATGAGGGTCCTAGAGCCACTCTAACACGCCACTACACCGAAGACCTGCCAGAAGTCAACATTGACGAAATCGTGCTGGCTCTTAGACAGCTAAAAAATGGAAAAGTCCCTGGAGAGGATGGCGTTACAACAGAGCTGTTAAAGGCTGGAGGTAAACCCGTACTGAGGGAGCTCCAAAAGCTCTTTAATGCTGTCCTGTTTGAAGGGAGAACTCCGGAGGCGTGGAGTAGAAGCGTAGTCGTCTTGTTCTTCAATTGTGTGACTGTGTGTGAGACTTGAGAAAGTGCGGCAGATTATACAAAAGACCCACGAGTATAATCAGCCCCTGTGTCTAGCCTTCGTAGACTATGCGAAGGCCTTTGACTCGATTGAAATCTGGTCCGTTCTGGAGTCTCTGCAGCGATGCCAAGTAGATTGGCGATATATCCAAGTGATGAGATGTCTCTACGAAGCCGCCACCATGTCCGTCCAAGTACAGAATCAGCAAACAAAACCTATACCATTGCATCGAGGAGTGAGGCAAGGGGACGTTATTTTCCCGAAACTGTTCACAAATGCAATGGAGGATATGTTCAAGACGCTGCACTGGAAAGGGCGGGGCATCAACGTCGATGGTGAATACATCTCTCACTTGCGATTTGCAGATGACATTGTCATTATGGCGGAAACGCTGCAGGACCTGCAACTGATGCTGAATGACCTGGCTGACTCCTCTGTACGCATCGGCCTACGGATGAACTTGGATAAAACCAAGGTCATGTTCAATGAACATGTACTACCGGAACCGTTCGCACCGCACGGCGCCGTTCTCGAAGTTGTTCAAAAATATGTGTACCTCGGGCAGTCATTGCAGTTAGGTAGAAACAACTTCGAGGACGAGGTGAACAGGAGAATTCGGTTGGGTTGGGCAGCGTTTGGTAAGCTACGTCAAGTCTTCTCATCGTCGATCCCACAATGTCTAAAGACTAAAGTCTTTAATCAGTGCGTCCTACCCGTCATGACATACGGAGCCGAAACATGGACACTGACGGTACGGCTAGTCCACAAGTTCAAAGTCGCTCAGTGGGCTATGGAAAGGGCTATGCTCGGAGTTTCTCTTAGGGACAAAATCAGAAATGAGGTGATCCGACAGAGAACCAAAGTTGTCGACATAGCCCACCGGATTAGCAAGCTCAAGTGGCAGTGGGCTGGCCATAGTTGCTAAAGAACCGACAACCGTTGGGGTAAACGAGTTCTTAAGTTGAGACCACGGCACGGCAAACGTGTAGGACGCCCTCAGGCCAGGTGGAGTGATGATTTACGCAAAACGGCTGGCAGGAGCTGGATGCGAGAAGCCGAAGATAGAACAAAGTGGCGTGCAATTGGAGAGGCCTATGTCCAGCAGTGGACTGCGAAAGGCTGATGATGATGATGAACTATATACGAAGTACCTACCCTAGCTCCAGCAATGCACACGGATTTACGAAGCACTTCAGACCACTTTGTACGGAATGCATCCCGAGATTTCGTGTTGCCTTCTGGACACTCGGTATTTTGTGGTTCTATGTGGGGAGATTTGATTTAGTTAATGTTGTCTAGATAGAATTAGGTTACAGTCGGGTAATTTCAACGGAGAGCGCTTTTTTGCGTCTGTTCATAGTTTCTGCCCGTATGTGAATAACGTGCGCATGCGTATTTCGCCCACACGCGAATTTGGCCCACATGTGATTTGTTCGAATGCGCATGGGATTTTCCACATGGGAATTTGGCCCGCGTGTATACTTTGCTCACATGTGTATTTGGCCCGCATGTAATTTTGAGCTGTATATGTATTTGGCCCGCGTAGGAATTTTGCTCTGCAAGCAAATTTAACTCGCATGTGAATTTGGCCAGCAATTACGTCTTCTGAATCAATATTTTTTTAAGTGATTATAAACTAGCTTTTGTGTATGTAGGTTATCAAGATAAAAATGTTCCTATGTCCTTTCCTGGAACTCAAACTATCTCCATAGCAAATTTAATCTAAATCAGTCCAGAAATTTAGGCGTAAAAACGTAACAGATAGCGTTAGTTACTTTCGCATTTATAATTTAGTTTTGTTATTTTTTTTTTATTTTCATACCGGGAACCGTCAACGCTGTAGGCTATGGTTAGTCAAAAGCAGAGTCAAAAAAAGCTGAAATGTTGACCTCTGTAATGATATAAATGAAACCAAAGCCCTTTGGGACATCAAACGACTTTTTTCTTTACTTTCTCGGTTTAGTTTAAGTAGGGTTGTCAAATAACAAAAAAAATCTGTGAAAGATATTAAAAACGTCTCTAAGGTTGCTGAGCAACTAATAAAAAGTAATACCAGTAGGTATAATATTCGTAAACAAAGGTAAACATTACCCTATTTCTCAAAATAGGGTGGCACAGTCAAGGGGATAAATGGAGCTCCTGAAAAAATAATTCAAAAACTAAAATCAGCCTACTTAAATGTATGGAAATGAACATTATCAGCTTTATAACTTGTGAATATGTCTTTTTTTTTTAAATAAAGAAAACTAGCATTGTGGGATTTTGGTCCCACATTGCTTGGCTTGTGTTAGGAGTGGGTTCACGTCGGTAGTATAATAGCCAGGATTCGAACCCACGACCTCACGATTGCGAGACCGATGCCATAGTCATTAGGCTACCGCCGCTTATAAATATCTCTTTCTCTGATTATCTCATAGAATAAGTCATTTACGATATTTCTCAAAACTTTGTTATGCCACCTGGATCCACTAGTCTGAAGATATGACATATTTTTTCAACAGAAAGGTTTCTATGAAATTATCTTCATAATTACATATAAATTGTTATTTTTTAATAAAAATATATATTAAAATAAAATAACATAATGTTCTATTCAAAAACTAATGGATCTTCTTATTTAAAATAACTGCTTATGTCGATTTTTTTTGGAAGGCGTTTACTTTTAGGGCCTGTAACCAATGGCAGAACGGAACCCTTATAGGTTCCCCTATAGTTAGTGCTAGAAGGCTGTAATTTTTCATGGATACACATATTACTTACACCAACAAAGTGAAAGAATAAAATCTTAAAAACATTTTTATTTACGGTACCTTCCCTACATGTAAAGTGGGGATCTGTTTTTTTTCTCACCTACCCCATCGTTTGGGATATTATTAAATAGGTCTCAAAAAACGTTTCGGGATTGTAAAGACTATTTTTAGATTGAAGGATCCGTTTATAAATATTAAGCTTTAAGTGCGTTTTTTTTAGTCAGTGTCCCCCTTCCCCTGCCAGCTAAATGGTTGATGTTGGGTATGTTAAGAAATCACGGTAGTGTATAGTGAAATTAAAAGGAAAGCTATCACAGCTAAGTAGGCTTTACAAGCTTACGAGTAACATTGAAAATTATTATTAGTAGATATAATTTCTTAAGCTGCAATAACCGGATGGGGGGGGGGGGAATACGAATCCCTATGATGTGCGTGGCCCGACATGCTCTTGCCCGGTTTTAAATTTATTTTCTTATTTTCCCTCAAATGCTGGAATATGCCGACAATTTTTTTTTTAACATAACTAGTTACTACTAGTGATAATAATCTGAACTATTATTGTAATTTATCCTGGGCTTCTCTGGAGTTTGTTTTAAAATTCTTCGTTTATAAAATTTTTAACTGCACTTAGCAAATAGCCATATCAATATAATGAATTCCAATATTTGATTACAACTTTAAGGTTTTATAATATTTAAATATGTTTTATTAAATGATGTAAAAGAAATAATATTTAGCTATGTTTTGAGATCTTAAAATGTTACGAGATTACAACTTCTTTTAATTTATGGATTATTATTTATCTGAAAGAAAAGGTTTAAAGGAATATAATAAATGGTACGTGATAGATGGATTAGTGTTCTGTTAAAATAAAAAAATATGATTGTCAGTAACGTCGATTTACATTTATGACATTGTAATAAACAATCATGCTTGTGACAGCTTTAGTTCAAATTGTCTCATATGTCGCTGCAATCGCCATTAGCTGATAAGCTGATAGTTTTAGTTCCAAAGGTATCGCATGTCGCTGTAATCGTCATTCGCTGATAGGCTGATGCTATCGGCCTATCAGCAGGCGGAACGTGACACTGTTTCGTGCGTCATCGATTTATAAGACAATATCACGTCAATAATATAATTAATACAATTAGTAAATATAATTAGTAAGGTGTATGCAATCATTTTCATAATAGATTTTGACGGTATGTCCGTTTGTTCTACGTCGGCTTACTGTGCGACGCCGACTGCTTAACGTGCTCTCCGAGAAGAAGTGTGACATATTTCGAAAACAGTCACCCATCTATGGGCCAACAATTGTAACGTTGCTTAACCTCGCAGATCTCGATCTGCACGGTCGCCACTGAGGGGTATAGGTACTACTATATCAACTGACTGTTAATAACAGATAAGTTATTGAGAGGCTGTTAGTAACTTAGTCTAATCCTTTTGATACAATACAAGGATTCTACAGTACCTACCTACCGTTATCGGTTAATGCAGTATAAAGTTATGTAAGCTGAGATTTCAGTAACAACCATAGTTTACCTTGTTAAACTGCACTTTGGGATGTTAAGCTACACTTTGATTGCAGGTGACTATTGTGGGTATATGGTCTGCGTCCACTAGATCATAGCATACCAATATACGTCTTAATTACATTAATGTTTTCAGGTTTTGTCACAAAGATTGTGAAACACCCACATCATAACAAACATACACATCCTCTGTGAGTACGAGGCAATGCACCACACCGGGGCGCCTAGTGCGAGTTTGTTTTATTAATACAATTGATACGTTTGGAGTTCCGATTGGCTTACTCCAAGTTCTTAACCAATCAGAGAGCCAGACGCGGTTTACCGAGTTTGGCTCTCTAATTGGTTTCGAGCCAAATGCGGTTTACCGAGTTTGGCTCTCTGATTGGTTTCGAACGAAACGCGGCTTACAGAGTTTGGCTCTCTGATTGTTTCGATCGCGTTAACGTAAAAACAACTAGCACTGTGAACACCGAACCTAGCACCTTGAAGGGCACTCAATCACACCAGACATCGTCAAGGCGACTCCATCAACATGTACAGTCGGCTTAATGGTTAGACTGAACCTTGGGGAGATCCTTTAAAGGAAGAAAGAGATGTCACAATAAATCTTTTAATTCGCGGCGACTTTCGAGCATTATATCCCAGCGTCTAGCCAGTATGAATGCCTCTTGATCTGGTTCAACAGGCATTCATATGGCTTTTTCAACAATCACGACAGGCTTTTTGTTAGGTCTCGGGAAAGGACATGTAATAGTTTTATCGTGATAACCGATATCCACGCAAGCGCAGCCGCTGGTCAAAGCTAGTTATTGATAAATAACAGCCAAACATAGAATAAAAACACACAAAGATTTATCCTGGTCGGGAATTGAAACCACAACCTGTGGCTGACTGCTAGTCAGTCACAGGTCACTAACAACCAGATCAAGAGATAAGTCAATATTAGAGTGCACAAGTGTTAATAAAATCTATACTAATATTATAAAGCTGAAGAGTTTGATTGTTTGTTTGAACGCAGTAATCTCAGGAACTACTGATCCGAATTGAAAAAATCTTTCACTGTTGGATAGCCCATTTATCGAGGAAGGTTATAGGCTATATAACATCACGCTACGATCAATAGGAGTGGAGCAGCAATGAGAAATGTTGCAAAAGCGGGTCAGCTAGTTATATATACTAAGGGTCTTAATCGCGTGAATAATTTAAGGTAAAAAATCTTGTTTATTGGCCGACGTTTTCGATCGTATTGCAACGGCCGTGGTCACGGGTAGACTGTGTAGTCTACCCAATCACGGCCGTTGCAATACGATCGAAACGTGTTGTGTACAAATCGCGAAAGTTTATCAACATTTATTGTCAAGTGTTTGCCAAAACACTAGAGTACACGTTGTGTAACGATCCTAGTACTATTTAGGGTTCCGTAGAAAACAAGGAACCCTTATAGTTTCGCCATGTCGGTCTGTCTGACCGCAGCTTAGCTCAGAGACTGTTAAGTAAAAGAATTCTGTGATTTGGCATGGATATACATGTTACTTACGCTGACAAAGTAATTGGCAAGAAATGCCTATAAAAATTACTTCAATATTCGGCCTGCGACATCATAATTTGTTAAAATGCTCTCTGTAACGAAGCAATAACAAAAGCCGTGACAGTTCTTTAACTACCGACTAGATGGCGCATGCGAGGGTCCAGCTCGCGAGCATCAAGGGATAGAGAAATTTGAGGTCTAGTAACATAGTCCAGATAGGTGGTTCGCTTCTGGCTCCGGTTTGGCTACGGAAGTCTCGGGTTCGATTCCTGGGTCTGGACTTCAAATTTTTCTATCTTTCAAATATGCAATTGTTGTATTTGTATAGTAAAATAAATATTGAAAAATCATTTTTTTATTGTAAGTACTTCTCCTACATATAAAGCGGTAATGTAGTTTTTTTTTCTCATCTGCCCCATAGTGTGGGGTGTCGTTGGACAGATCTTTTAAAATTATTTAGGGGTTGTGAAGATTATTTTTCGATTTAGGAAAATATTTAAAGTGCAATGTTATGTTGGAGTCAAGTTTTCCCTCCATCTGTCACCTAAATGGTTGTTTTTGGAAATGTGAAAAAAACAGGGTAGTAGTAAGTTTATATAACGAAATTAAAAAGAAAACTATCACAGCTAAGTAGGCTTTACATGTTTACGAGTATAGCCGACCAAGCAAGAAGTACTTAACAATAATTTTCGTGAAAATTCCATTGAAATTTACTAAAAGGTACTTGTATTATAACGTTCTTAGTATCTAGTATGGAACAAATACAACAGAAAACCCACTTGCAAAACTGCATTCATGTGATGGGAAACTACGGAACCCTACATTGTGCGTGGCCGTATGCACTTGCCTGGTTTTTGATTTGGTTATCAAGTTTGTTATAATGTACATGCATAATGCACATGCGGTGCGGTGCGAAGTAGTGGGCGGGGACCATTAAAAGCCATTATATCAGTTGTACATGAAACTTAGGAATAACTTAGACTGAACTTGGCCAGAAGAGAGAATTTGCGCTTTCGTAAGTTTACGAAGTAGTTATCATGAAGAAACCGTTAAAATAATAATGTAGGTACTATAATAATCATCTTGAAAGAAAAAGCCATTTGAATTTAGCTATTTAACTAGTGTCATACTTCAATAGCACAATGGCAGGTTACGACTTAGGTACGTGACTTAGCTAGGTAACCCATTTGCGAATCAATCTAGACAATATCTAATATTATATATATAACCTTTGTCAGGATTAAATAACAGATGAGGTTAGTTATGTATATATTTTATAGATCAGATTGCGTACTATTATTTTGAGTCATTGAAAAACGTTGTTCATCACACGTTTTATAGATTTTTATAAGCTACGTGTCTGAATCGCGTAAATATTTTATTTTAAGGCTAAATACCTTGGTTTATTACCCGACGTTTCGACCGTATTTTAACGGTGTGGTCACGGGTAGACTGGTTCAGCTCAGCGTGGCCTCCGAGAAATGCGGCTTTCGGAAACAACCTTCGCTTGATTTTTATCACTCACTATTACGGTACCGTCGGTACTTCGATACACAACACTAACGACATCTACACACTGGCGCGTAATGTTTGTTCGGTGGTGTGTACACATGCTGATCACGGGATTTCACGATGTTGATAAACGATATCCATCTTCTCGGTTGAAATTGATGTGTTTTTTTATTTCAACCGCTTCCCGCGCCATCCTGGAGTAGTAGTGACGGTCAGTGGAGAGTTCAATCCAGTGACTGGATCCCGCATCCAGCACTAAACCAAGCGTCGGGCAAAAAACAAAGGTATTTAGCCTTAAAATAAAATATTTACGCAATTAAGACCCGTATCTAATAAGATTCTTTAATGTGTACAATTCGCGAAAGTTTACGAACATACATCACACGTAGTTCGGATTGTTATGTTAGGTATATTTTGAAGTAACATTTCACCAGCTACATGCTATTAAATCAGATCCGTTTAGTAGTTTAAGCGTGAAGCTTGAAGTGAATAAGAATATGCAATGATAGTAGTAGTCTAATGTTCGATTCCTACCCATTATACTATTGACGTGAACCCATTCCTAACACAATCTATTTAACCTAGCTGCAGTTATTATGACAGCGTTCTGCAGCGTCTGCTGTAGGATCCACAGTTTTATATTTATATTGCCTGCCTCTGTGGAGCGGTGGGAATGTGTTCGACTGCTACGCAAGAATTGTACCGATCGAAACGTCGTGTAAATAAAAGGTTCGTACCTTTAAATAATTCACGCGATTTAGTCCCGAAGTATAACTAATATGTATAAAAATCGCGAAAGTTTAAAAACAATAATTGCTACGCAAGAGGTCGTGGGTTCGATTCCCACACGGGACACCACTTTGTGTGATCCACAAATTGTTATTCCGAGTCTGGCTGTACTTTGTGTCCGTGACTTGTATGCTTGCAAAGTCCCCCACGACACAGGGTTTGTGGCCTACTGCAGGTGTCGTCTTTTAATAAAAAGAAAAAAAAAACACTTTGCTAGTTATCTTAATTTTTTTTTTAATATCATCGATGTGCAAAAACACTTACTTTACAATATAATAATGGTCTCCTAACCTATTTCGGTTACGGCGACCAATCTCATTAGAGACGAGCCAACTACGGAGGAGATATTATAGTGCACGAGTGTTTGCAAAGACACAAGTGCACTCTCTATACCTCACTCATAGTCCGACGGGACGGACAATGCGAAACGACCAACGAAAGATTAGGCGCCGGACCGACGGCTTAACGTGCTTTCCGTGGCACGGTGGATTTTGCTAATGTTTGAAAATGGTCACCCATCTATAGGCCAACAGTGGTAACGTTGCTTAACCTCGCAGATATCTCGATATGGTCGGTCGCCACTGAGCCAGGGACAATACAATAGTGCCTATAACCATTTGATTGTCTATTAAGTGACACCTTTATTATGAACAAGCTTTCACCTGCGGCTCTGCCCGTGTGGGTGTCGGATCGCGATAAAAACTGTGGAGGGCAAGGTGTTAAGTCCCTCCAACATAAAGAGAGATCCTCCGACCAGGCGAGGTGATCGTGCCTGGCGGGCCGCGGCCCAACGGTTAACGTTGGGAACTTGTATTTATAGTTAGCAGCTGTGAAAACTTCTATATCGCGATTCAGGATTTTGACGCGAGCTGTCAAGTGTCAATTTTTATTTTATATTATTATATGTGGGTACCGCCACAAAACTATTTTAAGGCCTTTCCCGGGACTCAAACTATCTCCATACTATAAATTTCATCTAAATCGGTTCATCTGTTTAAGCGTGAAAACGTAACAGACAGAGTTACTTTCACATTATAATACTAGTTTGGAAGTTTGGATAGTTAAGAATTATGCAAACACAAATCCCCGTCGCCATCGTGCATAGCACTCAGTATGTTTCGTTGATTCTATTCGGTTTAGTTCATGGGTAATCGAATTCTAATATGAATATGATCTAATATAGAATAGAATCCTACCCTAAAGCTAAGTTCCCACTGCAAAATGTACGGAGCTGAGGTGAACGGAGTTAAAATAGGTTTTTTTTCAGATTTGGCTTTGCAAGTGAAACTGTCACGGTATAGTGTTTTTTTAGAAATGTTCGTTTTATCACTAATTTATCAACGTACAAAAATGGAAATGGGTTGGCCAAAACGGATTTCAAAAAAAATAAACTCATAGAGGGATCGAAAGGTTTAAAGTTTTAATCGCAATCAAACGTAATGAGGGCGAAGCATGATTGTCGACCGTAGGTGTCAGGGGGTCTAGACAAAGTCACATTCGAAAAGCGATGTCGTTAATGGAAAGGAATACAAATACAAATACAAAATTCAAAAGTCAAGTATAGAATATGACGTTTGCGGTGGAGACCATAGACATTATTTTATTTTTTTCCGAACGATTAGTACGACGTTATCGAATTCGTCACGGAACGAATGTACCTTGTCTAACCCCTCTAGGTCTGGAATTAATTTTTCTGGGCAAATTAGACTTAGTCTCAAATGAACAGCGCGATACAGTGACCGGATATTTGCCAAATAAGGATTTAGGTGACACTGATACTGTTATGAGCTAGCGTGAGGCTTTACTATCAGGCGCACAGCCTACTCTTCTCTTCATTTCATATAACAAACTCTCTGGAGCATGGTGGGGTCAATTTTTTTCCCAATCGTTGTCACGTAACGTTGCGTAACCTCGCTGATATCTCAAACTGCTCTGTCACGTTATTCTAACGCAATTATTGTATAGATTTAATTTATTATTAGTTCCGTTTGCAGTAGCAACCCAGCCTCTAGACCCTAGCTCTTTAAACTACTCCCAACTTGTTGGAAAACAAGTTTATTTGTGCCCTAAAGTTGACAAGTTTCGGGTCCAGTGTCACATGGCAATCATGGTGGTTGAAAGTTGATGGCATTTAGCATTTGGGGGTTATGTTTTGGAGTTTCAATTAGTTGTGTTAATGTCAAGTAGTTGGGGTTTCCTGTGTTTGTAGTGTACAAGTGATTTAACAAAATATTTTGAAAAAAAAAACAGCCACTTTTAAAACAATAAATTGTTAGCAGATGCAATACATTTGCAAACAATAGTTGATGGTTTGATTATGAATCATCTATTCTTGTACCTACTTACTGAGGAAAGATTTGATTGTTTGTTTGTATTGAATAGGCTCCGAAACTATTGAACGGATTTGAAAAAAAAAATCATCGTCGTGAAGCTACACTAACCCCGGGTGTTATAGCCTATTTTTTTATCCCTGTATTCCCACGGGAACGGGAACTACGCGGGTGAAACCGCGAGGCGTCCGCTAGTTTTGAATAAAGAAAATAAATTGTGATTTCCTCTCTTTTTATTAAATCACATAAAAAAAACATTTCAAAAGTATTTTTAGTAAAATATGCCACACATCTCTTAGGTATCATTGTACAACAATAATATGAAACAAAGAAAATAACATATTATTTTTCAAGCCTTAGGGACAACCCTATATAAACTTACGTCTCTATAAAAGTCTATACGCGACATCCCTGAGGATAATTATTTCCGATATCCTTGTACAGTAAAACTATATACATTGTGGACTCGGTGAAAATGGGATAAAGAAATACAAAAGAGTGCTAATGGAACCTGATTACTAAAACTCCGCTGTCAGCCTACAGGGCTTTATCATTTGAACCTTAATAGGTATTTGACTGCCTCTGTGGCGCGGTGGTAGTGTGTCTGACTGCGACGTAAGAGGTCGTGGGTTCGATTCCCACACGGGCCACCACTTTGTGTGATCCACTAATTGTTGTTTCGAGTCTAGGTGTGCCTTGTGTCTGTGACGTGTTTGTAAAGTCCCCTGCGACACAGGGCTTGTACCCTACTGCGGGAGTCGTCTTTATAAAACAACGTAGGTACTATAAAAAAAGTACTATATATTTAACAGTAGGGTTAAAACCCGGTATTCCGAGATCCCGCGCCATGTTTTCTCTATGTTGCGGGGTTATGTGCGCGTAATTAAGCGGGATTTGCGCGACCGGAGATACGAGTTTATAATTCGAGTATGATGTATACCGGTGAAAAACGTCAAAATTAATCAAAATCCTATAATTACTTTAACAACTTATATCAACGGGGTTTCTAAAACTAAGTTTGTTTAATTGCTCGCAGTAAACAAAATGACTTGCTTAAAGAGGTAATAAAGTAGGTACGTGGCATCTAAAACAAATTCATGTTTTTACAACATTCATAAATATTTTAATTGCCCTATTGTTACTTATGTCTTAATGAACAATTCAATAAACAATTATATTTGTAAACCTTTGTTTATCTACATGCGGAAGCTTGTAAATAGCAATATTAATATCCTTATTCTAAAAATGTAGGCTTTCTGTAAGAATAAATAAATAAAAAATGTTCGTAGTTACAGTAGTCGCACTAAAACTTGTAAAGGTGCTTCATCTAGATATTATGAATCAATGAATCGCTCTATTCTAAAGTGGATATTAGGTTTCAATGTACATATTCGTTCCTTGTAGGTCCTAATTGAAATAGCCGATTAAAAAAAATCGACCGTATTGCAACGGCCGTGGTTACGGGTAGACTGAAACTTCGGGCAATAAACAAGGTATTTTACCCTAAAATATTCACGCGATTAAGACCCGTAATATATATATTTTCAGAATTATATATACTGATCATTTTATCTGTTTAGTAGTTCAATATACTTACATTAGTACCGAGAATTCCTAGGAGTACGGGCACTGAAGCTGAGTTTAGTACTGGAAAATCTAAGAACCAGATAAGAACCGGTTTTGCAAGCCCTTTTTGTAAATAAGAATTTCAGACCACTTTAGATCACTTTTTCGAACGACGTTTTGAGTTTCCGTGGCCGTAAACGATGCGTGTGTTAATAAAAAACGTAGAATCTGTAGATATTGTAGCGAGTTCTACGAGTTTCTCACATAACAAACGTTCAGTGTAGAATAATGTAGAACTGCTACGACTACTATTTTTTTTTTAAAGACTATTTCCTCAATAGGGTACAAGCCCTGTGTCGCGGGGGACTTTACGGTACCTACTGTTTTAATTCACGGACACAAAGTACACCCAGACTCGGTACAACAATTAGTGGATCACATAAAGTGGTGTCCCGTGTGGGAATCATACCCACGACCTCTTGCATAGCAGTCGGACACACTCCTACCCCGCCACAGAGGAACTACATTTATTATAAGGTCAGTATACAACTACTTTAATATCTGTATAGACAACCACTTCATTAGGATATTAGATATATTTCGGGACTTAATCGCGTGAATTATTTAAAGGTACGAACCTTTTATTTACCCGACGTTTCGATCGAATTGCACCGATCGTGGTCACGGGTCGACGACAAGGGTCGTGCAGTCGACCCGTGACCACGATCGGTGCAATTCGATCGCGAAAGTTTAAAAACTTCATTAGGATGTATACAAATCAGTTACTTGATCATCTGATATCTCAGAATGCTAACTAAATGTAAACTTAAACTTCTATATCAATAAGCTTCGTATTGAGAGGTAATCAAACACAACCAGGGTAATCTATACTAATATTATAAAGAGGAAGAGTTTGTTTGTTTGTTTGTTTAAACGCGCTAATCTCAGGAACTACTGGTCCAATTTGAAAAAATCTTTTTTTGTTGGATAGCCCATTTATCGAGAAAGGCTATAGGCTATATAACATCGCGATACGACTAATAGGAGCGGAGCAGCGACGAGAAATGTTACAAAAACGGGAAAAATTTACGCACACGAAGTTGCGCGGGACAGCTATTAAATAATAAAAGGAAATAAATGGAAGCAATTGTCATATATTCTCAAACTTATTCGGTCTGGTTGTATCAAGAATTTAAGAAGAGGTAGGTATACTAATGTTGGTTCCAAGATGACCTATTGACTAGGAAAAGAAGCCAACAAGAAACTAACTAATTATTGTACGGGAAATAACGCGTTATTTACCTTAAAATTGCTTGACGTTTCGATCAGATTGCACCGGTAGTGGTCACAAGCGAACAGTCGCAGCGATGTTAAGACTCCGTGAGGCCGATGAATCTTCACCTACCCTCACTTTTTTGTTTCTCGAAATGTTAGGGTCACTGCACACTACACTGATTGTGTCCATGTTAACCGACTGCGAACTAATACGAGGTTGTGTATTACGAATCACTGGATTGCACGTCACGGATAGTTTGAAGCCCTCTTCCCGATTGAAAGTTTTGTTTTTTGATTTCAATCGCTTCACGCACAATTCTTGAATAAAAATGGCGGTCTGTGGAGAGGGTTTGTGGACGATGAAACTCAATCCAGTGATTGGTATGTGCATCAATCCAGTATGTGTTTTGCAATTGTCAGTTTTTCACTGCTGCGATGTGTTCTTTTAGCCTTTCCGCTCTAGTTCGCTTTGTTTGGCCAATGTACGAACTACCGCAGCTGCAATCAATTTTGTAGACACCTGGCATCTGCAGAGGTATAAATATCCTTTGGAGTGCTCATCAAGTTGCCCACTTTAGCTACAGTTGTGTAGATCGTACGAAATGTGCTTATGCACAATCAGTGTAGTGTGCAGAGACCCTAACATTTCGAGAAACAAAAAAGTGAGGGTAGGCGATTCATAGGCCTTATAGGCGATTCATAGGGAGTGTGCCCGACTGCTACGCAAGAGCTCGTGGGTTCGATTTCCACCCAGGATAAAACTTTGTGTGATGAGCACGATGGTTTATTCTGTGTCTGGGTGTTATTTATATATAATATGTATGTATTTAGAAATATATAAGTATATTTATCCGTTGCATTGTCTGGTTACCATAGTACAAGCTCTGCTTAGTTTGGAATCAGATGACGTTGTGTGAGTTCTCCCAAGATATTATTATTATTATCACTATAAAACAGTTGATAAGAATCACACAGGATAATATTCATCGAATCACATTGCAATGTCTTGCGCGATGTATACACACACACAAACACAACAGCTTTATAATTAAGCAACTTTATAAGATCTTACCTGTTCCGTCAGAAGATGGTGTTAGAATATCTCTCGATCAAAGTCTTACGGTCCTTATATAGGACAAATTCATCATCAAATATTATAAATAAGTGGGTAATAGTACCCAATAAAAAGCTAAAGAGTTTGTTTGTTTGTTTAAACGCGGTAATCTCAGGAACTACTGGTCCGAATTTAAAAAATCTTTCTTTGTTGGGTAGCCCATTTATCGAGGAAGGCTATAGGCTATATAACATCACGATACGGCCAATAGGAGCGGAGCAGTTATAAAAGATGTTGCAGAAACGGGGAAAATGTACGCATATGAAGTTGCGCGGGACAGCTAGTCTATAATATTCTTGAAAATATTCTTACTTCCTATACGATTCTATGTGTTAATTAAATCATTATTTATTATTGGTATGGTTTTACCAACAATATACACCACCGATGTAATTAATTTCCATATTAGAAGTAACTAACCACAACAACATTACGTATTTGACATTTCAACCAGTATAATACAATTGTGATCAGTAAACGCTAATTTATTGTTTTATTTCATTTAACATACTATGTGGTGCTTCTATATCCGATCTTAACTGAAATAATTTTGGTTCAAAGTATTTATTATGCGCATTGTCATTTTCCCCATATTTTTTGGTCACATACGATAATACGTGCGATTTATACAACTTTCGGAGCGATTATTTCCAAAAATATTCACTCAATCAAAAAAGTTTATTAGAAACTTTGAAATGTTATTGAAATACCTGTTAAAAAAAAATGATGTGCTACACGGCGATGTTTGCTGAAAAAAAAATGTCGGCTTCTGTTACATGTAGGTATGGAGTGCCCACCCTAAAAATATTTATTATTATTATTTAGCTACCAAATTAAGTAGCGGCTACTACACGACACCTTTTCACCAAATTTCATTAATATTCATTGAGTAAAATGCATGATGAAACTATAAGGGTTCCGTTTTTGCCATTTTGGCTACGGAACCCTAGAAAGTACCTACCTTATTTTTTTTTAAAGTGTAGGCAATATTCTAATCCGAAGATTCGGGCTTCAACCAGCGG
The DNA here is from genome assembly GCA_945859575.2 of Herminia tarsipennalis. Taxonomy (NCBI): domain Eukaryota; kingdom Metazoa; phylum Arthropoda; class Insecta; order Lepidoptera; family Erebidae; genus Herminia; species Herminia tarsipennalis. Next base: position 3,707,884 of record OX243849.2, on the reverse strand, counting down.
CAATGGATTTACCGCACTTCCACGTAAGTATGATCTTGTACTTTACTGAGAGAAAAGAGTTTCATTCATCAACATAATACATACAACCCCACCATCTAACTAGCTAACTAGGTATACTCATTTTATTTTTTTATATGGCACTACTGTCGATGTCGACAATTCTGCCAAAGTCAGACATGCGATGGAGGAACAATTTTGATTTTTTAACGTTGAACTATTTGTGTTGTTAGTGAACTGTAACAAACAAAAATATAATTACATAATATTAAATAAATAAAGTAAAATGGTTAAAATCGAACCCCAGTAAGTATCCTTAACTACTAGATCAGCTGGTCAGTCGTATAATAATAGTTTAATAAGTATGTTTATCAGTTGTTTGGTTGTCATAATACAAGCTCTGCTGAGTTTGGGATTGATAACATTGTGTGAGTTGGACTTAAGATATTAATAATAATATATAAAAAATATATTTCACCTTATTTTTCTGCCTATACTTTACAATTTTCCTGTCAAAATACCGAACAATCTACTATATAATTTGTTACAAACTTTTGTCAACAAACTTGTCATTACTTCTCAAGGAGTGAAAACTTATACAAAAACATTTTAGTTATTCACAACTTCAATAAAGGGCGCTTAAAACAAAGTTCAGAATAAGATAAAAGCTGTAGGGTATGTCCAAAAAGTTTCTATTGAAACAATTCCATAGAAAACTTTCTATAAGTATAAAGGTATACAATAGACATCTATAATTCTCTATTTGAGCTTTGTTTTTAATTCTCCGACATTGTATAAGTTTCATGTGTAACGCTAACCGTCATAAAAGCAATAGTTAAGGTTTATTCTTCGTATTATATTGATGACAAACCCACAAAGAAGTCATTTTAATCTAGCATATTGACCACATCAGAAGAAATGAATAAACCGAGTGTAAGATTATTCACGCCTGACGGCAACAATAACCTAGCCTTTACCTCACCCAGATTAATTTAACGACTCTATTAATACCCCAATCATCTTAATCGGTTTAGATGTTTAACAGTTACGGCGGAATAAAGAAACTCACAAGCATATATACATGAAAGATATATTTCGGGACTTAAACGCATGAATTATTTAAAAGTACGATTCTTTTATTTATCCGACGTTGCAATTCGATCAAAACGTCGGGTAAATAAAAAGTTCGTACCTTTAAATAATTTACGCGATTAAGTCCCGAAATATATCTAATATGTATAAAAATCGCGAAAGTTTAAAAACAATATATACATGAACCCTGAAAGCAAAACACTTAATAACATGCTTTTATTAACTTGGTTTAGATCTTTGTTTATATTTAATTATGCAACGGAATCTTTGAATTGAAACTTTGTGCACTTATCAAGGATCAATGACAAACAATACAATCTTACAAAAAGGGATTTTTGGAAATTCATCCGCTAAAGGGGTAAAATAGTGGTTGTAAGTTTCTAAGAAACTCCGTCAGTTTTTAAGTTAGATGTTTGAAAACGTCAACCTATAGAGGATAAAATAGAGGTTAAAATGTTATGTAAAATTCCGTCAGTTAGATCTGTGAAATTTCGCATTACACTTTGTAAAAAATAATAGTTAAAAAAACTAAAAAACACGCTTTTTTAACTGAACTAAAAAGAAGAAAATAATTTTGTATAAAAAAAAAAACAGTTTATGGTAAGAAGCGTGGGATGTTTGTTTGATGTTGATTTATAATCATCCCGCGCTTTTTTACGACATACTTTTTTTTTTTGTTTTTAAATTTTCGGTTTCGTATCCTGGTCTGCCCCTTGCAAGGATTCGATTGACTAAATTGGCACCCTATATATTGGTTGTATAATTTATGGGTCGTCTGTGGTAGAGCATTAGAAACGTCAGGAAATGCGATTATGATCATCAAATTTGATTCTATTCAACTTAACTTTTTTGCTGCTAAATTGCGTAGAAACATGCCCACAACAATGGACAAAATTTGTTTCATCAAAAATCAAGGCTTACGTAAATAAAAAATAAAACGTTATCACAGTGAATGCCGCATCAATCACCAAGCAATCGCATATGTTTTATTGTAAAAAAATTTGCACGCGGAAAAATTTGCACGAAAAATTTGTGCGTAGCATAAAAAGTATTTCAACCTTTTTTGTCGGAGTATTTTTAGTTTATGGTATTTTGACAACTGTTGATTTTTAGCGGGAAACTCTGTTTGTTTTCAGAGATTTTTAATTCACACTGCATTTTTTATGTGAATTATATTATTTATGCCAATGGGTCTCTTGGTTTTAAAATTTATTCGTTTTAGCTGTCAATGCAAACAGATTTTTGTTTTTTTTATTAACATGTTTATGCAATTTTATTTTGCGCTGTATTGTGTATCTAAAGTACTGTGATGTTAAACTATGTATCTATCTAATCTACCAAGGCTGCTGATGTCATTAAAATAAAATAGCCATAGGTAATATGATTATCGATATAAATACTTTGATTGTACATCTATCTGTTATAAAAGTTATCTGTAATTATAACATAAGTATGACTTTAAAATATTACAAACTCTGTTTTAATACCAGACAGACCAGAAAATATTCTATACCGTGCCTAGACCTTGTAGGTCTGGGCAAGAATTAATAAAATTTTACAAGTATCAATTTTATTTTTCAGGTCAACTCAATGAAACAAAACCAATGAGTATTCATAATTCTGCCGTACCTCTGATATCGTTTTAATTACTGGATAACCGAGCTTTGCTCGGTATTTTCTTAATGACATTTTCTAAAAATGAAACCTAGCTAGATCGATTTATCGCCCCCGAAACCCCCTCCATATTAAATTTCAACAAAATCATTGGAGCCGTTGTCGAGGATTGCTCGTTTAAAGATGTAATAATAATTAGATGTAATAACAGGTATATTGAAAAAAATATGGTGAATTACTTGACGTTTCGACCGTTATTTGATGTTTCGACCGTTACTTGACGTTTCGACCGTTACTTGACGCTTCGACCGGGTTGAAACAACTTCGGTTATACCCACTAAAAGTTTTACTAACATTTTGGACTTGCTTAAGAAAATGCTACAATTTCCTTATGATCAAAGTCATTTATATGGAAGTCAAGCAATTTATTACCTGGCTCATTTCAGTTTGGAAAGTAGCCAACACAAAAATATATGTGAAGTGAACTGAATAAGATTATACCTAGAAACTCTCGCTTAGTATTCTTATGTGAATCATTGAAAGGTTTGTTGGTTTTGGGCAGTTACATAATGTTTTCAATATTCAAATTAAAAAAATCTTTATTTCCTCAAATTGCGATATACTATTTATTAAAAGTCATGATTCTTATAAGCACATGTAATGCCAAGCAAAAGGTAAAGCCTGAGAAAAGAATAAGGCAATAAAAACACACGGCGACTCTTTTTGAATTGCCAATGTTTAAAATGTTTATTTGTTTATAAACTGTATACAATATGAAGGGGAGCTGCATTGCTGCCACTTCAATTATATGTACAATGTATTAGATGTGTAAATATTAATATTATTATATTTATAATTTAGAGTAGTTTAAAAATATCTTGTATAAAAGAATGTATAAAAATGTATTAGATTATATTCATTTAAAATCACACTAATATTATAAAGGCGAATGTTTGTGAGTGTGTATGTTTGTTACTTCTTCAAGTCTAAACGGCTGGAGCTATTTTAATAAAATTTGGTATGGAGTTTGCTGACATCCTGGATTAACACATAGGCTAATAAAACGCGGGTAAGACCGCGGGGCACAGCTAGTAATATTATAAAGCTGAAGAGTTTATTTGTTTGTTTGAATACAATAATCTCAGGAATTATAGGTCCGATTTGAAAAAATATTTTACTGTTGGGTGGCCCATTTATCGAGGACGGATATAGGCTATATAACCTTCTTCGATAAATGTTACAAAAATGGGAAAAAATTACGCAGACGAAATTGCTCGTGTTAGCTAGTTTATCTAGAACAGGTATGGGTTTTGAAATTATTGTAATATTTAAAATGATGTTTTTAACACAAGTATTTTTGAGGATTTCGATTTGAGAGAGAGGAACTGCGAAGTTAAGCAAGACAGATGGGAGAGCCGTACCAAGAAATATAATATTCTATACTATTAACAGTTTCAAACCAAAAATCAACAGCATACGTTTACAAAATCCGATTGTGATACCGCACACAACTATCGCAAGCGTCGACGTTTTTAGCATATAATATCACAAAATAAACATAAAATAAAATCCTTACCATATCTCGAGTTTTATCTTACAACTTTCAATAAACAAAATTAGGGAAAAACAGGGTTGCCAACTTAAAGGTTTTTCCTTAAATTTAGGGAGAAATGTATAGGATTGGGGATCTTTAAGGACTTTTGGGATATGTCAGAAGTAGCTAAAGCCAGTGCAGAGTCAATTAGCAATCATCGTTGTGCAAACGAATCACACTTGATCGATGTTGAGTTCTGGTATCCCCTTCCGTCCTGTGGCGACTCGGTCTAGTGTTTTTAACCAGCTTCAAAAAATAGGGTCCTCTGTATGTATGTTCGCACAGAAGAGGAAAGTTTTTGGAGCTTTTTAATGTTAATAAACTAGACGTAGGTGTAAGTGTATTAGCTGAACCAACAACAGAAATAGCCTGAGAATTAGTTAATTTAGTATAGGTAACCGAATTTTAATTACTTAAACAAAGATATTCTGTTAATTTAATATTTAGTTAATTTAGTACACTTAGCCTAATTTTAAAAACCCATTTAAATCTATAGTCTAGTCTAGTCCCTTAAAATAAAGAGAAAAAACGCAATTTTCTCGAAAGTCAAATGATCCGATTCCGATACGGCTTTCGCTATTCGACTACTTATTTTTCTGAAAGGTTTTAGTGTATAAAACGTTGACCTAGAAGTCTAAGAATCATTAAAGGCAGACACTAAAACACAGGAGTAAGTCAGCGAAATATGCATTCAGATTTGGAGTTGGTTCTTTTTTAGGATTCCGTAGTAAACCAAAAGGCCACTCTAATTCAATAAAAACGAAGTTTCGATAAAAAATGAGGTGGTATATTACAAACAACATCTATTTACTCATCTATCACTCGTTCCAGAAAATCGTCCAATTGTTCGATTTCTTGAAAAATAATTATATCTATACTAATATAATAAAACTGAAGAGTTTGCGTGTTTGTTTGAACGCGGTAATCTCAGGAACTACTGATCCGAATTGAAATTCTTTCACCGTTGGATTGCCCATTCATGTAACATTACGCTACGACCAATAGGAGCGGAGCAGCAGTGAGAAATGTTGCAAAATCGGGGAAAATGTACGCAGACGAAGTTGCGCGGGAGAGCTAGTAGTATAATAATAATAGTCCACGCAAACTTAAGAAATTTAAGTGAACGAAAATTTATGAATTTCATTTTAAAGAAAGAGGGTCTACAGGAACCCGTATAGTTTCGCCATGTCGTACCGTCCGTCCGTTCATCTGTCAGCAGCTTAGCTCAGAGACTGTCAGTACTGGAATCCTGTAATTTGTTCTCAATTACAATAATTGCATTTTTGAAAGATAGAAAAATTTGATATCCAGACTCAGGAAACGAACCCGAGACTTTCGTACCCAAACCGGGGCCAGAAGCGAACCACCTATCTGGACTATGTTACTAGATCCCAAATTTTTCTATCCCATTATGCTCGCGAGTTAGGCCCTCGCAGCGCCATCTAGTCGGTAGTTAAAGAACTATCACGGCTTTTGTTATTGCTTCGTTACAGAGAGCATTTTAACAAATTATGATGTCGCAGGCCGAATATTGAAGTTATTTTAATTTTCGATTATAATATAGGGAAACAAAGTTAAGAGCTGGCAACCCTAGGAAAAACATATAAAAAACGCTTACATAACATTTGCAAACAAAGTACCCACAATATTTTATATCACCATTTTGTTGTCGACGACCAAAAAGGGTTTCGTATAAAGATAATCGCTTTATTCCCTTACCTCTTGAATTTATTATGTAATGATGATCTTGGAAGCGATAGGGCTCAATGTTAGTTCGGTTGGATGTAATCCGATAGTTGGATTGACGGGAAATTCAGGATTCAAATAGTAATAGATATCTGTGAATTCATGTTTTAGTGAAACTAGCTGGTGTTCGCGGGCTTCGTTCGCAAGGATGTTGGTTCTCGTTATAAAAACTATTCCGTGTCTTTTCCTTTTCGTGCTCATGGGAGGATCCAGGATTTCATTCTGGGGGGTGGGGGTACGAGAGAGAGGTGTAACATGCTTAGGAGGGGGGGGGGTGGCTTTTTGTTTCACCCGACCGGTGGGGGCACAACAGGGAAATGAGCAAAGAAATTCAATTCAATTCAATTCAATTCAATTCAACTTTATTTCCCAGAATATGGTGGTTTACAGATCTTTGGTATAGTATAGTACAACATATTCTGCCATGCAAGGCGTGCAAATATTTGTTGTTAAAACTTAAATACCTATTAATTAACATTTCACAAAATTAACGAAATAATATTATAATATAATGTCAACAGTTAAAATTTAAATAAGTAAAATCAATTCATATTGACATAATACAACAATAATAATAATAAATCAGATAATAATTATAATTCAATTCAGTATAATATAATGTCACTTGATCATTACAATTTAATAAAAGGAAAAAATATAAAATGTATAACATCTAATTAATAAATTTATCTGTTAGGTATTCATCGACGTCATAATAAACTTTTTCTTGTAATAATGTGATAAGCCCTTTGCGGAACTGTTTGTAGGGTAAATTGATCAATTGGTTTGGAAGATGGTTATATATTTTAATACACATAAGATATGAGTTTCTCTTATGTAGTTCAAGATTCGTTTTCGGTACCTTTAATCGGTTTTTGTGTCTAGTTCGACTCCCCTCTACATCTCCAAGTTTTTTAAACAGTGTAGAGTTCGTTTTTACAAAGATGTATATTTCATATATGTAGATACATGGTAAAGGAAGGATATTATGGTTTTTAAATATTGGTCTACAACTATCTAGGTAGTCACAATCAAAAATCGCTCTAATACATTTTTTTTGTGCTATGAATAATCTATTGAAGTCCACCGAATTGCCCCAGACAATGATACTGTAACGGAGTAGGGAGGCTACATATGCGTGGTAGGTCATCATTGCAGTCTTTCGGTTTACAGTTTCTCGAACTCTCTTTAGTACAAAAACAAATCTATCAATTTTATTGAGAGTGTTTTGTATGTGTGACTTCCAATTGCAATATTTGTCAACAGTGACACCCAAAAATACGCAGTCATCCACGTTATTTAAGGCCTGATTTTTATACTGTATTTCCAGATTCGGTGTGTTGGCTCTATATGTTTGAAACTGAACTATATTTGTTTTCCCAATGTTAATTTTAAGATTATTTTCCTCTAACCAATACTACAAATTCCGTATCCAACACAATCGTCTGAGGGGGCACGTGATCCTGTGCCCCCCCTCGATAAACCCATGCCAGTGCTCTCACTGTCCCTTTACTATATAACATCACCTAAATCATTTCATGGGTTTAAGCATGAGAACGTAGTAAACAGTCAGACAGAATTAATTTCAATTTTTTTTTTAAAGACGACTTCCGCCGTAGTGTGCTACCCCTGTGCCACGGGGGATTTTGCAAACATACAAGGCACGGACACAACGTACACCCAGACTCGGAACACACAAAGTGGTGTCCCGTGTGGGAATCGAACCCACTAGCAATCGGACACATTCCCACCGCGCCATAGAGGCAGACATTTATTTTGGAAAGCCAACCGTTAAAAAGATAAAATAGGGGTTGCAAATTTATATAAAACTCCGTCAGTTTGACTGCCTCTGTGGCGCAGTGGGAGTGTATCCGACTGCTACACAAGAGGTCGTGGGTTCGAGGATAACACTTTGTGTGATGAGCAGGATGGTTTATTCTGTGTCTGGGTGTTGTTGTTATCTATAATATGTATGTATTTAGAAAGAATTATTATTATTATTATATACCTGTGAAATTTCATATTTGGCTTTTTGGTTTAAAATAATGAAACACGTATTTCAGCGTTTTTTGAAAATCAACCCCTAAGGGGGTAAAAAGGGTTGCAAGTTTGTTTGAAATTCCGTCAGTTTTGAAGTTTAATCTGAGAAAATTAGTATTTGGTTTAGGTTCAGCATTTTGATTGAAAGCGAAAATCAACCCTTGACGGCGTAAAGTCATTCACGCGGGCGATGCCACGGGCAACAGCTTTACATTTTATAAATGTGAAAGTAGTAATAAGAAAGTCTGTCTGTTACTTGTTTACGCTTAAACCGCTTAATCGATTTAAATAAAATTTAGTATAGAGATAGTTCGAGTTCTGGAGAAGGACATATGATAACTTGCGCGGGCAAAAGCTAGTCTATAAGATAAATGGCGACAGGATAACTCGCTCAACAACCTTATCATTACATGATAGTGCTGGCGAAAGAGTAATTATGCGTTTGGGTTTCGTGGTGATGGCTGCATTTGTGTGGAATCCACACCAGAGGACATTCGCTCTTCTGCTGGCAAAAGTGCCCAATGCTTTTCTTTGATACCTATACGAGCGTACTACAGATATTACCCCTTTTCGTTGTCTTGGTCTTGGGAAAATTTTCCCGTTTTTGCGACATTTTTTTTTGCTGTTCCACTCCTGTTGGTTGTAGCGTGATGTTATTTAGCCTATAGCCTTCCTCGATAGATGGGCTATTCAACAGTAAAATATTTTTTCAATTCGAACCCGTATTTTCTACCAAACTCTTCAGGTTTATAATGTTGGCATAGATTAGAGATAAGACGGGATTTGCATTAACTTGCGGCCATGTACAAAATTCTTAGAGGAAGAATTCACGCACCAGATCTTCATGACGTGTTGTGTCGATTTTATGCTCCTGACAACTATCGTTGCAATTGAAGGCACATGATGTTTGCCGTAACATTGTGTCGCACGGCCTACGTCATCCATACCACGAACCCTCTCTGCACTTGACGACAGAATACCGAGAGAATAGAAGACAAACTAAATAGAAAACGCTATGACTCGTGTCTGAATCATGTTCCTATTCAATTTATGCCACTTTTTTAAATTTTTGACGAAAAAAAACTTTTTTTTTTAAATAGTCTTAGGGGACAACATGTAGAGTCGAAAGAGATTGTTTTGATTGTAAAGAGGCTTTACGCAAACAATGTTGATAAAAAAGCTTGAAAATACACATTTCGACGAAATTGGGTACCTATTTAAATAGTAAATTTTAAAATTCAATAAAAATAAACATTTTAACACACATAAAAACTTTTCTTAGGTAATTTTTTTAATTACTTTGAATTTGGAATGTGTTAATTATTTTATAAGTTATTTCGATTTCGCCCCAATTCACATATTTTTTCGTGTTCATTATCAAATTACATTGGATTGGGGTGTTCAAGAAAATAGGATTGCAGTGATCGCCTTGCACAAAGTGGGTATGGAGCCGTCGGTCATATTCCAAACACTTCAAAAGCTTGGTATCAGCCGTATCTTCGTATATCGTACCCACTATCAACAGATACAAGTACACTTCCTCTGTTGAAGACCATAGAAGATCGGGGCGGAAGCATGCTGTTAGAACTACAAATGATGTTAATGCTGTTAAAGCCAGAATTCCTCGAAATCCCATTAGGGAGCAAAACATCTTATGGCGAGAAATGAAGATTCCCGCTAGGACTCTGTCGCGTATTATAAAAGAAGACCTGAAGCTCGGTGCTTATCGTCGATATACAGGACATGCCCTAAATCAATCTTTACAATTAAAGAGAGTGGATCGATCAAAACGCCTTCTGTCGCGATACGCTGGTGAAGGGCAAAGAAATGTCCTCATACGGATGAAAAAAAAATAACGATTGAAGAGCACTACTAAGCAAAATGATAAAGTGTACGCTCATAGTTCTAAAGAAGCTGCTCAAGTGGTCGTAAAGGTACAGCGTGGTCATCATCCTGCGTCAGTGATGGTTTGGTGGGGCGTGTCTTATCAAGGCGTCACAAAGCTACAAAAATGTAGCTGATGTGTGAAAAAGGAGCGAAAACTTCAGCTAAAGTGTATCAAGAGACAGTCTTGGATCGTGTTGTGAAACCTCTCAGCAAGACTTATTTTAAATGTACCGTGGACTTTCCAACAGGACTCTGCACCTGGTCACAAGGCACGAATTACCCAAGCCTGACTTGAAACCAACGTTCTGGACTTTATAAGAGCTGAAGTCTGTCCCTCACCTAGTCCAGATCTCAACCATTTAGACAACAAATTATTGTCAGTTTTTGAGGACATGGCTTGCTCTAAACGACACGATGGCATTGAGTCTCTTAAAAAATCTCTGGAGCAAGCAGTGGCGAAATTTCCATGGAAACAGTGCGTAAACCCATAGATTCGTGGCCAGACAGATTAAAGACCTGTATAAAAGCCAAAGGTGGCGATTTTGAACAGAATATTGTTTTTATTTTTTGCTGAGACTATAATAAATATGTAGGTACATATAAGTTTTAGTAATACTACATTAGTTAATTCATAAAAAAAAAACATTTTCATTTGTAACAGAACTTATGCCCGGACTGGGTATATATTTTTTATTTTCTTTTAGTAATGGTAACAGAATGTCTATATACCCCTGACGGGTCGGACAGGGATGAATTTACACCTTGTATATGCATTGCTTGAGCGAGCGTTGATTTTATTAGTACATGAAGCTTATCTTCTATGCTCTGGGTATTTTGTCTTATATCTATGATATACGATAGTTTGATATTTAACTCGGCAACAACTAAACTAATTTCTGCAGCACTTGGTTCACTTCCAACAACTAACAATACATAGAACAATAGTGTGACAACTAACATTTGGAATGCTAATTTAATGCTTTGGTTGAACCACGGTAATTGCAGGTTTAGATGCTTATATCTTAGAAACTGCTGAATGAATTTTGACGTGATTTCGTATAGAAATAGATGGTTGTTGAGCTTGTACTATGGAAACAAGACAACCGATAAATTTACTTATATAATTCTAAATACATACATATTATAGATAAATAACACCTAGACACAGAATAAACTATCGTGCTCATTAAACAAAGTGTAATTTTGGGGATCGAACCCAAGACCTCTTGCGTAGCGGCATACACTCCCACCGCGCCGTTATATGGAATGCCGAAATTTAACTTAACAACGACTTTGTATACATATATTTTTTAACTAGCTGTCCCGTGCAACTTCGTCTGCGTAAGTTTTCTCTGGTTTTAAAACATCTCTCACTGCTTCTCCGCTGCTATTGCCTGTATAGCCTATAGCCTATAGCCTTCCTCGATAAGTGGGCTATACAACAGTGAAAGAATTTCTTAATCCGGATTAGTACTTTCTGAGATTACCGCGTTCAAACAAACAAACAAACTCTTCAGCTTTATAATATTAGTATAGATATAGATTGTACGGTAAAATAACACCAGAGAAAAGCCGGGGGGGGGGGGGGAAGTAGCTAGATTTTAATAAAACATAACCTAAGCAGCTCAAGCGCGCTCCACCCAAACCAAGACCCATCAGCACTAGACGTTAAATTGCGGTCAGTCGCACTTCGGCCTGCCGCAAGTACGTTAATGAACAGAGTGCGGCACGCCGCAATCTAAACGCATGTCGTGCTGCGCACTGCATTAACATGCGATCGGTTGCATACGTGTCGCATTAGAACTAGCCGCGAAATTGTTGTTGCGGTAATGTGTCCCCTGCGCATCCTACTGCGAAAGTTATCTTTTGAAAAAAATAGACACAGCTACTTTACAGTTGTATAATAGCGGGCGTCCATTAACTACGTGAGGCGTTTAGTAGGGGAAGGGGTTGGGATGTTCGAGCAGTCACGTGAGATTGGGTAGAGGCGGGGAGAGTCTAATATCCGCCAAAATCACCTCAACTATTCAATACCACAAAAGAGGTTTAACATCAAACACGAAGAAAGAAAAAAAAGAAAATATTTTTTATTTGTCACAGCGAACAGAAAAAAAAGAAAATCTTAAAACCTAATACATAACATTTTTGTGATTCGGCGCCGGACAAATAGGACCTACGTCAGCTATTGTTGCAAGTCCGGAAACTACAACGCTGATATTCTCGTAGGCCCTGTTTTTTGTTTTTGCTGCCGTTGTCACATACAGCAAACCAAAATTAAAAGTAAACAAAATTTACAATTAAACAAAAAGTAAAAACAAAATAAAATGACAAAACATGTTTTATTTTCTATTTTCTACATTAATTGACTAAAACGAAGTGATTACTTACTCTGTGTAATTGACTACATACGTTGAAGGAGTGTTTAGGTAATTAACCATCATGACTGTACCAAAGCTGACCATTTGAAAGTCTGACCAATTGAAAATCTGGCCATTTGAAAATCTGACCATTTGAAAATAAAGGAATTTATCGACGCACCCATAGTGAAAAAGATGATAAATATATAAACAGTGGAATCAATTAGCAATTACGTGTACTTTCAGTTAAAGAGATAGTAAACCAGTGACAGTCAGTAAATGAGTTTATTACTGCCTTTTATTGGTCATTGAGAGCGAAATGGCGTTTTTATGTTCTGAATTATTCATTGACTGTGTTTCAACGGTTTGTCGTATGTAGCTTGTGGTTATCAGTGGTATTTACAATATTAAAGTCATTTATTAATTGAAAATCTATACAGGTATAAAAATGAATCGTCGAAATTTATGCAGGGGTGAATCCAGGATTTGATTCTGGGGGACGAGGGGTAAATGGCTCTGCCGGATCTAACATGCTTACGACGAAGGGGGGATGCATTTAGTGCCATGAACATACGCTGCTGCTCATGCAATTATTCGAGGCTGCAGAACCAGAAACATGCTCTTGCCCGGTTATTTGTTATTGTCAGGACAAGGGTTGTATAAAATACTAGCTGACCCGCGCAACTTCGTCTGCGTAAATTTTTCCCGTTTTTGCAACATTTCTCATTGCTGCTCCGCTCCTATTAATCGTAGCGTGATGTTATATAGCCTATAGCCTTCCTTGATAAATGGGCTATCCAACAGTGAAAGACTTTTTCAATTCGGATTAGTAGTTCCTGAGATTACCGCGTTCAAACAAACAAACTCTTCAGCTTTATAATACTCGTATTAGAATAGATTTGTTATTAATTGTTTGTGGTTGTATTGAGGGCTTCGTACAAATTATAAATAGTACAGGAATCAAGTCTCGCAGTTTTTAAATAAACGGCGGAATTAACTTAGAAGTTTGATTTTTTCACAGCTTTAAGAAACTGTAGACCTGAGTATACAGGGTGTAACAGAAAGGTGTTGGCAAATTTCGCCACCGGATAGTGTATGTTATCAGTATTGCACCTACCATGGTGCCATAGCTGGTTGCATTATTATTACATAGATATAGCATATTCTTTTGTCAAAATTCAGCAGTGAAAGGCGTATGGTATAAGAATTATACCTCCCCTGGTACCAAATTCGATTGGATTATTAAGGCATAGAACTTTTTATTTAACTTTTTGACTCATAAATAAACGAATGATAAATATATTTTTAGGGAACTCCGATTTTGATAAAATTAGGTATGTGCACTCGGTATCATGGGCTTGTACCAACCTTTGAATATGGCCACACCTTTTATAGGTAATGGTTTTAATTGCAACTCGATATCTCCACACGTTCCCGAGATAAAGAGGCTTGACAGACAGACGGACCGACAAAAAAGTGATATTTAAGGGTATTTCCTGTTTTTCCTATTTTTTTTTACTTAAAAAATATCTTTTGAGGTACGGAATCCTAAAAATGGGAAATTTACTTAACGACCTACGACATAAACGCTAATCGAATAGTATGACGTCATTGCGCGAGCAAAACTGCGAATACGAAATTTTTAATATGAAATTCGAAGTTTTAAGCGGAACGATGTAATTCTAACGCTAATCTATTTGATTAGAGTTTATGCCACTTGTCTAGGAGTTCTGGTGGTTCTTAGCCAGCCAGCTTGGTGGGGCCACCTCAGTGTCAGTTATTCTACCGTGTAATAGTAATGTGAATACATCAGTGTGTTTCGGTTGAAGGACTCTGTAGCGAGTGTAATTACTGGGCAAATGACACTTACGATCTAATGTCTCAGAATGTAGGTTAATTAATATTTAGTTAAAAGCAGTAGCCTAATAGCTAAGGCAACGGTCTCGCAATCATGAGGTCACGGCTACGAATCATATCCATTATATCTACTATCAACATGAACCCACTCCTAACACAAGCAACTGAGAATGGCTGGTAGAGTTAACAGGATTGTAAGTAATGTGGGACCACAATCCCACATTGCTAGTTATCTTTTTTTTTAAAAAAAGCTCGTCCTATGTTTTCGTAGCTACGTTAATTTGATAAATTACCGACTTGTTATCTATCCTAATATTATAAAGCTGAAGAGTTTGTTTGTTTGAACGCGGTAATCTCAGGAACTACTGGTCCGAATTGAAATAGTATCTGTTGGATAGCCCATTTATCGACGAAGGCTATAGGCTATATTTCATCACGCTACGACCAACAGGAGCGCAGCAGCAATGAAAAATGTTGCAAAAACGGGGTAATGTACGCAGACGAACCGATACCGTCTTAAGAATAGTACCACTCCATCTCTTCCCGTGGGTGTCGTCAAGGCGACTAAGGGATGTCACACCGGAGGACGGGCAGCAGAGTCCTCGGAGTACTTTAAAGCCTTACTGCGATCGCCAACCCGCTCGCCAAGCGGCGATTATGGCTATTACGCCCAGGATCCACATGAAGTAGGTTCTACTGGGAAGACCTCGGCCCAGCAGTGGAATTGGTTAATATGTATATTATCTATATCTAATTAAATACTAATCCCTACTAATATATAAATGTGAATGTAAGTTTGTTTGTTACGCTTTCACGCGAAAACTACTCAATCGATCATCATTAAACTTTGTACACATATTCTTGGAGGTATTAGAAGTAACATAGGATAATAAAAAAAGGGGAAAAATTTACGCAGACGAAGTTGCGCGGGACAGCTAGTATTATTATAAATGCGAAAAGTTTGATGCATGGATGGATACATGGATATTTGTTATTAAATCACTCCATAAGGACTACGTTCTTAATTACTATGTTTTTTTTTTCGTTTCGCGGCAAGCCCGCGCGAACAGGCGCATGCGCAGTGCGCTCAAATACGCGCAGGCGATGCATTTCTAAGCGCAGCTCTCTATAGAGAGCTGCGCTTAGAAATGCATCGCCTGCCAAAATCTAACAAGCTAGAAGCTAGAAGCGCGGGCTTGACGACATAAAAGATAAAAAAGATAGTGAATAAGGACCCTGAACGGATTTGGACGTTTAGCACAAAGACTATAATCAATATAGTCTAAAATAACACATAGGGTACCTTTTAAACCAGAAAAGTATACGATACCCCGATTCCACGTCCAATGAGCAACGAACACATAGTATAGCGCTCACGACACGGAATCTCGGAATGCCTTTCAAACAATCGTATCAACCCAGTCGATGTTCCCCAGTAGGACCTACTTATTAATAGATCCCGGGGTGATTGTTACAATCGCGAGCGGGTTGGCGATCGCAGAAAGGCTTTAAAGTTCGCAGATGACCCTGTTGCCCGTTCTCTGGTGTAAAAACCCTAATCGCTTTGACGATACGCGCAGGATGAGATGGTGGCACTATTCTTAAGCCGGTACCAGACGGCCTTTCTAACAAAGTTGCTCGTACGTATTCTTGACTGCCGCTGTGGCGCGGTGGGAGTGTGTCCGACTGCTACGCAAGAGGTCGTGTGTTCAATCCCCACACAGGACACCACTTTGTGTGATCCACAAATTGTTGTTCCGAGTCTAGGTGTACTTTGTGTCCGTGACTTGTATGTTTGTAAAGTCCCCTGCGACACAGGGCTTGTGTTGTCTTTAAAAAAAAAGAAAGAAAAAAAAACTTTTGATGGTGCTTTCACACGTTTGCGTTCAAAGCCGGGCGCGAACACGAATGCGAGCGTGTGAATATGCGTGAATGTTCTGCTCGGCTTCGGCGAGTGACGAGAGCTTGTGGACGACTTCTTTGTACCGCCAGCCCATGTTAAGCTGCTGGCCAGGCTGCTTGCCGTGCATCTATACGTACAATCAAATTTACCTTCTGTACGTATTTTGTGGCTTTAATTGCTAAATGTCTCCAAAACGATTATAATTATAATGTGCGCTCCACACTTCGCGCGAGATTCTCACTGACAATCTCGGCCAGGACTTCTCTGGGTCCATTACAATTGGCATTTACATCCTGACAATCAAATAGAATGACGTCGCTGCGCGTGAAAGCCGCGAATTTGAAACTGTTTAATATGATATCAAATTTAATAAACTGATTGTTATTCCAACTTTAACTACATTGACTGCCTCTGTGGCGCGGTGGGAGTGTATCCGACTGCTACGCAAGAGGTCGTGGGTTCGATCCCCACGCTGGATAAAACTTTGTGTGATGAGCACGATGGTTTATTCTGTGTCTGGGTGTTATTTATCTATAATATGTATGTATTTAGAAATATATAAGTATGTTTATCAGTTGTCTGGTTTCCATAGTACAAGCCCTGCTTAGTTTGGGATCAGATAGCGTTGTGTGAGTTGTCCCAATATTATTATATTATTATTATTATTAACTGCTATGTACCCACGGAATAGTTAAAGATAACTATAACTGCTCTGTGGTTATTCTCTTCGAATAGTTTTTAAGACACTAGTCTAGGGGAGCAGTTATCCTGCTCGACAACGATGGACGCGAAAGTAGCTGCATCGTGCGATAGGGTACGCTTTAAATGTGTATTCCAATAAATTGGCCCCGCTTGGTAATAATCAATAATAGTGTACTCTAATACGCTCGTTCAATTCACGTTTATATCAAAGCTCAGTAAATACGTACTACTATAATCGGCAACTCGTTCGCTACTGAGAAACGTCCAAATGTACTCGTAAAATGTAATAAAGTTCTCGTCAGTTCTCGCGTTCTTAGCTCCTTCATCTTGCTTAAAAAATTGAAGAACGAAGCGAGAACCAGCGAAGAATACGAGAATCGCTTCCACATTCAAGTTTCTCGTGTTGTTCTTAATTTCTCGCTAGGTGTTCCCTTGAATGTGGAGCGGCCTTAACAAGTTTAAGAACATTAGCTTCATCTAACAACGCTCATAATATAGAGAATGTGCTTCAATATTGTTGTTATGAAGTGTGTTATGTCTTTAATGGGTGGATTTAGTCCTTAAGAACAGCTGAACAAATACTGATGTCGTTTTGTGTAATTGTCGTTTAATTAAATGGGAGGATGTCGTAATTGTTCTAAGTTATGTGAATTGATATAGAGTAATTTTATGAGATTTGTAGTAAATTAGCGATATGATGTGAAAGTGTGTACAACTGCCGCGCAAGAGGTTGTGCGTTCGATTCCCATACGGAACACCAATTTGTGTGATCCACAAATTGTTGTTCCGAGTCTGAGTGTAGGTATTTATGTCTGTGTTTTTTTTTTCAAGAGAACTAGCAATGTGGGATTGTAGTTCCACATTACTAGCAATCTATTAACCCCTCCACCTAAGCTCAATGGCTTGTGTTAGGAGTGGGTTCACGTCGGTAGTATAATGGGTAGGATTCGAACCAAACTCACGATTGCGAAACCGAAGACAACTCCTACAGTAGGCTTGCAGCCTACTGTAGGAGTTGTCTTCGAAATAAATAGGACTTAAACAAGGCCTTAAATGTCATAAACATGTAATAATTACTATTCTTGAGCCGTGTACCGGCGTGTGGTACGGCTTAAGAATAGTACCACCCCATCTCTTCCCGTGGGTGTCGTCAAGGCGGGGAGGACGGGCAGCAGCGTCCTCTGCGTCCTTTAAAGCTTACTGCGATCGCCGACCCGCTTGCCAAGCGTGGCGATTATGGCAAATACCCCCAGGATCTATAATAAGTTGGCCCTACTGGGGACACCCATGCCCAGCAGTGGGACATCATATAGGTTGTTATAAGTGTAATTGATTATAATATAATCGTACATATCGTATATCTATAATGTGTACAAATCGCGAAAGTTTACGAACATATATTATATGTTCGTAAACTTTCGCGATTTGTACACATTATAGAATTTTATAAGTAACGGGTCTTAATCGCGTAAATATTTTATTTTAAGGCTAAATACCTTTGTTTATTGCCCGACGTTTCGACTATATTGCAACGGCCGTAGTCACGGGTAGATTTGAGGTGTAATTGATTGGCATGGTGGTTTAACTGTGCCCAATGTTGTGGTTTGTTTCCCGCACGGGTAAATCTTTTGAAATTCATAAATAATATGGTCCCGAGTGTGGGTGTACTTTGTGTCCTGTAGCTGTTTGTTTATAAACTTCCCCCTGACACAGGACTTTTTGATAACCTAGTGAACGCACGTGAGATATATTTTATGAGAGTTACAACATTTTTTAAATAATTAAATATTGTTAACATTCTTAAACGTTTTAAGGCATATAACTTTTTTCAATTATGGCTGCCTACAGACCTAGTCTATACTAATATTATAAAGCTAAAGAGTTTGTTTGTTTGTTTGAACGTGGTAATCTCAGGAACCTGCCGGTCCGAATTGAAAAAATATTTTTCTGTTGGGTAGCCCATTTATCGAGGAAGCACTCGCTCTATGTCCGCAGGCAAATTTGAAGTACCTACCTAAGGTGAATAATTATTTTGGAGATAGAACGCTTAAAAAACGATTACCCTATTTTCTAAACAGCCTGCCTGAGGACATTCGACGAGAAAAAGTTAAAAACAACTTTTAATCTAAACTTAAAAAGTACTTACTTTCAACTATTGTTATATAAACTTTTCTATGTACCTACCTACTCATATAAAATGAGATAAGTAAAAACTTTTTGAGACTCATTAGATCCCACAGACAAACTATATAATAGTTAGTTTGTGTGGTAGAATCATCGACTAGGATGCTCTTAACAAGTGCATGTCGAGCCACGCGCAATGTAGGGTTCAGTAGTATGGCAGGGAGATAGGGCATACGATCCTTTCGCATGAAACGTCTTCGGTTATATAAATAACTTGGTAAAAAAAAAGAAAATGTCAGTCTAGAACCGCGAGTTTCATGGCTGACCTTTCAGGTCGTAATTCTATGCATCATCACTACATAGTATAAAACATAGTCGCTTCCTGTCTGTCTGTCCCTATGTATGCTTAGATCTTTAAAACTACGCAACTATTTTGATGCAGTTTCTTTTAATAGATAGAGTGATTCAAGAGGAAGGTTTATATGTATAAAACATGCATAATATAGTAAAGAAACACTGTTAATTTTAGAGGTTTCTAATGTGATGTCGTAATTTTTTTTTTGTGCTTCATTGCAAACGCTGGCTGAAGGCTACGAGATAGATCAAAATAATGTAGGTACTACAGTATTATACATCTTAAAGGGTCTATAAAACGTCAGAAAATATATGTTTAGTGGAGAAAAGTCCGTGCGAAGCCGGAACGATCCGCTAGTTAAAAATAAAATGTGTGTTATATTAATTTAAACTCTAATGTAAAATGAAGTGATGATAAGTTGTGATGTATTTGTAGTGTTATGATTTCAGGAATAAACTTTATAGTCTGACATTGGGAAATACAATCTATATATTTTATTTAAAAGCCCGATACCAGTTCCTGTACTTGCTCAAGAGCTACGTCGATTGCTACAGTGCCTACCCAGCACAATAATGCGATATAAGAAGTGGGTTTTCTGTTGTTTTTGCTTCATACCACTACCAACTTTATATAAGTACACAAATCACATCCACACTTTACGTGTAGGTACCTACTCGTAGGGGTAAAAAAAATGACAACATTTTATTATATGTAACTCAATTTATATGTATGTAAAATCCTGTTGTTTCTCAAACTGATGTATTACACGCTGTATTTACTTTAGATAAATAAACATTATTATTATTAATTATATCACTTTGTCGGCGTAATTAATATGCAAATTACTGCTTTCTAGTATTTAGGGGTCTTTGGGATAACCAGATCATAGACTGACAGACGGACGAACATACATTGCGAAATTATAAGGAACCCTAAAAAACCCATGTGTCCGATCTCCGAATTTTCGATTCTCCGAAACCATTTAATAAATCAAAAGCTTTAATTGAATACACTAGATGGCACTGTATGTTAGCGTGAAATCGTTAATAAATTACGTTTACCAATTTCAAATCAAACTGTCATAAATCAAAAAGTTCCCAACGTACACACTAGATGCCGCTGTACAATGACCTCAAAAGCCGTTGATACATATTTTGTATTTCGAACTCTACTCATGCGAATAGTGGCGCTATAATGGCACTTCTGTAGTGCTTTTAAAATTCAACCATCACGCTAGCGCGGTAGGGAGTTGGCTGGCTGAGTGCCAATCTGAACTTGGAGTGAGGCTTATATATGAGGTGAAATGGAAACACATTCGTTTTTGGTAATGGGAGACGTTCCACTTTAATAAATAGGTATCTATTTATGAGTTTCTAGTGGATAAAATAACTCGGGTTTTAGAGAAGTTCAGACTTGTGGCGCTACTCACCTATAACAATATAAGCAAATTGACTCTTGACAGCTTGAGTTAAATCCTGAATCGCTATATTGGCTCGTTATTAACTCGAGATTATGCATAATAACTAGTCATTATGGATAATGACAAAGTCGCGTAGTAAATATGTCAAAAAAAAAAACACTAGCGAGTAGCAATTTATCGTTCAAGAAACTTACACACCTACTTATGTAGATCCCGTGTAAACAAAAGAGATACGTTAAGAGATAGTTGATCGCTCACCAGTCCCACTGCCGGCGAGTGCTCGCTCTATACTGCATCTCTTTTGTTCACACGGACAGGATCTACAAAATACATCTGCTGTACGTTTCTTTAGCGATAAATCGCTACTCGCTTCTTGCTCATCTTCGTTGGTGGGACAGGTTGATGTCATCGCGTGATGACATAAGGAGGGATTGACAAGCGCCAGAGTGAGACAGAGGCTTAGACAAGGTTCATTCGCTCCGTGGCGAATTCGCTAACGGCTATAGGATGGCGATATACAAAAAAGATGGAAACAAGATCCTCTACATAATTATATAATTTTATGCAGTCAGAGGCATTAATGAATCTCGATTAACTTACTGAAGTGAAGTGAGCCAGAAAGTGGTTTGGTTAGAATCAGTAACACAATCCAATGGGGTAGTTTTGGACCATGTTGTATTTCTTAATGAATGAATTAAGCAATTCTTTATTAATTCATTAAACATTCACATGGTGTATACCTAGTATAATAGTCGCAGTACCTTACCCCCATATCAAGTTTATAAACATTCAAACATTGTAAAATTGGCAATTTGAAAAGAGTGGCCGCGAGTTTTTATTGCCAGGTTCTTTTCTCCGGCTTTACCTATAGTTTGCGAACTTGGCATTACATGTACATGTAGAATCCCGACGTATCACAAGAGTTGTTTTGCATCCTAAGTGAATAAAGAATTTTAAATTTTTTTGAATGTTGAATTCTAACAGTCTAAATCCAGTTCACAATGTGATGTAAAATGTAATCATCACCTAGTTTTCAATAATAACCGTAGGTTACGTACTACGAGACGCAATGCGCACGATAGCGCGAAGAAAACAAATCAACTCAAGTATACATTTTTTTTTTTCTTTTTAAAGTGAAACTTTTATTACATCGTCTCAAACTTTTTCGTCTGTATGTTGCATGTCGCGTGACGGTTTGCCGCGGAGTAGGTATTAGTTGAAGATTAGTCTACTTTTATCATTTCCCATTATCATTCCAATTTTCCAAGTATAAAATTAAGATTGATAAATTTTTATACCCTTAATGGAATATTATTCCAAAAATTTTTAGTTAAATGTCTATAATGTGAAAAAATGTGAAAAAAAGGTTCACTTTTACCGTGGTTTCATAAAACCACACATTTTTTTTTTTTAAATCTTGTCGGGGTGTCTAAGCTTTACATTATACCTACCAAAAATAACCTTGTATTTCGTTAATTAATTATAGTCGAATTTCGACTACGGGCGACCACTAGTATACGAGTATATAGATAGATAAAATTGTGTGTCGCCAATCACTCGCTATTCACACGGCAGTTTGGACAATATCCGCTATTGATTTGGAGCTCAGTGATTTCATATAACTAGTGGTTTCAATTTACTAGACCATAGTTCATTGCTTTTATAAATTACAACCTTATTAGTTGTGTATCGAATAGAATAACTATGTGTATGCAATGTTTATTTAAATTTATTTAATGTATTTCTAATGCATATTATGAAAAAATATTAGCTTCTACAAATAAAATTTTACTGCACCACATACTCCTCTGTCTGCGTACTTTTAGTGAAAATAATAGTTTAATTAACTAAAAAAACATGCTTAACAACGGTATTGATTTATAATCAACCCACGCTTTTTTACGATAAACTGCTTTTTTTTTTTCTTAAAAACAATTTTTTTTAACCTATAGATTCTTGTTGAGAATTTACTTTTTAGTAGGTACAGCTATTTACAAAAGCGTGTTTTTTTAGTTTTTTAAACTATTATTTATTTTTCATTTTTTAGTTGGATCCTCTATTTTACCCCCTTGGAGGTTGATGTTTAGAAAAAAACACTGAAACATATTCTTTATTTTAAACCAATAAGCCAAATAGGACATGCCACACATCTACGTTAAAAACCGACAGAGTTTCATATAAACTCACTACCGCTATCTTACTATACTTGAATTTTTGAAAATCCCTTTTCTCAGATTGTATTGGTCCTTGATAAGTGTGCAACGTTTCAAATAAATCCGACGTTCTGAAGTGACTGAAAAACACGTTCAAAGATTCCGTTACATACATAACAGTAACATACACACTAACACAGCAACTCGTCTACGTAAATTTTCTCCGTTTTGCAAAATTTTTCATTACTGCACCGCTGTTGGTCGTAGCGTGATGTTATATAGCCTTCCTCGATCCATGGGCAATCCAACAGTAAAATATTTTTTCAATTCGGATCAGTAGTTCCTGAGATTATCGCGTTCAAACAAAAAAACTCTTCAGCTTTATAATATTAGTATAGATTTTGGGATGATAGATTTATCACTACATAGTATAAAACAAAGTGGCTTTCTCTGTCCCTATATACGTATGTATGCTTAAATCTTTAAAACCACGCAGCGGATTTTGACGCGGTTTTTTTAACAGAGAGAGTGATTGAAGAGGAAGGTTTATATGTATAACATCCATTAAATAGTGGAGAAATAAGGAGCGGAGCAGCAATAAGAAATGTTGCAAAAACGGGGAAAATTTACGCAGACGAAGTTGCGCGGGTCAGCTAGCTTATTAAAAATGTGGCAATCCTAAAACAAAATGGTATTTTCTCTTCCAATATCTAAACTAACATTAAAAATGTGAAAGTAACTTTGTCTGTCTGTATTACGGTTTTACGTCAAAACTGCTGTACCGAAATAAATTTAGCATGGAGATAGTGTGAGTCCCGGGAAAGGACACAGAATAGTTTTAATCGCGATCATCGACAACCACGCGAGAGGAGCCGCGGGCTAAAGCTAGTCTATAATAAGATACCATTAGAACCATCTTTAATTAAGTTTAATAATTCATTTACTACCCAGTTATTATGTTTAGCAATTAAATTATAAAATATTTTATGTTGGTAAATGGTTTAATATCAACATCGTTTATGAAATACCGTTTAGTTACAAATTACAATCTCTGCTATGTAATGTTGTCGTGTGAATTTTGATATTGCGAATTTGAAATTCTCGAAACGCTAGATTTTGTTAATTAATATTCAAATTCTTATTAATATTGTAGACTGGTAGACTCCACATAATAGCGAGAGTACAGAAGTGAAACTTTACGCACCTACTGGATGCCGATTTAGTTAGTCGAATTGGGAATCAAGCCATGATACTTTACCGATTTCATAGTTAAAATTATAAATCGAATCCGAAGACAACGTGCAGATTAAATTTACTAGCAACTGAATATAAAAATAAATAAACAGTTAAAAACTTTTTTGAAACAACTTTTATTTAAATACTCTAAAAATAGTATGCTATTTTTTTTTTCAAATGCATCAACTTGTTACATTAACCGTTTAAATGACATAAAAGCTTGTCGCGAGATCGATACCAAGATCTTCCAGCTATTTGACCCTTTTTTTATGTGTGCAAAAATCCCCACGGATCCCACTCCTACGAGGGCACCTAGAAAAGGGTATGTCGGAGTCGAACCGACTAAAAATCACACGGCGTTCCTTCATAACAGCCTATGGCCGAGGGTGAGGGTGTCCCTTGCGGATTTGGTGCCTCCACCATCAGCTGAGCTATTTGACCCTACTTTCATAAGAATGTAGTAAAAAAAATATTTTGACATTAAAAACAGAAACTTCAAATTGATATTATGTGTACTTATAGAATATGTTATTAAAGTCACCAATTGATCCATTTTTTTTTTTTATATTAATAACTTTTTAATTGATATTTTATTTATTTATTTATTTATTGACTCAGCTTACGATTAAATTTTGAATAAGAATTTACCCACAAGTTGATATTTTTGTACTATTAGAGCAATTTGTACACTAAGCTAGTAAAAGTAATTTTTAAAATTGCACATTTTGGGTAACACTATAAGTGCAACAAGCAATTGAAATAAATAAATAATCTAGTATTACGGGTACATAATGACCCTTCCAATTCGTGGGCGTACCCAGGGGGCGGGGGGACATTTGTTAAATCTCCCT
Source organism: Herminia tarsipennalis (assembly GCA_945859575.2). Taxonomy (NCBI): domain Eukaryota; kingdom Metazoa; phylum Arthropoda; class Insecta; order Lepidoptera; family Erebidae; genus Herminia; species Herminia tarsipennalis. Next base: position 3,682,956 of record OX243849.2, on the reverse strand, counting down.
CCCCGTCCTCCCCGAAGGGGCAAAAAGGTAGGTAAAACACCCGAAATTACAAAAACTTCTCAAAAATAATCCTGGGTACGCTATGCTTCAATTTGACCACACCTTTCTGTCACCTACTGCTTGTACCTACAATATAACAAATCCTAAAGAGATAGCATCAAGCCTACGTAGTCGATTCCTTGTAATACACCCTTGGGGTCAATTAAAAGGCCTGATTCGGGGATTTTTACCCGGAAATTGTGGACGTAATTAATCAATGAGTATTTAGTTAAGAAAAAAAGTAATTATTGCTTGTTGTCTTAATATAATGTTACTTCACGATGAACACATACTTAGTTAAGGCGTTTTATGTCACCTTAATTAATGTTAATTTTCTTAAATGTCTTAGGAGAACTCACACGCGGCCATTTATTTGATCCCAATCTAGGCAGAGCCTGTACTATGGCAACCAGACAACTGATAAACATGCTTAAATATTTATAAATACATATTTACATATTACAAATAAACTACACCCAGGCACATGCCACACCTTCGTGCTCATCAGACAAAAATTTATCCTGGGTGGGAATCGAATCCACAACCTCAGGTTTAGCAGTCATACCCCGTTCCCACTTGTCAGGTGTCAGATCTGTATATAGGCTCCATAAATACACACACACACTACCAGTCCGCTAGCAGATATCAACCTGTCATTTAATCGCAACAGACCACAGACTAAGAGTTTTGAATATATGCGCCGCCAGCTGCGATCTGTGTCGTCAGGTACCGGTCGAACAGTCCGCGACAATCTAACACACACTAGCAAGTAGCCGACCAGCAACCGTTCAGCTAGTCTGACGACGTCACAGGCCATTACCGGCGTGTGATTTTGCGGTCTAAATTGCCGGTTGACGACTGCTAGTGTGTAGTACCCAGAGTCGGTTTTCAACCAATACCGACAGGCAATAATCGCTATAGTGTGTGGACTATGCAGATACAGGATGATAGGCGGCCCTGTAAAGTGACAGACTGCTGGAGGACCGGTTCTGTGTAGGAGCCTTAAAAATCAGGTGCTGTAGTGACTAAACATTTCTTATGAAGTTGTTCACATTCGCGACCAAATATCGGATAAGTAAATAGTATGAAGTTAGCACTGAAACAAAAGACGACGCTGCTAATCTTAAACAGGCTGTACAAATGTCCTTGTCCGCCTTTCCCGACGGCGACCCTCGCAAGCGCTAACCACGAATGATTTGCAATATATGTTTGTAAACTTTCGCGATTTGTCCACATTATAGAATTTTATAAGCTACGGGTCTTAACCGCGTAAATATTTTAGTTTAAGGCTAAATCTAAACCCACCACCCGACCAGTCTACTCGTGACCACGGCCGTTGCAATACGGTCGAAACGTCGGGCAACAAAAAAGTCGGGTAAACAAAGGTATTTAGCCTTAAAATAAAATATTTACGCGATTAAGACCCGTAGCTTATAAAATTCTATAATACCACGAATTATTGTTGTTGTAGTACCAGCTTCTTTGTCTTAAAAGGATTTTCTAACCTATATATACGAACAAAACATAGCCGATAAAAACACCTTTAGTGTCCATGGATTCGTTTTTGTTCTCCACAAAATTAAGCCACAAATCTGGTAAAAAAGACACCTCGACCTGTAACTTCATAATTGAAGTCTCAGCACAGATTAGGAAAGTGTTGCTTTCCCAAGGTAGACTTTTTATTACCTGGACTTCCTGTCCGGTCCGAGATTTTACTTTAGTAACTAGATGTTACAAATGGCAACAATATGGGCATGCAGCTAAGTCATGCAGAGGCTCTACCCCAACATGCGGACATTGCGGGGAAACGGGCCACTCGATGGCGGAATGCGTCAAGAAACAGGACTCGCCGAAATGCACAACATGCCGACGATTCAATAAGCCGCACAGTCATAAAACAGGTGATGCCGAGTGCCCTGCCAAGAAAAGCTGCGGACTACTGCTACATAAACTCCGTGGACTATGTAGGCGCTTAGAGCCCGCTTAGTACTTCAAGCATTGGACTCCATGGACTTTATCCATTCTGCTTATCATACCAAGCCAAGGTCAAACTTCCGTACGAGACATTTGTTTCAAATTCTTCCATTTCTCTACTGTCCTACTTACGATTTATCGCTATCTATGTATTTTATTAATTCGATCGCATTAAAAACAATAATTATATAAGAATAGACTCGACCGCGATTAATGCACAGTCAACTTCTAAAAATTCTAAAAATGCTGATGCAAACTGTTTTGAACCTAACATAATTGCACACAACTAATTCCTATACGATTTATATTTTGAATTTAAAAAAAAACTTCGTCTGCGTAAATTTTCCCCGTTTTTGCAACATTTCTCATTGCTCCTATTGGTCGTAGCGTGATGTTATATAGCCCATAGCCTTCCTCGATAAATGGGCTATCCAAAAGTGAAAGAATTTTCAATTCGTAAACAACAAACAAACAAACTCATCAGCTTTATTATATTAGTATAGTTAATAAATACTCGATATTGTTAAGACTAATTTTAAGCACTTTTACCTCCTGTGATACAGCTATTACCTAGCATAGGCACCCATATAGGTACATAAGCACTACTCTTGTTCTTAGAATTAATTTGTAAATTTGTACTTATTAAATGTACTCACAAGAAGCGAATTATTATTATTATTATGAAACCATTGCCTCATTTACTTATATTGATAATAATTCATCGCTAATTCTGTATGTATTGTCTAATAAACGCTCTAAAACCCCCATCTAGTACCTATCTATAGCTCACTAAAGTCCACAGCACAAATTTATGCAGAAAACATCTTGAAGACAATAGATACGACCAGCTCAGTAGCACCTCGGGGAAATATCCCGCCGTCAGCTCACCTACATACTCTACTTTACTGAGAACATTATTGTAAGTCGTGCGATTTATATAGTTCACGGATTGCATCGCTATTTCAAAACATGAATTTGGGTCTTACAGAAGTTCTCTGAGTTAAATTTGTGGATGGTTTTGTGGTGATTGAGCTGATCACGGGTTCAGGGAGGTGTTACCTGGCTTGTTGGTTTAGTGGTTAGTGGCCATACTGACTGTTAAGTCAGAAATTGTGAGCTCGATTCCCAACCAGGATAAATCTTCGTGTGACGATAAATCTTCGGTAGTATAATGGGTTGGATTTGAAACCGCGAGTCTGATGCTTTAGCCGTTAGGTAACCGCTGCTTTAAAAGTGTTTCCTGATTTACAACTACACATACAATTTACCTGTAACCGAAAATTTCGTAAAACAACACTCGATTGAGCAGCTTCTTATACCTAAGCTACCTGTCTGAAATTGTAATTGTAAGTTGATGTGGTGTCCAACGGAATAGAAAAAAAGAGAGACGTGCCGTATACACCCGGCTGGAACGTAGTTTTATTTGCTACCTATTTATTTTTCGAGTTTGTATTAACTACTTTAAAACAAAAATCTGGAAGACCATAACATTTTAGAAATTGTCGTATTTCAAATTAATTACATTTTTACTAGTTTGTATTGTAAAAATACTTTTTTTTTTTTATTTTACAAAGACAAAAATGTTTAAAAGAACAATATAGGTACAATATAGGCTTCAGTTTTATAATATTAGTATAGATTATCTCAATTTATTTTCATTTTTGACGTGACAACGTCTTCTAATTCGATGGAGCCGGCTGAACGCACGAAAAAACATGACTCATGAGGCGTTACCTCGCTCTGAGGCGTACTATTTAAGTGTAAGCGAGAGCGCGGAACGAGCGACAAAGAGGTACAATCGGCCTCCGCGTTCGGCAGCGTTCGACATCTGTCTCTCTCCTACTTGAGTGAGCGATGCGTCCGCGTGGACAGCTGCTATACAATAATACATTTACATGTTTTCATAAAAACTATGTATGTACATTGTAAAAATAAATAAATAAAAATTGTCATAATTTTATACGTATGATGCTGTGATTTCCATTTACCTCCTCTATAGGTATCCATACAAAATATCAACACAAATTGTAACACATCCTGCGCAACTGCACTGTAATTATTTACATACATCTTATTAATCTTTAAGCATATAATTGTTTATGTCTACAAAACCATGTATGTTTTTTTACATTTGAATTTATTTTCGATTACTTATTGTTAATGGGTTTCTTTGGGTCAACATTCAAACGTTTTGTTGGTTGTCATAGTAACTCTCGTTTTATGCAAACTTATAGTAACACATAACTGGTTTGTTTTCTCAGTATTCATTTTAAAGATTTTCACTGATTTTGATTTAAAGATTTTGACTGCCTCTGTGGCGCGGTGGGAGAGTATTCGACTGCTACGCAAGAGGTCGTGGGTTCGATCCCTACCCACGATAAAACTTGTGTGATGAGCACGATGGTTTATTCTGTGTCTGGGTGTTATTTATCTATAACATGTATGTATTTAGAAATCTAAAAGTATGTTTATCTGTTGTCTGGTTTCCATGATACAAGCTCTGCTTAGTTTGGGATCAGATAGCGTTGTGTTAATTGTCCTAAGATATTATTATTATATTAGATATTAAATCAATTATATTATTTTAATTACATTAAGGATGTTGACTGTCAAGTCAAATCAGTTTCTTTTTATGAAATGCCAAAACGACAAACTCTATAGAAATGTGTATGGAATAACAACCTGTTATAAGTTCCTATCGTGAAATCATTACTTTTAGTATTGGTTTTCATGCTTTTAAATTTTAAAACATGTTAAAACGTAAAAGAACAGTTATTTTCAGAATTTTAAGATCTACTATTACCTGATTAGTATAAAATAATTTACTTTTATTGTAGTCAACTACACAATTGTCGGGGTTTAGAAATGATTCCCTAATAACTGATTAATAAAATACATGAATTTCCAAGATCTTGGTTACATTGTCAACGTGAAGTTGTCAATAGTGTATACTTTCCGTAGTATTAGTTTACTCTTTGGTGTATACTTAGATCGTGAGGACTATACAACCTTTCAGAAAAATACAAACGACCTTTATAACTCAACCTCCTTTTTCTAGCTTCACATAATCATAAATAATAGATTTTTTAAAACGTAGTGATTATTTTCTCTATGAGATTATTCACAGAATAAGTGGGTAATCACTTCGTTTTAGCTTTATTCGTCTAGCAGCCTCCAAGTCCGCAAAATAAAATTAAAATCAAGATTAAGTACCTTATTCACTTGTAAAGTCGATTCTACATGTACTGTAATGCCTGTTCGCAAACAATAGGTGAAGTCGGAGAAAGGAACGGGGCAATAAAAACTCGCGGCCACTTTTCAAATTGCCAATGTTTACAATGTTTCTTTGTTTATAAATTGTATATGTAGGCAAGAAGCTACCACCATTATCTTAAACACTATATTAGAGGACGGATGCAAAAACAAGAGGAAAAAATATTAAAAGAAAAAGACATGAAATTAAATATAGTAACCTCAATGTGTACAACATAGTAGAAGCATCCACTGTAATGTAAAAACTATATAATTATAATATCTTGGGACAACGATATCTGATCCCAACCTAAGCAGAGCTTGTACTGTGGAAACCAAAATACATACATATTATAGATAAATAACACCCAGACACAGAATAAACTATCGTGCTCATCACACAAAGTTTTATCCTAAGTGGGGATCGAACCCACGACCTCTTGCGTAGCAGTCAGATACACTCCCACCGCGCCACAGAGGCAGTCAGTAATATACAAGGTGTAACAGAAAGGTGTGGTCATATTCAAGGGTTGGTATGTGCCCATGATACTGAGTGCACATACCTAATTTAATTTTTATCAAAATCAAAAACGAAAAAGTTATTAACATAATAATTCAATCAAATTTTGTACCAGGGGAGGTACAATTCTTATGCCATACGCCTTTCACTGCTGAATTTTGACAAAAGAATATGCTATATCTATGTAATAATTATGCCACCAGCTATGGCACCATGGTAGGTACAATACTGACAACATACCCTATCCGCTGCTGAAGTTTGACCATAGGTACCTTTCTGTTACATTCTGTATAACTTGTAGCCTAAAGTACTGCTAGGTACTTAATCAATAAGTAAAAATGGCCATAATTTATGAATAACAAATTACAATGTGTTCAAAAAAAAAAAAAAATTGGCACTCAGTGTGTACCCTAATGGGCCAAAAATGGACTGTGAGGCTTATTACTGATAGTTTTAAGAATGCTGTTCTTATTGCCACAGGTTCTGTTTGACATCGACGCTGTTCTTTCATCATCACTGCGCTACAGAACCTTGGTAGTCCATCAGCATGCTCAACCCATCGTTATATTGCACACTCTCTCTGCTCTCCGAGTATACCTAATCCACAGGTTGGACGGATATAAAAAATGAAAATAGGCTTTAAATAAATAGCAATAAAATGACATTGTCATGCTCAATTTCGTCAATTTCGTCACACATTGCCGAGCATGACGCTGTATCAACCGAGACTTGACGAGCGGGTGCGAAGATTGGCATTCCCTGAATAAATGGCTTGTGGGGAAACGGAAGACGGTACATGGATGTCTGTGGACTAGAAGAGCTATGACGCAAAAACTTTATGATGGCGCCTCTTTGTTTTCAGTGTTTTATGAGAACGTGTTTACGACGAAGGGGATGCTTTCACTCGACGCTAAGTGTGAGTAGCTGACTGGAAGAAGGGGGCTTCGTCCCATACAGCTCCGATATAATAGAAGAAATCATTATCGATAGTACTGTGCGTTTTAAATGAGTTGATAACTGTCATGATGATATATTGTTTCGCAATACGATTGCAACTGCATTGTGTACGTCAGCAATAAAATGATTCGTAAAAAAGGTGTCATTAGTATTACACAGAAGTACCTACCTACTCTAATGAACTATTTATAAGCACTGTATTTTACTATTTATTAAGTTTTAGGTAAAAAAATATTACGTCTGACTGAAAGGCCACTAAAGTGTAGAATATTCTGATGTTTTGCCTATTTACTTATTTCTGTTTCGTGTTTATTGAATAATAAAGAATACTAATAATATTATAATAAATAGAAATGTTAGGTAGGTACGTACATAGTTCAAAGAAAATAAATATTACGTCCGTTCCATTACCGTAATACACATACGTACTTTACCCGACTTGGGAGTTTTCGTTGCTAGCGGTACAATTTTGACAAGTACAGAGTGAAGTTGACGCGATCGCGATTAACTTCTCATTTGAAACGCATAGTACCTAAGCAGTATGATATAAGTACAATTTAGTGCATGTTTACATCCTTTGCATACGAAATTTAATAAACAAGGCGGATTGCGACCTTTCATCAGACCTTTATTTGCAGAAATATACTTACTGACTGTATTTTTTGTGAATATTACAATATTCTGCACCTATATGCCTGATTTCAGCTGTTAGAAAGTTGCACAATTTACCATTTTTTTTTAAAGAATACTCCCGCATTAAATACTCCAGCCCTTTGTGGATCACACAAAGTGGTGTCCCGTGTGGGAATCGAACCCACGACCTCTTGAGTAGCAGTCGAACACACTCCCACCGCGCCACAGAGGTAGTCACTTTAACGCGTGACTGAAGAGCCAAGGTTGCAAGATTTAGGTGACTGACGATCTTAGACCTTATTCTTAATCAATATATTATTTCCTAATTAATAATGGCATTACGGTAACCTTCATACGCATCTTGCTCGAGCAACTTACACATAGCCATCGTTCGAGCAACGTGGATAATAGTAGTACTCTTGGTATTTTGTGGTTATTTATTTATACATCCACAAGTTTATTTTTCGTATAGTGCGAACCTGAAAGTAGTTTGCTCAGAATCAGTAACACATTTCAATGGGGTTGTTTTTGGACCATGTTATATTTTACAATTCATTCATTAACCAATAAAAACCTGTTCACGTTTGTAATGGGAAATGCAATCATCCCTTATTATGTAATTATCAATAAATAACTATGTATTGGATACTATGTGCCGCCGTGAGTGAGCACGATTGTACAAAGAACAGTAGATAACTGTAATGGTTTTTAAGTAAGTCAGTTTTCAATATTTTCATTTTTTTTTATATGATTTCTTTAAGTAAAAACCTTGTGGGATTATCTGCTTTGCACTATAGGAAAGCCGGCAAGTGCCTGTCGGGCCTGGCACAATGTAGGGTTACGTAGTCCCCCCCCCATCCGAATAATGCGGCTTAAGAAGTTCAATGGAATTTGTACGAAAATTTAGCCACTTTCTCATTTGATCAGCTGTTACTCGTAAGCTTGTAAAGCCTAACATTAACCGTTACCAAATCCTAAGCACTTTTATAAAACCTATCTAATGATACCCCACGCGATAGGGTACTTCTGGTACACTTTACTTAAAGAGATATAGGGGAGGTACCCAAAAAAATGTTTTTCAAAATTTTATTTTATTTTTAATAACCTAAAAAATACAAATACTTATGGTTATGATGGTGTGTGCACTAAAGTCATCAAATTTGTTAAAGAGATAATAGCGCCACCACTAACACACATAATAAATTTAGGTATAATTGAAGGCGTATATCCACGTGGTTTAAAAAGGGTCGTGGTGAAACCACTTTACAAAAAGGGTGAAAGAAATAATATGCAAAATTACCGGCCTATCTCTAAAATACCCATATTTTCAAAAAATTTTGAAAAAGTTATATATAACTTCATTTACGACTTTTTTAATAAATATAATCTTTTTTGCAATGAACAAAAAGGTTTTCGCAAAAACACAACCATAAATATGGCTATATATGATTTATTATCTAATGTTATGAAATGTGTTGACGAAAGAACTCCTATTTGCGCGATATACACGGATATGACGAAGGCATTTAATTACGTGGATCATAAAATCTTGCTCGATAAATTATATGGCTATGGTATACGAGGAACTGCACACAAACTTCTTAAATCATATATTAGTAACAGAACGCAATGTACTGAAATTAATAGAATTTGCCTCAGAACAAAAATAGAAAAAAAATATATTTCGAAGTCACAGCACGTGCACTATGGCGTCCCTCAGGGAAGCGTATTGGGACCCTTACTGTTCCTAATCTATATTAACGATTTACCAAAATGTACTGAACAACAAATGGTTCTCTTCGCTGATGATAGCACATGTGTCATCAAATGCACTACCTTAAATACATATAGAATGGACATTAATAATACATTACATAACATAATAAATTGGCTTAATAATAATAACTTAATAATAAACCTTAACAAAACAAAAATCATGCACTTTCATCAAAGGTGTAAAATACCTGATATTAATTTGGTCTATAAACTTTGTGAAATCGAAAGAGTAAATCAGGCTAATTTCTTAGGTATAACTATTGATCACCAACTCAATTGGAAGGCACATGTAGAACAGGTGTGTAAACGTCTTAGTAAATCTGCCTATGCTTTGAGACAACTTTCGAAGAAAGTTAGTAATGAAGCGCTGTTAACTGCGTATCATGGAATGATAGCTTCAATTTTAAGGTTTGGTGTAATATTTTGGGGCCATTCAACAGAGCGAGAACTTGTATTCAAAATGCAAAAAAAGTGTATAAGAGCTATGTGTGGTTTAAAATCAACGGACAGTTGTACACCATATTTTAAATCTTTAAAAATATTGACATTTCCTTCCTTGTTTATACTGGAAACTATTGTGTTTGTTAAAACTAATACTCATCTATTTCAACAAATATCAAACGTTCGAAGAGGTCCTGTACGCGCTCAGTATGCTAATAAATTGTGCCAAGTAAAATGTAGGACAACACTTATGCAAAAAAGTTTTTATGGTATGGCCCCAATAATTTTCAATGAATTACCTGACAGTTTGAAAACCTTACAATTGGCCCAATTAAAAAAAGCATTACATAAACTACTCGTTGACAAATGCTATTATAATATAAATGACTTTTTAAGTGACATAATATTGTAATTTTTTATTTATTCTCATGACTTGTTTTTATCTGTAATACAATTTAATTCACTATTGAAATGTACTAATTTATGATTCAATTGACTACTGTAACACAATTTAATTATCCAATGACATCTACTAATTTGTAAGTCAATGTTTTAATAATCTAATTTAATATAATGCTCAATATTTGTATGTCTGGATGACAAAACGTAGCGCAACAATATTTATTTATAAGACCACATTGTATGTATTTACCTATGTTTTTACAAATAAATTATTTGATTGATTGATTGATTGATTGATTGATTGATTGATTGATTGCACTTTGTCGGTGTAAGTAATTAAATTACAGTCTTCAAGCACTGACAGGATTTTTGAAAATACTTAGGAATTTCAAGTTTGTATGGAACTCAGTTTTAAAGTAACATCTCTGAAATGTTGTATTTTCAGCTTTATGGTTTAAAATAAAGAAACACATCTTTCAGCGTTTTCGACCCTACCAACGTGGTAAAATTATCAACGCGGGTGAAGTCGCAAACATTTATAATATTACTGCCAATTGATTTTTGTGTTTTTATCAGTTTTAAGTGATCACATCTAGTAAACGACTACATCAATGCCTCATCTCTATTTACAGTGAGGAAACGTGTAGTGTATTCAGATCCTATTGTTTTGCCGACGCGCGGTAAAGACCTCAGTGTGCGATGCGGGTATGTCTTGTACACAGTGTGTTCGTACCTTTACGCTCAAGTGGACTGAGTATATGGATTTAATAATAGCTTGTTTCAACATGTTCTAGTAACGGCTATCTACCCGTGAATTGAGATTTCAAAATTATTAAAGTACTATGTGTATATATCACGCTAGTTGACCCGCGTAACTTCGTCTGCTAAAATTTTCCCCGTTTTTGTAACATTTTTCATTGCTGCTCCGCTCCTATTGGTAGCGTGATGTCATATAGCTTTTAGCCTTCCTTAATAAATGGGCTATCCGTTTTTGTAACACTTTTCATTGCTGCTCGGCTCCTATTGGTCGTAGCGTGATGTCATATAGACTATAGCCTTCCTCGATAAATGGGCTATCCCATAGTAAAATAATTTTTCAATTCAGATCCGTAGTTCCTTAAATTATCACGTTCAAACAAACAAACTCTTCAACTTTATAATATTAGTATAAATATAAGGGACACGGATATTATACGGGCCGCAATCAAATTATGATAATTATTCAGAACAAAACGATCACGTACAGTGAAACTCGTAAAATTTTGAATTTTCGCGATTTGTACACATTATAAAATAATTTATTACAGGTCTTATCCGCGGAAATAAATTAAGGTTTTTTACTGCCTTTTCGACTGCCTCTGTGGCGCGGTGGAAGTATTTCCGACTGCTACCCAAGAGGTCGTTGGTTCGATTCCCACACGGGATACCACTTTGCGTGATCGACAAATTGTTGTGCCGAGTCTGGGTGTAGGTACTTTGTGTCCGTGAATTTTATGTTTGTAAAGTCCCCCGCGACACAGGGCTTGTACCCTACTGCGGGAGTTGTCATTATAAATAAAAAAAAAGTAAATACTGTGGTTGGTGGTTCGATACCGGCCCCGGTTTGGCTTACGGAAGTCTCGGGTTCGATTCCTGGGTCTGGACTTCAAATTTTTTCTCTCATCTTTCAAAAATGCAATTATAGTATTTATAAAGTAATTGGCAAGAAATGCCTATAAAAATTACTATAATATTTTTCCTAAAGTTGGTATGACACGAAGGGAAGCAAATTGATGCAAATCATTGTTACAGTTTTCTGACTGGTATTCTTAAATTAATTTTATTAAGAGGACGACTAAAGAATACTCCTTAATAATTATATACTAGTATATATTTTCCCATTGACTACACTAAAGAGCACTTAACGTAATGATTGTAGCCGATTCTATTGATCTATTTGATGAGGGATAGATAGTGTAGGGGTTTCAAGTGTTCTTTAATGTACCATGATTGGGAAAGCGGATTATGTTACGGGATTACCAAAATACTTACCTTTTTTGAAGTGAATTTCCCAATTCGTTCACTAATTGATTGGGAAATTCTGTGGTTATGTGGCTTACTTTACAGAACCGATTTTAATTAATGTGTTTAGATTTTTTAAATTGACTGCATAACTAGTATTATTTCACGTGCTATCGTAAATAATACTAGTTAAGATGGATACATTTTGAAGCGGCGGTAGCCTTTTGTTTTTTATCGTGTGCAAAAATCCCCACGGATTCCACTCCTACGAGGGCACGTAGAAGAGGGTATGTCGGAGTCGAACCGACTAAAAATCGCACGGTGTTCCGGCGGCGCAGAGCCTATGGCCAACGGTGAGGGTGTCCCTTGCGGAATTACCCCTCCACGATTAGCAGGCTTGGTCGTTGGTGGTTACAACGACAATTTTTACGACAATGTGGGTGGTTCCATTACCACTTCGTGACAGAAGGTGCGCGTGGAACACGTCGCAACACCATCTCAGGCTTACTTCGTTAAGGACGACAAGTTGCCCTCCTTGTTGCCCTCAGGTCAGAGCCTATGGGGGCCAAAGATCATTTAGTGCTCTTCGACGCCCCGTTCGTGTACTACGGGACGGATGTGAGCTGGTTCTCTCCCGAATGGCTCGCAATGGTGAGGTCGTGGGTTCGAATCCTACCCATTATACTACTGACGTGAACCCACTCCTAACACAAGCCATAGAGCTTAGCTGGAGGGTTTAACAGGATTGCTAGTAATGTGTGACCACAATCCTACATTGCTTTAACTTTTACCGGCAGTAGTTGTATTAACTGGCCTATTGGTCTAGTGGTTATGGTCTAGTGGTTAGTGACCCTGACTACTAAGGCGGAGATCGTGGGATCGATCCTTACCCAGGGTAAAAAAAAAAAAAAGTGAAAATAACACTGTGTCTGTCTGTTACACTTTCACGCTCAAACAGCTAAACCGATTTAGATGAAATTTGGTATGGCGATAGTTTGAGTCCCGGGGTAAGGGCATAGGATAGTTTTTATAGCGATAGCCGACATCTACGCGGCCGGAGCCGCGGGCGAATACTAGTCTATAATATGTATGTATTTAGAAATGTATAAGTATGTTTATCAGTTGTCTAGTTTCCATAGTACAAGCTCTACTTAGTTTGGGATCAGATAACATCGTGTGAGTGGTCTCAAGATTATTATTATATTAAACATAAGGGTGACTAGACACTAGACCAATAGGTCGCCGTAAAAGTGCCACTTCAAAGTTCTTTTTGAAAAGCTATGGAAGTAAAACATTTTTGATCGACTCATTATGCAACGAGGAAAATGAAGCTTATCAAACTACGAACGGGCTCTCGTATAACATTATAACTTTTAGTTTGACCTAAAAGTTGGGAAGGTAAGTGCGTGCATTATACTGAGCGATTTCGGGACTGCTGTATTTGTAAACTGGCAACCCATACGGCTTTGAACGGAGTTTTCTCTAGTTTCCATTTAAATAAAACCTGCAGGTCTTGAAAGAAAAGAAATAAAGAAAACTTTTATTACGACTAAACTAAATACCACATAACATTATCATTTTTTTCGATTATTAGGGCTCCGTAGCCAAAATGGCAAAACGGAACTTTTATAGTTTCGCCATGTCCGTACGTCCGTCCGCATCTTATCTCAGAGATTGTTTGTGCTAGAAGACTGTAATTTTGCATGGATACACATCAATAAAGTGAAAGAATAAAATCTTGAAAAACATTTTTTAGGGTACCCCTGTATGTAAAGTGGGGATGTTTTTTTTTTTCACCTACTACATCGTGTGGTGTATCATTAGATAGGTCTTTTAAAAATGTTTAGGGGTTGTGAAGATCATTTACAGATTTAGGGATCCGTTTGTGAAATATTAAATTTTAAAGTGCAAACATTTGTTAGAGTCAAGTGTCCCTCCCCCCCATGCCAGCTATAAATGGTTGATGTTGGGTATGTGAAAAAAATCACGATAGTAGTATATATAGTGAAATTAAAAGGAAAACTATTACAGATAAGTAGGCTTTACAACTTTACGAGTAACAGCTGATCATATGAGAAGTAACAAAATTTTCTTAAAAATTCCATTGAATTTTATTTAACGTTGTAAGTGTGAAACAAAAACAACAAAAAACCCACTTCTTAAGCCGCATTATTCTGATGGGGGGGGGGGGGCGACGACTACGGAACCCTACATTTTGCGTGGCCCGACATGCACTTGCCCGATTTTCTGTTTTTGTAGCAGCTATTGTCAGCTGTAATCATTGTCAAAATTTCAAGTCAGATCTACTTAGTCGTATTACACGTAAACTGATAATAACATTTGTTTGAGCAATAATAATGCAATCGGATTTTGTAGGCATCAGACTTCTCTATCATTACATTGTACGCTGAATCACCGACTACTTCGTTGTTATCTATACTTCTTTACTAATATTAAAAAGATAAAAGATTTGTAGTTTTGTATGTAACGAATAATCTTATAAACTACTCGACCGATTTCAAAAAATCTTTCACCATTAGAAAGCTACAATAACGGGGAGTAACATAGACTATACTTTTTGTTAAAAAAACTAGAGATCCTTACGAAAATAGCAATAATATAAAACTTAAGGTAGGCAGCTAGTCTATATCTATACTAATATTATAAAGAGGAAAGATTTGATTGTTTGTTTGTATTGAATAGGATCCGAAACTACTGGACGGATTTGAAAAATTCTTTCATCGTTGTGAATCTACACTAACCGCGGGTGACATAGGCTATTTTTTATCCCTGTATTCTCACGGGAACGGGAACTACGCGGGTAAAACCGCGAGGCATCCGCTAGTACTTTATAAAATCATATTCCGATCCATAAGTAGTAAACATTCGTATTTTTGTATGTAACGAATAATCTTAAAAATTACTGGACCGATTTCAAAAATTATTTCAGCATTAGAAAGCTACAATAACATAGAGTAACATAGACTATACTTTATTGTCAAAAAAATTAGAAATCCTTACGAAAATTACAATAATATAACTCAAGGTAGGCAGCTAGTAATTTACAAAATTATAGTCCCAAATAGAACATTTTCTACAATTTTCCGATCCATAAAATCAAATCATTCGTTACATAGAAACACCGAGATTCCATTTGCGCCTTACTTACACAAAACTAATCGTATTCCAATATTTCCTTCCACGCCTGACGTAGATCTCTTTGATACGAACACCTATTTCCTCTGTAACCTGTACAGTTGGGACACGTACTATACGAGTGTGAGTCCTTTACGGTACGAAATCAAAGGCAAACATACTGTTGGAAAATTTCAAATATTCGTGTGAATGTGTATTATGATGTCTAGAAATTGTAACTATATAGTGTAGAATGTAAGCAGTAAGGATACAAGGATTACAGTGTAACTTTGAAATCAGTTTAAAAATGTGTGATATCTACTTTTTTTTTTTTTCTTTAAAAGATAACTTGCAATGTGGGATTGTGGTCCCACATTACTAGCAATCCTGTTAACCCCTCCAGCCAAGCTCTATGGCTTGTGTTAGGAGTGGGTTCACGTCGGTAGTATAATGGCCAGGATTCGAACCCACGATTGCGAGACCGATGCCTTAGCCATTAGGCTACCGCCGCTTCTAATATTAACTGGACTCTATTTTGCTCTATTATAGTTTTTGAAAATAAAATTCAGTACTGTAATACGTTCGTTTTACATCGAAATATTGCTAATTAAAATCAAAATCTGTCTGCCTCTGTGGCGCGGTGGGACTGTGTTCGAATGTTACGCAAGAAGTCGTGGGTTCCATTCCCACACGGAACACCACTTTGTGTGATCCACAAATAGTTGTTCCGAGTCTGGGTGTCCTTTGTGTCCGTGACTTATATGTTTGTAAAGTTCCCGCGACACAGGGCTTGTGTCCTAACACGGGAGTCGTCATTTTTAAAAGAAAAAAAAAATCATGGTTTATCGATAACTGCCTCTGTAGCGCGATGGGAGTGTATCCGCCTGCTACGCAAGAGGTCTTAGGTTCGATCCCCACCCAGGATAAAACTTTGTGCGATGAGCACGATGGTTTATTCTGTGTCTGGGTATTATTTACAAACATACAAAGTATGTTTATCAGTTGTCTGGTTTCCATAGTACAAGCTATGTTTAGTTTGGGATCAGATAGCGTTGTGTGAGTTGTCCCAGTAAATCTTTTCAGTAAGTTACTTTTTACTAATATGTATCTGTTGAGTATGTTAAATCTATAATGGTCTCTTAACCGATTTCGGTTACGGCGGCCGATCTCTTCAGAGACTAGCCAACTTCGCAGGAGATATTATAGTGCACAAGTGTATGCGCAGACACAAGTGCACTCTCTATTCCCTCAACCTCATAGCCCGATGGGACGGAAATCCGACACGACCGGAGAGAGATTGGGCGCAGGACCGACGGCTTAATGTGCTCTTCGTGGCTCGGAGGGGTATGATAATGTTTGAAAACGGTCACCTATCTATTGACCGACAATGGTAACGTTGCTTAACCTTGCAGATATCTAGATCTTTTCAGTCGCCACTGAGTCAGGGATCTATATTAATATTATAAAGCTAAAGAGTTTGTTTGTTTGTTTGAACGCGATAACCTTAGGAAGTACTGGTCCGAATTGAAAAAATATTTTAGTGTTGGATAGCCCATTTTTCGAGGAAGGCTGTAGGCTATATAACATCACGCTATGACCAATAGGAGCTTAGGCAATAGGAGCTTATGTCAAACGTCTTAAACCTAAACAAATAAGGTAATAAGTTATCGATATTAGATATATTTCGGGACTTAATCGCGTGAATTATTTCGATCGAATTGCACTGATCGTGGTCACGCGTCGAACCGTGACCACGATCGGTGCAATTCGATCGAAACGTCGGGTAAATAAAAGGTTCGTACCTTTAAATAAGTCCCGAAATATATCTAATATGTACAAAAATCCCGAAAGTTTAAAAACAATAATAAGTTATCGAATTATCAATTTGGTCTGGTGCGCATATGATATAAAAATCACAGTAATATATCTGGCGTAGATGTGGCACGTTCATGTCCAAGAACAATGTCCGTCGCCCAAGTGAAGTACGTATGAAGGTTACCTTCTGCATTTTCATTATTCTGTGGTGGAGATATAACCTGGATTCATTCTCAGAGGGAGTTTGTCTACAAAGTGTCATGGCGCAATATCTAGTTTGTGCTACTTCGGAGTAAACCGCGATGTGTCTACGATGTCATGGCGAGACCACTTTATATTTATTCTCAAATGAATTTAATTAACGTCGCTATGTCGTGTGTTATCATTACCACTTTAGGTGAATTGCTGTTACAGAAATTCCTAAATGTTATTTAATAACTGGTTTTAGACTGATGTTTTGCTTGCATGACTACTTTAGAGATAATATCTGAAATCCTTTCTTCAAATATATATATTATACTTTTTTAAGCGTTTGAGCAGAGCATTGATAAATAAATGATCGATGTAATCATTAAGTAACCTGGTAAGTAATAAGAATCTAAACCTTCCTAAATTGACACAGATTTCTCACATTAGCTCAGAGACAAAGTGCAGTGAAGTTTCAATCTAAAAGTTGGCTTCAATCTAAAAATTCACTCGCTTCTCCATAATGAAGAAGTAAGATGCAATCTAAAGAACAGAAGCTAATTAATCGAAAAGGCATTGACATTTATCATTGTTAACCTCTGGAGCTTTCAATTTCAAAAAGTATTTAATATAAGTATTTAGTATATAAGTATTTTATAATAAATTGTACTTGTCTTTAATCTGGATTCTTTTAGAAAACATTGAGAGTAGGTACTTACTCAGACTATGAATGGTCCTGCGACCTTCGGATATGAACTTTTCTATTTATTCGGATATGTTTCAACTTTATCCGGCACTCCTTTCACGTACTGCAAAAATATTCCATTAAGACTGTATATAGTCCGCACTCCAAGGTAGCTAAGCATGTCATTCCTCTACAGACATCTGGCGTCTACAAACTGGATTGCAGCTGTGGTAGTTCCTACATCGAACAAACCAAACGCACCATAGCGGAAGGGTTAAGGAACATATCGCGACTGTGAAAAACCGACAGACAAATAAGTCAGCAATAGCGGAACACTTGCTGGATGCGGGATCCAATCACTGGATTGAACTACATAAACCACTGGTCCTCTCCACTGACCGTCACTACTTCATCAGGATGGCGCGGGATGCGGTTGAAATAAAAAAACACGTCAATTTCAACCGAGAAGATGGATATCGTTTGTCAACATCGTGGAATCCAGTGATCAGCAAGTGTACATACCGCCGAACAAACATTACGCGCCAGTGTGCAGATGTCGTTAGTGTTGTGTGTCGAAGTACCGACGGTTCCGTAATAGTGAGTGATAAAAATCAAGCGAGGGTAGTTTCCCAAACCCGCGCTTCTCGGAGGCGACGCTGAGCTGAATCAGTCTACCCGTGACCACGGCCGTTGCAATAAGGTCGAAACGTCGGGCAATAAACAAAGGTATTTAGCCTTAAAATAAAATATTAACGCGATTAAAACCCGTAGCTTATAAAATTCTATAATCTGTTAAATCAGGCAGGACGACCGGTGTTGTGGTGCAAGTTAGACGAGGCTTATGTCCAGCAGTGGACCGATACAGGCTGATTGATGATGATGATGATAGCTTAAATAAACCGGTGTTAGGTCTAAGCCATAGGTCTTCTTAGTACTACCGCAGTGCTAATTATTCTTCTTGAAATAGTGATACGAATACATTACTGTTTCGGGTGAAGGGTACTGTAGCAAGTGTAACTACTAGGAAAATAACACTTAGGTACTATAGAATTTTATAAGCTACGGGTTTTAATCGCGTATGTTAAAATATTTACGCGATTAAGACCCGTAGCTTATACAATTCTATAATGTGTACAAAACGCCCAAGTTTACGAACATGTAACACTTAGGTACTAACTAATGTCTCTGCTGATGCTGTTATATGCTGGTGTGACGTTTACCATCAAGCTTGCGACCTGCTTGTCTCCTTATTTAGATTGCCTCTGAGGAGTAGGAGTGGGTCCGACTGCTACGCAAGAGGTCGTGGGTTCGATTCCCACACGGGACACCACTTTGTGTGATCCACAAATCTTTGTTCTGGGTCCGAGTGTACTTTGTGTCCGTGACTTGTATGTTTGTGAAATCCCCCGTGACATAGGGCTTGTACCCTATTACGGGAGTCGACTTAAAAAAAAAGGCCAATGCGATGTCGGGCCACGTACATTGTAGGGTTCCGTAGTCCCTCATCCGAATAATGCAGCTTAAGATGTTTTTGTTTCATACTATTAACAACGTTAAATAAATATTTTACAATGGAATCGTACAAAAATTTTGTTACTTTTCGTTTGGTCTGCTCTTATAAGATGCGCGGGTCAGCTAGTTAGAAATATACCTAAGTATTATGTCAGTTGTGTGGTTCACATTAGATTGCCGTGTGTATATGTTGTCCTATGATATGTTGCGCATTTAGGTATTTGCGAATGTCATCGTGCACTTATGTGAGTTTTCAAATATAGGTAATAAGGTATAGGAATATAGGTAATATTATATTTAACTAGATCATACATCTTCAATAACGAGTGCTTTATGATCGCCAACAAACTTTGCAGTTTGGCGAATTATATGTAAAAAAATGATGTATTTGGAAAACATTATAAATAAATATAAAAAAAAAAAAAAAAAAAAAAATATGAGTGGCCGACATAAAGCTAACTTAATTTATTTCCAGTGGCATTCCTATTCAACTGGATCGGTTTCCTGCTGCTGATGTGTTTCTGCCACACGGTGGCCAGCCGCTACGGAGCTTTCGTTAAGTTGTGAAGCCTACTTAGTTGTGATAGTTTTCCTTTTATTGATACCCCACACGATGGGGTAGGTGAGAAAAAAATCACATCCCTACTTTACATATAGGGGAGGAACCCTAAAAAAAAGTATTTTCAAAATAGGACCGCACATTTTACTTATGAAAGTTACTTTGTGTACTCTTGGTATTAAGGGCTTTAAATGCCGTAATTGTTGAGTCATTTTATGGATATTTAAATCTTTTCTTAATGAAGATTTTGAAAAAAACACTGTCACTCTGGTGTGCTCGCTTGCATGTTGCAATTTCAATGTGTTTATATCTAGTGTTGCCGTCGACACTGGCTAAAGTAATACTTGGCTGTTACTTGAACACTACTAGAATGATGTCTTTACATATTATACCAGCTGTTGCTTGCGGCTTCGCCCGCATGGATGATTTTACCCCCTTAAGGATAGTTTTTTCTAGAAACGCTGAAGGACGTGTTTTTTTGTTCCGACCTAAAACCCAACTGGCAATCTCTATATTACCTTAGTGCACTTATTTTCAAAAATACTTTTTATTGAATGCTGTGCTGTTCCGATTCCCCGGCTGCGTTTCCATGCCTGCTGACGGGACACATACCGTACGTACACTAACTAACGTAACTACCCGGTCAAGGTCGCAGTCGATACTAGAATGTTTCAATACTATCTCGATCGTCTAGATAAAACTACGTGCGATTTAGTAACCGTCAGTCCTGGGACCACTGACTTCTAAATGTAGTACTAGTACACTAGACTGGCCCAGTTCAAAGTGACAATGACTTCAATTTGAAATGCTGAATCGAATGACCATCTTAGGATTTTTTTTGAACCCTTATGACAAACTAGCTGTGCGGTGTTACCCGCGGTTTATTAGCCTATGTGTTAATCCAGGGTGTCAGCTAAATCCATACCAAATTTTATTAAAATCGCTCCAGCCGTTTAGACGTGAAGAAGTAACAAACATACACACTCACATACTCACAAAATTTCGCCTTTATAATATTAGTGTGATGACTGTTGTTGTTATCTTTATTACACAAAAAAATAGGTGATTTTTGATAAAAAAAATTAACCCTTAACCACCTACCACCTACTTTTGTCACACAACCATTTACCATACATCTGAGAAACCCTAGAGTAAAATCGATGTTTCTTTGTCAGATTTAGGGCCTAAACCTGACAATAAACAACGATTTTATTGCAGTAAAATAGTCTGTAGGCGGTTAAGGTCATAACTCCAAAAACAAGTGGTAGGTGATTAAGGGTATACATAATAATAATATAAAAGTGAAAGTAACTCTTTCTGTCTGTTATGCTTTCACGCTCAAACAGCTAAACCGATTTAGATGGAAGTTGGTATGGAGATAGTTTGAGTCCCGGGGAAAGACATAGATAGTTTTTATCGTCCGCTAGTGTATTATAAAGCTGAAGAGTTTGTTTGTTTGAACGCGGTAATCTCAGGAACTACTGATCCGAATTGAAAAATTATTTCACTGTTGGATAGCTTTTTTATCGAGGAAGGCTATAGGCTATATAACATCACGCTACGACCAATAGGAGCGGAGCAGCAATGATACATTTTGCAAAAACGGGGTAAATTTACGCAGACGTAATTGCACGAGAAATCTAGTCTTTTATACATACCTCGGGTGACGACTACGTATATACAAAAGGCATACTTAGTTAAAGCATGCCGTAATAATTATAACGCGACGAGTCGTTATATTGAAATCGATCTTTTCAACACCAGCTAAGAAAACTTTAACAAATATTTTTTTCTCATGATCATACTTTATACCTAATCCGGCCATAAGTTCTGTTACAAATGAAAATGCATTTTTTTAATGAAGTAATATAATTATAGAATTTTATAAGCAACGGGTCTTAATCGCATAAATATTTTACTTTAAGGCTAAATACCTTTGTTTATTTCCTGACATTTCGACCGTATTGCAACGACCGTGGTCACGGATAGACTGAAGTATATAATATTACTAAAGCTTATACGTACATATTTATTTAGTCTCAGCAAAAAATAAAAACAATATTCTATTCAAAATGGTCACCTTTGGCTTTTATACAGGCATTTAATCTGTCTGGTCACGAATCTATGGACTTACGCACTATTTCCATGGGAAATTCCGCCACTGCTTGCTCCATAGATTTTTTAAAAGAAACAATGTCGCCGAGTCGTTTAGAACAAGCCATGTCCTATGAAACTGACCATAATTTGAAGTCTAAAGGGTTGAGATCTGGGCTAGATAGCCAGTCTTCAGCTCTTAGTCTGGAACGTTGGTTTCAAGCCAGGCTTGGGTAGTGCGTGCCTTGTGACCAGGTGCAGAGTCCTGCTGGAAAGTCCAAGGTACATTTTTAAAAAGTGTATTGTTGAGAATTTTCACAACACGATACAAGACTGTCTCTTGATATACTTTGGCTGAAGTTTTCACAAATTTTACACAAAACTGTAGCTTTGTGACCCCTTGATAAGACACGCCCAACCAAACTATCACTGACGCCGGATGATGACCACGCTGTACCTTTCCGACCACTTGAGGAGCTTCTTTAGAACTGTGAACGTACACTTTATCACTTTGCTTATTGTAGTGCTCTAATCGTGAAAAAAATGTCATCGGTAAAGAGGATATTTCTGTGCCCTTAACCTCCGTATCGCGACCGAAGGCGTTTTGATCGATCCACTCTCTTTAATTGTATAGATTGATTTAGCATGTCCTGTATATCGACGATAAGCACCGAGCTTCAGGTCTTGTTTAACAATACGCGACAGAGTCCTTGCGGGAATCTTCATTTCTTGCGATAATATTTTTTGTTTCCTAATAGGATTTCGACGAATTCAGAATAGTTCTAACAGCATGCAGCTGTCCCGATACAGAGGAAGTGTTGTTGTATCTGTTAATAGTACGATATACAAACATACAGCTGATACCAAGCTTTTGAAGTGTCTGGAATATGACCGACGGCTCCATACCCACTTTGTGCAAGGCGATCACCGCGATCCTATTTTCTTTAACACCCCAATCCGTATTGTAATTTGATAATGAACACGAAAAAATATGTGAAATGGCGCGAAATCGAAAGATCTTATAAAAATATTAAACTCTAAAATCCAAATTCAAAGTAATTAAAAAGTTGAAAAAAATAAAAGTTTTTATGTGACAGTATTTTTACAAGTTACTTTGGTTCTGTTTTGTTCTTTTTTAGCATTTATATTTTATGGTATCCGTTTTTTGTGTTCTTATATATCTTTAGCTTAATGAATTGTCTACTGATAAAATTTATTTAGCGAAAACTTATAATTGGCCTTCTTTAAGTTATTTGTTATTTTCATGTATTGTATTTAGCTGTAAGTTTTCTATAATTGATAAATAAGTAAATATCGGTACTATCGCAAAATACTAAGAGTGCAGAAAGTACTCTTTATACTTAGATGATGCTGTACAGTCAGGTTCATAAATCAGTTAACATTTGCATACAAACCGTCTCAGCATAAATCTTAAAGTCACAAAAAATAATTTAGAACAAAATAGTCACCTTTCCTCAGATTTATGAGAATATAAATAAATAATTTATTTGTTACATTCTTTTTGGAGCTTCGTCGATTTTAAATATTACTGTAAACGGAATTTAGAACACGGAATCAAAGACCGCTTAAGACCACTTTGATTGGAGCGGAGGCGCGAGATTCCGTATCTGTGAACAATGTCTATGTGCGTTGCTATTGCGCGCGTTTTGTGAAGGTACTCTAACTCTAATTCGAATTTCTTTATTATGTAAAAGTAAGTCAAAGTGTAGTGGGTGTAGTGTGCAATTATAATTTGTTTGAAAAAAAAAACAAAAACAAAAAAAAAACTTGGCAATAGTTCCAAGAGTAAGTTAAAGGTCATGAGAAGAAGCTGCCAAGGAACACATGGCCACTCTTTTAAAATCATCAAGTTTTTGTTAGTTTAATTTTATTGAACGAACCAGTGTGTTTGGTGAATGTTAATGTTCATAAAATAAGACAGGTCACAAGGTTACTTTCTGGATTAGAGGTATTTTGTGATACGTAAGAGATTATGATCTCCTACGTAATTAGCCAGTCTCTGCTGAGATTGGCCATCGCAACCGAAAACGGTTAGGAGAAGTGTTAATACAATAATTGCATTTTTGAAAGATAGAAAATCTTTTAAAAATGCAATTATTGTATTAATAAAGTAATTGGCAAGAAATGCCTAGAAAAATGACTATACGAGAAGTATTTTAGTATCTACCTACATACCTAGTTCCGGACCCAAGGGGTTCCAGACCGAGTGGCGACCGAGCAGATCTATGTAGATATCTACGAGGTTAAGTAACCTTACCACGGTCAGTCCATAAATGGGTAATCATTTTTGAAATATGTCACACCACAGTGTGTGTACCTCGTAGAGCACGATAAGCCGTTGGTATCTCCGGTCGAGTCGGATTTCCGTCTTGATTGATCGGATTGAGAGAATAGAGACTGCACTTGTGTTTGTGCATACACTTGCGTACTATAATATCTCCTTTGTAGTTGGCTAGTCTTAGATGACTGACATTTGGAGACTATTATAGTACCTACAGTGTACTAAACTAAGACCAGTAGAGAAGTATACTAGTCAGTAAGATGCATTAGAATCGTAAATCTTTCAATCCTAAACACGACTGACGACTGACACTATTTCTATCAGTTAGTTTCCACCTGACAGACAGTTTATTACCTATATAAATATTTGTTACAGTAATTTGAACGTTTTGTCGTTCAGTATAAAGTCTATATTGGTTTGATCCAACCGAACAGGCAGTTCCGTCTGTCCATACCAGCTAGTGTAAATCACTGTTACTGTAAATTTAACGTTACTGTCGAAAGTTTAGAGTCTATTATTGTTTATGCAAAGGTGGTGCAAGATGCCTCATCGCTCGTCTCGTGTAGAGTGGCAATGGTTTCGCGTAGAACGAGTCCCGTAAAAGAGTTATTATCATTAACTAACTGTCCCGCACAACTTCGTATACGTATATTTTCCCCAAACATTTTTCATTATTGCTCCGCTCCTATTGGTCGTAGCGTGATGTTATATAGCCTTCCTCGATAAATGGGCTACCCAAAGAAAGAATTTTTCAATTCGAACCAGTAGTTCCTGAGATTGCCACGTTCAAACAAACAAACTCTTCAGCTTTTTAATATTAGTATAGATTAATATTATATGCTGTGCTTTTGGAAATGTTCCTTCTTGCTAAACAGCTTGAAGGTCATGTCTAGTTTAAAGGGTCAATCACTTTTGCTTTATATTACACCAGGATGTCCTGTTTGCTGTTCTTATGGCATCCAAAATTGGAATAAGGGAAGACAATAAGGGATTTTATCTGGTCCATCCATCGCATTGCATAGGTGTTACCAACTATCATCAACTTTTCAAAGATAACAGCGTGTCTGCAAGCAATATGGCCGAAATAAGTAGCTTATTAAAAAGGGATTCCACTACCCCCTCTCGATTAGTGAATCACCAAGATTGAAGTAGTAACGAAATGCCCTTAATATAAAAATCGAGATAGATTGAAAGGCTACACTCAAAAAGAGTATATTTATATATGCATGTATTTTTGTAAGTATGTATTGTATAGTTATATTGTATTTCAGTATTTATTTTATATTCTCTATCTAGCTATTTTTATTTGTGTGTTATGTAAGAATAATATAAAGTTTTTAATTTACAATTAGGTTACTGCACCTACACATTCCATTTCTACATCACCCTAAGGTAGACTGGCAGAGAATGCTTTTAGCATTAAGTCCACCTTTGTACAACTATGTGCATAAAGTTTTAAATAAATAAATAAAAAGAGGGACCTGCAACAAAGAAAATTAGTGAGAGGTACTCTCACTAAGTCCAGTGTCATCTTCGGACCCTTGACTCTCCATACATTTCGATTCCAGAGACCCATAAAGTGAAACTACCGTAGTACTATTATTTATTATGTGGTGAAACTTCGACACGTGTTTCGCCTCGACACGAGGCCTTCAGGACAGTTTGGCGCCGACTGACGGTGCCAAACTCCGGAGGTCCTTAAGTGTGGTTTGTCAATCTGCCATATTTCTGTTGTTTCTGCTAGAGTAAGGCAGATTATTGCTTGCTTACAAACGCTCAAAGGAGTATATTCTGCACTATGCCAATCCATTATCAAGTACTGGATCACTTGTTGGGGTAGTGCACCAAAAGCCTATCTTATACAAGTTGAGAGAGCGCAACTCTCTGTCTTGAAATTGATGATGAAAAACCCATGTCAATATCCAACATCGAATGTGTACCAAGACAGTAAAGTGCTGAACGTGAGGCAGCTGTTTATATTTAAAACCTTTGAATCTGCTGAATATGAGTTACTGGCAAAACGAAGGGTCTTTTGTCTGCCTATACCACGAGTAAATTCCGCCTTTGCTCAGCGATTTGTACAGTTTGTTGGTGCTCAGCGATTTGTTCAGTTTGTTCGTGCTCAGCGATTTGGTCAGTTTGTTCGTGCTCAGTGATTTGGTCAGTTTGTTCGTGCTCAGCGATTTGGTCAGTTTGTTCGTGCTCAGCGATTTGGTCAGTTTGTTCGTGCTCAGCGATTTGGTCAGTTTCTTCGTGCTGTTTAAGATATGTATATGTATATTTTTTTATTTAACAAGCCTGTGTTAAACGAATATTTTTTTTGTTTGTTGTTTTATTACGGGCATTTCCTTACTACTTTAATCGTGGTGATTCACAGATCAAGATTATAATAATAATAATAATAATAATATCTTGGGACAACTCACACAACGTCATCTGATCCCAAACTAAGCAGAGCTTGTACTATGGCAACCAGACAACTGGTAAACATACTTATATATTTATAAATACATACATATTATAGATAAATTACACCCAGACACAGAATAAACCATCGTGCTCATCACACAAAGTTTTATCCTGGGTGGGGATCGAACCCACGACCTCTTGCGTAGCAGTCGGATGCACTCCCACCGCGCCACAGAGGCAGTCATAAAGATTGAAAGATTGAGTGATGGGATCCCTTCTTAATAATCTTTAAAAGTTCGATTTTCGCCATATGACGCGTGATTCAATCAGGTTTGACCAAAATACTCATGCAATACAGTATCTTCCTATAACATAACGCATCATGGCCACCCAAAGTTGCAGTAGCCGCGCGGCTGTGTAATTAGACAAGTGGCAGCTCTCACGACAACAGGGTTGAGATCTAGTCATCCAACCGACTGTAACGGGCTTTGTGATCACCTGTCTCTGTGTTTGTTTGTGGTTTACGTTCATTAAACATCATTTAAAATTAATGTTATTTTTGAAAACAACACATCGTACCGTACTATACCTACTCTAACATTGATGATCACAATTTTTTTGCCCACATTTTTTTTGTGAAATTAGTTGTTATTAGTACGGGTTCCCTAGAACAAATTTTAAAATGATACATATCAAGCTGGAATTGACATGGTAGCTTCGTTTTGTCGAGACGCCCAACTTTATGTATACGACAACTTTATATAGTGGTACGTTAGTGTAAAAAACAGGTGTTATATTACAAACTTAACTTTGCTGTTCGTGTGTTTGTGAATTCCCACCGTTGTTAACACAGAAGCGACCCAAACCAGCGCCAGGAACAACTAACAAAGATAAACAGTCGAACAGTGCGAATAAATCGGCGGCGGCGGCGTGGGGACAGCGGCGGGAGTCGCCGGACTGCATTCCTAAGCGATCATCTACTGATAAGGAGGACGGCGAGCGCGTCAACAATAAGCGACAGAATATGCACCTTGATGAGTTATTAGCGAGATTAAAAGACATTATTTTTGTGAGAAGTCTAAGTATGCATGAACGTTTTCAGTATATAATTAAATATTGTATTGAATGGTTAGTATCAGTTGTGGTAGATAATATGTCTGAGTGGCCGATTATGGGTAAACTGTTAGAATTGTTTTTCGGTGTCAGCGATGGATCCTAAAAACAAAAATATTAAGTTAAAGTTATTGCAATGGAACGCACAAAGTTTAAGACCAAAAATTAAAGCATTTGAAAACATTTTATTAATAGGAAAAAATCACATAGCTATTATCTCGGAGACCTGGCTGAAACCAGGAAGTCATTTAAAAATTAGCGGGTACAATATTTTTAGACAAGACCGAGATGATTCTTACGGTGGGATTGCAATCATTATACACAAAACTATTATAGCACAAATAAGTAATTATAGCTTACGCAATCGTAATATTCAGGTACTTCATATTAAAATTTTTAATTGCAGTTTTTTAGAAAATCTGATTATGGTGTATTGTCCGCCTAATGTAAACACAACAGATGATGATTGGAAATCATTATTTTCGAGTTGGTCAAACAAAACTTTAATAGGTGGGGACTTTAACGGTCACCATACGAACTGGTCGTATAAAAACGACCGTAGGGGCATACAAATATATGATGCAGCAGATGAATGGCAATATGTCTCAATTAATAACGGGGATCCTACGAGAATCAAATGGGTATTAAACCAATTGCAAAGTAGTTCTCCTGATATCACATTTGCCTCATCAGACATTGCACTTAATTTTGATTGGAGAGTACTCAATGAAAATTTACAGAGTGATCATTTGATAGTTCTTATTAGTACAGAAATAATAACTAACAATATATTAAATAGGAAACGCAATTGCAAAAATGCAGATTGGCTTAAATATAAAAAAATTATAACTAGTAAATATAGAAACAGTCATATCGATGGCTCCTAAGTATACTGAGTCAACTGTACTTCTAATAACTTTACAGGAAGACGGTAAGAAGAGCGAATGGTTATATTTTAAATGTTAATGTAATCAAGAAAAAATAACTAATCATAGTGAAATAAGGATACTAAGGTCTATCAACTATCCAAAATAAATTTCATATTATTTTATTAATTTATGAGATAATGTAGATACACTAGTGTACATCGACTGTTTCTGTGTTAAAAATGGATCAACTACCATTTATATTTGTATACGTCGCATTATTGAATCTACGTTTTGGGTAAATATTATTTAGCAAGTGTGATAAAAAATGTTTTTCTGTTCTTATTAGATTTTTTATGTGTTATAATTTATGTTATAAATGTATATTTTGTTAAAATATAATAAGTTGACTCGATATACATGGTCATATTTTCAAAAGTGAACCATCCTTATGTCGAGTCAAGTGTGTTTGTTACGCACACAGAATAGGTAAAACAATCAAAAGCTCTTTTAATTGTTTAAAATTTTAATTGTAATTAAAGAGATCTCAAAAAGATATTCGTAACATTAACACAACTTTAAGATGTTCATAAAATTAACAAAAAAAAAACAATATTAGTAACTAATCAATAATAAAAGACCTAGGTATGTCTTAGGTAACAAAAATAGAAAATATTTATTGTATCAATTGCACTTGCAAATTGATACAATAAATATTTTCTATTTTTGCAATTGCAAAATTAGAGATAATATTAAATTTAGGAACATTAATCTTAATTATTTATAAAAAAAATCACAGTAAAGCAATAATTAAAGAATAACAAAGATATCAAGAATTGTATAATTCTTAATATCTTTGATACTCTTTAATTATTGCTAGGTCCTGAAACGTGCTGTACCTTTTATAAAATTAGAGATAATATTAAATTTCGGAACATGAATCTTAATTATTAATAAAATAAAATCATAGTAAAGCAATAATTAATTAATAACAAAGATATCAAGAATTGTATAATTTTTAATATCTTTGATACTCTGTAACTATTGCTGAGAATAAAATCAGTCTCAATTTACCAATTACGTAAAAAATATATGAAACAATAAAAACATATTTTTTTACTTATTCTGAGTCGCTTGGAACTCTGTTGCTATCAATTTTAATCAATTTTAATCAAAAAATCAAAGTTTTTAAAAAACAAATGATACTCTTTAGGTATCACCAGTTTGTGGCACATGTCCATTAAATCCTTGTGTTTGTTTTTATCAATAGGGATTGGCCGGTCATAAGCTGGACGAAGATCACTGAAATCTATGTTAAAGACAGTTTTGTTACGTGTTGCTTTAGGTTTATTAGCACAGTCAATCCAGTTATAAGAATCTTCCATGTAACTAGTTTTATAAAATAATTTGTAGGGATTTTCTGGTTCAATTTTTATTTCGGTGACTTTATTCCATTGCATCTTAGATCCGTTACAGGTAAAATTTCCAGTTATTGACATTTTTAAGCATTGTTTTGAAGTCCATTACAATATCTGGAGACACTTCTGTTACTTTGTAAGGCTTATCGTCGGTTTTTGCAAATTGAAACGCCATATACGATTGGGCAGGTGTATAAAGTATTTTGTCTTTTGTCTGCCTTTCTATAAGTGCATGCATACTATCATCTCCTTCATTTTGTGTGTGACCAATAATCAGAAAACGATGACTAATTTGTATTTTGTATTTATAACTTGCCATCATATACTACAAAAAAACAATCCTGTTCCGATTCTGCCCACCGCAGTTGTCCGACCAAAATCTATAGTTTTTTATACCTGTCTTAACGGTTTGTTCTATGTGGGACATCATATGGGTTGTTATCATATGATATATGAACGCCGTCATTTTATTCGTTTGTCATTCTATACGATTAGCGTTTATGTCAATTGTTTAGGGGCTGTGTTCAGTACCTAGTAATTTATAGAAATTGCACACTCCAACTGATCCCAAACTAGATAAGTAAAAGTATCTTGAAATGGTTGTACATTGAATTTCACTTTTGAAATTTGTAACGCAGTAAGGTAAAAATATAAAAAAAATAAGAAAATGTTTTCTAAAGGTTAAGAGACGTATATTCTTAATATTTTCCTTTCACTGCCTAAAGAAAATTATATTCGTCATGTGTAAAACTAACCCTGTAATAAAACGTACAACTTAACTAGGATAAAAAGTCCTTTCATAAGATCGGGTCACATAAGCCTTGCTGGTATTATTTTAGGGGACCAGTTTGTGATCAACACTGTATCCAACCCTTCCATCGTTATTTTGGTAGCGTTTCAAAATAACGATTGAAGGGTTCGATTTACTTAATAAAGGAGTCAGAATATCAGCGAGATAGTACTTTTTTTTCATTATTTTTTTAATGTTTTAAATATGTTGACTGTCAATTCAAATCAGTACCTTCTTATGAAATGTCAAAACACACGCTCTTTAGTAAATTGTATGGAATACTTAGGCGTGACATGAACTAAGGATCGTCATATCTTTACTTTTTAACCGCCCTCAAAAAAGGTTTTTCTGGTTGACCCGTATGTATCGCAATTTCTCGAATGCTAATAATCCGTTTTTTTTAAATAATAAACTAACGCAAGTTGAAACTGGCTCAGTCAGACTGAGCCAACTTCAACTTGTACCAACATGACCGCGTTCACGTCCCGCGTATACAAGTACGGTGTACATGACTCAATGTACTTTGTGCAAAATAAATAAATTGTATAGTTGATGCAGTATACGCTATTTTATTTTAGTTATTTATGGGGATATAATTTTTTTTTTTACACAGATAAATAGGATATGATTTAATCGTTATAAATATACTGAAAAGTGTAATTGTCGAAATTTGTTAGTTGACTCAGTATACTTAGGAGCCATCGATATGATAGGTAATGCTCAACAACTATACGATGGCTTAATAGATTGAATTAATCTTGGTGCACAACAAGCTATACCAGAAATTAAGATTTGTAAAAACGCTACAAGCAAGTTCATTCCTAGACCATACTGGTCCCCTACATTGTCTAAAGCTGTTGCAGAGCGTAGACTTGCATTATCTCAAGTAAGAAGGAACCCCACACCCACAAATCTTTTGAATTTTAAACAAAAGGTTGCTACTGCGCAAAAACTTATTCGCAAAGCTAGTTGTGAATCTTTTCGTCAGTTTTGTAATAGTATGAGTGAAACGGTTTCTAGTAAACAGATATGGAGTAAGATGAGGTGGTACAAGGGCTATCGAGGAGGTAAAACTTATCTAGATACGGAAAGAGCCATGGAATTTCTAAGACAATTGACACCTGATTACGTTCTGCCTTCTCCTCCCGTTTTTAAATCAAATAATTCACAGCTGGAAGTTCGCATTTCGGAACAGGAACCCTATAATACGCTTAAAGTAAAGGATACTTCTCCGGGAGACGATGATATTTCTTACTCCATGATATTCAACTTTCCAATGAAACAGTTAATTATAGATTTATTTAATAGATGTTTGTCACATGGCGAAATTCCAAATCAATGGAGAAATATTAAAGTAGTTCCTGTACCGAAACCGGGGCGTGATCCAAGTAGCATTTCATCTTTGAGACCTATCTCACTCATATCCTGTTTATGTAAAACATTACATAACATTATAACGAGACGCCTTGAATAGTATTGCGAAAGTAACAATATATTTTCTACAAATACGGTAGGATTCAGATGATCCCAATCATGCTTGGACAATCTTGTACGATTAGTTTGTCAAATTCAAATAGGTTTTACAAACAAGCAGACAACACTGGGTTGCTTCGTTGATATAGACAACGCATATAACAACGTTAACATCTCTAGAGTTGTATCTAAGCTTGATGAGCTGGGTGTCGGAGCTTCGATTTGTAGTTACATATGGGAATACTTGAAAGAGAGAATATTAACCGTATCGCAAGCGGAATATAACATCCCTATTACTAGATGGACATGTAAAGGATTAGCTCAGGGGGATCCCATGTCACCAATTTTATTTAATATAGTTACTAGTGATATTTGTAAACAGATTAAGAATGTCTTTATTACACAGTATGCTGATGATTTTGTCCTGTATATTTCAGGACAAAACCTACGATGTATGAATACAACCCTACAGGAAAATATTGACTGTTTATCGCATCTACTAGGGGCTTTAGGTCTTGAACTGTCGCCTACAAAAAGCAAATGTTGTGTATTTTCTCGCGGAAGGTTAACAGATCAACATTAATATACACAATGTACGTTTAGAAAATGTTTCTGTTATAAAGTATCTAGGACTTTGGTTGGATAGATCTTTGAGATGGAGCAAGCAGATCAATGAAATTTGTGAAAGAAGTATGAAATTTTTAAATGTTTTTAAAGTCTTAGCAGGATCTTCTTGGGGAGTCCACCCTCTACACTTGAGACGATTATACATCGCAATTATTCGTAGCCGGCTAGACTATGCAAGGTTTCTGTTTGATAATAGCGCCAAGACACATATCTATAAATTAGATAAAACTCAAAACCAGGCCATGAGAATAGTTGGAGGCTTTTTGAAGAGCTGCCCAATACATGCCATGGAGTCCGAGTTGTGTTTACCACCATTGTTTATTAGACGAAAATATTTAGCTGTAAAGTTCTGTTTAAAGGCTAGATCGATTGCGGACGGAGAGACTATCTTACTTATTTCCAAATTAACATCAATTTGCGAAAAGTCATCATATTGGACAAATAAGAAAAAACCGCTATTATCTTTAGCGTTCAATGATGTCTCTCATCTTAATATACAGTGTTCTAAAAATTTGGAGATGTTCTCACTGTCAACATGGAT
This sequence comes from Herminia tarsipennalis, assembly GCA_945859575.2. Lineage (NCBI taxonomy): Eukaryota > Metazoa > Arthropoda > Insecta > Lepidoptera > Erebidae > Herminia > Herminia tarsipennalis. The sequence goes on along the minus strand of OX243849.2, from coordinate 3,649,436 downwards.
GACAAATATTGATATTAGATCACATATCAATCTAAGCATCAATAATATGGAAGGACCTAAACGTTCATATACCTCTATAACCTTACTACGAAAATCTATACAAACAGTAAATGATAATTACAAAGATTCGTACCAGATCTACAGTGATGGATCCAAGGACAATAAAGGGACTGGAGCAGCTTTTTTCGACCCTCAAACTCAAACGACAGCCGAGTTTAAGTTACACTGCAAATTATCCATTATGACGGCAGAATTATATGCAATCTCGGAATGTATATCCTACATCATGTCGTGTGAATATAAAAATTTTGTGGTACTTTGCGACTCTAAAAGTGCCTTACAGCATATAGCTCGGTGCACCTCGGGTATACGGGGTTTGCCCGTAGCTTATCATATTTTAGAATTATATTTGAGATTAAGAGAAAGCGGTAAAGTCGTTAAATTTCAATGGACTCCATCTCATGTAGATCTGATAGGAAACGAACAAGTAGACAGTTTAGCCAAAAATGCAATCCATGAAGGTATACCAGTAAACCATGTACCCTTCTTTACGGAAATATTAAAGGATGTTAAAACAGATTGCTCGAATATGTGGAAAGAATACTTTGACAAAAGATCCGTAGAGAAGGGTATATGGTACAGAACAATCCAATCGGAACCACCTAGGGTTCCTTGGTTCACTGATGTACTCATAGATAGACAACTTCTTGTAACAAGTATGCGACTACGATCCGGACACATTCCATTGAATGCGTTTGGGCATCTCATGAAAGTAGTAGACACACCAAACTGTCTAATATGTAATGTAAGAGAGGATACCTACCACGCTTTGGTGGAGTGTGCTCGGATCGGGGCCGAACGCAATGCTATAGAAATTAAGGCTGCAATAAGATTAAGAGACGTTGGTACCTGTAATATTATTCTATCTAATCCTTCATCTGAACTAGCTTTTAAATTATATAAACTGTATAACAAACTAGTTAAGTTAAGATAAGGCTACTTGTGTATATATAAGGCTGGCATAATCTCTCAGCGATTAAAGCCTTTTTTTTTCAAATCAAGATAAAAAAAAAAAACTTTGCTGTTGGAAAACTATGTCTATTGTGGGGATAACAGTTTTCCAACGGCAAAGTTAAGTTTGTAATATTTAACACCTGTTTTTTTCACTAACGTACCACTATATAAAGTTGCCGTATACATAAAGTTGGGCGTCTCGACGAAACGAAGCTACCATGTCAATTCAAGCTTGATATGTATCATTTTAAAATTTGTTCTAGGGAACCCGTACTATATTGCATGTTTTTTCATCAAATAAAATTACTATTTCCACATAAATCTATTGCTATTACAAACGTGTTATACACTGATGGCAACTAGTCGACGGAACGGAACTAGTCCCGCGAGCGGCTGTCAATGGTCATCTTATGTCATGGAAAATCGATGTAACTGGGATTGTGAATGTACAACTAATAAATAAAAAGTTCTGTTTTTTTTTGTATCATATGACCATATTGTATAATACTACTATATTAGTATCTTAACGTGACATTTTAATTTAATTTTATTGTTTTTTATTTAATAGTCTTTATTGACCATTTTGTGGGTAAATGTGACATTTTAATGAATTCTATTGTTTTTTGATTAAATTCCTAAATAATTTGCACGCCATTGTATATGACAAACATGTACGAGTAAGAACATAACTAACATTGTATCATCCTTTATGCTTAATTGTATGTACACACATGTTTACGCAAATAAAGTTTTAGCTTATCTTATCTTATCTTATCTTATCTTATCTTATCTTATCTTATCTTATCTTATCTTATCTGTAAGTCGGTGTATTATTGGAAATATAAAATTGGCGACGAGTCGGAAGGTCAAGATGACTTTAATTGGGAACATAGAACAGTCCAATCTTGAAAAACAGGACTTCATTGATTATAGCGAGAGAATGGAACAGTTTTTAACAAGCTATTATTAGCTTCACTTATCCTGCACATCAAAGCTTTGAACGGTTTCAAAGCGAAATAACATACCACCCACTCGAGCAAAACACACACAAAGACATCGTTTCAAGTGCAAAAATTCTCCACTCAAGACTTTTCCTCATTTAAGGTGAAGAAACAATTGTCTACCGTCGGGAACTACCCTAGGAACACTTGTATTGTCTCGAAGTAGATTTTCAATGATTTCTTTTTTTGACGACCCGCAGTAGGGTACAAGCCCTGTGTAACGGGGGACTTTAAAAACATACAGGTCACGGACACAAAGTACACCCATACCCGGAACAACAATTTGTGGATCACTTGTTGTTCCAGGTCTGTGTACTTTGTGTCCGTGATCTGTATGTTTGTAAAGTCCCCCCGTGACACAGGGCTTGTACCTGTGTGTTGTCCCGTGTGGGAATCGAACACACGACCTCTTGTGTAGCAGTCGGGCACACTCCCACCGCGCCACAGAGGCAGTCAAAATAAAAAACATTGTTTCAAATTATTATGTTAAAAAAACATTTATAAACCTATTAACAACAATGGGTAATAAAGCGGCGGTAGCTTAATGGCTAAAGCATCGGTCTCGCAATCGTGAGGTCGCGGGTTCGAATCCTACCCATTATACTACCGACTTGAACCCACTCTTAACACAAGCCATTGAGCTTAGCTGGAGGGGTTAACAGGATAGCTAGTAATGTGGGACCACAATCCCACATTGCTAGTTACCTTTTTTGAAAATAAAAAAAAAATCTACATTAAATTTACTTTACTACATGGTGATATGTATGAGATTCAGAAAACTCTATTTACAACAAAAAATTTCCGAAGGCGCTTTTGTTTAAAGTAATGCTTTGCGCGGAATTGCGACCCGACAATTTTTTATTTTTTTCATACTTTGCGGCAATCGTCGCACTGTCTCCGCCGTCACACGAAGGTCAGGGACACAGGACACGTCACCACCATAATAATTTCAATTTTTCCACTTACCACTTTTATTCTGACTAGAGTTGACTGCCATATGTAAAAAAAAAAATATTTATGGTAGTTCAGAAGGTCAATTACCTTCTGAACTACCATATTATAACCGTGCAATGTAAAAGTTATTAAAATGGATATTGCGAATACATAGACTTAGACTGCCTCTGTGGCGCGGTGGGAATGTATCCGACTGCTACGCAAGAGGTCGTGGGTTCGATCCCCACCCAGGATAAAACTTTGTGTGATGAGCACGATGCTTTATTCTGTGTCTGGGTGTTATTTATCAATAATATGTATGTATTTAGAAATATATAAGTATGTTTATCAGTTGTCTGGTTTTCATAGTACAAGCTCTGCTTAGTTTGGGATCAGATGGCGTTGTGTGAGTTGTCCCAAGATATTATTATTATTAGATATTATTCTGACTAGAGTTGACTGCCGTATGTAAAAAAAAAAATATTTATGGTAGTTCAGAAGGTAAATTACCTTCTGAACTACCATAATATAACCGTGCAATGTAAAAGTTATTAAAATGGATGTTGCGAATACATTTAACCCTTCACCGGCCGCTTTTATCCATATTTATGTGCTAATGTACTAAAAATCTCCAACGAGGCGGTGATACGCTACACAAAAAATAGGGTTACAGTTACAGGTCGGCTCACAGCTCAACAAAAGTTCTCGCACACATAGACGCGCATGAACAGTAATATAAGAGTAAAAAAACCGGGCAAGTGCATGCCAGGCCACGCATAATGTAGGGTTCCGTGTTCCGTGGTCCCTTCTCCCATCCGAATAATGTGGATTAGGAAGTGGGGTTTCTGTTGGTTTTGTTCATGGGTGGATATAATGGGGGGGGGGGGCACCCCAGAATGGGCGGGCCCACCACAGAATGGTCTAGTGCCCACCCCAGGAGGTTGGATTATGACACCTTAGAAATAATATTGTCTAGAGTCGAGAAATCTACATACTTATTATTACATACAATTCACAACATAGGTAATTCGAATGCCCCCCCCCCCCCCCCCTAATTTGTAGAGCACGATATTTGTAACAGAAGCAGAAAAAAAATCAGCAACCATCTACTTGTGGCACATTATTCGACAGGGCCTTCAAAATATTTTAAGGTTTCTAAGAACTGTTTTGGTCAAATCATTTTTTTGGAAATAACACAAAATCACACCAGCTTTCGAGAAAATCGCGAACATACATTACATACATACAAACATATAGTGGTCAAATAGAGGGTAAATAAAAAAACTACAAATTACCCTACTTACATGGGGGCAACACAATAATACCCCCCCCCTCGCGCGAGGTACTTAATAATATTTTTCAATGGACTTTGTATATAAAATTTGTTACTTCTCATTTGATCAGGTGTTACTCGTAAACTTGTAAAGCCTACTTAGATGTGATAGTTTTCCTTTTAAATTCCCTGCACATACCACTACCGTGATTTTTTTCACATACCCAACATTAACCATTTAGCTGGCAGGGGGGACACTTGACTTTAACAAAAATTTGCACTTTAAAGCTTAATATTTTACAAGCGGATCCCTAAATCTAAAAATCGTCTTACCAACCCCAAAACATTTTAAAGGCCTATCTAATGATTTTTTTTCTCACCTACCCCACACGATGGGGTAGGTGAGAAAAAAAATCACAAATAGGTACCTACCTACATGTAGGGGAGGTACTTACCCTTAATTTTTTTTTCACTTTGTCGGCGTAAGTAATACAGTAAGTATCCAGGCAAAATTACAGCCTTGCTAGAAGGCTGTAATTAACGGGTTCTAACGGTCTCTGAGCAAAGGTGCGGACGGACAGACGGACATGGAGTTCTGTTTTGCCATTTTGGCTACAGAACCCTAAAAAGCAACAGTAGGACGACGCCTTTGAGGGTGCAATAACTGCTGAAAACGAGCATCCGAAATTTGGGTTGTCGAAAGTAAACAATATGTATTTAATTAATTATTTATTTGTTATTTTAATTAACATATTTATCTATGTATTATAAACTCAAATAAATAATATTCAAAAAGGTGTCATGAAAATGAGAAATAAATTAAAAAGATGTATATAATCTAATGACTAACGTCCCACTAATAATACATACGGCAGCCCTGAATACTGAGACTTTGAAACCGCGACTTTGGTTTGTCAAAAGTCAAAAAGTCAAAAATCCTCTCTCCTCCTGCATCTCACCCGCAGCCCTCACACGATGACCCCGTCTAAACGGCTTCGTCGAACAACTGCATGAGTTGTTAGGCTGTGGTAATATCAACGTTAGCAGTACGTCGGTTGTCATTCGACTGAGATCGCGTACTCGGGCGTCTATGTGTGCATGAGCCTGTTTTCGCTCGTTGTAGGGACCCGCCCTTCTGTAGCTATGTATTTCAGTTCGTGGTGTGCCGCAATTAGTGTCATCGTTGTGAAGCTACACTAACCCTGGGTGACATAGGCTATTTTTTATTCCTGTAGTCCCACGGGAACTACGCGGGTGAAACCGCGAGGCGTCCGCTAGTGAATTATAAACACAAATAAACAATATTCAAAAGGTGCCATGAAAATGAGAAATATATTAAAAAGATGTATATAATAATACGGCAGCCCTGAATACTGAGACCAGACTTTGAAACTGCGACTTTGGTTTGCCCTCCCCCCGCATCGCGCCCTGCAGCACTCACACGATGACCCCGTCTAGACGGCTTCGTCGAAGAACTGCATGAGTCGTTAGGCTATGGTAATATCAACGTTAGCAGTACGTCGGTTGTCATTCGACTGAGATCGCGTACGCGCGCGTCTATGTGTGCATGAGCCTGTTTTTGCTCGTTGTAGGGACCCGCCCTTCTGTAGCTATGTATTTTAGTTCGTGGTGTTCCGCAATTAGTGTCAAGAGAATGACACTCAGACACTAGACACTGTCTAATTATAAACACGGGGATGCGGTGAGTCGTTTGCTAGACTTGTTAGGTGAATAATTTGTTTACGTTTTTGGCAGGCTTGGAGTAAAATAAACTGATTCTTTTTATAACCCCAACTAAAAATTGGGAAGTTTGGTATTTCTAAATTAGATGTAATTTTTTTTTAAAGATAACTAGCAATGTGGGATTGGAGGTCCCACATTACTAGCAATCCTGTTAACTCCCCCAGCTAAGCTCAATGGCTTGTGTTAGGAGAGGTTTCACGTCGGTAGTATAATGGATAGGATTCGAACCCGCGACCTCACGATTGCGAGTCCAATGCCTTAGCCATTAGGCTACCGCCGCTTCCTATGCATTGCCACTCTAAATGTGAAATCGTAACTCCAGAACGTGTGTGTTTTTATACAAAACCTGAAAATTCATTAAGCGACATGTTTGACCTGTGAAATTTTCACATCACAATAATTATGGCCTGTCGAACTGAATAACACTTTTTCCTTGCAAATTTACCGGTCGGTTTAAAAAAAAATCCTCGTTCAAAAACGAGAAATGGTGCTAAAGCGTGACCGACTGGTACCCCAGAGATGGCCAGCGCAACAGAGGACGCCAACTAATGAGATGGGAAGACGACCTGAGGCTCACTGCTGGACAACTCTGGAGACGGGTTGCACAAGACAGAACCCACTGGAAAGCGTTAGAGGAGGCCTATGCCGAAAGACATACTGAACTGCGTGATATTTCATATATATTTTTTTAAAAGAACTTAATATTGTATATTTTAGAATGAAGTACAGAATAAAAGGCTAATTATTCAAAAAATATGTAGCCCAATCGGTCGGCTAGTTTATAGGTGACGATTCTTCATTAGCCGGGTTCACACCATGCGCGCAGGCTCGCGAGCATGGCCTCGCGAGGCAGGCTTCAGTTGTTTCGCATTGCACAGCCGAGGCAACGAGCACCCGAGGCAGCTCGAGCCAAGTACACACTGACCTCACGAGGCTGCCTCGGGAACTGTGCTCGGTCGGTGTGGACCCGGCTATATAAGTGTCAATTGATTTTTATTATTGGGTTAGATGACTTAAGGAATAGAGCGTGAATGTCAAATATCGATGAAGTTTTTGTGTACAAAGTATCAAACATGTATTTTTTTAGCGTTTTGACAGTAAACATTGCTATTGGTAAAGGTAAAATATTATATCTATGGATGTGCCTCAGAATGCGGCCCTTTCAACTGCAATGTCGAAGGCAGTCATCAAGTCCTCGTGTATGCAAGATATAGGACACGATGTAAGATGCACCATTGTTAGATTTCCACCGCACTAGCAGCTCATGGTGGCAACTACTGACAATCCTAGTTTTCATTGCTCTCAAATAAAAACTATTTGCACGAAATATGTTTTACAAGATGTTATAAAGGCATCGAAAATGTACTTTTAGGTAGGTAGTCACATTTCTACTTGGTAATACGTGCAAATTTTTACCCTCTCTTATCGCTAAAATTGAAAAAACGATTGACTCAACAATCGTTTTTTAATTACTTGCACGGGAATCGAACCTCCTACCGTACTTATGATATATATTCTCAAGAAGAAGACCACGTAGTTCAGCGCCCCCTGGCGTGCATAATAATAAATTTTAAAGCAAAAGAGAAATGTGTATTCTATTACCCCCGCGGGCGCCATATTTTTTTATTAAAATATTCGTTTAAAATACAATCTTGTTAAAACGATTTTATATACAAATGTTGCGGTAAAATTTTGAAATTTTATATTCTTCGAATTAACCAAGTCGGTGCTTTTAATGTATTCTACAGGATCGCTATTAAAAGCACCGATATTTTAGAGGAAAGAGGTTAATAGTCTGACAAAGTAGTGGGATACCAACAAACGGCTGGTGTCCTACTTCTTTCTCAGAATATTGACCTCTTCTTAGTCTTTTACTCTTTTCAGTAGCCATGGTTTTGTGATGACGCATCTGCTGTGGATAATGCATATTGTTCTTACGATTTTCCTCCACTATTTAAATTCTTCAGTGTTACAGGAACATTGGACTACTGAGGCTTGTGACACAAGTTTTATCAAGTCTGTCCAGTGCATAGGTGATCGATCGCCTTGCACTCGCTTTTTGACTTACTCACCGCCTTATTGGTCAGTCACGCGGCCTTTATTAAGAGCCTGTATAAATGTAAATGTTTTAGTGTATTGTGTTTAACACCACCAACTGGCAACCATTACTTTATATTATTTTTTATATAAATTTGAAAATGAAACGAATGGTTTCCTGTTGTGTAGCAAATTGCTTTGTGTAAACAATCTGTTTTGAATAACTGGGCACAACGTGACAAGTCCCATATTTCATACAACAAATAAATCGCAAAATACACTACTTTAATATCACTAATGGAAACCAACTTTGAAGCACTAAAAATGATTGCAACACGAGATATCAACTGCATTAGCAGTCTCTGTACATTTTAGACATTAACCAGACGTTTCACGTAACAAATGATTTCATACTTTAACTGCGCCTTGAGTAATGAAAATAAACTACCCTCATATTTATAATACAGTGCTTTCTCCCTGGTGCACTGTCGTGATGTTAAGCTTACTAGTTGCACGTTTTGAATCATAATGGGGTTGCTTTATAAATTTTAGGTGTAAAATTGTGAAACCATTTTGTGTTCCCTAAGGCTTAAGGAGTTGTTAGGATACTGAGTATTATTTTACTCATAATAAATACTTTGTAGTTTTTTCACAGAATAGAAGGAGATTTAGAAGCAAGGTGTTTAATATTGCTTTATACTTCAGACAAAATATTTTAAACATAATTTAATTAAATTAGTAAATTAGAAGCGGCGGTAGCCCCATGATGTGAGATAGCGGATTCAAATTCTACCCATTATACTACTGACGTGAACCCACTAGAAACGAGCAATTGAAGTGGTGGTAGCCTAATGGCTAAGGCATAGGTCTCGCAATCGTGAGGTCGCGGGTTCGAATCCTACCCATTATACTACCGACATGAACCCACTCCTAACACAAGCCATTGAGCTTAGCTGGATTGGCTAACAGGATTGCTAGTAATGTGGGACGTAAATCTCACATTGCTATTTATCTTTTTTGGAAAGCTAAAAATTGGGACCCTTAATCCTATATTGCTATGGGACTGCATAGTTCCGAGATTTGGAAAGAGACACATAATAATAATAATCCTCTTGGGGCTAGTTGCTATCTCCCAACATAAGACTAACGCAACACTCTAAGGGCATAGCAGCACTTTTTGAAGTCCTTAGGACACCAAGAAAAGTCGTCTTCTGAGGGTTAAAGAAGAATAGTGACACAAACCGCAAGGCAGCTCTGTGTCGAGCTGAATGTGCGTGACGACATTGCGGTCCCGATGCCTCAGAGAGTTGGTCAAGTCCTCGTCTCCTGCTTGCCGGGAGTGGAACACCAAGAGCGCCCGCAGGACTCCCAACTCTGTCTTGCCTTAACCTTAAAGTGTGGATGTGTTTTTTTTTTCTCACCTACCCAAAAATTCAATATTCTTTATTCACTTAGGATGCGAAACAACTCTTGTGATACATCAAAATTCTATATGTACATGTAATGCCAAGTTCGCAAACAATAGGTAAAGCCGGAGAAAAGAACCTGGCAATAAAAACTCGCGGTCACTATTTTCAAATTACAAGCTCAGGGTAACTGTCTAATGAAACCGGGTGGTGGGCTGCGGGGAGGGGAGGACATTTGAGTCTAACAAAAAAATCCACTTTAAATCCTAATATTTAACAAACGTATCCCTAAATCTAAAAATAGTCTTCACTACTAGGGTATTGAAGACCATTTTACTACTACGATGGGGTAGGCGAGAAAAAAAATCGCATCCTCTCTTAAAACAGGGGGTAAGTACCCTAAAAAAATGTTTTTCCAGATTTTAATCTTTCCCTTTGTCGGCGTAAGTTATATAAGTATCCATGCAAAATTACAGCCTTCTAGCACTAACAGTCTCTGAGCAAAGCCGCGGATGGACGGAAAGACATGGCCAACCATATTTTGTTATCGGTTCCGTTTTGCCATTTTGGCTACGGAGCCCTAAAAACGGACATATTCTTCTTTCTTCCTCCCTTAAATATGTGGCACTAATTAAACATTTATGACACTTCCTTTGCATCGAGGATTTAAAATAGAACTTTAAACATAATTTTAATACCTCTAAAGCCTGCGCCAACATGTTTTTAATATTAAGAAAGCTTTTAAGTTTCCAAGCACCAGGAGTTTTATCACAATATAACGAGAGTACAGAAGACAACCTACTTAGAAAACGCTCTTTACGCACGCACATATAGACATCGCATATGGACGCGGCATCGGAACACGCCGCGTAAACAAAGTGCGCCGATGTGGTCTTAGATTAATGTACGACGAGAGTGAAGTACGTGTGAAGGTTGCCTTCTGTACTAGAGGTAGAACGATGTATATGTGTGCGTCGTGAGAGTGAAGTACGTGTGAAGGCTGTCTTCTGTACTAGAGGTAGAACGATGTCTATGTGTGCGTCGTGAGAGTGAAGTACGTGTGAAGGTTACCTTCTGTACTAGAGGTAGAACGATGTCTATGTGTGCGTCGTGAGAGTGAAGTACGTGTGAAGGTTGTCTTCTGTACTAGAGGTAGAACGATGTCTATGTGTGCGTCGTGAGAGTGAAGTACGTGTGAAGGTTGTCTTCTGTACTAGAGGTAGAACGATGTCTATGTGTGCGTCGTGAGAGTGAAGTACGTGTGAAGGTTGTCTTCTGTACTAGAGGTAGAACGATGTCTATGTGTGCGTCGTGAGAGTGAAGTACGTGTGAAGGCTGTCTTCTGTACTAGAGGTAGAACGATGTCTATGTGTGCGTCGTGAGAGTGAAGTACGTGTGAAGGTTACCTTCTGTACTAGAGGTAGAACGATGTCTATGTGTGCGTCGTGAGAGTGAAGTACGTGTGAAGGTTGTCTTCTGTACTAGAGGTAGAACGATGTCTATGTGTGCGTCGTGAGAGTGAAGTACGTGTGAAGGTTGTCTTCTGTACTAGAGGTAGAACGATGTATATGTGTGCGTCGTGAGAGTGAAGTACGTGTGAAGGCTGTCTTCTGTACTAGAGGTAGAACGATGTCTATGTGTGCGTCGTGAGAGTGAAGTACGTGTGAAGGTTGTCTTCTGTATTAGAGGTAGAACGATGTCTATGTGTGCGTCGTGAGAGTGAAGTACGTGTGAAGGCTGTCTTCTGTACTAGAGGTAGAACGATGTCTATGTGTGTTTAGTGAGAGTGAAGTACGTGTGAAGGTTACCTTCTGTACTAGAGGTAGAACGATGTCTATGTGTGCGTCGTGAGAGTGAAGTACGTGTGAAGGCTGTCTTCTGTACTAGAGGTAGAACGATGTCTATGTGTGCGTCGTGAGAGTGAAGTACGTGTGAAGGCTGTCTTCTGTACTAGAGGTAGAACGATGTCTATGTGTGTTTAGTGAGAGTGAAGTACGTGTGAAGGTTACCTTCTGTACTAGAGGTAGAACGATGTCTATGTGTGCGTCGTGAGAGTGAAGTACGGGTGAAGGTTGTCTTCTGTACTAGAGGTAGAACGATGTCTATGTGTGCGTCCGTGAGAATGAAGTACGTGTGAAGGTTGTCTTCTGTACTAGAGGTAGAACGATGTCTATGTGTGCGTCGTGAGAGTGAAGTACGTGTGAAGGTTGTCTTCTGTATTAGAGGTAGAACGATGTCTATGTGTGCGTCGTGAGAGTGAAGTATGTGTGAAGGTTACCTTCTGTACTAGAGGTAGAACGATGTCTATGAATTGGTGGAGCAGCAGCAGCAGTATGGCAACCAGACAACTGATGATGATACTATTTTAAATAATAATAATAATAATAATAAAATTTATTCATAAAGTATAGGTACAATAGCATAACTTAGGTACACCTATAAATAATAAACGGCACAGTTGGATATTTGCCTGAACTAGGTTGAAACCTGTGTTTCAGGCGAGAAAGTAAAAAAGTATTTAAAACAAATACTTTCTGAAACTAAAACTAATCTTAACTAGAAATAAGAACTGTTAACTAAATATAAAACAAAGATAAATAAATTAACTTATATTATGCTAATTACCTAATTAGTGAGAAATTTGAGCCTTTTTTTTTTATTTTATGACTACCAGTAAATCCTCCGTCTCTTCGTATGACATAGCTTGTAATTGCGAACTTATAGCTATTTTACAATTAAAATAATTAAGATGGTATATATTTATTATTCGGTTTAATCTGTTATACAAAAAAGGGCCTATAAAATTAAAAAATCTGTTTGTAAATGTATATCTTGAGGTAGAATTAGATGTGCAGACTATATCTTTTCGTCTCTTGTTAGTAATGTCAGCATTGAAGGTGAGCAGCTTATGTTGTTTTAAAATGACATTAAGTAGGATACATACAAATACATCTTTAGTGTTTACAATTTTTAGTGGGTTGGTTTATAATTCATCTAAGTTACAATAGCCTTATGCCAACTGTGTGTATAAGTCATCTAAGTTACCAAGCCACCTTATCGCGATAAAAACTATCTGATGTCCTCTCGCTATATCTCACCCAAGCAAAGGAGGGGGTCCGAAATTTGCCAAAATCACGTAATTTATCGACGCACCTAATCGCGATAAAAACTATCCTATCTCCTTCTCTCACGATATCTCACCAGAAGGAGGGAGAGGGTACAAAATTTGCCAAAATCACCTCACGTAATTAATGGACGCCCCCTTATCGCGAAAAAACTATGCTATGTCCTTTCCTGGATCTTAAACTATCTCCATTCCAAATTTAATCTAAATCGGTTTAGTGGTTTAAGTGTGACCAGGTAACAGACAGACAGAGTTACTTTCACATTTTTACTATTAGTATGGATTCACGAATATTTGTGATCGATCACACGGACTATTACGATATCGATTAAAATAATAAATAATTCCTACCTTTCAAGATTAGCTGGGAGTTCAAAAAAGGAAGGCTCCGGTTAAAGAAGCCGAGTTTAAACAGTCGTATGCTACGCAATACAATTGTGGCATTTTTAAAAAGATCGCATACGGTCGTACGTGGTCACGGTGAGATTAACGAAAACTGGACGCGGCAGTCGCTACTGAGAGCACCGCGAATACCGCTTAAGGATCTCGTAGACTTGCACGTCTGTGTGAGTGTGCTGTTTCGAACGTTTGTTCGTAGTTTTCATACTGTGTACTTTATTTAAACTGTGTCATTTTACTAACTAATTATTCTCATTATGTTAATTTAAACATTTTGTGGTCATGATGACAGTTTAATTATTATGATGTATTTGGGTTCAGTGTTATATTCCCCATGGAATTATTCATGTACATTGTGAAAGTTTATTTAGTTTTATATAAAACTAGCTGTACCCCGCGGTGTTACCCGCGGTTTATTAGCCTATGTGTTAATTCAGGGTGTCAGCTGACTCTATACCAAATTTTATTAAAATCGCTCCAGCCGTTTAGACGTGAAGAAGTAACAAACATACACACTCACATACTCACAAACTTTCACCTTTATAATATTAGTGTGTTTGTTTTTAAAAAGGAGTGCAATTTGATGTAACAATAGAGTATTTTTGTTGCGTTACAGATAATGTAACAGCACAGATTATACTCGTACAGAAATAAAGCTTTATACTGGGTGGCGCAAAAGTAAAGACCCTATTTGGTTCAGCTATAACATTTTTTCTAAATTAGAAAACTAGATTTAGATTTTTTTAAATGTATATTTGTGCCATTAAATTTCGCACCATTAGGATTTAAAGATGATGTCTTTTAAATGGTGACCTCCAGAGTTGATACACATTTGAGCCCTATTTATGACATTTTGCATAACTTGCCGTAACACTTCCTGCGATATGTTCGTTATTTCTTGACGAATGTTTTCTTTTAGAGCTGCGAGAGTCTGTGGCTTGTTCACATACACCCGAGATTTCAAAAAACCCCAAAGAAAGAAGTCTGGACTGGTCAGATCGGGTGATCTTGCAGGCCAAGGCAAATCGCCAAAACGAGAGATAACTCGGCCTGGAAAAGCGTCCCTCACTAAGTCCATAGTGTCGCGCGCTGTGTGTGCCGTAGCGCCGTCTTGTTGAAACCAGATGTGCTCCAGCCCCAATTCGTCCAAACTGGGTATCAAAAACTCACGTAACATGGTTCTGTAGCGTTCTCCAGTGACAGTTATCGCATTGCCTCCAGCGTCTTCGAAAAAATAGGGTCCGATCACTCTGTCAACACAGATGCCACACCATACAGTAACTTTTAGTGGGTGTAGAGGTGTTTCTTGAATAATGCGCGGATTATCAGTGCCCCAGAACCGAGTATTCTGCTTATTGACATGCCCTGAGAGATGGAAATGCGCTTCGTCACTCATAACCAATTTTGAAGGAAAATCATCCTCTTCAAGGTTGAGGTTTATGACGCGCTGGCAGTAATCTAGACGAGCTCGGTGGTCAGCAGGCAGCAGCTGATGAGTCATTTGAGTTTTATACGGGAACATCTTTAAGTCTTTCACCAAAATACGCTGCAGGGTCCGTCTGGAAATGCCCAATTGCGTGGCACGTCGCCTCGTTGATGTTTCTGGACACTCTTCCACATCTTCGCGCACAGCATCGATATTTTCAGCTGAACGGCCTGTTCTTGGTCTCCCAGACTTAGGTCTATCCAATGTTGAGCCAGTTGCTTCAAGGCGTGTGGCAAAGCGTCGAATTGTGCGACCAATCGGTGCCGGACGGTGGGGAAATCGTCGACGAAATTCACGTTGTGTTCTTATCACTGATGAATTATTCCGTAAGAACATTGACACAATTATTCCACGTTCTTGGGGAGTAAAACGGTCCATGTTTATTTTCAGTGTATTTTACATTTGTTCACTACACAATTTTCAACAACAGAATGACAGAAAATGTCATATAAAAAAAAAAAAGTATTTTATTTTATTTATTTATTTATTTAAAACTTTATGCACAAAGTTGTACAAAGGTGGACTTAATGCTAAAAGCATTCTCTGCCAGTCTACCTTAGGGTGATGTAGAAATGGAATGTGTGAAAGGTGCAGTAACCTAATTGTAAAATAAGAACTACCTTATTATTCTTACATAATACACAAATAAAACAATATAACTATACAATACTATACATACTTACAAAAATACATACATACATATATACCTACATACATAACTATACAATAGTATACATACTTACAGCAATACATACATACATACATAAATAAATACATAGATACAGACTAATATTTATGTTACTAATGTTGTGATGATTCAGCTGATCCATCAAGGAATAAAGTGCGTACCTTCCATTTAAAATTAAGGCGATTGGGTGCCATCCTAATTTCGGGGGGCAGGGCATTCCAGAGAGAAACAGATTGAACTATAAAAGAGCATCCGACGAATCCAGAAGAATGAGCAGGGCATAAAAGAAGTAGATTGTCGGAAGATCGAAGATTTCTACTGTGATTTGAGTGCAGGTACTGAAAGTAGGAAGTCAAGTAAGAAGGGGCAGTAGGAGAATTAAGAATAGAATAGAGTGTAGTGAGAGCGCGTAAACTATGTCGCTGGCGAATAGGGAGCCATTTAAGTTCGGAACGGTAGGAAGAAACATGGTCAAACTTACGAAGATTGAAAATGAATCGAATGCAGTTATTTAGAAGTCGGTCAAGTTTATTAAGGAGCTCTGCATTCATGTCAAGATAGCATACATCACCATAATCAATCAGGGGGAATATTAGCGTTTGGACGAGCATTACTTTAGTTTTATAAGGAAGAAAGTTCTTGAGACGATATAACGCCCGCAAAGTACCCGTAACCTTTTGACTTACATTTGTTATTTGAGTATGCCAGTTGAGGGTGGTATCAAGGAAAATCCCGAGATTCTTAACCGAAGAATGTAACGCGATAATGGAGCCGTTAAATATGACAGGTGGTAATGTGTCGGTGTTCAATCGAGTTAAAAGGCGTTGACTCCCTATCACAATGGCCTGACACTTAGACGGATTTATAGTCAAACCAAACTTGTCTGACCAGGTCTTGACAGCGTTAAGGTCCCCATTAAGCTTAGTGATGGCCTCGGATATGTTATTCACATTGGCCTGGGCATATAACTGCAAGTCATCTGCGTAAAGATGGAACGCACACTGAAGGACATTAGTAATGAGATCGATAAAAATAGAAAATAATAGAGGAGAAAGAATACCGCCTTGAGGAACACCAGCGTCAAGATCGCGCCAACTCGATAAAGTATCACCCACGCGCACGGACTGCTGGCGTCCCCGAAGATAAGATGAGAACCAGTTTAAAGAACCTGCCGAGAACATCAGATGAGATAGGATAGAGAGTAAGATATCATGGCTGACAGAATTGAAAGCATTAGAAAAATCAACCAAAACTAAAACCGTAACTTTGGTATCATCCATGCCAGTTCTAATGTCGCCAGTTACTTTGAGAAGAGCAGTGGTGGTGCTATGTCCTGGCCTGAAGCCTGATTGAAACTGGCTCAACAAATTATTTCGATGCACAAAATGTGTCATTTGTTTATGCACGCAAGCCTCCAGCACTTTAGATAAAAACGGAAGAATAGAGATAGGTCGAAAATTATTAGGAAGAGTGGGATTTGTAATTTTATTTTCTTTAGTGCCACTACTTTTGCGCCACCCAGTATAAAATCTTTCTCGACGCACGAATTCATAGACATTTAAGGTTCATTTCCGAGCATCGCGGCCGATCGCGAGCCGCTCGCGGCCGATGCGACAATATTCACAGTGCGCGCGCTGGCCTACGACAGTCGTCGGCGCGGATGTTTGTTTTGTGCGCGCGTAAATCATGAGTAATTTACGTTTTTTAGATTTTGGTGGTGATGGTGATGGTAGTGGTGGTTATGGTTGTGATGGTAGTGTGGTAATGATCATCACACTATGGACCACCACCACAATCAACATCACAACCACCACCCCCACCATCATTACTACATAGTATAAAACAAAGTCGCTTCCCGCTGTCTGTCTGTCCCTATGTACGCTTAGATCTTTAAAACTACGCAACGAATTTTGATGCAGTTTCTTTTAATAGATAGAGTGATTCAAGAGGAAGGTTTATATGTATAAAACATGCATGTTTTTGTAGATAAACACTGATCATTTTAAAGGTTTCTAATGCGATGTGGTAAATAAACACGTTTTTTTTGAGTTTACATTGCAAACCCTGACTGAACCCTACAAGATAGATCAAAATAATATTGTACACTGTAAAAGGTCCGCGATGATATATAATTTTTATCCTTTACTTTTTACGAGAAATAATGGCAAAAAATAAATTAGACCCTTACGAAAACAGCGTTTATTTATAGTGGAGAAATGTCTGTGCGAAGCCGGAGCGGGCCGCTAGTCAGAAATAAAACCTACAAATGCCAATACCACGAATCTTTTGGCGTAGGCCAGAGTTGACAGCCCTAGCGGGACCGCCGAGTGTAGGTATAAAAATCGTTTTACATACATGAGTCTGACTTCTGTACTTTCCTTATTTTATTTAAACAGGTTCCGTTTATCTCGAAAATCACACTAATATTAAAAAGGCGAAAGTTTGTGAATATATGAGTGTGTATGTTTGTTACTTCTTCACGTCTAAACGGCTAGAGCGATTTTAATATAATTAGGTATGGAGTTAGCTGACACCCTGGATTAACACATAGGCTAATAAACCGCGGGTAAAACCGCGGGGCACAGCTAGTATTATATAATTCTGAAGTGTTATCTCCGTTGGTTAATAAGAGTGTGGTCGCACTCGCGCTCATATCAAGGCCATGTCTTATCCTTACTACCATCATAAGTTCTTAAAACATAATTCCGCTCGCCGTAAAATCCGTGTCATTTGTCAGTCGTCTATATTATTAAGTATATATGAAGTGTTGATTAATCCCTATTCAAAAATATTTCGCACACGGCAGAACGCGCTTTTGAAACAAATTAAGTTTATACCATAAAATACCGAGAGTACAGAAGACACAATAATAAACGGTTTTGACGACATCACACACGTACGCGACATCACGTCACGCTGTTCGAAAGTGCACCGATGTGGTATTAGATTCATGTACATGAACTATGTCTATGTGTGTGTAGTGAGAGTAAAGTACATATGATTGCCTTCTGCACTAGGGGTATTTTGTGGCGGCTGCGTGTTGGACCATTCATCATACTTGTCAATGTGAAACTCTGATAACGACGCCTGTCCTGACCTAAGCTTATGTTATTTATAGTATCGTATGGCTATGGGATTTTGTTGCTAGATTTTTTTATTTTCTCCATGATACGTGAATCAAGGGGCATTATTAATAGGGCTACTAGTATATTACTATATTATCTGTGATATGTACACGGTACGTAAAGAGTCAAGAAAGTGGCTATCAGTTTTAATAAAACTTCCTGTGTAACCATTTTAAGTAAAAATCAACCTTGTTGTTTTATGACGTGCAAATGAATTTCAACCTTAAGGTGATATACCACATTGGCCGACTATACATAGTGTACCATTGTACGCCCTATTTATTACATGTATATGCCATGTATGGAAATATTCATTTAGCGGTACTTACACGTCACTCGCCTCGCTATCCGCACACAACCATAACTTTACAGTGCGCAGGACAAAATAAAGACGAATATTCGTTCGTAGGTATGTTAGATTACAAACGCCATAAATATAACAGTACGAAAATCCTCGTTTTGCATTTTTTCGTGATTTCAAGATTTTTTGACACATATGTATTTTTCAACCGACTTCAAAACGGAGTACGTTCTCAATTCAACTGTATTTTTTAAAATGTTTGTTTAATCAAATATTTTTGTGTTTACAGGGTATGCTTCCAAATTGGTCCCATTATCAATAAAGTTCGGCTCTGATGATGAGATCTTGGAGAAATCGAAGGAACTCTTCAAATATTAAAGGCACACCTATAGTAATTTTAAACATTTACTCTTAAAAACACCATTGACTGAAACATAAAACTACATTTACTGGCACCAACTTCAAAATGTTTAATTATTTTTTGTTGTTGTACCTATATCCCAAAAAAAATTCCCGTGGATAAATTTGCTTCTCAAAATTTTTACGCGAACGAAGTCGCGGGCAACAGCTAGTCTATTATAAGAACTCTTTTTACATAATTTTTGTTGTCCTAATATTTAAGTTTTCTATAGAATTGTTTGACTGAGCGGAAATCTGTTTCGTGTAATCTAGCCTTACTAATATTGTTACAGGTTTTGGTTCTTGAGATGTTTCTTATACCAAAAATGTAGTTTAACAACGAAATATACGTTTTGAGGGGTCTCTGATGCGGTGGTGACCGAGTGGATAACGTGGTGTTAAGCAACGTTGCCACTCTCGGTTCATAGATGGGTGACCATTTTCGAACATTGTCATACCCCTCCGTGTCTCGTAGAGCACGTTAAGCCGTCGGTTCTGCACCTAATCTCTTATCCATCGGACTATGAGAGTGAAGGAATAGAGAATTTTCTTTATTTTATACTAGCTTTCGCCCGCGGCTCCGCCCGCGTGGATGTCGGTTATCGCGATAAAAACTATCCTATGTCCTTCCCCGGGACTCAAACTATCTCCATACCAAATTTCATCTAAATCGGTTCAGTAGTTTGAGCGTGAAAGCGTAACAGACAGACAGACAGACAGACAGACAGACAGAGTTACTTTCACATTTATAATATTAGTATGGATATATAAAGATAAGCAACAATTTGTGGATCACACAAAGTGGTGTCCTGGGAATCGAACTCACAGCCTCTTGCGTAGCAATCGGATGCGCTCCCACCGTGCCACGCATGTACACTCCACCTGGCCTGAGGGCGTCCTACACTACGTTTGCCAAGCCGCGGTCTCCACTCAAGAACTCGTTTACCCCAACGGTTGTCGGTTCTTCGGCTAATATGGCCAGCCCACTGCCACTTCAACTTGCTAATCCGGTGGGCTATGTTGATAACTTTGGTTCTCTGCCGGATCACCTCATTTCTGATTTTGTCCCTAAGTGAAACTCCGAGCATAGCCCTTTCCATAGCCCGCTGAGCGACTTTGAACTTGTGGACCAGCCGTACCGTCAGTGTCCACGTTTCGGCTCCGTATGTCATGACGGGTAGGACGCACTGATTAAAGTCTTTAGTCTTTAGACATTGTGGGATCGACGATGAGAAGACTTGACGTAGCTTACCAAACGCTGCCCAACCCAACCGAATTCTCCTGTTCACCTCGTCCTCGAAGTTGTTTCTACCTAACTGCAATGACTGCCCGAGGTACACATATTTTTCAACAACCTCGAGAACGGCGCCGTGCACCGCTATCGGTTCCGGTAGTACATGTTCATTGAACATGACCTTGGTTTTATCCAAGTTCATCCGTAGGCCGATGCGTACAGAGGAGTCAGCCAGGTCATTCAGCATTCGTTGCAGGTCCTGCAGCGTTTCCGCCATGATGACAATGTCATCTGCAAATCGCAAGTGAGAGATGTATTCACCATTGACATTGATGCCCCGCCCTTTCCAGTGCAGCGTCTTGAACATATCCTCCATTGCATTTGTGAATAGTTTCGGGGAAATAACGTCCCCTTGCCTCACTCCTCGATGCAATGGTATAGGCTTTGTTTGCTGATTCTGTACTTGGACGGACATGGTGGCGGCTTCGTAGAGACATCTCATCACTTGGATATATCGCCAATCTACTTGGCATCGCTGCAGAGACTCCAGAACGGACCAGATTTCAATCGAGTCAAAGGCCTTCTCATAGTCCACGAATGCTAGACACAAGGGCTGATTATACTCCTGGGTCTTTTGTATAATCTGCCGCACTGTGTGGATGTGGTCTATGGTGCCATATCCGCTCCGAAATCCAGCCTGTTCCGGTGGTTGGAATTCGTCAAGTCTTCGCGCAAGGCGGTTCGTGATGACTCTTGAAAACAGCTTATAGACGTGGCTTAGAAGAGAAATAGGTCGGTAGTTCTTCAGCCGGGTCTTATCTCCTTTTTTGAAGAACAAGACGACTACACTTCTACTCCACGCCTCCGGAGTTCTCCCTTCAAACAGGACAGCATTAAAGAGCTTTTGGAGCTCCCTCAGTACGGGTTTACCTCCAGCTTTTAACAGCTCTGTTGTAACGCCATCCTCTCCAGGGGCTTTTCCATTTTTCAGCTGTTTAAGAGCCAGCACGATTTCGTCAATGTTGACTTCTGGCAGGTCTTCGGTGTAGTGGCGTGTTAGAGTGGCTCTAGGACCCTCATTTTCAGGATCAGGTCGAGATGCATGCGAAGCGTATAACCGGCCATAGAAGCTTTCCACTTCGGAGAGGACTGCCGGCTTCGAAGAAGCGACTTCTCCACTTGTTGTGGTCAACTTCGTCAGGTGGCTTCTTCCAAGAGATTGTACGAACACTTTTGACCCCCGGTTCTGCTCGATCGCTCTTTTAATCAAAAGAGTGTTGGAGCACCGAAGGTCGTGTCGTATAAGCTTGTTGATCTCTTGGTTTAGAGCGCGCTTTTCCGACGAAGTGAGGGGTGGGTTTTCACGTCGTTCCGTCATTAGCCCTAAAGTCCTTTCCGAAAGCTTTGACTTCTTGCCCTTACGCTGCATTTCACAAAATCTCGTACCTTCTTCCCTGAGTATCCGAACCACATTTACGAGCTTCTGGTTTACGTCTGTTGTGGTTTCCATGGCAGCAAATCGGTTATCCAGGTTTGACTGGAACGCTTCGGATCCTATCATGGTTTGGAGCAAAGTAGGTCGGAGCCTGGACCTCATCAGACGGGCACGTTCCGCCTTGAAGTCGATATTCAGAGAGCCTCGGACAAGTCGGTGATCACTACCGGTATTAAACCTGTTGATCACGGTGACGTCTCTGAATATATGCTTTTTGTCCGTCATGATGAAGTCGATCTCGTTTTTCGTCATAGTGTCGGGGCTTTGCCACGTCTACTTCCTTTGGGGCCGTTTCTTGAAAAAAGAGTTCATCAAGAAGAGCCCCTCCCGTTCGAGGAAGTTGACTAGCATTTGCCCCCTATGATTTCTGCTTCCAAATCCATGGGATCCTACTACCAATTCGCTGCAATTTTGTACTCCCACTTTAGCGTTGAAGTCCCCCATAACAACGTTGTAGTGGGTCTTAGTGGTGAAGTGGAGGGCCCTCGATATGTCATCGAACATATCCTCCACTTCGTCGTCTGGATGTGCCGAGGTCGGTGCGTACACTTGCACTACCTTGAGGCTATACCTCTCGGTGAGCTTGATAATGAGGTACGCTACCCTGTTCGACACGCTAGACATTTCGAACAGGGTAGCGTACCTCATTATCCTATGATCGCGGGTTATATCCTGCCCTAGCGATCTTTTCCGAGTCTAAAGTACACACACTTTGTGTCCGTGTTGTAAAATCCCCCGCGAAATAGGGCTAGTTATGTTTTTAAAAAATATCCTGTTTTTAAAACATTGCATTCCCGCGGTACTGTGATGTGTTCAAACAAACAGACAACATTCAAACGTTTTTAAAAGATCTACTCAGATATCTTTTTTGTGTTTAAATACTTTTCTAAACTTATTTCAATATTTTTTTTCACTCACTTTAGAAGATTTAAATACTATTTTATAATGTCTATTTTGGTGAACTAAAAAATAGGTGTGTCAACCTGTCGCAAATTAAGATCATCATAAGTATATTTCCCTCTACGTAAGAATTTCAGATTTTTTTAAAATCAATTTTCCTGTTTTTTTTAATTTGTATTTAAACGCTATCTATTTTCAAAACTGGATAAGTTGCTTTTAATACTTGATGATTTTATATTAAATTAAACTAAAATTTTCATGCATGTTAAACGTAGGTAAGCAAGATATTTAACCTTAAATTATTCACGTGATTAAGACCCGTAATATATATATTTTCATAATGTGTACAAATCGCGAAAGTTTATCAACATTTGTAGGTAAGCAATTTTGGCACTCAGAAGAAATCGAATCACAGATGGCGCCACGTGTTTTATTTTGATATAACATTTATAAATTCTAGAAAATATCAAGTAGTTATTGTTTATTTGTAATGTAATATTGTTTTTCAATACTACATTCATAACATAATCACGATTCATGCAAAACAATGATAAAGGTGCCTAATGAAAGTGATTGATTAATATGAAAATTTGTTAAACAAAGTAAGCATGTTAAAGTCGAAAATAAAAGCTTGTATAATAAGTATACATTTGGAAATATACTTAAAAAAAGAATAAAAATAAATTTTTAAATAACACAAAAAGAGATTCGCACACATGGGATTCGATCCTCTGATCTCGCTTCCCACTTGTTCAGTACCGCCACTTGTGCCATTAGACCACCTCAACCGATATTAAAGCTGTTAAAATAGCTGTTCTTAAGAAAATTTGTTAATTTTAATGTTGTGTTTAGCTTCTTATAGTTTTAGCGTGAAGTTATTGTTTCCATGGGTTACAATTGTAAATAATGGCTTATTGTGGAAAAAATTGTGAAAAACCGTAATGGTTCGACCAAACATACGTTGCTGCTCGCTCCCCATAGACGATAGCGTAATGATTCATAGTGTAAGTAATCACCTATAGTATTTACAATAAAACTACAAATTTTTATGAAGATCCGTCAAGTAGTTATTGTTTTATGACGATAAATAGCTACAGACATTATCCGTTATTGCTTAGCTCCTATGGGAAATAGCGTGATAAATTATAGCCTATATGTTAATCCAGACTTATTAGAATACACATAGAAAATTTCAACCGAATCTGTCCGGTAGTTTTTGCGTGATGCGTGTTCAAACAAACAGACAGACAGACAGACAGACAGACAGACAGACATTTCTAAAAATGCAGTAAAGTGTTTAAATACTCTTTTCGAACATTTCCTAATATTTTTTTTCACTAAGTTCGGCCATGTACAGACACGTGAAATTTACAGTTTTATTATATGTATAGAAGATATAGATATAGAATATAGAATAGGTTTTGAAATACACCCTCAACATAATGACTTAGGGTGCCATTTTATGACAGGGTGCTTAAGTTGAGCACCTGTTAGGTGCGTTAAATTTAAAGAGCTTTTCAACTTGCCGACAGTTATGGTAATTAGTGGTAGATTTTACCTTTAAATTTTTGTGAAAATTGGGAAATGTTTCGTGGTTGAAATTGTGATGCTCTTTATACAGAAGTAGCTGACTAATATTTCTCATTGCTGCTCCGCTCCTATTGGTTGTAGCGTGATCTTATATAACCTGTAGCCTTCCTCAATAAATGGGCTATCCAACAGTGAAAGAATTTTTCAATTGGGACCAGTAGAGATCCTGAGATTACCGCGTTCAATCAAACAAACAAACTCATCAGCTTTATAATCTTTATATACAAAAATTACGTGTCACGTTATTTGTCCGCGATGGACTCCTAAACTACTGAACCGATTTTAAATTTGATTTGCACACCATGTGCAATTTGATCCAACTTAAAAGATAGGATAGCTTACATTTCAATTTATAGTCGCAATTACTAAAAAAAATAAGGGATCTCATGTCCACCCGTGCGAAGCCGGGAAGGGCCGCTAGTATTAGTATGGATTTTAATTTGTTAATTTAAGAGTAGGGTTTATGTTTTAAAGTTTTTTATTTAAGTTGTTTTCTGTGTATTCGGTATTCTGCGTACACGTTCTTAGAAACACAAGAACTGCCGAACTATTAGATATATGCAAAATTCCTTTGCGATAAGATAATAGTTTGACTGCCTCTGTGGCGCGGTGGGAGTGAGTCCGACTGCTACGCAAGAGGTCGTGGGTTCGATTCCCACACGGGACACCACTTTGTGTGACCCACAAATTGTTTTTCCGAGTCTGTTGTACTTTGTGTCCGTGATTTGTATGTTTGTAAAGTCCCCGTGACACAGGGTTTGTAACCTAATGCGAGAGTTTAAATAAAAAAAAATAGAAGTAGGTTAAAACTGCCTTCAAAGATTCCATAAACAAGGTACTATGTACAACCACTAAAAAGGATTAAATAAAAAAAAATATTTTAAAAATTAAATATCCGCCCAAAAAAGATGTAAACAAAATCCCCTACGCATATAATATCACTAGCTGCCCCGCACAACTTCGTTTGCGTCCATTTTCCCCGTTTTTGCAACATTTTTCATGACTGCTCCGCTCCTATTGGTCTTAGCGTGATGTGTATAGCCTTCCTCAACAAATAGGCTATCCAACAGAGAAAGAATTTTTTAATTCGGACCAGTAGTTTCTGAGATTACCGCTTCCTCAATAAATAGGCTATCCAACAGAGAAATATTTTTTTAATTCGGACCAGTAGTTTCTGAGATTACCGCGTTCAAACAAACAAGCAAACAAACTCTTCAGATTTATAATATTAGTATAGAATAACAAGGCCATTTACTAAGTTCATCGAGATTCTTTATATTTATATTTTTCACTAAAATTTTCTATTTATGTTTCTATGCTGTGCTATGTTCTCGTATTTCTATGTGCACACGTATAAAGAAACACAAAAACATGTATACTCTCGCGTAGCAAACCCTGTAAATGATACGTAATTGTAATTGGTGTGTATCGTGCAATATTTATGTGTCAAGTCAATTAAGTCCGCCATGTTTACTGCCACTATCACAGATCTCTATTGTGTTACCCATTCCTTTATTGCCTCTTTAGATCCCTTGTTTAGCAGCAAGCAATTAAAGATTACTGATAAAGTACAGTTGCCAACAGAATATGATGTATTCAGTTTTACTAACATTTAAACTTTCATATTAGATATATTTCGGGACTTAATCGCGTGAATTATTTAAAGGTACCGTACCCGTGGCCACGATCGGTGCAATTCGATCGAAACGTCGGGTAAATAAAAGGTTCGTACCTTTAAATAATTCACGCGATTAAGTCCCGAAATATATCTAAAATGTATAAAAATCGCGAAAGTTTAAAAACAATAATTTAAACTTTCGCATTGCATGTTTATAACTATTTATTACACGGCAATTAACGCGCATTGCTTACCTTAAAATTGTTTGATGTTTCGACCAGGTTGCACAGGCCGCTAATTTCCGTATAATAAATAGTTGTATTCAGTTTTGATATTAAGATCAGAACTAAATTTAAAGAGTATACAAATTGTCCTTAGGAACTTCGTCAATATTAGTGACGGAACTTGCTTACGGGTTATGAATGCATGTAATTGAGTGTCTATCTAGACACTTCAATTTTATTTATTTGTAGCAAATGTAGTAAATATGTGATTTATAGATAAATAATAATTGTACCGATAGTCATTTCCGTTAATGGTTTGATTACCAAGAGCCGATCAAGGTGTTGGTCGACCAACACTTTGGGAGGCTCGCGTTAGGCGGTTGGATCAAGTACTGTTTTATTATTATTATTATTATGGATCTCTTACAAAGAATATACACCACTTTAACATATAATCAGCTTACACAAAAAATCGTTACGTGTAATCCTTTAATTAAAAGAGACCACAGCGTCCAAACAATAATCCAACGTTTACTGTAAGTACTTAAACTACAAAATAAAATAAACTAAAAAAAAATGAATATTATGAGTAAACAATTAAATCAACTTAACCTAGATTAATGAATAAATAAAACTTAATAGATAAACTTACAACAAAATCAACTAATTATACATAGATAACATCTTTTAAAGATCTATACTTGATACAGAAGGCAGTACTTCTGGACACGGCTCCCATAGTGAGGAGGTTTCTTTCTTTGGAACCACTGGTAGCTTGATCTTTGTGCCCGATGCCGGTGGGACTCAATTTTTTATATTTTTATATATATTTAATTTTTGTTAGCTATATTTAAAAATGTTAATTATATGTATTGTGTTTTAAAGACAATAATAATAATATATAATAATATCTTGGGACAACTCAACAACGCTATCTGATTCCAAACTAAGCAGAGCTTGTACTATGGAAACCAGACAACTGATAAACATACTTATATTTTTCTAAATACATACATATTATAGATAAATAACACCCAGACACAGAATAAACCATCGTGCTCATCACACAAAGTTTTATCCTGGGTAGGGATCGAACCTACGACCTCTTGCGAAGCAGTCGTATACACTCCCACCGCGCCACAGAGGTAGTCCTAGTGCCTATGCTTACACTTACCAAATAAAAACAAATGGACTTATATTTTGTTTAAATTGAGGCTAAAGTCAAAAGAGTTTAGTAGTTTGTGGTTAAACGTAACCGGCACATTATTGAAAAAAAAAAAATGGGTTATCTTGATCCTTATTCTAGATTCCTGTACCACATCTTACTCACATAGGCACCGGTTTGGTTATATATATTACTAGCTGTCCCGCGCAACATTATATGCGCACATTTTCTCCGTTTTTGCAACATTTTTCATTACTGCTCTGCTCCTATTGATCTTAGCGTAATGTTATATAGTTTATAGCCTTCCTCGATAAATGGGCTATCCAACCGTGAAAGAATTTTTCAATTCGGACCAGTAGTTCCTTAGATTTCCGCGTTCAAACAAATAAACAAACTCTTCAGCTTTATAGTATTAGTATAGATAACTTTTAAATGAAATCTGAAATCTGATGTAAAATTGTGGTTTCGGTGATAAAAAACTCTTACGTAGGAAGTATCTGTTAACCGTTGTGTTTCTGACTGTACTTTATATAAAGGGTGTACATTAAAGGGTCCAGTAGAATCTTAACATGCCTTAAACTTAAGGACGGACGGTTACATTTGTTTCTAGTGATCACTATGTGTGTATGTTTGTTTACACGTTAAAGTTAATTATTGGTTAGTTCATTAATTGTTTTTAAACTTTCGCGATGTTTACACATGTTAGAATACTATCAGGACTTACTCGCGTGACAAATTTAAAGGCACGAGCCTTTTACTTACCCGACGTTTCGATCGAATTGTACCGATCGTGGTAACGGGTCGACTGGCAATTCGATCGAAACGTCGGGTAAATAAAAGGCTCGTGCCTTTAAATTGTTTACGCGATTAAGTCTCGATAGGATTCTAATACGGTTAGTATATTGTTTGGTAACCCACCAGAAGTTTCACTTAGTGGAAGCCAGTCAAGTGTCCGAAGGTGCCTACCACTAAACTTGGTGAGAGTATCTGTCATTAATTTTCGTTTAGTTGTGTTCGGCCTGTCAATCCATTTCATTATGGGCATTTCCTTGCTATTTCAGTCATGGTTATTTACAAATCGAATTCCCTTCATAATAAACAAATTTCTCAAACTCCAAATAATTAGGTAGTTACCTATGTCTTCTAAAATGAAGTAAGAGTGTATAATTCGTACTAGCTTTTCGTTGCAGCTTCGCCCGCGTTGTTTTTTATTTATATATTGCCCTGGCTTCGCACATGTGTATTTTTTTCCTAAAAATAATCTTTTAAACACATAAAAAAAATATTTAATTTGGTGCAGACGTTTTGAAGTTATGCCCGTACCTACATACATTTCGACGATTTTTTTTTTTTTATAAAGATGTGGTATTTATAACGATACGGTCCGGAGGTGCCTACCACTCGACTTGGTAAGAGTATCTGTCACTAATGTTCTTTGTTGCAGGTGTCTCTTTTTAAGAACGGTCTGTCAATCTATTTCGATTTTTGTATTAAGGGCATTTCCTTACTACTTTAATCGTGGTGATTCACAGATCGAGGGTGGGTGGTGGGATCCCTCCCTTATAATGTACATAAGATTTTTGATCAAAAAAATCTGACTGGTAGTTTTCACAGTGTTTTTTTGAGGTTCACTATATGCTTCCTAAAGAGTTCTGATGGAGCAAGATCAGGGCTATAAGGAGGATGCATCAACACATTCCAGCCAAACTCTCTCAATTTTTGCTGAGTGGCTATAGATGAGTGCTGTCTGGCGTTGTCATGATGGAACACCACGCCCTTAGTGTTCACCAGTTCCAGCCAGTTTTTCTCAATGACTTGCGGACAGTAGGGGTCAGAATCAATTGTTTTACCCGGCGGCAAAAGCTCATAATCAACGATTCCTTTCCAATCCCACCATATACACAGCATCACTTTGTTCTGAGTAAGGCCGGGCTTTGACACGGTCTGTGGGGCTTGTCCATGCTTCGACCACGATCTTTTTCGGACATTCTTATCGTAAGTGACCCATTTTTTTTCATCGCCTGTAATTAACCATTTAAGAAATGGTTTGGTATTGTTACGTTTTAAAAAAGAGCTCGAAATGGAAACACATTGTATTAAGTTTCTCTCAGTGACATCATGTGGTACCCAAATATCAAGTTTTTTCTTGTACCCAGACTTTTGTAAATGACGTAAAACTGTTTTGTGATCAATATCCAGTTCTTCAGTAATATCATAACTACTAATATGTCGATCTTGCTCCACTTGAAAGAACTACAAACATTAATTTATTTTCACAAATTTCTCGAATAGAATATTGCAATAAAACATAACTAAGTAAATAAGAACACAGTCTAATAACACAAGGCAATACTTAAACCAATAATACGTAGGTAATCATGTTGACAAGGACCAACAGGCCAACTCATCCATCAACATGTCACACAACCGTGTTGAGTAAATACAACTTCCAATTGAGTTTACGTCGGGACACTGTACGCGTAGGTATCACAGAATACCAAGAGTACAGAAGGCAATTTACATAGAAAACGCTCTTGACGCACGCAAACATGGACATCGCATACGGACGCAAAGAAAGTGCACCGATGTCCGATGTGCTCTTAAGGGGCGTCTAAACGGGCCATTTTTTACGGCAATTTGTGTCGGCCGTGTGGTGCCGGCTTAAGAATAGTACCACCCCATCTCTACCCGTGGGTGTCGTCAAGGCGACTAAGGGATTTCACACCGGAGGACGGGCAGCAGCGTCCTCTGCGTACTTAAAGCCTTACTGCGATCGCCAACCCGCTCGCCAAGCGTGGCGATTATGGCAATTACCCCCAGGATCTACATACTAGTAGGTTCTACTGGGGAGACCCGTGCCCAGCAGTGGGCCATCTTATGGGTTGATATGTATGTATGTATGTATGTGTCGGCAATGCTGTGGCCGGCAACATGGCAGTACTCTCCAATATTGATTTGATGGTTGCCGGACGATCGCTGAGCGATCTATTTTCCACAATATTGCCCAGCCAATTTTCTTGTTGTTTCAGTCGTCCTCTATTTTATTGTTGCCAGATTGTGTAGCCCGATTAGGATCTGGACTGGATCGTGCGCCATACAATTGTAGACATATTGCCATTATTGGCCGAGCAATTAGTTGCCAATTAGTTTAGTTTAGTTTAGATTCATATCGCTGAAACAAGTGTATGTGTTAGTTGTGAGAGTAAGTGCGTGTGAAGGTTGCCTTCTGCACTACAGCTATTCTCTATAGGTATACATCCAGTTTTATTTGCGATTGTGGTCTGGTTAGGGAAAGAATAACATCACTTGCTGTTGCTCGCGGCTTCGTCTGCATTAATAATTTTACTCTTAAGCGGAATATAGATGGATTTCCTGTTTCATACTACTAACAACGTTGACGGAAGATGACGAATCTAATATATGACTAGTTTGGAATATGACTAGTTTGGAAAGTGTCGTGTTTGGAAGATGACCAATTTGGAATATGACGAATCAGGAACAAATCATGTTAAGTACCTACCTAATTTTAAATAGCATTTATTCGAACATTTTGTTACTTCTGTACTTAATCGGCTGTTACTCGTAAACTTGTAAAGCCTATTTAGCTGTGATAGTTTTTTTTTTTTAATATCATTATATGTATATACTATTACCCTTATTTTTCACATGTCTAAAAGCAACCATTTAGTTGGCAGGGGGGTGGCGTCACTTGACTCACTTAATATTTTACAAACAGATCCCTAAATCGAAAAATGATTTTTACAACCCCTAAATATTTTTGGAAGACCTATTTAACAACACCCCACACGGTAGTTGATAAAAACGGACACAATTTTTGCAACTTTTATTTACAAAAATATTCCCTTTCTTTAGTTTATGTTTCATGTATGGAGTGCCCCCTCTCCTAGAAATAATGATTTTTATTATATAACTATCGAACTTAACGGCGGCTTATACAAGTCACCTATACTCCAATCCTTCATTCATCCATACTCATAGTGTAGTGTAGTTATTGAGTAAAATGCCTGTGACGTACTGACGGACAGACACAGATAGGTCAGTCTGTCTGGACGTGATGAAACTATAAGGGTTCCGTTTTGTCTTTATGGCAACGTAATTCTAAAAATCCGCCTTTTGAAAAATCCTTGTTTCTTTTACCGCTTCCTTTTAGAACTTTAAGTATAATAAATTATATCTTCTATTATAAAACAATAAAGAACCTGTGTCTATTTTTAGCTTTTTTTTAAATTATAAATCTCTTAACTATACTAATAATATTATAAAGCGGAAGAGTTTGTTTGTTTGTTTGTTTAAACACGCTTATCTCAGGAACTACTGGTCCGATTTGAAAAATTCTTTTTTTGTTGGATAGCCCATTTATCGAGGAAGGCTATAGGCTATATAACATCACACTGTGACTTATAGGAGCGGAGCAGCGATGAGAAATGTTGCAAAAACGGGGAAAATTTATGCTTACGAAGTTGCGGGGGCAGCTAGTTAGATATATTTCGGGACTTAATCGCGTGAATTTTTCAAAGGTACCTTTCTTAACAGTCGACTCGTGACCACCGAACGTGGTCACGGGTCGACTGATGGCCCAAAATATAATCTAATATTTATAAAAATCGCGAAAGTTTAAAAACAATTATAAATCTAATGTTACAGTTTTTCAGTATGGAGCCAGAACTTTCCTTTATTTGTTTCCTCACAAGATGCATGTTCGAGCTATTTGTATATAACCTTCCTTTCCTTTCTATTCGTCACGGGGATGCCGACGTGACTCCATTAGTTTGCTTACAACCGTATACAAAGTTATTCTTGGTAAACCTGAAAGTAGTTGGCTCAGAATCTATACTAAATATTATAAAGCTGAAGAGTTTGTTTGTTTGCTGTCCCGTTTTTGGAACATTTCTCGTCGCTGCTCCGCTCCTATTAGTTGCAGCGCGATGTTATATAGCCTATAGCCTTCCTCGATAAATGGGCTATCCAACAGTGAAAGAATTTCAATTCGGTTAAGTAGTTCCTGAGATTTCCGCGTTAATCCGAATATTAGTATAGACTAGCTGTCCCAGCTAGTCTATACTAACATTATAAAGCTGAAGAGTTTGTTTGTTTGACAAACAAAAAACTGTTCAGCTTTATAAAATTAATATACAATACTTGCTCTATGAAGGCTGCGTGTTCAATCAGGGCTTTCGTGTGTGAATTCGTCGCTAGAGGCTCTAGTCCGAAATGCCAAATTTTATAGATTGTGGATGGGTTACGCGGGTTTATTGCTAAATTAGAATATTGTTGTGAATATGTATTTTAAAATATCTGAGATAAATTATGTCAAATATGAGTTACGGGTCAATTAATGTGAATGCTTTAAAACTACAATTTGCGCATATTTACTAAACTGCCTTAGTTTCATCTTTCAGAAAATTATGGCCTTTATTTTTTCCGAATGAAACGAGATAGCGCAATACTGCAGCATGCTCAATATTTATACAACACGGTCTTAGGCCTCATTTACGGAGACGCGTGGCGTCGCGCGTGTCATTTTGCGGCGCGGCCCGCACTGAATTCAAACATATGGTGTTGTATGAATGCGTTTACGAAGAAGCGATTTTACACGCGTTTGTTTCGAATCGAGCGTTTTTTTGCGGTGGTGCTCGCGGCGGCACACGCAGCGGCAATTCTCGATGAAGCGATGGCCACGTCAAACCCTTCTGCCAGTCTTATTTGGAAATCGCTTAACCTAGACTCGACTTTCGTTTAAAGATATAAAAGTGAAATATTTAATACCATTCCATACCATAATATAATAAATATTCCATGTAGTAGTTAGTACACCGCGTGCGCCGCAGCGTGCGAGTGCTAGGGATTACCGCCGCGTGCTTTGCTACGCGCTTAAGGATTCACCGAAGTCGCAACGGCGGGCACTGCCATACTTCTCGCCACGCATCTCTATATATATATTGTCATAATGTTTGTATTAACGCGAGCGATTATGATAAGTGTCGCTTCACGCGCCGCTTCTCCGTGAACAGAAAAAACTTCTAACGCCACGCCACACGCGACGCTCAACACCCCGCGTCTCCATAAACTAGGCCTTAAGGTATATATGGATTAAATATAACTTAAACTTTGACAGCTCGACCTAACTCAATAGTGGCGCCAACTGGTGAGCACAAAAAATTTAGCCCCCATTACCTTCCAACACAAAGGGAGGATCCTCCAACGGCCTGGTTCTTCCCTATGGGTGTGGAAACCAATTGGGGCAATCGGTTGTTCTCCCTTTGGTCGTAGTCCTTGCAGCTCATTCCCATGTGTCTGTCTTTGGGTATGGGCCGCCGCTCTCGTTCAGCCAGCCTCGAGTCAGGCAGCCTGGTTATCTAGCGTACAACGGTTAAGGTGGGAACTTGTATATAGGTACAGGGTGTAACAGAAAGGTGTGGTCAAATTTCAGCAGCGAATAGTACCATATTGCTATAGGTGGTTGCATTAGCAGTTGTTATAGCAAACTTTATTGTCAAAATTCAGTCGCGAAAGGCATGTGACATAAGAGTTACCCCCTGGTACAAAATTCGATTGGATTATTATGGCATAGAACTTTTAAAGTCCTACTTTTTACAATTAATATATTTTTTATTAATCAAAAAAATTAGGCGTAATGTGTACCTACTCAGTATCATGGGCACATATCTACCCTTGAATATGACCACACCTTTCTGTTACACCCTATATAGCTAGCAACTGTGAAAACTTCTATATCGCGATTCAGGATTTGACGCAAGCTGCCAGTGTCAATTCGCTTTCAGGTGAGCATTTACTAGTAACAGAACGTCAAGCATTTGCGGTTTTAAATTTACTCGAACAACACTTCGAACATGATGCTCGATGTTTTGTTACAACCTGATTTTAAAAAGCAACGAGCGTTTTGGTGTAACATTTTATCGAACAAGGCACGTCCGTGGGTGACGGGAGTGTATGCTAGATAGAAAGAAATGTTACAGGTAAATAAATGTTCACTCTCCTTACAGCATTTACCTGTAATTACGCCGAACACAGCGTCAAGCATTTGCCTGTATTGTATCATTCGTAAGAACGTTACATTACATTGTTATGCTCTTGCAAATTTGAGTTCAATCGAACATCAGCGAGTCAATTCACGTATTTAAAGCAGTGCAGTTACAGTTCAGTTGCAGTTAAGTTTCGAATATAACGGCCATTTTTGTATTCTTGTAACTTTGGGATCGATCTCAAATACGTTTGCGTCAAGTATGCGTCTCGAGAGCGCAATAACGACATTCTAGTACGGTGCGCAAGCGTTTTTTAAATTGTACCCAAAGTTACAAGAATACGAAAATGGCCGTTTTAATCGAAACTTAACTGCAACTGAACTGCAACTGCGCTGCTTTAAATACGTGAATTGACCCCCAGGAAGTGGTACTAATTTAGCTTACAATATTTGAACCCCTACAAATTTGCAAACAAACTAACTGACATACACAGAGCTAGTTAAATACCTAAAGCTCGTAAAAAAACTGAAATTGGTTTGTCTTTTTTTAATAATTTTACTTTTAAGTAGATATTTTTTTTGGTTAGTATATAGGCAATAAATACCTAAAGCACATTGATATACCTACGTGACTATCCAATCTGTACATGTCAAATAAAAAACTTTCCGTTTGATCAGGTTCGGAGTTAATTTTCCAATTTTTAGCGACATCAAAGGCATATTGAAACCATACTGGCACAAATTAAATAGGTACAGATGGCTGGCTCCCTACTATAAGCGAAAACAGAGTTACGCATATCTAGACGCGTACAACGTAAGTTGAGATCACCTGTAATTGTGCGTCTACCTATTTTTACCTGACTGCAAGGAAAGGCGTATCTTGTATGTATGAATTATGTAATATTCTTTATTACCTCATATCTTTCAAACCACAAAACGGATTTAAACAATTAAGATGTTGTTGGATTTGTCTTGACCACCTAAGTGTCCTTAGTTAAGTAATGTTTGAAAAAAACCAAACATGGCCTCTGTGAGATGTCAAAACAATAGGTGTGAGAAAAAAGTTTTTCGAGTACGACAATATGGGTATCAAATTAAAGGGATCATCGTAAGCATTTCAAAAAGATATAACAGTAAGTAAGTCAATTAGCATATTTTTTTTTCAATATAAAATGTTAATGTGATAAAAGTTAGTTGTTACATCGGTTACATCCAAAACAAAAAAAAATACTAAAAAGTAATAAAAAATAAATAATAAAAAACCTGCGCTAAAAAGATGCAATCCAAAACAAAAAAAAATACTAAAAAGTAATAAAAAATAAATAATAAAAAACCTGCGCTAAAAAGATGCAATCGCCTACTTAAGTTATTTCATGCTGTCGGAGGCACAGATATAAAAATCAACTTTGCATCATTTCTCATTGCTGCTCGGCTCCTATTAGTCGTTGCGTTATGTTATATAAGTTATAGCCTTCCTCGATAAATGGGCTATCCTACAGTGAAATAATTTTTCCATTCGGATCAGTAGTTCCTGAGATTACCGCGTTCAAACAAACAAACAAACTATTCAGCTTTATAATATTAGTACAGATTACAAATCACGAACACAAAGTACACCCAGACTTGGAAAAACATTTGTGGATCACACAAAGTCGGGTGCCGTGTGGGAATCGAACCTACGACCTCTGGCTTCGCAATCAGGGCGCTAACCATTAGACCAACAGACCTGTTAATATCGTTCGTTGACATGTGAGCCGGCCTTTGTAGCAGTGTACATATATCGTTTGTATCACGTGGCCTCTATGCGCTGCGAATAATATTCAAAATAATATCCACTACGTTTCCTCATAACCGAAACTTTTATTATTTTATGCAGATTTTAGTAAAACGTCAGCTGCGTCAACTACCTCTTTTGCATAGCAACCAGCTATGATCGAGATACATGAATCACAGAATACTTTAGTACAGAAGGCAATCTTCATACGTACTTCATTCTCACGACGCACACATAGACATCGTTCTACCTCTAGTACAGAAGGTAACCTTTATACGTACTTCACTCTCACGACGCACACACAGACATCGTTCTACCTCTAGTACAGAAGGTAACCTTCACACGTACTTCATTCTCACGACGCACACATAGACATCGTTCTACCTCTAGTACAGAAGGTAACCTTCACACGTACTTCACTCTCACGACGCACACATAGACATCGTTCTACCTCTAGTACAGAAGGTAACCTTTATACGTACTTCACTCTCACGACGCACACACAGACATCGTT
This sequence comes from Herminia tarsipennalis, assembly GCA_945859575.2. NCBI lineage: Eukaryota > Metazoa > Arthropoda > Insecta > Lepidoptera > Erebidae > Herminia > Herminia tarsipennalis. The sequence continues at coordinate 3,612,990 of OX243849.2, read as the reverse complement.
CTACCTCTAGTACAGAAGGCAACCTTCATACGTACTTCACTCTCACGACGCACACATAGACATCGTTCTACCTCTAGTACAGAAGGTAACCTTCACACGTACTTCACTCTCACGACGCACACATAGACATCGTTCTACCTCTAGTACAGAAGACAACCTTCACACGTACTTCACTCTCACGACGCACACATAGACATCGTTCTACCTCTAGTACAGAAGACAACCTTCACACGTACTTCACTCTCACAACGCACACATAGACATCGTTCTACCTCTAGTACAGAAGACAACCTTCACACGTACTTCACTCTCACGACGCACACATAGACATCGTTCCTGGACATGAATCTAAGACCACATCGGTGCACTTTGTTCACGTGGCGTGCCACGATTCCGCGTTCGTGTGCGATATCTATTACGTTTGCCAAGCGCGAATTTTTGAAAAGAAAGAAAGAAGCAGTTGCCTTCTGTCTTCTTAACTTTTTTTTTAAATTTATTTATTAAAAAAAGTTACAATAATTAACAGATAGTAAACTCGCCAAACTTAACGTTTGATGGCGAGATGCGCTCTATTTTAACTTACTACTATCATGCATTATACCTACTATCTAGTTACAATTTGTACTTTTATACCCATATTTTAAACATATAACAAGGCTCAGGTCTAGTTTCTCAATGGCAAGAAGATAATGTCTATCCGGCATTGAGGAACCAGTCCTTCAGTCTTGCTTTTATAACACTTTTGCTACACTATACACTTGCACTGATCACTATCCGGGGTACCAAATGAAACACCAACTTAAATGACAACACGCGCACTGGCCGGAGGTCGGATTTAGACTGAGTGCACCTAGCGCTAACCGACGCCATCTGCACTACCCACCATCGCTCGCCCCACCAGTACTCGTGATCGTATTTATTATACGCTACATCTACCTTTTACAAAATTTGAAAATTATAATAATTAAGCATTACTTTATAAGTAATAAAAATCACGTTACTTAGTAGCAACAAAATACAACTAATAGAATTTATAACAATTGCATTCACGATTTAGATTTATCATAATCAAAAACGATACAATATTGTTTATAGAAATTACTACACGACAAAAGCACATAATGGACTTAATTATTTTCTGAAAGTACATTATCTTCAGTAGTATTTTTTTTGTCTAAAGACTTATCCCTATCTGTACAAACTTCCCATTTTCCTTCATTTCTTTTCAAATGTACAATATTCCTTCGTATCCGTGCCCCATTATCATCATTTACCAATTCTACGTCATTCCCTGCTTTATTGACCACTGTGTGCGGTGCATCGTTAAAGGCAGTGGACAATTTGTTTTCTTTCGTCATATTTTTAATATATACTTTCTGTCCTACGTCAATATCGGATTCTGTTGCATATCTTTTCCTATCCGCATATTCTTTTCCTTTAATTTTCATTTGTGTATCTCTATCCCTTGTTTCTAGATCTACATTTAATTTTGTAAATTCGACATCCACGATGGAAGGCAACTTATCTCTAAATTGACGTCTGAAAAAGAGTTCCGCGGGAGATTTACCGGTGACAGAATGAGGAGTACTATTATACATAGTCAGATATTTAAGTAAATCCTCTTGCCAATTTGACCTTTGGCTTTGACTAATTTGTAGTCGTTTTAATATGTCGCGATTCTGCCTTTCGACCTCACCATTTTGTTGTGGCCAATAAGGAATGCTATGGAACAACTGAATACCGAATTCTTTGCAATACATATCAAATTCTGTACTGGTAAACTGTCTACCATTATCAGCGGTAATACTGACTGGTGTCCCGAGTCGGGAAAACACCTTTTTAAGAATATTTATCGTGTGAGAAGAATCTATATTTTTTGTGATTTTAACCTCCTTATATCGACTATAATAATCTATAATTACTAAAAGATAATGTCCAGTGGGTAACGGTCCTAGATAATCTATAGCAATATCAATCCAAGGTTGGGCTGGTAATTCTCGTCTACGCATAGGATTAGGAGGGTTCGGAGCAGAAACTAGAGTGCAACCCTTACAAGCTCTAACGCAATGTTCCGCGTCTTTGTCAATCTTGGGCCACCAGACCTTAGAACGTAACCGCGTTTTCATGGCTACGATGCCCTTCATGAGCTGCGGCTAAAACTTTTGATTTCAAGCTTGTAGGGATAACGATTTTATTACCACGCAAAAGCAAATTATCTTGAAAACATAGTTCGTGTTCAAAGATTTTAAAGTTATTTACACTCTGGTCCCAGTTATTGCTGTAAAGTCCATTCCTAACCAATTTTAGTTCTGAATCTCCATCACAAGCTTGTCTCAACTCGCGCAAGGTGATTGCCATAGGACAAGATTGGTCAATGACAAGATTTATGTAATTATCATCTTCAAACGGGTGTGGAGACAGATTATCAGAACACAATCGGGACAGGGAGTCTGCGATATTTTTCTTACCTGGGCTGTAGACAATTTTGAAATTATATGACTGCAGGCGTAGAACCCAACGTTCGATTCTCGCACATGGCTTAGAATCTGGCCCAAATATTACCTCTAATGGCTTATGGTCACTAACAAGTTCGAAACTATCTTTCCCAAAAAGGTACATGTCAAAATGTTCTACTGCCCATACTAAAGCAAGAGCTTCTTTCTCAGTCTGACAATAACGTTTCTCACGATCTGTGAGACTCTTGTTACCGTACGCGATTATTCGTGGCCCACCAGCGCCATGTTGAAAGAGGACAGCGCCTAAACCAACCGGACTAGCATCAGCATAAACTTGGGTTCGATCAAAAGGATCGTAGTATCCTAAGGTCTTAATTTGCGTCATGGCGCGTTTCAATCCCTCAAATGCCTGTGTTTGTTTAGAACCCCAATGAGAAGTTATATTTGCACCTTTACCTAGCTTAAGTCTTAATAATTCACGTAAAGGTTCTGTCCACGTTGCTAAGTTGGGGATCCATTTTCCTACGTAGCCCTAAAAAGCTTTGTACTTCTTCGATAATAGTGGATTCTCTGAACAACTCTATAGTCTTTACGTATTTATCGAGGGGCTTGACGCCAATACCGGATAACTGATGCCCGAGGAACTCAATTTGCTTAACCCCATAAACACATTTGGCATTATTTAGCATTATATGGTTATCTTTCAAAACCTGCAGAACCTTTTTAAGCCTCGTGCCGTGTTCAGCTTCTTCACTACCGTACACAACGATATCGTCGATGAAATTAACTACACCCTTACACGGCAAAAGTACCCTTTCTAAGTTTTTCTGGAAATATTCTGGAGCGCATGATATGCCAAACATAAGGCGTTTGTATCTAAACAATCCTTGGCTACAAATAAAGGTAGTAATGTGTCTGTTACCCTCACTAAGTTCTAACTGATGGAATGAATTTTTTAAATCTAATTTAGAAAATATTTTGGCATTCCTGAACTTTGGTATTAACTGTTCCATTGTGGGCAAAGGGTGTTTTTCCCTAATAATAGCTCTGTTCGCCCGCCTCATATCTACACAAATACGCACATCGCCATCCCCTTTTAGGACAGGTACTAGAGGAGAGATCCAATCAGACGGCTCGTTGACAGGCTCTATAATATCAGAGTCTACTAATTCTTGAATTTTTTTGTTAATTTTAGATTCTAGGGGTATCGGAACCCTTCGACAAGGTTGCGAGACTGGTTTGATAGAAGTATCAATAGGGATATGAATTTGAACGCCTTTAAACTTTGGAAACATACCTTCAACTGCATTTACTCCTAAACCAATTTTTAGAACACCAAGTTTAATAGCAGTTTCTTTCCCCAATAGATTCCTACTCCCGTCTTTTACAACATAAAAAGTCGCCTTCACACTAGGAAACTCGTCGCTAACCTTGATAATAGAATCAAAGGACCCGAGAACCGTCAAGGGGTTACGACTTCCGTAGGCCATAAATTTTTTGTCAGGATTTTTCACTTGATTTTCTACAAGCACACCCTTGTTCTTTAAAACCTGCCACGTTACATCATTTATTATATTACATTTGCTGCCAGAGTCAATCAGCATTTCAGTCTCTACATCTCCTAGATTGCATTTAATTATTTCATCGCTGTCAATATGAAAAATGTAATCTACGTTTTTTATTTAGAGGAATCATCAGTTAGTTTGCGTTTGTTTGCCCTAGTCTTACACTGACTGCGAAAATGTCCAATGAACCCACACCTGAGACATTTTTTGTCTCGGGCTGGACAAAATTTATGATCATTTGAATGACCACAACGTAAGCAGGGATAAAACCTAGAAATATTTTTATTAGTTTCAACTCTATTAACCGACATGTCCTTACTAGGCCCTGGCAACCCAAAGTTATTAAGTTGCCGGTTAACTGTTTCTAACGCATTAGCTTCTGAAATAATTTTATCAAGAGTGACGTCGTCACCGAGAGTTAGAATAGTTTTTCTTAATTTAGCTGATTCACATTTTTCAGTTATTTGATCTATCATGTGTTCATCAGGGGCACTAAATTTGCATTTCGAACTTTGATGTCTTAGTCTGACGAGAAACTTATCAAACTTCTCTCCAGACTCTTGTTTGATAAGCCTAAACAAATGTCGTTCATAAACACGGCTTTGTTTGGGGGCAAAGTATGCGTCTAATTTATTTATAGCTACTTCAAAAATATCATTGTTATCGGCAATTTCTAAATGAGCGCCAGGAATGTTATAATAAATTTCTTGTAGGGTCAGGCCCCCCATATGTAAGAGCACTGCTCTTTTTGCTTCGGGTGTGGTAATATTAGTTGCTGTTAGGTACAGACCCAGTGCTCGCTTCCACTTTTCCCAACGCAAACCAACTGAAGCTGGGTCACCGTCACAGTCCAAAGACTCCAAAGGCGGTAAATGCGACATGTTTCGGGTCTACCTGTAAAGATTAATAATAATCCCACATAGGTACCGTTCTGATTTTCATCGAACTACCTCTGACTTTTTTTGGAACTACCCAGAGGGTAAGTATGCTTAATAGGTACCGTTCTGATTTTCATCGAACTACCTCTGATATTTTTTGGAACTACTCGTAGGGTAGATATCCTTTATAGGTACCGTTCCGATTTCCATCGAACTATCTCTGATATTTTTTGGAACTACTCGTAGGGTAGATATCCTTTATAGGTACCATTCGGATTTTTATCGAACTACCTCTGACATTTTTGGAACTACCCATACGTAGGGTAGGTACCCTTTATAGGTACCGTTCAGACTTTCATCGAACTACCTCTTGATCTTATTATCTCGACATTTGTCGTATTGTTATTTAAAAGATCATTTAGGTACCGTTTGGTTTATCAAACTACCTCTAACATGCTCATTTAGTTCCATTGTTGGCAATAAAAAGGGGCAAGTAAAATAATTTTATTTTGTAGGTAGGTAACGTAAAAGTATGTGGTTAGTGATTACCGTACATAAAGTACTTAACACGCCCTATGCAATAGATCGAGGACATTTGTAGACATATTCGGTACTATAGTTATACCTTCAAATTTTAAAATAATTCTAACGTCTATTTATCATTCTCCCATTTTGCCATTCTGCCAACAATCTAAGAACTATTAAAGCACAATTTTGCGCATGTAACGTCGTTCATTATTTAGGTACCAATCAGGGTAAAGTCTATTCTGTCGAGATATATTGTAGGTTTATACTATGTTTACTTTTAATTCTATTAAAAAGGTCAACCGATTTACCTTTAAACGTTATAGTTCAGACATATTTAACCTTAACAATTACGGAAATACTGCTACATTCATTTACACCGTCTATTTATTAGTAGTAAATGTGGGTAGACAAATAATAAATTTAACAGAATTACTTATTTCTTTAATTGTACTCAACAGAAGTGACCCGTCACTGATTTACCTCTAAGTTTGATCATTTAAGTTTTTATATTGGCACAGTACCTTGTCTTTTTACTGGATCCTGGCAGGGTCGCCACTTGTACAGGTCACTATACACTTGCACTGATCACTATCCGGGGTACCAAATGAAACACCAACTTAAATGACAACACGCGCACTGGCCGGAGGTCGGATTTAGACTAAGTGCACCTAGCGCTAACCGACGCCATCTGCACTCCCCACCATCGCTCGCCCCACCAGTACTCGTGATCGTATTTATTATACGCTACACTTAGGAACTCTTCTTAACAATTTATTTTATTGAATATTTGAGGTACTAAATATTTTGACATTCTTTCTCCATAATAGTTGTTGACCTTCGGTTTTACTAGTCTTTTCTATCTTACATTTCGTGTACTGTATTTATTGCTACTATTTACTTTGTAATCTTCAGCATTGTAATCTGAATCATCATCTCTCTTACATGAACGGATCTCGGGATTTCTTTGACACCATTCTGGAAATAAGCTATATTTAGAAAAGCTAGATACCTCTTACGCGGCTATCCTGGTCAATGATCTAGATCAGATTGACTGTGTAACGTATTGGCTTGACGGATCGCGACATCGGATCACAATTATCTAGATTTTTTAAATTAATGATCTCGTTCGAAATTCAGATTGAACTGCAAATGTGAAATATTGTCAGTTTATGCCAATCAGCGCTAGCACCTTGATGGAGGCGGACGACAACAGCGACGTGCCGGCGCGGCGGTACCAGCGCACAGTTTGTTAGTTCACTTCAGTTGCGGTCATCCTGTTTTTTTACAATAAAGGAAGGATAATAGCCAAACAAAATTTCTATTAAAACTCTTAAAATGTAATGTAGAAAAGTCCATAGAAACCATGAAAACACTATATCTCCATTTTCGATCATCATTTTTTAAAAGTTTTTTTTATAATTATGATTCAGATAAATTTAAGCCATCAATTTGTTAAAGTAATAATAATAATAATGGCGTCTGTTTTGAGCAACAAAAAAAAAAAAATATTCTCGCTCAAAACCAACGACCATACATGGTTGTATGGTCGTTGGTTTTGAGCGAGAATATTTTTTTTATTATTTGATGTTTATTTTTTTCAGCCTTAAATATTAGCATTTTATTTTATTGACGGATTGTTAGTTGCAGTGACTATTATTACCACCTTAAAATCTAGATGCTTTAAATGTAGGACTTCAGAGACATTTTTTTTTTTTAATTTTGTTATAAGGTTGTCCCGTTGTCCGTCAAGACTTTAGTTTGACTTTATCATATTTTTTAAGGTTTGGGAATGATGGATGCAACTAGCTCTTCTTAACAATTATATATCTTGGGATAATAATAATATCTTGGGATAACTCACACAACGTCATCTGATCCCAAACTAAGTAGAACTTGTGCTATGGCAACCAGACTATGATACACATTTTTGAAATATATAATGTTTATCAGTTGTCTTTATACATTATAGATAAATTACTCAGACACAGAATAAACCATCGTGCTCATCACTCAAAGTTTTATCCTGGGTGGGGATCGAACCCACGACCTCCGCCTTAGCAGTCAGGGTCACTAACCACTAGACAAGTTATTACTATTTATTTACTTTATTTTCTGCTGCGATGTGTTATTTTAACCTTTCCGCTGAAGTTTGCTTTGTTTGGTGTCTACAAAATTGATTGCAGCTGCGGTAGTTCATACATTGTCATTACAAAGCGAACTATAGCGGAAAGGCTAAAAGGACACATCGCAGCAGTGAAAAACCGGCAAGTGAACAAATCGGCAATTGCAGAACACATACTGCAATCGAACACCAATCACTGGATTGAGTTTCATCGTACACAAACCCTCTCCACAAATCGCCATTTTTATTCAAGAATTGTGCGTGAAGTGAATGAAATTAAAACACATAACATTTCAGGGAAGAGGGCTTCAAACTATCCGTGACGTGGAATCCAGTGATTCGTAAAACACAACCTCGGATTATTTCGCAGTCGGTTAACATGGACACAATCAGTGTAGTGTGCAGTGACTCTAACATTTCGAGAAACAAAAAAGCGAGTGAAGGTGTAGATTCATCGGCCTTACGAACCGAATACGGAGTCTAAAGGTTAATTTCCGTACATCGCGACCGATCGCGAGCCGCGCGCGGCTTACGACAAACGGCTGACGCGCGCGACCGATACGACAATAGTCAGAGTGCGCGCGCAGCCTACGTCAGTCGTCGGCCACGCGCGTCTGTCGCAGACCTTGGAAACGGAGTATTGTATGAGAATGTATGGCGCCGTTTCTTATTTATATTATTTCTTATTTTATATTATTTCATCGTGGACTTGAATCATCCGATCCATATTTGTCTGTAATATCCCAAAATAAACGTAGCAAACCTTTGCCCCCGAAAGTCCTTTTTCTCATAAAAGTGACAACAGAGAATGTTAATTACAACCCATCTGAGTGAAATACTCAATTTGAGGAAGGCTCGACTTCCACAAACGTATTATATTTCGTCTCGTATTCCAATTTTTATTAAAATTAAGTAATATAATTTGCATCAGTGTTCTAACATGGAGTATAGTACATTAGTGGCAACACCTTACCCCCATATCAAGTTTGTGAACAAACAAACATTGTAAAAATTGGCGATTTGTTATGAGTGCCCGCAAGTTTTAATTGTTTTTATTAAGCGAGAATATACCCGACTTCGAAAGTTGTCCACTTATAAATAAAACTAAAAACTTTTATAACCTACGGGTCTTAATCGCGTAAATATTTTATTTTAAGGCTAAATCTACAGTGTATAATCAGTCTACCCGTGACTACGGCCGTTGCTGTTTACAGTCAAAACGTCGGGAAAATAAAATATTTACGCGATTAAGACCCGTAGCTTATAAAATTCTATAATGTGTACAAATCGCGAAAGTTTACAAACATATAAAATTAAAAACATTCAGGATGCGGGAAAATGTCATTTAAAAGGTATTTAGTATTGTGAATCACAATAAAACAAATGTTAAGAAAAACGCTTAAAATTTATTTACTTACAAATTTAACAATATATAAATATATTTACAATACATAATATTTACATTATTAATTGTATTCTCAGTTAAAATTGTTGACAATATACCTATAATATAAATAAACAAAGAAAAAATACAAATCGATTCTTATTTTTGATTTTCACAACTTTTACTACAATACAAAAAAGTGCATTTTTTAACAAACGTATTTTTTCCATAACATAAGTTTATCCTTCTTTTATTTAGGAACACAGTAACAAATCAACTTATACAGGGTGATTTGTAATATACTAATAGCCTCCTACTCGTGGCTTCTTTATATTACAACAAATAACATTGTAATATTAAAAAAAAATACATTTTAATCCCTAACCCTCTACCACCTATTATTGCCACACAACCACCTACCACACGTCTGTGAGATCTTGGAGTTAAATCGTTGTGTTTTTGTCAAGTTCAGGGCATAAATCTCACAATAATCATCGGTTTTACTCCAGTAAAATAATCTATAGGTGGTCATAACTCCAAAAAACACATGATAGGTGGTAGAGGGTTAATTTTTTTTAATATTTTCAAAAACTGATAATAAAAAGTTTTCAAGTGTTATGAAAATATGCCAAGACATTTCCAAGAAGCACTCTGTAAGGTCTTGTAGGTAGCCCACGATAAATCCAGAATAAATCTTTAGGTCGCCCATTAAGAGTTTAACAGCATTAGGGGCTCCAAAATATGGCCCAAAGAGTCCCCCCCCCCCCTCCACGCCAGATCCAGCACTGGCTTAACCTATCGGCATATAGCTAAAACGTATTCACTTTTATTCTTTTCATATAAAATTGGTTTTATACCTATAGGTACAAGCCAATTACACGAAGCAGTAAAAATATATTTTTACATGCTTCGTGTGATTTTTCTGCAGGAAAAGATTATGGAGGCGTGCGATCCTACGTTAGTCGATTCTTTTTAATAGTTTTTGGCTCCAGAGCTGACAGGGACTAAGTTCAAGATAGTATTTTAACACAAAGTTGTTAAGAGGTTGGCAACGGTGTGTGTTTTCGAACTAATTGATCGGAATAACTGCAAAAGTACTTTTAAAACATTAAAGTGAATAATTATAGTTGTTAGTAGTTAGTGATTAATGATTCTGACTGCCAACCATTAGTTCGATTTAAATGTGTATGTGTCCATCGATACGTAGATTTTCGGCTTCATCCTCGAGGATATCGGTTATCGCTATAGAAACTTTCCTAAGTCCTTCCCAGATACTCAAACTTTCTCCGTACTAAACTTCATCTAAATCGACTTAGTGGTTTAAGCATGACAGACAGACAGAGCTACTTTCAGGTTTGTAATATTTGTTTGGATGTGTGACAACACTATGTGTTATCTGATATACATAGTTTTTTATAGAAGGATAACTAGCATTGTGGGATTGTGGGTTCCACATTACTAGCAATCCTGTTAACCCCTCCAGCTAAGCTAAGTGGCTTGTGTTAGGAGTGGGTTCACGTCGGTAGTATAATTCGAACCCGCGACCTCTCGACCGATGCCTTAGCCATTACGCTACCGCCGCATATAGTGCAAGAGTGGCCTAATTTGGACAGACAGGGTTCTGAAGGATCGCCTAACAACTCTGGTAGACATAACGGAAAACCAATTTGACTCCACTGCTGCCAAATCAACAACAGGCTGAATCGTCATGGAAAAACATCGTTCCAACCGCGAAGATCTACTTCTTGTCTTCATAGATCTAGGAAACTAGTATGACAGGCTATGAGAGCTTAAGGAGTACCAGAAGCTCTCAAAATAGTCTAGGACATGTATTACGGCATTAGTATGAGAGTTAGAAGTCCTGCTGGAGTCGTACCGTCCAACAGGTACGGACTTAAGTCAGCCCTGCCAAGACACAAGTCATTGTTATCGGCAGTTCCAGGTTGATAGCCAGAATAGACACCAGTCAATTCTGACTGCAACACTTCCTAAAATCTCTTCTTAAAGTGTCCCAATTCACATCAGTAAACAAGTAAAGAATTTGGAAATTCATATTTATAAGACTCTTTCATGGACAACTCAGCTACAACATAATATTAGTCGCAAAATCTTTGCCTCTGCAGCCTTGAAGAAATTGCAAAACTTTCTTCTCATTGCTACTAAAATTGCGCTCATTGTACAGTCTCTTATACTTCCTATTCTCGATTATGTCGACGACGACGTCAGCTACCTTGATCTCAATCAGAAGCAACTTGACAAACTGGAGCGTCTTCAGCACTTGAGGTTTACGCAAATAAGACCATATTTCTGAATTTCGTAAGAAACTCCAGTAGCTTCCTATTCGTCTTCGTCGAAACCCTCAGATCCTCTCTCTACTCTATAACGTCTTTTTCAATCCTGTCTATACAGTGACACTCATTTGAGGTACTTGAAATCATCCAAAAACTTGAAACTAAAAATACCAATGAACAAGCTTTTATGACAAATCCTTGGCCAGGCAAAAAGCATACAACGTGCACAAACTATCACTAGCTTTAAAAATCTGGTTAAGTAGCATTGTGTCGTACTTACGTATCGTGTGTGTGTACTTTTATTGTAGCGGTCGGTTTTGGTGCATTGCAAATTGCCGACTGTTTTTACTATTATAGTCCCTCCCAAATTTGTCTGGAAAAGATTGCGGAATGCGATAAGACCGCTTCTTGTACCACTAGCTGTAAGTGCCTATGTAATTGGTGTACAATAAAGACTACCTATCTAACTATCTAATGTGAAAGTGCGCACAAAATCTACAGAAAACACCGGAAAAATAGAGGCAGGCTTTGGAAAATAACGATTTGCCTATAAGCAGAAACAAAACCGAATACCTTCACTGCATAAACAGCCCTAGCAATCATCTCATAACATCATCATATCAACCCTTATGATGACCCACTGCTGGGCACGGGTCTCCCCAGTAGAACCTACTGGTATGTAGATCCTGGGGGTAATTGCCATAATCGCCACGCTTGGCGAGCGGGTTGGCGATCGCAGTAAGGCTTTAAGTACGCAGAGGACGCTGCTGCCCAGACGGACCTGGCGCATGAAAACGAGGAGAGCCGACCCCAAATAATGGGATATAGGCAAAGGCAAAGAATCAAAGAAGAAGAGAAGAGACGTTAGTAATCAACCTAAAGAACAGAACCGTACAGAAGTTTATGATTTTTGTTGTTGTTAAAATATTCACACGTAACATATAAAACAGCTACCTTTTTACGCGGTTTCGCTGGCGTTGTGTTTGTTTTTTATTGGTTATCTATACTAAATAATATAAAGCTGCGTTTACTTGTTTGGTTGTTTGAAATCTCAGAAACCACTGGTTCGAATTAAAAAACATCATATATATATGTATATATAACATAAAAAATCTTTTACTATTGGATAGCCCATTTATCGAGAAATGCTGGGCTATATAACATCACGCTACGAACACTAGGAGCAGACCATTGAACCATGAAAAATTTTGCAAAAACGGGAATATTGACGCAGACGAAGTTAGTTAAGCTAGTGTATTATATTCATGTATCAACTACATCACTGTAGAGTTTCATCAATGCCGTTAAGTACTTTCTGTTTGAAAGAGCAAGAAACATTCATGCACAAATTTCACAAACTTTTGAATTTATTATACGATAAGAACGGGCCTTTATTGTGTAAAGTAATTATATAATGTTATTATTTAGTCATATAGAATCAGAGTTGTGAAGTGGAACGTGTTAACAGTTAAAGAAATTAGACTAATTGTTTTACCTCCATTTATCATTCTGTAAACAGCCTCTGAACGTAACAAGCACAATTCATCCACCCAAAAAAATTAAGATAAGATAATTCTACAGTTCAACAAAGGCGGGGCAAATTTGTAAGATTTTTCCTCAAAAACATAGCTTCAATGTTCCCCAAAAGTTTTAATTTCACTTGTAAACTCCAAAGGACTGGGGCATAGCCATAAATCTCGTTTGAACTCGTTCGAGTGTACGGGCCGGGTCTTTTAGTCAAATTAGATGTGAATTATTTTATATTTCAGCTACTTTTTGTTCTAAGGAAGCTTGTTTAGCGATGGCCTATTCAACATTTTATTAGTCTAAGTCGAAAGTTAGACTTTGTTTTTGTCTGTCAGTTTGTTTGATGTTTTAATGGCTAAACCGCTGAAATGATTAAATTTTGTTGGGATATAGCTTGAACTTTGGGGAAGAACGTAGAATACTTTTGTGTTATAATTGTAGGCATGTGAACTAAGTTACTCCAATTTTCAACTTGATGGATTATATGTATTATAAAAAACTCATTAGAATAAACTAAACTAGATTATTATTGTTTTTAAACTTTTGCGATTTTTATACATATTAGATATATTTCAGGACTTAATCGCGTGAATTATTTAAAGGTACGAACCTTTTATTTACCCGATGTTTCGATCGAATTGCACTGATCGTGGTCACGGGTCGCCTGATGGCAGCTTAGCGATGTCTCCGTGAGGCGCGGGGTTTTTTAATTACCCTCTCCAGGTCTTGACAATTTTTATAATTTGTACTGTCGGTACTTCTACACACTACACTTACAATGGAGACATCTTTACACTGGGGCCTCGGTGTCGTTTCGTTAAAAGGTTCCTTTAAATAATTCACGCGATTAAGTTCCGAAATATTTTTAAAACTAGATTATGCTAACTAGTTTCCCTTTTACGTCCTAGTTTTATCTTTAGTCAGTTTGATTGGTACTGTGGTAGATTATAGAATTTTATAAGCTACGGTTATAGGTTACGGCGTAAATATTTTATACTTACCTTTGTTTTATTGCCCGACGTCAGTCTACCCGTGACTACGGCCATTGCAGTACTGTCGAAACGTCAGGAAATAAAACAAAGGTATTTAGCCTTAAATAAAATAATTACGCGATTAAGACCCGTAGGTTATGAAATTCTATAATGTATACAAATCGCGAAAGTTTACGAACTTAAACTGTGGTAGATGTGTCGAGGGATCGAACATCTTACTTGAAACCTCAATGAGGATTATAAACTATTTGTTTTAACATTCTTGGAATTTTTAAATTAGTATAAGCAAGGAAAACAATTAGAAGGGAGAACGGTCAGAGCCTGAAAAATCGTGTTGAACGAATAAATGTATAACTATTTGTATTTATGTTGGTAAACTGCATAACTGAATACAAACTAAACAACTATTACACCCACCAAACACACTAGTTCGTTCATCAAAATTATTTTTGTAAAGAAAAACTTGATGATTTTAAAAGAGTGTCCATAAAGTTTCTTGGCAGCTTCTTCTCATGAGCTTTACACTAGGAACTGCCGCCTAACTTCATTTTGTTTTTTTTTTTCAAACATTTTTCATAATTTTTTAATGTATTCATTTGACGTTTTTAAAAACCATTGGTTTGGTTTTGCGAAATAAAGCTTTTTGAGTTTGAATTTGAGTTTGAACGGGAAAAGTTATTGTTTGATTTCTCACAAATGAAATACGATATTTTACAAAGCTGAAACCAGCTCTTCAGTATTGGTGTCGGTGTTACTGTACCTTCTGACTGAGGTCTGCACCGTAAACGATCTACATGTCAAAATTGAGATATTTTCTAGTCATTTGAGTGAACTCGCAAGAGTAGATATTGCTAACTAACCGCTCAAATTGGAAACCACGGTTAAAATTATAGTAGTAGGGATTAAGTAAATAAATCTGCAAAAAGTTATTTAATTATAGAAACAGGGATTATTATTTATTATTAATCTTCTATAATATGTTTGTAATTACACAACGCATGTTCAAATTAACATTTACAATAAATATAATTATAATAATATTATATTATTTAATATTCATATAAAATTGAGCCGTGGTTATCTAAATGAGTTTATGCTGTCAATAACTGATGTAAAATGCTTTAATGGCAAAAATTGTTTGAAAAAACTTTATACTCATTCAAACTTTTAACTGGAATTTGGTCCAGCTTCATCGTCGCCTTTGAGAAGTTCGGCTTTTGGTAAATATCGGTGGGATATGTGAGAAAAGTTAAGTGTTAATAGCAATTGTGATTCGGTTGCATCTATATTAACGTCTATTAGGTACACAGAAAACAAAATACATATTTTATTAAAACAATGCTTAATTATGGATAAAGATACATAAATATTATTTACTAGCTGTCTCGCGCAACTTCGTCTGCGTAAATTTCCCCCGTTTTTGCAACATTTTGCTAGGCTGCTCCGCTCCTATTGGTCGTATCGTAATGATACATAGCCAATAGCCTTCCTCGATAAATGGGCTATCCAGCAATGAAAGATTTTTCAATTAGGATTTGTAGTTCCTGAGATTATCGCGTTCAAACAAACAAACTCTTCAGCTTTATAATATTAATATATATGAGTAGGTATGACATCAAGCTACAACATAACTAGACTTTTTGGTATAGATTTTAGTAGATAAACGCTATTTGCACGCGACTATATTTTATGCCTCTCTTCGTGAATTAAAGTAGCCTATGTCCACCTGTTTGTGAAAATTCCAACTAAATGTGCTCATACAATATTTGGAATGAACAGACAGACAAACTTTACAATCACTTTTTGAGCACAGGAATAATCTGCTATTGCAAATAGATATTTAAACTTTTTATGTTGCGAGTTGCGTTAATTTATTCACGACATTTAGATGAGATCCCTTTCATTTCTGTTTCAGTAACGAAGGGACGATGAACATAAACTCGTGACACATAATTAGGTACTTTAATCTAATTAGTTTAATAAACAAATCACCCTTTAATTTCTTCAAATATTTATAATAAGACCATTTCATCAAAACCTACATCCTATCGTTCAATCAGAAACGAATTACGACTGCTGACACCAAAACAGCAGAAAAGCGAACCTTATAGCGAGTTAGCCTTGATTAAAACGCATTCGCGAACCAAAATTAAATTTAAAACTTAGAGCGCTCTGATTGGCTAATAATAATTTTGCGCGTTGCCCCACCCATTACTTCCGAGACAAGGTGCCCTTTGGAAGTACTGTTATTCAATTAATTTAAATTTTAAAGTTGTTGAAATCGAATTGTAGGAAGGTTTAGCATTCCTTTTGCTTGATGGCCTGTTAAATAATTTTCTTTGCCCTTCAATTTTGTTGAGCATAAAGTTGTAGATTTGATTAAATGATAGATAAGTTTGGTAATGATGTTATTGAGCGAGGGTTGGTGAAGTACACGAATTATTAAAATTAGGCTTTTAATTGCATCTGCAAATTACAAATTAGCAAAAGTTCTGTACGCCCGGTTCTGCAAACAAATTTCAGAGGAAATTGTTTATTTATGTAAAGCTTTTTGTCGTGATTTTAGTGATTAAAATATTTTATGAGTAAATTTATAAAGCCCTTTAGCGAGCCTTTACTGATCAATGTGATGTTGTGGAATTAGAAACATAGTTATATTAAGTACTAGCTTTTTTTTAAGGAAAAAGATAACTAGCAGTGTGGGATTGTGGTCCACATTACTAGCAATCCTGTTAACTCCTCTAGCTAAGCTCAATCGCTTGTGTTAGGAGTGGGTTCACGTCGGCATAACGGCCAGGATTCGAACTCACGACCTCATGATTGCAAGACCGATGCCTTAGCCATTAGGCTAGCGTCGCTAAAAGGCTAGCTGTCCCGGTGAACTTCGTATCGACTTGTTTTTTTTTCGATAATTTCAATTCAATTGTATTTTTAAACCATCCAAAGACCGACTCAACTGTACATACACTATATCATCCAAATCAGTTCCCTTTAGGACGAGTTCGGTGACAAACACACGAACAGAATAATGTATATTTAAATATACTCGCTGTCCCGGCGAACTTTGTACCACCCTGTTTTTTTTTAATCGGGTTCAATTGTGAATCTAAACCATTCTCGATTTCACTGGAACACATACAAAAAAATCATTTAAATTGGTCCAGCCGTTTAGGAGGAGTTCAGTGACATTCACACGTACAGTAGTAGTACATTAGTATTACATATATAAAGATTATATTTATAAAGATTTATATTATATATATAAAGATCATAAACAAACAACATTTTTAAGCTTGTTGTAACTTCTATCCAAAACTTATTCAATCTATATCATCTAAACTAATATTAAGTGTAAAGCTGAAGGGTTTGTTTGTTTGAACGCGATAAACTTAGGAACTACTGGTCTGAATTGAAAAAAATATTTTACTCTCTGATAGCCCATTTATCGAATAAGGTTATAGGCTACATAACACCACGCTACGACTAAAGGAGCGGAGCAGCAATGAAAAATGTTGCAAAACGGGGAAAATTTACGCGGACGAAGTTGCGCGGGTCAGCTAGTAATATTATAAAGTTGAGAGTTTGTTTGTTCGAACGCGATAATCTCAGAAACTACTGGGTCGAATTGAAAAATATTTTACTGTTGAATAGCAAATTTATCGAGGAAGACTATAGGCTATTTATCATTACGCTACGTCTAATAGGAGCGGAGCAGCAATGAACACTACACTTTAATTATTTGGCGACTAATATACTAAACTGGCACCGAACTTTGGGCTTCATAAAATAATTAAAACCGCGACATAGCTGTGATATTAAAAGTAAATTTGACTGCCTCTGTGGCGCGGTGGGCGATTCCCACACGGGACACCACTTTGTGTAATCCAAAAAGGGCAGGGCATATAACCTACTGCGAGAGTCGTCTTTTAAAAAAAGAATTACCAACCACGGTATCACATAATAAACTAAAGTTTCAACACATACACGATGTAATTAGAAGATAATATAAAGCTTTCACAGGTAATGATAATTAGAGACTTTATACTACCCCTAAAAACCCCAGACAGTTACTGAGGAGGGAGTTAGGGTTGCAGTGGTTCTGGGTTCGCTGCTCATTAATATGGGGCAGATCATTGATTTAGACTGCGGCTTTAAGTCTGTTATAGTATCTTGCAGTGATTATTTTAGAGGTGTTATCACTGTGCAATTCGATTTAATCGTGCTGATGGCATTTCGCCCATTTATGTTGTGGTGGTAGGCTTTGAGTTATCAGCGCCCTCGAACATATTAGTGGCGAGGTGTGTTATAAAGTTCTTTAATCTTGAAGTGCCACTGAATCATAGCATTTTTCACGAACCGTGAGGCGCTGGCGATAGCTTAGAGGGACAGACCGGTGTAACAGGCCGGTGCCACGTACGTGAGTGGTGATTATGTAAGTTTTGTAATGAATTTTCAATAGTTTCGCCCGGGCGACATTACTCAACGTGCACTTTCATCGCCAGTTATTCTTATATATACTGTACGTTCGGTTGCCATTCTATATCTTACCCGTGAAGGTGAAGCGGTGGAGGCAGCAGGCTGGCTGCGTCCCGTTATTATAGCAGACGTGAGCTATTCAGGCAAAACGTACTGCGGAGTATGATGTCGCGCAGTAAGTAGGTACTGGAGGACTAGGCCGCCAGCATAGAGTTTCAGCTGAGCCTGACCGTTAGGTCGTCGACAGTGAAACCAATATTTTGAACCGTATTTATTTAGTTCCCTGCAACAAAACTATAGGTATCTTATCATGTCCGATGTTTAACATTTATTCCCATACAATTTGACCAATTCAGATGTTTTCAATTTTCGGCTCTTCTTTTGAGTTTTCCATAACTATCTTTCCTTTTAAACTTTACCTAAAGTACGGCGAATAAAACAAAAAAAAAAGATTATTCAAATCTTTCAGTTGTTATGGAGTTTTAGCGGGACTAACGAACGGCTGTATATTTTTATATAGAAAAAAAAAAGATTTATGTTCCAGAAGTCACAGGCAGGCGGTGGAAGATTTGAGATATTGGTACACAATTTTATGGTCTTCTTTAGGCAAGCCCAATTTAATTTAATTTCAGCGTAGTAGTAGTAAACCCAATTAAAGTTGAATATTAGATAATTTAGTCGTGAACTTAGTTGATTGCCATCTGTCCTTGATAGCTATAACATTTCAAACTATTGGGACGACAAGAATTAAAAGAAGACTTGCGTGAGGTCGCGGGTTCGTATCATACCCATTAGACTACTGACGTGAATCCACTCCTAACACAGGCCTTTGAGCTTAGCTGGAGGGGTTAACAAGATTGCTAGTAATATGGGACTCAATCCCACATTGCTAGTTATTTTATCTGTAAAAAAAATAAAATAAAAATAAAGTGGCGTGCAATTAGAGAGGTCTATGTCCAGCAGTGGACTGCGATAGGTTGATGATGCAAAATTGTAATGTAGTTGGTTTTATCCTATATTATTCCACTAAAGTATCCTTATTCACACTCTTTTTTTTCGTGAATAAGGACCCAGGACAATATTTTGACTCCTCTTTCTCCACTTTTCTCTGTCTGTTGCGATATGAAACTAATCTTTTTGAAGGAGTTCAACTTATCTCACCATCTGCGACGAGATCTACAGGCTTGACACTTGCCCTTTTTAAAAGACTTCAAAAAAGGATGTTATCCGTCTTATTATTGGTATTCATAGTTACAAAAAATGGCGTCACAACATTAGAAATCAGTAAAAAGTTATTAGAAGAAATATTTGAAGCATGAATTTTTGAAAACACTAATTATTTTATTGTTATGTTTAATTGAAAATGTTGCCCCACCAATATAAATGAACAAAGTTCTACTGAGTAAACTATTTCTACAAGTTAGAAACGGACTCACTCAACACATTTCCTGTCTCATAGAAACTAAAGAGGAAATTAATTACCGGTGGACCGTAAACGTACGATACCGTCCAATTTGGACCCTCTTTCATATATTAGTTAGTACTTATGTACGAGTATGTGTATGAGAAATATCATTGAGTAGGGCGTAGTCGATTAATACGATTAAGTTTGTTTGACTTTGATAATCATTTAAACGTGTATCGTATGCACGCATGTATTCAGTGTGTTGATTCGATCTTGCAGTTTGTACTTATAACTTTGATATTTATTGATTTGTCTACTATTTTGCATCGGTTGTTTATTGGATGTTCCAAAATGACTGTATTATTATTTGCACATGTTGTATCTTTAAAATGATAACTCTGATATTAATGTTATAAATGTAAATTTGATCGAGTTCAATCACAGAATACCGAGAGTAGTAGTGAACGCAGCGCTCCTGTCAATTGTCAAACATTAATGTACTGTTGGATCAACGTATCTTGACTGGTCTGAAGTTAGGTTCTAATCACTTTCGCGTATGTCATAAAGATGCGATCCTAAAATTACTTACGAAAACGATTATTTATGTGTAATCGATTAAAAAAACTAACAAAATTTTAATTCAACAGTATAAAAATACTATTTAAATGAGTTCATAAAAGTTTAAATTCAGAACAGTTACAGTAAATACTAAAGAAAGTTTGAAAAACAATTTCTTTACGAAAAAAATCACACAATACATGAGTTAGTAATATTAATTATGATAATGTAATGCGTAATCGCATCTCTAATTATCTTGGTTTAGTTACCGCCCCCGCCCCCCGCTTCCTGTCACCATTTACTTCTAAAAAATGTATGCGCTACCACTTTTCGGCAACTTCAATCCGGTCAAGTTACGTTGATCCTACTATAGATGTCCTTCTAAACAGTGTTTAATTTTGTTCTTCATACTTATCATTAGTGAGGTGTTACGAGATCCCACAAAATAGCTTGTTTGAGTAATTTGCCTATTTTTGACCATAAAACAGGCGAATGTTGATTGATAAAATTTTTGTAAATCAACAGCGTTGAAGAAGATCGCATGTATATCAGTAGTATATATTTTTGGGTGATTAACTTTGTTAATTATAATTATTCAATTTTGGGCTAACGAGGCTACTAATTCGTGGACTTATAAGAATATTGTTTTTAAAGAATAGATATAGATTCTATCTGATTAGTTTTTAATGATTTAAAGTTGACTTTAAACTTTTTGATTTCGTAATTCTCATAATAAAGTAACAGTTATTAGAGAACATTTTTACTCAACGATAAATATAACATAATATTGTCACGTTACTACAACAATAATATTTAAAATTATTCAATTTTCGTCTAACATTATATTTTTAAAATTTTCTATATTTTTATTATTTACATTTACTTTTCTTATATTTATTGATTCTTATTACAGTTTAGTCGAATTGGTCTATTTATTATTTCGTCTAATAGCTAATATTTTACTAAATTTAAATGTACATTTATATTTAGTCAATCGGGTGTATCCATACTTTATAACAATGTAAGTAATATACAAAGAAACTAAATTATTATGGACGCACAAAAATATTTATATTCTTTAGTAAATTGATGTGAATCAAGAAAAAAACACATTTTTTTGACACTTTTGGAAGACTTGTATTGTTAATTATTCACAATAAACAATAAAATAAGTTTAATATATAATTTTGATATTTGTTATGACAATATAGTTTTTATAATGAAAGCAGCTAATAAATACATATCAACCCATATGATGGCCCACTGCTGGGCACGGGTCTCCCCAGTAGAACCTACTGGTATGTAGATCCTGAGGGTAATTGCCATAATCGCCACGCTTGGCGAGCGGGTTGGCGATCGCAGTAAGGCTTTAAGTACGCAGAGGACGCTGCTGCCCGTCCTCCGGAGTGAAATCCCTTAGTCGCCTTGACGACACCCACGGGAAGAGATGGGGTGGTGCTATTCTTAAGCCGGCACCACACAGCTAATAAATAATAAAAATAAATATATTATGTACCTAAATATTTGATTTTGATTACATAATTATTATTTTTAACACATTTTAAAATGACCTACTTAGATACTTTACATTTTAAAATAAATCGTCCTTAAACGCACAAGTAAATTAATTTAACTTACCAAACTATTACAAAATATTATTGCATTAATTATTATTATTGTAGAAATACTAAAAACTCGAAAGAACAACAAAAAAAGAAAATATTTATTTAAATATTGTATTGTATAACACAAATTTCATGAGTCTGATTTGGAAATAAATTTTCATAAACTTTCGCGATTTGTATCTACACATTATGAAAAAAATAAAAAATATATAAATATATATATATGTACATATATTTATATATATATTTTCAGTTTCAGTATTTCTACAATACATCGTTATCACATTATTACATAAAGTAATATCTTTATCGTTTCAAACAATGGCAGTATTTATTTGTGTGTACACAACCCAAATCCCCCTTACTAGGTAAAGTAAGTAAGAGATTACAATAAAAACTATGTGCGTATCCGTAATTATAGGTAACATTTTTAATAAACTATCTAAATTAAAATTTTCAATTTCTCTTCTTATAATTCTAAATTTATTTACATATTTATTAACTACAGTGAATTTGCAAAAAACATAACTATTTATAATTATTTAAAAAACAATAGAACTGATTAAGTCGTATATTTTTAATTGTAGTTGTAGAGGAAGAGCCCATTCAAACAAATGTTTGAATGATTTGACGATACCTGAAAAATTTTAATGTGATACAAGCATACTTGGCTGTTTATTTGACAAATTACAAACCCAAAGTGTTTATAAAAAAATGACAATTTTAAAAATATACGACTTGATAAAAAATCTAAACTAAATGTCTACAAAATCATTTCATAAAACCCAAAAACACTTCTTAATTATTTAAAAATGCTAAAAAAGTCCTTACAATCGTTATCTATGGGGTTCGATGTCCGCTGTTACTACAAAAGTCTTTTTTGGTCTTCTATATTCACCATCATCGTCTACCCCATGAAAACAAACACTTCTTTGAGGGTATACCTTGGGCCTATAGTCTACCGAAGACCCTAAATTCCTAGGCAAAGTCTGAGACTTCTTATATTCAAAGTCACTTTTAAGACAATAGTCATAAATAACTTTAGGTTTTTCGTCAAAATATTTACTATAGTACCCTTCACAGTTGTCAAAAGACATGCTTTTTGAAAAGGCGTCCAAATGACACGTATGAGGTTGGTATGACCCCTCAGGTCTAGTCCGTGGTTCGAGGGGATACCAGGAGTCTGGAGGTATTGGGGCCCAGGGAGGGGGCCCCAAAGGTCATCCTCAGCGAATCGGTTTGGAGACTATGATGACGTCAGGGGCTGACCGCGTGGTCTCCGTGCTTATGGGACGACGGTCCTGCTTCTTTTCTGTAAATAATGTTTGTATTTAAGCACAGTTTATTAATAATAATAATAATAATATAAAACCTTGGGACATCTCACACAAAGCTATCTGATCCCAAACTAAGCAGAGCTTGTACTATGGAAACCAGACAACCGATAAACATACTTATATATTTCTAAATACATACAAATTATAGATAAATAACACACAGACACAGAATAATCCATCGTGCTCATCACACAAAGTTTTATCTTGGGTGGGGATCGAACCCACGACCTCCTGCGTAGCAGTCGAAAACACTCCCACCGCGCCACAGAGGCAGTTAATGGTCGTAGAATATAATTTTATATTATGAAATGATCCTGACATATCAAAATACCGCGTCCACAGTGTCCCTTGTCAAAGAACAAAGATAAAGTGATTTCATTTAAAGTTGTACGAATTCAAATAAACATCAAAGACCTACATTTTGTTTTGAACAATTAAAACTTTATGTAACGCTGTGAAGTCCTTCTTTCAAAATATTATTTAATATAAAAATAAATGAAATAGTTTCACAAACAGATTCGCGAACCTAAACGATCAAAAGAATAAAAACGATGACTGACTAATTCATTAAAAAAAAAAAAAAACCAATACTCCATTTTTATGAAATGTTAGTATTATTTTATAATATGGAATACCAAAAGGCAGTACTTACAAACTTTTGATTCAGTTTTACCCAGGTAAAATTAATGTGAGGAATTACAATTCAATTTGTTTGAATTTGCCATTTACTTCTTGGCTAAGAAGTACACTTACGGGGTTTCGTTTCTTGTGGTGGGATCTGCTTCAGGAGTTCGATGGTGATCTCAGAAGTCTTGGTGGTAGCAGGGGGCGAAGGCCTAGCTATCGTCGCCCCTGAGTAGCCGAAGGTGGAGAACCCTCGGCTGTTACTCCCAGACCCTGAGAACGAAAGTATGCTAAAGAGATGATCCTTACTTGCTTCCAATCTTGGTGTCAGCAGCGCGGGAGTCTTGTACTCAAATCCAGCCATACAATAATGGGAGTCTGTTAGAGAAAAAACTGTTAGAGTAGGATTGGATTTGTGGTAGGTTGGATGTATTAATTTTAGCTTTTAGGAGACGAGCAGGTTGTGAGCTTAGTGGCAAGCATCATGCTAGTCCATATCAGTTTCTGCATCACTCAATTTTTTGTTGGGCAAAGGTCTGAGTGTCATTGCACTATGCTGGGACATCACACTAATATTATAAAGGTGAACGTTTGTGAGTATGTGAGTGTGTATGTTTGTTACTTCTTCACGTCTAAACGGCTGGAGCGATTTTAATGAAATTTGGTATAGAGTTAGTTGACACCCTGGATTAACACATAGGCTAATAAACCGCGGGTAACACTGCGGGGCACAGCTAGTTAGTTCATAAGTCTTATAAGCTCAGTAATTACACTTGCTACAGTACCCTTGAACCTAAATACAGTAATGTGTTCGCTATTTTATGGAAGAATAACTGACACTGCTGTAGCAACTGTAGCCAAAAAGACACTTGTCCTACCAACAGCGAGAAAACGAGCCATTATCGATTCTTTTCTCGCTTAAGAAACGTATAATAGATACAGATCCTGTGTAAATAAAAGAGATATACATACTTAAATTAAATAGTTGATCTAGCTGTTTGTTCATATTGCCGGCGCGGCGAGTACTCGCCCTATCTTGAACTATAAGAAAAGTGCCTATAATAATAATAATATCTTCGGACAACTCACATAACGCTATCTGATCCTAAACTAAGCACAGCTTGTACTATGGAAACCGGACAACTGATAAACATAAACTTAAATATTTCTAAATACTACATTATAGATAATAACACCCAGACACAGAATAAACCATCGAGCTCATCACACAAAGTTTTATCCTGGGTGGGGATCGAACCCACGACCTCTTGCGTAGCAATCGGATACACTCCCACCACGCCAGAGGCAGTCCTAGTGTATATGCTTACAATTACCAAATAAAAACAAATGGACTTATATTTTGTTTAAATTGAGGTTAAAGTCAAAAGAGTTGAGAAGTTTGTGGTTAACGTAAACGTAACGTAAAAAAAAAAAAAAAAACGGGTAACCTTCATCCTTATTCTAGATTCCTGTACCACATATTACAAAAAAAAATAAAATAATAATAAGAGCCATAAACATGCAACTTTTAATCTCGGCAGCTAGGAATTTTGTGACTGAATCAGTATTTTATAGTCTTTGCTTTTGCCGACTTATTTAAATATTTGAATTTATGCAGTGAAAAAATATTTGAATTTATGCAATAAAAAAATAAAAATATTTGAATTTATGCAGTAAAAATATAGACTCTGAAGAGTCTAAAGAAATTAAATTTATTTGTCACAGCTATAACAAATTATACATACAAACATTGAAAGTTAATGTTGGTAATCTGCGAGAGATAGGTAGACACTTAGCTGATTGCTGCGTTGTAGAGGACCACACCACAACAATGATTTTCGATGTTAACCTTGGAGGATCGCACGGAAATGTCAAAACAACTCTTATAAAATGTGACCAACGGCAGGTCTCAATAATCTACCTATCGATGGATTTGGCTACTAGAGATAGAATTTTGATATTTTGTATGGAGCTTATGTCAAATATATATCTCTAGTAGCCAAATCCATCGATAGTTAGATTATTGAGATCAGACGTAAGTATAAACTTGACTGCTCCTCTCCTTTTAGTTATGAAGTAAATTACAGGCTGCAAATCGTCAGAAGATCAAAACACTCATGTGGCCAGTAGTTTTTTACAATATTAACTTATATTTTGTCATTGCAGACTTATAGAAAACTGGTGTTGGCCGCACAGTCGCGTTGTCTCGTTCTGAAGAGTGGTCAATTTTGTGAGGCTATGGCACAGTCCAGTCTCTGTCTATGGGTTTGATATACGCAACTGTGACTTGTAATGTACCAGTATTGAGAAGTTCATTAGCACAGATTTTTGAAAACAAAAATTTCTTTCGCCGATGCGAAAAGTAGCAATATATGGTTTCACCCTTAAGTGATGGCAAAAACAAGCTTCTATTTTTAACAAAAAAATCCCAAAATGGCGGCTAATATCCGCCATGTTTCATTTTGTCAAGTCACTTTGAAATATAGGGGTTATATTAGAAAAGTAATACGTATTGTGTGTGAGTGATTCCTTCGGCGACAACCCTGAATCGGGGGCGCGAACTTCCGCCTCCTATGGGCTCAATTTATTTCGGGAATGTTCAATACATTAAGTAGCACTAGGTTTTTCTCGCGTTTTCCTTTGCGAAAAGGACGGCTTTGTTTTTAGGCGTTCTCGAATATTTTGTTTATGTGCTTATTTATATAAAAAAAAATCTATTTATTTACCTTGTGTTACTAGCTTCAGAGGGCATATAGTTACGCCAGCAACTATAGGTATTTCAGAATAGATACTGATGGCAAACCTTGTGTTACCAGCTCTAAATTATGTCTTCCCTATTTGCCATCAGTATCTATTCTGAAATACCTATAGTTACTGGCGTAACTATAGGTGTTTCAGAATAGATACTGACTACTATAGTTACGCCAGTAACTATAGGTATTTCAGAATAGATACTGATGGCAAATAGGGAAGACATAATTTAGAGCTGGTAACACAAGGTAAATAAATAGTATTTTTTCTATTAGAGGGTTTTCAAATATTTTGTTTATGTGCTTATTTATATAAAAAAAAAACTATTTATTTACCTTGTGTTACCAGCTCTAAATTATACTTCCTCTATTTGCCATCAGTATCTATTCTGAAATACTTATAGTTACTGTAACTACTGACTGGTGCAATATTAGTATTGGTACCTATATTCAAAACTGTAAGCACAGTGAAAGCTTTCTTCAGACATAATAGTCATTTTACATTTAAAATTTCGTTTTGAAATTACAAATTGTTTTAGTAAACCTGACTCGACTAGCACCAATTTTTTTGACCTCGCCAAAGTATTTGAAACTTCTGAAAGTGCTTAAAGTTTTCCACAGACGAAAATCTAAGTTATTTTAAACTCTCTTTACCTGATATAATTGTAGAAGTTTGGAATTAAGACTTTCTGCCACTAACTTGTACCAAACTTGGATACTGGAGACAAACTGAACAAATCTGGTGGCATTACCTAATGATATATTCGAGTGATAGTAAATTCACTTCTATTTTATTCATTATCACTTTTATTTATGCATAAGTAAAAATTTACACTTTAATTACGAGATAAATTGGTCGTTATTTTATCAAAGAGTATTTCCAACAGATTGGTTTATAGCATAACAATATTTTGAAGTTAATCTTGAGATGTAGATCGTCATTTTGGTTGTCGTAAAGAATAAGAAACCATGCCCATGGTTTCTTATTCTTTATAGATGATTCTCATTCAATATAATTTTGAAAGAAATCAGAAGCAATAACTTTTAAAAGGCCATTTCAGCATTATTAAATTGTTTCTGAGTTGCTTTTACAAAAGTTCAACTTTCAGAAACAAACGTATACCAAGTTTCAGAATACGAGTAATATTTATGGATAGCACAAGTTCTGTCCTGTCGGATTGAAGCAGTGAAACTTTAGTTTGCAGTTGTCGGTTGTATTGGTATCAAAGGGCAAAGACTTGATGTAGTCCCAATCCTAAACTTTGATATCTCTCATAGATTAAAATGGAGTGTAGTTTAAGTATTTGTTAAGTAAAATTGCTGGATGTGAAATTGGTGGTAAATGTGTGAAAACAAATATGTGCAAAATTCAAAGGACTTTGTGCAGTTACCTAAAATAAATAAATATTAGACCCTAACAGAAATTGCTAAGAAAATCGGCCAGATTATAATAATAACATGCAACAGTAAAATTATGTACGATAAAAGCTGTAGTAGCTTACGCTGTGACACAGCCATAAACGCCCTACTTACAGATAAAACACAAATAAATCACAGATAAAACAAAAACAGAAAAGAACATAATATAATGATTCCATGCATTAGATTAGGTTTCTGACAGTGATATAATTTATTATTATCTATATAAATTAATAAGACATTTGATTTTAATATAAAATAGTGCTACAATTATATGTGTGTGTGTTATTGTATTGATTTCCATCAACTTAAAAATAAAACGAAGTAAACTTACCGTCAGAACTTGGAGGTGGATCTGCTTGAAACAAACTCTCTCTAGTCTGACACCAAGATTCCTTAGTATCAGGAGCTCCAACAGACACATCTCTTATTTCCTTCTTCTCTTTGTTTTCATCAGTGTCCTTCGTTCTACTTCTCATTGATTCTTCTTTCTTGCTTAAGTCACTTCTTCTGGTGCGGCCGTTTCTTTCGCTTCTTACGTCTTCTGCTTCTACAGGCATACTGTCTACTTCTCGTCTCCATATTTCTTCTTCAAGGTCTATTTGTGTT
This sequence comes from Herminia tarsipennalis, assembly GCA_945859575.2. Taxonomy (NCBI): domain Eukaryota; kingdom Metazoa; phylum Arthropoda; class Insecta; order Lepidoptera; family Erebidae; genus Herminia; species Herminia tarsipennalis. Next base: position 3,584,444 of record OX243849.2, on the reverse strand, counting down.
TCTTGTATGTAGTCAGATTCTATGCTTTGTTGCTGGAAAGATTTCGTTTATTATTTTTTTTGGATTTGACGTTATTACGTTTGTAAAGAATACATATATTAGTATACTTTATTTACAATTACTCTAGACTTGGTAAAAAATATAAAGTAACTTTTATATTACAACTAGCTGTCCCGGTAAATACGGTATTTTATTTTTCATTTTTTCTCTATGTATATATTATATCTAGTTTATTGGAAAACTTAAAAAAAGGAATGAATGAAATCGGTAAAGTCGTTTTCTTGTTATTTCGTGACCAAGTTAAATAGGAAATTATTCTTATATACAATTATATAGATAAAAACGGACTTGGACGCCTGTAACATTAAAGGTGTCACGGAAAGCTGCAGACCCTTTAAAAATTATTTACTCCCCTCTTGTAGAACCCAGTACTGTAAAATGTATTCCTATTTACCTTATGTTTGGAAAAACTTCTCCTTTTCTTATACATTTCGTTGGTATGGTTTTCTCTTTCCAAGCTGGCTCTAGGCTCGCTGTCCATTTGAAGTTTATGAGGGTCCAGGGTCAAACGACTGCCATGTATGGTGTCAAGACGGTCTTCTGTTGACTGTCGGAGATGTTCCTAGCGGATTGGAAAATAGGAATAAACTGTGACGTCATCTACGTTGTTGAAAATGTTGTTCTAGGTATCTTTGTTATTATTCATCTGCTCCCCACCAGTATGTAAAACTACTGTGGAAGATATCGTGGGTTTGATTTCCACACGGGACACCACTTTGTGTGATCCACGAAGTTTGGGTGGACTTTGTGTCCGTGACTTGTATGTTTGTAAAGTCCCATCGGGCTACAGGGCTTGTAGCTACTTTTTTTTATACAGAAAAAGCTCTTTTTGTTCAATCAAATATACTACGTTTTGTGCGCAAAGATTTGTTTCTCCTTATCGTGTCATAAAACATAGAATAGATTTTATATTGATTCGGTTAATTTTGCTGAATTTTAGAAATATGGCGATAGGGCAAAATGCACGCAGTAAAATAGCACAATAGCTATTTTACTGGCATGTATCTTCGCCTTTAGTAATGGAGAATATTACTAACCTTAATCATTTTATGATCTTGGTACAGCTTCTTGATGCATTTAAAGAGAAACACGAAGGTCATGCTTGAGAGGATCAGCGAGAAGATGACGAGAATCACCAAGATATGGATCTCGCCAAACGTGGCTTTAGTTCCTGTCTGAAAAAAAATTAATAATATATCATTTTAATAATAATGCAATAATGGCGACAAACCAATTTCAATATCGTTTAAACACATCAACGGAAGTAATCAGGGTCCTTATAAACAAGGTTTTTTTTCGTTTTCGCGGCAAGCCCGCGTGAAATGGCGCATGGGCGGTGCGCTCAAAGATGTCCGCGACATGCGCGATGGATTTCTAAGCGCAGCTCTCTATACACCATAATGACAAGATTTTGCCAGTTAAAAGCATGGGCTTGACACGAAAACGAAAAAAAAAAATAGTGAATAAAAATCCAGTACCCATAGGCGGATCCGGGGCACGAGGGCACGTACAAGGCGGGTTTGTCTTTTTTGGGGGATCCCCCAGTGCGTTCAGCTTACACTTGCCCAAAACGAAATGCGGAATGCATTTCGTCCCCCGTCGTAAACATGTTAGATCCGACACTGCCATTGGCGTCTCGAATGAAATCCTGGATCTACCCCTGTTAGTGCCTATACTTAGAGTTAGAACCTCGGAATCTATACTAATTTTATAAATACGGAAGTTTAGATGTATGAATGAATGTAAATATGGACGTTATTACTTAATCACGCAAGACCAGCTAAATGGATCTGAATGAAATTTAGCCAAAAGATAGATCGTAGTCTGGAATACCACATTGGTTACCTCCCGAAAAAATGGATAGTACCCGTGAAATTGACTGGCCTGTTAGTCTAGTGGTCATTGACCCTGACTGCTAAGCCGGCGGTCGTGGGTTCCATATATAACCAGGATAAAACTTTGTGTGAGGAGCACGATGGTTTATTCTGTGTCTGGGTGTAATTTATCTATATTAAGTATTTATTTATTTAGGTAATAAGTATGTATATCAGAGGTCTGGTTGCCATAGTACAAGCTCTGCTTAGTTTGGGATCAGGTGACGTTGTGTAAGTTGTCCCAAGATATTATATTAATTTGTTTTTCAAAATTTCCATGTGAATGAAGTCGCGGTCAACAGTCAGTTTATTTGTAATCATGCAACGCGAAAGTCTTTGTGTTAATAAAGTCTTTGTTGAACTTACTAACCTCACAAATAGCTTTATCCTCATCAGCCTTCAGCCTGCAATGAGCTTCTCCGTCACATCTAAGTGCCCAGTCTATACACGTGTTATCTTCACAATCAAATTCTACTCCCTCATTGCATCTATCTAAAACAATAATATCACGATACATTTCAAAAGTAGGTTAGTGCATGACTACCGTATATTTACGGCGTATTAAAAAGAAGTGACGTTTTAAAACGCCACTCCGTTTTGAGGCACCGGTGACTCTGGAGTCACCGGCGCTTCAAAATAGAGTGACTTTCCCTATAAATGACCGTTGGCCTCCCCTATAAATGATTCTTCACTCATGGGAGCGTACTCAGAATCATTTATAGGGGAGGGAAGTCGTAAATAGGGATGGTGGTGTAGACCAAAACCAGTACGTTAATAAAACGTATATCGTTGTTATTGTTAGACTAAGGATAAGTGGTGAATTACCCACCGCAGTAATTATAAGTTGTTGTAATTTAGGCTGAATTTAATCATTGTGGTTGACTACAGTGGATAACAGACTTTTCTGCCTATGTGGCAGGGTGGGAGTATGTCCGAATGCTACGCAAGAGGGAGAGGAGGGAGGACTTTGTGTGATCCACAAATTATTGTTCCGAGTCTGAGTGTCTACTTTGTGTCCGTGACTTGTATGTTTGTAAAGTCCCCCGCGACACAGGGCTTGTACCCTACGATGGTCAAAACAGCTGACCTGTTAGAACATAAAAAATCGACGGCATTTTATGTCGTTTTCAATTGTTACACTTTTTATTTCCGTTGTTACACTTTTTTCCGTCTAGCGCCTTATCCCGCAAACAATGTGTGTTACGGAATTACGTTCAAATAACATCAGCCATGATCTGGTATTGCAATAATTGATGCAGATAGACCGAAGGTGGATCGAAGGTGGATCGAAGGTGGACCGAAGGTGGACCGAAGGTGGACCGAAGGAGTGGTACGTTACCCACCGTGGTGATAATAATCTAATCCAAACTTACCACCACCCTCTTTGCTGGTGTCCCAGGTTCGAAAAGCGTTGAACGTTGCTCTAAATAGAGTCTCAGCTTTTGATGCTCTAGATGCGAAAAATCGAATGTGCATTATGTTTCCTTTTGTTGTTACAGAAGTGGGCACGGATCCACAACATTGCGCTAATCTGCAACAAAATATAAATAATCATTATAAAAAAAATAAAAAAGATATGTCGGACTATACTACTATACAAGCTACTGCCGACAATGATAAGACTTTTGAAGTAGTTCTTATAGGCATTTCTTGCCTTACTTTTACAAATACAATAATTGCATTTTTCAAAGATAGAAAAATTTGAAGTCCAGACCCAGGAATCGAACCCCAGACTTCCGTAGCCTACCGGGGCCGCAATCGAACCACCTATCTGGACTGTTACTAGACCTCAAACTTCTAGACGACAAAATCTAATGGTAGTCTACTCGTATACTTGTATAACAAGAATTAAAACAACGGATATAGTATAAGTGTCAAAAAAGGTCAGTTTGTATTTCTAAATTCGGTATTTGAAATTGCTGTCACTTTGTGCCTATGGGGTAACCAGTCCAGCGTTCTAATACAATGGATGTCAGTGGCGTAGGGTCCTTAGAACACCATTACTTTCGGTTTCCCTTTGGATTGTAGTTACTTAGTATTATAGGTACAAACAACCATGTTCAGTAAGGTATATTTTTGTATCGAGTTACCTCAGGTTTTTTTTAAACCTTCGCCTCTGATAGGTAGGTACCCATCAAGGTATATACAGTGTATGGGGAGTCCATTTCTACACAGTAAAATAGTGGTTTGAATTAAACGACTCTGAGTGCGGCAGTTAGTGTTAGAGTAAGTTATGTAGAAAAGAAAAGAAAATAATTTATTTTGGTGCATAACACACGGGACAAGCAGAAGAAACATTACAAAATTGTAATATAATATTAATAAACTTAGAATTATAACAATAGCAAAATAATAATAATAATTGCTATAAATAATAAAAATAATCAAGTTTTTTTTCCTTCGCCTTCCGAATCCAACTTATCCCAGCCTTCGACCTTCTTTAGGCCGTCGGTCCATCTGGCCAGGGGATGTAAGTAGTACAAGATGCGGCACGGGTACTTCATTATTTAAAACAATAAGGAATTATTGAAATTAATGAAAATAATAAAATTAAAATAATATAGTAAAATCAATATTTTTGTTTGAAAAGTATTGGAGATATCATTCTAATTTTATTATTTTTGTATGGCGGTACGTTAAAAGTTTTATTTTGTTGTTTTTCTGCTCGAAGCTCGAAGGTAGCCGCCGTTTTACTGACTTGATTGGGAAAGTCGAAATACGATGTTTTCATCTTTTCATTGGTGTATACGAATCGTCTGAAAACCCTCGATGAGCGGGCTGATGAACATATTCGTGAAGCTTTCGCGAATCAGAAGAAGATTAACACAGTTATGCCGAAAAAAGTAGACCAAACCTTCATATTTCGACTCTCCCAATGTATGGAGTAGAATAATACAAAAAAATATATATTGTCTGATAAGTATTATTAATTTAACCCATTATGTACTAGCGTGACCATATGGTAACGCTAGAACATTATTAAAATTTATTCGTATATATTTTTAAAAATGTAACTTTTTTATATTTTTTTGCTTGAATGCATATCCGAACATATTTACCATCGTGTAGGTGTCAAACAAAGTTTTTTATTTTTTTACTTTATGATGGTTATTCGTAGAAAACTTTTGGTGATATATTTCATTTCGGCAAAATAGCAGGTTCACAAATGTAAGTACAATTTTAGTTCATAATCTTTATTATTCACAAGTATTTTATGACGAAATATATAAAGTGATAGTTATAATTTTATGTACTGCTAATATTTTTTTTAAAATTTTAATTCAATTTGAAAATATAAGCAGTTATATTGTGAGTGACCGTACGGTAACGCTAGTCCATTATGAGTACATTTTTTCTATAACGTCTTATCTTATTTTAGCATGAATGAGGCTCAGATTTTGGATGCTCTATAGAATGATGACGACTTGAATGTTCGAGACATCTACATTGAACCTCCTAAAATAGCGCAGTGTTGAGGGTTCAGCAGATGAGGATGATGGTGGCACGGTGGAACATTTGAACGGTCGACGACCTGCAGTGTTCGCTCTTACTTCTATTGCTACTCAAAATTCACCACCAGTAGAATTTTGGGATGATATGAGAAATTATAAATAGATACGTGGAGACAATGAAAAAACGTCCCAGAGGATCGTACGAGTATGCGTCGCAAGGAGATCTGGTGGTGGTTTGGTGGATGGATAACTCGGTGGTCACAGTGGCTTTCACATACCATCAATTAGACCCTCCTGGATTTGTTGACCGATATTCGAAAGTTCAAAGGAGAAAAACTCAAAGTCCTAAGACCTCACTTGATAAGCGTCTATAATCGGTACATAGGTGGCACTGATCTATGGATATGGATGCCCATATAAATAATAACCGTATTGGAATCAGAGGAAAAAAATGGTGGTCACCCATATTTTCTGGGTTGATTGATGTCACCATAAATATTTTTTGGATCCTAATGGAGAAATCTGGGCCCAACCATACCGCAACTCAATTTTCGCTAAAAATTGCCCAAAAATATCTACGACAATATGAAAATCCTCCAAGTCTGGAGAACGTCTCTAAAAGAAATGCTATAAATATATAAAGCTATCAGACTCAGTATATGCAAACCCGTTCTACTTGTGTGTGGAAATGTGTTTAGAAGAACATATATGTTATAAATAAAAATATTATATTATATAAGTATTTTTATTTTACATAGTTCCAAGTATCTATAACACAATGAAAATGCATCGTTGTAGGAATTTTTGTACTATACTTTGACCTAGCGTAACCGTATGGTCACACCCTCAAACTCCAAAAACAAAATTGTTGAAAAAAAAATCAACTTTTTTTTTGTTTCTGTAGATGCCTTATGGCCCCTATAATAAACAAAATATAATTATATCTCGAAAAAGAAAACTCCGTCCCTAATGGGTTAACCCAGATACGGAAGGGCTCTACGCAGAAACTGCTAATACAGGCATTTTCTACTTAAAAGGAGGCTAAAATACAATAAAACATTATTATTAAAAAAAAAAAAAAACATTTTGTGTTATCTTTGTTTTAAATAAGGAAGTTCGTCGCCCACTCTTTTTTCAAATTTACAAAACAGTTACTTACATTGAGTCCAATTCTAAAACGGAACCGAATACTTGGATGACATTTTCTTGACACTCGTTTGGTTTATGTAGTGTATATTGGGTGAAGTTCAAATATATCTGAAACAAGAAATAATTACAAAAACAAAAACCCAACTATTTTCCAAATATATATAGCTTTTGTCGCTTCTACAATTGAGACGAATTCTATTACACCACACATTATAAAATCCTTCAATTTGTTTGGACTCTTTCTCCGGTTGTGTCCGATTTCCGTCCTGCCGGACTAAGAGAGTGAGGAAGTAGAGAGTGCACTTGATCTCCGCATACATGTATGCACTTTAATATCTCCTGCGCAACTGCCTAGTCTCGTATTTGATTGGCGGATAAACTGATATCGGTTAGGAGACCATTTTTATTATAAGACAACTCCCGTACTAGGGCCAGCCCTGTGTCTTTAGGGACTTTACAAACATTCAATTCACGAGCCGTAAGTACAGCCAGACCCGGAACAACAATTGGTGGATCACACAAAGTAGTGTCCCGGGTGGGAATCAAACCCACGACCTCTTGTGTAGTAGTCGTACGTAGGTCTCTTATTCGTACCTTGGTATTATCAGCAGTCTTAATAGTCCACAAGACATCCAAAGCTTGGTTTAAACTGCCCGAAATACATTCAGGATCAATCCCTTCTTTCTCTATCACACCATGCGTCAAATTAGAAAACGTCTTGTAACAAGCTTCTGGTATTTTTTCTGTAAAAAATAAATTAAGAATATTATTAGATATCTTGCTTCTTATTTTATAAATGAGAAGATTGGGAGCAAAGATGACTCCTTTTAATTTAATAAATATTATCTTGCTATAAATGGGAATTATGAATAACGTCTATGATATGACCCTAGGTAAATGTGTCTAGAATTGTCTAATATATTTTTTATAAAGGTACGCGAAGAGAATAAACGGTTCCCTAAATCGAAAAATGATATTAACAATCACTAAATATTTTTAAAAGACATATCCAACAATATTCGTTACTAGTACTTTGGCCAATATTTAAGCACATATAGTTTTTACTTTAGTTGTATATAGATGCTCCTACTATATTACTATGGCTGATTTTAGTTTATCTCATGTTTCAACTTTTTGTTAATACAATTTGTTAATTCTATAACAGTGTGTAGTATATTAGTCGAAGCACCTTACCCCTATATCAAGATTATAAACATTCAAACATCGTTAAATTAGCAATTTGAAAAGATTGGCCGCAAGTTTTTATTGCCAGGTTCTTTTCTCCGGCTTTACCTATTGTTTGCGAACTTGGCAGTACATGTGCATGTAGAATCCCGACGTATCACAAGAGTTGTTTTGCATCCTAAGTGAATAAAGAATTTTGAATACCCCACACAATAGGAGTAGGTGAGAAAAAAAATCACATCCCCAACGTTACGCGTAGGAGAGATACCCGAAAAAAAATGTTTTTCAAGATTTTATTCCACCACTTTGTCGGCGTGAGTAATATGTATATCCATGGCAAATTACAGCTAGGCATATTCCAAACGCTGGGCAAAACAGAGCTGAAGAAATATAAATAGTAGTTATATAAAAAGCCATTTACTCACGGCTATTGGTCCCAGGTAAGAACTCAACGTTTATTTTAAAGCCATCGTATTCTATAGTATCGTCAGATTTGAACTTTAGCCACATATTAGGTCCTGATGAGATCATCTGTTGAGGGAAAGCCTCTCCACATACTTTCTTTATAAGATTGGCGTACCCGTGGAGGCCGTCACGAACCTGGAAATTAAACAAAAATGATAACGAAATTTAGGAAAGGGCTATGTCCAGCAGTGGACCGATATAGGCTGATGATGAGAATGATGATTAAAAAAGTGTTCAAATAATGATTTTTCAAATTTGTTAATAATATGTATGTTGTCGCTTCAAAATTAGTAATTTCGAAGCAAACAACTTACACACGAACATGAAAAGTTCATAAAAAGCTTGTAAAAATGGTAAGGATTGCTACAGACATAAGCGGGTCGGTACGTTCGGCTCGGCAGTATTTGCTGAACCGAAAGTGCTGCTGAACTGCACATGTGTACTGTGCAGTGGTAGGTACACATGTTCGGCTTCATTAGCAAGTGCCAATCGGGTAATTCATAGGCAGCCATTACATGTTTAATCTAAACCAAGATCAGTGATCTTGATCCAGTTTGACTGTGTAACGTGTTGGATTGACGGATCGCAACATGTTACAACTAGTCGCTACCTGCTTATGTGTTTAGGAAGTCTAAGACAAAATCTTGATGAATTTCAAAAAAGTTGAACTGATTTTAACAAAACAAAGATAAATACCCTCTATATCTCTCGATAAAAAAAACATCCAAATTAAATGATCCGTTTGGGTGCTATGATGCACAGACAGGCGCAAAGATAGAGACGCGAATCCAGAACTTTGTTCAGGGGGGGGGGGGGGGGCAACATTTGACTCGTCCGGCCAAGTGTGAGTACTCACATAACGGTCGGGTGTTGCATTTGATTTAACACGGGTACACTAGGCATCACCGCTTGAGGGGAAGGGGGAGCATTGCCTGTCAAAACACACCGGTCCAATGCCAAAATTCTCAAATTCCCCAAAAAGGGTCATTCAGTATAGTAAGGGGAATATGTTTGTCAGTTACAACAATGGAATTTTAAGATTAAATATAACTGAGTAGTTACTTACTTCTAAATAGTCGTATGTACATTGCGGATGATATTCTATGTGGAAAACGTCGATAAAGGTTAGTTTGATCACCATAGTATCTTGCGTGGCTGGAAAAGTAAATAAAAATATATTACTTACTATCTAAATCATGGGCGCAGGTACTCAGGATCATTTTGGGGTTAACTTATACCCCAAAAATTAACCCCAAAATTAAATACTTAATTTTCAAAAAAAAAAAAATACGACATCCATCGTAGGATACAAGCCCTTGGTCGCGGGGGACTTTACAAACATACGAGTCACGTACACCCAGACCCGGAACAACAATTTATGGATCACACAAAGTGAACATAAAATAACGAACGTTAGACATTCCATATTGGGATGCGCTCAGTTTTTGGACACAGTGAAATTGTTTATAAAGTTGTTTATGTGTTGTTATTTTATTTTATTTTTTTAAATTATCTTGTTACGTTACGTTAGTTGTTAAGTTTTCTTTTCTGTTTTAAAATGGAATTGGCTCCGTCTATCTCACGCCCATATAGGTATAGAGTTTAAAGAGAAATCCAATGCTGCAAACGTAACGGCAGATTTACTGATTAGTGAAACGCACTTGTTCATGAATTTATAATTTCAAGTGGGCTATCAAGAATATGTTAATTGACACATTATCTGCACAACAGATCTGTAAACTCTAAAAAAATGATTGTGACCACTGTTAGTAGGCAAAGAGGTACGAAATTCTTCCTGCTCCGTAACCGCACGTTACATTAAAATCCACAGCGGCGCCATATTTTTCCATAGAAAAAGGAGTGAAACAAAGAGACTACTATCCGTGAAATTATTCACTGCCGTATTGGAGGAAGTCTTCAAAAACCTGGCAACTGATTGACAGAAAAGGGCATTCTTGTCTTGTGAAGAAATTATTTAATCTCCGCTTCCCCGACGATATTGTCCATTTTACGTCCGATGCCCTCGAGTTGACACAAATGCTAAACGAGCTCAAAATCGCCTAAGTCTAAGACCAAAGTGATGACGAACAGATCGCATCACAAAATTGAGGTGTATGTAATATGTCAATGAGTATCTCTATTCGCGCTAAATAATCTCTTTTTAAGTGTCAGGATAAAGAAGTTGCACGACCGATAACGCTTGGAAAAGGTACCTATTGTTCCATGAAAGGTCTCATGAAGGGCAATTTTCCTCTATCCTTTTAAAGAGGCTTAGCAACGTGTGCATTCTCCCCATTCTCACATACGGCTTGCAAAATGGTCTTTGACACTTCAGCAGAGGTACTACGCTCATTGACGTAGAGAACAGGATTGCGCCATAACCTCACAAAATTGACCACCTCTAGAAAGATACAACGCTACTTTGTGACAATACCTTGTCAAAGGCCGCACGAGTAATAAACTCGTGCGGCCTTTGACAGGTATTTCCTCTTTTTTCACTAATTTGTAGTCAATTTTTACTTTTTAATTGTAAGGGAAGGCGCAGTCCACACGCCAGAGACTATGCTCGAGATATGACAAAGAACGATGGTACAAAACATTCCAGGTGTCAAATTGACAAACTGAATTAAGAATTGCACAATCCGTTCCACCCAATTAATGAAAATTGACAAAAGAATGGTTAGTAACTAACTTTTTGTGCATTACAGAACTTTTTGTGCTTTACAGTTATAATTTGATACTCATGTTACCGTATTCGAAACCCTTTTTTTCACCGGTTTTTATTTTGACATGTAACATGTGCCTTGTTTATTTTTTTAAACAAGAACACTTTAGCGGTCAAGACGAATCTAACGACGTTTTAATTGTACAAATCCGTTTAGTAGTTTGAAACGCGAAATTCGCGCGAAAAATAACCCTTCCGTAAAAAATAGGATAGAAACTAGCGCTGCGTGTGCGTACTTTGAACTAAAATATGAAAGGTAATGTCTTTCACATGTTAAAGGTATAATAGCCTGAAATAAGTCTATAAACAAACAGACATTGTCAACCTTGGCCATTTGAAAAGAGTGGCTGGAGGCTTTATATAGTCTTGTTACCTATTGCTTTAGTATATTAGTATAGTTTATATTGTGTAGTATATTAATAGTAGTATGTTTTGCTTCCTAAGTAATTTATGAATTTGTAATGTCAAAAACGATGCTCTATAACGTCGAACATTCACTTTATAAATCATTTACTTTCAGTATTTCTTTTGGTGATTATAAATTAATTTTAGTTTAATTGATTCGGTGGTGAATATTCATGACGTCATACTTAGTGCTTTCATAAAAATAGACTCATTTAACTGGATTGTCATCTATTCTATTCAGTTGAAACGTCGGAATTAAAAATGCCAGCGAAATTGAGACTTGTGGTGTATAAAATTTTATTGTGTGTAATAAATAATCTTTATTATATCTTTAATTTGTTTAAGAAATTAAATATGGTTCCTGTGGGAAATTAGACGAGTGAAGCCGCGGTAAACACAACAATAGCTTGATATAATGGTTTAAGTTATGTGACTAATATTACTAGGCCTGCTGACCGACCGAGCTGTAAGTGTTTCATATTTTATGATTTTATATTCTCATAGGCAGTCTAAAATGCCATTTGTTTATATTTATTTGTCAATCTGACTATTAAGTGTGATCTATAATATTCTCTCTATATAATATGATCTCGTAAGTCTGATTGCCCTGTTGATCTAGTAGGTACCTTGACTGCTAAACCAGAGATGTCCTGCAAATTTACCCGACTTGTTTGTATGTGTGTATGTTATATTCTTTATTATCTTATATCTCACAAACCACTGGACGTATAAATACAATTATGACGCCGTTACATTCGTTTTGACCGCCCAAGTGTTCTTAGATAAGTGACGTTTAAAAAAACAAATATGGTGTGAAAAATAAAGTTGTTACTGCTATAAGGGTATCAAATTAAAGGGCCCATCTTAAGCAAATAAAATAGTATGATATGATTATGTCTGCAATACTAAAAAGTTAGTTAGCAACCATTCTTTTTTCAATTTTCAATACTTGACAATAGCTGTGATACAAGTTAGATATTACATCCTACAACTACTCAAAAGTATTAAATAAATAAACAAATTTATGAATAAAAAATAACCGCCTGCCCAAAAAAGATGAAAACAAGATCCCAGTCGGAGGCATTATTGAATCTCGGTAAACTTTGTATTTTTTTTAAAATTTATTTAGGACAACAAACCATTACACTATAGCTTAGCTATAATCTAAAGCTAAAAAAATACTTATAGCGCAAACAGCTCCTTTGTCTAAAAATTAAATACATAGTATTTAGTACCTACATAACATCTTAATCAACAAATACTATAAATGATCTACAATAAAGAAACAATGTTATTTTTAAAACAAGATGGCAACCATGCAAATATTTCCACACCAGTAAAACGTTCATTATTCTATGCATGGGACAGCGTTCACTTGAATTAGTTTTACAGTTCCTTGGCGCAAATAAATTTAATAGTAGCGAATGTTACGAACTGACATATAACGATATTCAGAAACCGATAACAATCAACTTTATTGTGCACGATTTTATATAAAAGCATGACATCCAAAAGCCTTCTTCTAGATTCTAATTAAGGTTAACAAAACTTTTATAAAAGAAAAGTTTTTCCCCGTTTTTGTAACATTTCTCAATGTTGCTTCGCTCCTATTGGTCGTAGCATGATGTTATATAGCCTATAGTCTTCCTCGATAAATGGGCTATCTAAATATAAAAGAATTACACTCCAGTGCATCCCGTTGTTTTTTATGTTTGTAAAGTCCTCCGCGACACAGGAACAAATTATATAAATTAGATGATTTGTTTTTTAAAAACATATCATTCTTTTTAACCGAACCAAAAGAAAAAAAGTTCACATCGTCCGATTGACCGGATTAAGCACTTAGACTAAGTGTTCACAGGTCTGTAAATTTTCAATCCATACTCAATTTTACGACATACGTATGTACTCAAAAATATTTCTGTTGTTACTATTCTCTCTAAACTGACAGTGAAAGCACGAGATTTGATGACGTATAGTTCAGTTGCTTTTAAGTATTCGGATGTATTGCCATAAAGAATAACGTTACTTACCATTAACAACAGTAACACAATTAGAATTATTATAGTAATAGTCGCCTGGTTTATTATGAGGATGTGTTATAACATTAGATATTAAATTGAAAGATTCACATCTAGGATCTTCTTCTTCATCTCTTTTCACTCTTTTTTTAGCTACTAGACTGTTTTCCTCATGCCTCCTGATACTATCGGCAATCTTAGGATTAAATTTCCTAAAATTTATCTTATGCATATTAAAATTTTGTATTTGTATATCGTTATCTTCATAAATTTCGTCAATAATTTTAGGTTGTGTTGGTATGTTTTCTATATTTTTGTTGCTATTTTTGGTCCAATGTTTGCCCATATTGTAGTCAACTTTGGATATATTTAGTTTGGTGGTGTCATAATCAGCTGCTTGTTGTGAAGCGATGCCACAAGTGGAACAAACTGTAACAAAGAAATAGGATTCTGTTATTGAGATTGCAGTGTAATTTACTTATTTAAAACTAAGACAAGTAATCTGCTAGATAAAGCTGTGTAGCTTGATCTTTTGTTACAGAAAGTGAGTATATACGTAACGGGTCAAGTAGATACAATAGGTTATACTAGTCGACTATTTTCGCAATAGCTTATCGTATGACTCGATTAGCATTAATCATTTTAGTAGTACGTAAAACTTTCAACAACTTATTACTCTAACGAAATATATATTTTGATTTTTGGAACGAAGTTCCATAACACGCGTTGTGGGGGCTAGACGGAAAAAAATCTCACGAAAAGTTGTAACGACACTTTTTGACAAAAACAAAAGCCGTGCGCGTAAGATATGAACATCTAATTTGACGAAGAAGTCACCTGTCGATTTGGTCTAGAGGCATAAATTCGGTACACAGTATTGGTGACTGTTTTGTAGTTGTGGGTTCGAGCCTTCGGTATACAATCGTCTTTTTGTAAGTTATTTTCGTTTCGTCTTTCTATTTCGCATTAAACAGTGTGGTGTTGCGAAGATTATAAAAAAAAAAAAAAAATGATAAGAACTTCGTTCCATCCCATTCATTCGTGTCCCTTGACACCGCTCAAGTTTTTTTATCTTATTTATCTCAATTTTATTTATCTAACTCACACCGAACAGAGCCGGCCTAACCAGCACAGCAAAATGTTACATCTCTTATTCTATGACTCATTTTCATTAAACGACGTAATAAAATTCGCAAATTTTATTTCCAATGGCAGAAGTGCAAAAATAAATCTGGTACAACATTTACAATGCGTGCTAGGATCAAGATTAGACATGATGTCACAAAAACTCTTTAGTTTTTATATAAGAACTACAGCTTCGGCGTATTTAATGCACGTTTTTGGAACGTACGCCTAGCCCGCACTGTGAAATCTCACCATGCGGTTTTTATTCACAAAATTCGCGACTTTGTGTCATCTTGCGAAAATAAAATCGATAGTTTTTTTTTTCACAGTGCCCAGCTTTACGAATTCGTCATATTTTCTGAGCGTAGCAATACGTAATATCATACATAACTGTAAACACTTGAATGTGTATATAGCGATGTACGAATTGCGGAGAGCGCTACCAAGTTAAATATTCTTTGAGAACGGTTAAATAAGCAAAACAAATGTTTGTGAAATCATTTATTTACAAACATCAGTGTCCTTAAATTTTTGTGTCATATCAGCACACTGAAACATCTGTGTAGCACGAATCTTACTACACTTTGGTGTAGTAACGTATAGTTAATGCTATGTGACATAGAAAAGAGCGCTCTGTGTACGTATTGTGAATTTAAATACAGGAACTGATGTCTTTATTTGATAGCTGCCTGCCCTGACTTCGCACGGGTGTCATATCGTAGTTTTTTATACCTTGAGTTACATTGTTGCAATTATCAGTCAGTCAGTTTGTCAGTTTTTTTAAAGATGAAGAACTAGATATGAGGGATTGGGTCCCACATTACTAGCAATCCTGTTACCCCTCCAGCTAATCTCAATGGCTTCTGTTAATAATCGTTGGAATCTCTATATAGCCTATGTTACACCCCGATAATGTAGCTTTTTAACAGCAAAAGAATTTTTGAAATCGGTCCCATATATTTATAATTTTATTCGTTACGTACAAAAATAAAATACAATATTATATAAGTAAAAAGTAACATTAGTATAGAAGTATAGATAATGCTATACAGGGTCTGATCCATTTAGCAGCTCTAGGCAAAACGACTGTCATATTTTGCCCCATGCCAGCCCGAAGCCAGATTTAAGCCGCAGCCAGATCAAATTTTGTAGCCCCAATATTGGTCAAGTGTGCAAATGCAAAAGTGCAAATAATTTTACGTGCAGGCGCCAGGCGCTTTTAATTATGCTGCCCATCATTTTTACTGCTCTAGGCATTTTCCTGGCTTGCCCTGCCCTTATACTATAGTCAATTTATTATAGTTGGCTATATAAGAATACGTTTCCGTTGTCAATGTTACAGCTGCTGCTAAGATTAATGCTATAGAGAACATAAGTCAATTAATATTAGTTCATAATATTATTTCGCATAAAAATGTACACTGAGAACTAGTTTTTATGTACTATAACGTCTGTTTCTGCTTCAAAAAACAGATTTTTTTATAAATATTTTCATTTATTTAATTACTACAATATATTTGTAGTATTAAATAAATATTTATACTATTTTTGTAAGATTGAATTGATAAATTTGAAGGGATTGGGTCCCACATTACTAGCAATCCAGTTAACCCCTCCAGCTAATCTAAATTGCTTGTGTTAGGACTGGATTCACGTCGGTAGATTTGAACTCGCGATTTTATGATTTCGAGTCTGATGCCTTAACCATTAGGCTACCGTCGCATATGATAATGAAATAATTGTTTTATCTAAGTGATCGAAACTAGTGCATCTTTAACATATTCCACGTTATAATAACTAGCAAATACATATTTGTGATAATTAGCAATAATCTAATTAATAATCGATTGTATAACCAGCATTGGCTGCCAACAATCTGGACCTACATATATATATTTATGTTACATCACCCAAAGGTTGGCTGGTAGAGAATGCTTTTAGCATTAAGTCCGCCTTTGTACATATTTTTTGTGCATAAAGTCAATAAATAAATAGTAAAAAGAGACCAAGACTTTTCATTTAGCTATTTTCTCCTTAACATCACTCTTTGATTTACGAACTTGACATTAATAAGAGCCGTTGCATTAACTATGCGATCACTATACAAAACTAAAGTAATATACGTGCTAATGCCACAGTATGAAAACGTAACGAAGTATTATCCCTAATAATATCCCGAGGGTCTCAGAACCCTTGGTTGGCAGTAACCTAACGTCGCCTTTAAGATCATAAGCCTTCTCAACCAGGGATGACAGTATAAGCACAGTTATTTACATTAGGGGACATTATACGGTACATTACATTTACAAAAACGGGTACCCTTTTGAAATCGTTTGAAAAATCATTTATCTTGTATTTTTTTTTACATTCAAGTATATAATCAAATTTATATTACTTACAACTGACAAATTATTTACAAGATAGACACTAACCTATAATCTAGGAACTTTATAAGGCTATTTTTGGTATAGTGCCAAGCTCAGACACCCGTAGTATGTAATCTATAGTTATTATTGAAAAATAAGTTATGATTACATTTCAACTCACATTGTGAACAGGATTTGGTTCGAATGATTAATTAATTTATTGAAAAATATAACATGGTCCAAAAGCTACCCCAATGGACAATGATTCTGAGCAAACTACTTTCAGGTTTGCACTATAACAAGAATAACGTTGTATATTTACAACTAAATAACTAAAAAAAGGCTAGACCGTTTGCGCATCGAAATATTCCTCCCCATCGATGTCGCTGATAACGTAGTTAGAAAGCTGGCAGCATTGCCACGTTCGATGGCAATGCTTATTCTCTGTGCAAAGAAAAACGAGCCCTCTGGTCACGTGAAGAACTGATAAGCCGATTTGAAATATCTCTAAAAAGAAGTCGGGCATTTGGACCCCACGGTCCCAGCGTCTCGACCCCAAACGGCTCAAATATGTAATCTCTAATTATATTTACATATTTCAGTTCAAGCATGGCTGGAACGTCGGCGGTGTCAACAGCCCGACGCTTTTTATCGTTTAGACTGGCATGCCGAGATATACGGCCTACGCTCCTACTACACGATAGGCCGTGGTGTCCAAGGCTGGTAACCAGTTCTCTACCGTGGCATCGATGCGGAGAAGCACACGAAGTGCCTACACGTAAGTACGGTAATTTGTAATGTCGTATCATCCAACCTAGTCCCTATATTGGGCGATGGAAGTGCCTGTAACCAATGACCCGATTCTCATTCCCTCACAGCCAACTGGGGAGCGCGCTCTACAGCGTTCGATGATGTGCTAATTAAATGTTCTCTAACTTTTCAACACAGTGCCCTATCCCATTGCCTCTGGGAGTAGGGGTTAGCGGGTAAGTCAATATTGGGGCAAGTCATTTCCCAAACGTTCAGAGCTTCAGTTTCATACAATACTTCAGAATTAACCAGTGTTGGCGCTAAAATATTCTTGGTTAATTCTTCGATGCTGTGGATTCGATCCACACACAGACAGAAATTTTGCGAACGTCGAGGCCGTACAGGTCAGCCACGCGGTTTTTTAAGGTTATTTTAAAAAAATTGCAAAGGGTGTTTTGAATGACTGTCCATTTTTCCTAAAAGTGCCAAATGTTTAAAAAGTTGGGTGGACCTGAGAGCATGGGACGAAAAGGCAGTATCGAATAATTGTTAAGGCCAAGTGTATATTAATTTGGAGTAGTCGGTCCGAAACATCACTAACATTTTAAATTTTCTCTTCTACGAAGGAAACATAGGAATTTTCTAGAATCGGGGACCCAAGGAAGGGGAACGAATTGTTTTCTATAATTTCTAAATTTCGAGTAATAAGATATATATTAAAAAAAACTGTAGTTCTATCAACCTAATCAGCAATGAAAATTCCGCATTTACTAGAATTTAATTCCAAGCCAATTCATTTAAATTTATCAATAATTAAACCAGCTTATTCAAGAGTACACGTCTCCTCCGAGGGTACCAAACATTGAATTTTGAATTAAATTTCCAAAATATCGGGTGTATGTCTAAATTAAAATAATACTGGTTCTAGCGGGTTACTCTGTTGACAACCAACTGCCGAACTTAAAAGATTATCATTGTTAAATTTGGATGGATATCTGTAACATTGAAAAAAGAATTTATAAATGTAGGGGGTTACAAATTTTGCTATTTCTTGTTTTAAATTATTTTAGTCGTCATATTTTTAACCTCTTTCCGTTTTTATCATTAGAAAACTAGTCTAATCGAGGTGGTTCATTGTTTTGTTTGTTGAACTATTTTGGTTATTCTAGTGCTGTTTTTAAGGTAATATACTTTAACTGATATACTATACAAGTTTCATTACAATAGCGACCTTTTTGCGAGAGCCATCAAGCCCTCTATTATATGCCATAGTATGTTCTAGTAAATTGGTCGCTATAATATCCAAGAAGGCGGGCAAAACCTATTAGTACATAACTATTAATGAACGTGACTGTATCGTCACAGACTACTGAGAGTACAGAAGGCAACCTTCATACGCACTTCCCTCGAGGGACGCGCGTTATTATAACCGTTATTGAAACCGAAAAGCCAACATGTCTATTTTCTGAATTGAAGTGAAAGTATTCAAAAAGAAATTACCCCATACAGTAAGTATGTTGCGCCTTGCACATTCCTCGACACAGAACCACTGTTTTCCGAGGTGGATGTAATTAAAGTGCAACCAAGTGTTGGAATAACCTGCAATCTACATAGTTTAACGGGATTTAAGAAAAAAGTATGCATATTTAAAAATAGAAATTTAAATTAAAACATACATATATTAAAAAATGTGTTTTATATTTTCTTTTCTTTATATTTTCACAATTGTTTTTTTATTTATGGATGAGATAACGTCTTATAAATCGATGACTGGGTGCGCACGAAAAAGTATCACGTAGCATCGGTCACATTATTGATTGGTTGCGAAGCAGTCACGTTATTGACTGGTTGCTAAGCAATGCGAATGGTGATTGCGCCTGCTGATAGGGTGAAGTATTGGGTCTACTTAAGGTGTCACACGCATGATTGCTTATTACAATGTCGTCAATGTTTTCTTATGACGTTATCACGTAAAGTTATCTTCCGTAAACCGACTTTAAAGACAACCATTTTTTTATTTCGTATTTTATCGTTTTCTATTACTTATTAGCCTTTTTACCTTAATAATCTTTATTAAGTTTTTTATTCACAATATGGATATTATGGTCCTTTTGTGTATGATACTATGCTGGGAATGGTGTTAAATGGTTCGCAGACACTGTACAGAGACTGTACAGAGGCCCGTGGAGTCACCGATGGCTTCAACTGAAAAGCAGTGCTGCAGTCCGCTGTAAGATACTTTAAATTCACTCTATTACTCATTTGATAAGTTATTTTTTTTATTTTTTTTTTTATTTTTTTTTAACAACATTTACAATACTATTACAGGATTCCCAATGCGGTATCATAAGCTACATAGATTTAGTAGGTACATAATAATTATATCTAATTAAATATGTGTATTTATATTTGACTCAATACACATTCGAGCAATTTCTGTGAATTTCAACAGGTTACAGTGATAAATATCTACGTGGGTAGCAATTAAATTAATAAGTCGTATGGCTCGCGACAATGCGGCATATTTCAGCAAATTAGTTCTCGTGACTGGGACGCTAAGCGTAAGAGGTCGTCGGCGCGCACCTACGTAATTTTCTTTCTTTCCTTCATATAGAAATCGTTCATGAGTAAGAATCCAAGCCCACATCGGTGCACATTTTTTACCCGGCGCGCCCTGATTCCGCGTTCGTGTGCGGTATCTATGTGTGAGTGCGTCAAGAGCGTATTTTATGTAGCCTGTCTTCTGTACTCTTGATATTTTGTGGTACTACCTTTAAATTTTCAATTTCTGCTGGCGCTCAGGCGAAATATGATAAAGTAATGATAGAGTAGCCATTTGCATTTGCATTATATACTAACAAATTACCGAGCAAGCCTCCTTCTTACTTGTAAATACAAAAGTGACTTGGTCTGCTTTGGCGATGTGAATGCACAAAGTATCGAGATTACAGAAAGTAATAATGTAATGGTCTCCTTACTAATGTCGGTTACGGCGGCCAATCTCATCAGAGACTAGCCAACTACGCAGGAGATATTATAGTGCACAAGTGTGTGCGCAGACATAGGTGCACTCTTTATTCTCAACCTCACTTTCGGACGGAAATCCGACACGACTGGAGAGAGATTGGGCGCAGAACCGGCGTCTTAACGTTCTTTCCGAGTCACGGGGGTGACAATGTTTGAAAACCGTCACCCATCTATGGCCCGACAGTGGTATCGTCGCTTAACTTCGCAGATATCTCGATTTGCTCGGTCGCCACTAAGCCTTACGCGCAGGCATCACATCACTCATAAATACGAAATCTTTAGACGCTTTTCGAATAAAGTGGTCTGAATTGGTCTTTAGTTCCGACTCCGTGATATGTGTCTATGCAAGACAATACAATCATAAAATAGGAACACAAGGTACCAGATTCGCCACAAACAACAAATGAATGAATGCCTCGGTGGCGCGCAATGTAGGGTTCCGTAGTCACCGGTCCCCCCCCCCCCTCCTCCTCAATAATGCGGCTTCTGCAGTGGGTTTTCTGTTGTTTTTGTTTCATGCTTACAACGTAACACTTACTTAATAATAATTTTCAATGGAATTTGTAGGAAATTTTGTTACTTCTCATTTGATCAGCTGTTACTCGTAAATTTGTAAAGCCTTCTTAACTGTGATAGTTTACCTTTTAATTTCGCTATATATAATACTACCGTGAATTTTTCACATACTCAACATCAACCATTTAGCTGGCAGTGGGGGGGGGGGACACTTGACTCTAACAAAAATTTTCACTTTAAATCTTAATATTTTACAAATGGATTCCTTAACCTAAAAATAATATTCCCAACCCCTAATCGTTTTTAAAAGACCATATCTAACGATGCCTCACACAATGAGGTAGGTGAGAAAAAAAATCCCCACTTTAGATATAGAGGAGGTACCCAAAAAAAAATGTTTTTCAAGATTTTATTCTTTGACTTTGTCGGCGTAAGTAATATACAGGAAGACTTTGAATTGAGTCGACAAACTTCAATGAGTAAACCTGCGTGTATTCAAGATTTTTTAGGACATATTATTAGAAGAAAATATTAATGTTCTATGATACTTTAAAATACAAAAAAAATACATTAGTATCTAATATGTAACTCCATGCGCCGCCGTTTTTTGTTTCCGTGAGCATGAATGAATACAGACAGAGTGTTGAGTCATTCAGTCGCTGTGTTGACTGCGCTCAGGCAGCGCGGAGG
This sequence comes from Herminia tarsipennalis, assembly GCA_945859575.2. NCBI lineage: Eukaryota > Metazoa > Arthropoda > Insecta > Lepidoptera > Erebidae > Herminia > Herminia tarsipennalis. The sequence continues at coordinate 3,562,634 of OX243849.2, read as the reverse complement.
GGTCGGCGGGGTGCGGGAGCGGGACTCGCCGGTCGACGCGCCCGCCGCCGCACCGCAGCGCATGTATTCAACGCACAACCGCGCTCGCGCACCTCATTTTTGTATCAATTTATTTGTCCTCATATTTAAGTACCGCGACTAACAGTTGTACGATTCTTTGTTATCCATTATAATATTTATACAGTCCACTGCCTTATTTTAGGTACGGTAACGAATCGACGAACTATTTGTACCTAACCTACCTATCATGCCGCGAAACAAAACAATGTAAAACCAATTTTTCCTTCATACTTTTACATGGCATGGGTGGGAACATGAAGACTACTTACCGAAGTCCAAAAGGTTTCGAGTGGCACTTAGTATCCTCTCTAAGGACGGTTGGTTTTGCCGTGGATAATTTTCTCGCCATCTTCGCTGCGTTTCCTTTAAATTGTTAGTTTGGCTATACCAAATCACCACATTTAAAATTTTTTGGTTATCAAAAAGTTCACTGTTTCTTCTCGTACCCCTAGGCATCTTTAAAAACTTATCACTTAACAGTACACAACTTCGATAACTACACAATCGATTACTTTTTTATGCAGCACACGACCGTCACCTAATTAAGCTTTCGTCCGACTGGTGAAATTGTTTGCAACGATTGGCTCGCGCCCGCGCCGTTTAGGGATGATACTATGGGAGCAAATGAAATTCATCGATATTTCCGTAGATAATGATCATTACTTATTTTAGTTACATACTTGTAATTATCCACTCGTACTTGTACTTACGAGGACTGAAGTGACTCGCATGCTGTGTTGGTATTAATGTATTGAATTGTTCTTAGTAAGTATGATTTGCGTTTTCAATTCCTCTTTTTATAAATAAATGAAGTTTGTTTAAAATGTACTCGACAACAATCCTAACAAACTTTATTAGAATACTGGATAGAGTATGCGAACGTACTAGAAGTTTTCTAAAAAGCTATTACCACTTGTAAAAATATCAATCCTTTACATTCAAGAATGCTACTTTACAAGTATGTGATTTCGAAAAAGTATCGATATCGGTATGTTTCATTCCCCCAGCGGCACCACCCGCGTTACACGTGCCGGCCGGCGGAATCCCTGATCGGGTTTGTCGTCGGGAGTGCATTACACAAAACACCGAGAGTACAGAAGATAACGTTCATACGTAGCGACGCGCACATACACATCGTTCACATGGAACAGGGTATAAATATCACTTTAGACCACGTAGTTCGGAAGGCGACGCGAGATTTTGTGTCCGTGAACGGTGTTTAAGTGTCCGTTGTTATTGAGCGCGTTGTTTGAATGTTACCTTCTGTACTTTCTTTATTTGGTGTTTATGATCAATGACCCTTTGAATGAACTACGTTTTTACGAAATTATGATCATATGATTTTTATAGCGCGTCGTACGATTTATAAACTTTGTTCATTTTATTTATTTGTTTAAAATTTAGACATATGGAAATAATGATAATGTACTGATTCTTTTAGTTTACTAAACCTTAATAGACCTGTCACCGTCGTTTTAAGCAATAAAATCGGATGTTTTTTTTACAATCTAAATTCGCAATTTGTCAATGCATAATGTAAGTACTAACGGTGCTGATACTCCCCTATCAATTTGTCGACTGATTTCAAAGTCACCCTGTATGTATCCATGCAAAATCACAGCCTTCTAGCACTAACAGTCTCTGAGCTAAGCTGCGGACGGACGGACGGCCATTATAAAACTATATGGGTTCCGTTTTGACATTTTTGCTACGGAACCCTAAAAAGTGGTTGTCAGTAAAGTCGGTTTACGGACGATAATTTTACGTGATAACGTCATAAGATAACATTGATGACATTGTAATTAACAACCATGCCTGCGACAGCTTTATTGGATGCGGGTGCATACGCGAACAATCGGCGGACGGCCACAATACAGTCTATCAGCAGGCAGAACGTGACGGACCGTGACACTTTTTCGTGGTCATCGAATTATAAGATGTTATTATGTCAATAAAAGAATAACTGATAAAAATAAAAAAACCCATGAATGCATTATTGAATCTCGATGAGCTTAGTAAAGTGCCTCCGACTGCATGAAATTATATAATTATGTAGGGTAACTTGTTTCCATCTTTTTTGTGCAGGTGGGTTTTTTATTTTTATATTTTTTTTTTATTTAATACTTTTTAGTAGTTGTAATATGTAACCGATGTAACAACTAACTTTTATCACAGCTGTCAAGTATTGAAAATTGAAAAAACAATGGTTGCTAACTAACTTTTTTAGTATTACAGTCATAATAATGTTATACCTTTTTGATATGCTTATGATAAGCATTTAATTTGATACCCATATTGCAGTATTCAAAACAACTTTTTTTTTCATACCTCTTTATTTTGACATCTCACAGCCATGTTTGTTTTGTTTCAAACGTATATCATATCTAAGAACACTTGGGAAATCAAGACGAATCTAACGACGTCTTAATTATATAAATCCGTTCAGTGGATTGTGAGATATCGGGTAATAAAGAATATTACATACATACATATTTAGATACTCGTACTAGCTGTCCCGCGCAACGTCGTATGCGTAAATTTTCCCCATTTTTGCAACATTTCTCGTCGCTACTCCGCTCTTATTAGTCGTAGCGTGATGTTATATAGCCTATAGCCATCCTCGATAAATAGGCTATCCAACAAAAAAAGAATTTTTCAAATCGGACCAGTACTTTTTGAGATTAGCGCGTTTAAACAAACAAACAAACAAACAAACTCTTCCGCTTTATAATATTAGTATAGATATTTCGGGACTTAATCGCGTGAATTACCTTTTATCCACGGGTCGACCCGTGACCACGATCGGTGCAATTCGATCGAAACGTCGGGTAAAAAAAAGGTTCGTACCTTTAAATAATACACGCGATTAAGTCCCGAAATATATCTAATATGTATAAAAATCGCGAAAGTTTAAAAACAATAATTACATACATACATACAAACATTCAGTCGGGTAAAAAAATAGGTACTACACAAAGTTTAGCCACGAGTGGCATCCATAAGAGAATCATGTTTGTAAGACGTAAAGATGGTCACACAACTCCCTGTAATCGATTCTTAAGTCACTGGATCTCCTGATTTACACAGAACCTTTATAGGCGAAGATTCCTTACAACCTTATTACAATTTTGTTCACGTATTATTTGGGTGATCGTTACGTAACATAAAATTTTATGGCGACCTTACATCTGGACAATGTGTAAACGAAAGGTGTGGTCAAATATCTGTAGCGGGTCGTCTATGGTATACTACATCTGCTACGAAAGTAAATCCCACTGCATTATTATGACAAAGATAAAAAAAACATTTCATATATCTAAGGGTGGGGAGGCAGGGTCAATTGCCTCCCCCCCCCCCCCCCAGACTCGGATAAAAGATTTTTTTGGAAAATTTTGACACTATAACTATTTATTATACGGGAATTAACGCGCATTGTTTACCTTAAAATTGCTTGACGTTTCGACCAGGTTGCACCGGCTGTGGTCACAAACGGAGTCCGCTTGTGACCACGGCCGGTGCAACCTGACCCATATAATAAATAGTTATAATCATGCAAGGCGAAAGTTTAAATGTTCATTTTGACAGTGTACATTGGTGTACCGGTGTTGAATGAAATGTAGCCCTCTTGCACTTGGCCGGTTGGGTCACATGTTGCGCCCCCCAGAACAAAGTCATTTAGGCAGGATCCGCGCCTGCAACAAGTACTAGTTTCCTAGGTAAACTAAGAGATCTAAAATACTAATTTGTAAATACTACTAACATTAAAACTACCAACGATTATGTCTCGATTATATTTGGTGTTAAATAAGATTTTTGTCATTAATCATATAATAACTGTAGCTTCCTGTAGAAAGTGTTGAATTATAAGTTTTTCAATCAATCAATCAATCAATCATCAGCCTATCGCAGTCCACTGCTGGACATAGGCCTCTCCAATTGCACGCCACTTTGTTCTATCTTCGGCTTCTCGCATCCAGCTCCTGCCAGCCGTTTTGCGTATATCATCACTCCACCTGGCTTGAGGGCGTCCTACACTAAGTTTTTCAGGCTCTTAATAATTTTTTTAGCAGTAGTGTACTATACTAGAGCCATTACAAACGTGCGAACTGAGTCATAAATCATTACGTCAAAGGAATGTGACAATGCCGCGTCACTTGTTATCGATAAAGGGATGCCGCTCGGACGCAGGTAGCCAGGATGCCGCGGTCGTTGATGGTCGATGATGATGATGATGGCTCCAAAACGACTACAAATTCTCGGTGTACATATTGTATGTTTTATATAAAAAATTCATGCTAGACAATATTTTGCATTATTTCCTTAACCTTTCCCTCATTACCTGTTATTGACTATCGACAAATCCCTTTTTTATTGTTACACACAACACTAGGAGTGCGAGCGAGAGTTCCGATATGCCTATAAGTGTGAGCGAGAGGTCTGATAAAAATGATTTATGACTCAGTTCGCACGTTTGTAATGGCTCTAGTATAGCCCTGTGTCGCGGGGGACTTTATAAACATACAAGTCGCGGACACAAATTACGCCCAGACTCGGAACAACAATTTGTGGATCACACAAAGTGGTGTCCCGTGTGGGAATCGAACCCACGACCTCTTGCGTAGCAGTCGGATACACTCCCACCGCGCCACCGAGACAGTCATTTATGAAGTATCAGTCTGTCTAGTTTTGTAAAGTCAATGTATCATGTTATAGTGAGTAATTTTTAAAGTGTCAATATTTTTTTTTGAGTACCTATATAAAATCAACATTTGTATGAAAAATTGGGTATAATAAACCGGCTAGTGCATGTCGGGCCACGCACAATGTAGGGTTCCGTAGTCCCCCCCCCCATTCGAATAATGCGGCTTAAGAGTGGGTTTTCTGTTGTTTTTGTTTCATACTTACAACGCTAAACCTACTTTAATTTTCAATGGAATTTGTACCAAAATTTTGTTACTTTTCATTTGATCAGTTGGTTCTCGTTAACTTGTAAAGCCTACTTAGCTATGATAGTTTTCCTTTTAAATTCAGTATATATAGGTACTACTACCGTGATTTTTTTCACATACCCAAAATCAACCATTTAGCTTTTTTTTTTAAATATGATAACTAACAATGTGGGATTTTTGGTCCCACATTACTAGCAACACTGTTAACCCCTCCAGCTAAGCTCAATGGCTTGTGTTAGGAATGGATTCACGTCGGTAGTATAATGGGTATGATTCAAACCCGCGACCTCTCGATGGCAAGGCCGATACCTTAGCCATTAGGCTACCGCCGCTTCTTATTGTGCCATTGCACAAAGACGTACTTATTGCCTTAGGCATTAACTACCAGTCAACCTTAGGGTGATGCAAAGAGCAGACCTAATTGTAGTCTGAATTAAATAGAGTAATTCATTTCATCCCAACATCTTTTCACAAAATGCTGTCACCTATTTCCAATCGTAAACCTCGTTTAATTAAAGGAAATCCTATCGAATACCCATCGAAATCTCGCCAGTAATTCCGTCGAAACGTGGCAATAAACGAGCATACATATCTTATAGTAGTTTACGACTAGTTCGCGTGGGAATCACCCCGAAGGGCCGTAAATGTACGTGACTATACGTGGTATGTACTTAAATTAAGACAATATTGGTACTTCGTGGAAATATTTGTTAATACATTTACAATGGCTTTAAGGAATTGTAGTTGAATTTAATTGGAATAATTGTCGTTACTTCAATAACGTCTCGTGTGTGTGTGTGTGTGTGTGTGTATTTTTCTTTAAAAAGGTGCCTCTCGCAGTAGGGTGTAAGCCAAGCCCTATGTCGCGGGAGACTGAAAAGTCTATCTAGATTTAACGAACACAAAGTACACTCAAAATCGGAGCAAAAATTAAAGATTAACCAGTGAAAAATATGCTCACTAGACTGATTTGATGACACCTTTGACAGCAAAGGTAGGAAATAATTAAACAGATTTCAAAACCTGAATAAAAAAAAACTTGAGAGGTGTCAAGGGACACCCGGATGGAACGAAGTTACTTTCGATTAATTAGTGAAGGAATTGTAATTTTTTTTTTAATCGTTGCGACGCTACACTGATCAATGCGAAATAGAAAGACGAAACGAAAATAACTGGCTTGCTTTCTATGAGAGAGAGAGAGACAGATCGAGAAACACGCGCACGCCGCACGGCTTACAACTATAGCAAAAAGTGTCGTTACAACATTTGGTCTTAATTTTTTCCGTCTAGCCCCCTTTCGCAACGCGCGATAAGGAACTTCGTTCCAAAATTATTGCGTAATTATATTTTATTGAAATAAACCATATCAATAGAGTACCTATAATAAACAATAAAATAAAACTCTCAGTCGGCGCCAAACTGTCCTGAGGATGCCTCGTGTAGAGGCGAAACACGTGTTGAAGTTTCACTTCGTGAGCTGAATATTGCAAGTCAAGGGTCTGGAGGTGCCTACCACTCCACTTGGTGAGAGTATCTGTCACGAATGTTCTTTGTTGCAGGTCTCTCTTTTTTACTGCAGTCTGTCAATCTATTTCGATTGTTGTATTAAGGGCATTTCCTCGTTACTTCAATCGTGGTGATTCACAGATCAAGGGTGGGTGGTGGCATCCCTCCCTTATAATCTACTTTAGATGGATGTCCGCCATGTGACGCCTGATTCAATCAGTTAAAATAATATTTTCAAATTTTGCTTTTCTGAAAATGAGTAATAAAATCTGAAAAGATCATACTGGTACTTTTGCCGCGGACTACATAATATGTATACAGGGTGTTTCATTCATCAGAGTACAGGTACTTTCAACCTATATAGTACTTATGTATAGATAATGGTGTAAGCAGAGTACCGAGCTACCCCCGTAGTGATGTAACGGCGAGACGTTTGATGTGCGGGCTAGGGATGGGACACAGTCGATATACATCACGCACGATACTATCGTGCATCGTGGAAAGCGACTTTGTTTTTAATTGACCGACTTCAAAAAGGAGGAGGTTCTCGATTCGGATGTTTTTTTTTTATGTTCGGGTATGTTCGGGCATAGCTCTGTCATATAAATATAGACGAATGATTTTTTTTTGTTGTTCGAACGAGGTTTGTTACGTAATAGTCGCATATAAATTTCATAAACATCTGATGCTGAGCTTCGGAGATAACGAAACTCTTCACTTATGATGTTTTTTGTAAAAAAGTTTTATATGCTACTAGCTGAACCGCTTTTACAACATTTTTCATTGCTGCTCCGCTCCTATTAGTCGTAGCGGGATGTTATATAGCCTACAGTTTTCCTCGATAAATGGGCTATCCAACACAAAAAAATTTTTGTAATTCGAACCAGTGCCTAGTTCCTCAGATCGTCGCGTTCAAACAAACAAACTTTTCAGCTTAACAATATCAGTATATGTAGATATAAAGATTTAATTGAATTAGCATTATAACATATATCTGCGAGCCATACTGTTCTTTTCAGCTTTCTAAGAACTGTAATCCACACAGGCGTTTCGCAGATTGGTGAATATCACTTAAGTTCACACAATTAGACTCGTAGCACAGAATACCGAATACTACAGAAGACCATCTACGTAGAAAATGCTTTTGACGCACACAATCGATGTGGTGTTCGATTCATGTCCGCGGAATTGGGGCACGCCTTCTGAACAAAGTGTATCGTTGTGGTCTTCGATTAATGTTAGTGAATTATGTGTATGTGTGCGTCGTCGTTCGAATGAAGAAAGATGGTTATGTAGGTTGTTGGCTGTACTAATAATAATAAACTTTTATTAGCAAATATACATTTACGGTATATAAATCGGAATCCTGGTTCCTGTACTAGTCTTTGATTGTATTAAAGGAGAGAGTCCTCTTTCACATCTCGTGTATTGTGAACTAGGCAAAATACATTATTCAAGTGTAACAATGTATTACAATTTCAAGCTTATTGTTGGTTTCAAATGAACTATTAATAATAATATCTTGGGAAAACTTACACAACGCTATCTGATCCCAAAACAACCAGACAACTGATAAACATACATAATTATATATGTATTTCTAAAATCATACATATTATAGATGAAATACACCCAGACACAGAATAAACCATCGCACCAAGTTTTATCCTGGGTGGGGATCGATTCCACGACCTCCGGCTTAGCAGTCAGGGTCACTAACCACTAGACCGCAGTATTATAAATGTACCTACTACAAAGAAAGAGAGAAGAAATATAAATAAAAAAAAAACTATAAAATAAATAAATAAAAATTAAGTCAAATAAAAAGTAGACTAGAGGTATTTTGTGCTCGTAGTCTATTAAATTGTACAAAGTAATATTATATACAACAAACAGACAGACGAATGTGTATATATTGGTTTAGTTAATTCACTCTTTTATTGACTTTGTATGGTCTAATAAGTGTATATACCATAATCTACTTCTTTCATTAGGTACTTCATGATCATATTATTATGTGAAAGCTTGTACTATTGTTTTTATTATAGCCGCAAGCTCACTTAATGGTGCTTTCACGGCGCGTCACGAAGCCCAGCTAGCAGCTCAGCCAGTACAGTGACACGGGTCGCCGCGCCGGTACAAACAAGAAGTTCACAAACAGCCGAGCAACACATTCAGGCCCATTCACACGCTGGCGCCGTTCGTGCCTGTTGAAACTCGCTTAGATTGCGAGCATGTGAACCCACAATACGCGGACAAAGCCGAGGTGAATGTCATGTATTCAAATCTTCCCCATTTTGTTTCAAATTCCTAATACCTTCTACTTGGAAATACCAAACATATGCTCAAAAATGTGTACCTATTTTGAAATGTATTTAACATTTGTTTCACGTTATTAGTATTTGCTAACAACCAATAGTGCTCACGTTCTACAATTAATTTTGCTGTAATTTAGCTCTTAATATTCCGTTGTGTTATTATTATTTAGGCTTCAGTAGCAGCTGCAAAGTAGGTATTATATGATAACTACTTTGCAGATTTTTTTGAATATTAAGACTTTTGCCTGAGACTTCGACCGCGGTCTCCATATTACAAAACACATATTTGAAGCGTGTTGTAAATCATGTCAAAATTTGAGATCAATTGATGGATAACTTTTGAGTTTTTGCAGCAACTGTCGTATTGTCATCGTTATGACGTTCTTAATCGAACATATGTACGAACGATTATTCAACTTTATATTGTCATGGCTTTCTGCGCACTGTAAAGTTATGGTTAATGTGTGAGAGTGAAATAATATTTTCGGAAGCGCTCGGCGGAATCTCTTCTTAAGACCAACAGTAGTAATGTTGCTTAGCCTCGCAGAACTCACAATCTGCTCGGTCGCCACTGAGTCACAGAACCCTCATACCGCCAATCAATCTGCAATATATAATATATTCTTAAAAAAACATCGATATTTAACTAATGTCCCATCCCTATTCGGCTCTGAAACATATCCCGCGGGGCGTGCCCTGAGGTCAGCGTTAATTTATTCATTGCTCATTTTCTGCTAACTGTCTCTGCGCCTGGCTTAAAAATTTGTTACCCGTACTTCTTGAGTTATGTACCAGTAAATTTGAGCTTCGTGATAAGAAATGTAAAATTGTGTTTCTGATTTTAGAATATTGCTCTATATGAGAAAAAAATCTTTATATATATTATTGAGATAGTTTAGGTAATAAGCAGCCCGAAAATATTGGTTTTAGTTCACAAAATAATTAAATAATTTTTTAAATTCAATTTAGTGTTTTCAGTTTTTTTTATGTTTTATAACACTATGAAATAGTAGCGGCCATGTTACTACGTCATACTGCTGTGTAAACTAAAAAGTGTCAACTGTCAACTGATCGGCGTAATTGTCATACAAAACGTCAGCACATTTGTTTACACAGCCAACTGACGTCATAACCACTGAGGAATATGGCGTCCAGCGTTTTCGTCCAATTACGCGGGAAATTTGAAAATGTAAAATTTAAATGCATTTTTATGACACTTAGCTATTGAATAAAAATATGTGTTTTTATTACCACTATAGAATTTAATGGAGACACTTTTCAAAAATGGGTTTATGCAAGTATTAGAAATCACTCGTAGAGGACCAAACTATAAACATTGATTCATATTTATAATAATAATAATAATAATAATAAAAATCATTTATTCACTTAGGAAGCAAAATACTACACTTGTGAAAAGTCGATTCTACATTTACTGGTAATGCCTGTTCGCAAACAATAGGTAAAGCCCGAGAAAAGAACAGGCAATAAAAACTCGTGGCCACTCTTTTCAAATTGCCAATGTTTACAATGTTTCTCTGTTTATAAACTGTATATGCAGGTAAGGTGCTGCCACCATTATATTATACACCATATATTAGAGGACTGATGCAAAAAAAGAGGTCACTAATATTAGAAGAGTACACGAGATCGGATACATCAGCCTCAATGGGCACAACATAGTAGGAGCATCCACTTACGATGTAAAAACTTTATGTGCTTAAATATTGGCCAATTTACTGCTACTTAATGAATAAGTATACATGTTTTTCAAAGGAAAGAAAAGAATGGCCGTAATTTATCACGCAGAATCTTTACTTACAAAAGTAAATCGTTTTCTTAACTAGTACCTAAGTAACATTATCAAACTGTGACAACAATATTCACCTAGTAAAATGCAATAAACTATACAACCCAATACATTAATAGGGAGCAACGAACTACATCCATTTATCTTTATCAGTTAAATAATCATCGATTGAATAGTAAGCTCTTTGTATAAGATGTCTCTTGACTACATTCTTAAATTTATCTACTGGTAGACTCGATATGCTGACTGGGATTTTATTGAAAAATTTAACACCTAGTCCCATGAATGAGTTATGAGTTTTATGAAGCCTATGATATCGACCTACCAATTTGTGCTTATTTCTTGTATTCACAGAGTGAATATCACTATTTTTGTTATATAAATGTAAGTTTTGCTTTACAAACATAACGTTTGCATATATATATTGTGATGCAACTGTCAAAATGCCTATCTCTTTAAACTTTTCTCTAAGGGAAACTCGTGCTCCTAGTTGATATATCGCACGCACTGCACGTTTTTGAAGAATAAAAATAGTTTGTATATCAGCCGCCTTGCCCCAAAGCAATATGCCGTAGGACATAACGCTGTGAAAATAACCAAAATATACTAGTCGAGCTGTTTCTACGTTCGTAAGCTGTCTAACTTTGCTGACAGCATACGCTGCAGAACTGAGTTTTCCTGCGAGACATGATATTTGGGTGCCCCACTGTAACCTATTGTCTAATGTAATTCCCAAAAAAACTGTCGAGTCGACAAAGCTAATCACCTCATTATTTAAAATTATACTCGTATTAGTACTTTTCACATTTGGCAAACTAAACTTAATACATTTAGTTTTTTTGGGATTTAGAAGTAAGTTGTTCGTTGTAAACCAATCTTGAACTAGTGCGAGTGTTCTATTTATTTTCTCAAAATTTTCTAGTTTACGATCGATTTTAAAAATTAGAGAAGTGTCATCAGCAAATAGAATGATGTCACAAAAGTTATTAACATAAAATGGTAAATCATTAATATATACCAAAAATAAGAAGGGACCGAGTATTGATCCCTGAGGCACGCCCATACTAATTGGAGATCCAGACGACCTTACTCCTCCTATATCAACATATTGAATTCTTTCACTTAGGTAAGAGGCAAGTAGATCCAGCGCTGTACCTTTAATACCGTAATGCCTAAGTTTCAGGAGAAGTGTCCTATGCGCCACACAATCAAAAGCTTTAGAAAGATCACAGAACACTCCAATGGCATCCTGTGAATCTTCCCAGGCACTAAAAATATGTTTCAGTAGCTTAGTACCTGCATCAATTGTAGAGCGACCCTTTGTAAAACCATATTGATCGGGATGCAGTAGATTATTAAAATTAAAGTGTGATTCTAACTGCATGAGTATAGCCTTTTCAAAAATTTTACTAATAGCTGGCAAGATGGATATTGGTCTAAAATTACTAGGGTCATTCTTTGATCCGGATTTAAATAATGGTATTACTTTACTATGTTTCATCAGATCAGGAAACATTCCGGTATCAACACATTGATTAAAAATTATAGATAACTGTGGCGCTATGCCAGTAATTATACTGTGAATTAATTTTACTGAAATACCCCATAAATCAGCAGTTTTTTTTAAATTGAGTGACTTGAATATTTTAATTATTTCACTGGGGTATATATATTTAAAAGCAAATGGTACATTGCATTGATCCACATTATCTCTCAAGAGTGATTCGGCTTTATCTGGGCAAGCGTTCAAGGAGCTGGTTGTGGTTAGTGGTATGTCAGCAAAGAAATCATTGAAAGTTTGTGCTAGGTCTAAATTATCAGTAACAGTCTTATTGTTAATTAATAATTCAAAGCTTTTATCCCGAGGCTTTGCCCGTCCGCTTTCCGAATTAATAATATTCCAAGTGGCTTTTATTTTATTATCAGATTTTTTAATATTTCTACTAATAAGTAAAGCTTTGGCACATGCACAAGCTTTTTTAAAAGTTTTTGAATAGTTTCTCACATACTGAATAAAGTTTTGATCAAAATTAAATTGTTTCATACCATATAACTCGTATAACTTAGCTCTACTTTTATAAATGCCGGATCACAAAAGCTAAGTTTAGAATTCTTATAAAAAGTTTTTGATTTAAATATATTATTGTATTCACTTTTGATTATATTAAACACTGAGGAGTAAAGATAGTTCGGATCAGAGTGGCTGAAATCTATACTGGTAATATTAGCAGAAACGTTAGAATTGAATTTTTCTAAGCGAGCCGTACTCGTATAGGTATAGATAAATAGGTATATACAAGGTGTAACAGAAAGGTGTGGTCATATTCAAGGGTTGGTATGTGCCCATAATACTGAGTGCACATACCATAATTTATCAAAATCGGAGTACCCTAAAAATAAATATTTTTTTCATTCGTTTATAACGAATGAAAACAATATAAATTTAAAAAAGTGTGACTTATAAAGTTCTATGCCATAATAATCCAATCAAATTTTGTACCAGAAGAAGTATAATTCATATGCAATATACTCGTACCTTTCCCTATTGAATTTTGACAAAAAGGATATGTCATAACTATGTTATAATAATGCAACCAGCTATGGCACCATACCCTATCAGCTAGTGTTTTTTTTTAAAGAAGACGATTACAGCAGTAGGGTACAAGCCCTGTGTCGCAGGGGACTTTACAAACATACAGGTCACGTACACACAGTACACCCAGACTTGGAACAACAATTTGTGGATCACACAAAGTGGTGTCCCGCGTGGGAATCGAACCCACAACCGTCAGTTGGACACTCTCCCACCGCGCCACAGAGGCAGTCAATTTGACTATACCTTTCTGTTACACCCTGTATAACAATGTATACATATGGTGATGTACCTATACTTAAACATACGAGTATACATCACCTTAAACCACATAGTGAAAGGGAACGGATCTTAATCTGTTTATACAGGTTGTTTACATAATGTTTACACATCTTCCTGTTTCAGTCAACAGTGTACCGATCATCCCCTGTCGTAGCATAAAATATCACCGAAATTAAATATTTATTATATGTTAACACGGTGAACTTTGTACTACATATTTTTACATAATATAAAACAAAGTTGCTTGCGGCTGTCTTTACACTTAAATGTCCTGAATTACGCAACGGGTTTGATGTGGTTTTCACTATCTTTCAGATAATTAATAATATAATATCTAGAGACAACTCACACAACGCCATTTAATCCAAAACTAAGCAGAGCTGGCACTATGGAAACCAGACAACTGATAAACATACTTAAATATTTATATATACATACATATTATACATTAATTACACCTAGACACAGAATAAAATAAATAAAGTTTTATCCTGGGTGGGGATCGAACCCACGACCTCTTGCGTAGCAGTCGGACACACTCTCACCGCGCCACAGAGGCAGTCTTTTTAAAACGAATTATAAAAAAATTATAATAATTTCTTATGGTTGGTTTATATGTATAATACATGTATATTCTGTGTTTAGATCGTGAAGAAAACTCCGTGCAAATCCGGACTGTTGTGTTTTGTTGAATTTTTCAGCTGTTTATTTTTTTGGTTAATTTATACTAGAGCGATCAGAACATAAAATCCATAATATAAGAAATGGACACATGACAGCTCGCCTCAAATCCTGAATCACGATATAGAAGTTTTCACAGCTGCTAACTATATATACAAGTTCCCAATGTAAACCGTTGGGCCGCGGCCCGCCAGGCTCGATCACATCGCCCGATGGCCTTAACATCGCCTCAACATCTTGCACTGCACAGTAGTGACCCCGACGTGATTTGAAGCAGCCTTCATCAACAGCAGCAATCATCGCTACAGTCGCCGTCACTCCCATAGCTATGAGCGGTAATCAAGTCAGAGCCAGTCAGCATCCGGCCTCTAGTGGGATATCCTACAGCCTAGTCATACCTACGGCGTCACTAGTGTCTAGGCACAGCACAATGCACCTACAGTTCTTGTAAGCAGAGCACATTTTTCCTGTTTACGCAGCAGCCAGCCACTACACATCATCGCAGACCGCAGCTACTACCCGACGCACTGGGACGAGCGGCATTAATTTTCGAAACACTGGAGCTAGCGGAATCAAGTTACGACTCACTGGAGCTACTCTCCACTGGCACTGACACGCTCCTCAACGCGACGACAGCTGGCTTATCAAGACAATCAATCACCGGCCTCCGAGGGGAGTGATGCGGCGGTACTGGGGCATATGGGCCACATAAGAAGTTGACACATAAGAGATCGCGTCAAATCCTGAATCACGTTATAGAAGTTTTCACAGCTGCTAACTATATCCAGTTCCAAACGTTAACAGTTGGGTCGCGGCCCGCACCTCATTTGGTTGGAGGATCCTCCCTTTGTGTTGGAGTTACGTAACACCTTGCCATCCACACATTGATTCAATCAGTTAAGGCGTTTTTCCGGTTTCAGGGTGACTAACTAACATAATTTTTATAGATACCCATAGATATGTACCTAAAGATTATGACGAAACTAGTGGTTATTGTCAGATATCTTGGGTAAAAGTAATTATAACATTTTAATTTTTTTTACCGAAATATAAACTGGATATATACAATTGATTTTAAACTTTTGCGATGTTTACACATATTAGAATATTATAGGGACCAAGAAGTACAAGAATTTTAACCGAGGAGATGGATACCGGCTCTCACCATCTTGGAACCCCGTGATCAACAAATGCTATCGTCGCAGTACAGACATCGCTCCTCAGTGTAAAGATGTAGTAAGTGTAATAGTGTGTAGAAGTATCGACAGTAAATTTATCAAAACTATCAAGACCAGGTGAGGGTAGTTGAAAAGCCCCACTTCTAACGGAGACATCGCTAACCTGCCATCAGTCATCCCGTGACCACGATCGGTGAAATTCGATTGAAACGTCAGCTCCTACCTCGCAACTTTAAATATTTCACGCGATTAAGTCCCGATAACATTCAAATATAGGTATGTACAGTCCTTGACTGCCTGAGCAGAGAGCTTGATCTGCTGTGATCGTGGATTCAGCTCATAGAAAGCGGATAGAAAGATATTTTAAGCTTATCGACATCAAATTTTCATCTAAATAATATCCTACATAGACAACTGTCAAACTTTCCCACCTATTAAACTGTTATCTCTTAAGGATCCTACACCATTGCTGATACAAATCTCATTTGACCCTTACTCCAAAAACCCCCATACATCCACCCAAAACGGTTTTAACACCAAGTCTAAGGCTAACATCGGACAATTTTCACAAAAATGCCCTACTTTACCCCATAAGTAATGGCCCATAACCCCTTAAATGCCACAAAATATGTAGTAAGAGAACCCAATAACCATTTACGATATGACCGATTAAAATAAAGGTTACGCCCTGAAACATTGTTATGGCGGACGGAAGTGACGATGTAAGTAAAAATAATCCGTTTTCGGTTATTTCCGGGCCATTTTCATGGTTGATGGGCCGAAATAATGGTGGGCCTTTATAGAGTTTTTGTCTTTGATCAATTAATTCTCCGTCGCCTTTGTGTCTTGTACTTATTTAAATGGAATTAGTGTGATCTGAATTTGCAAGAGGCGATAATCTATGTTTTATGGGACAACTTTAAGTGTTAAATTGGCATAACTCATTTTATTACTACTTCAATCCTGGTGATTCGTAAAACAAGGGTGGGTAGTGTTTTCCCTCCTTAATAAACATCACATATGATTTTAAACTAGGCAGGATCTGTACTATGGTAACCCAAAAACTGATAACCATAGTTATATATTTCTAAACACATTCTGATTAAAGACTAGCTGAACTCGGCCACGCTTCGCTGTGGGTTTTAAAGTCAGGAACACTCGCCGGCCTTCCCGAACATTCTGCTAAAGTAATAATAATAATAATAATATCCTGGGACAACTCACACAAAGCTATCTGATCCCAAACTAAGCAGAGCTTGTACTATGTAAACCAGACAACCGATAAACATACTTATATATTTCTAAATATATACATATTGTAGATAAATAACACCCAGACACAGAATAAACCATCGTGCTCATCACACAAAGTTTTATCCTGGGTGGGAATCGAACCCACGACCTCTTGCGTAGTAGTCGGATACACTCCCACCGCGCCTCAGAGGTTTTTAGTTTCATCACAATCTGATCTATGGTTTCGGAACGCATAAAGGACATGCAGACAAACATTGATTTTTATATACAAGGTTATTTTTGGTATAGTGCAAAACTCAGACACCCCAACAAGATTTTTATTTCAAAAAGTCGTATAAATTAAAATATTGAAAACTTGCTGAGGTTTATGCCATTCAAGTTGTGTTATGTTCTTCGCGCTATCGTGCTCATTGCGTCTTGTAGTATGTCATCATCATCATTAGCCTATCGCAGTTCACTGCTATACATAGGCCTCTTCAATTGCACGCCACTTTGTTCTATCTTCGGCTTCTCGCATCCAGCTCCTGCTAGCCGTTTTGCGTAAATCATTACTCCACCGGGCCTGAGGGCCTCCTACACTACGTTTGCCGAGCCGCGGCTCGTAGTATGTAATCCGTGGCTATTATTGAAAAATAAGTGATGATTACATTTTGCATCATGATGCAAAAATCAGTCTAACAGTCGAAATCCTGTTCACGACATGTTGTGAACAGGATTTCGACTGTTAGACTGATTAATTAATGAATTAATTAATGATTAATCAATTAATAGAAAAATATAACATGGTTCAAAAACTACCCCATTGGATTGTGTTACTGATTCTGAGCAAACTACTTTTAGGTTTGCACTATACTAAGAATAACTTTGTGTTGTATATAAATAAAATACACCCATACACAGAATAAACAATCGCGCTCATCATACTATATACTATATTTATATTATCCAGGGTGAAAATTCGACGACGACGACCTCCGCTTTGTTCGGGCTAAGGACTGGCCTGGAGACTTATTGTCCGACAAGCAAGCGTCATTTGGAGAAAATGTTAACACCGCCATACGTTTTCCCGAACGTCGGTCTCAACGCCATTCGTCCACCGGTGGATCTAGAATATCGCTCTTCCCAACGTTAGCGCCAATGCTGCTTTCAAGATTCACACGTTGGGCGAGTGGTGTTGTGGCAACGTATGGTGCCGGTGTGAGAATAAAATCCTTCGAGAAGTGAAAAAAAAAATGATTTACCTTCAAAAAGGTTTAAATATTTTTTTTTAAATAAAGCTAAGCACTACTCAGATTGAACAAGCTTCTTACTCTTATATCTATTTCACTTTATTATACTACTATGATAAATCGGAATCGTTGGGATTATTCACCCAGAAGGAATGGGTGTTTGTCGCTCCTTCACTCCTCACTACTGATCGGATTATGATAAAATTTTCACCTTGGGCTATGAGAGTGAGGGAATAACGCGCAAAATAGCGGGCGAGTGGAGCTGCTGGCAAATGACACGCGAATACGCGCGTGAAATCCTCTCGCGCGTATCATGTGAACGCAATGATTTTATGTGAAGTACAGCGTACGTTTAAGCGCGTATTTCGTCTCGTCTGAACATGTCTAACCGTTCGTTAACAAAACGCGCATTAACTGCTTGTTTTTAGAACAAAGGCTTAACTAATGACTGGCATGCCTTTTCAAATTCTTTTTAAACATAAGTCAGTCTATTTAAAACCGCAACGGTGTTTAAACTAAATTCCTATCCAGGTCGAAGTAGCACTTGTACGCTTTCTACAACTATTTGTGCAAATAGTTACTGACCACAAAACTTAGACTATGTTTTACAGTAGGTTCACTTTCTGCTTTAGCTGTTCATATAATTTTAAAGACTAGGCTTTCGATCATGTTAATCTATACTAATATTATAAAGCTGAAGAATTTGTTTGTTTGAACGCGATAATCTCCGGAACTGCTGAGTGAAATTGAAAAATTATTTACTGTCAGTTAGCCCATTTATCGAGGAAGGCTATAGGCTATATAACATCACGCTACGACCAATAGGAGCGGAGCAGCAATGAAATATGTTGCAAAAACGGGGTAAATTGATTGCAGACGAAGTTGCGCGGGTCCGCTAGTGTTTTATATTTCAATTAGTACCGTTTTAGGGTTCTGAACCACAAAGGGAAAAAACGGAACCCTCATAGATCACTCGTATTTCTGTACGTCTGTCTGTCACAGCCAGCAACCTAGTAGGTACCTACTACGAATCTCCTAGACCGAGTAAATTGTTTTCTTTTATTATTGTTGTTAAAATTCTCTTTCCTTCTATAACTAACTTAAAAAAGAACGAAAATGTAGTCTAAATTGATTCTGTAATAATACGAGATACTTACGAAAATAACCAATAAAAAACCGGGCAAGTGCATGTCGGGCCACGCACAATGTAGTGTTCCGTATCCCCCCCCCCCCCATCCGAATAATGCGGCTTAAGAAGTGAATTTTATGTTGTTTCAGTTTCATACTTACAACGTTATAATCTACTTATAAATAATTTTCAATGGAATTTGTACGAAAATTTGGTTAAGTACTTCTCATTTGCTCAGCTGTTTTTCATCTACCACTTAGCTTCGAACAGTATAGGTGACAGCCAAATCCTTCTTTGGCAAAGATCTGATTGTCACCACACCGAGCTCCTCATTTGAGACATTAGTTCGTAAGTAATTTCACTTGCTACAGTGCTCTTCAACCGAAAAAGTGACTATCTGGCACTATCGTGGTATCCACCAAGTCGGCCTATGGTTAGACTTAGGGATGTTACCTAATACTATATCGGTTTCGGTTTCGGTTACTGATAATAATATAATATATAATATTAATAATATCTTGGTACAACTCAAACAACGTCATCCGATCACAAACTAAGCAGAGCTTGTACTATGGAAACCAGGCAACTGATAAACATACTTATATATTTCTAAATACATACATATTATAGATAAATAACACCCAGACACAGAATAAACCATCGTGCTCATCACAAAAAGTTTTATCCTGGGTGGGGATCGAACCCACGACCTCTTGCGTAGCAGTCGGATACACTCCCACCGCGCCACAATCATAAAAACGGATATAACATTATTTTGGATTATCCGTTAGTTTCGAATTATCTCGGTTACCTATTGGATATTGGATTCTTGAGGAATATAAGTTAAATAATAATAAGTTATAAAAATAAATACTAGCAGTCGTTTTCTTATGTAATTATTATAGCTATCTACACATTTCATAAGTTATCTACTTAGAAAAAGGTTGTACGAAAATTATTACTATACCTAGTTGTTTTCTATTATATTCTTCAATATCTCTATAAACTGCTAGCTAGCTGCTAGCTGTCCCGCGCAACTTCGTTTGCATAAATTTTCCCCGTTTTTGCAACATTTCTCATTGCTGCTAGGCTCCTATTGGTCGTAGCGTGGTGTTATATAGTCTATAGCCTTCCTCGATAAATGGACTATCCAACAGTGAAATAATTTTTCAATTCGGACCAGTAATTCCTGAGATTACAGCGTTCAAACAAGCAACTCTTCAGCTTTATAATCTATACTAATATTATAAAGCGGAAGAGTTTGTTTGTTTGTTTGTTTGCTTTGTTTGTTTGTTTAAACGCGCTAATCTCAGGAACTACTGGTCCGATTTGAAAAATTCTTTTTTTGTTGGATAGCCCATTTATCGAGAAAGATATATAACATCGACTAATAGGATGTTTATATTGGATTGGGTTACGATTACGGATAGTTTTTTATTTCGGATATCCGCTAGATTCGGTTTCGGTTACGGAGCACCTGTAAATCAAGAAACCCCCTTTTTTTTTTTTAAAGATAACTAGCAATGTGGGATTGAAGTCCCACATTACTTACAATCCTGTTAACCCCTCCAGCTAAGCTTAATGGCTTGTGTTAGGAGTGGGTTCACGTCGGTAGTATAATGGGTAGGATTCGAACCCGCGACCTCACGATTGCGAGACCGATCTCTTAGCTATTAGGCTACCGCCGCTTCTTCTTCTTCTTATCATTTTTATTGAACTTCACTTTCATAAGACAATACACTACCTACAGCTATCGTACCCACTTACTTACCCAGTATAAAGATACTACATTAAGCTGTCCGTAGGCAGTAGGTAAGTACTCGAATCGCGAAATTCCTTGCAAAGAGGCCCTTTGAAAAAATATTCGTCCCACTTATTTACAGTACGGAGATGAGTTAAAAGCATTTCTTTGTGCACACATTGTATCTTTTGGATTCCTTAGAACCTTCCCATTCAAGAATATAATCCTACAGTCTCAATTTTCTTTGATTGAGTGTTAGTATTCTGCGTAGAATCTATAGGTAAATGCAGTATGTAAAAATGGGGCCTACGTGGGTTTTTCGTAAACGACAGAATTTTTGTAAAATTACATCTCCGTACTAAATATTCGGTATTACTCGATAATTTTACTCCAAAACTAGTAAAAATCAACGTGTGGACCTCAAAACTCTTAACTCGAAGGCTCGCATCGAGCCGATTCGATGGAATCAAATGAATGTAAATTCCTTCGCATCTACTCGAAGCAAGCCGTCAATCAGGCTCGCGCGGCAGCCTCGATGTTTGGCTCACGAGCGTGGCCTCGCGAGGCATTGGTTGTTTGTAGAAACACCGAGTCTCGCCTTGCGAGGCAAGCCGAGCCATCAGAAGCCTACGAGCATTCAAAATGGACAGCTGTGTAGTTCAAAATAATTTTAAAATGGAACGTACATAAATACAAACAATATATTGCTTGAAACATAATTCACATTGTCGGGTAAAAACACATTATGATGGATTGCCTCGCGAGCCGAAACTACGAGTAGCTTCCAAATCGGACGAACAGCGCTGAGGCACCTTTGACCGCGTACAGTTTACCGCAACCAATGGCTCGAGCCCGAGGCACGCACAGCCGAGGCAATGTGCGCCAGAGGCAGCCCGAGCCAAGTACACTACATACCCGAGCCAAGTACATTTGGCTCGCGAGGGTGCCTCGGGAACCGTGTTTGATCGATGTGGACTCTAACCGCCTTATTACAAAGAAAAGACCAAATCAAAGTTTAAACCAAGACTTTCAAGTCCAGGATATAGTACAGTACTATTCGTCTTATTACAAAGCTTAGATAATCCGTGGACCAGCTGATACCAAAGGATCTAGCGATCAGCCACAGATTATAATCAATTTAGTTCATTCATTGTTCTTATCATTCAAAAATAACGTTCCGTTTTATACCAATATAATTTGAAAGTATAGTTTTCATTGAAAATAAAATATTTAGACGTTCTATGTAGCTAAATTATTCGCCAGCACTACGTAATTTTCAAAATATTAACCTGACATAAAAGCCCTCGGCCTGCAATTTACGAAAAATCAAATAAATTCTGTCAGGATCGGAACGTTACACAAGTAGTTGTCATTAGTACTAAAAATGTAAACAAATGATGATAACCTAAATTTAACTAACTCAGACATTATTAGGGATGTTAGAAGTTTAATCTGAGTAACTATAGCGCTCAAACACTTAGAGGAACTTGGATGCGAGTTTTTATTACAAAGCTAGTTTCATTGGAACAGGTCTTAGCATGGAAGGATACTTACTCAATAAGATAATCCATTTTTGATATACTTACTGTTTTCTTTGTTGCACTCGTTGTTCTAAATGTATTGGGGGAAAGTATGCCTAGATTCAACATAGGTACTGAAGCTTCGGCTGAAGCACAACAAACAATTGAAACAAATTTTATGAATATATTTATTATTTAATATCAGTGAGCTTGCTATGAAATGAAATTCTCAAATAACTACATAGAATCATTATTTATTAGATACCATTTATTTTATTCTCCCTAAGAACAGAGTTCATTTTCATGAGAATCATAAATATAATTATCTAAACTGTTAGGTAGCACTTAATAGTTATTCCATTTGACAACAAAATGGATGTTAACAATTTCAATAACATGTAACCATTCTGTATTACCTGTTCAAACTATGTTTGAAAAGGAATATTGAGTTGATATCCCTTATTTCTATTTAGATGACTAGCTTTCCCGCACAACTTAGTCTGCATAAATCTTCCCTGTTTACGCAACATTTCTCAATGCTGCTCCATTCCTATTGTTTGTAGTGTGATATTATATAGCCTATAGCTTTCCTCGACAAATGGGCTATCCAACAGTAAAAAGTTCAAAAGAGTTACCGCGTTCAAACAAACTTTTCAGCTTTATAATATTAGTATTTTACAATAAATTTTAAATTGTATGCATTTTTTGTATAATGTATAAACAGTGATCAATAATATATTTATATAATAAAATTGATAATTCTATATTTAGATCCACCTTATAGTTCACAGTTTTAGGTACATTAGTAGATAGAAATTGGGGTTTCTGGATCAGAGGAGATCCAGAAACACCCAATTTCAACCATTCAATCATTCTAATATTTCATTCATCCATTCAATAATTCTAGTATTCTAATATTTCAATCATTCATTCAATCATTCTAGTATTCTAATATTTCAATCATCCATTCAATCATTTTAGTACTCTAATATTTCAATCATCCATTCAATTATTCTTGTATTTTAATATTTCAATCATCCATTCAATCATTCTAGTATTCCAATAATTTAATAATTCTAATATTTACTCACTACGTTCGCTGTCGTGTAAAACTGTTCTTGAATGCCCAATATCTAATATAAAAATCTGACATTGATTACCGGATGTTTGAATAGACGGGCTTGTTGTGAACACTCGTTCGCGAAAACGAAACACGAAAATAAGACTTCATAGTTGTTTTAAAGAAACAGTCGTTACATTAAGTATAATAAATTATACTTTGCGACTATGATTCGTATGGTGGTCCTAAAAAGAACCTTTTTTTATGTCTCGCTAAGTCATAAGATACTGCATACATTAAACTAAAATTTAGAACAGATTGTTTCATGTCTCTCCACAATTTTTTCTGTGACCAGGTTGGTTCGAGGACATCTAAATTTTAATTTAAAACAGTAATCTATAAATTGTACTTTGCGACTATGATTCGTATGGTGGTCCTAAAAAGAACCTTTTTTTAAATCACGCTAGGTCATAAGATACTGCATACATTAAACTAAAATTTAGAACAGATTGTTTCATGTCTCTCCACAATTTTTTCTGTGACCAGGTTGGTTCGAGGACATCTAAATTTTAATTTAAAACAGTAATCTATAAATTGTACTTTGCGACTATGATTCGTATGGTGGTCCTAAAAAGGACCTTTTTTTAAATCACGCTAAGTCATAAGATACTGCATACATTAAACTAACATTTAGAACAGATTGTTTCATGTCTCTCCACAATTTTTTCTGTGACCAGGTTGGTTCGAGGACATCTAAATTTTAATTTAAATCAGTAATCTATAAATTATACTTTGCGATTATAATTCGTATGGTGGTCCTAAAAAGAACCTTTTTTTTAATTACGCTAAGTCATAAGATACTGCATACATTAAACAAAAAATTTAAACCAGATTGTTTCATGTCTCTCCACAATTTTTTTTGTGACCAGGTTGGTTCGAGGACATCTAAATTTTAATTTTAATCAGTAATCTAAAGTTCAGGACAGATTGTCTCATGTCTCTCCACGTACTTAGGCATTACGTTAACACATATACCCATTACCGTGACCAGATTGGCTCGAGGACACCTGAACTATAAGATACTGTGTGCAGACTCATAACTTCACAAGTAGTTTTTTAAGTTGTTTTATTTTATGTATTTCTGTAAGGTATTTCTTGGTATCTTTGATGCCTGAAATAAATGGTTTATTATTAATTACTATCTCGATTTTAGCTGAAAACCAGAAGCTGGGCAATGGTAGTAAGCCATATATTATATCAGCACGAGACAGTAATGATTGCTAACCAATATGTCTTGGCTTATAAACCAACAGTGAAATAATACCCTGTAATATTTAAAATGGTCGTATTCAATGTAAACCTAAATGATTGACACTACTTTGTATCGGGTACGTATTATACCTCGTACATAAATGACAACTAAGGGTTTCGCATTTACACGTGCCTGCTTAATGCTAAAATTGCGTATTGTACTCTGCTACCTTAATTAGCTACAATATGGGTTTGTCTTATACCTATTGATAGAAAGAAAAAGACGATTTATTTAAATTCGTTTATTATTGATATAAATTAAACAATTTCATTACTTATTAGTTATTAGGTACATATAATATATTCAGTAAATAATAATAATTATTATAGCTTTGTTTCCATATCATCCTGTATTTTAGTTATCAGTTCTCTAGTACTAGTATAAATGTCATCAAATAATATAGTTTTTACAACATGCTGAGCACATATTTCAGCTTCACAATCACATAACAACTCTCTTGATTTCGGGAAACTGTCCGCATCGTAAATTTCTATTTTAATTATTTTCGTTCCTCGGGTGACCGGTTTCTTTATAAATTGATAAAATTGTTCAGTATTTGCTCTCTTTCGAGCAAGACCCAGTGTTTTCTGCCCAGATTTTTGAATAGTTGGTTGATTCTCGGGAATAAAATTGAAGAGATCTTCATTGTCCTGAAAAAAATCGTGCTTAAATTATTTACTATTCAATAGCTATTTGATACAAAATTTGGCATAGATATTTAATTTAATAACCAACGTTCGGATCCTAAGCTTCGCTGTACAATTAAATTATAGGTTAAACATAAGTTTCTTTTACTACACACAATCACACAATAAATAATCAAATGCATAATATAAATGTGGTAATATTCTAGTATTTAAATAATTGATAAATAAATTAAATAAATTATTACTTACCGACATTTTGGTGTGAACGCTCTACAGGTCAGGTGCAAATATTCGAATTGAAGAGAAAAATTATAATTTTATCTATTTATACTTAATTGATATTTTTAGTTTTGTTTGTAATAAGGTTCAAAATAGAACGCTTTTATTTCATCTCCCGATTTCCACCATAAATGGTAGATGCAATTGAAACCGCATGACTTCATGTCACCCAACACTTCATTGTTTACTAAAAATATGCATGACTATAATAAATACTACTATGTGTTTGTTCATTGATTTTTTTTCATACAATCCATCGAAATGATTTAACAAGCATAGTCATATCATATTAGTTGTATGTCACACGTGTAACAACAACAAAAATGCTTTAAAAGTGATTGAAGAAACGCTGATCTCGCGATATTTAAGTATCAAACCATCATAGTATTCGCATACTACTAATACATTTAGATTCACCTGCTTTTATTATTATAATGTATTATTTGTGTTGAACTTTAGCAATGGAAGGTACTAACAGAAACATTCATCATCAACATCACTTTTCGGTTCTCTCCATCGGTTTGTCAGGGATGTATACTTAGTGCCTTATATGGGCATAAACAATATGTTTATATTAAGCAGGTACTAAGTATATCCATCAGCATCGAATTCAAGGTGCGGTTATCACATAATAATTATAAATTAACTATGTATAGTCTATGTATATTATGGCCTAAATATGTATAATAACTTCACGTAAGTGTACCCAACATTTTTTAATACTTTACGTATAAAACAAAAAACGAACATGAATATTACAGTTTAATAAATGCTACATATAATTTGCCATTCTTTAAATGGTCGGTTAAATATTAGGGTGAGCACAGACTGACAGCAGTTACTTGTAATGTAACAATGCATAAGTCGTTCTTTTGTACTGATATATTGTTCGTATCTGAACTGTTGCGCTCAGATTGCCATAGTGAGTACCAATCCTTATAAAAGTGCTATGTAGGTAAGTAATATAATATTGATTATAAGCAAATCATATTTGGGTGCAGTGATCTGACACAGGATTTTACCGCCACGTGCCCCTATTCCATATTCGGGATACTATGACGTAGATTTATCACTATTTAAGAGCCTGCCCACCAAAGTTTCGCCACAAAACAATCAACCCAGAGTACCAGTCATCACGGGCTAACGAGCTTACCAGTGTTTACAAGTTTACGTACCTACCAGATCTTCTATATAAAAATGTAAGTGACTTTAATTTATGTATGTCATTTTATATGTAAAAACTTAATATGAATACTATTCAATCATTCCACTATTCAGTGATTCAACTCTTAAAATCAGATGACGTTGTATGAGGTGTCCCAAGATATTATTATTACAATAATTCAACTATTCAATCATTTCAATGATTTTGCTACTCAATGATTAACAAATAATCTCTATAAAGTAACAAAGCGAAACTTAAACTATTCGTCCTTTTTTTACCGTTTATTTATAAAGTTGTCTCTATTTTCAGGTCCAAGCAAATGGCTGATCAGTTGTTCCCGTCTTCAGATGAGTCGGAAGTTAACGTCCCAGTCAAGATTAGCAAAAATAAGCGAAAGATGGCAGAGAAGGCATCAACCAGTCAGCCTTCGGACACTCAGCCAACGGGAACCAAGAAACTGAAGTCGAGAGCGACGGTCTGTGACCTGTTTGGTGCGGATAGCAATGATGGTCAACCTATTTGCAGCGCTGGTAAAAAACCTGCACCTATCTACTCATACATGACGCGTAGGCTAGCTAATGGGTTTTCACGTCAAATAGACGAAGTAAAATCAGGAAATTATTACATAGAACTAAAAATTTATGAAAGCGAGGAAATCGAGCGGGTTCTACCGATCAATCGATGGCGACATTCAATAATTACTATTAAAAATAAAAGTAATACAGAGTCCAAGTCCTGGAAGCATTTAAGCGAATTTGTCAAGGAGACCGGGAATGAATTTAATAATTGTACACCCACTTTTATAAGCTCATACCAGTAAAGTGGTTATATAAGTAGATCTAGAGATAACTGCTATGTATAATCCGTATATTAATCATGAAACTATATCTAACTCTTACCATAAGGCTACTATAAACTATAATAACTACCTATGTATTTTAAATGTAATTTTGTTTAATTAAATGGATATATTATACCATGTATAATTTTTTCTCTTTTCAGTTTTATCCCCCTCTACTGAGTCACCACCAAGTTATATCAATTGTGATAAATGTAAAATTGAGATACCTATACATGAATACAGATATCATAAACGAACTAATATCCATAAATCGAATTGTTTGATAAAGTCTGAGTTTGAACATATTGACATAATAGCTACAGCATTTAAAAACAGAATAATGACTTATCGCTTAAACCCATCCAAAGAAGTCGAGTACCTCCTTCCAGAGGCGTTCTTAGATGGTAAGCGAGACGATGTTTATAAAATAATTGAGTTATCGCTATTGAAACATACATGTATTAAAATGAACTTTGAGCTGTTTGCTTACTTTGTTTTACCTAAATCGGGTGAGCAGCAGTTGAAGTCCTTTAATACAAAATACGAAGTTATATATGAAAGTACTGATTTGAATAACATTTACCTAAATTTAAAAGAGATTTTTAAGATGAAATTAACTGAATTTGAGCATTGTGAATCTGGATGGTCATTCACATCACTAAGTCATTTAGAAATAAATATAAATAAATATTCTCCGATGAGAGGTGGGTCTTATATAGATTTACCTGCTGTTATTACAAATACTAAGAGCTGTATAAATATTAATAATAATGATGAATATTGTTTTTTATGGAGCATCTTAGCAGCATTATTTCCTGCAAAAAATAATGTCTGTAGGACAAGCTCTTATCCGCATTTTAGTTCAGTATTTAATATAAAAGGTATGTCATTCCCACCAACCATAAAAGACGTTAAATTGTTTGAAAATAATAATAATCATTTGAGTATTAATATTTATGGATTGAATAAATATCATAAAGTAACTGGTCCTCTTTATGTAACAAGTTTTAAGAAAAATAAACATATTAATTTATTATATTTCGAGAAAGATAATAGAGCTCACTATTGTTTTATAAAAGACCTTTTACGTTTAGTGAGACGTCAAGTTTCCAGCCATAAAGGTCGAATGCATTTGTGTGAAACATGTTTGCAATTTTTTACTAGTCAAATGAAGTACAACTCTCATACATGCTCGAAAATTATAACATTATTACCAGATAAATACAGCACGTTACAATTTAAACATTTTGAGAGACAGCAAAAAATCAATTTTGTTATATACGCTGATTTTGAAAGTATATTGCACAATTTTAATGAAACAAATACCAATAAAAATACTGTAAGAAATAAATTGCACCAACCTTCATGTTTTGCATTTTATATTTGTTGTTCACATGATAACAGCCTAAATAAATTTGTAAGTTATCGAGGAGCCGACTGTGTACAAGTATTTGTTAAGAAATTAATTGAAGAAACAAAGTTAATACATAACATTTTAATAACTGAAAATGCTATGAAACCCCTGACTCCAGAACAAATTAGTAATTACCATAATGCTGACAGATGTCACATTTGTAAAAATCTATTATTTGATGACAAAGTATGTGATCATGATCATATCACATCAGAATATAGAGGTGCTGCTCATTCACAGTGTAATTTAATTTATAAAGTTTGTTCATTCATACCTGTGATATTTCATAATTTATCAGGTTATGATTCCCACATATTTATCAAAGAATTATCAAAATATGATGGTGAAATAAAAATAATTCCAAAAACAAAAGAAAAATATTTATCCATTACAAAAATCCTTAAAACTGATAAATATAAGCCTTTACAAATTAAATTCATAGATTCATTTCAATTTCTTAGCACCAGTCTCGATAATCTAAGTAAAAGTTTAATAGATCGTGATTTTTTAAATTTAAGAATACATTTTCCTGATAGCAAAAAGTTCGAATTAATGCAGCGAAAAGGAATATATCCATATGAATATATAGATTCATGGCAGAAATATGATGAACCACAACTACCTCCGAAACATTATTTTTACAACAGCTTGCAAATGAAACATATCACTGATAGTGAATATGAACATGCCCAAAATATTTGGAATAACTTTAACATTAGTAGTCTTGGCGAATATACTGATTTATACTTAAAGTGTGATGTATTATTATTATGCGATATATTTGAAAATTTTAGAAAAATATGTCTTCAGCATTATAATCTGGATCCTGCATACTATGTAAGTTCACCTGGGTTAAGTTGGGATGCTATGCTGCTTTACACAGGTGTTCAGTTAGAATTGATTCACGATTTAGAAATGTATAATATGATAGAAAAAGGAATACGCGGTGGCTTAGCACAGTGCTCTCACCGATATGCTAAAGCCAATAATATTTATACACCTCATTTTGATGATTCTAAACCGTCAACATTTTTAGTATATCTTGATTGTAATAATCTTTATGGATATGCAATGACGAAAAAGTTACCTATATCAGATTTTAAATTCATGACAAATTCCGAGATAGAAAATTTTTGTCTATCTAATATTTCTGATGATGCTGAGTATGGCTACATTTTAGATGTAGATATCGCATACCCTGATCATTTACATAACATACATAGTGATTTGCCTTTCGCTCCAGAAAAGTTCGTACCCATAGGAGGAAAGACAGAAAAATTGATTGCAAATTTGTATGACAAGTATAACTATGTTATCCATTATGTATATTTGAAAGAATGTATAAAAAATGGACTTGTTTTGAAAAAAATTCATCGTATACTCCAATTTAAACAAGAAAGCTTTTTGAAGAAGTATGTAGACTTAAATACTCAATTAAGACAATCAGCCATAACATCATTTGAAAGAGACTTCTTTAAACTTTTAAATAATTCGATATTTGGAAAAACTATCGAAAATAAACGAAAGCAGGTTGATGTGAAATTGGTGACTAAGTGGAGTGATAACAATAATAGAACAAATAAAAAAATAGGTGCAGAGAAACTGATTACAAAACCAAATTTAAAAAGTATTTGTGTTTTTAGTGAAGATTTTATTGCTGTTACATTGAATCCTGAAAAACTTGTTTTAGATAGACCTATTTATATAGGATTTGCCGTATTGGAATATGCTAAACAACATGTATATAATTTTCACTATGACTTTATAAAAAATAAATATGGTGAAAAAGCTAAATTGTGTTATACCGATACTGACAGTTTGTTATACCTTTTATACACACAAAACTTTTATAAAGATATGAAAGATAATATACTGAAATTCGATAGCAGTAATTTTGATATTAATAATCCTTATTGTTTACCTAAATTAAATGCTAAAATTCCTGGTTTGTTTAAAGATGAATTAGGTGGTGATGTGATAACCGAATTTATTGGCTTGAGGGCAAAATTGTATTGTATTAAGTCAGTAAAAGCACAGATTAACAAAGCCAAAGGTGTGTCAAAGCCTATTACAAAAAACTTGAGAATATCTGACTATAAGAAAGTTTTGTTTAAAAACATTACTTTAAAATCAAAGATGCATATGATAAAATCAAGCAAACATGTACTATATTCGCAAGAAATCAATAAAGTTATTTTAAATAGAATAGACGACAAAAGACTAGTTCAACCAAATCAAATAGACACCACACCTTGGGGTCATTGTGATTTCATTTGTTAAAACAATTGTATTTTATAATGTATATCGCTATGGTACAATTTGTAAATTGTAGTATGATAAGTTTTGTCGTAAAATTTGTATACCCATGAAATGTATTTAATAAACTAATAAATATATATTTTACTTCTTATGTCTGTCTTTCCAATTGTCTGTTATGTTTATAAATCATATAAATACCCCAACGAATATCATTTCACGATAGATGTAAACACAAACTTGGATAAGTAAGAAGTATCGTTATAGGGAAAACTGACCAAAGACAATACACTGTATTTGAAATATTCATGGTAACAATATTCTAGTGTGGATTGAGTGCCGACCCACAAACTATATAAAATACATGTGAAGATTAAATAAAACTATAAGTATAAGTGAAATGAAGCTGATCAAACAGCCTATAAAATTAAATATCAATAACATACATTTCCATGACTCTATTCGCCAGGTCAGACACAGCCTATTATTGCCAAATACAATTCGCTGTATAATATGTGGTCCATCAAACTGTGGCAAAACTAATGTTATGATAAGTTTGCTATTACATGAAAATGGGCTTAAATTTCAAAATCTCTACCTTTATTCAAAAACTAATTTTCAACCAAAATATTGTTTCTTACGTGAAATAATAAGAAGAGTCCCTATGATTAAGTTTTATGAGTTTAGTCATGATAAAGATGTAATTGCACCAAGTGAAGCTTTAAGCAATTCCGTATTTATTTTTGATGACGTTGCTTGTGAGAATCAAATAAATATTCGCAATTATTTTTGCATGGGTAGACATAAGCAAATCGATTGCTTTTATTTATCACAAACTTATTCGAAAATTCCGAAACAATTGATACGTGACAATGCTAATTTTCTAATAATATTTAAACAAGATGATGTAAACTTGAAGCATATTTACGAAGAACATGTGAGTTCTGACATGTCATGGAATCAATTCAAAAATATTTGTAATACAGTTTGGAGTGAGCCACATAATTTTATTAGTATTAGCAAGGATTCACCATTAAACAATGGAAGATACAGAAAAAATCTGGATATATTTTTTTCATTTTGAATAAAGTTATAAATTGTTGGCATTCATAAATTAAATTCAGTATTACTACTACCTCAGATGGTTTCAGTGTTATAAAATAACATGGAGCAAAATATTAAAATGGAATTAATGAAGTCCGTTGACTCTATAAAACGTAAATTAAAACAAATGAAAAATCAGGAGCACGAAATTAACTTATCTCTTGATAAAATGCTTAAACCTGTTTCGGACCCCCTCAAAACTCTTGTGAATACGAATAGATTTTTAGAAAACATTAATCATGAAAAAGACTTATCACTAAGTTCTGCGGGAATAGAGTCAGACGAAAGTATTGCAGGCTCTTCTACAAGGTGTGACGATTTTTACGATGCTGATATAAATGCAGTGAGCTCTCCTAAAAGTGAAGAGAAAAATGTTTTAGAAATCTCATTAGA
Organism: Herminia tarsipennalis; assembly: GCA_945859575.2. Lineage (NCBI taxonomy): Eukaryota > Metazoa > Arthropoda > Insecta > Lepidoptera > Erebidae > Herminia > Herminia tarsipennalis. The sequence continues at coordinate 3,529,913 of OX243849.2, read as the reverse complement.
AAAAGCAGATATTTATGGTATGTACGATGGTGTAAATGTACCATTTGGAATAAGAACCGAAAACAAAACTTTAATGATGGGTAACTCTGAAGTATCTTTTTCTAAAATTGAGAGTTCTGATAATAATGCAGGTTTAGTTAAGATTACGATTGGAGGCAAAACTTATGACTTTACTCCAGGACTTCAAGAACTGTTACTTCGAAAGAAACCTGATTTAAAGTTAATAACAAACATAGATAAATTTTTATATAAAGATATCTTACTTTGCACAAACGCACATAAAAGAGATTTTAATGTAGGGGGTCAAATAAGAGGCGACAAAGGAGTTAAATATCGAGAAATAATCAAACCATTATTTTCTTTGACCGCAACAGAAAATAATGAGAACAAAATTGGGGGCGCATTACCGAAGCTTAAAAAATATAGAGTGAACACTGACTTGGTATATTGGGACGATCCCAATGAATTGGTTGAGAGATTAAAACTATTAGTAGCTTCAAGAGATGCAGGTAATACAAATCATGATAATGAAATTTTATCGATAATAGAAGAATTAAGAGAAGCTGATATAATTAAGAAATAAATACTGACAACATAAAGCCTTTGATTCAGTATCACAGATACATTCTGCATGAATATTGTGAAATTTGGTATATGTAATAATTTTAATTTTGTAATTGAATGCCTACTTCAGTTAAAAATAAAAGTTACGAATAAAACAGTCGTAAAAAATTTAAACTCAAAAAAGATAATAATTGGAATATAGGGACAGAAAAATTCTAAGCATGAGCAAAGTCGATGTAGTGAATGAAATACATAAAAATGCGAGAGTGAACTTTCCGAGACGAAGCGTTATTATGAAAGATATCGATGACCTATGGCAAGCAGACTTAATTGATATGCAATCTATTTCAAAGGAAAATAAAAAGTATAGATTTATTCTCGCTGTTATTGATACATTTTCGAAATATGCTTGGACATTTCCTTTAAAAAGTAAAAACAAAGAAGATGTATACAAAGCTTTTAAAATTTTGCTAAATAGTGACCGTATTCCTAAGAACTTACAAACTGACAATGGGACAGAGTTTTATAATAATGCATTTCAAAATCTTATGCAAGTTTATAATATTAATCATTATTCAACATTTTCATCGAAAAAAGCATCAATAGTTGAGAGATTCATTAGAACAATAAAATCTAAATTGTACAAAGAGTTTAGTTTAAAAGGTAGTTATAATTGGATAAATAACACCCTAAACGATGTAACCTATAGTTATAACCATACTCACCATCGTACAATTGATGAAATCCCTGCCAATGTGGATGATGTAAATAAAAAAAGAATACTGGAAAGATACGACAGGTTGATAAAAAAAAATACAGTTAAAAGCAAGTTCAAAATGGGTGATTATGTTCGTATAAGTAAATACAAAGGTACATTTGAAAAAGGATACACTCCCAATTGGTCAACAGAAATATTTAAAATCCGATTCAAACGAAATACATCTCCTGTCACCTACTTAATTGAAGATACTCTCAGAGGTCAACCTATTTTAGGAGCATTTTATGAACAAGAACTACAAAAAACAAAGCATCCCAATATATATTTAGTTGAGAAAGTTCTTAAAAGAAAAGGAAATAAAGTTTTCGTCAAGTGGTTGGGATTATCTTCTGTTGAAAATAGCTGGATAGAAAAGTCAAACGTTTTGTAAGAGAAAAATTAACAGTTAATGATTAAAATTGATTCTCATGTATATTTATTAAGTATTTAATCATTAATTATTCATTCTTATTATGTGTGTTGGAGAGAACAGTCTTCTCAATTGGCTTATAAATCATTTACCATTTGAATTACATTTACCTGGATACCAATACTGTGGACCTGGTACAAAATTAATTAAACGACTAGCTCGTGGAGATAAAGGTGTAAATAAATTAGACGAATATTGTAAAGAACACGATATTGCATATAACAAGTCATCAAACCTGAAGGATCGACACAAGGCAGATATCGTTTTGTTCAAAATGGCGAAAAAACGTATAGTTGCCTCTGATGCTAGTGAAGGAGAAAAAATAGCTGCTCATCTAGTGAGCAATGCTATGTTAGCAAAAATTAAAACTGGTGCTGGTTTAAAACCTCGTAGCCACAACCCTTCAAAAAGCAACAATTCTGGAAAACTGCTTAAGAAAAAATTTAAAAATCTCATTACTGTTACGAAAAAACATATGAAAAAGTTAAAACCAAGATGCAAGAAAGCAGCGATAGAATTAGCAATGGCTGCTGTCAGAAATTTAGCAAATGATTCATCCATTCAACTCCCTCGCGTTATTCCTATACCGAAAACTGGTGGAGTATTACCTTTGATTCCTATATTCGCGGGATTATCGGCGGCAGGAGCTTTAGCAGGCGGGGCAGCCGGTATTGCAAAAACGATCAACGAATTCAAGATGGCTAAAAAGTTGTATGAGGAATCGAGGAGACACAATGAAAAAATGGAGGCTCTATGTATTGGAAAGGGGCTACATCTTAAACCTCATAAGGATGGACTTGGTATTTACATATCAAAAGCAAAAAACTAAACTATCGGCTACCCAAACGAGCCTTGAATAACTTAGACATTTTAAAATATGGACAAATGATTCCTTATTTTAGAGGTGTTTTTATGAGAGATGAGCTCCCTAATTACCCTTTAAAAAAAGAATGTGGAATTATTAATTTAGATAGCTCTGAAAATCCGGGCTCGCATTGGGTAGCCTATGCAAAATACAATGACTTTATTGAATATTTTGACAGTTATGGCAATCTTAAGCCCCCAAAAGAATTTATAAAATATTTAGGTACTAAAATAAACTATAATTATGAAAATCTTCAAGGTGATCATCCTTACAATTGCGGACATCTTTGTTTAAACTTCTTAAGACAGTTTTGGTATAGATATCGAATAAAATAAAACGGCACAATCCAAAGTGGTCAGTATATAAGCATGTCTGTAACAGTGACCATCTCTGGAAAAACATCAGAATTAGAATCGTATTTTCAACCACCTCTAATATTGTCTGGGCAATATGAATGCGGGTTGCTATATGTTTCAATAATAAACTCAATAACAAAAGTACATTATAACAAAAATAATGACACTCCGCGGGTAATAAAAATTGAGTGTGATTTAATATACGGATCCTACTCTGACGGATTACCAACACATATTATTCATGAATTTGTATGTAACACTACCACAGGGCATCAATACATAGAAATACCGCAAAGCGTAATTTATTTTCCAGTGAACAAAAATACAATATCTTCTATATTCGTCAAGATTGTTGACCAGTTTGGTTATTGCGTTAACCCTATAGAAAATATTCAACTACGTCTTCATTTAAGAAAAACAATATGATATTATATAATATAAATCCTCCAGTCAATATAAAACGCCTTATTGCTTCTACAACCGCTAAGGTGCATAGACGTAGAAAAAAAGTGAAGAAGTTGACTAAAGCAAATATAGATTTCCTTAAAGCTTTAGGTTTTAAAGTATGAATCTACTACAAATTAATGATTTACCACACTTCGATACTTCAATTGAAAGTTATGAAGTTCATTCTTATAATCCCTACAATAACTGCTTTCGAGAAAATGATGAAATCAGAATCCCCATACACCAGCAAGACATATACGTGCTCCCATCAGTCAGTTCAATTTACATTGAGGGTCAAGCAAAGCTCTTCGGCAAAGACGGAAAACAGATTGAGAAGCCTGTTAAGTTCAGTAATAACCCTATTATGTTCTTGTTTCAAGACATCAGGTACGAAATAAATGGTATTGAAATAGATCGTATCAAAAATTCTGGAATTACGGCAACAATAAAATCATATGTGTCGCTAAACGAAGCGGAAAATAAAATGGCTACCTTGTGGGGTTGGAACTTAAACGGATTTAAAAGTGATGGTTGTTTTAGTGCTGTAATACCGCTAAATAAAATTTTAGGTTTTGCGGAAGATTACAATAAAATTGTGATAAATTGTAAACACGAACTTATATTGAATAGAAGTAACTCTAATATAAACAGCGTTATACTCACTGATGATATAGGACATTTTCAAATGAATATAGAAAGGGTGCAATGGAGGGTACCTCACATAAAAGTGTCAGATCGAGAACGACTGACACTTTTAAAACATTTAGAAAAAGATAAACCTATTCAAATAGCGTTCAGAAATTGGGATTTGTATGAGTACCCTTTACTACCAAAAACGACAAAGCATTCATGGTCAGTTAAAACTGCTTCACAATTGGAAAAACCTAGATATGTTATTTTCGGTTTACAAACGAATAGGAAAAATAATAAATTAAAAGATTCAACACTATTCGATCACTGTGAAGTGACGAACGTAACACTTTTTTTAAATTCGCAATATTATCCATATGAACCTTTAGGTCTAAAATTTTCTGACAACAAATACAGTATATTATATGAAATGTATGCAAAATTTCGTCAGTCGTATTACAACAGTTCGGCGGATCCCTTGCTCGACCTGAAGGCATTTAAAGAAAAGGCTCCCTTGTTTATAATAGATTGTTCAAGGCAAAACGATAGCCTAAAAACAGGTCCGGTAGACGTACGGCTAGAAATTGAATGTTCAGAATCAATACCGGATAACACTGCTGCATATTGTTTGATCATAAACGATCGATTAGTAGAATACAAACCTCTAAGTAACATAGTGCGCAGGTTGTCATGATTGCCATAGTAGACGTTCAAGGCTTTAAAACAGAGGCAAACGAATTTATACTGAAAGAAATTGCTATATGGTGTGATGGAAAACTGCAGGTGCTTTTAATTAAGCCACCATTTCCTTTTTACAATTTAACTAAACAGGAAAGGCGGCAAGTTGCATGGATAGAACGTAACCGAAAAGTATATTGGGGTGAAGGATTTATACCGTATTCAAATTATCAACATTTAGTTTTAGATGTTCTAAAAAATAAATGTATTTACACTAAAGGTTCTGAAAAAGTCTTATGGTTGAAAAAAATTTTAAATAATAATAATAATAGTGTTATTAATTTAGAGGATAAAGGTTGTCCTAATTTGTTAAGTCTATATGATCGATATGCGTCTTCTAGTTTGTATAGTTGTATTTATCACGAATCAATTTGTGCTTTAAAAAATGTACTGTGTTTAAAAAAATGGTGTTTTGTTAATAAACTTTTTTAAATAAATAAAATGTTTTTTCTTATACTTACTTTCCTACCACTCAATATTTATAAATTAGTTGAAAAGGCAATGAAACTTCATAATACAACATCCAGATTCTTCAGTTCCAAAAAATCAAGATAAGAAAAAAGCAGCTGATATTTTTACTTTATGCATTTGATAATTATCAGTTACAAACTGATAATTAATTTCAGTTCTCTACAAGGAGTTGATGTTACAGTTACATCTCATGTTTATCAGTTCTAAAATAAAGATGATTGATCAATGTGTTGACTGAACAGCGGAAAAATTATACTTTGAGCTTTTAATAGATGATTGAAATGATAGAATGATTAAAATATTAGAATACTAGAATGTTTGAATGGTTGAAATTGCGGGTTTCTGGATCTCCTCTGATACAGAAACCCCGATGGATGATTGAAATATTTGAATGACTGAATGGTTGAAGTTGCAGGTTTCCGGATCTCCTCTGATTCAGAAACCCCAATGGATGATTGAAATATTAGAATGATTGAAATTGGGTGTTTCTGGATCTCCTCTGATCCAGAAACCCCAATTTCTATCTACTTACATTATACATAGAATCATTATTTATTAGATACCATTTATTCTCCCTAAGAACATAGTTCATCTATCAGAGAATCTTAAATATAATTATCTAAACTGTTAAGTAGTGCATAATAGTTATTACATACATCACAATTTCAATAACCTGTAACTAATCTGTACTCTCTGTTTAGTGTTTAAACTATGTTTAAAGGAACATTGTACCAATGTATTAACTAGCTGAGCTCTTATAAACATAATATTCCGTTCTTGGTAGGTACCTACCTATAACCTAAGTTTACATCTGTTTCTAGTGATAGGTATACCCATGGTTACACTTTACCAACTAAATTTTAAATTGATCAATGTTTATTTAGTTCCACTATAATATGTATAGTTCAGTAGTAAGTTTTGGGTAAGAAATTGTGTCTTAATGATGTTTCTATTACTTTGTTTTGTGCATTTTGAGTAAATTCAACATTGGTTTTTGCCGCACTACTCCAGACCACCTATCAGACATTCCAAATGTGATTTTCCAACTTCAATATAAATAATGTGACATATTATAAGTGGAATGCATCAGATTGTTTTACATAGAGCACTAGTTAATGATACTATTGTCGAACAAAAATAATCTGTGTTGATCTTCAACTTTCCACACTGCATAGGTACACTTCACGTCGAGTCTGGTTGACCCAAACATTGCACAGACCACTTTAATTTTAGGACATCTCTGAGTTCTGTATATTAAATCTTCTCTCTCAATTCCAAGTTGTGATAAATGTTTTGAAAAACAATAATAAGCATGTATTATTAAATCTTTGGTCACACATCGCATTTCACTCGATTGTTGCGTTTATTTTGTTGCCACACCATATTTAGTTAGTTAATAATTTAAAGTCACTAAACACGCATTATTCGTCATTAATAATTGAAACTAAAATACGCAAAATTGTAAATAAAATAACCTTAAAATGTCAAAATTTTTGACATTTTAAGATTTAAGGTTATTACCATAGTTAAACTAGGGTGATCGAAAGACTAATCTATAGACCAAAGAAGATCATCGATTAAGCGATGAACCTCGTTTTGTAATAAAGATTTTCGTAGATCCATGGATTAAACTAGGATTTTCGTCAAACCAGGTTTATTCCAGCTTTTGGAATAAGGCGGTAAAGGTTCATTTCCGTGCATCGCGGCCGATCGCGAGCCGCTCGCGGCTTACGACAAGCGGCTGACGCGCGCAGCCGAAGCGACAATACTCAGAGTATGAGAATGTATGGCGCCGTTTCTGAGGTCTGCGACAGACGCGCGCGGCCGACGACTGTCGTAGGCTGCGCGCGCACTCCGACTATTGTCGCATCGGCCGCGCGCGTCAGTCGCTTGTCGTAAGCCGCTAAGCTTTATACTGAACGTTGCCCGTCGCTCGATAGATAAATGCTGAATGTGTGGATGAAAGACCATGTCGTGATTTTTACTCGACGTGTTTGCTCGGTCAAGTAAAACTAACGGAGCTTAAATCGAGTTGAAAGAAGCGAGATATTTAAGATAATCTTGAAACTGGCCTGTTGGTCTAACAGTTAGTGACCCTGACTGCTAAGCCGGAGTTCTTAGGTTCGATCCGAACCCAGGATAAAACTTTGTGTGATGAGCACGATGGTTTATTCTGTGTGGGTGTTATTTATCTATACTATGTAGGTATGTATTTAGAAATATTTAAGTATGTTTATCAGTTATCTGGTTTCCACAATACAAGTTCTGCTTAGTTTGGGATCAGATGGCGTTGTGTTAGTTGTCTCAAGATATTATATTTATTTTTATTCAACCTTTGATCACGAATGTCATAAGACACACATTATAATTTATTTTCATCAATTATTATTCCGAGATTCAAACCATGAAAAAGAGATGGCCGATTACTTACTTAAAAGTGCTGAAAGCCTCATAATTGTTGGAGGATGAATTACATATAAAACTGGCAAGTTTTAGTTTATGGTTTAATTTTAAAAAAAGTCGATGGGTTTGGTGAAAGTTTTCAAATACAGATGACAGAGAAATTTTCGATGAGGAGCTAGTCATGATTTTGTAATTAATTATTGTTCTATTGGTAATTTTCCAAAGATGTGTTTTTAGTTATGACAAGTTAATTAAAATGAATTAAAACATGGAGAATTTTCATTCCACACCTTTTACATAAATAACAATAACCTAAACTTGGGTAAAAAATTCAAACCAACAAGGTTGCCACTTCATCGCAAGACTCATTCCATTACAAAATAAATCAATAAGTACTAAGTCTAATTAAACTACTCCCGCCCGCTAGATCTAATACTGAAACCGCAGCTTAAAATAGTTAATAGTTCACCACGTATCCGCATTCCATTCATTCTATGTTCGTTCATTAAGTTCACTACGTAGCGAACAATATGTCGCAGTCACGGATGAATCGTTCACTCATGAATGTTCCATTCGTTCTTTTATAAATCGTGCTATATACAATGTGTGGTGGAGGTTTCTTTGCGGTAAATAGACTTGTTGTATTATATTGAATGATTGCAATTGCTTGCAAAATATGAAAATTTGCTATATATTTTATCTCCAAAAAGTTAATTTTATTCATAAAATATAATACAATATAACTATACAATAGATAATATACATACTTACAAAAATACATACATACATATATACATACATACATATATACATAATCAATTTAACAATCACAATCATCCATTACAACATACATACGACCAAAATTGTGTCATAAATAGTAATAGTCACCATCAGGGATGATGGTGACTATTACTATTTATGACCCAATTTTCCATATCGTAATGTATCTCATTACGTACTTGTGCGTTATTGTAACGTATAACGCATAAGTTTCTTTTTAATAAGGTAAAACGCACGGTTTATCAAGATGCTTCGTCTAAAACGAACGGTACTTTTTAAATCTTAGCAAAGAGTTTTATGCTAGAAAAATGGTCAACAACCATTTTTCTGGCATAAAACTCTTTGCTAAGATAGTGTCATAAATAGTAATAGTCACCATCAGGGAGGTCGTATGTATGTTGTAATGGATGATTGTGATTGTTAAATTGATTATGTATATATGTAGGTAGGTATGTATGTATGTATATATGTATGTATATATGTATGTATGTATTATTGTAAGTATGTATATTATCTATTGTATAGTTATATTGTATTTCAGTATTTGTTTAATATTCTCTATCTAACTATTTTTATTTGTGTGTTATGTAAGATTAATATAAAGTTTTTCAATAACAATTAGGTTACTGCACCTACACATTCCATTTCTACATCACCCCAAGGTAGACTGGCAGAGAATGCTTTTAGCATTAAGTCCATCTTTGTACAACTTTGTGCATAAAGTTTTAAATAAATAAATAAATAATTATGGAGGGGACGTACCCCAATCTGTAAGTAGGTAAGTAAGGTTTGTTTTATTAAAGTGGCCTCAATTTGACATGGTTTTCTGCCATGCGACATCTGATTAAATCAGTAGTTGTCATTGCATAATATATTGATGAATCTTTAGTCCTACCTCATAAATTTAAAACTAAAATATCTTAGTACCTTAACAGTTTTAATTTAATCCATAAATGTAGCAAACAATTTTAAACAAAAAATATAGAGACCGTTCTTTCCATTCACTTTGGATCTTTCATTCACACGTAGTTTCACTTATACCTCCATCTACTATTCATTCACCTTGAACACGTCTAGCCATTCATAACCCTTCCAACCTACGTTTTAATATAAAATCACTATTTTTAATCTTACTCTATTTTTGTACCTACTTACATGAAATAAAACGGTTAAGTGGTTTAGTTTTCATAGCCTTTATAAACGGGAGAATTATCTTGAAAAAACTAAAAATGGTTTATTTTTACGGGTTAGATTCTTGGTTCACTCATGTTCAAAATTTTGGAATGCAGTTCAAGTTATTTTTTTAAATTTAAACGCTTAAATTTAAAAAATAACTACAAAAATAGAGTGAGATTAAAAATAGTGAATTTAAACAAAAACGTAGTGTCTGTCTATGTAGTCTTCTTTCAGTAAAATCGTATATCTAAAATATTTTAGCTACGGGTGTACCTACACTATGTAAATTTAAAAAAAAAAGTTTTCTCCGTTGCTCTGTTTACAAAGGAAAAAAAATATTACAAAACAAAAAACCTGACTGCTTAAAATTAATAACGGAAATATTTTGGCGCCAAAAACCCGAATCTTCTTTTTTTTAATTTCGATGTACCCCTTGCCAATCTCACAACGTAGACGAATCTAACTAAATCTCTCAAGCTAAAATCGAGAGCGTGCCAGAGGAATATACTTACATACATACATACACTTGAAAAACATAACCTTTCTTGCGCAGTCCAATTTATTCCAACGCGAACAAAATTTCAAGAAAATGTCACTTAATCCATTACTTTTCTGTCCACAAAATTCATATTAATGTTCTACCCAAAGAAAAACAAATAGTCAGTTTGTCCTTGCAAAGATAGACTCTATCTTTTGCAAAGATAAATGATATCTTGATACGTCTTTGTGGCTAAAAGGATTTGGTTTCAGTATCTTTTGAAATATTAAGATGAAACTGCTACAAATTGCAGTGATATAAGCCATAAGCTGATATTTTAAGTTGTTTTAGTTGGGGTAGCTAAAGAACTGCTATAACTGAGCTATAAATAAGTGTGAAAATTTAAAAAAAGTACAGTAGTTTTGGAACCTATTCAACGCAAACAAACAATCAAATCTTTTCTCTTTACATTATTATTAATATTTGTTACTATTAGTATAAAAGTATAGACTAGCTGTCTCGAGCCACTTCGTCTGCGTAAATTTTCCCCGTTTTTACAACAATTCTCATTGCGGCTCCGCTCCTATTGGTCGTAGCGTGATGTTATATAGCCTATAGCCTTTCTCGATAAATGGGCTATCCAGTAGTTAAATAATTTTTCGATTCGGATCAGTAGTTACTGAGATCACGACGTTCAAACAAACACTCAGCTTTAAAATATTCGTATCGATATAGTACCCGTAAACTTATGAAATTTTGAACTGTACTTAGTTCAAAATTTCATAAGTTTAAAAATAGGAGCGGAGCAGCAATGAGAATTGTTGTAAAAACGGGGAAAAATTACGCAGACGAAGTGGCTCGAGACAGCTAGTCTATACTTCTATACTAACAAATATTAACAAATATTTTTCGTTTCAAAGACAGAGATGAGGCCTCAAGGGTATCAGCTATGTGTCACAAGGTACTTCACAAACATACGAATTACGAATACAAAGTACACTCATAGTCGGAAAAACAAGGCGCAGTGGTTTCAAACATTAACTAATCTATACCTATTGGTACAATAAACAAATTCAATTATCCGTAAGATTATTCCAACCAATGACAAGATTAAAAACTTCATCGTATAATCAATTGAATTTTAACCTACATGGTTCATTAACGAAATCAATAGACAGTATTTCAAATATAGGCGTAATAAGCATATTAACGCACGCGTACACACGCATTCAAGCATGTTGAGTAGAAACAATTTGATTCAGATGAAGAAAAGCGGAGCGCTTTTATCTGCTCAAGCGTAAATAAGCTTTAAAGCGTGTCTTTACTTCTGAATAGGCACAATGGTCGGTCACACGAGCGAAAATGAGTTAATATGTGTCGCAAATAGATGTAGGAACTTGATAAGATTATATGGGGTCCGTGAGTTAGTGCAGCCTAGCAAATTCAGGGACTGGAGAGGTCAAACAACGTCACCGCTGTCAGATCTTTAGATAGGTGACCTTTTCTTAAAAACTGACTTAATTTGACTGATAGTGTAGTGGTTAGTGACCTTAACTGTTATTTTAAAGGTCATGGGATTCGTTCCCACCCAAGATAGATTCATGAGCACGTTAGTTTATTCTATGTCTGGGTGTACTATATCTTTAATATTTATTCAGTGCTGCTCACTCCCTACAGACATTAGCGTGATGATAAAACATCAGACCGTGAAAATCCGGTGAAAATCCGTCTAGACGTTTCGGATTTTAGACGGAACAAACGACAGACAGACAGTCAAAAAAATTAAAAACTGTGTTGTGGTTGAGTGGTTAGTGACCCTGACTGCTAAGCGTGGGTTCGATCCTCACCCAGGATCAATCTTTGTGTAAAGAGCAGGATGGTTATTCTGTATCTGGGTGTAATTTATCTATTATATGTATGTATTTCAAAATTATATGTTTTGGAGTATTTTTAACAGTTAACTGGTTGCCATAGTACAAGCTTTGCTTAGTTTGGGATCAGTGAATTGTATATTATATTCAAATTCAAATTCAAATTCTTTATTGTACACATAGAAAAAAATATACAGACAATAAGTACAAAATAAAAGTAATTATGTACAAAGGCGAGCTTAACTCAAAATTGAGTTTTCTACCAGCAAACCTTTGAGCTCTAGAGTAGAAAGATGTATTTATAAAAGTAGTCGGAAGTGTAACAATAAAAGAAAAATAGAAATTAAACCATTTAAATAAATAAACAGTAAGTACATACTTACATACATAAACGTATGTCAATTCAAAATCATATAATATACCTAAATAAATACATTTATTATATATATACATACCAGATAATACATACACTTACATACTAATATTACATAAATAAAATATACATACTTAATTAGATAGAGTGAAAATATTCCTTTGTCCTTTTTTTAAAAATGTTAAGAGAGAGGCAGTCACGTAAAGGGTGAGGAAGAGAATTCCAAAGCCTCACTGCTTTTATGGTGAATGAGCTATCGTAACAGCTGGAGCTGTGAGCCGGAGTACTCAATAGAAGAGAGGAGGCGGAACGACAGGGTATATTTTATATATATTTAGTAAAAAACTTTACATTACAAATTTGTTATTTGATACTTCAATTTTATTTGTTTGTATTATTTATCTATAATATGTAGGTATGTATTTAGAAAAATATAAGTAGGTATGTTTATCGGTTGTCTGGTTTCCATAGTACAAGCTCTGCTTAGTTTGGGATCAGATAGCTTTGTGTGAGTTGTCCCAAGATATTATTATTATTATACCGACCAAGACTGCCTTCGGGGCGCAGTGGGAGTGTGTCCGACTGCTACGCAAGAGGTCGTGGGTTCTATTTCCACACGGGACACCACTTTGTGAAATCCACAAATTGTTGTTCCGAGTCGGGTTTGTGTCTGTGACTTGTATGTTTGTAAAGTCCCCCGCGACACAGGGCTTGTACCCGACTGCGGGAGTCGTATTTAAAAAAAAAACATACATATACCTACTTGTGGCATGTAAAAAGAAATAAAAACTAATTTGAACCCGGACAAAATCGCAGTCCATACCTCGTAGCTTTACGTTATTCCCATGTCAACAGTCAAGGACACGAAAGCCTTCAAGTTCATTCAACTTTCGTCGCAGAAGGCAGCTGTTGCTCTTAAATTATTACTTCGTCTTTCAGTTAGGCACGTTTATGAATAAATTTGTACACGTAGCTTGGAATTTCAAAGAAAATAGCATTGAAAAAACTTGTGTGAGGCGTATGTAGTCCGTACTATGTATTTCACTTAACATAGTACCCATAATAACTAAGTATACGGTCAAAGACAAATAAAATACGAGTTAAAATGTTAGCATGACTGGCTCTTCATCGCTCGTTCAAAACTGCGAATATTTTCAATTATCATATTTGTACACGCGCAATGACGGTATTCTCGAATGTAATTTATTCAAAGACAAAAATGTTTATTTTACAAATATGGGTGGTACATAAAAAGCTAGTGCAGCCATATTAGCCAGCAGACACGTCAAATTTATATCAAGGTTTTAAATCTAAACTAAACAATTAAATAAAATTAAGAAATTATTAAACATGAAATAAAAATATAAAAAAAGAACAATTAATAACTATTTGTAGAACTCTCAATATTTTCAACCGACTTCAAAAAAGGAGGAGGTTCTCAATTCGACTGTATGTTTTTAGATTTCTGTACCTCAAGAGGTAAAAACGGAACTCTTATAGGATCACTTATCACAAATGACTGCCTCTGTGGCGCAATGGGAGTGCATTCGACTGCTACGCAAGAGGTCGTGGGTTCGATCCCCACCCAGGATAAAACTTTGTGTGACGAGCACGATGGTTTATTCTGTGTCTGGGTGTTGTTTAGCTATAATATGTATGTATTTAGAAATAGTATGTTTATCAGTTGTCTGGTTTCCATAGCACAAGCTCTGCTTAGTTTGCGATCAGATTGGTGGATGGATCAGATCAGCGTTGTGTGAGTTGTCCCAAGATTATTATTATTATTATTATCACTCGTGTTTCTGTCTGTCCGTCTGTCACAGCCACTTTGCACCGAATCTACTGGACCGATTAAGTTCAAATTTGGAACACGTATGTGTTTCTGTGACCCAAACACGGACGCATAATGTAAATCAAATAATTTGGAACTTGAGAGCCATTATTGTGGGGCAAAATAGGAAATTTAAAAAAAAGTTTCACAAACTGTATCTTGTAACATATCAAATAAAAGGGCTTGTTGTAAGGATATTAAATATATATTTTTTTATAATTTTAATATCGTTATTTTAAAGTTATTTAGGAAAAAACCGGGTAAACTGACGCCCTTTTGTTGAGAAAAGCAGTTTTTTGGCAATAACTCAATGACGGCATATCCGGTCTTATCCGAAATAATTTTAGTTTAAAGTATCTATTACAGTCCATCAAATCTAAGAGGTACCGTTTGACGTTTCATATTTTTCAAACCGAAACAACTTTGTTCATACGTACATTATTCAGTTTCGATAACCTTTTTCATAAAACCATGAATTTAGAAAGATTTCATTATTGTATCTAAAAATGTACAATTCTTAATATCTAAATGTAATTGAAAACTTTCAAACAAAGCAAAATAACACATATTTACACAGTAAATAATTTCTAATAGTTATATTCTTGACCTCATTACAAAGTTACGTAGTTAGGTCACTGCACGTAGTGTTGCGACTCTTCGGATACACTTGTATGCAAAAAAATCGTTTACATATACGAAAAATCGAATGTATTATTTACAAATTACACTTGACAACCAAACAAATATTTTTTCATGTGAATGGGATTTATCTCACATATTACGATTACATAACTAAATAGTTATGTAATCGTAAAATATGAGATAAAACCCATTCACCAAAAATACGTATTTATAAATCAAATATATTTGCTTCTTTAAAAAGTTGTCGAAAGCGATTTGTCGATTTTTGATTTTCGCGCCCAAATAAGTCGGGGTTTCTCGCGCTAACGCTGTCGAAATAGTAAATGGAGTCAGGGATAGTGTTTTTTACATTTATTTTTGTGTATGATAGTATGGGTTTGCATATTACAGAGAAATAAACAAATTTTTAACAAGCACATCCATTGATTTTACAATTACAATTTTTTCTTCTAAGTCTTATTTCTACGTCTAAAACTAATAAAAATAAGGTATGTAGAACCCATTCACAAAAATGTTGTTGCCTGATGTTATAAATTAACGACGTTACTGCGCGACCGCATAATGCACTGAATACACAGATACCCTAAAATAAATTAATTTAATTATTTTTAGGTCAATAGGCAAAATCGCAGGTGTCCAAGTCTCTACAATTTTTTTTTTCTGGCAACACTGCCAACTACAAGCGCACGCGGTCCGCTCGGTCGGTTCGGCGTCAGCAGTCTCTCGCCATCTTGGAAGCTGACTGTGCGCGTACTTGCTTTCTCGTTTGTGTTTTACAATTTGTGACTTGGCTATTACTTTTCTGGACTGATCATTCTTTATCCGTTTACCTTGGCAATATTTATACTGGACTCCGAACTAAGCAAGTGTTTATTAATAATGTCGAAAAGAGGACGTACTTTGAACAGCCAGGCTCGTGAATTGGTGGTGAAATTACACGAGTATTTTGAGCGTGAATCTCAAAATGGTGGACTTCTACTGCCAGTTACACAAGTTCGGGATCGCGTCGGTGAAGCTCTCGGTATTGGTAGCCGCACCGTTGGCAAAATATTAAGTGAAAAATATGGGCCTTCGGGGAGTGACAGTAACGTACTTCACACACCGAAAAAACGAAAAAGAAATAAACCTGTGACAGGCATCGATGAATTCGATAGTCATGCTATTAGAAACCATATATACGGGTATTTTACAAGAGGCGAATTTCCAACATTGGCAAAGTTATGTGCAACTTTAAAAGATGCCGGGCTGTATAAGGGAAGCATAGAGAGCATAAATTGATAAAGCACCTACGTCAGCCAATAAGAAAGCAGATTTGGTGGCATGGCTGCAAAGAAAAGGAGTGGATGCCGACATGTCACTATTAAAAGCTGAATTATTACAGTTAGTGAAATTGCATAAACCACCAAAACCGACATATGTAATTGACCAATTGGCCGAAGAGCACGGGCACAAAGTCATACGACTTCCTCCGTACCATTGCCAATATAATGCCATTGAACTGATTTGGGCCCAAGTTAAAGGTAATATTTTATAATATTATAATAATAACACGAGTACTTCTAACATTTATAATTTAAACAATGGTTTTCGTCTGCTATCAAATACACTGACGGACTCATAAACTGCATCAAAGTTCAGGTTTACTCTAAAAGGATTTTTTTATAATAAGTATGCAAACTTTTTAGATTAAATTATATAAATATGGAAAGACTGGCTCTTAATCTTAAAAAAAAATTAAATTTAAAAATAGAACTGCGGTAAAACAAATGAATATAGCCGGGAAAAGAAAATTTACTCGTAGTATCAGATTTGCGTGTTATTTATAGCAAAGTTTTAAATTAATTCTCATTGATTTTTTTTGTTTGGTCAGTTGAATTATTGTTACCAGCATAATTGTTGGGTTAGTTTTTTAACACATCGAGAGTTTTTGAACCATAATATGGATACTTCGTCCGAACAAGCGGCACAAATTGTAGCATTGGTGCGGGAGGGCTTGGATCAACGAACGATTGGTAGAAATTTAAATTTAAACCAGTCTACGGTTTGTAGAATATACAGAAGGTTTGTAGAGACAGGTTCTTACAGGAGGAGACGTGGTACAGGCAGAACTCGAGCAACCACAGGTCGTGATGACCGATTTATTGTTACAACTTCCCTGCGAAATCGTTTCCTCACGTCAGTTAACATCAAAACCGAGCTTAATGAAGTGCGTGGAAAAAACGTGTGTGCACGAACAATAAGAAGAAGGTTAAAGGAAGCGGCTATCACCCCTTTTAGACCAGCAAATGGTCCAAAGTTGTCTGCAGCTCACAGACAAGCTCGCTTAAGATTTGCGCGTCATCACCTGAATTGGACAGAAGAGCAGTGGGCCTCTGTATTGTTTACGGACGAGTGTAGGACATGTTTATATGGTGCAGATGGTCGCAGAAGAGTCTATCGTCGACGTGGGGAGCGATATGCTCAAAGTTGCATTGAGGAGCGTGTTCCTTTTGGAGGCGGTTCATGTATGGTCTGGGGTGGCATATCGATGAACGGGCGAACAGAACTTGTGTTCATAGACATGGTCCGTCAAAACGGTAATAGAGGGGGTTTGACAGCACATCGCTACATAACAGAGATATTAGAAGATCACGTGGTGCCTTACATGGGATTCATAGGCGAAAATTTTACTTTAATGCAGGATAATGCCCGGCCGCATGCAGCTGAACAAGTTCAACATTATTGCGAAGAGGTTGGGATACGTACAATGAATTGGCCAGCACGCAGCCCGGATCTTAATCCCATCGAGCATGTTTGGGACAATTTAAAAAGAGCTGTATATGCGAGAAACCCTTCGCCTACGACAGTGGCAGCACTAAGAACAGCACTTTCAGAAGAATGGGACAATATTCCGCAAGATCTTTTAAAAACCCTTATAAAATCTATGCGGAACCGATTAGAATCCGTAATAAGGGCACGTGGGGGTAATACACCTTATTAAAACACAAATAAACCCTTGCATAAAGTTTGTGTCTATTGTTAAAACCAATTTTTTAATTAAACAATTTTTCCTTAAACTTCTGTTTTTTCTTCAAATTTAAATCTGTATAGAAAGTTTGCATACTTGGTTAAAATATTTATTTCAAAGTCGTCTATTACTTTGATGCAGTTTATAAGTCCGTCAGTGTAGTTACATTATTGTTTTACAGGTTATGCAGCAAGACACAACACAAAACCACCCTTCAGTGTCAAGAAAATGGAAGGTTTATTAAAGGAAGCATGTGCCCAAGTTACACAGGAAGATTGGAGTAAAGTAGTACAAAAAACAAAGAAAATAATAATGGACGACTTCGAAAGAGACGTACACTTTGATAATGTAATGGACAATCAACTGGTCATTAATTTAAATGACGATGATGACGAAGACGACGATACTAGTACTAGTAGTGAATAAAAAAATATCCTAAACATTTCTTTTATTTAATTATAACAATTGATTTCTTAAAATTCGGATATTATAGTAATCAATCTCTTAAAGTTCGGATATTATAGTAATCGATTTTTTCATCCCATCCCTATCATTCAATTGTCAGAACTGTCAAACGGTACTTCTTAGATTTGACGGACTGTAAGTGCTATCTTTTGATTTTTCCTATATTTTTTGGTCACACTGTTCAAAAGTTAAAGGGCTGTCCCGTATCGTGTCCCCCCCGGACACGATTAAGCAACTTTCGGAGCGATTATTTCAATAATATTCACTCAATCAAAATGTGAAGTGGAGTTGATGATGAAAACCACAAATGACGACCGAAACTATTCAATATTTCACGGTTTGCGATTCAGTTACTTTATGATACTAATTATTTCAAGATGGGATTGAGTAGCACTTTATTCATACTACTATTACACAATGTTATCTATCATGTGTAGTACTAAAGATAAAGAAAGAACGCGAAATAGCATAGAAATTACAGCTCCATATGCGTGTTTTGTATTAAAATATAACAGCTGTTTATTTGACATAAGTTCTCAAAAGTGTCGTAAGTATTACTATTATACATTAATAACAACAATATTACTTTAAAATAAGAGGAAGCAAAACCATCTATGAAAATAAGGTTCCTTACTGTTTTTAAACTTTCGCGATTTTTATACATATTAGATATATTTCGGGACTTAATCGCGTGAATTATAACCTTTTATTTACCCGTCGTTTCGACCGAATTGCACCGATCGTGGTCACGGGTCGACTGCAGTCAGTGCAGACAGTCGACCCGTGACAACGATCGGTGCAATTCGATCGAAACGTCGGGTAAATAAAAGGTTCGTACCTTTAAATAATTCACGCGATTAAGTCCCGAAATATATCTAATAAGGTTCTTTACGCCTAAAACTTTGTTCGTTACGTCACACAAGAGATAAACATATTCTTGAAGCCCTTATGACGTAATCCATCCTTCATCCCTCGCTTAATAAAAGGACCTCGGCACATCCGCTTTACATAATATCCTGTATCAGTTATTTAATATCCTAAAACAGGGATGGTAAGCCTTTATTGGTGTGTACGTACGTCCTATTAAAAAAAGCGTTTCATGACATTGAGATAATATGTTTTTAAACGTTGTTTATAGATTATTGTATGGGAGAAGAGGGGTCTCCTTTAATTGAATATTTAGCATTTAATATTCTCATTATTAAGTACTATTTTTGACTGATTCTGTGGCGCGGTGTCTACGCAATTGCCATTGTAAACAATTGGCAATTGGGTAGTTGACTACAATAAAAGTAAATAATTTTATACTAATCAGGTAATAGTAGATCATAAAATGCTCTGAAAATAAGTGTTTTTGAATTCAAAATCAAATAATACTAAAAATAAAGATTTGACGTTAGGAACTTATGACGTCACAGATTGTTATTCCATACACATCTCTATAGGGCTTGTCGTTTTGATATTTCTTAAAAAGAGACTGATTTGACTTGACAGTCAACTTCCCTATTTGAAATGAGTGGACGCGAGTTTTATTAACTTTACCTATTGTTTGCGAACAGGCATCACATGTAAATGTAGAATCGACTTTTTACAAGTGTAGTATTTTGTTTTCTAAGTGAATAAATATTATTATTATTACCGGTTAATTGTTATACATTATCACTTTCCCAGTATTATCATTTTCGCCACAGGAGGAGTGTTATGATTTTCATTCGTGTTTCAATTCGTCTTATCATTTTTAAATGCATAAGAACCTAGACAGAAACTTTTATTTTTTAACATACCCTACGTCTGCCAACCCTGTTCTAAAATATGTTTCTGAAGCTGTAGGCTCCATAAACCTCTTGAACTAAGTATAATTTGAATTTTCTCGATCAACTCATGAAAATATTACCGGAAATTATTCAAATATCTCGGGATAATGGTGCTTTTATTATGCCTTGAGGTGCTATGAGGAAATTGTTATGAAATAGAGATTATAGGAAACTAGCTTTCGCCTGCGGATTTAACTGCGTGAATGTTGTTTATCACAATAACTAGGTATCTTTATGTCCTAATCTATCTCCATACCAAATTTCATCTAAATCGGTTCAGCGATTTAGGCGTGAAAATGTAACATATCATCTACATACTAAATTCTACTGTGTCCCTGACGTAATGGCGTAGGCGGCCGAGCAGATTAAGATATCTGCGAGGTAAAGCAACGTTACTACTAGGTCCATAGATGTTTCGCACATTGTCATACTCCTCTTTGCCTTAAAGGCCACGTTAAGCTGTCGGTCCGGCGCCTAATCTCCCTCCGACCGTGTCAGATTTATGCCTCATAGATACACAAATAAAAAGCTGAAGAGTGTGTTTGTTTGAACGTGATAATCTCTAAAACTACAGGTATGAATTGAAAAAATATTTTACTGTTAGATAGCCCATTTATCGAGGAAGGCTATAGGCTATTTAACATCACGCTATGCCAAATAGGAGCGGAGCAGCAATGAAAAATGTTGCAAAAACGGGGAAAATTGATGCAAATGAAATTACGTGGGTCGGCTAGTTAGACTATAAGAACGGGGGAATAGAGAGTGCCTGTGTCTGCGCATACATATACTTGTGCACTATACTATCTCCTGCGCAGTTGGTTAGTATCTAATGATATTGGCGACCGTAACAGACTCGGAGGCCGTTAATCACTAAAACAAATTACCAAATCTCTCAGGAAAGGGACATAGGATATTATTATAAAACCGATATCATCGCGGACGGAAGCCAGTAACCTATAAATAAACACTTGTTTGATGTATAAAAGTCTCATCAACATTATTAGCCATCCCTAAAAGTAGTTAGAAACAAGGGCCAACTAAACAACGTTATAATTAACTAAGCCAACTAAACGAACCAACTTTAGTCATTAATGTGCCCAGTTAAAAGTTAACAAAACTCATATTATTTCATAATAGTTATTCAACTGTTAATTTACTTTGGCCGCTTTATTCATGTTTCGTCACTTTTGTATTACAAACTATTGCCTTAAGGGGCGTTTAAACGGGCCATTTTACGGCAATTTGTGGCGGCAATGCTGTGGCCGGCAACATGGCAGTACTGTCCAATATTGATATGATGGTTGCTCGACGATCGCTGAGCGATCGATTTTCCGCAATGTTGCTCGGCCAATTTTGTTGTTGTTTCAGTCGCTCTCTATTTTATTGTTGCCGGGTTGTGTAGCCCGTTTAGAAGACTGGATCATGCGCCGTACAATTGTAGACATATTGCCATTATTTGCCGAACAGTTAGTTGCCAATAGTGCCGCCACAAATTGCCGTAAAAAATGGCCCGTTTAGACGCCTCTTTAAAATGGTAACATAATATTATCTTTGCATAGTTGAAACTTTAAATTACAAAGTCGTTTTTTTATGTCAAGCTTCAGCTGCTTACATCTCCTAAACTACGTAACAGATTTTGATGTGTGATCATTTATTGGGCAGCCATTATAAGTTCAATCTAGATCGAGATCAGTGATTATGATTCAGACTGATTGTGCAACGTGTTGAATTGACGGATGGCGACATGTTACAACTAGTTGAATCAAGATGTATCAATCTATTGCGATCAGATATCTTTTTTCCATGTGCACGGCAAGCCCATGCGGAACTACGGAATAGCTGGGCTTAGAAATGCATCAACGCGCATGTGCGGACGATTTTTGAGCGCGCCGCCTATGCGCCTTGATGCATTTGGGAGCACACCTTCCCATTAACAATACGACAAGATTTTGACAGCGTAGCATGGGCTTGCCATGAACACGGTATAAAGATCGTGAATGGACCCAGACCATGATCTATATTGAGCGTGTGACATAAAAAAAAGTACTACATAGGTACCTACCACTGAGAGCACTTGGATTAAGCGTGTAATGGAAAAGCTGTCAAAATTTTGCCAATCCGTAAGGCTGACCCTTACGAATTGGCAAAATTTTGACAGTTTAGCATGGGCTTGCCGTGGACACGGAATAAAGATCGTGAAAAGGGGCCCAGATCACGATCTGGATTGAGCGTGTAATATAAAAAGTACTACGTACCTACCACAAAGAGCACGTGGATTAAGTGTGTAAGGCTGCCTTACGGATGAGATATAATATGATTAATACGTGTATTGTGTGTATAGACGGCAGTAAAAGGTCGATCGACTATCCAACACTGAAATATTCTTTCACTTCACACTAGTAGTTGCGGAGATTATTGCGTTCAACCAAAGATAAATAAAGGCCATTCTGTTCTTTCTTTTGATATCATAATTAATATTCACTAATTTGTTACCATTAGGTACTTTGGCCAATATTTATGCACTTAAAGTTTTTACCCGTGTAGTAAATAGATTCTCCTACTATGTTGTACCTACTAAGACTAATTTTATTTTATCTCATGTTTCAAATTTTAATAATACAAATTGCATCAGTCCTTTAACATGGTGTGTAGTATATTAGTCGCAGCACCTTTCCCCCATATCAAGTTTATAAACATTTGAACATTGTAAAATTGACAATTTGAAAAGAGAAGCCGCGAGTTTTTATTGCCAGGTTCTTTTCTCTTGAGAACTTGGCAATACATGTACACGTAGAATCCCGACGTATCACAAGAGTTGTTTTGCATCCTAAGTGAATAAAAAAAATTAAATAGTTTTTTTTTTGCTATAAAAAAAAGATAACTAGCAATAGGACTAGCAATCCTGTTAACCCCTCCAGCTAAGCTCAATGACTTGTGTTAGGAGTGGGTTCACGTCGGTAGTGTAATAGGTAGGAATCGAACCCGCGACCTCACGATTGCGCGACCGATGCCTTAGCCATTAGGCTACCGCCGCTACTATTAAATTGAAACAGAGAAACTCTTCAGCCTTATACCTAATATTAGTTTAAATAAAAACAACTCTAGACTCAAATGCAAGCTCTCCTTACCCAAGCCTCTAAGCTTTTTCAAATGATATCCCACAGTTACGATGAAGGTATTACCCAAACACTTCATAGTAAACTGTAGTTTAATAAAAGGCGATCGTATATATCCTTTGGACGACCGCCAGGCCGCAGCTGTCGACTAATGCATTGCAAAAAATATGACACTGGCACGAAGGCATCCAAAATGGAGATCAGATTACGGACCCACTTGAAATCATAATATTTGGTCTTCAAAATTTACTTTGGAGATTTATTTATGTCTTGATGAATGAAACAAAACGTAGGTTGTTCCTTTGTATTGCGTACTAGCTTTCGGCTCCGCCCGCGTGGATGTTAGTTATCGCTAAAAACTATCCTGAGTACTTCCCAGAGACTCAGAATATCTTCATACCAAATTTCTTCTATATCGGGTTTAAGCGTCCTTTGCGTTCAATATAACCTTAGAGTGCTGTTGAGACTGCCGCGTGGTTTTAGTGCGTCAGGGATGATTCCATGCGATCAGGCGCAAGAAAGTATCATCAACTACAACGATTGCGTGTAAGTATCAATAGCATTCTATTGCTGTATGGTGAGCGCTATGACAGTCACGTGTAGCATTGGGTGGCTATCAGAGGTGAAGGGTTTAATTTTTTCAAAAGTAACCCGATACAAAAGTATCCCTAGTTGATCACGGTTCTTTGTACCTTTAATATTATGTAACTAGGTGGTAAGGGAAGCCGAAAGTAATGATTTTCTAAGAAATCTCCGCCACTGGTGGCTATAGCGATAGGTGTAGCCTTGTATAGGGTAGGTTAGATTAAGTAAATTGTGTTATTTTTATTGTATTTTTAATTGCTTATATTTAATGCCTAAATTCTACTAACATAGTTTTTTAAGATTAACAAACTTATGGACTAATGTGGTCTGAAGTAAATTATTTATTTTTATTATTAAGTGAAAAGGTAACATACAGACAGAGTTACTATCACATTTAATTTTAATGAGCTATTCTGATGTATAAACTTTATCGCTGTAAAGTTTAATAAAAATACATTCATTAAATTTTGTCTGAAAAAGCAATTCATCCATCCATTTTCCATCCTCACAAACTTTCGGATATACAGGGTGATTTGCAATATACTAATAACCTCCCGCTCATGGCTTCTTTACATTACACCATATATGGTGTAATGTAAAGAAGCCATGAGCTGGAGGTAGGTATGAAAGAGATAGAACATTATTTGAAAGGGACAGAATTCCAAGTTTAAAATGAGAATGTTCTGTATGCTTTAATACGTTCATGGATACTCGCAGTGGCAAACATGGTAGGTTGGCCCTCTTGTATACTACCCACATTAATTAATACTACCCACTTTAACGGAACGTCCGATATCCGCCATTGAGAGTACTCGGCTGAAGCGTAAGAATGACGGACGTGTGTCTCGTAGTTATTACTAATATGTGATGTGTGCCAGTGGCGAAGGGTACTAAGAACACCATTCCATTCGGTTTCCCTTTGAGTTCTAGTTACTTATTATTGTAGGTACAAAATCCGTGTCCAACAAGTTTTTTTTTTAAAGATATCTACAGTGTGGGATTGTCGTCCCACATTACTAGCAATCCTGTTAACCCCTCCAGCCAACCTCTATGGTTTATGTTAGGAGTGGGTTTACGTCGGTAGTATAATGGATTCGAACCCACGACGATTGCGAGACCGATGCCTTACCCATTAGCTACATTTTCGTATCGGGTTACCTTAAGAAAATTTTAACCCTTCGTCTCTGATGTGTGCTAAGTGACTGTGAATGTGTGTGACAGTGTATATTAGATCATTGGACGGTCGGGGTGTAGCAATGGGGTGTCATCAATTTTTTTTTAGTTTTTTCACAAAATATCCAATAACATGAATTTCAAAACCAAACTGCCAAAAAAAACAAAAAAAGATTTTAAGGACTCAGAATTTTTTTTTGGAGAAAAATCTGACAGATCAGACTATTCATCAAATTAGGTTATTTTATGATAGAACTGTCACTCTCTACGCACGAAACGAGCGCGCGAAGCACGCGTGCCGCGGCAGCGGCTGCCGAGTGCTAGAAACAGATCCATATATTAAAGTTTTAGTAAGTCAAAAAATTTTTCCCTTTTTTTGGCAGTTTGGTTTTGAAATTTCGAAATTTTAAGAAAAAACCGTTTAGTGAACCCCCTTTGGTTCACCTTTACTCATTTGACACCTATGCAATAGGTAATAAAGAATGTTACAGCCGGATAAAATAACACTGGTAAATACAAAAGTCGGGCAAGTGCAAGTTGTACACTCGCATCGAGGATTCTGTACATATGCAACTATCCCTGTTGTGCATGTACGGAACCCTCATTGCGAGAGTACCACTCACACTGTTTAATTTTTGTTATCATCAGTGATTTTTTTGTCCGGGTTTACACGCCAGGTTCGCCACTGGATACTCGTATAATAAGATAAAGGTCTCCCAAAATAAAACGGACAACATTTTGTTGCTGACTGTACAATTGTGTCATATTGTTGTGGGTTTTTCTTCATGTTTACCTAATACTAGCTGTCCCGCGCAACTTCGCCTGCGTAAATTTTACCCCTTTTTTTATAATCCTATGTTACTTCTAATACCTACAAGAATATGTGTACAAAGTTTCATGATGATCGGTTGAGTAGTTTTCGCGTGAAAGCGTAACAAACAAACTTACATTCACATTTATATATTAGTAGGGATGTTTTTGACCCCCGACGCAAAAGAGACTGATATAAGTTTTTCATGCGCATCTGTCTGTGCTATATTGTAACACCCAAATAAATGTAGAGGTTTTTTATTAGAACTACCATCTAAAATCCGAACATAGATATTTCTGTTGATAAACTTTCGCGATTTGTACACATTATTAAAATATATATATTAATACGGTGGCAATACGATCGAAACGTCGGGCAATAAACAAGGTATTTTACCTTAAATTATTCACGCGATTAAGACCCGTAATATATAGGTATATTTTCATAATAGATATTTCTGCAAAATTAAAATACAACTCTAAAGGTAAGTATAGACTAGATAATTTACTATTAACAGAACGTTGAGCATTCGCTGTTTTAAATTTAATCGAACCACACTTCGAACATGACGCTCGATAATAATTATAATAATAATCTTTATTGGCAAGAACATTGTTACAAAGATGGATGGTCGTCTTAAAATTAAATGTGTACATCATGTTCTCCCTAAATCGGGCATGCAAATGTCAACAGAAAATATACGTTAATGAAGTTAGTGTTTTGTTATAGCATTTACCTAATCTGCCTATTTATCTGTACTAATATTATAAAGCGGAAGAGTTTGTTTGTTTGATTGTTTGTTTGTTTGTTTGTTTGTTTAAACGCGCTAATCTCAGGATCTACTGGTCCGATTTGAAAAATTCTTTTTTTGTTGGATAGCCCATTTATCGAGGAAGGCTATAGGCTATATAACATCGCGCTACGACTAATAGGAGCGGAGAAGGGACGAGAAATGTTTCAAAAACGGGGAGAAATTACGCATACGAAGTTGCGCGGGACAGCTAGTTATTTATGAACTCTTTCACAGCATAGTACCTCTATCTATCAGCCAAGTCTTGAGGCTTTTTACAAATTTATTATAAGGCAGGTCCTTTATATTGTTAGGTATGCGATTAAATATAACTCCACACATTGCAAAACAGTTATTTTTGTAAAGCTCAGTTCTAGGAATTTTGGGCAAAACAATTCTGTCTGGATTTCTAGTGTTTCTCAAGTACATGTCTTTGTTAATGTTTTGTTAGCATTTGCCTTGTATTGTACCATTCGTAAGAACGTTACAAAACATTGCAATACTCTAGCAAATGCTTAACTTCATACTCACCTTAATAATATCTCTGTCGATCAAAAAAACAATTTAAAAAATCCGTCTATAACTAGCGGAGTCATGACCGAACATACAAAAAAAATACAAACATCTAAATTGAGAACCTCCTCCCTAATTCCTTATTTGAAGTGGGTTAAAACATTATCTTTAAAATAAAACTAACTCATTTTCATTTTAATCTGTACTAATATTATAAAGCTAAAGATTTTGTTTGTTTGAACGCGATAATTTCATGAACTACGGGTTCGAATTAAAACTTATTTTACGGTTGGATAGCCCATTTATCGAGGAAGGTTATAGCATAACATCACGTTAAGATCAATAGGAGCAGAGCCGCCATGAAAAATGTTGTAAAAACGGGGAAAATTTACGCATACGAAATTGCGCGGGTCAGCTAGTATCTATATTAATATTATAAAGCGAAAGAAAAGAAAGAGTTTGTTTGTTTGTTTGATTGTTTAAACGCGCTAATCTCAGGAACTACTGGTCCGATTAGAAAAAATATTTTTTTGTTGGATAGCCCAATTATCGAGAAAGGCTATAGGCTATATAACATCGCGCTACGACTAATAGGAGCGGAGAAGCGACGAGAAATGTTTAAAAAACGGGGAAAAATTACGCATACGAAGTTGCGCGGGACAGCTAGTACTTAATAAAAATATTGACGATTTAAATTTGTACAATACGATGAAGAATATAACGATTAATATTACAACGTCATGCATCTTTAAAGAATTCGCTTCGATTTGGCGCCAATATAAATTGAAACTAAAATAAAACTTAAAATGCCTATTTTCATCAGGAGTTAAAACAATATTATAATTCTTTAAAATGATTCAAAGGAATGTAGAATTTACAACATCAATTTTTATCATTAGGAGTTACAAACAATAGTCTCTATGAAAAGAAACCTTTGCAAAAACTAAGAAGACAATAAAGGCGTTCCCTACAAATCAGCGGCCTTTAGGTCCTCATGAGGTAGCTCAGCCACAAATTAGATATCTACAGATGGCCAGCTCCTTACAAGCAGCAAAAACAGGCTTACCCACACATAGACTACTATTCATACATCTCTCGGACAATGACAACCGAGATTGCGCACGTTGAGAGAGCCGTACTCACGCTTCTTTGTATGCGTGTATTTCAGGTTGAGCTCTAAGCCGGTCTTTAGATTTTGTAGCTCAGCTCTTTATCGTTATACCAGCGTTAGTCGAGCATCGTCAGGGGGCGTGGCGGTCGCCCATTCATTCCGACAATGGACGATAACAAGCGATCTTGTAAAATAAATGTGACTTGAATTCGTAGAGCGTGGTTTTGAGCAAAAAATTGGTGAGAAATTGGTTCAATTCGTCAAATGTGTTTTCATCCCCTGAAAGTAAAGAGTGGTAGCTCTGTTTGTGTATGTGTGCCTGCGTCTGGCATCATAGTTCTTAAATGAGTAAACCGATTTAAATGCGGTTTCTTGTGTATTATAATATCTCCTACAGGAGCAAAAGATTAAAGGAGTATACTCATAAAGGATGGACAAAAACAGATATAAGGGGTGAGTTCGTTTCCCACACGGGACACCACTTTGTGTGATCCACAAATTGTTGTTCTGGTCTGGGTGTACTTTGTGTCCGTGACTTGTATGTTTGTAACGTCCACCGCGATACAGGGCTTGTACCCTACTGCGGGAGTCGTCTTTTCTAAAGATAGAAGAATGTAAGTGATATTAATATATGATATATTCTGTAAATATTTATGTTTAATGGTGCATTAAGACGCCCGGCACCGGCGAGGCGTTCCAATCAGCTATTTACAAACAGCCGAGCAACACATTTAGGTTCACACTTATTTATACACTTGTGTTCGTGTTCGTGCCCGTTGAATGCGAGCGTGTGAATGCAGCATAAGGAGTATATTTTTCATACATGAAATATCTCAAATCTGATAATGTACGCTGTGTTTCGAGAGGGGTAAAACACTAAACGACTATGCTCATAATGTATAAACAAAAAACCCAGACCGAACAGACATAATCAATGATCTAGAATATTAGTGATAGATATTTATTTATGATATATTCTGTAAATATATCAATTTATTGGTGCATTCAATCGCACGATAAGCAGCCCGGCACGGGCAAGGCATTCCGACCGAGCTACTTACAAACAGCTGAGCAATACATTTAGGTTCACACACATTCATACGCTTGTGCTCATGTTCGTGCCCGTTGAATGCGAGCGTGTGAATGCAGCATAAGGAGTAATTTTTTCATACAGAAATACCTCAAATTAGGTAATGTACGCTATGTCTTTCCGCTCTGGTTTTTAGTAGGTATTGTCATTTATGGGTAAGAGGTAACTGAATATAAAAATAAACCTTGCTGGAATTCCCTCCAATAATAGCAGAATTTGGGAATCAGAAATGAATTGTGTTTTATAGATCCTCCGCTAATCTCTTATGCAGTTGAATAGACTCTGAATTTGGCCGCATTGGCCGTATTTCACTTCGCAAGTAAAACATTCACCGTATGACATCGGCTTTCGAAACTCGCTGTGTCAAACTTACTCCACGGAATACGTAAATGAAGGGAAAAGCAATATATTAATTTTAAAGCCCGTTACAGACAATAAAGATTTGATTAAGTGGGTAGGCAACGAAATGACGGCACGATAATGAACTGTTATAACTCATAAATTGTAATAACGAGACACAATATGTTTGAGCCTACAGGCAAGGAAAATGGCACTTACATGGCAACCCTCTCGTTTGCAATTCACGGGGCAGAGCCTGTAAATGTGTATGTTGATAAAAGAGAATAAAATATGTGTTTTGCCCCGTTTTTTCGAAGTAATGCCTACTTTACCCCATGGCGTTGTTATTTCTAATCATATTGTGGGGTTGACATCTGTTTTTTATTTCACTGAGCAAGCGTACGTTTCTACTGATAGTAGGTAGTTATCGAAACGTAATATGCGAGATGCTTAATCTTGTAAGAAAAAGGTACATAAGGACTTCGATGACTTGTGAGATGACTGATTATTTCGATGACTGAGTCAAATTCACAGCGAATTGATTATTTGTGTTACAGTATTTTTTTTATTAACCGGGAACACTGACGTTTATTATGAGCATGAGCTAGTGAGTTATAAATTTTATATTATACTAGCTTTCGCCCGCGGCTCCGCCCGCGTGGATGTCGGTTATCGCGATAAAAACTATCCTATGTCCTTCCCCGAGACTCAAACTATCTCCATACTAAATTTCATCTAAATCGGTTCAGTAGTTTGAGCGTGAAAGCGTAACAGACAGACAGACAGACAGACAGACAGACAGAGTTACTTTCACATTTATAATATTAGTATGGATGAATCAGATTTTGTTTTAATGATTGCAAGTAACGTGGCACCCAAATCCACGTTGCTAGTTATCTACTAGCAACGTGGATTTGGATCCCACATTACTAGCACTCCTGTTAACCCCTCCAGCTAAGCTCAATCTAGGAGTGGGTTCACGTCGATAGGATAATGGTTAGGATTCGCATCCGCGACCTCACGATTGCGAGACCGATGCCTAAGCCATTAGGCTACCACGACTCTGAATTTTACTTGCACATTACAACCAATCTTGTTAACCCCTCTAATTAATCTAAGTTGCTTGTATTAAGAGTGAGTCGGTAGTAGGTATAATGGATACAATTCAAACTTAATTTTTTTTATAACGATAACTATCAATTTGGGATTGAGTCCCACATTACTAGCAATCTTGTTATCCCTCCAGCTAAGCTCAAAGGCTTGTGTTAGGAGTGGGTTCACGTCGGTAGTATAATGGGTAGGATTAAATGAAGTTAAATGCCAACAACTTTTCCGTCACGAATAAGTGACACATGCTGAGAGTGCATAATATGAGCTACTGCGGCGCTTCGGTTTGATTGTACTAATGCTATTTTTAATTTAGATTATTGTAAATCTGCTGAACTAGTTTATAAGTAATAGCTTTACCTACCACATTGGAGCATAAGAAAATGAATTTGCATTGCCTTAATTGCTAATACATCAAGATGTTTCGCTGCAGTTTTCATGTATAATAGAGTTACTTTAAATCGTACTGCTCTAATTATAATACAGTACGCTACAATTTCCATTAAACTCGGCTAGATGCAGATATGTTCCACTCCGTTTTATCCCGCTCCACATAAAATACTCGTAATCTAAACTGACGTATCTCAAAAAGCATACAATGATTCAAAAGCTGAACTGTTGAAAATAAATGCGACTCTTTTTGAGTTGTCTACTTTTTATATCGGTGTTCTTTTTTAGGGTTCCATAGACAATATGTCAAAACGGAACCCTTATAGTTTCTGTTTGTCTGTCTGTCCGTCCGCAAATCAGAGACCCTTAGTACTAGAAAGCTGTTATACTAGAAAACTAAAAACCTAATTATTTTTTTCTTTACCCCACCGCTGCCAACAAAATATTTTTTTTGGAGATGTAAAATAAATCAAGGTATTTAAATAATGAAATTATGAGGAAAGCTATCACAGCTAAGTAGGTATAACAAGTTTACGAATAACAGCCGATCAAGTGAGAACAAAATTTTCGTATAAACTCCATTGAAAGTTACATATTAATGAAAAAAATATAACGTTGTTAGTAGTATAAAGCAAAAACAACAGAAAATCCACTTATTATATCGCATTATTGTGCTAGGCAGCTACGGAACCCTACATTGTGCGTGGCCTGTCATGGACTTGCCCTGTTTTGTTACGAACCTCCGCTACTGAACCTGATGCCCGGGGCAGACGCTACACTGGGGGTAGAGTAAGACCTGTTGCCCCATTAAAAAACTCGCCGCCTTCACAGACAGGCCGCCGAAACTTATAGGTACCTAACCTGACGACCTGTCTCAACTTTAAACCTAAAATATACCACTCACTGTGTCCTTACCCCAAATCAATTTACTACAAATCAAACTTGTCAGTAGGTACACTGAGTTCCTCATGCCCCCAAATCCCTCAAAGCCTGCCAAACAGATTACCATTACCCCAATCCGTATTATATTCGCAGCTCTCATCCAGATTACTGCGATATAATTTATGTTCGCACTTACCCCGGTCACACACATGCATATGAAACTTGATAAGTACGTAAAAAATCACATACTATACGAATGTGTCTGAATTCTCTTCTAAGACTTCTAAGCGGTCTAATAGTTTTGAATAAGTTTAATTTGTTTGAACATTAAAAAAAAAAAAGATATTTAGGAATGTGGGATTACCCCACATTACTAGCAATCCTGTTAACCCACTCCTAACACAAGCCATTGGGCTTGTGTTAGGAGTGGGTTCACGTCGGTAGTATAATAGGTAGGATTCGAACCCTAGACCTCACGATTGCGAGTCCGATGCATTTGCCATTAAGCTACCGCCGCTTTTCATCATATTTAACGCTTCATTGTTTATTAATTATCATACAATTGGATACGATACGAATAGCTCAACTTAATGTATGTGAACGTAATCAGAGCACCAAAGTAATATGTACTAACGTAGTACATTAATATATCAATGAATCAAAGTTGCGTAATTCACTAAATATTAATTCATTTATGAGAGGAGATACAGAACTATGTCTGGCAAAGAGCGCGTTTGCAGACAAGACGAAATAAAGGGGCGCCTAAACGGGCTATTTTTTACGGCAATTTGTGGCGGCAATTTTGGCAACTAATTGCTCGGCCAATAATGGCAATATGTCTGCAATTGTATAGCGCACGATTCAGTCTCCTAAATAGGCTACACAACCCGGCATCAATAAAATAGAGAGCGACTGAAACAACAACAAAATTGTCCGGGCAACATTGCGGAAAATCGATCGCTCAGCGATCATCTTCCAACCATCATATCGACATTGGAGAGTACTGTCATGTTGCCGGCGACAGAATTGCCGCCACAAATTGCCGTAAAAAAAGGCCCGTTTAGGCGCCCCTTTAAGCATAGAGAAAAGGGCACAAATAAAGTGTCAAATTTTATATTTCGTATGTGTTATTAATGTTTGTATACATTATAAACCAATTCCTGATTCTTCTTACATTTGTATATTGCTTGCGATTTTGTCAACAATGACCAGTGCCGAATTGTGGCAGACTATACAAAGATTCAAGATTAATGAGTGATTAAAGAGTACAAGAGATGAGAGAGAGTGAGTGAGTGAGTAAAAACTAGTAGATAAGCTGTATAAACCACGCCAAGTTCGCAGTTTTTCAGCATCTTGTAAGAACTTCACACTTTTATTTGCGAATGTCGTCCCGTTAACTTCTGGGCTCACGTATTTGTGCGAACGTGAGGGAACAGTATTATGAAAGATGGCGTAGACAAAGTTACATCTCTCAACTACTTATTATTTCCTGGTACGTCATTTCTAAGGAGTTCTCATTGTGTGTTCGTGAGTTTTATTTATGTTTCATGGGGTAATATGGGAAATTTATGGGGTAAGTAGACATTATATTTTGTGTATTATGGAGATATGCATTAATACTGTCTTTATTTCTTGAATGATTTGGATTCGTTGACAAGTATGGTTAATATTCACGGTGATTTTTAATATACTAATAATCTCCCGCTCTTGGCTTCTTTACATAACACTAATAAAAAACCGGGCAAGAGCATGTCGGACAGAAGAGCGTATGTTCATGGCACTTACGCCCTTTTGTTGAGAAACGCCATTTTTCGGCAATAACTCAATGACGGTATATACGATCTTATCCGAAATATTTTTGTTAAAAGTATTTATTAAGCGCTATCGTTGTGATTTTTTCCATATTATTTGATCATACGGCTCATATGTTAAGGTGGGTACACAATTAATGCAACTTTCGGAGCGATTATTTTACAAAAATATTTACTCAATCAAAAAAAAAATATTAGAAACCTTACGAATGTTTTTGAAAGACCTGTCGAATGATGTGCCACACGTTGATGTATGCTGTAGGGGACAGGGACATAGGGACAGTACCCCTATGATCGCGGGTTCGAATCCCGCTTGTATTGAAAGTTCTGCCTCTGTAGCGCGGTGCGAGTGTATTCGACTGCTACGCAAGAGGTTGTGGGTTCGATCCCCACCCAGGATAAAACTTTGTGTGATGAGCACGATGGTTTATTCTGTGTCTGGGTGTTATTTATCTATAACTAGCTGTGCCCCGCGGTGTTACCCGCGGTTTATTAGCCTATGTGTTAATCCAGGGTGTCAGCTAACTCCATACCAAATTTTATTAAAATCGCTCCAGCCGTTTAGACGTGAAGAAGTAACAAACATACACACTCACATACTCACAAACTTTCACCTTTATAATATTAGTGTGATATGTATGTATTTACAAATATATAAGTATGTTTATCGGTTGTTTGGTTTCCATAGAACAAGCTCTGATAAGTTTGGGATCAGATAGCGTTGTGTGAGTTGGTCCAAGATATATTATATTACATTACACTCATTTCACTAAACTAACTCGAACGGCTTAGTTCTCTTCAGTCTTCTTACTATTTCTTACGCTTTCTAATGATAAAAGATTTATTTTTAAATAGTCGCTTTTAGTTTGTTGTACATACAGGAATAAATAATACATTTTTTTGAGCAACTCTACCATAGTTTTTGCTATACTTATATTGCTAACTCTATTTATTGATCGGTTTGCGGTTGAACTGCACGAGAGCTGGTATAAAAACAGCTCAATAAATTTATCACCTAACTTAGCGAAGTAAAATACAAAATTTATGGTTCCGCACATAGGAGCGTCCCCTTGCCACTAAATTCTCTCAGTACAGTTAGCAACATAAGTTGTTTATCACTTGCAAATATTCAAAATACCATAACACAATGAATATGATTCGTGTCACATACTTACAAAATTGTAGATAACCACAAAATAGACACCTAAAAATGAATATAGTATAAAAATAATTTAAAAACCATTTTTTATACATAATTTTATAAACATTAAATATATTTCGGGACTTAATATATTCAATGTGTTTAAAATTTGCGAAAGTTAAGAAAGGTCCAAGATAGTTAATCATTGTGGATAACTGGTATTTGGATCATAATTAATTAATTAATTAATAGTTATTTGGTATAAAAAATGTTAAATGTTAATGTCAAATGTTAATAAAATGTTAATTTTGTTCTAATTTTGTTCTAATTTTGTTCTAATTTTGTTCTAATTTTGTTTTATTATTAATTTGATTATGATACTATTTCATGGTGTTCCTATTAGATATTAAGTGTAATTATTCAAATTTTATATTCTGTATTTTATGTTGTTTATCTGTTTTAATGTAAATGTTGTACATGCCTGTAATTGGCATAAGCACATGACTGTTGCCTCATATCGTGTTTATAAATGTATGTGTTTATTCTGTTGGCATGTCTTATAAATAAATAAATAAAATAAATAAAAAGTTTAAAAACAATAACAAACCTCCTTGTTGCACAGTCGAGTAAAATAGTCCAGTCGTGGGGGATTTCACAGACATAATTTTTATGTTACGTATACAAAGCACCTATATTCAGAGTCTGTAAGAATCATACACAGTTTTGTCCAGTGTGGGAATCGAACTTATACCCTCTTTTACAACACTGCCACAGGGGACAGTGAAATTAATTGTCTCAAAATTTTTGAAGTTTTTACTTTTTTTGTGGATATATAAAGCGTTCTTTAAAATAATTTAAATTAATAGACCGCTATAAAAACGATAACGACGTGATAACGATTATAAATCGATGTCATCGGGTGCACGCACAAAAAAGTGTCACGTTATTGATTTACTATGCAACGTTCACGTTATTGATTGGTTGCTAAGCAACAGCGATTGGCGATTACAGTGACATGACATGCGACACAATTGGAACTAACGTTATTGATTGGTTGCTAAGCAACGCGAATGGTGATAGGTCATCAATGTTTTCTTATGACATAAACCGACTTTACAAACAATCATTTTTGTTTTGTCATATGTCAGAAATAAACCAATCAGGTCCTTTTTCGCATGTGGAACATTAAAGTATTGGTGGCGTAATGTTGCTGACTGTACCTTATTTTTGTCGATAGATGTCGCCACCTGTCCCAGTATATTAGTGAGCCTATTATTCTTTGTCCCCACTTTGCCTGCATAAATGTTTTTATTGGCTTAATCTGCAATAACTTAGCGGTATGGCATAGTTTAGATGTCAGAGTCTTATTTTAGGAGATAAATGTGATAGTATATACATTTGAAAGTGGGGTAAAATGGGGTAGGGAAGTCGGTATTTTTTTTATTTTTTAATATAACTAGCATTGTAGGATTGGGTCCTTTTAATCTTTAGCTAATCTATATTTGCCTGTGTTAGGGGCGGGTTCACGTCTGTAGTATAATAGGTAGGATTCAAACCCGCGACCCATGATTGCGAGTTTGGTGCCTTAACTATTAGCTTGTAAAATTATTTATTAACTACTGACAGATGACGGTAAGGAAATGAGTTCACCAATCATACTTACAGTCTAAAGACACATCAGTGACGTTTGAATCAATCATGTAATGCACGACTCTGATTCCCCACTCTTAAAAACGTTTAATTTGTTTATTATATAAAAGATGACTCCCGAAGTAGGGTACAAGCCCTGTGTCGCGGGGGACTTTACAAACATACAAGTCACGGACAAAAAGTACACCCAGACTCAGAACAACAATTTGTGGATCACACATAGTGGTGTTCCGTGTTGAAATAAAACCCACGACCTCTTGCGTAGCAGTCGGACACACTTTCACCGCGCCACAGAGGCAGTCATAATGTTGATACTATAACGAAACTATTTCACATTTTCTGTAATATTTAATATCAATATTTTTTTTGTAAGTAGGAGGTAGGTACCTACTAAATAAAAAATATAGTAATTTATTAGTAACTAGCTGTCCCGCGCAACTTCGTATGCGTAAATTTTCCCCGTTTTTGCAACATTTCTCGGCGCTACTCCGCTCTTATTGATCGTAGCGTGATGTTATATAGCCTATAGCCTTCCTCGATAAATGGGCTATCCAACAAAAAAAGATTTTTTTTAAATCGGACCAGTAGGTCCTGAGATTAGCGCGTTTAAACAAACAAACAAACTCTTACGCTTTATAATATTATTTATTAGTCATTTCGTTGTTGGCTACGAAACTACTAGTAACAGTCGCCTAAGTACTCTCCGAGTACACGAAAGAAACTGGCCACTTTGGCCGTGTACAAAACTTGAAAGTCGTTAGGATGGAAGACTTTTCATATTTATTTAAAACCGGTTGTGATTTTTCGTTATTGTGTAATTTTTTTAAAATTTATTTTCATTTAATTAGGGTTTTTTTTTCATCAACCAAACTGGTTACAAAATTGAATTCTCATCACCAGTCGATTTTGATAACATTAATCAATAATGTATTTTATACATCAATCATTATCATCAATAGCTTATACCTATAATATAATATCTTGGGACAACTCACACAAAGCTATCTGATCCCAAACTAAGCAGAGCTTTAACAATGGAATATGGAATATTGTAACCAGACAACCGATAAACATACTTATATATTTCTAAATACATACATATTATAGATAAATAATACCCAGACACAGAATAAACCATCCTGCTCATCACACAAAGTTTTATCCTGGGTGGGGATCGAACCCACGACCTCTTGCGTAGCAGTCGGATACACTGCCACCACGCCACAGAGGCAGTCATATAGACTATTCAAATCAAACGTAATGCGGGTGAATCTGTTAGGAAAGCTGGCAGAAATATTCTTTCTGCTATTCCACATCCAACGATATTTTCAAACACAAAAAACAAGGATGAAACTAAGATATGTCTCCAAAAAATGTTCCCAGCGGTCTTACAGTTAGGGCACAGAATACCGAGAGTACAGACGACAACTGACATAATATAAAACGTTCGCATCGGAGCACGCCGCGAGAATTAGTGCACCAATATGTTCTTAGATTGTTTAGAGTGAACTATTGACTTGTGTTGATAAACTTTCGCTTTTGGTACACATTATAAAAATATATATATTACGGGTTTTAATCGCTTGAATAATTTAAGGTAAAATACCTTGTTTATTGCTCGACGTTTCGACCATATTGCAACGGCTACGGCCATTGCAATACGGTTCTAAAAACGGTTCTATTCATTGTAAATGTAGTATGTAGTACTAATACAATGACAAAATAGATACATGTTTAGAAAACCTGCCAATTAACTGGTTAACTAAATAGCGAAAAAAAAATAACGAAGCGGCACAAAATAATAAGGCAATAAATAAAGTATATTACCTTAAATTATTCACGCGATTAAGATCCATAAAATATACTATATTTTCATAACATTGACTTGTGTCTATGTGTGTGATGATTGAGTGAAGTACGTATGAAGGTTGCCTTCTGTACTAGAGGTATTCTGTGGCTAGGGTCCCAAAGTACGAGCAATAAATAAAGATAGGGCTCGCTTGTGGATACATTTTTGGTCCTAAAATATCTTCGGCAAGCTGTGATTTTACGATAACACATTTTTTTCCATCCTCATTTTGTTTAACGGTTCAATAATCTAGGTTTTTTGTGTTGATATTCTACTGGCAATCAGGGATGTTTATTTAATACAAACGTTTGCCCGCGGTTCCGCCTGCGTATTTTATACACGTGGATATTGGTTTTCACGATAAAAACTATCATATGACCAATGATGTCGGGCAATTTTATCAATGTAATTCCTAGTTTTATAAGTTTATTTCAATTTGCACACCTATTCAGGTAGTATAAGGTTAAATGGACATTATTATATTTAAGAACCCTTGTAAATAAATAAATTAATTTGTATTTGTATTTGTAAAAATCAGGGTAAATTAACAGTTACAAGGCACATTATTACAATTCTGAAATACTTGTGTCACGAATAAGCCATATTATATTTACATAGCATCATGTAAGGATCAAATGAATGCCATTTTGATATTTAATAATAATAATATCTTAGGACAACTCACACAACGCTATCTTATCCCAAACTAAGCAGAGCTTGTAATATGGAAACCAGACAACTGATAAACATACTTATATATTTCTAAATACATACATATTATAGATAAATAACACCCAGACAGAGAATAAACCATCATGCTCATCACACAAAGTTTTATCCTGGGTGGGGATCGAACCCACGACCTTTGGCTGAGCAGTCAGGGTAACTAACCACTAGACCAACAGGCCAGTCAATTTATTTCTATTGTACGTCTTTTAGATAAAATTGAATATTTATTTTTAGTAGTTGATTTTTAAAAGGAATGTTATTTATATTAGATATCGGAACTTAATCGCGTGTATTATTAAAGGGAGTAAACTTTTATTTACCCGACGTTTCGATGGAATTGCACACGTGGTCACGAATTGACTGATAGCAGCTTAACAATGTATTCGTGAGGCGCGGGGTTGGACTACTCTCACCAGGGGGTCAAAGCCACATTCAAAAAGTAATGTCGTTAATGGAAAATAATTATAGTATGGAATTTGACGTTTGCGGTGGAGACCATAGACATTTTTTTTTATTGCGAACGATTAGTACGGCGTTATCGAATTGGCCACGGAACGAATGTACCTTGTCTATCCTCTCCGACTGCCTCTGTGGCGCGGGGGGAGTATGACCGACTGCTACGCAAGAGGTCGTGGGTTCGATTCCCACACGGGACACTCGGAAAAACACGGGACACCATTTTGTGTGGATCACACAAAATGGTGTCCCGTGTTTTTCCGAGTGTTGGTGTGACTTGTATGTTTGTAAAGTCCCCCGCGACACAGGGCTTGTACCCTACTGCGGGTGTCGTATTTAAAAAAAAACGCGTTTGTTGTACATTTGATGTACAGTGAAAGAGTTGAAGTAATTTTTATAGGCATTTCTTGCCAAAGACTTTACAAATACAATAATTGCATTTTTGAAAGATAGATTTTTTTTTGAATCCAGACTCAGGAATCGAACCCGAGACTTCCGTAGCCAAACCGGGGCCAGAAGCGAACCACCTATCTGGACTATGTTACTAGATATCAAATTCTTCTATCTCTTAATGCTTACGGGTTAGGCCCCCGTAGCGACATCTAGTCGGTAGTTAAAGAACTATCACGGCTTTCGTTATTGCTTCGATTCGATGCTTGGGTTCGATTCCTGAGTCTGGATTCAAAATTTTTCTATCTTTCAAAAATGCAATTATTGTATTTGTAAAGTGAAAGAGTTGTTAATAAAATAACAGAAAGATCTGATCTATTCAAGGGTTAGGTATTATATATCTAAAATTTTGCGTTATTTTCTGTCAGTTAAATCGTTCGATTAATTACTAACATATAAACTTTCGCGTTGCATGATTATAACTACCCCCCCGCGCCACAGAGGCAGTCAGTCTTAAAACCTGCACTCAGTAAACTCAGTTACTTATTTTGATGACGAGCGCTTAACCCAAGTTCGCTAACGTTTTACTTACGTGCCGCAAAGAACATTATAGAAGAAGTAGTAAGCCTGCTTAGTGGGCAAACACAGGATTTCATTCTGGGGGGGAAGGGAAGGGAGGGAGTCACAACAGGCAAATGTGCTAAAAATCTGGATCCGCCTATGAAGAGGCCGTACAAAGGTACACTAGCACCATTCCTTTAAAAAAATATTG
This sequence comes from Herminia tarsipennalis, assembly GCA_945859575.2. Classification (NCBI taxonomy): domain Eukaryota; kingdom Metazoa; phylum Arthropoda; class Insecta; order Lepidoptera; family Erebidae; genus Herminia; species Herminia tarsipennalis. The sequence goes on along the minus strand of OX243849.2, from coordinate 3,489,110 downwards.
AACGACTGAAAAAGAATTATAAATAAGCCCTCGGTAAGTGTGTCTAGAATTTTCTAATACCTTTTATAAACACGAAGCAACAAAATTCGGTCTAAATAAAAGCGGCCACATTCTTCTATTTCGTATTTAAATTTAATTTCTTGAAAGTCACGACTTCACGAGATAATTTTTAAAGGAGTGCCGCTAGTGCACTGTTACCCTCTTAAAACACGGATTAAGCACTCTTCAGTAGAGTAATAAACTCTTGCGAGTCAACGCGTACCCTGCTTATGAATTACCCCCTTCACAAATTGATATTTTCATTCTATTTCATAAATCTATACTAATATTATAAAGCTGAATAGTTTGTTTGTTTGAATGCGGTACCTAATCTCCGGAACGACTGATCTAAATTGAAAAAATCATTCACTGTTGGATAGCCCATTTATCGAGGAAGGGTATGGGCTATTTAACATCGCGCTACGACGAATAGAAGCGGAGCAGCATTGAGATATGTTGCAAAAAAGGGGAAAATTTACGCAGACAAAGTAGCAACTTCGTCTGTTTCATAAATGTACGGAAAGCGTTTCAAATATAGGTACTGTTATAAATATATCACAACCGGTTAAAATAACTACGCTTTATTGTTTTGATTAACAAAATATATGCTATTGTTATCGTTGCAATATCCAATCCAATATATACATAGGTTAAGCTCTCTTTAGTAGATTATTAAGCTCCTTTTTTTTCATTTTTTTATTACGGACTTTTACGTTTAACGTATGTCAGTCCCATTATACCCTAAACTTAATAATAATTACTACTAAAGTTAGATCAAAAGTTAAAACAAGACTTTTGCAGCATTTCCGTTTGGTTGAGATAAGATTTGGTAAAACATTCCCTTAACAGTTCTGTTCAAATTCAAACTCAATATTACATTATTTCTAGTAGACTCATATCGGATACATTCCATTTACAAGTGGTGTAGATCCTCTATAACCTCGCATTGTTCACAGTTGGGTGAGGTTAATTAATTCTTGACTAAAAGTCACGAGATAATTTTTAAAGGAGTGCCGCTAGAGTACTGTTACCCTCTTAAAATACGGATTAAGCACTATTCAGTAGAGTACAGTACGATCAACGTAACTTGACCGGATTGAAGTTAGGTTTATATCACTTTCGCGCATGTCATAGAGATGCGACCCTAAAATTACTAACGATAACGATTAATTATGTTTAATCGATAAAAAATACTAACAACATTTTAATTCAAAAATATAAAAACACTATTTAAATGAGTTCATAAAAGTTTAAATTTAGAACAGTTACAGTAAATACTAAAGAAACTTTGAAAAACAATTTATTTACGAAAATAATCACAAAAAACATGAGTTAGTAATACTAATAATGTGATGCGTAATCGCATCTCTAATTCTCTTGGTTTAGTTACCGCCCCCGCCCCCCGCTTCCTGTCACCATTTACTTCCAAAAAATGCATCTGCGCAACCACTTGTCGCCTACTTCAGTCCGGCCTATTTACGTTGATCCAACTGTAGTAATAAGCTCTTGCAAGTCAACGCGTACCCTGTTACCCCCATCACAAAATTATATTTTCATTCTATTCGTTTCATAAATGTAAGGAAAGCATTTCAAATATAGTTACTGTGATAAATATATCACAACCGGTTAAAATAACTACGTTTTATTGTTTTGATTAACAAAATATATGCTATTGTTATCGTTGCAATATCCAATCCAATATAAAGTAAATCGCATAATTATCGTTTACATAAATTATTCAGTACAAGTGGTACAGTTAAATCTGCCAAAAGTTTATACCAAACGAAATTCAACCCTGAAACGGTGGATTAGAGTTGAATTTGAAGATTAAAGTGACGATATCTTTTATATATTATTTAGATTTATTCTACTTTGTTCCAAGTATCGCGTTGTTAATATCATTTTGAGGTAACAAGATAGCATTTGAAATGGAGAAAATGTATTCATACCTAAAATAAAACGAAAAACTGTAGTTATTTACTTTTTTAGGGTTCCATAGCCAAAACGGCAAAAACGGAAGTCCGTCTGTCGGTTTGTCTGTCTATACGTATGTCACAGGCATTTTACTCAAAGACTGCCTGACAATGAATATTGTCAACATTTGGTGAAAAGGTGTCTTGTAGTAGCCGTAGAACTTAGTTTGATAGCTAAATAATAAAAAAATAAAATATTCTTAGGGATGGCAATCCATACATGTAATAGAAGCTGAAAAATGTTTATTCAGCAAACATCAACAATCCTTTCGACAGGTCTTTCAAAAACATTTTAAGGTTTCTAATATACTTTTTTGATTTAGTAAATATCTTTAGAAAAATCGCTCCGAAAGTTGCATAAATTGTGTCACAAAGGTAACGTAATATCGTCATTGAGTTATTGCTGAAAAACTGCGTTTCTCAACAAAAGGGCGTATGTGCCATGAACATACGCTCTTTTGCTGATGCAATTATTCAAAGCTGCGGAACCCTACACTGAGCATGATCCGACTAGTTCTTGCTGGTTATTTTTATTCTTCAAAATAATTTCTCTAAGGAATAAACGTTGAGTAGTTTTTTTTATTCGATTAACATAAAAAAAAACGTACTCAACTTCTTGAGCCTGTAAACGTAATATAAGTTCATAACAGCAGCAGTACCTCTCGTTGCAGGTCGCGGGTTCGAATCCTACCCATCGAGAAAGGCTGTAAAACATCACGCTACGACCAATAGGAGCGGAGCAGCAATAAAAAATGTTGCAAAAACGGTTGAAAATTTACTCATACGTAGTTGCGCGGATCAGCTAGCTAAGGCATCGGTCTCGCAATCGTGAGGTCGCGGGTTCGATTTCTACCCATTATACTACCGACGTGAACCCACTCCTAACACAAGCCTTTGAGCTTAGCTGGAGGGGTTAACAGGATTGCTAGTAATCCAACATCCCACATTGCTAGTTATCTTTAAAAAAAAATCTAAGTGACACTTATAGAGATAGATAAACTATGGAGTGCACTAGCTGAGCAATTTCGGGAAGAAAAGTTGGAATCTTCGTCTTCTTCGAAGTGTCCAACAAATGTTACCCACCACAAGATAAAAAGTTCCTTATAAATAACTTTATATATTAATTGTACGCGAAACTGACAGTGTAACTAATATTTAGAATTAAAATAATGAATTATGTTGTAAATTATATTTGGCATTTGATTATAGATTATATTCAATTACCTAATACATAATTTAATTAAACAAATTTTTGTCAAAGAGTTTTTTAAATAGGGATGATGACAACCCTGGCTGTCACAGAGACATTTAGGGCGGGGGATGTTTTTTTTTTGTCACTTTTTTCATTTTAAAATCTAAGAATAATTGTTTAATATTTATTCAAGAAAGGTGCATGTTTGCATGGTGCAAGAATGTTGACTCTCTTTTCACTCGTAAGTATAAAAAATTATGTTTGATTCCAAGATTCAAAATTTGAACCATTTTATGTATTATTAAGTGTATAACGACGACTTTAACTTTGATACAACCGCTAATGACCGTAATAAACTAAAATTGTGTATGATTATTTGTTGCTATTCAGTTTAATATCATGTTTTGTTAAATTCTTGCTATAAGCGCCAGATGAGTAGGGTGACCATATTTTCTGCGGAATTTACAATGAACTATGTTCGTGTTTGAATATTGAAACACTTTAAGTTTCAGGTATATAACTGTAATGAATCTTAACCCGCTTTATCTTTTCTAACCAAAAGAAAATGAAATGAAACATGTTTTCTTTTATTTTCTTCTCTTAATAGTTAACAAAATTACGTTTTAATACCTACTGAACTGTAATTTATAGAAACTCGATTTCCGTACTTCAAAAAAAATACAGTTCCGTAGATAATGAAATAAATAGATACATTCCATATTAGTATGAAAGACAATATTGAGCATTATTCTATAAAGTAGTCAGCTCCGTTGCTCTAAATTTATTTATTGAGGAATGTCTAGAAGTACAAAAAACATGGCCACCCTATTGAAGAAAAATAACCCCTATTTTTCGACTGCCTCTGTGGCGCTGTGGGAGTGTGTCCGACTGCTACGCAAGAGGTCGTGGGTTCGATTCCCACACGGGACACCACTTTGTGTGATCCACAAATTGTTGTTCCGAGTCTGGGTGTACTTTGTGTCCGTGACTTGTATGTTTGTAAAGTTACCCGCGACACAGGGCTTGTACCCTACTGCGGGAGTTGTGTATAAAAAAAAAACAAAGAAAGAGATGGAGAGGACAACAGTATTCTCAAGGTCATATCGTTTCACTTTTATTGTTCGGTCAGCATGTGGCCTCCATTATTTACTCTATCTCCATGGTGACACTACACTGTGCTCCTCATTTCCTTCTCATGAGACAGTGGTTCATAAGTCTAATTTGCCCAGTAATTACACTTGCTACAGTTCCCTTCAATTAAAACACAGTGATGTGCTCCTATCACTTTTTCACGGAGAAATACATTGCGGTTGTACCCAACAAGAAGGTACTACCAGTAATATCGTTATCCACAATATTTAAATAAATATGTCACATGATAATTATCGACCAGTACCTATATTTGAGACATATCACTGTGCACAGGGTCCTTATTCACTACCTTTTTTTTCGTTTTCACGACAAGCCCGCGCTTTTATCTGTCAAAATCTTGTCATAATCATCGCGCATGGGCGCGGACATCTTTGATCATCTTGCCGCGAAAACGAAAAAAAAAACATAGTGAATAAGGATCCTGGTGAAAAGACAGGATATTACAAAAAATCAATCATCACTTGGATTTGAAAGAACTATTACAAATTGTAAATGTCACAATGTTTATTCACATATGGAATCGAAATCAAACAGTTTTTAGTTCTATCATTCGCAATATTTTTCAAACGGTCAACATAGCGAAACTAAGTAAATCCTCTACATTATAGGATATCTTAGAATGCACCATCTTTATATAATGAGCAGAAGCAAAGATTTATTTAAGAATACTTTAATTATAATCATACGGTAAGTATTAAAAAGTATTTTCTGAAAATACATTATGACATAAAAATAATTTAAGATACAGACATATTTTTAATTACAAAAGAGAAATCTCTAAGAAGTTTTAAATTTCGACAAAGTAAAATACAATATAGAATTTTATAAGCTACGGGTCTTAATCGCGTAAATATTTTATTTTAAGGCTAAATGCTAAATACCTTTGTTTATTGCCCGACGTTTCGACCGTATTGCAACGGCCGTGGTCACTAGACTGACTGGGTAGAAGACCCGTAGCTTATAAAATTCTATAATGTGTACAAATCGCGAAAGTTTACGAACATATACTGCAAAGTAAATTACGTTTCCATCGCCTTTACTAAAGCAACAACGCGATGTCAGCGTAACTCACATTTAAAAAAAATGTAATTCTTTTGAAACTGCATGGTTTTCTGCCAATGCAATTGGGTATTTGACAACTATCAAAATAAAATATTTTAAACTAACCATGTAAAAATATATCAATACGTGTTCTGAAAAAATATACTCATCTAAAATTTAACGTATTTATTAATTTTTAATCATAAAAATAAACAATAAAAGTAAATCATTTGACCACAGACAACGTGACGTCACATGTTACAACATTTCATACAAATTTGTACGGCGCGAATAGTTTTTGACGTTTCTTAAAAAGAAGCTGATTTGACTTCAGTCAAATACCCAAGTTATTATAATATAACTTACTATAAATGTAACTTACCAAGGGCCAAGGAGAGCACGAAAAGTGCCGGCGATGTCATTGACCTGCCGGCCTAATGGGCCGTCCGCCTGCATTCGTGATGACGGTAACAAAATCATCAATATCACCACACTAGAAAACCATTGCTATTTCCATCACTTATTTTTATCACTTTGACTGTATCACTCACAAAATATCACTGTTACTTATAACTGTGATATTTCACAGCTATTAATTATCACTGTTATTTAGACACTTTGTTTGGACACTTCACTGTAACTTGCACTTATTTTAGACATTGATTTTAATTGAATATGTTGGATTAGTACTGGTTTCACTGCCTGTGGACAAAAGAAATAGTATATTAATATTGAGATCACAGTATTATCTATACTAATAGGGTTAACAGGATTGCTAGTAATATGGGACCACAAATCCACATTGCTAGTATACTTTATTAAAAAAAAAAAAAAAAAAAAACTAATATTATAATGCTGAAGAGTTTCTTTGAACGCGGTAATCTCAGGAACTACTGATCCGAACTGAAAAATTCTTTCATTGTTGGATAGCCCATTTATCACGGCTATATTACATCACGCTACAAACAATAGGAGCGGAGTAGCAATGAGAAATTTAAAGTTGCGCGGGACTGCAAGTATCTATATAATTGGCAACATGGCATGTTACGTACATCGCGGTATCTTCGCTTAATATTAAGTGAATTGATGAACCCTTCATAATATAATAATAATAATAAACCAATATATGTATAAATGAAAGACATTGTAGCACAGACGTTCCAACGTAATATAACTAAGTAGATAATGTCAGTAGTTCTAACATAAAAATGAATATATTTAAAGTCTCAAAACCAAATGTTATAAAAAAGCTATTAGGGTTTCGTACCTCAAAAGGAAAATACGGAACCCTTATAGGATCACTCGTGTTTCTGTCTATCCGTCTGTCACATCCACTTTGCACCGAATCTACTGGACCGATTAAGTTCAAATTTAGTACACGTATAAAATATTTTAAACTAATCTATTTGCGATAAGCGTCTGTGTTTGAGGCACATAAACACGTGCCTCAAACACAGACGCTTATCGTAAATAGAACAATTTGGAACTTGAGAGCCATTTTAGTAATATTCTTAATCTTGGGACAACTCACACAACGCTATCTGATCCCAAACTAAGCAGAGCTTGTACTATGGAAACCAGAGAACTGATAAACATACTTATATATTTCTAAATACATACATATTATAGATAAATAACACCCAGACACAGAATAAACCATCGTGCTTATTATACCAAGTTATCCTTGGTGGGAATCGAACCCACGAGCTCTTGCGTAGCAGTCAGATACACTCCCACCGCGCCACAGAGGCAGTCATTTTTTTTTTTTTCAAACTAATAAATTAATAAATATTATAAATCTGAAGAATTTGTTTGTTGGAATCTCAGGAACTATTTGTCCGACTTGGGAAAATATTTTACTGTTGCGTAGTCTATTTATCGAGGAAGGCTAAAGGTTGTATAACATCACGCTACGATAAATAGGAGCGGAGCAGTAATAAAAAAGTTGCAAAAATGGGAAAAACTTACGGCAGACGTAGTTGCGCGGTACTGCTAGTATGTATCTATATAATTGGCAACATGGCATGTTACGTACATCACGGTATCTTCGCTTAATATTAAGTGAATTGATGAACCTTTTATAATACCTATATAATAATAATATAACATCATGCTACGATAAATATTGTTGGAGCAGTAATAAAAATGTTGCAAAAACGAGGAAAATTGACGAAGTTGCGCGGGTCAGCTAGTATAATGTTTTTTTTTGTTCTATTTAATATTCTTATTAAACAAAACGAAAAAAGAGATTTTATTAACAGCAGATAATATGACGTTCAATAACAAGTATCTATATATACACTAGCTGACCCGCGCAACTTCGTCTGCGTAAATTTTCCCTTTTTTTTCTTCCTTTTTTTTTACAACATTTTTCATTGCTGCTCCGCTCCTATTGGTCGTAGTGTGATGTTATAACCTAAAGCCTTCCTCGATTAATGGGCTATCCAACATTAAAATATTTTTTCAATGCGGCCCAGTAGTTCCTGAGATTATCGCGTTCAAACAAACAAACAAACTCTTAGGGGGATGAAAAATAGATGTTGGCCGATTCTCATAGATACCGGATAAGCACAAAAAATTTCATCAAAATCGGTCAAGCCGTTTCGGAGGAGTATGGCAACGAAAACTGTGACACGAGAATTTTATATATTAGATGTTTCATAAACTAACAAGTTGATATTACCTAGTAAACTATTCTACAAAACATTCGTTCTCGTTTTCATGGCATCTCAAAAACAAAGAAGTTATGTGTCATAGTGACGTAATGGCCACTTCACACAACCACAAGAGTTGGAGTACCACGAAAGTGCCACGAAAGTACCATCATAGAATATCGCAGAGTACAGAAGGCAATCTTGCTATGTGCTTCGCGATTCTGCGTCCGTGAATGATAGTTACGTGTGCGTTCGTTGAGAGCGTTTACTATGAAGCTTGCGTTTTGCACTCTCATTATTCTGTGGTAACAGCGAGTACCTAACGGTGAAAGTACCATAGGAGGGGGTGATGACCGCGTTTGAAAGAGAAAAAAGTTTTATATGTGTGTACATGTGTATGTGTGTTCGTTGTAACGTGGATAGTATTGTTTTTTTTTTTTTTAATTTTGTAAAAAGAGTTTTTGTTGTAAGTACTGCGTGAAGTTTTTAAAATGGCGGCAAACTGAGCTATCGTCATGTATACAGCTCTGAGTTAGCAGAAACATGAATGTTTATGTGTAAAATTGCTGAGACCGAGACTTTATTTTTTTTAAAGACATCTTCACATTAGGCTTGTACCGCAGCCTTGTGTTGCGGATGACTTTACAAACATACATACATACATGTCGTCGGCACAAAATACACACAGACACGAAACAACAACTTATGAATCACACAAAGTGATGTCCCGTGTGAGAATCGAGATTTTTCATTTTTTTGCGAACGATCATTTGGAATTAACCTCTTGTGGTGTTAACGAATTCGCCATGGAACGAATGTACCTTGTCTAAGCTTCTTGATTTATTCATTCTCTTACGTCTGGTCTCAATAATCTAACTATCGATGGATTTGGCTACTAGAGGTATATATTTGACATAAGCTCCATACACAATATGTCTAAATTCTACCTCTAGTAGCCAAATCCATCGATAGGTAGAGTATTGAGACCAGACATTAGTAACATCAAGCTCAAACTCTTGTACCTATCGGAAATTTTGAAGAAAGGATTCTTTTAGAGAGATAGTGAGTGAGTGAGAGAGAGAGAGAGAGAGAGAGAGAGAGAGAGAGAGAGAGAGAGAGAGAGAGAAAGTTCTAAGAAGTTTTAGCTACAAAGGGACTTCTTGGGAAAAGTCACAGGTATTTGTTAATGCTGATAAACAAATATATAGGGAAATTGACCTCTATTCTGATGGTCATTTCGACCGGTTCCTTTCTGTATTTAAAGTTTTAGTATTAAAAATAAAAATAATATAATAAAAATATAAACAACATCGAGATTCGTCATAAATTATTTTACGAAAAGTATCCTTAATTGAATACATCATACAAATAAAATTCCATAAATTAATAAGACATTCGTATAAATTCGTTTCAAATGGTGCCAATTATATTTTTCTTTCATTAAGGTTTTCTTATATTCATTGAAATGTAAAGATTTTTGATGTTTCGAATATTTTTGTAAAGGGAAAAAATTTGTTAATTAGCTTAAAAGCGCTTTTACAGGAATGCGGAAGAATGTACCTCAAAGGATTCTCAACTTGAGATTTTTTTCGTTTCGGTTTTGTTTTAACAAAATATATTTTAACTACGTTTTTGGTTTAAATTGTTTTACGGTTTTGTGTCTTGTAATTCTTTTAATTATTTTTTTTATTTTTAATAGCCATCAATATTTTGTTTAGTTGTTTGTGTGTATGGATGGTTATATTTAATGTTGTAAGAAACAGTTTAAATAAAATTAGAGATAAGAATAAGAGAAAGAGAACTACTTTCCTACTAATGTATAAATGTGAATGTAAGTTTGTTTGTTACGCTTTCACGCGAAAACTACTCAACCGATCATCATGAAACTTTGTACACATATTCTTGGAGGAATTAGAAGTAACATAGGATTATTATAAAAAAAAGGGGAAAATTTACGCAGACGAAGTTGCGCGGGACAGCTAGTAAGAAATAATTTATCTCAACATATTTACCATTTTACTGATTAATACAAAAAAACAGAACGAACATCGTAAAATAACAACATATTAATAATATAAAAATAAAAAACATGTTCTTATATTTATTTAATTAAGTCGAAAATAGGGCTTAGTTCAGCATATGCCAGGCTGATGCCTGTCGCTGATTTTCAACTAGGCCCTAAAGTGACTACTATTAGTTTTTTTTTTTAAAAAGACACTTTAATATTTAAAAATAACAAAAAAACATAAATGTTTTTTTTTTTTTAAGATAACTAGCAATGTGGGATTGTGGTCCCACATTACTAGCAATCCTGTTACCCAGCTAAGCTCAAAGGCTTGTGTTAGGAGTGGGTTCACGTCGGTAGTATAATGGGTAGGATTCGAACCCGCGACCTCATGATTGCAAGACCAATGCCTTAGCCATTAAGCTACCGCCGCTTTCTATGTTGTAAACAGTACTTTTTATTTCCTAATAGACACTTACTGAATTTGACTGGCCTGTTGGTTTAGTGGTTAGCGACTGTGACAACCGGGGTTCGATTTCCACATGGGAAACCAATTTATGTAATCCACAAATTGTTTTTCCGAGTCTGGACGTACTTTGTGTCCGTGAATTAAATGTTTGTAAAGTCCCTCGCGACATAGGGCTTGTACCCTAAATACCCTGTTTTCTTAAATACATTTGACAGGCATTGTTAAAGGTACAAACACTTTTCTATATTTATTCCATGACCCCAGGAAATTGTAAGACGAAGCTTAAGGAAGACCTCCAAAATATGTCTTACGAAGATACAGAGAAACTATTAATTGTACTTTGAATATATATTTTTTTTATTGCTTTTTTTTAAAGACGACTCTGGCATAAGGGTATAAGCCCTGTGTCGCGGGAGACATTACAAACATACAAGTTACGGACGCGAAGTACACCCAGACCCGGAACAACAATTTGTGGATCACACAAAATGCTGTCCCGTGTGGGAATCGAACCACACTCCCACCGCGCCACAGAGGCAGTCTATTATATTATTAACTATTAATTAATTAAACTAAGAAACTAATTATTTACAGCTATTGTTTTGATTGACTTATGTATTGTTGTCTAATGTAATATCTTTATTTTATTTAGCTCACTCATAGTTAATTTTTTACTTTAAGTTGTTTTTAAAATGTGATTTTGTTATTTTTACGCACTAATTGTCTGAAACATAAGTTTACCTAGTTCAGGCATAAGTATTGAGCTAGATATTTAACCCAGATAAGCCTACTGTCCCATATGTAGGACGGTAGAAATAAAAAAATATTTCAGATTACCCACTTAAGCTAAGATTATTTAATCTTATGATTTGTAGTGACAAACGTATGTGTTTTTATAAAAAAATAAAAAAATACAGTTATTGTGACGGTTTTATATAAGAATTCAGCGAAAAGTGTGTAATAAAAGTGCGTTGCAGACATGTCGAATTACAGGTATGTATAAATTATTGTATTTTACAAATTATTCATATTTTTCTGAGTTTACACCTGGTTCATAACCTCAACTTTAGTACTAATAAATTATTATAGCAATAACAAATAGAAATTTTGATATAATTCGTTATAAATACTGGTGTACTACATATAGGACAGTAGGACAATATATAAGATTTTAGTACAATAATACAACTTTCTTTTTTACAGACCATTAGCTACGCATGAAATTTTGGATGCTTTAGAAAATATTCCTGATGATGAAGAAGATTATAGAGAAAGAGTGATATGTATTCTACCTCCCCCTGTTGATCCCGACTGCCCCACTGATGAAGATTCGGGGGAAGAAGATAATGTGACTCTGAACAACTTGCCACGAAAAATACTACTTCAACCGGCAGAAGTATCGATACAAGGACAGGTTACGATAAGTGATATAGAAGAGGAACCTGCTGATTCTACAAGTCGAATATTATTATATAAAAATATATTATTATTATTATTAAATTGAGTGGTTTGAGAACTTTATGGATGAAGATGTTATTTCGTTGTTAGTGTCATAGAGTAATAAATATGCCGTGAAAGATAATTTGCCTTGAGACATAACCGTTGAGGATATGAAATGTTTTATTGGTATATTGTTGGTCAGTGGTTATTCATGGCTCCCGCGACGGAGAATGTATTGGGAAAACGCCCCTGGTACAAATATAATATATAATATAATATCTTGGGACAACTCACACAACGCTATCTGATCCCAAAAAAGCAGAGCTTGTTCTATGGAAACCAGACAACTGTTATACATACATATATATTTCTAAATCCATACATATTATAGATAAATAACACCCAGACACAGAATAAACCATCGCGCTCATCACACAAAGTTTTATCCTGGATGCGGATCGAATTCCGATCGAATATATAAAAAGTTCTTAGAATTATTTTTACATTTAAGTTACTGAAAAAAAAGGAACGTGGTGCTCTCGATTACAGAACGACATATGATAACACATTCATTATTGCTAAATGGCATGATAATAATATATTCAGTATAGTTTCAAATGCTGTAGTAATAAATCCAAAGCAATCTGCAAAACGCTTCTCACAGAGCGAAAAGAGAAACATAGTCATAGAAGAACCTCATATGGTTGCAAACTATAACAAATACATGGAGTGTACCGGTCTGATAAAAAATATTTCGCATTACCGAATTGGTATACGAGGTTAGAAATGGTACATGCCGTTGCTTACACACTTGATTGATCTCGCCGAACATAATGCATGGCAGTTGTATAAAATCAATCATGGAAAACTTGATCACCTCGGTTTTCGCAGGAGGGTAGCAACTGCTTTGATTGAATCAAACAGAAAAATTGCAAAAATGCCGTCTGCCGTCAATGTCATAAGAAATGTTTGACTCGCTGCAAAAAATGTGATGTTGGAGTGTGTATCAAGTGTTTTGTAACATATCATTCTTAAATGATATGTTTCAAAACACTTATCAATAGTTACCTAATAGAACCACACTTTATGCTTACATGCTGTTGCATGCATGTGTTCATACGATCTTCCCCTTTATTATCCTACTGTCCTATATATAGGACGGCTGTTTCCCTGAAAGCCTTACAGTCAATATTTTTTTCAGCATTTTTTTTATATTCCATAAGATCTATAAAACCAAAATATGCACTTTTTTTCAAATTTTTCAGAAAATTATAGTTTCAGGCTTATCTGGGTTAAATAAACATTTGTAACAATATTGTTATATTTTGTTATCTTATGAATAAGGAATGAATATATACTGATATTATAAATGTAAAAGTAACTCTGTCTGTATGTCTGTTACGCTTTCACGCTCAAACAGCTAAACCCATTTTAGATGAAATTTAGTATGGAGATAGTTTGAGTCCCGGGGAAGGACATAGGATAGTTTTTATCGCGATAACCGACATACACGCGGGTGGAGCCGCGGGCGAATGCTAGTATGGAATAAATTGAAATTTTCCAGTTGGTTTCAACCAGATTCTAGTAACTGGTGACAGACAGACGGACAGTGGAGTCTTAGTAATAGTGTCCCGCTTTTACCCTTTAGGTATGGAACCCTAAAAATGAAAAGACTATCAATACCCCACTACCTAATTATATAAGGATTTCGAAGTTTTCAGCTCAATATTAGTTCCCAATTTTTTTATTCTAAGAGTCATCTTGACCACACATGTTCAAACGTGTATAAAGGTTCTACATAGGAGACCCGTGTTCAGCAATGGGACATAATATGGGTTGCATGGCATACTCTATCTCAAAATGTGAAATGTTTACTAGCAAGTATGCTCAAGTAAGAAAGAGAGAGCTTGGAGATACGTCATACAGGTCTCAAAGCTATTACGGACTCCGGCTCTCACAATGTTCCAAGTAATAATACTAATAATATCTTGGGACAACTCACACAACGCTATCTGATCCCAAACTAAGCAAAGCTTGTATTATGGCAACCAGACAACTGATAAACATACTTATATATTTCTAAATACATACAAATAGATAAATAACACCTAGACACAGAATAAACCATCGTGCTCATCACACAAAGTTTTATCCTGGGTGGGGATCGAACCCACGACCTCTTGCGTAGCAGTCGGATACACTCCCACCGCGCCACAGAGGCAGTATAAATTACCCACCTAAAACTTGTAAAATTAATATTGTAACCTTTTGAAAGAATTAAAAATGTTTTATTATTATTATTTAATCTGCCTCAATAATCTGTCTAACGATGGATTTGGCTACTAGTGCTATTTATTTAACGTAAGCTTAATACAAAATATGTTAAAAATTCTACCTAGTAGTAAGTTAGTAGCCAAATCCATCGATAGTTAGATTATTGAGACCGGCGTTAAGTCGTTATGCCCGGGCTAGCTCATAAACCCTAAGTACTACAAAACTGTAATTTGGCATGGATATATCTAATTTCGACCACGAGTCCACGAGTTGAAGCCGCGGTAGCCTAATGGCTAAGGCGATGCCTTCCCGGTGTCCGACCTCACGATTGCGATGCCCTCGCCATCGTGAGGTCGCGGGTTCGAATCCTACCCATTCGAATATTACAACTACCGACGTGAACCCACTCCTAACACAAGTATTTGTGCTTAGTTGGAGGGGTTACCAAGATTGCTATTAATGTGGAACCCAATTGCTAGTTATTTTAAAAAAAAATAGTCGACCCCTACTTATCAGAAACAGGCAAAACAATTCGGCACTTTATAAAATAATGTCTATTCAAAAGTCAAAAACATGAAAAGTATTTTAATAACCGTCAAATTATAATTTATTTAACTGTGTAATTAACTCAGTTTGTCAAATAAAAATATACTGTTAATTAGATTCCCTCACTGGCCTGCGACATTTGCGTTTGTTAGAGTGAAAGATGAATATTTGTTTTTGTGTACGAATAAAAGAGATAGCTGCTATTTGGTTTCAACTTCGTGGCGATAAACATTTTAATGGTCCCCAGTTGGATGTTGGGATTGAACGCGGTTATTGCCAGTCTGGGAATCGAAGCTTGGACTTTGGTGTTGGTTTATAAATGCGACCACGAGTTGTATGGGAATAAAGTCTGAATTACTAATACAGTATTTTTTGAGTTGTCGGCGCCTCAATGACGACAGAGCAGATCTGGATACACGCTGTTTCTCTATGCCATATGGTTCGTATCGTCTATTCGTACGACAGTATGATATGCAAGCGCATTCGAGGGTATTCATCATTCCTCTCCTCCTAGACCAGAACTGTTCCATTGCGTAGCTACTGATATTATCTTCAATGTGAAAACTCAAGTTTCATTTTCGGAAGCGTGTAGTGGTGTTGATTCCGGAGACACCCTAGACCAAAAAGGACTAAACCAAACCAAACCCCAATACTTTATTCCAGGAAGTCCTAACTTCTGGTCCAGAAGGAGAGGAATGTTGAACACCCCCGAATCTTAACTGTTCTTCTAAACGGAACGCTGTCTTCGGATTTCTTAATCTTGAGTTTATGTTGTTGATTCGTCTCGAAGTAATTGAAGCTATCGAAGTCGTCCAACCAATGCGCGTGACAAACTTCATTTTGTTTGGCCCAACGTTGGTCACCAGATTGTAGTTAACTCTATATGCGGAGTTTAAGTAAACACACGACTGGTCTGTTTACAATAGCGTTTATTTGCATATCTATACTAATATTATAAAGCTGAAGAGTTTGTTTGTTTGAACGCGGTAATTTCAGGAACTACTGATCCGAATTGAAATTGTCTTTCACTGTTAGATAGGCCATTAATCGAGGAAGGCTATATAACATCACGCTACGACTAAAAGAAAAACGTTGCAAAAAACAGTGAAAAATTACGCAGACGAACTTGCACGCGTCAGCTAGTTTATACTTAACTAGCTGTCCCGCGCAACTTCGTAGGCGCAAATTCTGGGTGTACATTGTATTAGTGACTTGTTTATAAAGTCCCGTGCGACACAGGGCTTGTCTTCTACAGGGGTAGTCATATTTAAAAAAAAAAGTAGCATAAAGCAATCGCAAACACTAAATTAAAAACGTAAACATATTACAAGACTAGTTAAAAACTGAGGACTAACCTAACATAACCACTGCGTCGTCCATTTCATTACCAATGGATTTATTGCTGACTAGCTGTACCGCGCAACTTCGTATGCGTAAATTTTCCCCGTTTTTGCAACATTTCTCGTCGCTACTCCGCTCCTATTAGTCGGAGCGCGATGTTATATAGCCTATAGCCTTCCTCGATAAATGGGCTATTCAATAAAAAAAGATATTTTCAAATCGGACCAGTAGGTAGTACCTGAGATTAGCGCGTTTAAACAAACAAACAAACTCTTCCGCTTTATAATATTAGTATAGATACATTCAAAACTCACAAAATTCTTTTCAAGAGTTATAAAAATATTTCCAATAGTTAGTCGAACAAAAGTCTCACTCTAATATCGAATCCTGGACACGATTAGTCCATTACCAGCCTGTCTACGACACTCTTCCCGACTTCCAGACTTCAATTTGAGGGTCAAATGTAAATCTAAAGTGCTTGACTTTAAATAAACTTACTGGTGATAAGAAACTGGCATTATAAACTTTAACTACTTGGCACAAAGTTCGTTTTCCATTCGCTGAAATTTAGTTGAGATATTTTGATTTCTTGTTTTTTTGAGGGAGGCGTGTTTAGGATGCAGTGAATGAATGAGAGAATCAGGCGTCGAATTGATTGATTAACATATTCTTTGAAGGTCTAGTTTGTGTGTGTTTTCTTTAAATAGTGACCCATCTTTAGATATAATACAAACTAAAGTGATTTGCTTCGAGATTCGAGGCCACAACAACAAACATTCGACGTTTGCAGTTTAAAATAGATAATATTTTTTAGACAGAAACGCTCTCACTATACTAAAGCTGAAATGGATGTGAAATGTTTAATAACAAAGTTGCTAAGCAACTATTCATAAAAGTATTAAAGACTGAATGGTTGCTAAGCAACTTTAGCTATATAGAGTATCTACAAGTTCGTACAAAAAAATGTTTTAACAGGCACAAAGTGCATTCAAACTCGGAACAATTATATTTATATAAAGCAATAGCTGTCCCGCGCAACTTTGTATACGTTAATTTTCCCCGTTTTTTCAGCATTGTTCACTGCTGCGCCTCTCCTATTGGTTGTGGCGTGATGTTATATAGCCTATAGCCTTCCTCGATAAATGGACTACCTAACATAAAAAGATTTTTTCAATTCGGACCAGTAGTCCCTGAGATTACCGCGTTCAAACAAACAAACAAACTCTTCAGCTTTATAATATTAGTTTAAATGAGAATCAAACCTACCACCGCTTGAGCAACAGTCGTACCTACGAACTACCGCTGCGCTAC
The DNA here is from genome assembly GCA_945859575.2 of Herminia tarsipennalis. Taxonomy (NCBI): domain Eukaryota; kingdom Metazoa; phylum Arthropoda; class Insecta; order Lepidoptera; family Erebidae; genus Herminia; species Herminia tarsipennalis. The sequence goes on along the minus strand of OX243849.2, from coordinate 3,471,673 downwards.
CACACGTATTAATCACGGTACACCAACCATGTCGTCATACGCTACATTATTTAATATCTATACTAATATTATAAAGCGGAAGAGTTTGTTTGTTTGCTTTGTTTGTTTGTTTGTTTAAACGCGCTAATCTCAGGAACTACTGGTCCGATTAAAAATAATATTTTTTTGTTGGATAGCCCATTTATCGAGGAATGCTATAGGCTATATAACATTGCGCTACGACTAATAGGAGCGGAGTAGCGACGTGAAATGTTGCAAAAACGGGGAAAATTTACGCATACGAAGTTGCGCGGGACAGCTAGTTATTTAATATTCAAAGAAAAAAAATGTAGCGCAAAATGCTATTACTTTTGTAGTTTACTTAAGCAGAAGCAAATCTAAATATTTTTTTACATTTTTAGACTAAACCGTACATGACACCAAAGCGGACCACATTCGCGACATTTTCCCTAGAGCGACGTTTCCGAGCATGACGCAACTCACAAATGTGTTAACTGGCGAAAAGTTAAAAGTGGTCCCTTGGGCAACTCGCCAAGTCGGCATTCCATACTGTCTAGACGAACGTTATAATATAATATTTATTGTTTTAGTCTATGAAATGTTTGAATAGTTGTTTTTATGTATTTAGGACCCATGCTGTGGCTGTAATGGCGGTTAGCTTGAACTATTATTACTATGAGAAGTTAATGACAGTCTGTAAGCTCTACTGTGTCTATAGATACAGTTTAGCACATATTATTGACGTAAGGCTGGCTTGCAATGGCCCCAACGTTGGCTGTTGAACCCAATGCGGCTCATCCAATGTTGAGACCAATCAATTTTTCACCGACTTCAAACAGGAGAAGTTTCTTAATTTGATTCTTTTTTGTATGTTCAGGCATAACTCCGTCATATGTAGAAAATATTTTTGAAGTGAAAACTTCTTTATCGGCATGGTGCACTTTTTTTGGTATGGGTACAAAATGTTAAACTCGCGTCAGGATCACGTGACTGTAAGATTTTTAAAATACGAAGGTAAATTTCGCCGCAATCTTCAATGTTGTTGTAGCTCAGGTGAGAAATCAAATGATTATTTGAATAATAATATGATTTCATTTTTTGATTTGTGATTTAATATTTCATATTGTTGATTTAATTATCATGTCGTTTTTAATTTTTTGAATTTTTAACATTTTTAAATTGTCTTGTTTGTGTACGATAGCGCAATAGATGAATATTGTATTTAACCACATAAACTAAAGTACTCTAATACTAATAAAAAAAGTAATAATTTTGTTTTTAAAATATCCCTAACCATTCCAAAATATTATAAAATACACAACGTTCAAGTTCAACTTTTCACTTCTGTCGGCTCTCACGGAGTGTAACACGGTTTTTTTTTGTTCGAAAGAGGTTAATTTCGATAGAACGGATGATGAGTTTCGGAGACAAAAGGCTAAACGCTTAAAAATCATAATTGATGTTGGTTAAATGTTTTTTTTTAAGTTTTATATTAGATGCATTACACACTATGATTGATTGGCGTTAAGGTCAATATCTCGCTGTTGGCTAGCTAGCCTAAATTATGTATTACTATCGTCATTGTATTTGATCATCACCTTCTGCACTCTCAATATTTTGTGACTAAAGCCACCATATTTACGACTTTTATTAAACGCTTACACTTTCACATTCACAACACGAGTTTTGGTTAGCAACCACGGTGTAAATACCGATAGCATCCCTTAATCGTTAATTACTGAAGTCAATTATTAGGGTATTGTTCAGTGAGTAAGTTTACGATCTGTTCTGGTCTGATAAAGCTGTATTGGGACTGTCTACCGAAGTATAGGTATCAAATAACTTTATGTTTTAGGTTAATTACTAGAACCTTCGTAACTTTGTTGCCCATGTATTTTTCTTTTTATTTGTTATAGGTATTTCTTGCCAATTACTTTATAAATACAATAATTGCATTTTTGAAAGATAGAAAAGTCCAGACCCAGGAATTGAACCCGAGACTTCCGTAAGCCAAACCGGGGCCGGAATCGATCCACCTATCTGGACTATGTTACTAGACCTCAAATTTCTCTATCCTTTCATGCTCGCGAGATGGGCCCTCGCATGCACCATCTAGCTGGTAGATAAAGAACACAACGGCTTTTGTTATTGCTTCGTTACAGAGAGCATTTTATCAAATTATGATGTCGCAAACTGAATATTATAGTATTTTTTTTTCGTTTCTTTCGGTTTGGCTTACGGAAGTCTCGGGTTCGATTTCTGGGTCTCAACTTCAAATTTTTGTATCTTTCAAAAATGTGATTATTATATGTATTTTTTCAGTTAGATGCTTGCATAGTTCTTAATAATCAACTTCTATAGTTTGGCCATTGATCAAGTAACTTTATTAAACATATATTAAGAGTTTCTTTTTCATATAAATTACTAGAACAATTAATTTATATTAATTTAGTCGTTTCCCAAGGCTAATTGAATATCATGGTCTAGTGAACATTTTAATTTATTTGTAACTAATTGTTATTTAAGGGGTACTAATAGTTCAAGCACAAATTTATAGCTCAAACTGAATAAATTGTGTCTCAATTCTGAACTGAACTAGTGGAATAGAATTATTTATTTTTAGAGCCAATTACAGAATCTATATTTGAGAGAAATATCTAAATATAAACTTAATAAACATTACTCTCTCTTTCTGTTAAGTTAAGTAAGTAAGGAAAAAAACAAGCGGATTTAAAAAAAAAAATGGAAATTCATTATTCTGTTTTTCTCCTCGATCTCACTGTTTAATTGTATGTCTAATGGTGGGTTCACATGCTCGCGTTCAAAGCGACGTTAAACGGGCGCGAACACGAGCGCGAGCGTGTGAATCAGCATAAATGTGTTGAGCGGCTTGTTTGTACTAACGACCCGTATCGGGCTGCTTGCCCAGCTGCGTGTTACGCGTCTAAACGCATCATAAAGAGGCATGTTTTTACTTTTCAAACCATTAGTAGATTATTTCATTAACGAAAAGAGAACTAATTTCATCAATAAATTATTATTCCCAGCAATCAATTTTTAAATAACAAGAGAACCCATAAATGACAAATACATCTCGTAAATTATAGTAAAAATCGTAAAATTTTTATTACATGACAATATTTTAAAAGTTGCGACATTGTTGTGACAGAAATGATTACTGAGTCATACCGCCGCTGTTTTGTTGATCGAATTAAATTGCTTCGTTAAGACTTAAGTTATTAAGGCTACCTATAAGATAATTCTAGACACATTTACCATAAAACTGAATATTTTTTAAATCATAAACGCAAAAGTTTTAATGTAGGTAACCAACCAAATTACGAAAATACTTCTCAAAACGAATCATCCCACTTTTTCTCAATTCTTTTAACGAAGTTATTACTTAATAGATTCATATTAAAAAAAGGTCTGTAATAAAAAGTGCCGTTCCACTTGACTCGTAAACTGAAATGAAGATGACCGACTTAGGCTGCTACTCACGTCCATACTTTATCTGTGGGAGGCGAGATTTACTACCCTCAATCGCGACTTAACGTTTGTATGCAGAGGGCCTTATGCTGGCACAGAATAGACATATCAGTAGAACAAATGGACGCTCCAATCTACAGCAAAAACTCTTTGTTGTCGAAAGTAAACAATATGTATTGAATAAATGATTTATTTGTTATTTCTTGACAGATTTGGATTTTTAGAAAGCTATATATGTTTTTTTTTAAATATAAAAGACGACTCCCGCATTAGAGTACAAGCCTTGTGTCGCGGAAGTCGACCACAATCCCACCGCGCCACAGACGCAGTCAATTTAATCGAGATAGTTTGTATTTTTGTTTTAAGAAAATCCGTGCCTTCGTTTTGAAGATCATAAAGGTTTTGTCACGCCAATACACACGCAACAGTCATAACACTCTGCCTATGTTATAATTTGTTGTCCATATTATACGCCAGTCATAAACGATATCGAACATAGCAAATGCGCCTTTATCTACAATTTTTATATGTTGTTAGGTCCCTTAAGAGTAACTTACATCCAAGTTTGCAACCCTGAAAAACCTGAGCTACTCCCATGGTGCTTGAAAAACTGTAATTAAAAAAAAACTACTCTATGGAAGCGTTTTTCAAGTATGTTTGCATAATAATGTTTGTCTGTATTTTTTAATACCTGCACTGTAAGTCCATTGTTGCAGAGATACAGCTAGTCAAAGGTAGGTTTTTTTTAAGAGAAACTTCTTTAGCGGCGTTGTGCACTTTTTGGGATGGGTAAAAAAGATTAAACTCGCGTTAGGACACGTGACACGTTCGTAAGACGGAGGGAGAGCAATGAAAAACTGCTACAATATCATTGAAATACGAAGGTAAATTTCGCCACCATCTACAATGTTATTATAGCTCAGGTGGAAAATCGGGCGGTCTAGATACAGAAAACTCCAGTTCGAGTCCGAGGAACGATTATTTTTTTCCCTTTTTTATTTTTGATTTTGGTTTTTTGATTTGTGATTTATTATTTCATATTTTGTTATTATTATGTCAGTAAGATCGAAAAATATTATTCAAATTTCATCAGTATGTAATTATAATGTTCAAGTTTTCAGTTCTGCCGGTACTCCCAGAACGCAACCCGTTTTTGTGGTAGAGTGACGAGTCCACCGCAAAATTTTCACAAAAAAAAACCTATCTTTGATAACCTGTATCTTTGCAGCTAAAAGTCCTAGAGTGGCCAAGTTAGATTCAAACTGTAGAAAATTTTGTTTAATTCATTAAAGCACGAAACAAAGACTTTCGTAGAGCTTTTGCGAAAAACAGAAACAAGTGCCAAAATTAAGCTTTTTAAACACCATAGCGATAGCACAGGGTATTCAAGGTTGCAAACTTGGGTATTAACTACTCTCAAGGGCCCAAACAACATATAAAAAATCTAAGTTACATGCTCGTTTGCGATGTCAATATTGAATGTTGGTAACTACCTCGCTAACTTTCAGTTAACAATAAACAGCCAGTAAGAAAAATTTAAGTCCCCTTTCAACCCGAGTTAAAACAAGTGTGCGCTGCGTGCGATTACATGTATGGAAACTATCTCGGCCAAGTTTTTCAGGGTAAGGGGTGGGGCTAAATGCTTTACAAATGAACTAAAATGGCACTTTTCACCATATCACTGTTTCCCACCAAAAACACATCAATGCACGCTCGGTGGTTATTTTTCAACTAAACCTATATTGACGTCTGAAAAATGTACTTCGAAGAAAAATTCTATATTCACTTCCGTGTCGGTTCCGTCCGGTCGTCAAAATTAAATGTTAACTAAATTGACATGACTGGCCTGATATTTTGGTCCAAATGGGGAAATTGTAAGACTACTTTTTATTATACTGTGGCGATCAGTTACAGTTTTACTGTTTAGCCGTAAAATTGAATTAGTGAGACAAGTGTCAGATAAAGGCGGGTAATTGCACAGAAGGCATGTATGTGCAGAACGCAAGCTTCGTAGGAAACGCTCTCGACGAATGCACACAGATAAAGTCAAATCCATAAGCCGTCTTGATGGGTACCACAGTGTCAGTTATTCTTCCGTTAAATAGTGATGTTAACGCATCACTGTGTTTCGGTTGAAGGGCACAGTAGCAAGTGTTGTTATTGGGCAATTGAGATTTACGAACTTTAGGATTTGTGGCACTGATACTGTTATGAATGAGCATGACGCTTAACATCAGGCGCACGACCTGCTAGTCTCTTCATTTAGTTGTATAAAAAAATAGGGCAAGAGCATGTCGGACCATGCTCAGTGTAGGGTTCCGTAGCTATCACTGCAAAGAAATGCAGTAAATATGAAAAAATAGATCTGAAAAATTACAACAGCAAAAGAGCATATCTTCATGGCACTTAAGTTTTGTTTTGTAGTTTTTCGTTAATAACTTAAAAACGGTATATCCGATTATATTAATAATATTTTTAGTTATAAGTATTTATTATGCGTTACCTTCTTATTTTCAACCGACTTCAAAAAGGAGGAGGTTCTCAATTCGTCTGTATGTTTTTTTTTTTGTCCAACCGTTTAAAATGTAAATAAATAAATAAATAAAGGGTTAAAAATTTTATTTTGCACGTAATTTTTGCAACTTTCGGAGCGATTCATTTCGAAAATCTTCACTTAATCAAAAAAGTTTCTTGGAAACCTGTCGAATACTATGCAATACGTAGATGTTTGGTAAAAAATGTAACACCCCCCCCCCCCCCCCCGTAAAAACTAAAAACATTTATTTTTGTTATTTAACTATCGAACTAAGTAGCGGTTAATACAAGACACCAATACTCTAAATTTAATTATGCAATGTGAAGTTTTTGAGTAAAATGCCTGTGACATATGAACGGACAGACAGACGGACGGACAGGATGGAACTATACAGGTTTCGTTTTTGCCATTTTGGCTACGGAACCCTAAAAACTTCGGATACGAAATCGCAAAGCGCTCGCTCTGTTACGGGTTTGACGTGTTCTGTGATTCCGAATCCATGTCTACGGCAAGAGCGTTTACTATGAAGCTTGCCTTCCGTACTCCCCGATATTCTGTGGTGATTGTTAAGCTCGGCCGAGGTAATCTCCTGAAGGAAAATACCTCAGTTTACATAGACATGTTTTTTCAAACTTTTGTTTAACTTTTATTGCTCGTTTGATTGGAATAAATCTTAAGTCACTTTTGAACACGCATCTAAATTGAGTTATCTTTTTTATTTTTGTCTAAAGTTGGTTTTGTTAAAGGTTGTCAGCAAAAACCGGGCAAGAGCATGTCGGACCTCAGTGTATGGTTTCGGAGCCGTTACTGATTGAATAATTGCACCAGCAAAAGAGCGTATGTTCATGGCACTTACGTTTTTTTGTACGTGTTTATAGTAGGTACTTGTTAAGCGCTCTCTTTGTGATTTTAAATTGTATCTCCACCCCCCCTGGGCGGAGAAACAATTTATTAGAGAGCGGTTAGATTTTATGTTTATAGATAACTAGCAATGTGGAATTCGGGGTCCCACATTACTAGCAATCCTGTTAACCCCTCCAGCTAAGCTATGGCTTGTGTACAATGAAGTCAGCTCCAAGATTACCTACCCCCTGTACATATATAGGAATTTCATGTATACAACAACTTCAAAATACTTTTTGTACTACATTGCGACTTAATTATTCAGTTTACGAACCAATAACAAAAAAAGAAACACCTCAACTTTTCACATGATGAAAGTAATAGCAAAATAAAAAAAGCAAATTAAAAAAACAAAAACTCGTTAAACACAAAACCAAACTCCGATACCAGGAAAACATAACTCCTAACTGATTTTAACAACCGAAACGACGTCATCGAACGTGGAAGCCACATTCAATTCAAAAGTTCAAAAAGAGAACACGAAACCGCGCATTCGAAGTTCCAAATTCAAAACCGAACCGCCATTTGGTCTGATAAAAAAAAACTCCTCATTTTCATTTCATTTGACGTTGAAAGTAACTGTTTATGAGAAAGAGGCTTTTGCAACTTTAAAAAATAACTTTCCGTCGCAATTTAGAGGTACGGGGAACTGTAACAGGCAATTTGTGACATACGGGCGCCTAGAGTAGCGAGCTTAATATTAAATGTGAACAAAATAATGTCTTTCGAGAATGTTTACGCTTGAAAACTCAAAGACTCAATTGAATCAGTAGGTCTTAGCGTGTCTTGTGTCACAACAATTTAAAATGGCTGACAATAATGGATTCTTTAGGTTATTTACCTACACGTAAGTGTTTGTGTGTGTCTAGTATAATTTAAGTGAATGTCAAAGACATTCTGTATGTGAATTACTTTGCTACTTTCTTTATAGTTTACTTGCTTGGTATGTATTTTTATACTATATTTTTTATATTATATACAACGTTATTCTTAGTATAGTGTAAAAGTGCAACCTTAAAGTTATAGTTAGCTCAGAATCAATACCAATCTTATGTATCAATACCAATTTTTAACCATGTTATATTTTTCTATTAATTATTAAACCGTCAATTTTAATACTTAATAAATTTATTAATTATACTTACAGCCTAAATCCTGTTCCTGGGGATTAATATATAAAATAAATAAATTACTATTATATAAAAATATGAAAAAAATAAATACACAACTTAAATGACATATGACTCGTTTTGTTTTCAATAATCATTATTTTTTTTTATATTTATTAAATAAAAAATATTGTTGAGGGCGTCTGAGCTTTGCACTATACCAAAAATAACCTGGTGTGAACACCTTTGCTTATAATTATATTGTCTTGGTTTCTAATCTGAAATCCCAAATTTAAGCCGTTTACCAGCCAAAGATATTATGCACATACACAAAGACTGAAGAGGAAGATTATTATATTGAACCCTATATTGTACGTGGCCCTACATGCACTTGCCCTGTTTTATTTTTACCTGATTGCAGAGGGGGGTAAATGTTTGACGCGTATGTATGTATGTATCCTTCCAATGTTCCTATGTCCGCACATAATTCCTCAACGGTTCAACCCATTTAAATAAATGATACGTCATTAGATACATCTCTATGACATGAGTGTCACTAGGCAGTCAGGGGCATAAATGAATCCTGATAAACTTAATATCGTGCCTCGTATCGTGGTATCTTGATTCGTCGTCTTTTTGTAGGGTTTCTTTAGTTTTTAATTATGTTTTTATTAAAAAAATACATAAACGTTACGATATGGTTACAAACTACAATATTATCCCGCAAAGCAGTGCAAAGAGTTTAACTGAGGAAGTTAGTTTTGTATAATTGTTTAAAAACAGTTTATTATTTGGGACAACTCAAACAACACTAGCTGATCCTAAACTTTGCAGAGCGTGTATTATGGAAACCAGACAAATGATAAACATACATATATATTTCTAAGTACATACATTTTATAGATAAATAACACCCAGACACAGAATAAACCATCGTGCTCAACACACAAAGTTTAACCAAGGTAGAAATCGAACCCACGACCTCCGGCTTAAAAGCCAGAGACACTAACCACTAGACCAACAGCTTAACAGCTTTATTAAATTGTTATTCAAAAAATACTTTTTACATGTTCCTAACTATTACTTTTTGTAGAAGACCTTTGATATTTGATATATTTAAAAGCTGGTTTCAAATTTTGTTCGTGTTTTTGTTTCGGAGTGATCACTAAAACATTTTGTTTTATCTAAATTGTTATATTTCGTTTGTTACGTATTTTAAAAGTTAATATTTATGTCTATTTTTAACGCCCGCAAAAGGTGGCATATAGGGGTTAGAAATTTAATGTGTGTAGGTATAAATGTGTGTTTGTCTGTGAAATCGTAGAGCACCAATAAATGGTTTTGCATGCGATATGCACATTTGTTAGAAATACAGCTTTTTCGAGATGGTTTTTAGCTATATTTGTTGATACGACAGTATTTTCTTAATAATAGCAATCATGATCGATTGGCATTAAAACAAATTGTAAAAAGTTACCTTATTCTGGCATCGGTATTTTTTTTACTGCAGTATTAATATATATTACTAGCTGTCCCGCGCAACTTCGTGTGCAAATTTTCCCCGTTTTCGCAACATTTTTCATTGCTGCTCCGCTCCTATTAGTCGTAGCGTGATGTTATATAAAAGCCTAAAAGCCTTCCTCGATAAATGTGCTATTCAACAGTGAAATCATTTTTCATTTACATAGAAAATTTGTAAAAGGACTAGATGCGTTACATTTACATCACTGACGTAGGTACTACGCCATAACTTCACAAAACTGACCACTCGCTAGAAAGAGACAACGCTACTTTGAGTTTTTTCTCTTTTTCACGCGTTGCAGTCATTAATTACTATTTAATTGAAACTTATGGCACGGTCCAGGTCTATACGTCAATGGCAGTATCAATTAATGACCGTCCTGTGGACTTTTTTGACACTTTTTTTCCTCTTCGCTCCGATGTTATTAGTCTCGTTCTTGTTCAGTTAACACGTATTTCAATTCAAGTTTAGAACACAAGTTATACGCGGAGCTGTAAAAAATATAAATGGCGGCAAACTGTCATCTCACATGACAGTTTGCCGCCATTTTTACAACTCCCTTTTGACAAATAACCTTTGCTGTTATCCTTGTCACTATTGACGTAGAGAACAGGCCTGCGCCATAACCACACAATTGACCACTCTCTAGAATGAGACTATGCTGCTTTGTGGACAATGGATTATATAAAAAAAAATGGCCTGTCAAAGGCCGCACTAGTTTTTTTCTCTTTCACGCTTTGCAGTCAATATATACTTTTTAAAATGAAGGGGATGGCACGGTCCAGTGGGTCTATTCACGTATTTAAAGCGGTGCAGTTGCAGTTAAAGATCAATCTCAAATACGCATCGATTGCGCAATAACGACATTCTAGTACGGTGCGCAAGCGTTTTTGAGATCGACCCCAAGTTTACAAGAATACGAAAATGGCCGTTTTAATCGAAACTTAACTGCAACTGCACTGCTTTAAATACGTGAATTGGCCTCCAGGTCTATACGTCAATGCTTGTTACACAAGTCTGCCATTACTTTGATGAAAATGATTCAACTGAATAAACGTTCAAATGTCAAAATCAAATGGAATTTATGTTGTTTTCGGCGGTAGCCTGACCTGCTTACCATTTACTTATAAACCTGGACCGTGCCATCCATTTCAATTAAAAAGTAAATATTGACTACGAAGCGTAAAAGAAAGAAAAAACTTTGACAGGTATTGTCCACAAAGTAGCGTTGTGTATTTCTAGAGAGTGGTCAATTTTAAGAGGTTATGGCGCAGTCATAAAGGCCAATTCACGTATTTAAAGCGGTGCAGTTGCAGTTAAGTTTCGATTAAAATGGCCATTTCAGTATTCTTGTAACTTTGGGATCGGTCTCAAAAACGTTTGCGCACCGTACTAAAATGTCGATATGACGCTCTCGAGACGCATACTTGAAGCGTATTTGAGATCGATCCCAAAGTTACAAGAATACGGAAATGGCCGTTTAAATCGAAACTTAACTGCAACTGCACTGCTATAGCTACGTGAATTGACCCCCTGGTCTTTACGTCAATGCTGCATGCATACTAGTGCTATAGAGGACAGTGACCACAGATTATTTGTCTAAAATTGAATTTAATATAGAATTTACTGACACGCGTACTAAAAGGACTTAAAATTTCAAATTATTTCAAAATGTCGGCGTCATATCAACAAGCCTCGGTGTAACGTTATGAATATTAGCAACGGCTGGAAATCTGGTGCATCGGGGCTGCCTTAATTAACGCAAATGTTACATTTGTTGCTCATTTAGAATGCAATGTATGTTATGTAGAAGGAATAATAAATTTAGCTGTATTTTGGTGTAGTGCTATGGTTTCACTAAGTTAGTTGGTACGAAAAGTAGAGGCAAATTATTGTAAAAGCGTACTTTCTTATATATCGTGTTTAAGTAGCTGTGTGTTTTGACTCTGTGTTTATGCATTTCTGTGTATCTGTAAACCTTTCTGTGTGTCTGAGTATTTGTATGTCAGTGTAATTATCTATTTGTACTTTGTTGCTCCTTATTAATATATTGTACTGTGTACAATAAGTACAATTTATAGTATTTTATTGTTGTCACCGTTTGATAATGTTACTTAAGTATTAGTTAAAAAAACGATTTACTATAAGTAAAGATTCTGCGTGATAAATTGGCCATTCTTTTTTTTCTTTTGCAAAATGTTTATACTTATTCATTAAGTAGCAGTAATTTGGCCAATATTTAAGCACATATAGTTTTTGCATTGTAAGTGCATGCTGCTACTATTTTGTGCCCATTGATATATCCAATCTCGTGTACTCTACTTTTATTATTTTTGATCTCTTGTTTTTGCATCAATCCTCTAATATGGTGTATAATTTAATGGTGGCAGCACCTTACCTGCATAAACAGTTTAAAAACAAAGAAACATTGTAAACATTGACAATTTTAAAAGAGTGGTCGCGAGTTTTTATTGCCTGCTCTTTTCTTCGGCTTTACATATTGTTTGCGACTTTTCATTGTAGTATTTTGCTTCCCAAGTGAATTAATTTTTAGTATTACTATTATTTATGTTATGTATTTGTGTGTATGAGTATCTGTTTGTATGTGTACCTGTGTGTCTGTTGAAAATCTGATGCATCGAGGCAGCCTTAATTAACGCAAATATTACATTTGTTGCTCATTTAAAATGCAATATGAATATTGTAAAAGGAATAATAAATTCAGCTGAGTTTTGGTGCAGTATAAGTGTTAGGTGGTAGATAACAATTTAAAGAAATATGAGCGTCCTCTGCGTACTTAAAGCCTTACTGCGATCGCCAACCCGCTCGCCAAGCGTGGCGATTATGGCAATTACCCCCAGGATCTACATACTAGTAGGTTCTACTGGGGAGACCCGTGCCCAGCAGTGGGCCATCTTATGGGTTGATATGAACAGCCTTTAAATTAATATGTAGGACTAGGAAAACCTTGCTCAGTGTAGGGTTCCGAAGCCTCGAACAATTGCATCAGCAGAAGAGCGTATGTTAATGGCACTTACGACCTTTTGTTAAGAAAGGGATTTTTTTTGGCAATAACTCAATGACGGTATATTCGATCTTAATCAAAATAAAGCAAAATAAGCGCAATTTTTGTGATTTTTTTCATATTTTTTTGGTCATACAGTTCATAAGTTAAGGGGGGGATACGATTTATGCAACTTTTGGAGCGATTATTTCCAAAAATATTTACTCAATCAAAAAAGGTTTTTGTTTGAGTAAATAGTTCTGTCGAATGATGTGACACACGTTAATTTTTGCTAATAAAAAAAATGGTTTTCAGCTTCTGTTACATGTATGGAGTGCCCCCCCTAAAAATATATTTTTATTATTTAGCTATTAAACTAAGTAGCGGCTACTACAGACACTTTTTTACCAAATTTCATCAAGATTCACTGAGTAGTCTGAGTATAATGCCTGTGACATACGGACGGACGGACAGACAGACAGACAGACGGACATGACGAAACTATAAGTTTAACACTAAAAAGTCTGTGTTTATGTGTCAGTATCTGTGTATCTATGTAACTATTTCTCTGACTATCTGTGTATGTATCTCTCAATCTGTGAGTCTATATGACTGTGAATCAATAAGCATGTTGTGTATATTTATGTATCTCTGTGACCAAGTATCTATGTTTCTGACTATCTGTCTGTCTCTGTATATGTACGCTTGTATCTCTTTTGAGTATATGTAAAAAATGAATTGACCGGTTTGTGATGAATATGATGAGTTTGATGAGCTCACCAAAAACATACTAAATAGTACTATTTTTTTGTAATCTCATTACCGTTCTGCCTCTTATCCCAATTATTACCCCCTACCCCCAGGTAGGTCAATATTTTATTGCCTTCATGCACTTCTATATCTCTACTCACCCTATTTCTCGCTATGTCTTATTTTACACAGTCTATCTTTCTTTTCTTTAGTCGTCCTCTATATTTAAAGTCTACCTCATTTAATTCTAAGTAGGTATTAACCATTTCTGTCATAACTCATATCTCTATCATAATACCCAACCAATTGCTTTCAAATAATAATAATATTAATGATATCTTGGGACAACTCACACAACACTATCTGATCCCAAACTAAGCAAAGCTTGTGCTATGGAAACTAGACAACTGATAAACATACTTATATATTTCTAAATACATACTTAATATAGATAAATAACACCCAGACACAGAATAAACCATCGTGCTCATCACACAAAGTTTTATCCTGGGTGGGGATCGAACTCACGACCTCTTGCGTAACAGTCGGACACACTCCCACCGCGCCACAGAGGCAGTCAAATATAAGTGGATTCTCGACAATATAAACGTATACATAATACACAATTAATTTCTGACAAAAAAAAAACAAGAGGATATCGTATCTTACCTGCTCTCAATCCTTAACAGACCAGTGACCCAGAAATGATAGGTGAAGAGCCAATAATTGCAAAAATATCTATAGGCAGTGAGAATGTCGTTAGTAGAGAGGCACCTGTATGAAATGACTTACAAATAGTAGTTTGATGCTTGTTTTTGCTTATTATGATTGCTTGAGTCTTCGATTGGTATATATACACACATCAAAAGTGTCTAGGGATCAAGCATTTTTATGCGGATTTCTTGAGATTGAGATGTGGCTTTGTAATAAATTTATGATTTTATAAATTTATATGGATCCTTTTTGGTGCATTTCATAATTTGAATCAGGAACTGTGAATCAAATTCGAGTAAAAGATGAAAATCAGCTGTCAATATTTTCCCTATAAAAACATACAACGCATTGAAGACATTATTAGTGCTACTGTTTCCCTACTACTGATTAAAACCAACGTTATTATGGAGCGGCGACGTCATTTAAGCAGGGAAGAAATGCTCAGAGCCGTGGGAATGATAGAAGCTGGTTCCCGGCAACGTACTGTGGCTTTAGCTCTGAATACAAGTCAGAGTGTTATCAGTCGACTTTGGCCACGTTACCGAAGCACTGGTACCGTGGCTGAGCGCCATGGAGGACGGTATCGCTGCACCACACGGAGACAAGACCGATACATTCAAATCTTAACTCGAAGAGGTCCAACAATAACCGCCATGATGTTAGCCGTGAGGCTTCATCACTCTTCAGGGAACTTAATTAGCGACCAAACAGTCAGAAACCGCTTGCATGAAGTGAACCTTCATTCCCGAAGACCGCTACGGGTACCACCTATAGCAATGCACAATCGTAGGATTCGATATCAATGGGCTCTTGAACACAGAAATTGGGCAGAAGAACAATGGCGTTTCGTGTGCTTTTCTGATGAGTCTCGTTTTGGTATGAGACCGGATACAAGACGTATACGACACTGGAGAACCCCTGGACGCCAACAGCGATTAAAATCCTGCCAGGAAGTCCATCCTTATAGTGGTGGAACCATCATGGTATGGGCGGGTATTTGGATCGGCGGAAGAACTGAGTTGATTTGGATCAGAGGCAACCTCAACGCTCAAATTTATGCTGAGACGATTGTATCAGACGTCATCGTTCCTCTACAAGTGCAAATCGGTCCCTTATTTCAGTTAATGCATGATAATGCACGACCGCACACCGCAAGAGTTGTAAGACAGACTCTCGCCGCAGCTAACATCAATGTCCTGCCCTGGCCTGCTCAGTCGCCAGACTTGAACCCGATTGAGCATGCATGGGATATGCTACAGAGAAGAGCTCTGCCGAATATGGAGGGTATCCAGTCGCAAGAAGACCTTTTTTTGTTGTTGCAACGAACATGGGCGGCCATTCCACAGCGTGATTTGGATGAACTCATTTTGAGTATGCCAAACCGATGTTCTTGTGTTGTTAGTGTTCGCGGTAGAAACACGGATTATTAATTGTTTAAGTTACCCAATAAAATTTTAAAGAAAACTGTTATTTCAGTCTTTTTTTCGAACTTTAATGTTAGTGGTTCAAATGTCAAAAATCCCTTTATTAGGAAAATGGCAAATTTCTTTATTAATGCAAAGGTGACTTGGTTTATCGTTACTGTGACAAACGAAAACACTTTATTTGATGAATCCTTAAAGAAATAAAAAAAAAAAAATCAATCAGGAGAAAAGTTATTGCAAAAATATATGTTGATCCCTAGACACTTTTGATGTGTGTATATATACTAATATTATAGAGAGGAAAGATTTGTATTTCTGTATGTAACGAATAAACTTAAAAACTACAAGACCGATCTATAAATATTGTTTTTATTTGTCCTGTAAAAAAATGTAATAATTCAAAATTCTACCCGAGTCCACAGCCGTTGCAATATGGTCTAAACGTCGGGCAATAAACAAGGTATTTTACCTTAAATTATCCACGCGATTAAGACCCGTACTATATATAATTTTATAATTCAAAAGGGTTCGATTGGCACCCTTAGAGTACGGGCCCCTAAAAATAAATGAAAAGTTGGGAACAAGAATAATGCAAAATTAAAAAATATACTCAAAGTAAAAGCTTAATTTTGTCCTTTGATAACCTCGTGTAACGTTTAAAATTAACTTGGGCATGACAAGCCTTTTTGAATTCTGTTGTGGAGTTTTTAGAATAGGTTAAAAGGGATTTTAAATGCCTTGGTATATCTAAGTCCCGAATCACTTGTGCTATCTTCTGTGCTTGTAAGTTGCCGCAGCCATGCTTTAATGAGTCAATAGACTTGCAATTTAATCAAAACAGATATTAGGTCAACGGTAATCAATTAGAGATTTAATCATTTTCCGACAAGCCTATTAGAACTGTGCAGGCCCAACCCGGCTGTAAAGAAAAGAGAAATTTGAGTTTAACACCGGCTCCACGCGTTGGCCCAACGTCGGTCCCAACGCCACTCGACCAACGTGTATATGACGCGACGCTGCGACATTGGGGCCAAAGTTTGGAGCTGACGTAAGCGATTCGGTTCAGGGGCCCTAGACAAAGTCATATTTGATAGTAGATAATGGAAAAGTAGGTACAAAATGTATGGAATTGAATTAAGTCAAGTGGTCAATCCAAGTTGATGCGTAGATAAGCTGCACTATTGACAGTATCTTTTATCGCTAATCTAGCGAACGGTGAGACCATGTAGAAAACGAAATAAAATGGCGGATTTTATTCTTTAAGAATTTGACGTTTGCGGCGTAGACCATAGACATTTATTATTTTTTTTTGCATACGATCGTTTGGAATCGACCTCTTGTGGGCCTTAGCGAATTCGCTACGAAACGAATGTACCTTGTCTAAGCCCAGTTGGTACCTACACTTTAGCGCCCTATGGTAATCAGAAGTCTAATAATAATAATAAAAATAATTTATTCACTTAGGAAGCAAAATACTACACTTATGAAAAGTCGATTCTACATTTACTTGTAACGCCTGTTCGCAAACAATAGGTAAAGCCCGAGAAAAGAACAGGCAATAAAAACTCGTGGCCACTCTTTTCAAATTGCCAATGTTTACAATGTTTCTCTGTTTATAAACTTTATATGCAGGTAAGGTGCTGCCACCATTATATTATACACCATATTAGAGGACTGGTGCAAAAAAGTGGTAAATAATATTAGAAGAGTACACGAGATTAAATACTTCGATTTCTGGGTCTGATTTTTTATTTTTCAAATGCAATAATTATGTTACAATACTTTGCCAGTTCAGCTATTCTGTTTGTATGATTTTACTTGATTGGATTTTGAATCCTTAATTAATGTTATAATCCATAACATACGAAGCGGCCCAGACCGTCTCTAAGAGATGAGACCTGATTCCTAACACACACACTTTAACACTTTAAGGCGATTTATATTACATTCTCTGTTCAAATCCGTGTGCGCGGTGGAGTGTATCCGACTGCTACGCAAGAGGTCGTGGGTTCGATCCCTACCCAGGATAAAACTTTGTGTGATGAGCACCATGGTTTATTCTGTGTCTGGGTGTAATTTAAGAAATATATAAGTATGTTTATCGGTTGTCTGGTTTCCATAACACAAGCTCTACTTAGTTTGGGATCAGATAGCATTGTGTGAATTGTCCCAAGATATTATATATATATTAAAATCGTGCGATCTGTCTCTGTCTGTAACTCTTTAGACTTGACTAAAGGCATGCAAAATTAGCCGTCACTTTGGTATATGGAGATGGATCATAATTTTAGTAAGAGGAAGCTCTCACGCGTCTAGTATGTTTAAGTACTTCTGGGGAGGGAAGTACTTACTGAAGACGTAAGTGCCAATTACTGAGGCAACTGGTAACTGTAGCAAAGATATCAAGACTACAGAAAGCAAGCTTCATACATACTTCATACATATTTCTCGCGATGCTCACATAGAAATTGTTGACAGTCAGTGCGCGCGGCGTACTAGTGCGATGTCTAAGTGTACGTGCGTCAAGAGCATTTTCTATGTAGGTTGTCTTCTGTACTCTCGATATTCTGTTTTGTAGTTTGTATCTTAATTTGGAGTGCTTACATTTGATGTTAACTTTCTAAATGTTTAGACATTACTATGTCCTTAATATTATTCATATTATATGGTAGAAGAGTTTGTTTGTTGGAAAGGAATAATCTACGAAGATATGGAGTGGATTTTTATGAATTTTGAAAGATATATAACATAACTATACCAATAATATAAAGCTAAAGATTTTTTTTGAACGCGGTTATCTCAGAAACTACGGGTCCGAATTGAAAAATTATTTCACTTTTGGATAGCCCATTTATAGAGGAAGGCTATAGGCTATATATAATATCACGTTACGACCGAATAGGAGCTGAGCAAATCCGTCCATCGTTGCCACTCTACAATGCCACAAATATACATCAAACTTAAAACTGCTCTCTGTTTCTGCACAAAATAAAGAGTACATAAGAAACGCTAATATTTGTACCAGGACTTTTATACCTACGAGTACAATTACACGCGCGCAAAAACCCCACATTCGCAGCGCATGAGCGTGCCACTCGTTGTGTCTCTGGTCCGTCTTGTTCCGATTCGCTGCGTCCGTGACTATATCGATGTGTGCGTGTGTCAAGAGCGTTTTGTATGAAGTTTACGTTCTGTACGGTGTTCTGTGGTTTCTGGTTGGTTGTTAGTGTTTAGTGGCCGTCACTGCTAAGTCAGACTTAAATTGTTCGATTCCCACTCAGAATATTTTTTTGTGAGATAAACACAATTGAATAATGTTTATAAAATACTAACTGTCCCGCGCAACTTCGTCTGCGTAAATTATCCCTGTTTTTGCAACATTTCTTATTGCTGCTCCGCTCCTATTGGTCGTAGCGTGATGTTATATCCAACAGTGGAAGAATTTTTCAATTCGGATCAGTAGTTCCTGAAATTACCGCGTTAAAACAAACAAACTCTTCAGCTTTTTAATATTATAGTGTAGATTATGTTTAACATTAGTATACCTTAGTATGTTTATCAGTTGTCTGGTTGCCATATCAGAGATTCCGCCTTGTTTGGTATTGGGTAACCGTATTTTGTCAAATAAAAACACGTGTGAACGAAACGAACTAAGGGACCGTCTCCACGGATGAGAAAATCGCGGCGATATTATCGTCATGCCACCTATTTCTATACACTCTCTTAGACCGTGTCTCAACACAGCGATATTATCGCGGCGTTGCGACGAGCGGCTAAGTGCATTAACTTCTCTGTGGCTGAGTGCGAGAGAAATGCCATCGCATCGCTGCGCGCTACAAGACCGCTGTCAATTGCAGGCGTCCCGCAGTCCCGCCTGAAAAAGTCACGCTGATACGCTGGCGTAATAATCTCCCGTTCGTGGAGACTACCTGACGATAGCAGAGTGGAATCGCCGCGATTCTCTTGCCCGTGGATACGGTCCCTAAGCGAGCAAATACGTATCACAAGTTACAAACAATTTGCAAATGTTGGGCAGCTCTGTCGAAGCTTGTTCAAAATAGAAAACATGAGGTTTGACTACAATGGGACGAAGCACTAGTTCCAAAGAGAAATTGAACAGAAAACTACATGTCCAGATGTTCAGATTTCATTTATCGCTTGAATGAACTTTTGTTCGCACTATGGCTGAGATTTATAGGTTACTAGCTGTGCCCCGCGGTGTTACCCGCGGTTTTTTAGGGTGACAACTAACTCCATACCAAATTTTATTAAAATCGCTCCAGCCGTTTAGACGTGAAGAAGTAACAATCATACACACTCACATACTCACAAACTTTCGCCTTTATAATATTAGTGTGACTAGCTGACCCGCGCAACTTCGTCTGCGTTTATTTTCCCCGTTTTTGCAACATTTCTTATTGCTGCTCCCATCCTTATTTCTCCACTATTTAATGGATTTTATTATACATATAAACCTTCCTCTTCAATCACTCTATCTATTAAAAAAAACCGCATCAAAATCCGTTGCGTAGTTTTAAAGATTTAAGCATACATAGGGATATAGGGACAGAGAAAGCGACTTTGTTTTATACTATGTAGTGATGGCAGCCTTAGAGAGCGTACTTAGCTGTCGGCAAAAATTTTAGTTTTTGGCGTGATAACGTCTTATAAATCGAACACCGGGTGTACGCAAGAAAAAGTGTCACGGTCCGTCACGTTCCGCCTGCTGATAGGATGAATGTTACGGTATTTTGGCGGTCGGGCGCGTGCGCTCACACGCGCCCGGGTCTGTTAAAGCTGTCATAGGCATGGTTGTTTGTTACAATGTCATCAATGTTTTGGCGATTATAGCGACATGCGATACGATTGGAAATAATAAAACAAAAATACTTTAATAAACTGTCGCAGGCATGGTTGTTTTTTATACTGTCATTAATATTTTTCCAAGACGTTATCACGTAAAATTATCGTCCGCAAACCAACTTTGCCGACAATCATTTTTTTTTGACGTGACAACGTCTTAAAAATTGATGATCGGATGCCTGCACAAAAAAGTGTCACAGTCACGTTCCGCCTGCTGATAGGCTGAAGTATTGTGGCACTAAAGCTGTCACATTAATGGTTGTTGATTACAATGGCTTCAATGTTTTGGCGATTGCAGCGACAGTGTGTCGCCAGGGATTTTAGATACACACAAATCACGGACACGGGATACACTCATCAACACCGTACAACAATATGTGGTTCACACAAAGTACTGTTTCGTTTGTGAATCGAACCCAGAACTATACCAACCAGCAAGATGATCAACAGATTCTTTAAGATTTTTTAAAAGTTTATTGTTTATTTTGTATCTGTGTCTAACTTGTTTACTAATGAAATATAAAAAAAAGTAAATTTATTAGATGTCTTGTGACCCTTGTACAGTTTCTGCCTAATTTCGGATCAGACGGCCGTGTGAGTAAACCCAAGATTTTTAATGAATGTAAATATATTATCTTCAATGTACAGACATCGTTTTTTTTATAATATAATACAATAAATTTGGGCAAATCCTACAACATCTGATCCTATAATACTACAATAGTGCACTATGGCAACCAGACAGCTGAGAAACATACTATACTTATATATTTCTAAAATTATATAATAATAAAATACCAATAATATATTGTTATTTTATTATTATCCACCGTCCGGTTGTGAGTGGATTGCGCGATCCAACGCAGAGTTTGATTGAACTGACAACGACGGATCGCCCATGTATCGCTTGGAGCGTATTTTGGTATGGCAATTATTAACAAACTGGATCGGTCTAGTACGATCCACTTTCCATGATCCTGGATGGCGTATCGCGGGATGGTCGATTCAAAATGGATCGTCCAGTGTAGAACCGGCCGTGCGCGTATGTGTGTGTGAGACTGTTTTCTTTCTCTGTACGGAGCCGGCCTTCTGTACCTACCTGTATTCTGTGTATTAACCCTCTTTACTCCCTTAATGTTATTTTACTACGGCAAGTTATGGTAACGTAACGTAACGTGATAATAGGAGATTGGGTACGAAACAATGTGTTTTGTTGTTAGAGTTTCGATAAGGGTAGTCTATAAAAACAATTCTAGGTTAATAAATAAAAAATCGTTTACTGGCCTACGATTCCGCTTCAAATAAAAATCATATTCAGTAGGTAATATAATATAATATCTTGGGACAACTCACACAAGCTATCTGATCCCAAACTAAGCAGAGCTTGTACTATGGAAAGCAGACAACCGATAAACATACTTATATATTTCTAAATTTTATGACATTGTAATAAACAACCATGCTTGTGACAGCTTCTTTTTTATTTCCAATTGTATCACAGGTCGCTGCAATCGCCATTAACATTGATGACATTGTAATAAACAACCATGCCTATGATAGCTTTAGTAGACACGGCCGCATGCTCCCGACGGCCACAAGACTTCAGCCAAACAGCTGGTGTTGTGGTTTTTTTTAAAAGGCCACCCATGTATAGACCGATAGTAGTAACCCCCCCAGATATCACAATCTACTTGGTCAACCCTTAGTCAGGGACCATTCTTATCTTGATAAGAATTAACGACGCCTCTAATGCGTTTAATAAAAGCTAAAAACAAAACAATAAAACTTGACGGAAAACTTGAATTTGAAAAACATCAGATATTCTTCTCAGTTGCCCCAAGAGGGTGATTTTAACGGAGTGCTATAAAAGACGGGTTATGATTTCCTCATGTTTGAAGGGTAAGTTTTTCTTTCTCCTCCATTTTTGCCCGTCCCAAGGGTATAGTGTAAGGACATAAATAATGAGTGGGATGGACCGGGTGTGCGACAATGGCAAAGTCTCATAACTCATCTATTTGTTACCCGACTTATCTCTGAGTTTTGACTTATATGTATAGTGTTACGTGTTAATGTGGGTATCATTACATAGTATAAAACAAAGTCGCTTTCTCTGTCCCTATATCCCTATGTATGCTTAAATCTAAAAAACTACGCAACGGATTTTGATGCGGTTTTTTTTAATAGATAGAGTGATTGAAGAGGAAGGTTTATATGTATAATAACATCCATATATTTTATACCCGTGCGAAGCCGGAGCGGGCCGCTAGTCTACTTATAAAGTACTAGTTGTTCCGCTCAACTTCGTCTGCGTACATTTCCCCGTTTTTGCAACATTTTACATTGCTGCTCCGCTCTTATTGGTCGTAGCGTGATGTTATGTAGCCTATAACCTTTCTCGATAAATGTGCTATCTAACTGTAAATTAATTTATCAATTCGAATCAGTAGTTCTTGAGATTATCGCGTTCAAACAAACAAACTCTTTAGCTTTATAAATATAAGTATAGATGTGGTACAACACTGGCCTTTTTTTTTTTTTTAAAGACGACTCCCGCAGTAGGATACAAGCCCTGTGTCGCGGGGGACTTTACAAACATACAAGTCACGGACACAAAGTACACCCAGACCCAGAACAACAATTTGTGGACCAGACAAAGTAGTGTCCCGTGTGGGAATCGAAACCACAACCTCTTGCGTAGCAGTCGGACACACTCCCACTGCTGTACTAGTAAGCTGGGGAGGCTAACACCTATTTTATCATTTGATTTTAATATTTAGACGGTCATTTCACAAAATCAAATTGAAGTCTATAATGGTTTTGTGTAAAGTGTGTGGGCGTCTAAACGAGCCATGTTTTACGGCAATTTGTGGCGGCACTATTGGCAACTAATTGCTCGGCCAATAATGGCAATATGTCTGCAATTGTATTGCGCATGATTCATGATTGGGCTACACAACCCGGCAACAATAAAATAGAGAGCGACTGAAACAACAACAAAATTGTCCAGGCAACATTACGGAAAATCGATCGCTCAGCGAACGTTCGGCTACCATCAAATCAATATTGGAGAGTACTACCATGTTGCCGGCCACAGCATTGCCGCCACAGATTGCCATAAAAAATGGCCCGTTTAGATGTCCCTTAACAAAGATAACGACAACGGCCATTTGTCATAACTGTCAAAAAAGTACGGTCATTCGATTCGACATTTGAAATTGCTGTCACTTTGTACGAGGTAGTCAGTCCATTGTATAACGTACTATAGGTCAGTGGTGTGGTGGCGTGGCTCGAGTGACGTACGAATGAAGGTAACCTTCTGTACTCTCGCTGTTTTGTTGTATCAAAAACATGTCCCTAGTTCAACATTAAAGCCGAGAATTAACTAAAACATGCGTTGAACATTGATTAAATTTTGAAATTCAAGTCCTGAGGTTGGAATTTATAATATAGTAGAACACATTGGTGTATCAGGATTTTTGTATCAGGAGCTTCTCTGTAGAATGGGTACCACATCCATTCTACAAAATTGTATAATATAATTATATACATATATACAAAGGGCTACTACACAATGTCATTAAATTCCAAACTAGGTAGAGCGTCTAGGTACTATGACAACTAGACCTCGGTGGCGCGGTGGAAGTGTATCCGACTGCTACGCAAGAGGTCGTGGGTTCAATTCCCACACGGGACACCACTTTGTGTGATCCACAAATTGTTGTTCCGAGTCTGGGTGTGATTTGTGTCCGTGACGGTGTATGTTTGTAAAGTCCCCCGCGACACAGGGCTTGTACGCTAATGCGGAGTGGATTTAAAAAAAAAAAAACATACATATACAGGGTGCATATATAAGCCCTGTCTGATCCGTTAATGTGTTGTTAGTCATCATGTTCCCATTCGATTACCTTAATTTTATTAAATTTAACGATGTAAAAAATAAGATTTTTTTTTGACGGAATTCTTATGGGAAAACATGCGGAGGCGGAAAAAAATGTTTGAGGCTTTTTATAAACAATGTTGATAAAAATACTTGAAAATTTACACATTTTGACAAAATTGGGTAAGTACTATAATCGTGATTTTTTTATATTTAATAAATTATATCAAGATAAATATTTCTTCTCGACTCGAAATTTTTTTTGGAAAAATAATGCTATTGTACCGGTGTGTTTTGACCGGCAATTGCGCCCCTCTCAGCAGTGGTGATTAATGTACCGGTGTTTAATTGGCTGGTTGAGTCACATGATCCTGAACAAAGATCTGGATCCGCGCTTGAGCGAGCAAAGCCGTAGAAATAAGCTAATTATTTGCTCTTTATTCTCGCAGAAACTGTTTTATTCGCCTTAATACAAGGATGGTTTAGAAAAAAGTAAACTACACCAAAATCAAAACAGTGTTTTTATAGGAATAAGCATTTCAGATAATTCCATTATACTACCGACGTGAACCCACTCCTAACACAAACCATATACCATGTTTTATGCAAATATATATTTTTAATTATTATTACTATTAAACAATTTAGCTTAGCTGGAGGGATTAACAAAAAAAATATATTCATTTCTCGCAGATCCACAACATTTACAATTACCTTAATCTAAAGTTAAAACTAGCGATATCTTATATCTTATACCGATATCTTATCTTAGGAAACTGTAACAGATTGGTCCACACTCAACCTGTTGCTGTGTTGCGGCTAAACACATCACAGCGCTGATTTTCAGTGTGAACCTTAGGGGGTCGCACGGACAGGTTAAGTTAGCCTTTTGTCCAACCTTTCACAGAAATTAAAAAATAAAAAACAAAATCAAAATTAACAACTAATAACAAATAACGAAAACCAAAAAAAAAACTATACCTAAATTAAGTACACTTACACCTAGACATAGCCACTTAGTAACTATGCATTCCTAATTAACAGGGTTGCTAGTAATGAAGGACCCATAATCTCAAGTTGCTCTTTAAAAAAAACTTATATGTGCTTATATTACACTCAATTTAGACAGGCTAAATTAACATATATTGCTGGCTTGGTAGTACTTCCATCTAATTCCCTTACTCCAGCTACCAATGTTTATCGAAGTAGAGTTAGACTGTCTTATTCAGCATAGTGTATTAAGCGCTGTAGGTGGAAGTTTACTGAGTCAGATAGATTATTAATCAAACACCTGAACTTAAACGTTTACATAACCTAAAGTCAAAAGTTACTACTTTATTCACTTAGGTTACAGCAGAATTCAAAGTTTAAGAACGTCAGACAAAATTTGGAATAAAATGATTCTACATTTTATACCAAGTTTGCAAGAGTAAAGCCGTAAGAAAAAAACTTGTTCAATAAAAATCATGGCCACTTTTTTTAAATGCCAATTATAAATTTAAATATATATATATATATATATATATTTCGAACCCGCGACCTCACGATTGCGAGACCGATGCCTTAGCCATTAGGCTACTGCCGCTTTTATCTATATATAAACTACATAAATCATTATTCAATAATAGGACAGCTATCATGACCTTATTTCAAAATTTTCCATAACCCTTTCAATCCATGAAAACGTCTCAATAACTACTCAAGTTTCAAGGACTTCCCCGATTCAATCACCCATTGTACGTAAGTAGTGTATATTTGTCACCGACAACAAAGACGGTATAATATATTCTAAAGCTGGTTACTCACATTCGCACGAATAACCTAACCCGCCGTGCCCTGCAAATAATGTTCCATTTTTTTTGTTCTTTCTCGATTTTTAAAGCATTGACACATTATATTTACTAAGGTGCTTCTTGTTCATAAATTTGGCAGGACTTAATCACGTTTATGAAGGTAAAAAAGCGCTCTTTTTACACGTCAAAATGCGCGAATCTCGAACTTAGTTTAAGTGGTGTGACGCCTAACATTAAAGAATAAAAAGACATCCATTGATGAACATGCACTAGGACTATCTAGGCCACTAAGATTAAGAGATCATCACACGACCATTTGATCCCAAACTAGGCCGAACCTGTGCTATGGCAACCAGACTATTGATAAACATACTTTTACGTTTTTCTTCGTATTGTGCTAACGAAAATAGTTTGCTCAGAATCAGTAACACATTCCAATGCTGTAGTTTTTGGACCATGTAATATTTTATAATTAACTAATTGATCATGCTAACAGTTCAAAGCCTAGTCACAGTATGATGAAAAATGTAAATCATCATTTATTTTATTTATTATCACATGTCAGGATAGTACGTTCGGATAAAATGTCAAATTCCGTATGACGTCTTTATTGTATTACTAATTAACACAAATCACACAAAATCATAGTGCAATTATCTGTCATTATTCCCAAACTATCGCCTACGGACTAAACGCTTTGAGATCGTATTCAAAACTAAAGGAATTCGTGTTAAGCGCAGTCCTTTTTTATACAAAATTCCACTGTACAGAAAACTCAGGCACAGACTGGTAGCCAGTTTTAAAAACTTCTCGCACACAAACAAGAGTTGTTTACATTATGCGGTGCGTAGGTACGCGCATCTTACGCATGTCTACATAGTTGTTTTTGGTAAACAACTCCATGTTTTGTCTATAGATGAGTTCGCGAGCTTACTAGTGCGTATTCAATATGTTTCGCTAACATTCGCAACAATATAATGCGGACGCCTCGCGGTTTCACCCGCGTAGTTCCCGTTCCCGTGGAAATACAGAGATAAAAAATAGCCTTTGTCACCCGGGGTTAGTGTAGCTTCACAACCATGAAAGAATTTTTCAAATCCGTCCAGTAGTTTCGGAGCCTATTCAATACAAACAAACAATCAAATCTATCCTCTTTATAATATTAGTATAGAAGTATAGATGATTTCTGATGTCTGTACATTACGTAATATAAAAAAATTATGTTGTATATTATACGCATGTGTGTGACCGTATGAACCGAAAATACATTATATTATTATCATATCAGGATCGATGGTTCCCTTGAGTTCACGTCATGGTTATTATCCCCTGGAACACGCCATGCGAGCGGCATTTTTCAAGATTATCCGGATAAAACCGGGTATTACTGACTCTATCCGGTTTGCTTGCCGTGGTTTTTATACATCATTTCATGGCTAAAAATTTCGGTACCTATTTTGATATGCAAGTTTGGTGTGTTGACTACGTAGGTAGGTTTGTTAGGTTACAAAAAACCTAGATTTTAATTGGTTGACTGCAATACGCATCTTTGTTTAAGTGAAATTTTAAAAAGATCTTTATAGTTTATGTAGTATTTTTACCTCACTTCACCAGAAAGAGGCTTATGTTGTGCGAGCATTATGTTTGTATGAATGTTTTTCAATTATAATTAATTATCTTATATAATAAGTTGGACCCCGTGGGTGTCGTCAAGACGACTAAGGAATTTCACAGCAGAGGACAGGCAGCCAACCTGCTTGTCAAGCGTTGTGATTATGGCAATTATCCTCAGGACCTATAATAAGTTGGTTCTTCTAGGGAAACCCGTGGCCAGCAGTGGGACATCATATATGTTGATTTGTAATCAGTGGATTGTTTGTTTTTATTATAACCTAGTATAAATTGACTAGACAACTTCGTATGCGTGAATTTTCCCCGTTTTTGCAATATTTCTCGTCGCTACTGCGCTCCTGTTAATCGTAGCGTGATGTTATATAGCCTATAGCCTTCCTCGATAAATGGGCTATCCAACAAAAAAAGATTTTTTAAAATCGGGCCAGTAGTTCCTGAGATTAGCGCGTTTAAAAAAACAAACAAACTCTTCCGCTTTATAATATTAGTATAGACTAGCTGTCCCGCACAACTTCGTATGCGTAATTTTCCCCCGTTTTTTAAACATTTCTCGTCGCTTCTCTGCTCCTATTAGTCGTAGCGCTATGTTATATAGCCTATAGCCTTCCTCGATAAATGGGCTATCCAACAAAAAAGATTTTTTCAAATCGGACCAGTAGATCCTGAGATTAGCGCGTTTAAACAAACAAACTCTTCCGCTTTATAATATTAGTATAGATTATAGATTATATAGGAGAGAACCCACCACTATCTTTCGATCTGTGAATCACCACGATTGAAGTAGTATGCAAATCTTTTACCTTTAAACGAGCAATTCTTGTGTTTATATATATATATATATAGATTTGAATTTCGGCAACAGCTCCAGCGATTTTCATGAAATTTAGTATGCTGGGAGTTTCGGGGGCGATAAATCTATCTAGCTAGGTTTCATTTCACTTGTTTTTTTTTTTCAAAACTTTGTTTTAAAAAAAACCGAGTAAGGCTCGGTCATCCAGGTAGGTTTATAATACGACAATCGAAAATAGAGTAACAGACCAAACAACCTCATAAAGAGGGAGCTTCAAAAGAAATAAATTACTGACAGGCATTCATCAGTCGGAGCCAATTTGTCCTGATGATGCCTCATGTAGAGGCTAAATAAGTGTCGAAGTTTCACTTCGTGGAAGCGGAATATTGCGAGTCAATGGTCCGGAGGTGCCTACCACTCGTCTCGGTGTCTCTATGGTCTATTCGATGGTGAATGAGTGGGTGGTGGGTTTCTACTTAATAATGTGATCATCATCCCTGTAAGGGTGAGTGATGGGTTTATTTTCTCAATCAAAAATGTTCCTTTTAATCTTAACCGACCACCAATCCGATTCCAAACCCCACACAACGCCGCTATTGATTTCACCCAAAGTATTTATTATTGATAAATAATGTTATTACGAACACAAATTTCCCGGCAAATGCCATAATCATTATCATAACAATAATATGGTAGCCGATATTATCTAAGGAATGGTTCATACGACACAAATAAATAAAAAAAGGCTATAGAGTACGCATTCGATAGTTTGAATATTTTAATTTTAGACCGAGAGCAGGCTGAGATATCTACGATGCTAAGCAACGTTATCACTAATGACCGTTTTTGGGGTTCCATAGCCAAAATGGCAATAATGGAACCATTATAGTTTCGTCATGTCCGTCTATCTGTCTATCTGTCCGTCCGTATATCAAAGGCATTTTACTCAAAGACTACCCAATGAATATTGTTTAAATTTGGTGAAAGTGTCTTGTAGTAGCTGCTACTTAGTTTAATAGCTAGATGATAAAAATAAGTATATATTAAAGAGTTAAAAAAAAAGCTTCTGTTACATGTATGGAGTATATAGATATGTAACAGAAGCGGTTTTTTTTTAACTCCTTAATATATTTTTTGAGCATTTGAGCATACATCACCGGGGGCATATCATTCGAAAGGTCTTATAAAAACGTTTTAAGGGTTTATAACATACCTACCTATATTTTTTGGATTAAGTCAAAATTTTTGGAAATAATCGCTCCGAAAGTTGCATAAATTGTGTCCCCCTCTTATCTTTTGAACCGTGTGACCAAAAAATATGAAAAAAATATCAAAAAGCACTTAAAAGATAATTTAAATTAAAGATCTTTCAAAAATGATCGGATATACCGTCATAGAGTCATTGCCGAAAAACTGCGTTTTTCAATAGGGCGTAAGTGCACATACGCTCTTCTGCTGGTGCAATTATTCAATTTTTATTTTTTTTAATACGGCAACGGCTCCGGAACTCTACACTGAGCATGATACGACATGTTCTTGCCTAATTTTTATGAAGAAAGAGGACGTTAAGCCATCGGTCCTGCCTCTATCTATGGATGGTAATCGAAACGCTTATATGATGGAAGAGATGAAAACCAAAGACCCCTCGCTCGCATTCACTTTAAAATCGTTCGCAAACGACAAATGATTCCAACGAATCATTTGTTACCTGTCTCGTTCTATTTACTATAATCTGACAAAGACATGTGACAATAAACAAATCTAAAATAGTAACTTCACCTCGAAATTCGAGTGTCCGTAACTAACACCGTCTGGACACATCTTAACCTACTTTTAGTATACACATGACCATTATACTACGACCTCAGCTCTCAAGATAAATTTAATATCTCCAGTACAAAGTGTTCTGAACGAATAAAACATTAGGGCTCTATCGTAATTGGTCGCTGTGGGTAGGAATATTATTTGTGTATTTTGACATTACGTTGATGTATCGTTTATATTTGTTTTTGGTGTGTTTTAGGTTATTTGTATTGCGTTTTAATCATTTATCATTGTAAAATAATATGGTAAATATATAAAACACTGAGAATTCAGAAGTTTAACTTCGTACGTAGGTTCGAACTTCTCTTGAACAATGCACATCCAAATTAATATTAAAAATGTGAAAGTAGCTTAAATCGCTCAATTACACGGAATCTCAAATTGTTTCTAAGCTCGCTGAGATGATTGTCATATACTAGCTGCCCCCGCAACTACGTCTGCGTAAATTTTCCCCGTTTTTGCTACATTTTTCATTGCTGCTCCGCTCCTTTTAATTGTAGCGTGGTATTTTAAGCATATAGCCTTCTTCAATCAATGGGCTATCCAACAGTAAAATAATTTTCCAATTCGGACCAGTAGTTCCTGAGATAATCGCGTTCAAGCAAACAAACTCTTCAGCTTTAAAATATTATTGTATAGATAATGTAAATTACTAGCTTACGCTCGCGGCTCCGCCTGCTTGGATGTCGGTTATCGTGATTAAAACTTTCTTTTGTCCTCCCCAAGGACTCGACTATACTCCACAATATATTGAAAATGAAAGCCGACTACCGGTATCATACGTAGCTATATAGACTTTGAAACCCTGTCTGCCTATTAAATACGGCAATTCAATGAGAGGAGAGGCCTGTGCCTGTGTGAGGGATACTTTAAGTCTGTTGTATAAAGCCTTTGTGCTACGTTAGGTCTATAATTGTAGGCAGGCCTTTTCGCAGTATTGTTATGTTTAAGGACATTCTCTGTGAAGAGAGATCGCGTGTCGTGAACACTGCGTAGTCGTTGTAGAGTACGGATCTTGAGATTAAGCGGCGGTATCGGTCTCGCAATCGTGAGGTCACGGTTTCGAATCCTACCCATTATACTAACGACGTGAACCCACTCCTAACACAAGCCATTGAGCTTAGCTGGAGGGGTTAACAGGATTGCTAGTAATGTGGGACCGAAATCCCACATTGCAAATTACCTTTAAAAAAAATTAAAATGATAAATATCGAGCTGGAGTTTCTGTGGTTGCTTAGTTTTGATGAAACGAACTTTATGTATACGACAAATATATATGGTGAATACTTTACAGTTGGAAAACTATTCTCTACGTCAACATAGGAAGCGATTAGTTTACCAACCATGAATAGTCATAGTCATAGCCATAGTTATTTATTGATAAGGAATTCTTACATGTCACAAAATTATAATTTAATAAATTTAGGAACAAATTAAAAACAGTCAATAGAATACATTAGAATTACGAATTAATCATAGAAAATGTTATCTATACTAATATTATAAAGCTGAAGAATTTCTTTGTTTGAGTGGGCTACCCAACATAAACAGAGTTTTTTCAATTCGGACCAGCAGTTCCTGAGATTACCGCGTTTGTTTTAACGACGAAGGTTATAGGCTATATAATATCACGCTATGACCTATAGCAGCGAAGCAGCAATGAAAAATTTTGCCAAAACGGGGAAATTTGTGGGGACGCGGGACAGCTAGTAACTAATAAATAAATGTTGATAAACTTTCGCGATTTGTACACATTATTAAATACGGACCTGTGACCACAGCCATTGAAATACGGTCGAAACGTCGGGCTTTTTATGAAACGTCAAAACGACAAGCTCTATAAATATGTGTATGGAATTACAACCTATGATGTCATAAGTTCCTATCGTCAAATCATTGCTTTATTCGAATTATGCTTTTAAATTCAAAAGCATGTTAAATTGTAATAGAACACTTATTCTCAGAGTATTTTAAAAACTACAATTACCTGATTGGTATAAAGTAATTTACTTTTATTGTAGTCAAATAACCAATTGTTTTGAAATCTACTACTCCTATGTATCATGCCCAATATAAGCCAGTCTGGATCTCTTATATTTTCTCTCCACATGGTATCTCTTGCTTGAACAATTCAGGGTAGAGTTTCACCATTTTTCCTATTTCTAAAATATAAAGGGAAACGAGAGGGAATATTTTTAAGGTTTTGAAGAAGGGGCGACAACATATATCAGGTGTAATATCGCAAATAGACTTTATGCACCTTTTCTGGGCAATAAATGCATGCTACCTTGATTTAGAGAGCTCCTCCTCAACCTCGTGAGCTTTCGATTTTGTGTCGTACAATATTTTATGGGGTAAATTAAGGGATGGAGCTTGTCTGCCTTCAACGCGAAAAAGAATGAAATTATGATACACATTTATTCCGAATTTGAATCTATGCGGTACTACTTTAAACAAAGTCGAAAAAATCAAGTACTTAGGCCACTGGGTCACACACACACACACACACACACACACAATCACGAACACCACAATAGGTTAAGTAAGAAGTAGAATTAAAGTGTGGTACCAACCCCTAAAAACACTGAAAAAAGACTGAACACCCATAACAAGTGGCTCATGCGGGAACGCACTGTACTCCTAAGCACAAGCTAATTACTTAGCCTAGTTAGGAAATACAGAAACTCAATTTATGTCTATGTAAAATCCTGTTGTTTGTCAAACTGATGTATTTACTTGAAATAAATAAATATATTATTATTATCGACAGTGGTAACGTTGCTTAACCTCAGTGATGTTTCGATCTACTAGAAAGTTTCATTAAAATCAATTCACACACAAACATACATCGTCACAAATGTTCGCAGTTTTAATATTAATATGATGGAAATGATGAAGCAAGAGCTAATAAATAAATTTATCATGGCCAAAAACTTACGAAATTATTCCTAATTTATTCGTAAAATGATCAACACAGAATAGATTATGCAAACAAAGTATAAACAATTTTAACTTCGGCACACGTACAACTTGCACCAAGTCGTACTAACTTCTGTGTAGTTTGACAAACGAGTTCTATTTAGAATAAGGTTTTCATTCCATTCAGAATTTAAATGCTTAAGTAACTTATTTGTGCTAACTTTTAAAATTGATCAGTTTCAGGCGTTCATTTCAAAGGGTTCCGTACCTGAAAAGAAAAAAAAAATGGAACCCTTAAAGGATCACTTGTGTTTCTGTCTGTTCGTCGGTCACAGTCAATTTGCACCGAATCTACTAGACCGATTAAGTTCAAATTTGGTACAGGTAAGTGTTTCGTTAACCCAATCACGAACGCATAACGTAAATAGAAGAATTTGGAACTTGGGAACTATTTATGGAGGCCAAACTAGAAAAGTAAAAAAAAAATGTTTCGCAAACTATATCGTGTAACATATCAAATGAAAGGTCTTGTAGTAAGGATATCAAATATATATTTTTTAATAATTTTAAGTTATTTGAAACAACCATGAAAAAAGACCCCCCCCCCTCCATTATCTCCTTATCTCCGAAGCTACTGTAGATTTTAATATTATTCTCTGAAGACTGTCATTCGATGTTATGAGGATCACTATGTGGTAAGCCACTCGTATTTTGTTTTGTTACTTATGTTGTTGGTACGCCTATTTAACTTGTACGCAAAATAAACATTAGGTTTAGGTAGTTATCTACCTGGGTGTGTTTTCAGTTTGAGAACGACGCAGAAAAATGGTTGAAGGGATTTTTTTCAAGATATATTTAAAAAAAAAATTGCAATGTATGGAATTCTCATAAGATTATTTTTTCAGTAGTCTCAGAAAATGCTCTGCTCTAAATCATGATTCTACACACATGTAGGTACTTACATGTAATACCAAGTTCGCAAATCAATAGCTAAATTGTTTTTAAACTTTCGCTATGTTTACACATATTAGAATATTATTCGGACTTAATCGCGTAAAATATTTAAAGGCACGAACCTTTTATTTACCCGATTCGATCGAATTGCACGGGATACGGGCTCTCACTATCTACGAACCCCGTTATCAACAAATGCAATCGTCGCAGTACAAACATCGCGCCTCAGTGTAAACACGTAATAAGTGTAGTGTGTAGAAGTACCGACAATAAAATCAAAATTATCAAGACCAGGCGAGGGTAGTTAAAAAACCTCACGCCTCACGGAGACATCACTAAGCTACCTTCAATAACTAAAGCTGGAGAAAAGAGCAAGACGGTTAAAATTCGCAGCAACTCCTTCCAAAGGTTTTAGAGGAAAAGTGAACCATGCCCTACTAACACACTACCCCACCAAAAACACGAAGAAAGTTCAAACAAACCTACTCAAGCCCTCTTATAGGCCTCTCCTAATATTATTATTTACGTGACAACACTCGGTCCACCGCCTTCCGCATCCAAGTATATCCCAACATAGCACGCAGGTTAAACAAGCTAAAGTGGCAATGAGCTGGCCATATCTTCCGAAGGACCAATGGCCACTGGAGAAAGCGAGTCTTAGAGTGGCGAACATAAGGTAGAACGACCTAAAGAAGGACACCACTCATGGACACAGTATCTTCAGCTACTCGTTGGTTCATCTATTTCCGTTTAAGGATAAAAATAACTCAGAATTCAAGACACCCTTTTTATAACGAAGATAGAAGTGTTGTGAAACTCAAAGAATCCAACTTTGTTCCTGATTACAGCTGAAATAAAGCTTTGATTTTTCCTTTAGGTACGTCTTGATTAGAAGGCTTTCAATGAAAGTATCTTTATTTAATAATGTTGCTCTTACTTGTGTCATTTACAATTTTGTTCTACTATTTTTTAGGGTTCCGTACCCAAAAGGTAAAACGGGACCCTTTATCTAAGACTTAGCTGTCCGTCTGTCCGCTTGTCACCAGGCTGTACAACTGTAGCTATCACGGTTCATGAAACCGTGATAGCTAAACAGTAGACATTTTCACAGATAATGTATTGCTGTTGCCGGTATAACAAAAAATACAAGAAAATAAATATTTAAGGGGGCTCCCATACAGTAAACATGATTTTTTTGCTCGTTTTTGCTTGATATTGCTAACGGCAACAGACGCTTGAAATATTCACAGAATATTGAGTTATATTATTCACTTTAAAAATAAATAATTAAATTAAAATAGAATTCAAATTTAACAACATACAATAGACATGATTTGTTTGCCGTTTTTATAGATAATTGTACGGAACTCTTCGTGCGTGAGTCCGACTCGCATTTGGCCGGTTTTTTGTTGTTTGTGTAAATACGTATGTAAATTGTAGTATTCAAATTTTTATTTGTATCTGATGCTTGAAGATCTTTGTTTTGTGGTAGAAGAAATTATAGAAAATATATTCGATAAGTAATTCTAAAAGTTTATACAGATAGGTATGTTTCTTTTGCTGAAAATCGTAAATTATCGTATCGATTTATATGGCAGAACAATGGATTGAAGACTTACTGCAGTTATAGGTATCGGCGCAAATCTTGAGCACAGATGACAGTATACACAATGTATTTGTAGTAAAATGACAAATGGTGGGCATTGAATGAGGCACCAATTACGTAACGAATTTGAATGCTGCGTTACTCTAAACTACCAACGAACTAATGACGTATGAGCTCATGCCTGGTGGATGCCGATAGGCCGAAATTCATTCTTTTCATTAGTGACTAGTTAGACAAAGATAAAACAATACTAGTTCCTAGAAATGTTAATTGTCCTTAATTCGAGAATCGTTGTCAACTAATGGTGGAGTAATTTAAATTTTAACAACCCTGCTCTAACTTCTAATTCCGTAGTTTAAGTTCTCACTTTAGTTCAATTTATTACGAGATTAGTTTACACAAAACTATATTTCGCGCGATTTCATCTGCGTGAATGTTGGTAATCGCGATCAAACATATTATATGTCCTTCTTGGGACTCAAACTATTTTTTATCAAATTTCATAATATACTAGCTGTCCCGCGCAACTTTGTATGCGTAATTTTTTACCGTTTTTGCAACATTTCTCGTTGCTGCTCCGCTCCTAACGGTCGTAGCGTGATGTTATATAGCCTATAGCCTTCCTCGATAAATCCAACAAAAAAATAATTTTTCAAATCGGGCCCGTAGTTCCTGAGATTAGCGCGTTTAAACAAACAAACAAACTCTTCCGCTTTATAATATTAGTATAGATTAATTGGTTTAGCGATATAAGCAAGAATACATATAATGCCAAATGCCAAATTAAAGCATCATTGCCTATACTCCCATTAGATCGTCTTCCATTTGGACGTATGCAAGAGTTTATATTGAAGACAACACCATCAATTTGTAACTGAAAAATTGAAGAGAACAAACTCACCTAAAATATCCACTGGGAATTTCGAATATCTGAAACAAAAATAATACAATTAATATACTTTTTTACATCGTAAGAGGATTCAAAATGGCTAGAAAAATGATTTGTTTCTATGCACAATCATTTAGGTAGGTTAGATGGCGGGGCCCCCAGCTAACCTACCTAAATTACGACTTAACTGGGCACACTTGACTCTAACAAAAATTTGCTCTTAAAAGCTCTATATTTCACAAACGGATCCCCAAATGTAGAAAAAATGTCTTTACAACCCACTTAATATTTTAAAATACCTATCTAATAATACCCCATACGGTAGGTGAGAAAAAAAATCACATCCACACTTTTCATATACCTCCTCAATAAAATGTTTTTCAAGATTTTATTCTTTTACTTTTTCAGCGTGTGTATTCATGGAAAATTACAGCCTTCTAGCACTATCAGTCTCTAAGCTGCGGACGGACGGTCGGACATGGCGAAACTATAAGGGTTCCGTTTTGCCATTTTGCATATAGAACCTTAAAAACAGTCAAGTTGAGAACCTCATCCTTTTTGAAGTCGATTTAAAATATATTGTTTTGACTTGACAGTCATCTACCCTATTAGTATTAAGGACATGTACGAAGGTACATAGGCCTCTCCTTTAAGAAAAAACTATCTCGTGTCTGAGAAGGAATTATAAATAACGGCTCAGTACGCCCCTCGGCGAGTGGGTCTGGAATTTTCTATTACCTTTTATAAAGTTTTAAATAAGACACGAAGTGACAAAATGAGGTCTAGTCTAGAGGAATGAAAGGTCTATGCCATAGGCCGTCTTGGGGGGGGGGGGGGGGGGTCAACCACAGTGTCAGTTATTCTTCCGTGAAATAGTAATGTTATAAACACATCAATGCGTTTCAGTTGAAGGGCACTGTAGCAAGTGTAATTACTGGGCAAATGAGATTTAGGAACTAATGTCTTAAATGAGGAGTGCAGTGTGGTGACAGATTTTTGCCAAACAAGGATTTGGGTGTCACTTACACTGTTATGAGCTAGCGTAACGCTTACCATCAGGCTCACGACCTATTCGCCTCTTCATTTAGAGGTATAAAAAGAGTTTAGTTGCTTCGTTTCTCTATGCCAAGTTCGCAAAAAGTTAAACCGAATTTGGCAATTAAACTCATGGTCACTCTTTTTATACTACGTGATTCATATCATAAGTTGGCGTTTTTTGGTCACTTTAAAATGTCTGCAATGCTGAATAATATTTTTTTATAGTATTTTACACCATATATATAAAAATCAACTGTCAGAAAATAAGATAAGATAACAGCCCGATTTTTTCGTACCTTTCTCACCCGGTACCCGAAAATTGGCCGTCTACACAACTTAGCTGATATGCTAGCATTGATTGTACATATAAACACTAACCGAAGCCCCACATTTTATTTGTCAGAAAATAAAATAGGTCTGGCATGACTGGGATCCAGTACCATAGCTGTCATATTGAGAACATCGTTTTGGTTGAGAAACGGGGTTACATGGTTTTGTGGGGGTATACTGAAACAAAAACGAGTACAGGCATTTGAGAACGGGGCGCTGGATCAAGCGCCCCGTTCTGGATAGCAAACATGGACTATATACAGTGTCAATCTTTAACTACCGACTAGATGGCGCATGCGAGGGCCCAAACTCGCGAGCATCAAGTGTCAACGTAATTCAGCTTTGATAAAACAAGGTTATCACCCAACCTCTTTCTCATATTAACGCTACGATATTGACGCAATCTGTAAAGAACTTTTAACTTGTAAAAACTGTTTTTTACAACACTATTTATATGTCCTTCGAAACGTAACTCTGGATCAAAGCTAAGACCTAAATTGCTAGCAACTTTCACCCTTTCTATAATATTCTCTTTTATTTTTATCTCAGGGTTAGCGAGTATGGTTTTACTTATTTGACCTTTACTGGCCATGACAATAAATTTAGATTTTTGGGCATTTAAAACTAAGGAGTTTGACTAAGACCAATCTGTCACTCTTTGCAGGTCTGCGTTCACTCTATCCACGGCAGATGACGTGTCGCGGGGGTCGAAAGAATGAAAGAGCTGTATATCGTTTGCGTACATGTGATACTTACATTCGCGGAAACAGGTAGTTATGTCTGCACTGTAGAGGATGAAAATAATTGTATTTTATGTTATATTTTGTTATGACGACTTATTTTTGTTTTGACACGATCCGGCGTCCGATTCCGGTCGCTATAAATTCAACCGGATTGAAACCGAAACGTGTAAAAAGGACCTAAGATTAAAAAAACTTGAATCTTTCCACCAAACCCGTTGACAATCTTGCCATGAATATTTAGCGAAGCCACCAAAGTGTTAATTTTCAAGTTACCAAATACTGATTCGGAATACTGAGTGGACTACCGTTATAAATATTTTTTAACTTACAAAAGTTTTTTCATGAATACGAAATTGTTTCTGGATTATCAGGACGGCCATGTTTTGCCAATATGGCCCTAGGAACAGCTTTGAGAGTCTTTGACAGCATTTTTAGATATAGGTACTGTTTAAAAAAATGTGTTTAAATGGTTTTAAATATTATTTTTTTTATTAATAATGTCGGGATATGAACATTTCTAAAGAATTTTGATAATATCGAATATTATTTAAATACAATATATACAAAAAAATGTTATAATATATTCATCTCAAATATATACATACTAGCTTTCGCCCGCGCCTCTGCCAGCGTGGATGTCGGTTATCGCGATAAAAACTATCCTATGTCCGTCCCCGGGACTTAAACTATCTCAATATCAAACTTTATCTAAATCGGTTTAGCAGTTTGAGTGTGAAAGCGTAGACAGACAGACAAAGTTACTTTCACATTTATAATATTAAGTATGGATTAATAGATCTTAGGTTAGGATCACTGATAGGCGAATGAGGACTGAAATATATTCAAATTATAAAAATAATATTTTTATTCAAAACTAGAGTTTTTTTTTTTTATTTACCACATTACATTAAAATCGCTTCATTATTTTTATCAGTGAAATAGCAACAAAATTATGTATTATTATGAAAATATATATATTACGGGTCTTAATCACGTGAATAATTTAAGGTAAAATACCTTGTATATTGCCCGAGGTTTCAACCGTATTGCAACGGCCGTGGTCACGAGTAGACTCCACGTGGTCACGGGTAGAGTCCACTAAATCAATGATATTTTAAGTAAAAAGGTGTAGATAGTTTACAAGCGTTCAACAACACCTAAAATTCTAGACAATTGACAAAATGTTTCTATGTTGGTGTCGCATCGCCGGCATAAACATTTTCTCTTTTTCGCTCGATATAAATAATTACATCATGCTTTCCTACTTTTACGACTTTTTATATTAGTGTAACATTACAATAAATAGGTTATGAAATGAAATTAATGAAATGAAATGAATGGTTATCTATGTGTACATTAGTTTGCTGTTTGTAATAATCTAATGTTATTTGAGTAATCGATTTACACTTTTGACATAAACCATCATTGCCCTAAATCATACCTATCCATTAACATAAGAACATAATAATGTTATACATGATGAAGGTACATATAATTATGTCTTTTTGACACAAGAACTTAGCCACAAGCGTCTTGTTACCCCGAAACTAAATAAGAAATTACTGAGTAGTCTATCATATTTTCCTTAATATAAGAAACACAATACAAAACAATAATATACAATAATAGTATACACAGAAAGTTATATCAAAGGTAATTTATAAGAGATAATTTTCTTCTCGTTTTCCTGAAAGATTACATAACGTCATCGATTCACAAGATAAGTTGTGGCTCTATCTGTAGATAGGGCTTATTCGCAAAATGTTGCATAGTCTCAAGTCTCTTGCAGAATGTCTCTCTGTAACTTAGAATAAAATACAACTAGTAGGGTAAAATTTCGCGAAAGAGACATTCAAGGGATGGGTAACTGTCTTATGTTGTGACCATCATCACCAGATATTATGACCGCCCGATGCAAAAGGGTAATGTGTCAAGGATCGAAGTAGGAGATAGCCAAACGACACAGAGTACTATCGCAGCAAGGTATTATTATACTTTATGTAAAACTTGACTGCCCTGTGGCGCGGTGGGAGTGTGTCCGACTGCTATTCGATTCCCACCCAGGTTAAAACTGTGTGATGAGCACGATGGTTTATTCTGTGTCTGGGTGTAATTAATCTATAATATTTATATAGAAATATATAAATATATTTATCAGTTATCTGGTTACCATAGTACAAGCTTTGCTTAGTTTAGAATCAGATAACGTTGTGTGAGTTGTCCCAAGATATTATTATTATTATTATAAAACTCTTACAAATAACTACACTAATTAGAAGTAAGAATAATAAAAGAA
This sequence comes from Herminia tarsipennalis, assembly GCA_945859575.2. Taxonomy (NCBI): domain Eukaryota; kingdom Metazoa; phylum Arthropoda; class Insecta; order Lepidoptera; family Erebidae; genus Herminia; species Herminia tarsipennalis. The sequence goes on along the minus strand of OX243849.2, from coordinate 3,430,668 downwards.
AATGCAGGTAGGATCTAACAATTAATACTACATTGAATTAATGAATTTCAATTCAATTAAAAGCTACCAACGGTAGCAAGTCGGGTGGAAAACAAAAGCTATCTTCGGAGCTGTTAGTTTAAGACTGTGGTGTAAATGATAAGTGGAAACGATCTTCAGGCTCTTGTCCAACCGACGGCGAGAAAGCGAGTAACTATAAAGGATTTTATCGCTCACGCTACACACACGTTGGGCTCAACGCCAGTCGTCCAATGTGTGGATCTGGAAAATAGCATTGGCCCAACGTTGGTACGAGCGTTAGTCTAGATGCATCACCTTACTGGCTTAACTGAATATGTACAAATATATAGTAAAAATTGCATTTAAAAAAAAGTGGCTACAATTGCCATGTTATTTTATCACGGATTTACTCTTGCGAACTTGGCATTATATGTAGAATCATTCTGTTCTAAATTTTGTCTGACGTTCATAAGCGTTGCATTTGTAACCTAAATGAATAATTAGTATTTTCACTTTTTTTTTCTCTTAATTATCAGGCCCGTGTCGGGCGAAACGAAATGACCCCCCCCCCCGGCGCTACCATTTGCCTCTCGTACCCTCTCTTAGGGTGCGGGGGACTTTACAAACATAGAAATCACGTACACAAGTTTTATATTGTTTACGTGAAATTTGCATAAAAATTGCTTCAAAAATGACAAAAGTAATGTTCAGGCCCGGCGTCATCAAAAATCTGTGTTTAAATGGTTTCTGCAATGAAACTCACAGAGCCATACAAGTTCCTCAGGAACGCGGTGGATGACGTCACGATTGCCATAAAATCGCTTCAAATAGAGGCTAAATTCGAGACGGACATGTCTCGGTGCCGGAGTTACTAAAGGTTCATTTCCGTGCATTGCGATCGATAGCGAGCCGCTCGTGGCTTACGACAAGCGGCTGAGGTAAGTGACAGACGCGCGCGGCCGACGACTGTCGTAGGCCTGCGCGCGCACTGTGAATATTGTCGCATCGGCCGCGAGCGTCAGCCGCTTGTCGTAAGCCGCGAGCAGCTCGCGATCGGCCGCGATGCTCGGAAATGAACCTTTACGGCCTGAGATAATTTTTTTTTCATACATACATTTTAAAAATTGTATACGGACACAAGGTACGTCCAGACTCGGAACAACAATTTGTTGATTACACAACGAACCACGACTCCCACGTGGGAATCGAACCCATGACCTCTGCCTTAGCAGTCAGGGTCACTGACCCCTAGACCTACAGGCTTATTATTTCACTCATAAAAGCACAAATATTGCTTAGATTCTAAAATATCGCGAGCAAAGCCCCGGACTTAAAAAAGTCTACAGAAACGTGTAATAATTCAGGATACCACAGCACAAACACAAGACTTTTTAGAGAATAAACTCACTTCGCTACTTTCAAACTCTTTATTAATTCTGATGTTCACACTTCGACAGCTCAACAACGACTGACTCCACAATTGTTATAACGGTTATGACATCACATTTTTCAAACAGTTAGTCAATACAACAACGGTTTAAATAGCAACGGTTTTAAATTCATTTCCGGTACAGATATTAAATTATTACAATATGTCAGATTAAAACCGGAAATTCGAAATTGTTTAATAAAATAATTAAAATACAACATGATTAATTAAATCACAACATTCTGCCATCCTACGGCGTGCTATCTCCGGAGCACGCTAAAATCACAACACATAATTATGTAGGTATTAGGTTAAGTAATCATACACATTATTATGCTAAAATTATATAACGAGAAAAGAGAAAATTAAACAAAGTGTTTCATACAATGCTTAAAAATAACTGGATTAATACATTCTATTGATTAGGATTATTACAATACATTTTTTTTTAAATCATATATATATATAACTACTGTGTACTATGTAACAACATAATTAGTTAGTTTTAGACGATACAACCCTTTACAACGCACCGAGCTTTTTACAAAGTATTCCCAACGATTTTTCTGTCACCTAGGTACCATCCTATATAATAAAATCAACAGGGTCCTACCCATCTTCAATCTCATGAAAAACATTTGTAAAAGAAGGCTAACGGACTGGTTACATAAGCTAAATTATGATGACACTGAGGCAACGATTGCGATTTTTGATTTTTTTTTATCCTCCTGATGAGTTTGATCCTCCCCCCCTTACGTTACGTACTCTCTCTCTCTCCCTCCCTCTCTCTCTCTCTCTCACTCACTCACACACACACACACACACACATACTAACCGTTTTTATTATTAATATAGTAATTTAACTGTAATATAGTAAAGCATATTCAGTGCCCATCTAAGACAATGTAAGATTAAAGGGTGGAGACCTGGTGTCCTGAATCACAGGCCCCTAACCTAGCTTAGGCACTAGTCTCCCACAATATGTTAGAATAATATTTATAATATCAATAATCTAAAATGTAATGTAATGTTTTCCTATAATGTGGTGAGAAAATAAATCATTATTATTACTATAATATTTTTTTTTTGCATTTGACTCGCAATCGGAGTCAAAATAGACAGATTCAGAACCAGAAGAGTTGCCTACCGCTAAAGCTTATAGATGAATCCGTGGTAGCATTATATCTGCCGCTACCAGATTCATATCTACCGTTTGCTGTTAAAATCTGGCACATTAACTATCATGTAACAATCATTCCCTAGACTTTTCACTACTTTGTTTGGGCTAATGAATGTAGGTAACAACTTTTACCTTTTAACGTCATTATAATAATAAGTTAGTTTTACCAAATCACTTTCCAAGAATTGGACAACAGGGGATCTTTTTGAATCATATGATAGCATATTTACAATGGCCTCATTTCTAATAGCATCAAGACATGAAGTTGATGATGGGGAGTTGTGAGAAATTTGAGTTTTTATCATCTATCAAAGGCAGGGGATCCCCCCTTTTACTCATTAATACTATAATAGACCCCTTTTAATACTATAATAGCCTTGGTGCAAACAATATACTTGATTGGGACTTGTTCTTGTAATCCCGTCAAAGTAAACATTACCAGAGTAAAGTTCCCTACAGTAAAATTTTAAAGTACCTGCACAACAATAACTAAACAGAACAATAATTGGTCGGTCAAAATCCTTCTCGCGGGCATATTATTATATCGATGCTGGTAGAAATATATCGTAAGCCACCCCAGTCAATTCGATTTTCACTTTAGATCATGACACTACAGTCGGTACCACAATCTGTAAGTATAGTCTATTGCCATTTACAGTGATAACATGATAAATATTTTTTCGGGGATGTCTAAACAGAGGGGAGAGTGTCAGAGTTGGATGAGTCCGTAATAGACTCCGCATTTTGGCTAGTGTCTCATGGATGGTAGGGATTTTCTAAAGCAATTGTCTGAGTTATGGCCTACTCTTCCACATTTTCTGCACCTAGTTACAGGTTTATTACAATTATGGTACGTATGACCCCGTTCCTGACAATTAAAGCACGTTAAATCATTTCCTCTGTTTAGAGAAACTGAAGGTATCTTGTTTTGAAAATTAGATCTGTTACGAAAATCTCGTTCTTTTAGTAATACTATTTGAAACAGAGGCAATCGAGAAGCATCCTTTGCCTGATTAAATTGTTGGGAAACTAAATAATTTAACAAGTCTTCTGGTTCCTCACATTTTAAAGCTTGGGCACCGTTTTTGACAGAACTATCCTAATCCCGTATATTATACAATCAACAGCCTTACGTCTTACAATCTTGCATCTACTGAGTAACGAAAGCTTATCATAAAAGTAATCTTTAAGAGTCTCATCTTCCCGAGATGTACGAAACAGCATTTCTTCTAATAGCTTTCCGAAATTTTCATCGCTTGGAAAGGCCTTCCTAATTTTACATTGCCAATTATTCCACGAGAAGTTAAGCGTTGAAAGAGATTCGTACAATTTCTTCGCCAAACCACATAGTTTTTGAAGTGCATAGTGAATGGTTCGTTTCTCATCCCAATTATAAATACTCGTAACAGCACATTCATTTACTTTCCTCAACCATCGCTCAACGTCTTGTGACCTAATAATAGGGTCGAATTCTGGTACAACATTGGTAGTATTTATACTCTTACTTGAGTTACTCTGTAGTGCTGCTACGATCTTCAAGAGATCCTCGGCTGTCAGACCCTCTGAAGATAGTTTAAATCTAACTAGAGTCTGGTCTTCGTCGCTCGATGAAGATTTTCGTCTACGACATGAGGACTGCCGCCTTGAGGAAAATTCCTCATCTCGATCATCTGAAATATTTGCTCGAGCGCTTCATATTCTTTTTATATTTACTGTCAGTTATGCAAGTTATTCTTGTCTATTACGTTATTGCAAAATTATTTTTACTAAGTTGCAGTGAACAATTTAAATTGAACTTGGATCATAACTAAGCTATTTTACAAAGTTAATTACTTTAGGGGCACTCTTTAATAAACGTAAACTTGCAATAAACCATACAAAATACATGTAATTAAAGCAAACATATATGTACTTTTACTGCCTCTGTGGCGCAGTGGGAGTGTGTCCGACTGCTACGCAAGAGGTCGTGGGTTCGATTCCCACACGAGACACCACTTTGTGTGATCCACAAATTGATGTTCCGAGTCTGGTTGTACTTTGTGTCCATGATTTGTATGTTTGTAAAGTCCCCCGCGACACAGGGCTTGTACCCTAATGCGGGAGTTGTTTTTATAAAAGAAAGAAAGAAAGAAGAATACTTCTTGTACACGACAGCACACTTACATGCCCACAATATGACACAACTACATGTGCTCTCAATATGACACACCTACATGTGCCCCCAATATAACACACCTACATGTGTTCACTACAGCACACCTACATGTGCTCCCAATATAACATACCTACCTGTGTTCACTACTGCACACCTACATGTGCTTCCAATATAACGCACCTACATGTGTTCACTACAGCACACCTACATGTGTTTCCAATATAACACACCTACATGTGTTTCCAATATAACACACCTACATGTGTCTACTACAGCATACCTACATGTGCTTAATATTAAACACGCTATACTGTGCTCAATTTAATTTTAAAGATTTACTGTGTCAGTATAAACTCGTAAACATCTAATAAACAATGTCATCTTAATATGATTTATAGGAAAATAAAAATCTCTCGTTACATCACATTTTTCAAACAGTAAGTCAATACAACAACGGTTTTAATAGCAACGGTTTTAAATTCATTTCCGGTACAGATATTAAATTAATACAATATGTCAAATTAAAACCGGACATTCGAAATTGTTTAATAAAAAAAAAAAAATACAACATGATTAATTAAATCGCAACAAACGTGATGTTGATTCAATTAAAAGAACAAATTTAAATCAGTTCGTCGTTTTGTGAGCTTCATTCTTATAAGTTTAATAACAGTATTAAAAATAATCCCACACCTCTACTTCTTATAATTTAAACCTGAGCTCTAAAGAGCTCGGTTTCTTAGATAATACAAGTTTGTTGTAGTTTTTAAACAGTAACTGCGGACTCAATGAACATTGCTAACAGGGGAACCATGAACTCCTAGTTGATTAAATTTTTATTTTGTAGCAGTGTCTTGTTCATGTGTTGCAAACGATTGGGGATAGTGTGAATGTCTGTTTGTTAACTTAACGTTTGGAGTTTTTGTTCTAGTTATATTGAAGTGCTTGTTTTTACCCGATTATGACGAAAGAAAAGGAAGGGTTACTTTTAATAGTTTCATGGGGTAATATCTGCAGCAGCTTACTTGCTAGCGTAATTGTATACTAATATATTGCAATAATTAATTGGTATTTTAAAAAAGTGGCCATGTGTTTGTATTGCCATGTTCCCATCTGTGGTGAAACAAAGTTATTTGTGGTATTCATAATCAGTTCCACGTCACTTTTTCTTTACGAGAGTAAATGAACGTATTACTTTAATATTTTCCTAAATCATTGTAGGTGTACCTACAATATTTGAAGAGTTCGCTCGATTTATCCAGGGTCTCATCATCAAATCATGACTTGAAAACGGGAAAACCTTCAAAGTATACCCAATATAACACAAAAAGAATAATTTAAATCGCATGACTGGGTAAAAAGATATCTTTTTACCCAGTCATGCGATTTAAATTATTCTTTTATATATTTTTTTTTATTTGATTTAAAAACAGTGACAAAATGGAGACTTAGAGCTAGTATTATGTACATGATATAGATGATTGTGCCACCAACATCGTGGACTACAGATACATGAATAAATTAAATTTGAGCAGTGGTGGTGAGAGAGAACATACAATAGTAGAGTTACTTAAACATATAGAAACTAAAGTAACTAAACTACAATACAGTTAAGGTGTCATTACATGATATCTACTGATCGGCTTCTAATTCTTTGAGCTTATTTGTTATCCTTTTTGTGAACACATCTACGTTCGTACAGGTTATACCAATTAAAAATGGTATGCATGATAATAACCACAAAAAAAATACATGTCGACGAGAATGTTCTCGTCTTCGTTTGTTTTCGTCCGTTAACGTTGGCTCTACACTTTGGCTCCATCGTCGGTCCCAACGCCACTTTTCCAACGTGTGGATCTGGAAAATAGCATTGGCGCCAACGTTGGGATGAGCGATATTGTAGATCCACACGTTGGACGAGTGGCGTTGGCAACGTGTAGAGCTGATATAAAAATAGATTCCTGTTCTTACTCTACTTACTTACTCAATTGGAAGTTTTACCTTAGACAATTTTAATCCTCACTACACCTCGTAGAGCACTTCTGTTTAATCAAGATAGATTAAGTTGTCGACAAGGTGCTAGACATATTATATCAAAAGAGTTATTTCCTTTTGTAAAGAAAGATTTTAGGATTAGATGTAATTTTGAAGAATGAAATGGGAAAACCAGTATCTTTATATACATAACATGAAAAATTTAAAGTTAACAATCTATACTAATATTATAAAGCGGAAGAGTATGTTTGTTTGTTTGTTTGCTTTGTTTGTTTGCTTGTGTAAACGCGCTAATCTCAGGAACTACTGGTCCGATTTGAAAAATTCTTTTTTTGTTGGATATCCCATTTATCGAGGAAGGCTATAGGCTATATAACATCGCGCTACGACTAATAGGAGCGGAGTAGCGACGTGAAATGTTGCAAAAACGGGGAAAATTTACGCATACGAAGTTGCGCGGGACAGCTAGTATTTACATAAAATAAAAAGATAGATAGAAAGTTAATAAATATATCATTTCTTATCTGACTGGCCTGTTGGTCTAGTGGTTAGTGACCCTGACTGCTAAGCCGGAGATCGTGGGGTAACTAAAGTACATACGCCCCCTGCCTTACCCATTCACATACTAATATTATAAAGCTGAAGAGTTTGTTTATTTGTTTGAACACGCGACAATCTCAGGAACTATTAGACCGAATTGAAAAATTATTACGCTACAACCAATACGAGCAGAGCAGCAATGAAAAAAATGTTGCATAAACGGGGAAAATTTAACGCACACGAAGTTGCGCGAGTCAGCTTGTCAAATATATTTCCACGAATAAATCACAGATTGAAGTCAGTATACAATAAAGGAGCCCAACGAATACCAAATAACACTATTCATGAGTCCATTTCCTAAGCTACAAAGTGGTTGATAGATTTCCCACATTTTGATGTTCGCTTGAATGTATCTGCCTGTGGTAATGTCATAGAATGATTCAGCTTTAACTCGTAAATGTGCTCTATTCGATGCATTGCTTTCTGGGGAGAAGAGGAACATTGTTGCTTCGCTGTTACCATACAGTGGTTATTTTGTTGGATGAATGAATTTTGGAATTGAAAACGCAATATGTAATTGTTTATGGAGACCGTCTCCATGGGCGAGAGAATCCAGTATACTATCGTCGGGTACGACGACAAACGAGCGATTATTACGCCAACATATCGTCGTGACTCGTAACGGAATCGCTGCGTATTCGCAACGATGATCGTGACTGTTGAAGTAATTTTTATAGGCTTTTCTTACCAATTACTTTACAAATACAATTGCATTTTTGAAAGATAGAAAAATTTAATGTTTTTTACCCAGAATTATTGTTATTTCTGGGCATGTTTGGCAAGAAATGCCTATAAAAATTACTTCAATATTCGGCCTGCGACATCATTATTTGTTAAAATGCTCTCTGTAACGAAGCAATAACAAAAGCCGTCATAGTTCTTTAACTACCGACTAGATGGCCCAACTCGCGAGCATCAAGGGATAGAATAATTTGAGGTCTAGTAACATAGTCCAGATAGGTGGTTCGATTCCGGCCACGGTTTGGCTACGGAAGTCTCGGGTTCGATGCCTGGGTCTGGACATCAAATTTTTTTATCTTTCAAAAATACAATTATTGTATGATGATCGTCACTTTAATTACACGCGGCGATACATTGACGTTTCTCTCGCACTCAGCCACTTGTTGCCACGCCGCGATAACATCGCCGTGTGAACACACGTTCTAAATGTAAAGCAAAGCGGCAGTAGCCTAATGGCTTTGGCATCGGTCTCGGAATAGTGAGGTCGTTCGAATCCTGCCCAATATGCTACCGCCGGGAACCCACTCCTAACACAAGCCATAAAGCTTAGCTAGAGGGGTTAACAGGATTGCTAGTAGTGTTGGACCACAAGCCCACATTGCTAAAATAGAAACGAGTGGCACAGCGATAATATCTCCGCGATTCTCTCACCCGTAGAGACGATCTCATCAGAGACTAACCAACTACGCAGGAGATGTTATGGTGCACAAATGTGTACGCAGACAAGAATTGAACTCTCAAAGTTCGATGGTACGGCAATTCGACCAGATAGGTTAGGCGCAGGACCCAACGGCTTAACTCCTAATTTGCTCAGTTGCCACTAAGTCACGAATCACCAAAAAAAAAGACCGCACAATGTAGGGTTCCCTAGTCAACCCCCCCCCCCACTTTATTTGAATAATGCGGGTTAAGAAGTGGGTTTCATACTTACAACGTTATACCTACTTAATACTATTTTCAATGGAATTTGCACGGGGAGATCTCAAAAACTAAAAATGGTCGTGACAACCCCTAAATGCTTTTAAAATACCTATCTAATTACAGTCTTCTAGCACTAATAGTCTCTGAGCTAAACGGCAGACGGACGTACGGACTACGGAACCCTAAAAACTGCCAGTACTTTTGGTTCTGCTCACTTAAATACTTTTTTCTTATCATTTATTCGAAACAGATGTCACGTCAACGGAAATCAACTATCGATCTCGTTTCAACGACATGTACATAAACCCAAAAAACTTAATAAAAAAACTATCCCTTTTTGGGTCAATCGAGTAATAATAACAACAAAATCGAGACGTTCTTCACTCATCAGCTCGATTAATCGAGAATAATTCATATAACCTCATTAATTTACAAATCGATTTTGTTTAGTCTGCTCATGAAATACGACATCACACAAGTATAAACGTCCCATATGTCAATAATTACAAACAGACTAATGGCCTCGTCCACTTGGCAACTGCGCATACGCCGGTCAAGGCACGCAGTCGTCTCATCGCTGTGATATGCAATGTTGAATGTTGGTATGCTAAACGAATTTATTTCAATTGTGACGATTCATTGAGGTAGCTTCTGAGAATGGTTTTAATTTTGTAATTTTCAATGCGTACTAAGTACTTTCCCCAAACATACTTTTTAATAGTATACATAGATTCCCCAGGATTAGTTATTTTTAACCCCTTAGAACAGCTATACTCAATCTGCAGCCCGCGGGCGGCATATGGCACCTGGTGTTAGGTACTTTTGATTTCCACCATTTTAAATTTGGAATTTTCATTTTGAATTTTCATTAGAAAAACTGACCGCGCTATGTAATTAGGTAAGTACAAGATAACACTATCGCACCGCAGTGTGCAGTGCTATTATACTATACGTAACTAACTGTCGCCCGCGGCTTCACCTGCGTAGTTGGTCTTACCCCCTGAAGGGTTGATTTATAGCTTTGGATCAAAACGCTAAAACACATATTTCTTTATTAAGAACAACAAATTAAATACAACATTTTACAGGTCTAACTTCAAAACTGACGGAATACTATACAAATTTGCAACCCCTATTTTACCCCGTTAGGGGTTGATTTTTCAAAAACTTTTCTTGATTTAATGTCAAAAAGTCGAAAACTATTTATACAGTAGACGTCTGATTGTATCTACCAATCCAATTCTATTAATATTCTTTGGGTCTACGTTTGTGTGACAATTGTCTAGGTCTTCACTACACAAAAGAGTTTTTAAATAAACAAACCTACAGACTCTCAGCTCATTGATAAAATAAAGTAAACAATTATTTTGGAGGGGATTCATTTTGAAATGAAACAAACGCGAGGGGTCGTCATTAATTTCACTGAACATTGGTTAGTATATAGACCATAATTGAGGGGGGAGGGTGCAATTCAAATTTTGCGGCCCACGACACTATGAGTAACATGTATTTGCCGCCCCTTTAAAAATAAGTTTATGTATGGCTGGCTTAAAGCAATTACACAGTGGTGAATACTGCAGGATTGAGTTCGGTGAAGATTACTGCTATGAAGTGCTATGCCACACACGAGTAGTCGTATAACGAGATTATTATACTATTTAATTTTACCGTATGTTTTCGTATTATTAATAAGGATTTAAGATTAGTTATAAGTCGCTTTATTATAGTAGTATAAGTCATTTAACGATTTCGGACGTCACCAGGGGCCTCACTGAAAATCAGTGCAGTGTTGCGGCTCATGCTGCAACATAGCTTTATGCTGAGTGGAAGCCTCGTTGCCACAGATATGACGTGCAATAATTTATCACATGTACCTACTTATTATAAATGTAACACCAATGTAAATGTTGTACATATCTGTGACAATAAATGATTTCTTCTTCTTCTTCTTCTTCATTACCACTATTGGTCCATAAATAGGTGATCATTTTCCTAAAGTTGTATACCTTTCTGTGGCTCGGAAAGCACGGTAAGAAGTTCTGGTCTCTGCATTTACGTCGCTCGGTAGGCGCACGTATAGACATCGTTCACGAATTCTGAATTTCGGAACAAGGTGGTCCGAGGTGGTCCGAGATTTTGTGCTCGTAAGTGACGTTATTATAATTATATATGTGTGTGTTGTTCAAGTGTGTTTGTATGAAGCTTATTATCTAAACCAGATATATTTTGGTGTGGAATGTCGGAGACGACTCATTGAGGTTCTAAGAATAATTTTAATGTTGTTTTTGTGATTTAAAAGTCTTATGAGTAAGTTCGATGAAAAAGTTTCCTGTTGACATTTTACTCTTTAATACATCCATGATGTGATTAGTGAAGACTTTACAAACATTCTAAACAAAACCGAAGAAGACCCAAACATGGTCACAAAAAAAACAGATTAGATGAACACCTCCAAGAAAAGATAACCTAGTGGGAATATACTAGGATATCGAGCTTTTATGTGCCGACTTGACTAGCCTGTCGGTCTGACTGCTAAGCCAGAGATTGTACGTTCGATCCCCTCACATGACACTACTTTATGTTATCCACAAATTGTTGTTCCAAGACTGAGGTTGTTTTGTTCGACCGAATGGACATATTCTAGTGCACTCTGAACTAATTCACAAAGACTGTGTACTGTGGCATTTGTTGTACATAGATTTAGATTTTTTTATTTATTATTTTATAAAAGTGGTTTTTTTTAGCATTTCTTATTTAAAATTAAATTTAAATATATAGGTTTAGTTTTTGTTTTTGTTATCAGCTTTTAAGCGGCGGTAGCCTAATAGCTAAGGCATCGGTCTCGCAATCGTGAGGTCGTGGGTTCGAATCCTGGCCATTATACTACCGACGTGAACTCACTCCTAACAATCTAATCTCTGGCTTAGCAGTCAGACCGACAGGCTAGTCAAGTCGGCAGATAAAAGCTCGATATCCTAGTATATTCCCACTAGGTTATCTTTTCTTGGAGGTGTTTATCTAATCTGTTTTTTTTTGTGTATAATTTTAGAATTGCGTTAATGTTTATAACACTCTTTTGTATTAGGACCCTATCCTGCAATAATAGTTGAAAAGTAAATTCTTCCGTGACACAGGAGTTACGGTAGTGAGTCTAGGACTTGAAAACTACCCTATGTACGGTAAAAAATAATTAAAAGGAGTTATTACTCCCTTATACCTCAGAAAAGGTGTATGGGTCTATACTTTACAAGGGTTCATGTGTGTCATTAAAGTTGTGCGACTGCTACGCAAGAGGTCGTCTCTTGCGTAGCAGTCGGACACACTTCCCCCGCGCCTCCGAAGCAGACAAATAGTAATGGATCAATAGAAGCAATTTTAAAGACCAGAGAGAAGAAGGGTTTGATTCCTACACGGTACACAACTTTATGTGATCCACAAATTGTTGTTCTGAGTCTGGGTGTACTTTTGTGCCCGTGACTTGTATGTATATGGGTAAAGTCCCTGCGACATGAAGCTTGTACCCTAATGAGTAATTCTTTTTTTAAATAAAGAAAAAAAAAATACTAAAGATAGCTTGTGCATGTGTCATTAGATACACAGACGTGTGTTTTTGTGCAAGGCTTTGGCAGACCCCATGCGACGACTTGAGTAAGTTTTAACTTACGCGAGTCGTCGCATGGGGTCTTATCAAATCGAGGGAGACACCTTGACTCGACAAGACCCCATGCCCCATGCTTGGTGATATTACTATTACTTTTAAATTATGATCGTTTATTTTTATGTTAGTTACATTAGTATTGTTTGCTTTTACATTATTATATGCCATCTGATACCAAACTAATTATAGCTTGTACTATAGCAACCGGACAGCTGATAAACATATTTATATATTTCTAAATATAATAAAGATAAATAACACACAGACACAGAATAAACACAAATCGTGCTCTTCACACAAAGTTTTATCTTGGGTGGTTATCGAACCTACGACATCTGGCTAAGCAGTCAGGGTCACTAACCACTAGGCCAATAATATTGTTTACGTTTTTTATATTAATTTTATTATTAATTGAAAATTGTATCTTTTTTTGTTCTAGACTGTAGTGAGTTTCAAAAAATCCTAAAATGGTTGGAAGGGGATGATGATGAAGTGATTGGTAGTGAAGAGAAGTTAATGTAGATTATCCGGCAGATATATATATTTTATTTTTTTAAATGACGACTCCTATCGATATCAATAACCTAGTCCATTTTTTTTTTTTAAAGATAACTAGCAATGTGGGATTGTAGTCCCATATTACTAGCAATCCTGTTAACCCCTCCAGCTAAGCTCTGTGGCTTGTGTTAGGAGTGGGTTCACTAATGGCCAGGATTCGAACCCACGACCTCACGATTGCGAGACCGATGCCTTAGCTATTAGGCTACCGCCGCTTAAAAGCTGATAACAAAAATAAAAACTAAACCTATATATTTAAATATAATTTTAAATAAGAAATGCTAAAAAAAAACACTTTAATAAAATAATAAATAAAAAAAAAATGCATGCAAAACGTAAACAAGATACCCTACAATTTTTAACTTCAATAAGATTCATTATTGCCTCCGACTGCATGATATTAAATGTGAAGGATATCTTATCTTCGTCCTCTTGCAGGCGGGTTTTGTTGTAGAATAACGCAGTCAGATTCACCTACAAATCCTTTACATAGAAAATATAAACCCGCTCGGGTTGAATATAGTTCAGCTATATTTCCTAAACTGTGGAAACATCCGATGACCGTAAAACAGATGGGAATCTGGTATGTTTTACGATCGGCACTGGCCGCGTATGCCTACTAAATGTTAACTCTAACTGAAATGCTGCAAAGTTGTAGCCTGTAGGCATAATGAACCTGATAGAGCAAAATTGTTCGTTTATCACATGAAGACTAAACACATTTTCATCAAGCAAGATTAGAAACCAATCTAATTTAACTAGGCTTCTAATTTAAAAACTGGGCAAGTACATGTCGGGCCACACACAATGTAGGATTCTGTAGTGCCTACCCCCATCTGAATAATACGTCTTAAGAAATTTAATAATAATTTTCAATGGAATTTGTACGAAAATTTTGTTACTTCTCATTTGATCAGCTGTTGCTGCTAGAAACCCTATACGATTTTTTTTCTCACCTACCCATCTTTGGGTAAGTGAGAAAAAAAATCACATACTACCCAAAAAAAATGTTTTACAAGATTTTTTTGTTAATTGTTACAGTACAATATCTTTGTGCTGTATCTACAATCTACATCACAATCTTATGTTCCTTATCGCACGTTCAGTATCTATTAAATGTTTCCACTATCTGTTATCAACACGAAGTCGTTAGTATATAAGATGCACCTTTAGATAATTATAACCAGACTATACTACATCTTTTGTCTCATTTATACCTAATCATATATTGCCAAGAAGTTTGGCAAATTGGTGACCCCGACGAACGAATACGCAGCAAGAAACATGGCACAATCACCGTGCAAGGCGAACATAAATCAGCAAGGAACACTTGAAGTAGCTGCTGGCACCTCGGTTTTATCCCGTTATAGTTCAGCAGAGATGACATATGGAACGCCAATACGACTCCCTGGAGGATTTTTTGAGTCATCAGCAGCACAGTTATCAACGTACGAAGAGTTTGTAAAACAAATTCAAAAGGACATCACACAAATGACATCAATTCCGAAAAGAAAAAAACACAATCAAGCTATATTTGTGCATCCCGAACTCAAAGAATGCTCACACGTATTTGTTCGGTGTGATAGAATTAAGAAAGCCCTGACACCGCCGTATGAAGGACCCTACCCAGTAATTAGTAAAACAGATAAAACATTTTGCATTAGAATTAGGGATAAAGAGACAGTGATATCAATTGATAGATTGAAACCAGCTTTCATGATCAATGACGAATCAAACTACGTGCCAGATTCAAAGGATTGCGACAGGCATTCACACACGTACACTACACGATCGGGACGTAAAGTAAAGCCAGTAGTACGTCTATAAAAAATCGCTGATATAAGCAAGCTATTCGTATATATATTAACATAGATCTTAACATATACCATTAATTCACAACTACTCGTAACAACAAGACATCTAAAATGGGAAATCAAAGTTCTAAGGACCAGATAACATACAATACGGACAATTGCCTCAATCAAAACGAAGCGGACCAACTCCGTAACCTGATCCAGGAGGACTTACGGTGGACAAGAAATGTTGCAATGGGACAGATTATTTTAACAATCGGCGTGATCCTAATTTACGGCATAATGAAAACACTGGACAGAAGAATGAAGAGTTTAACGGAAAAAAATAATAAACACTCGTGCAACAGCTAAGTCAAAATTACAGACGTCAGCAAATCACACCACAACAGGCGTCATCAAATTCCACCGCGTACAATAGCATTATTATTTATATACATCAGCAAATAACTAGTAAGGTCTAGGTCAAATTTATATTGTAAACACTATTACCATATTTTTTTTTTTTTTTAAAGGGGGGTGTACTGTTACAGTACAATATCTTTGTGCTGTATCTACAATCTACATCACAATCTTATGTTCCTTATCGCACGTTCAGTATCTATTAAATGTTTCCACTATCTGTTATCAACACGAAGTCGTTAGTATATAAGATGCACCTTTAGATAATTATAACCAGACTATACTACATCTTTTGTCTCATTTATACCTAATCATATATTGCCAAGAAGTTTGGCAAATTAATGACGACTCCCGCATTATTAATAATTTAATTTTATCTAACCAATGTCCCCAGAGGCTATGTTAGTTTATTTGTTAGTTAAAATTAAGATGTAGATATTAAGATCAGGTTACAATGGATATAACTAACTGTTAAAAAAATGATGCCGCAGGCCGAATATTATAGTATTTTTATAGGCATTTTTCGCTTAATTCCTTTATTAATATATATATATATATACAATATTATATTTTAAGACGACTCCCGCTTTAGGCGCATTGTGTCGCAGGGGACTTTACAAACATACAATTCACGGACGGACACAAACACCCAGACTCGGAACAACAATTTGTGGATCACACAAAGTGGTGTCCCGTGTGGGAATCGAACCCACGACCTCTTGCGTAGCAGTCACACTCCCACCGCGCCTCAGAGGCATTATTGATCTGTATCTGTTTTACCGCTTCTGAGATAATCAACTATTTACTAACATCTCCCGTGTTGGAACACAGACCTTTTATCTCAGAGAGGGTTAGGGCAAACTCGATTCTACAGACCTCTATAGTATTAGTACACAGAACAGGAGATAACTAGTAATGTGGGATCCATTGCTAGTTAAATTCCTCTAAAAAAAAAAACAAACAGACTACCGCCTACAACAACAACACTTCAATTTTATTTTGATATTTGGTACAGTGGTACTCGTATAACGGCCTTTTATCATAAGTTTGAATAAAGCTCGCAGAAGGCTCATTCGAATGGACAGAAGAATTAGCGGTCACTTTAAATTAATAGGGAGGATAGAACAAATTCCGCATTCGAATGCAGCTACTAGTACCTAATAAAGAGTTCAGCGCTCAATTCAGATTGGTGAATCGAGAATAATATATTTTTATAAAGTTACGAATTTTGAACTTAACGTATCAAAACCTTTCCCATGATATATCATTTTAGCCATCCTTTTGAATTATCTAATACAATTTCATTGATATTTCGTTTATTTTGACAAATATCGGTCAGAAACGGACATTAGAGAATTGGGTCAACATTTATCAAATACATAACGTATAAGGGGTAGAAGCGATAGATTTTGTAGAGACTATCGTAAATCAAACGATGTGTTGTGTTTGACAGTATAAAGAATGGCTGAATAGGATGGTGGATTGAAAATATTTTTGTAGTTAAGTAGCTAAGTGAAAGTTGCAGTGTGGGGTTCCGTATTTTATTTACATAAAAAAAGGTTGACTTGGAAACCTCCGTTGCTTTTTGTCGCTTAAAAAAAATCACCTAATATGTTACTAAAAATCGAAAACAGCTGGACCGATTCCGCTATTTTTTGAAGTCTAAGGATAATACAATTTTATAAGCTACGGGTCTTAATCGCTTAAATATTTTATTTTAAGGCTAAATACCTTTGTTTATTGCCCGACGTTTCGACCGTATTGCAACGGCCGTGGTCACGGGTAGACTCTACCTGTGACCACGGCCCGATATATTTACGCGATTAAGACCCGTAGCTTATAAAATTCTATAATGTGTACAAATCGCGAAAGTTTACCAACATACAGTCTGAGAATAGTTTTGATTAAGACAAAAATTGGTAAAGTTGCCTTAGAATATGCAAAAACTCTATTTTTCTTCGTCCATCTAAACTGTTCTTAGCAGTCAATTCAAATATCAATCACGCGGGGAGAAGCTAATGGTTATATCAATAAATCTACGTACCTAGCTACGTACCGCTTAGGTATCGGACTCGCAGTCGAGAGTATCCTACCCATTATACAATCGACGTAAACCCTCCAACGTAGCTTAGCGCCAACAATGTATCTTAGCTGGAGGGGTTAACAAGATTGCGAGTAATGTGGGACCCAAAGGGTTTATCTTTTAAAAACAAAAAAAATATGGTTGTCCGTAAAGTCGGTTCACGGACGATAATTTTATATGATAACGTCATAAGAAAACATTGATCACATTGAATAAACAACCATGCTTATGACTCCTTTAATTTAAATTTCCAATTATTAAAATATATATATTACGGGTCTTAATCGCGTGTTTCGACCCGTAATATATATACAATACGCGATTAAGACCCGTAATATATATATTTTAATAATGTGTACAAATCGCGAAAGTTTATCAAAATTTCCAATTGTATCGCATGTCGCTGCTATCGCTAAAACATAGATGACATTGTTATAAATAACCATGGCTGTAACAGTTTTAGTGGACTCGGGCGTATGCGCGGCTACAATACTTCAGCTTTTAGCCGGCGGAACGTGAGGCGTGACGTCAAACTTTTTCGTGAGTGCAGCCGGTCATCGATTCAAAAGACGTTATCACGTCAATATATAAACCTTAAAAACCTAATTAAGTTTTCACCTTTCAGAACCTTAGATGAAACAAGCAAGTTGTCGGTAAAGATGTGTATCTCATTTTCCCAGTAAATAACTACTCAATATTTTGACTCAAAACCCTCGCTTGTGAATGTTGAAACTATTATTTAAAATTATGGGTTCAGAGAGTAAATGGTGGGCGAAGTAATGGCTCTAAATTACCAACGATTACAGAATCGCGATCATCACTTTACAACTTAAAGGCTACATCCAGAACTGCTTGTTGCCCTAATTATAAGTACCTGGATGATCTAGCTTCTCTCAATGTTTTTTTAAACGACGTTTTCTAAAAATGAAACCTAGCTAGATTGAATTATGAAAAATTTAAAATATAATTTTATTTATAATAAAATATTCATTATAAGTTTCATGAAATTGCTGAAGCCATTGCCGAGATTCTGATTATATATTGGTTTTCGGAACATTCATTGCTGCTCCGCTCATATTCATCTTAGCATGATTTTATGTAGCCTATAGCCTGCCTCCACAAATGGGCTACCCAACAGAAAAAGATTTCTTCAATTCCGACTAGTAGTTCCTGAGATTACCGCGTTTAAACCAACAAATTCTTTAGCTTTATATTATTAGTATAGTTACAAGAATTGTTCGTATAAAAATATAAGAAAGATTACTCCTACCTGATGTTAATGTCGTGTATTAAGCCTATAATTATAGTCTACGACGGCATTATAGGTACATGAACAACAGGTAGGAAAGCAACGACTTCTTTAAGAAAAGTAGCACAAGAAAACGATAAGAAAAGTTAGAAATGTGTGCATACAAACAAGTAAACTATTAATTTGGCTACAGTATACATAGCTTCAAACTGATATTTAACCGATTCTTCAACCTTTTACATTACTATTATAATAACTATATCTATACTAATATTATAAAGCGGAAGAGTTTGTTTGTTTGATAGTTTGTTTGTTTGTTTGTTTATTTGTTTGTTTGTTTAAACGCGCTAATCTCAGGAACTACTGGTCCTATTTGAAAAATTCTTGTTTTGTTGGATAGCACATTTATCGAGGAAGGCTATATGTAACATTGCGCTACGACTAATAGGAGTGGAGCAGCGACGAGAAATGTTGCAAAAACGGGGAAAATTTACGCATACGAAGTTGCGCGGGACAGCTAGTCTTCTATAAAAGAGAATATTAAGGGTTAGTATTTATTATATTGAAACGATATGTGCAACAGGTGATGCTGGTTGCTCTAAGTCATAGACAGTCTTGGTTGGTATCACTATAGTGTCAGTTATTCTACCGTGAAATAGTGATGTTAACACATCACTGTGTTTTGGCTGAAGGGTAGTAAGTCATATTACTGGTCAAATGAGACACACGAACTATTGTCTCAAATGAAGAGCGCAGTGTGGTGACATTCAGACATTTGACAAACAAGGATGTGGGTATTGCTGATACCGTTATGGGCTAGCGTGACATATACCACCAGGAGTAGGACCGGCTCTTTATTTTGTAGTATAAAAAAATATGATTCTACACTATATTAAATAATATCTTGGGACAACTCACACAATCTTACTCCAAACTAAGCAGACGCTATCTAATTCCAAACTAAGCAGAGCTTGTATTTTGGAAACAAGACAACTGATAAACATACTTAAATATTTCTAAATACATACATATCTATACTAATATTATAAAGCTGAAGAGTTTGTTTGTTTGTTTGAACGCGATAATCTCAGGAACAACAGATACGAATTGTAAAATTCTTTCACTGTTGGATAACATCTCGCTACGACCAATAGGAGCGGAGTAGCAATGAGAAATGTTGCAAAAACGGGGAAAATTTACGCAGACGAAGTTGCGCGGGACAGCTAGTTATAGATAAATAACACCCAGACACAGAATAAACAATCGTGCTCATCACACAAAGTTTTATCCTTGGTGGGGATCGAACCCACGACCTCTTGCGTTGCAGTCGTATACATTCCC
Organism: Herminia tarsipennalis; assembly: GCA_945859575.2. Classification (NCBI taxonomy): domain Eukaryota; kingdom Metazoa; phylum Arthropoda; class Insecta; order Lepidoptera; family Erebidae; genus Herminia; species Herminia tarsipennalis. The sequence continues at coordinate 3,410,545 of OX243849.2, read as the reverse complement.
ACCGTGCCACAGAGGTAGTCAAAAATTATTAAAACTTTTAACACTATAAATTCTTGGTCAGATCAAGTCAAAACATTCACAAGTTTACACGGAACCCAATATTAAAGAAAATTTTGCAAACTTATAAATCAGTGTCAACACCATTACCAATAGCCATGTATTTTGCAATTTGATTTTGTTTTGTGTATTCTATACAAAGTTATTTATAGACTGTTCTATTTGATCCAGAGATCGTAGAATCGATTTCCACCGAAGATAAATGTGTTTGTAATGAAGCATAATCAGGAGAATTTTCAGTTTTGCTTAAGAAAAATCTAATGAGTTTCTTGGCAGCTTCTTCTCATGAGCTTTACACTTGGAACTGCCACCTAACCTCATTTTGTTTTTTTTTTCAAACAATCATAATTTTATAATTTTTTTAGTATGTATTAATTTGACGTTTTCAAATAATCATTAACCTGATTTTACGAAATAAAGATATTTGAGTTTTTTTTTTTTAATTTTGCTCTTTTAGATATTTTGGCAGGGTTCGCAATTTTCTCAAAGAATTATCTCTTAATGAGAAAAACATTTTGAAACCTATTGATATTTAATGTAGTAGTTCAGTAATTTAGTTTAATAATTTATTTAAATAATAATTGTTATTACCCGGTATTGGTTACATGTGGTTAATAACTTTGTTTTCACTATCTCTGTCTGCTGTCCGTCCTTTCTTGCTGTTGATATATGTATTTGCGAAAACTTTTAATTGGCCTTATTTATCTATTATAAGCACTATCTGTATTAAAGCTGTAAGTTTTCTTGAGTAATAAAATAAAATTAAATTGCTAACGAATTTCTTAACATAGTATACCTTTCATAAGGTATGTAATTGTATACCTTAAGAGCGGTTTTAAGATTACAAATGGTTTTTAACAAGATGTTTTTAGAATTAGAATTGTTTAGTTTAGTTTTAAGAGTTTTTTTGACTAATTGTAGAATAATGGCTTTCTTAAGAGCAGTATTTTGCTTTATAAGTTAGTAAACATATTTAAATATGTATTACTGATCATAGTACCATCTCTAAAACACATTGGAACATCTTAAAATGATAAAAAGAGCTCCACAGTAAAAGATATATGACAGATATTCCATATAAAAAGACGATTCCATATATAGAGGACGGTTTAGTGGTCCCGAGGCATTTATCAAAAGCACATACCTCATATTATTGGAAGGGGCAATAGATATTTGAAGATACCGATTATGATAATAACATTTCATAAAATGGCCTCAATCTATTTTGTTTGATGGCTGTTTTTCGCTTTTAGAAGTTGACTTCTTTGGTCAAGCTGATTGGGAAGTTTTTCTGTATATATAAAAGGGAAGGGTGGTTCTATACGTATAGATTAAAAAAAATGCTTTGAACAATTTGGCTAAGGCATCAGTTTCGCAATCGTAAGGTCGCGGTTTCGAATCCTACCCATTAAACTACCGACGTGAACCCACTCCTAACACAAGTCTTTGCGCTTAGCTGGAGGGATTAACAAAATTGCTAGTGATGTGGGATCCAATCCCACATTGCTATATATAATAATAATAATAATATCGAGGGACAACTCACACAACGCTATCTGATCCTAAACTAAGCAGAGCTTGTACTATGGAAACCAGATAACTGATAAACATACTTATATACTTCTAAATACATACATATTATAGATAAATAACACCCAGACACAGAATAAACCATCGTGCTCATCACACAAAGTTTTATCCTAGGTGGGGATCGAACCCACGACCTCTTGCGTAGCAGTCGGATACACTCCCACCGCGCGGCGTAAAAAAATAATCGTGTTTATAAACCGATGAAATTTGAAAAACATATCTCATCTCGTTATCAGATGGGTGACCCATTTATAGATTGCCCGTAGTCGTCATCTCAACAAATTTGGTTGACTTGCCTGTACCCAGACTAGCAATAATGAAAGGTGAATTCCACTTCAATCTAATGAACAAATGAAACATGGCTTTATTGCGACTTTTTGTACGACTAATAGGTACCTAAGAATTTCCCCTTCTTATTAAGGCTCTGTAGCCAAAATGGCGAATAGATAGTTTCGCGATGTCCGTCCGTCCGCAGCTTAGCTCAGAGACTGTTAGTGCTAGAAAGCTTTAATTTTGCATGGATACACATATTAATTATGCTGACAAAGTGAATAGAAAAAAAAATAGGGTACCTCCCCTACCTATATGTAAAGTAGGGATGCGATTTTTTTTCTCGCCTACCCAACATGTGGGGTATCATTAGATAGGTCTTTTAAAAATACTTAGAGATATACAGACCGTTTTTTCGATTTAGGGATCCGTTTGTGAAATATTAAGCTTTAAAGTGCAAATTTTTGTTAGAGTCACGTGTCTCCCCCTCCGGCCAGCTAAATTATTGATGTTGGGTATGTGAAAAATCTCACGGTAGTAGTGTAAATAGTGAAATTTAAAGGAAAACTATCACAGCTACGTAGGCTTTACAAGTTTATAGGTAGAAGTAACAAAATTTTCGTACAGATTCCATTGAAAAATACTTATATAACGTTGTTAGTGTTATGGTAGTTAGTGTATGAAAAGAAAACAACAGAAAACCCATCATGAAATATATATTGGGTTTGGGTCGATTAAGACCCGTAATATAAATATTACGGGTCTTAATCGCGTGAATAATTTAAGGTAAAATACTTTGTTTATTGCCCGACGTTTCGACCGTATTGCAACGGCCGTGGTCACGGGTAGACTGGTTCAGCTCAGCGTCGCCTCCGTGAAGCGCGGGTTTCGGTAACTACCCTCGCTTCATTTTTATCATTTACTATTACGGAACTGTCAGTACCTACTTCGACACACAACGCTAAGGACATCTGCACACTGGCGTGTAATGTTTGCTGAACGGTGTATACCCGTTATATATTTATTTTTCATAATATGTACAAATTGTGTAAGTTTATCAACATTTATAACAGAAAACATGGGGAACTACGAAACCCTAAATTGTACGTGGCCCAACATGCACTTGCCCGGTTTTTAACATGACATGTGATAGTGTTTATCAACATTGTCTTTTACACTCAGCCAATCACAAGTATTAAAATAAAATGGCCATTGTGACCCGAATTCGGTCAATCGAAAATCACTCGGATAAAAATGTCGGCAATTGTATCAATTTTATATTATTTTGTCAATGTATCGATACAAAGACAGCTATTATTGTACAAAGTAGGGAAAAGGACATTGATCAAGCTCCGCCCCGACCTATTAAGTATCTATAGTATAGCAATAGACATTGCGTTTGACTGCCTCTGTGGCGCGATGGAAGTGTATCCAACTGCTACGCAAGAGACGACCTCTTGCGTAGCAGTCGGATACACTTCCACCGCGCCGGGTTCGATCCCCAACCAGGAAAAAACTTTGTGTGATGAGCACGATGGTTTCTTCTGTGTCTGGGTGTTATTTATTTATAATATGTATGTATTTAGAAATATATAAGTATGTTTATCAGTTGTCTGGTTTCCATAGTACAAGCTCTGCTTAGTTTGGGATCAGATAGCGTTGTGTGAGTTGTCCCAAGATATTATTAATTACTATGTAATTGAATTTTACTAATTCAAAAAAATATACATATTAATATTATTATTAGATGCGACCTTGTTACTTAGTGCCTGGTAGATACCTGATGTTTTATAAATCACTAGTTTTAACTTGCAGCTCTGCCCGCGTGGATGTCGGTTATAGCGATACAAATTATCCTATGTCCTTTCCTGGGACTCAATCTATCTTAATTCCAAATGTTATCTAAATCGATTCAGTGGTTTAAGCCCGAACAGAGAGACAGAGTTACTATCACATGTTTATTATTATTAGATTGGATAAAATAACAGCTATATATATATAAAATATACACAACCATATATAAAAAAAATACCAATCAGGGAAAATCGTCAAAATTATAACTTAAACAGGTTGATTTTTAAAATACTATTAACCTCCCGGTCATGGCTTCTTTATATAACACTTAACAACTTTGTAATATCAGTTTTGGAAAATCTATACTAATATTATAAAGCGAAAGAGTTTGTTTGTTTGTTTGTTTGTTTAAACGCGCTAATCTCAGGAACTACTGATCCGAATTGAAAAAATATTTATAATAAATAGGCTATCCAACAGTGAAAGAATTTTTTAATTCGGATGAGTAGTTCCTGAGTTTACCGCGTTCAAACAAACTCTTCAGCTTTATAATATTAGTATAGATATTAACCCATAAATAAACATTAATTTGTTTATGCAAAAAAGTCGTATCTTATCTATAATCGGGTGACTTATCCCGTGGGTATTATGAGTAGAGAATCCTTTGATTCAATATTTGTATTTCATTCGCAATTCTGCTGCAACTGAAATGAATTCCTTCGTTACTATTCCTCTAATATGAAAAGTTTTTCTTTGATATATCGAATGGAATGTACTGCATGTAGAGAAAGTTACTAATAGATATATCTACAGCAATATTCAAATATTTCTGCATTTTATTGAAATAAATCTTGATAAAAGTGACGAAGCCTTTTTCTATGTTTTAGGTTATGTTTTACCTACGTAAAAAACAGATTTTATCCTAGCCGATTTAAGATTCGAAAATGGGCATTCCTGCAAATAAACTCTTTAAAAGATCATGTTAGTATTTTTGTGAAGACTGTGTAAAACAAAAATTAGCTTTTGCCCGCGGTTCTACCTGCGTGGACGCCGGTTATCGCTATAAAATCTATCCTATGTCTTTCTCCGGGATTAAAACTATCTCCATACATCATTTCGTTTAAATTGATTCAGCGGTTTAAGCGTAAAAAGTAACAGACAGACTGAGAGTCAGGCATTTTCTCACAACTATTTTATTATTATGTTTGTATGTGTGTCCGTTTGTTTTGATAGAAAATAAATTTATGCCTTAAGATATATTATTTTGGGCAGTGAAAACTTAGTGTTTTCCTTTTGAAACTTTCAGCTACCCCGCAAAATTGACGCAATAGTTTTAGATATTATTCATGATAAACATTTATTTTTTTACAAATTATGTATAGATATTTATTAATCTAAATTAGAGATGAACGGATATCCGGTAACTATCCGGTAACCAGCCTGAAAAAAATATACGCTGGATACCGGATTTTAAAAAGTACAACAAATGATACCTAGCCTAATACACTATTTAAATAAAAGCAAATGCATCTTTTATTCCAACAAATGAAAAGTTGGTAAAAACAAATGAACATTTGTTTTAATCAATATTCATTTATTTTTACCGAAAAAACAAATGAAAATTAGTAAAAACAAATGAATGTAGGTATAGAAACAAATGACTTCTACATAATATTTGAAAAAAAGTACACCAACCTTAAAAATAATTGAAAAGTAATCCATTGTGTTAATGGATGAGAGTTAAACAAAAAGTGGTAACAGATTCATTAGAGGATTATCCAGTGAATTTAAGTGGAATACTCCAAAAATGCAAATGATTTTAAGCAAAATCGTTCAATACAGTGAGCCCATATTTCTGGAAAATTCATCGCACACTGCCCCGTGCTATTGACAAAACGTTACAGACAATTTCGTGCAGTGAATTCAATGGTTGCCGACTGCATTCAGTATATCGACATAACTGGAGAGTTTTGTTGATGTTTCAAGCAGTTATTGTTGCCTTTATCCCTAGTTGATGTATAACTGCTTCGGTTGTGTGGTCGGAGTACAGTAGGATCAACGTAACTTGACCGGATTGAAGTTAGGTTCTTAGACATTAGGTAACTGTAGTAAGAAATACAGTCTTTCTTTAATATACAGGGTGATTTGTAACATCACTTTTTGATTTAGGGATCCGTTAGGGAAATAAAGCCTTAAAGTATTTTTTTTATAGTCAAGTTTATAATTTCATGCAGTCGGAGGCAATAATGACTCTCGATGAACTTAGTAAAGTGCCTCCATCTCCTCAACAAGAAATTATAATTATAATAATTTTCTTTTTCACATATTTTGTTGGCATATATTTAAAACATAGGATTCGTTGTGTTTGATATTGATAATTTTAATAAAAAAAAAATAGAGAGGCATTAATGAATCTCAATGAACTTACTAAAACGCCTCCGGCTGCATGATTTAAGGTTATCTTGTTTCAATCTTTTTTATGCAGGCTGGTTTTTTGATTTTTTATTAAATTTTATTTAATCCTTTTAAGTGGTTAGTTGTAAGACGTAACCTAACGTAATAACTGTAACTAGCACAAAAATTGAGTGAAAATAGTTAGAAACAAATTTTAAATCGCTATATATCCTAAATGGTTATTTTAAGTAAAAAATTATGTAAGAAACCTCATCATGATTTTAAAATACCTACACGATGATACCCCACATGACATAGTCTGTTAACTTATTGTTTTTTCTCTATCCCAATATGGCGTCTGGCTGTCGCCATTTTGAATTTTGATTGCTGTCATGCCTTAAGTCACTCGCAAGATTAAAACGAAACTGACATATGAATGATGAGTCTATATAGTGCCACAAAGGAACACACATACATACTCGTACATACACGTCAAACCCATAACCCTTCTACACACTCAGGTTAAAATAAAAATTAAGTCCAAATCTATCATCTAAGTATTCATTAATGTTTTAAGTTTTTTCCTGTAATAATACAGACAGTGCCAGCGAAATTGATTCAGTGGTAGATTTGAAGATGGATGTATATCTTTATGCACATGTGATATGAGTTACTTTTACATATTTCTAGGTTTACTTTTGGAGTTTGGAGTCTGTTTTATGTCTAGTTCGACTATTTGTCATATTAACGAGTCTTGGAAATAGGTCGAGGTTCTTTATTACTAGGATACAAATTTCTTAAATATTCATACATGGTAATGAAGAATGGGTTTACAACTATCTAGGTATTTGCAACCAGAAATTGGCCTAATTCATTTCTTTTGCGCTAAAAATAACAAATTTGCATCCTAAAATTATATGTACTACGGGTCTTAAACGCGTGAATAATTTAAAGTTAAATTACCTTCTTTATTGCCCAAGGTTGCAATACCGTCGAAACGTCGGGCAATAAACATGGTATTTTACCTTAAATTGTTCACACGATTAAGACCAGTAGTATATATAATTTTATAATGTGTACAAATAGCGAAAGTTTATCAACATTTATATTTGCATCCACCGACTTAGCCCACATAATTATACCACAACGAAGTATATATATATATATATATATATATATATATATATATATATATATATATATATATATATATATATATATATATGTATATATATATATATATATATATATATATATATATATACATGGTAGGTCATTACATTACTGCAGTCTTTACATTTACAATTTCTCTGTTTCTTTTTCTCTTACCTAACTAATTACCTTTTGAGCAGCAGAGCATAAGTTTTGATAAAACTGATTGAAATGTGCAGTTGTTTTGAAGAAAAATATGAAGTTGTTTTGGGGACAAATCATCTCATTATCCCCAAAACAACTTCATATTTTTATGCTTACCCCATTCCTATTCAAATTGGGGTAAGTCTAAAATTTTCACTCCAATTTTCAAAGAACAAAATCAAATGTCAATAAGTCGCCTTCGCAATACTTACCACATTCTATTCCAAACGATATGTCTTACAAGCCGACATTTCAGTTCCCGTACCCATCGTTTTTCTTTTTCTCGTAAGAAATTATTGACTTCTATATCCGCCAGAGGTCGCATTGGCCACTTAATAATACTTTGATCTTGTTTGAGACCGCCGAGGTCGAAGAAGAAGTTTTTTGTCTTATTTCCAACTGCAGAATCGTCTCTTTTTGTGTGTATTTAGGGGTATTAGGAAGTATAGTTAGACAAAAGCAAGTTTATTCATCCAATGTTAGTTTTATTTTAGACTTTCTGCATATTTAAAAGATGTCAATACAATCTAGACACTTTATAGAGCACTAGCTTTTGCCCGCGGCTCCGCCCACTTGGTGTCGGTTATCGCGATAAAAATATCCTATGTCCTTCCCTGGGACTCAAACTATCTCCATACAAAATTTCATCTAAATCGGTTAAGCTGTATGAGCGTGAAAGCGTAACAGACAGACACACAATGGGCGTTTGTGTTTTCGATCGTGTGACATGTTCTAAATTCTAATGGTATAATCTAGAAATCCTTTCACCTACTAGTGTCAGTAAGTACTTTTTTTTACACCCAGACCCGGAACAACAATTTGTTGTAATACTATATAATATTTTTCGGTAAAACCTACCAATAATATTTATACGGATTTTTATAGTAGTCATTTAATTATAATTTTAATTATTATAATTTTTGACCTCTTGTTTTTGCATCAGTCCTCTAATATGGTGTATAATATCATGGTGGCAGCACCTTACCTGCATATTCAGTTTACAAAGAAACATTGTAAACATTGGCAATTTGAAAAGAGTGGTCGCGAGTTTTTATTGCCTGTTCTTTTTTGGGCTTTACCTATTGTTTGCGAACAGGCATAACATGTAAATGTAGAATCGACTTTTCATAAGTGTAGTATTTTGCTTCCTAAATGAATAAAGATTTTTTATTATTGTTACTAAAACATCATTTACCTACGTAGCAAGCCCAGTAACTAAGAAATGACATTCAAAAAGATCTGAATAACAGTCTGGCTTTAACGGATAGTTTCTTCGAGCTCCTGCATGCCATTATTCATCAGAATTAATGAACTATCTGGGGTCCACTCAGACAGGACTGAGCATTATCCTCGACAAAAGATCTTTGTTTGCAAAGAGGGGTATTTTAGATGGGTACCTTTTTCCAAGACCGTATGAATAAATGAGTGAAGTCTGGTTTGCGGGGTACATTGATTAAGGATGTAGGCTTCATTTTGAACTGAATTTGGTGAGAAAAGGCCATGTTTTTGTTGAAACTGACCTCAATTGAGAACTTGATTGTTCGTTTTGCATATTTATTTTGTATATAATTTGTATTACGAGGAGTAACACAAATTCTTTCCGCGTATTCAACAATTAAATGAAGACTACTATATAGTAATGTCTGCCTCTGTGGCGTGGTGGGAGTGTGTCCGACTGCTACGCGAGAGGTCGTGGGTTCGATTCCCATACGGGACATCACGTTGTGTGATCCAAAAATTCTGAGTCTGGGTGTACTTTGTGTCTGTGACTTGTATGTTTGTAAAGTCCCCCGCGGCACAGGGCTTGTACCCTACAGCAGGAGTCGTCTTTTAAAAAAAAAATTGGTCGCATATTACAATGAGCATCAATCTTGTAAACAATTTTAGCTAAGCTAAGTTACTTCTGTAGGAATGGGTTCACGTCAACAGTATAAATAATTTGACGAGTGAGATTAAAACCCGCAACCTCTCCATTGCAAATGCGATGCCTTAACCACTAGGCGACATATTGTTTTTAAACTTTCTCGATTTTTATACATATTAAATATATTAGATATAAGTCGGGTAAATAACGGGTTCGTACCTTTAAATAATTCACGCGATTAAGTCCCGAAATATATCTAACACTAGGCGACTGCTGCTTCAAATGAATAAGAACCGTTATATCCTTGAACCATCTTGAATAGATCTTCAACGTAAAATTAAAGGAAAATAAACGCTTATTTGAAGTGAATCGTTTTCCAATTAGATTATAAATTAAATTATTCAGTCCAATAGACGTTAGAACGTTTCATCACAGAGTACCGAGAGTACAGAAGACAATCTACATAGAAAACGCTCTTGACGCACGCACACGAACGCAGAATCGTAGCACTGAGAACTAACGGCCCGTTCACGACCTAGCTGCTGTGAGCGGTAGCTAAGCGCGGGGCGGCGAGCGGTTAGATCAAAAATATAAAAATGTTTAAATCACGCCACAAGACGGCGCTCGTAGCGAAAACGCCCGCGGTTTTATCCGAGCGAATCACTACAGCGGTGCGCGGTGCGGGGAGCGGCAGGAACAAAAGTACAAGCGAATGAGTGCGACGCCACGAAACAAAGCGGCGCTGACAGCGGTGTATGAGTGACGTACTCAGCGGCATAGCTAAATACAAAAAAATAGACGATTTTAGGATACCGAGGCATTTATCACCAAAATTTTAAATCGATCGCGACGTCAAAACACATTTTCAACATAAATATAAAAACATTAAAAAATGGTTATGGAAATAAATTAAACAGTGTTTTCCGGAATATGATGGTAAGTTTAATTTAAATTGACAACACAGAAACATAGTAGGTACCTATAGGTACCTACCAAACGAAGCTACTAATTATGTTTACGAAACTACTGGTATGATTACGTAATGTAGGTAGATAGTTTGTACTGCTTTCTAAACAGAGAAGGGATAATTTTTGACTACCTAAATACGTCCATTGCAGCCGCTGCAACTAATCGCTACTGAGGGTACGTGGCGTGCAAAACGCACCGCTTAAGGTTCATTTCCGTGCATTCATTTACCGACGCCGCCCCGCTCGCCGCGCCGCGCCCCGCTAAGACCGAAGTCGTGACCAAGCCGTAAGAGCACCGATGTGGATTCGAATTATGTTCCTGAACCATATTTGTGTTTGCGTCGCGAGAGTGAAAACACAATCTACATACGAACTTAAGTAGATTGTCTTCTGTATTTTTGGTATTCTGTGGTTACATTGAACTACCTGGAATGAAGGCTCTTGTATTTAATTAGTTATGAAAGTATTCAAGTTAAGAAAATAAGCTTTGAATGTTATTTAATAAGAAAATAAACCGATAAAGTAAATAAGCGAAAAACTCTTGAGAAGCGGTGTTATTGTATCAATATTATTATTGTATAATATTGTATTGTATGTAGTGTAACAGAGAACTCTGATCAAATTCGACTGGCGTGTTGATCTAGTGGTTAGTGAGCACTGACCTTTATATTACTAGTAGGTACTATGCGTTTCAAATGAGAAGATAATCGCGATCGCGACAACTTCACTTTGTACTTGTTAAAATTGTACCGCTAGCAACAAAAACTCCCAAGTCGGGTAAAGTACGGAATGGAACGGACGTAATATTTATTTTCTTTGAACTATGTACCTAACATTTTTCTTTATTATAATATTATTAGTATTCTTTATTATTCAAAAAAACACCAAACAGTAATAAGTAAATAGGCAAAATATAAGATATTCTACACTTTTAGAAACATACCTGTACCTATTATTATTTCAAATCCTACTCTTCCTAATCATTTTCGGCCTATCTCTATTCTACCTTTTCTATCAAAAGTGCTGGAGGCCTGTGTACATAAGCAAATGACACATTTTGTATACCGAAACAATTTGTTAAGTCGCTATCAGTCAGGCTTCAGGCCAGGACACAGCACCACATCTGCTCTTCTCAAAGTGACTGGTGACATTAGAGCAGGCATGGATGAGAATAAAATTACTGTCTTGGTTTTGGTGGACTTTTCCAATGCCTTCAATGCCGTCAGCCATAATTTCTTACTTTCCATTCTCTCCCATCTGATGTTCTCGCCAGATTCTCTGGATTGGTTCTCTTCTTATCTTCGGGGACGCCAGCAGTCCGTGCGCGTGGGTAATTCTTCATCGAGGTGGCGTGATCTCGACGCTGGTGTTCCTCAAGGCGGTATTCTTTCTCCTTTATTATTTTCTATTTTTATTGACCTCATTACTAAAGTCCTTCAGTGTGCGTTTCATCTTTACGCTGACGACTTGCAGGTGTATGCTCAGGCTGGTTTGAATGATCTGTCCGAGGCCATCACAAAGCTTAATGAGGACCTTGACGCGATCAAGACCTGGTCAGATAAGTTTGGCCTAACAGTAAATCCTTGCAAGTGTCAGGCCATCGTGATAGGGAGTCAACGAATTTTAAGCCGATTGAACACCGACACATTGCCATCAATAATATTTAACGGCTCAGTTATCCCTTTTAATGAATCGGTTAGGAATCTTGGTATTTACATGGACACCCACCTCAACTGGCAAGCTCAGGTAACTAGTGTTAGTCAAAGGGTTACGGGTACACTGCGGGCTTTATATTGTCTAAAGAATTTTCTTCCCTCTAATACCAAGTTAATGCTTGTCCAGGCGCTGATATTTCCCTTGATTGACTATGGTGATGTATGCTATCTTGACCTGAATGCAGAACTCCTTAATAAATATGACCGGCTTCTAAATAACTGCATTAGATTCATTTTTAATCTTCGCAAGTTTGACCATGTCTCTTCTTACCGTTCCAAACTGAAATGGCTCCCTATTCGCCAGCGTCGTAGTTTGCGCGCTCTCACTACACTCTATTCAATTCTCAATTCTCCTACTGCACCCTTATACTTGACTTCTAACTTCCAGTACTTGCACTCCTCTCATAGTAGAGATCTACGATCTACCAACAATCTGCTTCTTCTATGTCCCTCTCATTCTTCTGGATTCGTTGGTACCTCTTTCCTTGTTCAGTCTGTTTCCCTCTGGAATTCGCTGCCCCCCGAAATTAGGCAGGCACCTAATCGTCTTAATTTTAAATCGAAAGTACGTACTCTGTTCCTGGATGAACTAGTTGAATCACCTCTACATTTGTAACTTATATGTAATTTATGTAGGTATATATAATTTATGGTATGTAAGTATATATGTATTTATGGTATTTATTTATTGTGTATATAAGTAAGTATATTTAATTGGTTTTGTTATACTATTATTTTTATATATTTTTTTAGTTTTCTTTGTCTGATTGTATGTAATATCTACAGGTTTACTGCACCTACATACTACATTTCTACATCGCCCTAAGGTAGACTGGCAGAGAATGCTTTTAGCATTAAGTCCGCCTCTGTACAATTTTGTGCATAAAGTTTTAAATAAATAAATAATAATAAATAGTAAAATACAGTGCTTATGTATACTTCATTAGAGTAGGTAGGTACTTATGTGTAATACTAATGACACCTTTTTACGAATAATTTTATTGTTGACCTTACGTCATACAATGAAGTTGCAGTTGTAATGCGAATCAAAATGTCATCATGACAGTTATCAACTCATTCGAAACGTATAGTACTCTTTACAGCCTACCGCCGACAATAACAAGACTGACTTCTAAGCCGGAGGTCGTGGGTTCGATCCCTACCCAGGGTAAAACTTTGTGTGATGAGCACGATGGTTTATTCTATGTCTGGGTGGAATTTATCTATAAAAAGTATGTATTTATAAATATATAAGTATGTATATCAGTTGTCTGGTTACCATAGTACAAGCTCTGTTTAGTTTAGGATCAGCGACGTTATGTGAGTTGTCCCAAGATATTATTATTATTATTTTTTTGACATTTCGAGACGCATATCAAAATCAAATGAAAGTCTTTACGTGTGTAACAAGATTAATAATAACGGCCATTTGTATTAACTGTCAAAAATATTCACAGGAAGGTAGTTCGATTCGATATTTGAAATTGCTGTCACTACGGGGTAACCAGTGCAGCGATCTAGTATTAAAGGGGCGTCTAAACGGGCCATTTCTTACGGCAATTTGTGGCGGCACTATTGGCAACTAATTGCTTAGCCAATAATGGCAATATGTCTGCAATTGTATGGCGCATGATCCAGTCTTCTAAACGGGCTACACAACCCGGCAACAATAAAATAGAAAGCGACTGAAACAACAACGATATTGGCCGGGCAACATTGCGGAAAATCGATCGTCCGGCAACCATCAAATCAATATTGGAGAGTACTGCCATGTTGCCGCCCACAGCATTGCCGCCATAAATTGCCGTAAAAAATGACCCGTTTAGATGCCCCTGTTAGTCACCCTGTCTGCTAAGCCAGAGGTTCGATTCCCCCCCAGGAAAAATCTTGGTGTGATGAGCACGATTGTTTATTCTGTGTCGGGGTGTAATTTATCTATAATTTGTAGTAAGTATGGCATACGGTACGGCTGATCCACAAGTTCAAAGTCGCTCAGCGGGCAGGATCGCAGTTTCTCTTAGGTCAAAATGAGGTGATTCGGCAGAGAACCAAAGTTATCGTCATAGTCCACCGGATTAGCAAGCTGAAGTGGCAGTAGGCTGGCCATATTAGCCGAAGAACCGACAACCGTTGGGGTAAACGAGTTCTTGAGGACCGCGTTTCGGCAAACGTAGTGTAGGACACCCTCAGGCCAGGTGGAGTGATAATTTACACAAAACGGCTGGCAGGAGCTGGATGCGAGAAGCCGAAGATAGAACAAAGTGCCGTGCAATTGGAGAGGCCTATGTCCAGCATTGGACTGCGATAGGCTGATGATGTTTATCAGTTGTCTGTTAGCCGTAGCACTGGCTGTGAAATGTTTGGGATCAGATGGCGTGTGAGTTATCCCAAGATAATTATTTACTCACAAGATTTTTATAATTCGGGGGTATATTATAAAAAAAAACATATTAACCAGTGTTTAAGCAAAACCTGATTCGATTGATTTTGAACAGTTATTTACAGTTTACAGGTGGACACTTGTTGACTTAAACTTCAGCGAGTTAAGCGTGACAACGTAACAGAAAGACATAAAAAGATACGCTTACATCTGTAATATTGGTTGTACCAATCTGAGAGAAACGATGGGATCCAAGCAGGGGCAGCTTAGATCCCATCGTTTCTCTCACTGCCTCTGTGGCGTTGTGGGAGTGTGTCCGACTTTTTGATTCCACACGGGACACACTTTGTATAATCCACATTGTTGTTCCGGGTCTGAATGTACTTCGTGTCCGTGATTTGTATGTTTGTAAAGTCCCCCGTAACACAGGGCTTGTATCCTACAACGGGAGTCGTCTTTAAAAAAGAAAAGAAAATAAACTCACAATTTAATACTGGACGAAAAAAGTTGCTATTTACGAGATTTTCCAACAAAAGAAGGTTGAATTCTCAACTTTTTAATGAAGCAATAAACAATTTATACGCCTTTGTATTGTAATAGCTGCCTTTATTATGAATACTTTATGTTTCAAGTAACCATTTGTTAAGTGAACAACATTGTATCTACAAGTGTATTGCTTTCTTTATAAAATAATAAGTACTGGTAACACGTAGGTCTAAGGCAAAAGGCGGTCTTGATGGGCAGCGTGGGTCAGTTACTCTTCCATGAAATAGTGATGTTAACACATCACTGTGTTTCGGATTAAGATCACTGTAGCAAATGTAATTTTTTCTAGCAATGTGGGATTATTGGTGCCACATTACTAGCAATCCTGTTAACCCCTCCAGCTAAGCTTAATGGCTTGTGTTAGGAGTGGGTTAACGTGTCGAGTTCTCACCGCAGTGGTCGGAAGTGACCTTTCGTTGCCGGCCGTGGTTCTGTCCATGGTCCGGGGCGAGGGGTCGTGGAATGCGGTCATCTCGTAGAAGGAGGCGGCGGAGCGCGTCAGGGAAGAGAGCTCCCTGGCGGATCCACGCCGTTGCCGGCGAACCGGGCGGCGTCGGCGCGCATATCTACGCCTGATGCCGCCTTTAGTGGGGCTGCGGGCGGCCGTACGGGGTAATCTGCCCCGCCCGCGGCCTTCCGTGGAGGCGCGGCACCCTGCGTGTGTCCAGGTGCCGCGTAGATGTGAAATGCCCGAAATTCAATGACATCGCTTCCGGGCATTGCCTCTGGGCCTGTGGCCCGTTTGCGAAGGTGGCGGGCGATACACGGCGGGTTTTTTAGTGGTTGCAAACCCCACACTACCTCCACCGTTTTCCCCGGACGGTGGGGGTGTTCGTAAGGAACTTTTCCCGCCACATCAAAAAAAAAAAAGGAGTGGGCTAACGTCGGTAGTATAATGGGTAGGATTCGAACCCTCGATCTCACGACTGCAAGTCCGATACCTTGGCCATTAAGCTATCGCCAATATTACTAGGCAAATGAGATTTGCGATCCAATGTTAAAAATGAGCAGCGCGATACGGTGATATTCAGATCTTTGTCTAACAAAGATTTGTGGCACCGATACTGGGTTAGCGTGATGCTTAACATCAGGCGTACGACAAAAAAAAAGTTCCTTTTGGGGAAGAATGAAAGAAATATTGGAAAAATGAGTAATAAATAAATAATAATATTAGTAAGTATGTTTTTTTTTCAAAGACGACTCCGCTATTGGGTACAAGCTCTTTGTTGCGGGGGACTTTACAAACATTCAATTTATAAACTCAAATTACACCCAAACTTAGAGCAATAATTTGTAGATCGCTCAAAGTGGTGTCCCATATAAGAGTCAGACCCACGATCTCTTCACTTCTCCTCGAATCTCAAATTTCCTGAAATCTTTCCTTATCCCTTATCTATTACACAAAGAACATCTCTGCGAAATTTCGGCTTTCTGGGTTCAAGTTCCATAAGAGGATATTATTACTATTTTGAGCAATGGTGATGAATTGATTTGAATTTTGAACCCTTGTCCTACAGTTTGATAGTTGAAGCTGTACGTCATCTAATAATTTATATGTGCAAGACTAGCAACTTAAATCTTTGCTGGAGCTGGAAGACATATTGATCCGATAGGCTACAGTCCATACAAATGCGCTAGGCCGGGCAATAGCAGTGATTGCTTCGGGTCGGCTTTGTTGTTCGGCAAATACTGACGAACCGACAGAGCCGACCCGCGTTTGTGTGTCGCAACCCTAAAACATTTGGTGTATATTTCATTTTATAATCTAAACATTTCAACCGTATTATCTCCCTGTCAGTACAATACCCCGCAATATTTCCAAACATATATCAAAATTAAAGGCATATCAGACCGATAAATTACGAAGAAAAAGAAAATATCCTCTAACCAACAAAAGGTTTAAGCTTATGTCTTACAAAAGGTCTTAACGAGGCACTCGAAACAAAAATATAGCCTATTTAACTCAAGGAGTACCATATCTCCTTTGTCAGAAGGCATTATTGTCATCCTTATAACGACTTGGCGCTGAACTTTATTTTTGACTAAGCTTTATGATGGTGTGTACTTCGTTCATGTATGGCATCGGCATAGAGATTATAGAATGTTTATTTGTATTAGATAAACAAGAGTTCATTGTGGTGAACAGAATGAGTATGAGCGTTTTGTATGTATGATGTTTGTGTAGCTTCATTTAAATTCTAATAAGCTCGCGGTAAACTGTTATTCAAAATTTGTGTGAATGCCTCGGTGTATAAGAAGTCGTGAGTTCGATTATTCCCCACGGCGCTACTTGTTGATGATCCAGAAATTATGTTATTATTCGGATTCTGGGTGTCTTGAATGATATGTTTGTAAAGTACCTCGCGACCCAGGGTTTATATGTTGCGGCAGATACAAAAAATAAATGTGTATATTTTTATTTTGTGACACAAAGTATGGTGTCAGAAAA
Source organism: Herminia tarsipennalis (assembly GCA_945859575.2). Taxonomy (NCBI): domain Eukaryota; kingdom Metazoa; phylum Arthropoda; class Insecta; order Lepidoptera; family Erebidae; genus Herminia; species Herminia tarsipennalis. The sequence goes on along the minus strand of OX243849.2, from coordinate 3,393,162 downwards.
TTCATTGTAGGAAGACTTTTAATAATATAAAATAGAAACTAATTTAAAAAAGGGAGCAACTGAAGTTACCCAATCTGTCAGTTTGTTTTAATTTTACTGATGAACAGCATGATATTGATGAAATTTTATTGACTGGCCTGTTGACCTAGTAGTTAGTGACCCTGATTGCTAAGCCGGCGGTCGTGGGTTCGATCCCCACCCAGGATAAAATTTTGTGTGATGAGCACGATGGTTTATTCTGTGTCTAGGTGTAATTTATCTTTAGAAATATAGAAGTATGTTTATCAGTTGTCTGGTTGCCATAGTGCAAGCTCTGCTTAGTTTGATCAGATGGCGTTGTGTGAGTTGTCCCGAGATATTATTATTATTTAATAGGGAGGTAGTGAGAAAAGCTGAGAAGGGAGTAAATGACTTTTATTGCTAAACTATCATTCGATAAGTGGGTACATATCACCACACAATGGCTTCAAACTAGATGCCTTTGAAAAAAAGTAAGCGAAGAAAACTCCATATATGTAGCTTGATTTAGGAGCGTATGGGAGATACCTTAGCCCAGCAGTGGGACAGTATAGGCTACATAATATAAAACCACCACTTTCCTACGTAGCCGAAGTTGAGAGAAAATTTAAAAAGACACTATATCGGGCAGTCTCAATAAGTTATCTAAAATTAATTGTCAGTTAAAATAGCTAACTCTAATAACCATTTAGTAGACATTTCGATAACCGTCAGTAGATCTTGGACGGCGCAAATGTCAGTTTCGATACTAGAATTATCTATTTGTAACAGGCCGGTAGATACGCTATTAAGACTATACGAAAAACAACAACAATATCACCACATATATTTTTTTTTAACTTTTAATGTTACGTTACGTTATTTAAGCAAGGCCTTAGCCCAACAGTGGGACACTACTACATTAAAAACGATCACTTTAATAACCGAAGATAAGGAAAAATTCAAAAATACACTTTAACGGTCAATCTCAGTAACTTATCTACCGTTAACTGTCTGTTACAAATAGCTAACTCTAGTAGCGAAACTGACATTTGTGCGTTTATATAACTGTCGGTAGATGATTCGACGGCGCAAAAGTTAGTTTCACAACCAACGTGTAAATAGATTAGATCTATAATATAAAGATACAGCCAATTAACCTTGAGTAATCAAAGTTTAAAATTGCAGCATTCTTGACAGAAAAATCACCAAATATACATTCGAAAGATATAAAAAAATCAACGCTATAGTCAAATATAACTTCAAACGCGTCAGTCTCCGGTGCCAAAATAAACTGTACATAATTAAAGTAACGGACAGACGGACACAGATGGAATAATAATATATATTTTAGTTTTTAGGTGAAGGCCTTGTCTGGGAATGTGATGATGGAAATGCACGCGGCTACTCCCGTATTTTCACTGTTTTGTAGTTGCGTTCAGATTGTGACTTTGACTTTCTGCATAAGGCCAACTGTTAGGTTTGATAAGGATTATGTCTTGGTGGCGTAGTATCAAAGCGTCATTGGCAACATGCATGCCTTGAAGACTTGCGTTTAGGTACTGAGGGATACTGGATGAAATAACATTACGTGATTTTATTATATTTTACTTTATATTAAACTAGCTGTCCCGCGCAACTTCGTATGCGTAAATTTTCCCCGTTTTTGCAACATTTCTCGTCGCTACTCCGCTCCTATTAGTCGTAGCGTGATGTTATATAGCCTATAGCCTTTCTCGATAAATGGGCTATCCAACAAAAAAAGATGTTTTTTAATCGGACCAGTAGTTCCTGAGATTAGCGCGTTTAAACAAACAAACAAACAAACTCTTCCGCTTTATAATATTAGTATAGATATATAGTTTCATTGACCAATACAATTATTTACTCCTAACCCTGGTCACACACATGCGTACAATAGCTACGAATGTTTGAACAATGATGGACAGTCAACTTTATCGTAAGTTGTTGATTTTGAAAATCTTTTTCGAATGAAAATATATGAAGGAACAATTGATTGCAGATTGGATTCAAAGCAACCAGTCTTCAGCCAGAGTTGTATAATTAGATTTTGATCAGGCATGTGCAATTGTTTTGAGAAATGTCAGTTAATTTGCAATTATTTGGAACTGAAGATGCGGAAGAGCATACGAATATTCAAGGATCCAGTAACAAATCCGGTGAAGGGTGAAATTGGCGGATGAGGGCTCAAAGAAAGTATAGATTCCTCCCGTGCTTCTATTTTCTCTTATTAAACCTAAACAATAAACGATGAGGTAAGCAGGCATTACAAGTAACTGCGTCCTACGCGTCATGACATACAGAGCCGAAACGTGGACACTGACGGTACGGCTGGTCCACAAGTTCAAAGTCGCTCAGCGGGCTATGGAAAGGGCTATGCTCGGAGTTTCTCTTAGGGACAAAATCAGAAATGAGGTGATCCGGCAGAGAACCAAAGTTATCGACATAGCCCACCGGATTAGCAAGCTGAAGTGGCAGTGGGCTGGCCATATTAGCCGAAGAACCGTCAACCGTTGGGGTAAACGAGTTCTTGAGTGGAGACCGCGGCTCGGCAAACGTAGTGTAGGACGCCCTCAGGCCAGGTGGAGTGATGATTTACGCAAAACAGCTGGCAGGAGCTGGATGCGAGAAGCCGAAGATAGAACAAAGTGGCGTGCAATTGGAGAGGCCTAGGTCCAGCAGTGGACTGCGATAGGCTGATGATTACAAGTAAATGTAGAATCGACTTTTCACAAGTGTTATATTATGCTTCCTAAGTGAATAAATCATTTTTATTATTATTATTAGTACCCATTGATTTCACCACCCCATTCGTACTTAAAAAAACAGATACAGTCAGCGAGGTCAAACCGCCCCGTTAGTCATTGCAAGTGTCATTTTAGAATTGCAGACTCGCATATTCGTGCGAATGTGAGTACACAGCATGAGACAATTATAGCATTACCACATACATTGCGTAAGAGATTGGATTTCATCTTTCTGGGAATAATGTCTGTGAAATGGGATATATGAGCAATGGTGCGTGATTATCATACGTCGTTCCATACCTACCTTTGTAGAAATTGATATAGTGAATGATGATCTACGTGTATTGCATAGATTTGGGGCACACGGGAATAAGCCCTAGATCCTTTTGTTTGTTTTAACGGGGCCGCAATGTCGCACTTAGGCTCTTGATTGGCCCATTGTGCGTACGTTGTATTTTGTCAGTTCTTTTTACTCCAGCCTGCCCAAACACTCCCAGAAGCCCAGAATTCCCCGCAGGTTGCTGCAGGCTTCAGGGAGGGATGACGGTGTTTTTGGGAACTGTGCTCATTGTTCGGCCACACTGGTACATTCCAAGAACGCCCAAGCACGTACCTTGGGCGTTTCTTTATGTTCCATGCACCCTCTGAACAGTGGGCTATCTGTGATCGCCCCGAGTTCTTATTCACGACTATTTTTCGTATTCATGGCAAGCCCATGCCTAACTTTAAAAATCTTATCGGAGAGCTGCGTTTAGAAATGCGTCAACGCGCTTGTGCCCTGATGTATTTGTATACACCTCCCGATTTACCATTAAGACAAAATTTTGACAATTACATATGGACCCTGGACTGACGATTGCTTAGGGCTTTGGCAAAATATTGAATAGTTGTGTACCAATGTCCAACATCGGTCTATGTATGACTAGCAGCCCGTCCCGGCTTCACATGGAGATTACTACACTATCTATTTACTTAATATTCATGATTTATACATAGTACATTGATGACTACTCTACGATTTATCGCCCCCGAAACCCCCTCCATACTAAATTTCATGAAAATCGTTGGAGCCATTGTCGAGATTCAGATTATATATATACAAGAATTGCTCGTTTAAGAAAGTACAGTGAAAAAAAAGTACATGAGATTATTGCGAAAATATTGACGGACAGACGCGGCGAGGGACTTTAATTTAACTGCCATTGAAAAAAGGTGGTAGTATCACTTTGCACCACTGCTTAAAATTCTTACAGCAAATTTTTAACACCTCGTATACCTAAAACTAATTGACCCGATGAAATTCGTACCATCAAAATGTTATATGTATATTTAATCCAAAATGGCGATTACCATACAATTTTAAGAATGATACAAATTATAAATGTTTCTGCTGTTTTTTTTCGGTTCCATTTTTGGCACTACTGCAGTTTGTACTCTTGTGTCAGCGGGCAGACTTGTGCACTATAATGTCTCCTGCGTCTAGTTTAGTCTCTCATAAAATTGGCCGATGTCACTGAAATCGGTTAAAAAGAACAAGAGAGAAGTAATATACACGCGAATAAAACTGGCCTTCACGTTAGGTCGTTTACCTCAAAAATTTATAAGTCGTCGCATCGGACGATCTGCCGCGTGGTGCTACAATCTATTCCTGTCTGTGTTACTCTTCCACGAACCTTACTACACTTTATATATAGTAATCGTATAGTAACGCAATATCGCATAGAAACTAGCGCTCCGTGTTCATATTTAAAATTATTCGAGACCTGATTAAATCATTATCTTTAGATAGTATAAAATATTGTCGCTGCCGCTGTCTGTGCGCTTAGATCTTTCGAACTACGCTAAGGATTTTGATGCGGTTTCAAAAAAGAAGGTTTTTAAGTATACTATACTATCCCGCAGAAACGGGATTCATGCGTAAGAAGTCGCGGGTGTCCGCTAATATTTTATATTTTTACATCGTTACTATAGTCTGTACTAATATTATAAACTAGCTGTCCCGCGCAACTTTATATGCTTCAACTTTCCCCTTTTTGGAACATTTCTCATTCCTGCTCCGCTTCTGTTGGTCGTAGCTTGATGTTATATAGCCGATTGCCTTACTCGATAAATGGGCTACCCAACAAAAATCGTGGTCATAGTCGAACTCTTCGTTCGCTTGTGACCACGACCAGTGTAACCTGGTCGAAATGTCAAGCAATTTTAAAGTAAATAATGCGCGTTAATTCCCGTTTAATAAATAGTTATAATCATGCATTGGAAAGTTTAAATATTAGTGTAACTATCCATACCTACTAATATTATATATGTGAAAGCAACTCTCTATCTGTCTGTTACCTTTTCACGCTTAAACCGCTAAACCGATTTATATAAAATTTGGTATGAGTCTTGTGACTCTTGTGATATGGTTTGAGCCTTGGGGAAGGACATAGGAAAAAAAATGTTTTGGTAACCGACATGTACGTGGCCCGAACAAATGGGCGAAAACTAGCTATATTTCATGTGTTGATGCGGGTGAAACCGCGGGGCACTGCTAGTACAAATAGTGCACGGAGTTAGCAAGTTTCTATTCTATAATGCATTGATATAAGGCCGTGTGGTGCCGGCTTAAGAGTAGTACCACCCCATCTCTACCCGTGGGTGTCGTCAAGGCGACTAAGGGATTTCTCACCGGAGGACGGGCAGCAGCGTCCTCTGCGTACTTAAAGTCTTAATGCGATCGCCAACCCGCTCGCCAAGCGTGGCGATTATGGCAATTACCCCCAGGATCTACATACTAGTAGGTTCTACTGGGGAGACCCGTGCCCAGCAGTGGGCCATCATATGGGTTGATATATATACATCATACGCAAGAATTCGTGCTAAAGCTAGATCACACATTACCGGCGAGACTAGTCGTCATGTCTAAAGAATGGAAATAATAAACAAACTATTAAACCGTCTGGCTCATTTTTTCTACAAAACTGTCTGTCTCGAACGTTGATATTGTCTGTGATATATTTTTCCTTCGCTACATAAAATTTCAAGGTTCATTTGCACGGAGTAAACTTCTTGAAATTCATATTTTATTTTATATTCAAGGGAATTTTTACTGTTGAGGTAGGGAACAAGCTTACTATGGCTGTTCGTTGTTCTTTTTTCAATCGTTTGTTGTTCGTTGTTCTTTTCGTCAAAAAATGTTGAATAGTGTCAGTTATGTCAAAACTTGTCATAAGTGTTCTTCTTCTTTGAGTTTATGGCAATCTAGCCGTTTTAACGGCTAATTTCTGCCAGTGTCAAGTATTTATGCGCTTAATACATGCACAAAGTCTCGTTTTTAGTCAATTATAACGTATTCAAATATTTTATTACAAGTTAAACTCGGAGCTGTAAAAATAATGGCCGGTTACTTTGCCGCCATTTTTACAACTCGTCATAAGTGTTGTCATTGCTTTCAAAGTGATAAGAAGTTTGTGTTTCACGTTAACGTCATAACTTTTGTTCACGTCACGTTTCAAATGTCTTCACCTAAGTGGGACTATTGGGATACCTAGATGGAATCACTTTTAGATTTTTTCTAGAACATTCTTAAATCCACTACCGAATTCGACATTTATCATGACACAAATAATAAATTCGAAAACACCATATTACTGAACCAGGAAATTTCCAAAAACAACAATTCATAAACTTATGTTAAACAATTCTTAAATAAACATACAAAAGCAATGGTATTGTTATGGTTAACGCTTTGGGGTTGTGAAGACCATATTTAGATTCAGGGATCTGTTTGTGAAATAAATATTAGTGAAATTATAAGGAAAACTATTACAGCTAAGTAGGCTTTACAAGTTCACGAGTAACAGCTGATCAAATGAAAAGTAACAAAATTTTCGTACAAATTCCATTGAAAATCACACTAATATATAAAGGTGAAAGTGTGTGAGTGTGTATGTTTGTTACATCTTCACCTCTAAACGGCTGGAGCGTTTTTAATAAAATTTGGTATGGAGTTAGCTGACACCCTGGGTTAACATATAGGCTACATAACCCGCGGGTAACACCGCGGGGCACAGCTAGTTATTACCCACTTCTTAAGCTGCGTTATTCGGATGGGGGGGGGGGGGGACAACGTAACCCTATATTGTGCGTGGCCCGACATGCACTTGACCGGTTTTTCTTGTACACTTGTGTTTTATTTCATTATAGACATTATTAAACCACTAATTGCTAAACTAGGTACATTAATTAAAAAAGACGAATCACTGAACATTTATTTGACACCTATTCAAAACAACAAACACAGAAAATCAAAGCTTAACTACAAATACCACTAAACATGCCAGAATTTTCTAAGAACAAATGATTCCCAATGATATTACAATCACTCATCACAAAAATCACACATAATATTCAGCCACGATCATTGCTCCCACATTTTGATGATATATAGCCCCTTAAGGCAATAAAAACCATTCTTTATATCTTTCTTATCTGTGTAAGGAACGAATGGAGGCAAAATCCCTTTTTTTGTGCGATTTTACTAAGTATTCGTTTTCATATCGGTTCGCAAAACGATATCTTAAGGTCTTTATTCTTTATAGGGTGTCAAGGACACCATTTTGATGGTCCAGAAGATGTAAGGTTATATCTGGGGATGACGCATTCCGTTTCTAAATAGAGACGTTTTTTGCTTGGAGAAAATATCTAAATTGTGGACACACTTGTCCTTCAAATTTTTCGATTAAGATAGCGTAAGATAACTACATTTTTGATGTATCAAATGTGGGATAGCACCAAAATGGTTTTAAGCTCTTATGTAGTACTTAAATTAATATAATATAATAATATCTTGGGACAACTCACACAACGCTATCTGATCCTAAACTAAGCAGAGCTTGTACTATGGAAACCAGACAACTGATAAACATACTTAAATATTTCTAAATACATACATATTATAGATATATAACACCCAGACACAGAATAAACCATCGTGCTCATCACACAAAGTTTTATCCTGGGTAGGGATCGAACCCACGACCTCTTTGTAGCAGTCGGACACACTTCTACCGCGCCACAGAGGCAGTCAAAAAGTAGCGCAGATAAAACTATAAAAACAAGGATTTATTTACATGTGTTAGAATTCTCATTGATTCCTCCTGACATAGGCAGACAAAAAAATAACGCAGGATTTCGTAATCCAGCTATACCTATCAGAATTAGAAGCCCTACTTCATCGCCTGAAGTAAAGGTATCCCTTGCTTCGGTTTTTAACCTGCGGCTTACGAGTGTCAGGGTTGCTACACACTTAACGCACTGTCGGTTCGGCAGTATTTGCCGAACAACAAAGCCGACCCGAAGCAACTACTATGCATACATCACACATTTACACTACACACTGCTACTGCTTCTTGTTAATAGGTACTTACCTACATGGCCTTCAGATGGGTTTCGATACAAAATATATGCCATTCAATACAATACTTTTGTTTTGAAACATATATAGTCCCTCCAATGGCCACCGCGGTACTGACAAATGATTGGTCTATCTAGTTTAGCCGTGCGCTTGATTGTTTGTGAATTTGTTACATTTAGGTACTTTAAAGTACTGTTTACAACATTTGTGTGTGTTTTTATTTTTTTATTGTGTTATTTAAAACAAGTGTTTTAAAAACAAAACTTATAGTAGTCACCTAAGGGTCTAGTTGAAAATCAGCGTCAGGCGTTAGCCTGGCATATGCTGAACTAGGTCCTATTTTCGATATAATTATCTGTTTAAATATAAGTACGTGTTTTGTTTATTTTTATTTGATATTGGTTATGTGTTCTTATTTTACGTGTGTAAAATTGTATTTTTTATGTCGAAATAAATTATTTCTTCTTCTTCTACATACTCGACTTCAATAACAAAAGTGTCGATCGGGTAGTTCATTCGAGTTGGCACGTCATTCGATTCGGCAATATTCGCTGACCGACAAAGTTGACCCGAAGAAATGACTGTTGTCGTTCGGCCTAATGTATGAGTCTGTAACGACATTCCCAAATTCGTTTGACTCATGAACGTTTCGCCCAAAGATTTTTTAGACCACTAACTTCTTATCCAAAGAACTTTTGTCCCATGAACGTTTTGCCCACAGAATCTTTAAACCAATACCGTTTCGCCCAAAGAACAAAAAATATTTTTGTGAAATTTTCATCTTTCTATTGAGATGTTTGTGGCGCAGGGAGTCACAGTTCTAACCTAACCTAATGTAATTTGCTTTGGGCAAAAGATTCTGTGTTGACATGTATTCGATTTTACCGCCCAGTTGTTCCGATTAATGCAGCCTGATAATATATGTGTAACAACTCTCTAGCCACCACCACTCCTGTCTTCATATTCCACGTGAATCCCAAAAACTTACATTAAATCAAGAGTAGAGTACGATTCACTCTGACTGAACCCGACCATTTGAATGCGTACTTCCTTTAAAACACGTTTGGATTATTTTTTTAGAAAGAAGTAGTCATTAGTGAATGTTTTGCACTATCGTTAGGATTTCAAACTAATCGACTGCCTCTGTGGCGCGGTGGGAGTGTATCCGACTGCTACGCAAGAGGTCGTGGGTTCGATCCCCACCCAGGATAAAACTTTGTGTGATGAGCACGATGATTTATTCTGTATCTGAGTGTTATTTATCTATAATAAGTATGTATTTAGAAATATTTAAGTATGTTTATCAGTTGTCTGGTTTCCATAGTACAAGCTCTGCTTAGTTTGGGATCAGATAGCGTTGCGTGAGTTGTCCCAAGATATTATATTATATTATTATAAATTGTAATCTACAAGACTACAATATCTAGCCGGTTTATCAGGTACAAATTTTGTGAACCCTTGAGTAACTAAAACATAAAATTTAGAAAACACGCCGCCAAAAACCGAATAAGGTAACTCAACATTTTTATTTCCTTGAAAAGGTGTTGAAAAAGTAAACTTGATTTAAATATCCCGACTGTTCACTTATTGAATAAACCAGTATTTACCCTAGACCCTTGACTCATTCGTATGCCCGTTGTGTCCGGGACAATAATAGAATTCGTTATTATTCAGTAAGACCACACTTTAAATTTTAATTGTATAATACTCTTATTTCGTTCCGTTTTACCGCTAACGTAAATAGACCTTTTGATATTAATAAAGCCTGATTTTGATATTAAAAAGATTCATTATGTTATGAGGTTTTGTGTAAATATGTACTTATTATAATGTTGAATAAAAAATTTGGATTTATTTGGTATTTGTACAATAAAATGTTACTATGTTGTTAAGCTATTGCATAGCTTCTATCGCGGGCCTTGAGCGTAGGGACCGAATCCAGAAATTCCGTAACGAAAAAACCTCACGCTCCCCACTCCGACGGGCACAGCGGTGATACTTTTTAGTTTTGCCATCTATCGATGAATAGCTGAACTTTTAATGACATTTTTTTTAATTAAAAAACAAAAAAAAAAATTAAAGAAAAAAAAATTAAAAACATTGTTTTGTTATAATTAAAATTTTTATTTTTTTTTTAAATTCCTTTTTTTGTAATTTAAAAATAAAATTAAAGAAAAAAAATTAAAATCATTGTTTTTTATAATGAAATTTTTTTTTATTTTTTAATTGCTTAATTTGATAAAAATGCTATGCAATAGCTTTTTTTTTATGCTCATTCTTCTGGATTCGTCGGATTCTCCTTCCTTGTACAGTCTGTTTTACTCAAAAATGCGCTGCCCCCCGAAATCAGAATGGCTTCTTCTCGCTTTAATTTCAAGTTGAAACTTCGTGCATCTGAATCTCAACGTTGCTACATTTTTTTTTTACTAATAATGTACTCGATTAAAGTACCTTATTTATATTACAATCTAACCTAGTGACCTAATTTGCTATAAAAACATGTCTAAGAATACGTCCAATAACACTTTTTCTTAGTTATTGTTAAGGCGAAGACAGTTTGTTCACGTGTTATTTGTAGGCAGCACTTATCACTACACTTAAATCGCTTATATCACTACACTAACTCACATGGTTGGGCCGTTTAAGTCTTCTTACTAGATCAGTGTTGTCAAGGAGCTGGATTGCCTCAACAATCACATGATGGTGAAGTCTATGCTCATGGCCTTCAGCAAACTTCTAAATGATGGTATCCACGCTGCCATGTTGAGATCACGATGGAGATCACAATTTCTAATGTACCAGGGAGTATTGAAGACGTCAATGAGTATTTTAATTTGGAACCTTTGGATTATCCGCCGATTGTTCTGAGTAGTACAGCCCCACAGCTCTCTGGGGCTGTACTACTCAGCATCATACTGGCATTAAAACCTGTTTATACATTAGGATTTTGTTTGGTACTGACATTGTAGCCACATAAATGACTATAACGTATGTCTAAGTGTTTGAATTTAAGTATATTTTTATTTGTATGTACCTATGTAATAAATGTTGATAAACTTTCGCGATTTGTACACATTATGAAAATATATATATTTTCTTTTACGGGTCTTAATCGCGTGAATAATTTAAGGTAAAATACCTTGTTTATTGTTCGACGTTTCGATCGTATTACGGCCGTGGTCACGGGTAGACTCTAGTAGTAGAGACGTAAGTCTACCCGTGACACGGCCGTTGCAATACGGTCGATACGTCGGGCAATAAACAAGGTATTTTACCTTAAATTACCTATGTAATGTCTTTAAGTAGGTATATTTGTATGTAGGTATGTTATGTATTTAAGTATGTGTGTTTATATATTTTTTTATTCGTTTGTTTGGCTGTTAACAATCTGCACATATATAATTTTATTTTACATCACCCAAAGGTTGGCTGGTAGAATATGCTTTTAGCACTAAGTTCACCTTTGTAGATTATTTTTGTGCATGAAGCCAATAAAAATGAATATTTTACCTGCGCAAAAATAACATAAGTCAGAAATCATTATTATGTATATAATCTAACAAAACTGTATTTAAGGTTCAAAATGGCAAAAACAGAACTCTTATAGTTTCGTCATGTCTGTCTGTCTGTCTGTCCGTATGTCACTGGCATTTTACTCAAAGACTACTCAATGAATCTTGATGAAATTTGGTGAAAAGGTGATTTGTAGTAGCTGTTACTTAGTTTGATAGCTAAATAATAAAAATAAATATTTTTAGGGGAGGCACTCCATACTTGTAACAGTTTTTGAACAAACATCAACGTGTGGCACATCATTCGACAGGTCCTTCAAAAACGTTTTAAAGTTTCTAATAATTATTAGAAACTCCCCCCTTATCTTTTGAACCGTGTAACCAAAAAAAATAAAAAAAATAAAAAGGTAGCGCTTAATAAATACTTTAAACCAAAATGATTTCGAAAATGATCGGATATACCGTCATTGAGTTATTGCCGAAAAACTGCGTTTCTCAACAATATGATGTAAGTGCCATGAACATACGCTCTTCTGCTGGTGCAGTAATTCAAATCGGATTTTTTCATACGGCAACGGCTCCGGAACCCTATACTGAACATGGTCCGATAAGCCCTTGCCCGGTTTTTAGTGTTCCGTAGCCAAAATGTTAAAAACGGAACCCTTATAGTTTCGTCATGTCCGTCTGTCTATCAGTCCGTATGTCACAGGCATTTTACTCAAAGACAACTCTTAATAATCTTAATAAAAATTGGTGAAAAGGTCGCTACTTAGTTTGATAGCTAAATAATAATAAACAATATTTTGGGGGGAGCAGTCCATACAAGTAACAGAAGCTGATTTTTATTTGTTTCAGCAAACATCAACGTATGGCACATCATTCGACAGGTCTTTCAAAAACATATTAAGGTTTCTAATTTTTTTTTTTTGATTGAGTGAAATTTTTTGGATATAAATGCTCCGATAGTTGCATTAATCGTGTCCCTCTCCTTAACTTTTAAACCGTGTGACCAAAAAATATAAAAAAAAACGCAAACATAGCGCTTAATAAAAACTTTAAACAAAAATTATGTCGCATAGTTTGGATATACCGTCAATAAGTTGTTGCCGAAAAACTGCGTTTCTCAACAAAAACAAACAAAAACATGGGCGTAAGTTCCATGAACATACGCTTTTCTGCTGATGCAATTGTTCAAGGCTGCGGAACCCTACACTGAGCATGGTCTGACATGCTCTTGCCCGGTTTTTTTATTTTCTTATTTTGACAAGTCAAAAACATTATCAACAACATTATCCTCGAAATATATTGTAATATCGTCTACATAGATATTTAAATAGATTATCTTCGTTCAAAATAAACAGAAAAGAAAAACACACTTATAGCATCTTATAGTAAAACTCAGGTAAGATCCGGTGTCCTTTTAATTCTGTCAGCTGACAAATCTCCCGCCATTAGCACCCGCCATGTTCGTAGCCATCTTGGGCGCCATTTTGACGAGTTATTTATGTCAGCCATTTTGTGAGCTTAGAGCGGTTTAGTCTTAAGACAAACGTGTCATTTTAGTAAATTTGGCTTAGAATAAGCTGTATGAGGAGATGTTTCGATGTTTGATTAGAACTTTGGTGTCATTAATTAAAAACGCGGCGGCAGTCTATAGATTAAGACATTGGACTCACAATCGAGAGGTCGCGGGTTTGAATTTATCTCACATTTTACTATCGACGTGAACCCACCCCTAAGTTAGCTGGAGGGGTTACCAAGATTGAAGGAAATTAAAAAAAAATGTTGATTATGAATATATTTTTTTTGTGTCTGTTTTATTTTAAAAATTAAATTCATACTCTGACTTTAAAATAATTGACTCCCTTCATAGGCAAGCTGTTCGGATCGTTAATGACCCCTATCTCACGGACAGACTGGAGCCCTTACCTCACGACTTTGGTACACTTTGCGATAAACAGATGGACCACGGCCGTGATGTCAGATGGAATACGGTCGAGACGTCGGGCAATAAACAAGGTATTTTACCATAAATTATTCACGCGATTTAGACCCTTAGTATATATAATTTTATAATGTGTACAAATCGCGAAAGTTTATCAACTCTCCGAATTAATCGAAAAAAAAAACGTTATTTCGACCAACGCTTTTATAAATTTGAATACATTTTCCATTGTTTCAAATAATTTATAAAGTCAAATACAGTTATATCAGAAGACAAAGCTGCCACGTTCAGCCAGAATACCACCGCCATCTTAACTTATAATAACCTCGCGTATCGTAGTGTTCTGCTACGTCACGTATATACCATTATTCATTGATGTTTTACGTGCTCAGCAGTTAAGAAAAACGCTACTCATCATTCTGATCTGTGCTTTGATTTGTAATCCCGTACTTAGGAGGTTAAAAACATATTTAAAAATAAAAGTTTCACTGATCTTTGTTTTTCTTTGTTTTTAGGGTTACGTAGGCAAAATGCCATAAACGTAACCCTTATAATTTCATCATGTTCGTCTGTCTGTCTGTCTGTCCGTCCGTCCGTATGTCACAGGCATTTTACTCAAACAATGAATCTTGATGAAATTAGGTGAAAAGGTGTCTTGTAGTAGCCGCTACTTAGTTTGATAGCTAAATAATATTAATAAATATTTTTAGGGGAGGCACTCCATACATCTAACAAAAGCTGAAAAAATTTTTTTAGCAAATATCAACACTGGTTTTTTAAAAACATTTTGAGGTTTTTAATAAACTTTTTGATTGAGTGACTATTTTTTCGAAAGGATCACTTCGAAAGTTGCATATATCGTGTCCCCCCGCATCAGGGGGTCGCGGGTTCGAATCCTACCCATTATACTACCGACGTGAACCAACTCTTAACACAAGCCATTGAGCTGAGCTGGAGGGGTTAACAGGATTGCTAGTAATGTGGGACCAAAATCCCACATTGCCAGTAATCTTTTTTAATAATAAAAAAAAAAACTTACGTCATACCTGAAAGGAAACGCTTTGTGTGTGACTCGTTTAGAAAACGATCACCCATTTTAGGTTGCAGTCCCCTATTATGGCGTATTGGTTGCTAAATTGTTAGTAAGAGTTAAAACAATACGCATTTTGCTAGACTGACCTGTTGGTCTAGTAGTTAATGACCCTGACTGCTAAGCTAGAGGACTACTCCACCCAGGATAAATCTGGGGTTTTATATATTTTTATAAGATAGCTGTAGATGTGGGATTATGGTCTAACATTACTAGCAATCATGTCAATCCCTCCAGGGGGTCAATTCACGTATTTAAAACAGTGCAGTTGCAGTTTAGTTGTAGTAAAGTTTCGATTAAAACGGCCGTTTTTGTATTCTTGTAACTTTGGGAACGATCTCAAATACGCTTGTGTCAAGTATGCGTTCCGAGAGCGCAATAACAACATTCTAGTACGGTGCACAAGCGTTATTAAAATCGATCCCAAAGTTACAGAATACGAAAATGTCCGTTTTAATCGAAACTTAACTGCAACTGAACTGCAACTGCACTGTTTTAAATATATGAATTGACCCGCAACTAAGCTCAATGGCTTGTGTTAGGATTGGGTTCACGTCAATAGTATAATGGGTAAGATTCGAATCCGCGGCCTCACGATCGCAAGACCAATGTCTTGCGATCGTGAGGCCGCAGATTCGATTGGCCTTATTGTTTATTCTGTGTCTGAGTGTAATTTATCTATACAATGTTGGTAGGTATTTGAAAACACAGCTCGTAAACACCAAAAGGGAATGGGAACGTCATTGGTTTGTTTATTTTTGCAAATAAGCGTGGAGAAGGGGGCGACGGGTGTTAAAATACCTATAATTCTGCTTTCGTACCTGAAAGCTGAGTGACCCTATGTTCACTTGGTTGGTCAAGTTCCATTTCCCCACTGTTCAATGATATTAAAACAGAAATATACGATGTAATGTAAGTATATTTAACCACTATAGGAATTAAAGAGCTGTACAAATAACTCGAAAAGTATTAACACTGTACAGAACACGGTTGGCTTAAAAATTTAAATTTACAATTTAGTTTAACATCCAGTTGTTCGCTAGGTGTTAGTGCAAAATGAAAAGAAAAAGTACTTTTTAGTATATACCTATTTTAACTTTTCCGACTATATTAGACTTATTTGTTTATCCCTAGAGATACTAAGCTTTTCAGTAGGAAAATAAACGGACTCTAATAATTTTGATATCTCTATAAACTCACTAGATGTCTTCCTAACAAAAACAAAATAAAACTTTCAACAAACATTTTTGTTAATAAATTACAGCTCTAACTTCAAACTGACATTATATATACTAATATTATAAAGCTGAAGAGTTTGTTTGTTTGTTTGAACTCGGTAATCTCAGGAATTACTGGTCCAATTTAAAAAAATCTCTTACTGTTGGATAACCTATTTATCGAGAAAGGCTTATAGGCTAGGGGACCGGAGCAACAATAAAAAATGTTGCAAAAACGGGGAAAATGTAAGCTAACGAAGTAGCGCGGGTCAGCTAGTTTTTATATAATCTTACAACTGCTAATTTACCCCCTTAGGGGTTGATTTTTCGAAAATCGTTTCTTAGTGGAAGCCTAAAACATAAAAGGCATAAACTGCCTAAATTTTAGGTTGGTTGCTCCAGGAGTTTAGGCTCTACGTTGATGAATCAGTCAGTTAGTCAGTGAAAAGTGATACATGTATACTTAGATGGGCTTTAGTAATTTTGATATATCTTTATAGATACCTATTTCAAAATGTTATCATATAATTTTATCAGCACTATTAATAAAATACTATAATTAAACAAAAAAAACTACATTTACACGACTGCCTCGGTGGCGCGGTGGGAGTGAGCCCGACTGCTACGAAAGAGGTCGTGTGTTCGATTCCCACACGGGACAGCACTTTGTGTGATCCACAAATTGTTGTTCCGAGTCTGGGTGTACTTTGGGTCCGTTACTTGTATGTTTGTAAAGTCCCCCGCGACACCCCCTGTGTTGTGAGTGCTTGTACCCAAATGCGGGTGTCGTCGTTTTTAAAAAAGAAAAAATAAATGTGGATTTACGAAGTAGTGGCCTGCGTGGAAATGAAACTCCTCTACTTTCTTACAGCTTCTTTCGAAATAGTCATACACACTCCCACTATGTAGAGGCAGTCAAAATCCGTAGGTAGTTTGGCAGTCAAATAGTTTAAATCACGCGAACTTCATTCATACATAACAAACTACTACCACTAATACAATTAGAATCGCTATAGTGCTATCGGCACTTGGCATCAAATCGCAAGTGCAGTGCCAAAATATGTTACAGAAGTGACGAGTGGAAGCCAAAACGACATTTTTAACAATTTTGCAGTTGTATCTTTGTCAGTTAAAGTTCAAATATGTTGAACTGAGGTTTAAAGCTGAGTAAATGATAAAAAACCGGTATTTTTTTATGGCCGGTCTCAATAATGTAACTATAGATGGATTTGGCTACTAGAGGTATATATTTGACATAAGCTCCATACAAAATATGTCAAAATTCTACCTCTAGTAGGCAAATCCATCGATAGGTAGATTATTGAGACCGGCCGTTAGACAACGAAATGAAGAGACAAGCAGGTCGTGCGCCTAATTGCGTCACGCCACAATGAGTTTGTCATCAAATTATTTCTTAATTAAAAACCAGGCAAGAGCATGTCGGACCATGCTTAGTGTAAGGTTCCGCAGCCTTGAATAATTGCATCAGCAGAAGAGCATACGCTCATGGCACTTACGCTCTTTTGTTGACAAACGCAGTTTTTCGGCAATGAAGGTATATCCGATCTTATCCTTATAATTTTAGTTAAAAGTATTTATTAAGCGCAATCTTTGTGATTTTTCCCATATTTTTTGGTCACACGGTTCAAAAGTTAAGGGGGTCACAATTTTTTGCAATTTTCGGAGCGATTATTTCCAAAAATATTTACTCAATCAAAAAAGTTTAGTTATCTAACCTTGTAATGTTTTTAAAAGACCTGTCATATTGATGTCCCTCACTTTGATGTTTGATGAAAAAAAAATTGTCAGCTTCTGTTACATGTATGGAGTGCCTCCCCTAAAATATTTATTTTTATTATTTACTTATCAAACTAAGTAGCGGCTACTTCAAGAAACCTTTTAACCAAATTTCATCAATATTCATTGAGTAAAATGCCTGTGACATGCGACAGACAGCTGGACATGATGAAAACTATAAGAGTACGGTTTTTTCCATTTTGGCTACGGAACCCTAAAAATACATTTTCATCTCAAAGACATTCTACACAAAAACTTATCCAAACCCACATAAGTACACACAAATCAGTCCGAAAAATTGAATCCTATACCACAAACGCGAAGTACTTATGTAAGAAAGAAAAAACCTTCGCATCTACACGCCACAGTTTGTCAGATAAAATCTTTAATTCCGTTGGCAGCATGTACCCCAACATAACTGTTGATTATGCAAAACAATGCCCTGAAAGTATTGTGTATTTACACTCTTGTTTGGCAAGTGAAGCCTCAGTGTAAGCGGGACAGGACAAAAATAATAAAAGTGTGTCTAATTACCATTTTGTGTACCCATTGTCTTTGTTTTTAAGTAGGTGTTGACTTTGAAGATCGTTTTCTCTGTCCTTGCAAAGGAACAGCATACAAACAGTCGTGGTTTGCCGCAGATTTCTGCGTTATATTGGACGATAGAGGTAATGCAGGTTTTTTGCGTTACGGTTCGTGACACGTTGTATAAGAATACAGCGTGTAACGAAAATCATTCATGTTCCAAACAGTTTTTATTTATGATTTGACTCATACAAAACACTCTCATGAGTAGTATACATCATATTTTTTAAATAAAAATTAAGTACTAAGTTATTTGATCGCTCTGAGCGCCTGATTAAATATAAATATTTAGTTAAATTTGGCAATTTTTTTTAAGTAGGTACATATATTAATGAGACACTTTTTTTACAGCTCCTTATGAATCGATGACCGGCTGCACTCACGAAAAAGTATCACAATCCTATTAGATATATTTCGGGACCTAATCGCGTGAATTATTTAAAGATTTATTACCTTTTATTTATCCGACGTTTCGATCGAATCGCACCGATCGTGGTCACGGGTCGACTAATTCACGTTCCAATGTAACGTTCCGCCTGTTGACTAGCACCAGTGCTATGCAACTCGAATGGAGTAATGTCATCAATGTTTTCTTAAAAAGTGTCATGCTATTGACTGGTTGCTAAGCAATTCGAGTATGCGTCACGTAAAATTATCGTCCGTAAACCGACTTTACAGACAACCATATTTTTCTCAATCATAACATTGTACTGTTAAAAATATTTACTGAACACTTCCTAATATTTCGTAAAAATTGTTTGTTTCACGAAAAAATCATCATTATGCGCGCTGCGTGCATGTGTGTCGAATGTGACATAATTATGTTACTTCCGGCACAAGTCAGCGTCGAAACTGAGCTATGGATTAATTTTTTTTTTTTGGTTACAGATGACTCATCTTCATCGCTACGTGTGACATAAATAAAGTCAAAACCTACGTTTTCTGTAGTAACCCCACGTGGTTTCCTTATCAAAACGTTAACGGATGATATTTTATGTGATAACGTCGTAAGAAAACATGACATTGTAATAAACAATGGTTGTTTATTACAATGTCATGTCAAAGTAGTGCCAATTACTTAAAAACGTCACAAGTGAAGACGAAGCGAAGAACGATTCGGCGCGGCTTCATTAATATTTGTCCTCTCCCTATTGAAGTATAGGTACTTCAACCCGGAGAGCATGTCTAAAACACGGATGGAACGGCGGGTGTCCGCGGCGAAAGAAGCACGCGAGACGGGCGCCTTCATCCGCGCGGCGTGTGCGCTTGTCCCTTTACTTTACGTTTAACCACGACACAGACACCGTGCTCTGTTCAATTTATTCATTGTTTGCCATAATTCTGTACTACATATTACTATTATAAACGAATATACAGCCCAAGGAGTTTCATTTACCGCTCAAGACATCCCTGCAGCTACAAAGTGGTCCTTCGAGCCGGCTTCGTCTTCAGCTCCGCAACCCTTGGGACACGTCGTGCAAGTGTACCCGGGCACCGACGGTGTCACAAGGGTTGCGGAGCTGAAGACGAAGCGAGGAACGATTCAGAGCGGCTTCAATAATATTTGTCATCGCCTTTATGCGCGGCGCGTGCGCCTGGACCCCTTCACTTTACGTCTAACCATGACACAGACACCGCGTCATCTTTTCATTTTATTTATTGTTTGCAAAAATTCTGCACTACATACTGCTACGCAAGAGAGTTCGATCCCAGGATAAAACTTTGTGCGATGAGCACGACGGTTTATTCTGCGTCTGGGTGTTATTTATTTAATTTTATAATATGTATGTATTCAGAAATATATAAGTATGTATATCGGTTGTCTGGTTTCCATAGTACAAGCTCTGCTTAGTTTCGGATCAGGTAGCTTTGTGTGAGTTGTCTCAAGATATGATATTATTATTATTATGTATGTCGTTTCCATATCACGGGACTATGGAGTCCCGGTCATTTGGGAGGCGTGCATGGGGCCGAAGCCAACACGTAGAGGCCCGTTAGACACTTTAATCTAGGCTATGTGACACAAACCGGCGAATATCGTTGTATACACTATATAAATATACCCAACGACATTCCCCGGTTAGTGCAAAAACTATTGTCAAAAAGTGGTAGCTAAGAAACTGGGTTATAGAGGTGATGTGTTAGTGGAATGGTTAACTGGTACTATTGAAGGACTATGGCGCCTGCCCTGCAAACACATGGTAAAAACACACGAACAAATGGGCAGGTGGTGAATCGCTAGTCACTGGACCACTAGGCTAGGCATACGGCCAAACAGGCGACAGGGAGCATCATGGGTGTGAGCAGCTTGGGGTGTCGAGCGGTGCGTCGCCGGTTTCACCATCACGAAGAAGGCCCGTGAGCGGGTTTCCCCGTAGTTATACCTTTGAAAATTACACTTCCACCCCCGAGCATACTATTATTATTATTATATACAGTCCACGGAGTTTCATTTACCGCTCAAGACATCCCTACAGCTACACCAGTCCTAAAGCAAAGGTCGACTTTGTTTGCTTCTGGATTTAATTGAATCACTGCCCACTATTCATTTTGTCGCGTACACTGTCACCCTACGACATAACAACGTTACTGCGTTACCGTACGATGTTTATCTTTGATATGTAACGTAGCAATTAACCACGCGTTCTGCCAACGTGTTTATATATCTTGTATAAAGAAATGGGTTTCAACTCGTTTGTGGTTGCTATTGAATGGAAATTTTGGTTTTAAACTTTGTTTAATGAGAAATAAATTTATACTGTACTTGGAGATGAATAGTTGGACGATTGTTTGGAAGTTTAGCTCTTGTTGGCTTTCGAGTGATGATTTAAAACGCTATTTATTGCCTGTTGATGAAGTACTTAAGCCTAAAATGGCTTTTGCCTATTGTACCCATTGAGGCTGATATATCCAAATATACTCTTCGTACTCTTCTTTTAATATTTGTGACATCTTGTTTTAGCGTCATTCCTCTAATATGGTGTATAATATAATGGTGGCAGCATCTTACCTATTTATACAGTTTATAAACAAAGAAACATTGTAAACATTGGCAATTTGAAATGAGTGGCCGTGAGTTGTTGTTTGTAAAAGTTTGTTTGTTTATTTGTTTGTTTGAACGCGACAATCTGAGGAACTACTATTCGAATAGAAAATTTATATTGAACTTTTACTGTTAGATAGCCCATTTATCGAGGAATGCTTATAGGCTATACTACTATAGTAACTTATAATATGTAAGTTTTATATTTTAAACTAGCTGACCCGCGCAACTTGCGTCATTTTTCTTTGTTTTTGCAACATTTTTCAATACTGCTCCGCTCCTTTTGGTCGTAGCGTGATGCTATATAGCTTATAGCCTTCCTCGATAAATAAGGTATCTAACAGTAAAATATATTTTCAATTCAGACCAAATTCAATTAAAAAAAAAACAAACTCTTCAGCTAAGTATAGATTTCTTTTTATTTGTGTTTTGAAGAAAAAATCTTGTCGTGTGTCTACGGTTAGCGCTATACAAAAAATTATGGAGTATACACCCTTGTACTTTATTTGTTTCTGAGTGGTTACCGTGAGCGACATCCGATTAGAAGAATTACGATAAATCAGGTTACATAAATCTTGCGCTGTCCTTGACTTCTAAGGCCTCGATAAATTTAGGTATTTTAGGGCTCGTCTGAAATATCCTACTTTATTGAGGTCCACTTCATCAAATTTGTTTATATGTATGTTTTTCGCTTGATATTTTTACCTAATTGAGACCATTAGATAATATCAAATGAATTATTATTTATTGAACAAAGAAAGATGAGGTAAATAATGGGGTCAAATTCAAGGGTAGCAGACATTTTTTAAAGGGCAAATAAGAAAGAAAACAAATCAGAAATAAACAATTATAGACCTATTGCCCGTATTCTCCAAAATATTTGAAAAAAATATATATAATTGTATTTATAATTTCTTATCTGAAAGTAAAAATTTATTTACAACATATCAATACGGATTCCGAAAAAATAAATCAATAAATTTAGCAATTTATAATTTCTTACATGACGTACTAACAAATATGGACAAACGGTCTCCAACAGTAGCTCTATACATGGATATGTCAAAAGCGTTTGACCATGTCAATCATAAAACCCTACTCAACAAACTATATACTTATGGTATTAAGGGTAATGTATATGAACTGATCCAATCTTATTTAAGTAACAGAACACAATATACAGAAATAAAAAGAGTCATTGTTTCTACCAAAACTGAAAAAACGCACCATTCTAACGTGAGAAATATACACTTAGGAATCCCCCAGGGTAGTATATTAGGGCCACTTCTGTTCCTAATTTATATTAATGATATGCCTAAAATAACGACACACAAAATGACATTATTTGCAGATGACAGCACTATATTATACACTAATAGTAATCTAACTCAATTAGAACATGATATAAATAAGTACATCTTTAACATTGATAATATTAAATTTATTATGCTTATTTAGAATGATCTAAAAATTAACCTGGATAAAACAAAAATTATGAACTATAAACAACGTAATAGATTAAACAACATTTTAAATGTATCTTACTCAAATACAAAAATTTAAGAATTAGTTTAAACAAAATTCTTAGGCCTACACATCGATAACCAAGTAAATTGAAAACATCACGTCGAACTTGTCTGCAAAAAATTAAGCCAATTCTCATATGCTCTCTATAGGTTAAGCAAAATAGTAAATAAATCCGCACTATTAACGGCCTACTATGGCTATGTAGAAAGCACACACACATGGAGTGATCTTTTGGGGAAATTCATCTGAAAAAGAACGGGCGTTTATTGCTCAAAAACATTGTATTAGAAATATATGCAATTTACAGCAAACTGACTCTTGTAAACCCTACTTTATAAAATTAAATTTGTTAACATTTCCATGCCTGTTTATTTATGAAGTTGCGATATTTGTAAAATCGAATGTAGAACTATTCGAATATCGGACTAGAACAAGTTAGCAAAAGTTGCGAGTAAGACCAAATTGTAATGACACCGTTTGTTTAGGTCCTAGAATTTATAATAAAATACCGTTAGATATCAGGAATATTGAAATTATGAATAAATATAAAAATAAACTACACAAACTATTGGTGACCAAATGTTATTACAATATGAAGGAGTTCTTAGATGATAAATTGTAGTTAAAATTTATGACTGATTAGGTTTTTTTTATTATTATTTTGTGTACCTTTGATGTTAACTTGTTAATTTATTGATATTTTATGAAATTTAACTGTACCAAATAGATATTAATGACATTATGTAATTCTATTTATAATTGTGATTTAATATTAATTGATTTTTTTTTCTTTTATGTTTTATTATTATTTTAATGTACCTTTTTTATCTTAAATTAATATTGTATGCCCAAATGGCGGAACATAGAACATGAGCTAATTTATTATTATATAACATCCTCTGTACCTACGATTCACAATAAAATAAATTGATTGATTGATAGATTGATCGTAATAGGGTCAAGGTCTGTGCAAATTACTTTACAAATCACGGATACAACCAGCCAACCCACCCAGAGTCGAAACAACAATTTGTAGAAGCGAACCCACGATCTCTTGCGCTGCAGCTGCACACTAACCCACCGCGCTACCAAGGCTTTCATTTATAAACTATTTACTAATTGGGTTTCCCGTTATACTCATTCCATTTTGAACACTTTGGGCATCGCAACGGTCTATTTTTTCCACTTAAGTCCAACTAAGTACTTACGTTAATGAGATCGTAGTGGAAAATATTCTCGTACCTGCAATTAAAAGTAAAACGTTTTAGTTATATTCGTGTTAAATTAAATAAACTAGGTGTTTAAGGTTCCGTAGACAAAATAGCTAAATGACTGTAATTTTGCATGAATACACATATTACTTATGCCGACAAAGTAAAAGAAAAAAAAATGGAATATAAATATTTTTAGGGTACCTCCCCTATACGTAACTTTCTTACCCACCCCTATCGTGTGGGGTATCATTAGATAGGTCTTTTAACATTTAGGGGTTGTAACGACAATTTTTCGATTTAGGGATCCGATTGTGAAATATTTAGCTTTAAAGTGCAAATTTTTCTTAGTGTCAAGTGACATTTCCCCTGCTAGCGAAATGGTTGGTGTTGGGTATGTGAAAAAATCACGGTAGTAGTATAATATATAATGAAATTAAAAGGAAAGCTATCATAGCTATGTAGGTTTTACAAGTTTACGATTAACAGCTGACCAAATGAGAAGTAACAAAATTTTCGTACAAATTCCATTGATAAATATTATTATGTAGATATAACTTTGTAAGTATGAAACAAAAACAACAGAAAATCCATTTCTTAACCCTTAAATTGATTCTGTCCGTTTTAAAGGACGCAGTGTTTATACTCACACAGAAAAAATACGCGATTCCGCCTCGCGCGCGCATCTCATTGTGTTTGTTAGACTATCTCTTTCACACTCACGCATTTTGTGCGTGCGAAACGGCCAACGGTCGCTCATTACGCCGATTTGAAAAAGTGCATCAGGCGGGTGGTGTTACGCTCCGGATATTTTTTTTTGAAAAGGTGAGTTTTTTCTTTATTTTGTTCATTATTTTGTTGAATTCAATTGAAATACAGTATAACGTATTAGATGACATAGTTTTTTCAATACTATCATTGTTTTTGTATCTTTAATTTAGTCGAAACTAAGTATGTCATTTAAAACGGACTATGCCAATTAGGACTATGAACTAGTGTATTTTTTGTTTGTCCCATATAACGGACCTTGCCAGTTATAACTATGAGCTAGTGTATTTTCCGTTTGTCCCATATAACGGACGTTGCCATAAAGTAGTACTTACAAATAGTTCATAGATCCAGCATACTTACCATTGAAATAATACATTTTTTTTTTATAATTACAGAAAAATGTCTTGGAGATCCAAGAAAATCATCTCTCTTTTACCTCCAGAGGACTCTGAGGAGTCTGATGTCGAATCGGATGAAGATATTGAACAAAAAATAGGAGCACGTGAGTACTTTAATAGTGACAACTCATCTCCTGTTCGAGAAATGGTTCCTGGGTTGAGTAACTTATTAGATGATCTCAGCGATGATGAGGATTTTTGGATTGGTGAAAATACAGTTATACCTGAGCAACCTCCAACCTCTGTACTGGCAAAAGAATCCTCACCTTTCACACCACATGCTTCTAATCTAACACAGTGTTATATACCCGAAACTCCATCAGAAATGTCCATTGCAACACCATCTACGAGTTTTGTAAGAGCTTCATTGATGCCAGGAATACGTCGAACGAGACAAACTGCAGTCGTAGACACGTCACCTAGGCCTTTACCAATACCACTTGTGTCTAGGAAACGTAAAATTAAGCAATTAGATTTTGTTTTCAAAAAAAGAAAGTTTACTGGATACGTAGAAGTGCCAGACTCCACTGACTTCGAAGAGCGGCATACAATTCTAACTCCTCAGCAGTACTTTCAAACATTTTTCAACGATGATATCCTTGATTTTATTGTTGAAATGACAAATTTATATTCAGTACAAAATAGTGGTAAATCTATATGTGTGACTAAAAAAGAAATAGAAATTTTACTTGGTATAGAGATTTTGATGGGTATTGTAGATATGCCTGCTGTAGAAGATTATTGGAGTTCTGATCTGAGGTTTGAACCGATTGCATCCGCCATGTCTCTAAAACGTTATAGGTGTATTAAGCGTTATTTACATTTTTGCGATAACACAAACGTAGATAACAACGACCGTTATCATAAAATATCTACTATTATGGAACACGTTCGTCAGCAATGCTTGAAAATCGAAGAAGAGCGGTCTTTTGCAGTGGATGAAATGATAATACCCTATAAAGGCAAAAAGGCTGGTAACAGAAAGCAATATAATCCAAAGAAACCCCACAAATGGGGCTTTAAGTTTCTGGTTCGAGCAGGTACGTCGGGCATGGTGTATGATTTTTTTCCTTATGATGGCGCAAACACTTTTTCAGGGGTCAGATTTACCGAATGGGAAGAAGATTATCTTGGTGTTGGTGGTAAAACAGTGCTTAGATTATGCAAAACTATAACTAATCCAGTACAGTCTACTTCGATAACTGGTTCACGTCACTTGAACTTATATACTACTTACGAAATGAGATGGGTATTTTGTCTTTAGGAACGATTAGAAAAGATAGATTGCGTACATGTAAACTTATGACAGATAAAGCGATGAAAAAAAAGGGACGAGGAACATATGAAGTAGTTTGCGATAACTCAAAAAGGTTGGCAGTTACTAAGTGGGTGGATAATCAGTGCATCCATATTGCCAGTTCATTCTGTGCTGAAGATCCAGTTAGTACCATAGAACGATACGATAAGAAAGAAAAGAAGCGAGTCTTTGTACCTTGCCCTAGTGTAATAAAAATATACAACACTCACATGGGCGGCGTTGATATAGCCGACATGTTGACTGCTTTATATAGAAAACGAATGAAGACCAGACGATGGTATATGTCAATTTTCGCCCAACTATTAGATATCAGCATGAATAACAGCTGGCTATTGCATCGCCGAGACTGCGTTCAACTTAGAGAACCCAAACTGAGTCTGAAAAAGTTTCGCGTGCAGTGTGCTCTTGCGCTTATGAAGACTAATACTAAGTCTCAGAACCACAGAGCCATGGCTGATTCACCAAGGGTTGGCACTATTCTAAAGCCTGTTCAGCCAAGACCAGTAGATGATGCACGGCTTGATTGTTACGATCATTTTCCGATATTTACCACACAAGGTCGCTGTCGCCTTTGCAAGAATGGAAAAACTATGATTATGTGTACAAAATGTCAACAGAGGCTTTGTTTCACTGCCAAAAAAAATTGTTTTCTTTTATTCCATAAGGAAAAGTGATAGTAGTGGTTAATTTTATACTGAAAAGTTTATTTTGTTTGGTTTATTTTGTTGCAGTTTTTATAAGTACATTGTTACCTACCTTCAAAATAATATTAAGAATATTTAATTTCATAGCCAGAGGTTGACTTTATGTTTAGTTCCTGGCATAATTTTAATGGTTCCTAATAGAAACTTGACCTCATTGTTATGTTTTGTTTTTATTTTGTATAAGTACGGTAAATTTAGAAGTGTAGTTTTTGTTTGATTAGAAAAAAAAAATGTGTTTTGTTTTTGGCAATGTCCGTTTACTGTGACGTATATGAGGTCACCGCACAGTAGCAGGTAATGGGCAATGTCCTTTTTAAGTGACGTTTAAAAATATATATAATAATAAATTTTTTTTCAAAAATTCATAAGAATTATTTTTTTCTATCCCTATTATTACCCAAAACGTAAACTTAAATATAAACAATCCTACAGATTCAGTATGTGCCAATTTAAGGGTTAAGTCACATTTTTCGGATGGGGGGGGGACTACGTACTTCCAGGACTGGCTATAGCCAGTCCTGGAAGTACGTAGTCCCCCCCCTTATAAGCTTATAGCTTATAGGCCCATACTGAGATATATCTCAGTATGGGCCTATAAGCCCATACTAAGATACAGGTAGCCAGACTAATAACTATTAAACTAAACTTAACAAATACAATAATTGCATTTTTGAAAGATAGAAAAATTTGAATCCAGATTCAGGAATCGAACCCGAGACTTCCGTAGCCAAACCGGGGCCAGAAGCGAACCACCTATCTGGACTATGTTACTAGATATCAAATTCTTCTATCTCTTAATGCTTACGGGTTAGTCCCCCGTAGCGACATCTAGTCGGTAGTTAAAGAACTATCACGGCTTTTGTTATAGCTTCGTTACAGAGAGCATTTTAACAAATTATGATGACGCAGGCCGAATATTGAAGTAATTTTTATAGGCATTTCTTGCCAAAGACTTTACAAATACAATAATTGCATTTGTACTGAAACTCTGTTGTCAACAACTATCTGGTGTGATACATGTAGGTAGTTTGAAAAGGTAACATGTGCTTGCAAAGTGTTAATTTGAAAACTGACGAACATTTTCATTCCGCGATTGTACTTGCAACGCTTACAAAACACAAGAAAAGCTTCATACAAACGCATACGTAGAATCCCGGACCACTTTGTTCAAAAGGTGTTCCGAGATTTATTATCCTTAAAAAATATTAATACTGTGCCGTGCTGGAACGAAATACGTATGATGGTAGTATTGTTCTAGAATTAACAGGAGTCTACAAAAATCGTTTTAATTATCCAAAAAAACTATTCCGATATTCATGAAAATATATTTATTAGGAGCACCGATTCACCTGCTAAAGCGCTACAATGAAACTCTTATAACTCTTCTCTTTTGCACCGAAGTTTAAAGACAATATACTAATTAAAAAAACAACCAACCTTTAGCAAATATTAACAAATAATTTATTTGTAGCGTACACGTTCAAATATTTACAACAAAAAATACTTATTTAATAAGTACAAAGTTTGCCGACACATCCAAACAATTTTGAGGGCAAGCCGACCCAGATAAGGTTTATAACCACTGGCAATTATAAGAACAGGTACGTACTTGGTCCAGTATTTTTGATAAGAATAAATTTGTCAGATTATTTTATAAGAGAAAATAAATGTTAAGTGAAACTATTACAATAACATTTATCCATTCATTTAGTGATATATGATAGTATCACAGAAAACCTACAATTACAGTAAGTCGGTAGTGCTTTTCGTTTGAAATTCACAGTGAAATTTTTTAAGTTTGTAAGCATTTTTTGCTCTCTGGTTTAAGCGCTCTGGTTGCCCGGAGATAGATTCAAAGTTAATTTATACCTACAAAAATGAAATCGTATAAATTCATCTACTTCTTCGTATTTTTGTTAGACATATCTTTGTAGAATGAGATCATTAGATCTTTTAAACCTTTCAAAGTACCGCAGTAATTCACATTCTCATGTTGCAAGTAACTAAAATCTCTATTTTTCATTCCCACGGGACGCTCGAAGCGTGAACAAGTGGTTACATTAGCTTCATTAAGCAGAATAACTACAATAAATTCACGGACTAACTACCCTTTACGCTAGTTGACGACTTGAGCTTCAGACATTCTACTAATTATAATATATGCAGGTACGTATTTGAATTAGTATTTTAAAATTATATTCTATGTACTTATAAGTTAAAATACAAATGGGCCGCAGTTATAACCTATTCTAATCTAATCGATTTGGTTTAGTTACAATTTGTAATATTGTTTTTTGCTATTACTGGCCCTAGTCAGCAACTGTTCCAATTAAAAAGTGAGTATGATCCATAAATTGTTGTTCCGAGTGTCTAGGTGTACTTTGTGTCCGTGACTTGTATGTTTGTAAAGTCCTCCACGACACAGGGATTACAGCGGTAACATACAGCGGGAGTCGTCTTTAAAAAAAAACTGTAAGTACTGATTACTTTTTATCAGAAGCAACATTTACTAACCACAACTGGTAAAACCTAGCATTTTCTAAATTCTATCGATACAAGTGGTAGCCTAATGCCTAAGGCATTGGACTCGCATTTATAAGGTCGCGGGTTCTAATTCTACCCATTGTAATACCGTCGTGAACCCTCTCTTATCACAAGCCATTGAGCTTAGCTGGAGGGGTTAACAGGATTGCTAGTAATGTGGGACCTTTAATCCCACAATACTAATTATTTTAAAAAAAATTACAACAGTCGAATCAATGACCATCGAATGTCTTTCACCAAGATTTACTGGTTACAAAAAAGAAAAAAAAATGTCGTGTTTCGAACCTAACAGCTTGTTAATTCAGATCGTTACAACAGAAATAAAATATACTTTTCTCCAGAATTTATTAGTGACGAAAAAATAATTTACAAAGTTTTGGGCTTACGCTTGTTTTTAATTAGATGGTGAATTCTGGACTGAAGCCAAATGTTCAAAGAGTTTCTATTCTCCGCTGATTTGAAAGTAAATAAGGAAATTTATGTAGTTCTGTTTGTTTTTTTATTTTTTCAGTATTTTCTCTGCGAATAAAACAGGTAATTTTTGAAGAAATGTTTTGTTTCGGAACTAAAACCACAGTAGTTGATTCGTATTGAAGAAAGATATAACATTTAATTTCAGAAAGCCGTTTAAATTAGTCTTATGCTTATCTCTTTCCAGTTGGATTTGCGATCCGTGTGCTGCAATGGTGAGAAAATAGAGTCAGTTTTGTTAGCATGATAGTTTTTTCTGTGTCTGGATTTAATTTATCTATTAATATAGCACAGGCCAACAGGCTCTGCCTACTATGGAATCAAATGACAATTTGTTAGTTGTTCCAATCAATTTTAACAAATAGCGTATATACTCGTACAGGTTATTCTTAGGAAAACTGCTTTCAGGTGGAAAACCTGAAAGCAGTTTTCTTAGAATCAATAACACACACCAATGGGGTAGTTTTTAGACCGTTATATATTTTACAACTCATTAATTAATCATTAAAACAATCGAAAGCCTGTGGACAGCGTGACGGGATGGTTTTCAATGATAACTATGAACTTTAAAGTACGCGACTACGTTGCGAGCACGTTACTGCAAAGAACACAACACTCTGATGTAAATTTTCAATGTTTTTTTGTATGATTTCTTATGACTGCCTCTGTGGCGCAGTGGGAGTGTGTCCGACTGCTACTGCGAGGTCGTCGAGGGTTCGATTCCCACACGAGACTCGGAACAACAATTTGTGGATCACACAGAGTGGTTGTGTGATCCACAAATTGTTGTACCGAGTCTGGGTGTACTTTGTGTCAGTGATTTGTATGTTTGTAAAGTCCCCCCGCTACACAGGGCTTGTACCCTAATGTGGGTGTTGTCTTTTTTTAAAGAAGAAAAAAAAAGAAAGCATAAATCTTGTTGCGATGTTTGAGCTCTGCATTATAGAAAAAGTAACGTTGTATATTCCATGGTGTGTCGAGCCTACAGTGTACAGTACAGCTAAGGCTGTATCGATTGAGGCTTTAGCAAGTAGTTATTGGTTAACCATAGTCTGACCACTAATATAGGATTAATTGCCGTAACCGCAGATGATGCTTTGTCAATTAGCCGTCTTGTTCATTGTACGGTTAGTATTAAAGTGTCTATACCTAGCCAATTATGAATTAAGTGATGCTTTAATTGGCTTACAATCACGTCAGAATAGTCTTCGAATGACGGTATAAATGTTAGATTAATATAGATTATTAGGTACGCAAAGAAATCAAAAATTTTAAATTATTTAGTACCTATTTGCAAACGGACAAGACGTATGATTTTGTACATGTTAATAGTTTTACAAGTCTCTGTATTATTGTTTATACCTACTTTTAGAAATAAAATCTAAAATAAATATAATATTTTTATTTTTGTACATATTTTCTAAACTACAATCAATTTTTAGACTTATGTCAACAGAAACAAAAACAGAACAAAAAAAGAACATGAGTATTGAAACGATCCTCTTATTATTTCACTCCAACAAATCCTATAAAATTTATCATCATAAAACATTTTTGTGTCTTAATCCGGCTCTGTGGGGTCTACGCACGAATTGCCAGAGGTTTTGTGCTTACAGATCTTTTTGTAAGACCCCAACTCATTTTGATTGTTGGACTACGAGTATATCAAAAGGTACCTATGTTGTGTTTTGTACCTTTTCGTGTTGTGTTGTTGTTTTTGTTTTAACACATGGGTTTAAAACAGTGAAGTGTTATGATTAGTGTTTGTTCACGATACATTTTATTAAG
Source organism: Herminia tarsipennalis (assembly GCA_945859575.2). Classification (NCBI taxonomy): domain Eukaryota; kingdom Metazoa; phylum Arthropoda; class Insecta; order Lepidoptera; family Erebidae; genus Herminia; species Herminia tarsipennalis. The sequence goes on along the minus strand of OX243849.2, from coordinate 3,361,078 downwards.
GAGTTTGGTCTCGGTTGTAGCCTAATGGCCTCTTTTAAAGGGACCAATCGTGAGGTCTCGGGTTCGAATCCTACCCATTATATAGTTACTACCGACGTGGACCTACTTTTAATACAAGCCATTGAGCTTAACTTGGATGTGTTAATAGGATTTCCTAGTAATATAGGACCCAAAATACCACATAGCTTGTTTACTTAAAAAAAAGTTTTTCTTATTCATGTTATAGAAGAATTGTTTTTTTACCATCAGGTAAGGCTTACCTACTGACGGTAAGTGACATATGATGATGCTATTTTATTTTAACAACAAATCCGTTACTTAGGTGTGTGCCAGTTGGTCAAGTGGTTAGTAACACTGACTGCTAATCCAGAGGTTGTTGGTTCGATTCCCTCACGAGACACCATAATATTGTGGGACAACTTACACAACTCTATCTGATCCCAAACTGGCCATTACAAAGGTTAGCCGAAATACTGTAGTAGTTTAAAGCCGCATAGATTTTGGTTTTATAGAATTACTAGCTGACCCGCGCAACTTCGTATGCGTAATTTTTTTTGCAACATTTTCCATTGCTACTTGGCTCCCATTGGTCGTAGCGTGATGTTATATAGCCTATAGCCTTCCTCGATTAATAGGCTATCCAACAGTAAAATAATTCAGCTTTATAATATTAGTATAGATATATAGACATCATCACGTAGCTAGATGCCTACAAGAATTTAAAAAAAAGTACTTTTATTTTACCCGACTGCGCAAGAAGGAGGGTTATGTTTTTCGAGTATATGTTTTGTCTGTATGTATGTTTCTTTGGCACGCTCCAGAACCCTAATAGCTTGATGAATTTTAGATTGAGAGATATCGTTAGATTCGTCTCAGTTGTGTGAGTGACACTGGGTACCTACATACAATTCAGAAATAAATAAAATGGCAGACATTTGGCGCCAAAGTATTTTACTGCCTCTGTGGCGCGGTGGGAGTGTATCCGACTGCTACGCAAGAGGTCGTGAGTTCGATCCCCACCCAGGATAAAACTTTGTGTGATGAGCGCGATGGTTTATTCTGTGTCTGGGTGTTATTTATCTATAATATGTATGTATTTAGAAATATTTAAGGATGTTTATTAGTTGTCTGGTTTCCATAGTACAAGCTCTGCTTAGTTTGGGATCAGATAGCGTTGTGTGAGTTGTCCCAAGATATTATTATTATTAAAAAAAAGTTACTAATAAGCCATCAGGTTTTTTGTTTTATAATTTCAAAGACTAAAGCTCCATTACGTCTAGGTCCTTATTCACTGTTTTTTTTGTTTTCGCGGCAAGCCCGAGCGAACTGTTGCATGCGCGGTGCGCTTAAAGATAAATAGATGCATTTCTAAGCGCAGCTCTCTATATACCACTATGACAAGATTTTGACAGTTAGAAACGCGAGCTTAACGCGAAAACGAAAAAAAAAAATAGTGAAAGACCCTGATGTATTCAAATCACGCGTTTCTTTTTCACTTACCAGTAAGAAAATGAAGGTCTTAGAAGGAATGTATCTCTTAAATATTTATAAGAAGGCGCAGAATCTAGGATCAGTGACCGAACTTATACATTTGAAACGTGCTGATTCTTAGTATTCAAAGAATTTAAGATTCCATGTTAATTCAAATTTGAGTAAGTAATTTATTTGTAACTAGCGATCCTGCGCAACTTCGTCTGCGTAAATTTTCCTCGTTTGTGCAACATTTCTCATTGCTGCTCCGCTCCTATTGGTTGTAGCGTGATGTTATATAACCTATAGCCTTCCTCGATGAATGGGCTATCCAACAGTGAAAGATTTTTTTAAATTCGGATCAGTAGTTTCTGAGATTACCACGTCCTCGCCCACAGTTCCACCCGCGAGGATGTCAGTTATCGCGATTTAAAAACTATCGTATGTCCTTTCCCGAGGTTCAAACTATCACCATACTAAATTTCATCTAAATAGATTTAGCGGTTTAAGCGTGAAAACGTAACAAAGAGAGACAGGTTTTCACATTCATAACACTAGCTTTCGCCCATGACTCCGACCACGTGGACGTTGGTCATTGCAAAAAAAAGCTATCCTATGTTCTTCCCCAGAATCCAAACTATCTCCATACCAAATTTAATTTAAATTATCGTTTAGTTTATTAGTATTTTCTAGATAGGTGCTTTTTTATGCTCAAGTTATCCAAATATGTGAAACTCAGACACTGCTTTAAAGACCTATGTATGTACCATATTTGATTCAATAAAAAGATTTATTATTATATTATTTTTATTATAAATTGTTTCAGCGGTTTGGGTTTAAAGAATCTTTATTCTCTTATAAACCATACAGTTCACTTATATGAGATAAACAATAAATATTGTATTTATTTATTCATTTATTGTACAATGTTGTTACAAGCAGTCTTTAAACACACATAGACCCCTAAAGGTGCTGCAAAACTTACAAACTAATTAAATTAATAACTAGATATTAAGGAAAAAAAAACCTAAAAACGAACTAAGTTAATAATTAGATAATAGGTACTACATACTATTCATAAGTATAATATTATAATGCATCTTATATTAGTTTATTTTGTGATGAAACATGCATAAACCAAGATAACAGTTACAATTATTAGGTAGTAGGTACTTTATAACAAAACTGAACCGTATTTTCTTAAATTATGTAGGTTCTTCGAACCGACTAAAAATCACATGGTGTTCCCTCACCCTCGGCCATAGGCTGTAATGAAGGGACACCACGTGATTTTTATTCGACTCCTACATACTCTCTTCTATTCTACGGGCTCTCGTAGGAGTGGGATCCGGGGGGTTTTTTGGATACGTAAAAAAATAGGTTGGTAATCAAAAAAATAAGAAGAATAAATAGAATTCTGTTAGAGTATTTAACAAGATACCAGCTAGTATTATGAGTCTATCAGTGATTAAGTTCAAAAATGTAGTCAAAAATCATCTTATACCTAGAGGTTATTATACAGTGGATGAATATTTAAATGATAAAGAAAAATGGATCTAGTTGCTTGCTACTTGTTACTTTAATATGCTTGGGTGAATTTTGTTATCACTTTGTTTTAATTGTCACATTGATAAAGAGCATGATTTGACTTTTGTAAGTAAAGATTCTGCGTGACGAATAAAGGCCATTCTTTTCTTCCTTTTGATATCATAATTAATATTTTATATTTAATCATTCGTAACAAGTATTTTGGCCAATATTTAAGCACATATAGTTTTTACCTTTGTTGTAAGTAGATGCTCCTACTATAATGTACCCACTAAGGCTGATTTTGCTTTATCTCATGTTTCAACTTTTTGATAATACAATTTGCATCAGTCCCTTAACATGGTGTATAGTATATTGGTCGCAGCACCTTACCCCCATATCAAGTTTATAAACATTCAAACATTGTAAAATTTTCAATTTAAAAAGAGTGGCCGCGAGTTTTTATTGCCAGGTTCTTTTCTCCGGCTTTACCTATTGTTTGCGAACTTGGCATTACATGTACATGTAGAATCCCGACGTATAACAAGAGTTGTTTTGCATCCTAAGTGAATAAAGAATTTTGAATTGAATTGAATACACATTGGACGGCTCCTCAGGATATCACTAGAACACCACCCACTCACATTGTAATATTATAAATATGTGACAGACTTTCACATTTATAATATTAGAACAGATTCAATTAAAATCAAATGACACATCAATGACGTCACGCACGACACGAAAACAAAGACGTGTTTGTACAAAAAAGCACCGAGTAAACAGATGGGCAGGAATGAAAACATTGATACAAATAACATTCAGGAAAATATCTACGAGTAATAATAAACATAACCTTGACTGTGCGCATAATTCTCATTTCCCTCACCTCTTCGCATCTAATATTTCCCTCATAAGACTGATTACCAGGTATTCAAAATATACGAGTTTTTTTATCGTGAGCAATCAACTTATTACTGGATTCCGTTTAGGAAAATACTTCAAAAATACCAAATGATACAGTGTTTTGTTAAAGATGTGAGGATTTTTTTTGTATTCTCATGAACTGGATGAACAGTAATGGCTGGTTTCATTAAATTATCTACCGTTAACTGTCTGTTATATAGCTAACTTTGATTGCAAAACTCAACACTGGTGCCGTCAATAGATAGAAAACTTTTCGTTTTTTTTATTTATGGCGCTCAATCCAGATCATGGTCTTCTCATACCATGTCAAAACATTTGATGAAAGCGCCCTCTAGGTACAGAAAAACAAGAACCACCCTAACTTTTTTTTTTCTAGTGAGCTATGAATGACAAATATAGCCCATTTTTAGGGTTCTGTAGCCAAAATGGTAAAAACGGAACCCTTATAGTTTCGTCATGTCCGTCTGTCTGTCTTTCTGTCTGTCTGTCCGTCCGTATGTCATAGGCATTTTACTCAAAGACTACTCAATGAATATTGATGCTATTTAGTGAAAAGGTGTCTTGTAGTAGGCGCTACTTAGTTTGATAGATAAATAATAATAATAAATATTTTTAAGGGCACTCCAAACATGTGTCAGAAGCTGTTTTTTTTAGCTAACACCAACGTGTGGCATATTATTAGAAACCTTAATTTTTTTTTTAAAATGTAAAGTTACTAATAAACCTTTTTTAAACTCAAATATCTTTATTTCGTATTTTTTTTGATTGAGTGAATGTTTTCGGTAATAATCGCTCCGAAAGAGTGTGACCAAAAAAATATAAAAAGAAAATAACAAAGGCACTTATTAAATACCTACCTACTAAAACTATTTTGGGCATGATCTAATATACCGTCATTGAGTTATTGCCGAAAAACTGCGCTTCCCAACAAAAGGGCGTTAGTGCCACAAACATATTATTCTACTGATGCAATTATTCAAGGCTGCGGAACCCTACACAGAGCATGGTTGAACATGCTCTTGCCCGGTTTTTGTAGCTTTCTATCGTCATTTTGATAAATACTTATTACAATCACAAATGCAATTTAATTTAAACTATTATTAGCAAATTTTTTTTTTATTATTGGTTTACCAACTGGAAATATACACAACTTAGATAATCCAACCAAAGTTTGGTCATTTCAACCAAAAATTAATCTAAACTTGACGTTCCCAATAGCTAAACACTTTAGTAAGTTACAAATACACTTAAGTTAATAAAGCTATGCTATATTCAGTTATGGTTAGTTGACTAAATCGACTATTTTGTTTAGGTATGTAAGCTTTTAGTAATCCAATTAAACTCAAGTTGTAGTTGCTCAAGTAGCTCTTACTATTGTTTTTAAACTTTCGCGATTTTTATACATATAAGATATATCTCGGGATTTAATCGCGTGAATTATTGAAAGATACGAACCTTTTATTTACCCGATGTTTTGATCGAATTACACCCATGTAATTCGATCAAAACGACACGCGATTAATTCCCGAAATATATATACTAACTTTACTTATTGGAGAGGCCTATGTCCAGCAGTGGACTGCGATAGGCTGATGATGTGATGTGATACGAGTATACTAACTTTTACTAAACGACGACGTGATCTGCACCTAAGTTAGTAAGTATTGTTAACCCATTTTTGAGTAGCAACAATAAAGCTTGGTTGTAATAAAATATTGATTTTTGCCATAGGCATATACTTACATAATATAGTAAATGGCAATTTTGTCAACATAGTTAATTGGTTTATTAACTACGACTGGCTTAAAAGTGCAAAATTCAGAAAAAGATATAGAAAATTTTAAAGTGCAGCTATTTGGTTTCATTCACAGATACATTTTTTTATGTAAGCATATATAGTATATAATATATACATTTTAGCTAACAACTGTTCAAATTTCATATGCAGATATAAAATTAAAAATTACGATAGAAAGCTACGGTAATGAACTATTCTTGACATTTGAAGCTCGCTAGAAAAAAAATATAAACATAATAATGGCCATCTCGACACCTAGAGAAACATTTATACCGAGTTTCATGAAAATCAAAAATCATCACGCCCCTTATCAGGCGTTGTGACATGAAATACCCTTGATACATCTTGTGTTGTAACATGTCACGATCGGTTATTCCAACACGTTACACAGTCAACCTGGATCGAGATCACTGATGACGATCGAACGTGTAATGGCTGCCTATCGATAGTTATCCAAACGTACAAAATTGTAAGCTAACAAATATTTGCTACTAGAGTTAGGAGACCGGCCTTCGTTCAGATGTCTTTGAAATTTAAGTTATAAAAACTTCTAAATGTATAACATCATCGATTTTTTTTGTAAAAAAGTTTTATATTTTATAGTAACATATACAAACTATTAACATTATTTACAACTTAAAATAAAAGGAAACTAAAAATAAAAGGATTACAAAAAAGGGAGTCACAACCAGTTTAGGCGTCGAAGAATTCCTCCCCATCGATGTCAACCGGTATACCCGGTGCCTAGAAGGCTGGCAGCATTGCCATGTTGTATGGCAATTTATTCTCTATGCAAAGAAAATAAAGCCGATGATTCATTTGAATTGTGGTAAAAATAGATCAAAAAGGCGATAAAAGCTTCCCTATTTTTGTCACTCAACACAGTACCTAACCAATTATGCCAGCCGACATCACCCACTCTTATTCACGCGTTATTTTGCAGCTCTGAGTATTTTATACATCAGTCGAACAAAATCCTTTGTATAGAGATTTAAGGTAAATCCTCCAATTTAAGTTACGTTGCCATACTTCTTGGTCTCGCCACACTTCTTGCGACGCGACGTTGCCAGTCACAAGCTAATGTCACGAATTAGGTACAGATGACCAGCTTCCTAGCGAGCGAAAACAAGACGCACACGCACACAGATCTCGACACTGAGCTCTATATTAGGTATAGTAGGATCAACGTAACTTGACCGGGTTGAAGTTGGCGAAAAGTGGTTGCGCAGATGCATTTTTTAGTAGTAAATGGTGACAGGAAGCGGGGGGCGGGGGCGGTAACTTAACAAGAGAATTAGAGATGTCGAATACGCATTATATTGTCATAATTAGGATTATTAACTCATGTTTTTTGTGATTTTTTTCAAACTTTCTTTAACTGTAACTGTTTTAAATTTAAACTTTTTTGAACTCATTTAAATAATATTTTATAGTGTTGAATTAAAATTTTGTTAGTATTTTTAATCGATTAAACATAATTAATCGTTTTTCTAAGCAATTTTAGAGTCGCATCTCTATGATATGCGCGAAAGTGATAAGAAACTAACTTTAATCCGGTCAAGTTACGTTGATCCAACTATACTAGTAAGCTGGACACACTCCTCGATACAATGTAACGAAATTTCAAATATCGAATCGAATTACCGCCTTCTTGTCGTTTGACATTTTTTGACACTGATACTGACACTTATGACAAAATAATGACCGTTGTTGTTATGCTTGTTACACAAGAGTAAACTAGACTTACATTTGATTTTAGACTGACTGCCTTTGTGTATCCGACTGCTACGCAAGGGGTCGTGGGTTCAATCCCCACCCAGGATAAAACTTTGTTTGATGAGCGCGCTGGTTTATTCTGTGTCTGGGTGTTATTTATCTATAATATGTATGTATTTAGAAATATATAAGTATGTTTATCAGTTGTCTGGTTTCCATAGTACAAGCTCTGCTTAGTTTGGGATCAGATAGCGTTGTGGAGTTGTCCCAAGATATTATTATATTATTATTATTTTGTCAAATTATCCTCTCCAAATGTCAAAATTAAATGGAAGTCTTGTTTTTGTCGGTGGTAGTATATCCACGGTACGAGTACTATGAGGTCAGAGGATCTCAGTTGAAAGACATCGGAGATTGCGCACGTTGAGGTCATCTGTACGTGGCTGTCTACGTGTGCGTGGATTTTTTGTCGAGATATGAGCCGACCTTGTGCACATATGTATTCTGTACTAATGTGCACGTGAATCGTTACAAACTACAATGTTCCTTGTACATAGGTACATCAACATGTTGGCCAACATATCATTGGATATATCGAGAGATTCGTCGGTTAATTCTGTAGTTAATTAGCGGCAAACATCCGTATTGTCGTGTGGCTTCTCAATGAAACGGAACTGATTTGTCTGATCACGGATGTAGAGGAAAATGATTATGTTGTTAAGTCAACAAGGGTTTATGTATTTTCTGTAGATTCACTTGAAGATATTAATAATAACATCGAAGGGGAGAAATTCTTCGACGCCTAAACTGGTTATGCCTCATTTTTCTTCTTTAACGGTGTTTTGACGTGATAACGTCTTATCAACCAATGACCGGCTGCACTCACGAAAAAGTGTCTAAAAAAGTCACGTTATCGATTGGTTGCTAAGCAACAGCGAATGGCAATTGCAGCGACTTTAAACTTTACTTTAAAGCCAAGCCAAAAATTGTTATTTTTTTAAGGCTTAATACCTTTGTTTTATGGCCCGACGTTTCGACCGTATTGAACGGCCGTTGCGGTAAAACCCGTAGCTTATAAAATTCTATAATGTGCACAAATTGCGAAACTTTACGAACATATTTACGAACATGGCGCGGTGGGAGTGTGTCCAATTAGTACACAAGAGGTTGTGGGTTTGATTCCCACACGGGATACCACTTTGTGTGATTCACAAATTGTTGTTCCGAGTCTGGGTGTACTTTGTGTCCGTGACTTGTATGTTTGTAAAGTCCCTCGCGATACAGGGCTTGTAACCACGGAAGAGATAATTATCTCTTCCGTGCTTGTAACCCACTGCCGGAGTCGTCTTTAAAAAAAAGTAGCTATCTATGGTCAATTTAGGGATTAATCTTTTGAATACAGCTACAAGCAAACACGTAAGCTAGATTAAAACTTGGAACTTATGCAACTCGGGTTCGATTCCTGAGTCTGGATTCAAATTTTTATATCTTTCAAAAATGCAATTATTGTATTTGTTATGCAACTTATGTTCCTAAATTTACGCGAATATGAGGTGCGGTCAGCGTAGTTATATCAACTGCAATATTGTTCACGTAGAACTCATTTGTGAATACCTTTTTGGTGTTTTCGAGATCAAATAATGTATGGGAGACTAGGAGGAGATGACACAAAATATTGACGGCACTTGTTCCACCAACAGCGACAAGCGAGAAGCGAGTGGCGATTTATCGCTCAAGAAATGTACAATATATGTATTTTGTTGATCCCGTCCGTGTAAACTAAACAGATGCAGTATAGAGCGAGTACTCGCTGGCAGTGTAAACGTTCAGCAATCAACTATTAATATCTGCATCTCTTTTGTTCACACGGGGCCTACATAAGTATGTACGTTTCTTGAACGATGAAATCGCTTCTCGTTACTCTCTTTCTCGCCTTTAGTGGGACTGGTGCCTTAGGCTGTCTGTCGGAGCGAGACTGCCGAACGAAATCAAGAAAGAAAGAAGGAAAGAAGGTAATAAAGAAAGAAAGAAACAACATGTTGGTTTGTAGGTTTTTTTTTGTGAAAAGTTAAGTTGTATAACAAAAAATAGTGAATGAATTAATTATTTAATTAAATCCAATGAGACTAAGGATATACTGATGTATTAAGCGTTTCAAATGAGACGATAATCGCGATCGCGACAACTTCGCAATCGCGATATCTAGTGACATAGTCCAGATAGGTGGTTCACTTCTGGCCCCGGTTTGGCTACGGAAGTCTCGGGTTCGATTCCTGAGTCTGGATTTCAAATTTTTCTACCTTTCAAAATGCAATTATTGTATTTGTAAAGTCTTTGGCAAGAAATGCCTATAAAAATTACTTCAATATTCGGCCTGCGTCATCATAATTTGTTAAAATGGTCTCTGTAACGAAGCAATAACAAAAGCCGTGATAGTTCTTTAACTACCGACTAGATGGCGCTGCGGGAGCCTAACCCGCAAGCATTAAGAGATAGAAAGATTTGATATCTAGTGACATAGTCCAGATAGGTGGTTCACTTCTGGCCCCGGTTTGGCTACGGAAGTCTTGGGTTCGATCCTGAGTCTGGATTTCAAATTTTTCTATCTTTTAAAATGCAATTATTGAACTTCACTCTGTACTTGTCAAAATTGTACCGTTAGCAACGAAAACTCCCAAGTCGGATAATGTGTATTATGGTAATGGAACGGACGTAATATTTATTTTCTTTGAACTATGTAGGTACCTACCTAACATTTTTCTTTATTATAATATAATTAATATTTTGTTTCGTGTTTATTGAATAACAAAGATGTTATTCAATAAACACGAAACAGAAATAAGTAAATAAGCAAAATTTAAGAAAATTCTACACTTTAGTGGCCTTTAGTCAAACTTAATATTTTTTTACCTTAAACATAATAAATAGTAAAATATAGTGCTTATATATAGTTCATTAGAATAGATAGGTGCTTCTGTGTAATACTAATGACACCTTTTTACGAATAATTTTATTACTGACCTTACGTTACACAATGAAGTTGCAGTCGTATTGCGAAACAAAATATCATCATGACAGTTATCAACTCATTTGAAACGCATAGTACCTATTGATATAAAAATAAGCAGGTCTTCCTCATCATCATCATCATCATCATCAGCATATCGCAGTCCACTGCTGGACATAGGCCTCTCCAATTGCACGCCACTTTGTTCTATCTTCGGCTTTTCGCATCCAGCTCCTGCCAGCCGTTTTGCGTAAATCATCACTCCACCTGGCCTGAGGGCGTCCTACACTACGTTTGCCGTACCGTGGTCTCCACTCAAGAACTCGTTTACCCCAACGGTTGTCGGTTCTTCGGCAAATATGACCAGCCCACTGCCACTTCAGCTTGCTAATCCGGTGGGCTTCCGGTCTTCCTCACTTCACCTCAATCATTTGGTTACAAAAATATCAGGTTCTGAATAACAGAATCTATGTCGACATTTCCGATGATCATTAGTAGCAGCTGTCAAAGTAAACACCATCCTCCACGAACGTATAATTACAGCTTGCATTCAGTGAACTCGTTATTAAAAACCTCAAATCAATTTAATTATAACGCCAAAAATAAATTGAAAATTGAAATTGTAATTATAAAATCACGACTGACTGTAATATGAAGATTTTGAAGAGTTTGTGAAATAGTGCTTAATTATATGATAGAAGACGCTGACTGACTACTTGAAACTTAGGATAACCCTGTTAATGATATACCAGTAAAGATAGAAAAATTTTAAGTCCAGACTCAGGAATCGAACTCAAGACTTCCGTAGCCAAACCGGGGTTAGAAGCGAACCACCTATCTGGACTAAGTTACTAGACCTCAAATTTTTCTATCCCTTGATGCTCGCGAGTTAGGCCCTCACCCAAGTTTAGACTTCAAATTTCAATCTTTCAAATATGCAATTATTGTATTTGAAAAGTAAAGCAAGAAATGCCTTTAAAAATTACTTCGATACCTATCAGTTTTCATGAAAATTATAAGCAATTTCATGTTAAGAACATTTTGAACAACAATTGAACTCAGCTAAAGTATTTTAGATCCGTTAAATCATGTTTGACCTTTGCAGATCCAAAATGGATCTGCAAATAATAATAATTATAATAATCTTTATTTCGGACATGTTACAATCCATATAGTGTTAGTATGTTTGCTTATTATCTACTGTTAGTACCAATCACCCTTTGCAAAGACCCTTTCAATATTCCTAACACTAAAATCTTGGATCAACTACTGGCAATTAATGTGTATTATGAAATGTCATCATTTAATTTGTAAGCTGAAATGACAATGGCCTGGCCATATTTGCTGAAGGTGACCGCTGGAGCAAATGAATCCTAGAGTGTAGATTGCGACTCAGTAATGTAAGGTAAGACGACTCCCAGCCAAATGGACCAAAGACCTAAAGAAGGTCGCAGGGATAAATTGGATGCGGAAGGCGGAGTACCGGGTGATGTGGCGTAAATTATATCATCAGCCCATCGCAGTCCACTGCTGGACACGGGCCTCTCCATTTGCACGGCACTTTGTTTTATCCTCGGCTTTTCGCATCCAGCCCCTTTCAGCCGTTTTGCGAAAATCATCACTCCACCAGGCCTGAGGGCGTCCTACACTACGTTTGCCGAGACGCGGTCTCTACTCAAGAACTCGTTTATCCCAACGGTTGTCGGTTTTTCGGCTAATATGGCCAGCCCACTGCCACTTCAGCTAATTAAGCAATTAGGAGAGGCCTATGTCCAGCAGTGGAACGATACAGGCTGATTCATTGATGAATTGCTTATCGCTTTTTTTTTCATAAAAGACGACTCCCGCAGTATGTTACAAGCCCTGTGTCGCGAAGGACTTTACAAACACACAAGTCACGGACATAAAGTACCTACACCCAGACTCGGAACAACAATTTATGGATCACACAATGTGGAGTCCCGTGTGGAAATCGAACCCACGACCTTTTGCGTAGCAGTCGGACACACTCCCACCGCGCCACAGAGGCAGTCAGATCAGATCAGGCTAGACAGATAGTTTAAATAGCATCCCCTATAAGTATAATTATGTAATTATTTTAATTAGGTAATTATTGCTTAGCTGGAGGGGTTAACAGGATTGCTAATGATGTGGGGCTCAATCACACATTGCTAGTTAAGTATAAAAATATATATATATATATATTGTATCAATCACACATTGCTAGTTAAGTATAAAAATATATATATATATATATATTTTTATACTTAACTAGCAATGTGTGATTGAGCCCCACATCATTAGCAATCTTGTTAACCCCTCCAGCTAAGCTCAAAGGCTTGTGTTAGGAGTGGGTTCACGTCGGTAGTATAATGGGCAGGATTCGAACCGATGCCTTAGCCATTAGGCTACCGCCGCTACTAAAGAAGTATCTATAGAAGATTCGTATTTCACTTAATAATATTGAAAGGATTAAATAATTATGAAAATATTTGATGAAATACCATTTATGTTAATGTTAAGATCAAAGCGACTATTCATTACGGGGTATTAATGAGTGCAAATTGATATAAGTACGTATGTTTTGTGGTACAAAATATAAGCGGCGCGACTCAGTTGGTTATGGGCATAAGGTTTATGATATTATTATGTTTTTTTCAACAAATCAGTACCGGATTAAGTAATTTTTGTGTATTCTTGTCTAATATTCAATATATATTTTATCAAATATCTTCATAAATATCTTTTTTTTTTCTCAGGCAAGTTTTGTCAAGTGTGAGAAACAGTAAAGATCAAACTCACAACTTTTTACGCGATGTACATTTTAACTGTATTTTGGGATGTATTTTGGGATAACTCCTACAACGTCATCTGATCCTTAACTAAGCAGAGCTTATACTATGCCAACCAGACAACTGACAAACATACTTATATTTCTAAAAACATACATATTATAAAGGTCATACCGAGACAATCTTATTCTCAAACTTTACCAACACAACTACAAGATACCATAGCACCTACTCAAGGTATTTCTAACACTGATAGTAATAATAATAATAATAATAAAAATGATTTGTACACTTAGGGATCAAAATACTACACTTGTGAAAAGTCGATTCTACATTTACGTGTAATGCCTGTTCGCAAACAATAGGTAAAGCCCGAGAAAAGAACAGGCAATAAAAACTTGTATTTTTAAATTGACAATGTTTACAATGTTTCTCTGTTTATAAACTGTATATGCAGGTAAGGTGCTGTAAAGTATGCATAACTAAATGACGTCTTTGAAATATGAAAGTTCAAAAACGTATACCTTTCTTTCACTCTTGCAATTTCCGTATAACAGTCTCTTTCTCACTCCTAATTACTTGCTATTTCTTATCACCTACACCCCACCACACAGAACGTTTGAACCAGAAATTTAATTTCACATCGCAGAGAAACCAGTGCGTAATTGAAACAAGCTGATATAATATATCGAAGTATTACTGGAATTGTTTGCATAGTGTAAATACCGCGGCCACATTTTAACCGTAAAATGGTTTATGATTCTACTTATTAAATGAACGTTTAGGTTAGTGGTGGGATCGTGACATAATATTTAAAAACCTCCCAATTTAGGCGTTAAGGATAGATTACATGAAACAGGGATCGGCTCTCTCAAAGATTTGAAACCCTAAATATTAAGACACGAAAATAATTGTGTCACTAGTCAAAAAAATTTCTAGTAGGAATAAAGAAATTAAATGATAGATATGTCTTAATATGATCCCGCAAATAAATCTTGAAGTTGCGGAAAAATGCAAAAACGAGCATTTTCGTATTGTCATAGTCATGGTGTTCGTAATCTAACATATGTACGAACGAATATTCTACTTTATTTTGACCTGCGCTCCGGCGCACTGTGAAGTAATAGTGTGCGGAGAGCGAGGCCGGCGATCGTGTCGCTGTGTACGTAGCGCTAAATAAATAATTCTCTCAGTGTAATGCCCCCTTAAACGCGTAAATTGAGAGGTTTCTAAATAGGTATTATGTTGATAAACTTTCGCGATTTGTACACATTATAAACATTTTCACCGAATTTCATAAATATTCATTGTAGTATTTTAATGTATTTTTTAAGTAAAATGCCTGTGTAATACAGACGGACATGACGAAACTATAAAGGTTCCGTTATTGCCATTTTGGCTACAGACCCTAAAAATCAATGTAAGTCCATCTTAACACTGCAGCAGGCAGGGCCACGAAGTACCTACCTAAAAGCTAGTTTTCTACAATCTAACACTTTAACCTCCAATACCGCCATAACTTAGTATACAAACAGCAAAACTATAATCTGATTCCCGAGAGAAGTTCTACCAAGAACGTTTGACATTAACTTGCTAGTGTGAATGTCTTTATAAGCCGGTATCGGATTGAAACTATCGCTATCGACTTGAAAGTTGTCACTGTTTGCCAACAGATATCCACCATTAGAATTGTTATTATGGGGTGTTAGTAAATAGGACATTGTTAGCATTTGTAGATTTTCTGAGTATCTATATAATTGCTGTTTGGAATCGCACGTCGAGCGAATTGTTCATTCAGCACTACGAACACAGCGACACGGCACACAACCATTATGTTACAGTGAGCAGGATCACATGACAAAATAAAGACGAATATTCGTTCGTACATATTTTACCTAAGCCGACCCGCGCAACTTCGTTTGCGTAAATTATCCCCGTTTTTGTAACTTTTTTTTTGCTGCTCCGCTCCTATTGGTCGCAGTGTGATGTTATATCTTCGTATCTTCCTCGATAAATGGACTATCAAACATTATAATATTTTTTTAATTTGGCCCAGTAGTTCCTGAAATAATCGCGTTCAAACAAACAAACGAAATGTTCAGCTTTGTGATATTAGTATAGATTACGAACGCCATAAAAAGACAGCATAAAATCTTGGGTTTGCATTTTCCGTAACTTCTTCTTATTATCTACAAGAAGAACTTTTTATCGTTTCCTAATGTTTAAGTTTTCTATATAAACTTTTATCAGAGCCTAAACCTGTTTCGTGTAATTTACACTTAATTTTGATATGTTCGTAAACTATCGCGGTTTGTACATATTATAGAATTTTATAAGCTACGGATCTTAATCTTAAGGGTGCCCTAGCCGATGATTCTAACACACAAACGTGCATAAATGATCACTCCTCTGTATGAGGTCGAAAGTCAAATTCTAAAATTAATATCATTTCATTTTATCATAAACTAGTAACAGGTAGTTGTAATTGAAAATAAATTAATATTTTGAACGTTAAAAGCCTTTTTTTAGATTGTTTTTAATTAGAACCCGTACCGTTCCTTAAATTATCGTCTTCAAATAAACAAACAAACTTTTCAGCTTTATAATAATAATATAGATTTGTATAGACGATGAATCCCGCGCTTCCACCCGCATGGATGTCGGTTATCGCAAAACGAGCCTATATCTTTTCCCGGAACTCAAACTATCTCTATACCAAAATTCATCTAAATCGATCCAGTGGTTTACACGTAAAACGTAAGAGACAGACAAAGTTACTTTCACATTTATAATATTTTTTCGATTTCGATTGAATACCAAAATCGGCCATTAATTCGCAATCCGTCAATCCAACGGGTTACATAGTCAATTTGGATAAATATCATTGATCATGATCTAGATTGAACGCGTAAGTAGCGCCTAAGAATAATCTACTGAAATAACAAAGAAGTGCAAAGTTTGAATTTCTCTAGTCCTTCTTCCGTTACTTCAGTAAATTTTCTGGTGAAACTTAAATTCTTCTTCAGGTTTCAGAAAATTCGCTTCGGATTTTCTTGCATCCAAACTTCGCTAGAATTTGTTTAAAGAAATTCAGCTGCTGTAAAGCGCTTGAAGCGATTACTGATATCGAAAGTAGAATATTTGCTGTAACATTTACTGATTCAATTCTGATTCGCTTTGCTAAAGTTAATTTGCCTTTGCTGGAGAACTGAAGTCTTGAAAATCGATATTTCACTGCTATTTGTAGAGTATTTGTATTCGAAATATCTAGTAGTAGATATTAAAATAATTATCGTGATTTTATCGCACGAAGTCAAAATATAACTGATTGACTAGCTGTTGGCCTAGTGGTTAGTATCCTTACTGCTATGCCAGAGGTTCTGGGTTCGATTCTAAGTCATGATTAATCTTTGTGTAATTATCACGATTGTTGATTCCGTGTTTGGGTGTATTCAATAACATCCTTGTACTTTCCCGGTACTCAAACTATCTCAAATTTCATCTTTATTGGTTTAGCGGTTTAAGCGTAAAACGTAACAGACAGACACAATTACTTTCACATTTATATATTCTACCTGTGACTACGGTCGTTGCAATACGGTCGAAACGTCGGACAATAAACAAGGTATTTTAACTTAAATTATTAACGCGTTTAAGTCCCGTAGTACACACCCATACTAATATTATAAATGTGAAAGTAACTCTGTCTGTCTGTTACGCTTTCACACTCAAACAGCTAAACCGATTTATATGAAATTTGGTATGGAGATAGTTTGAGTCCTGAGGAAGGACATATGATAGTTTTTATCGCGATAACCGACATCCACGCGGGCAGAGTCGCGGGTGAAAGCTATACATTTTATAATTTTTAATTTTAGTTAGCATATCGAAAGGTTTTGTTCAAATGTTAGTTTCGTTAGGTACTAGAGGTAGTATTTCAACAGTCAGATCAGGCCGTAAGCGGTTACCTAATTTACTTGAACTTTTCATCAATTCGCCCACTGATGCAACAGTGAATTTTCATCTAAATTGTTCGACCAATTAACAAACCATGTTTTTAAACCAACAAAATGTTTAATATGAAAACTTCAGTCGTTAAACCACAAAGGCTTTATATCAGACTGACTGTATCCTGTTTCTGTATTTTTATTGGCTTTATTTCACTGTCAGTTTACAGTGAAATGAGTTTTAGCTGTTTCCTATCTAGTAGTCTAGTCCGATAAAATGATATTTACATATCAACCCATAAGATGGCCCACTGCTGGGCACGGGTCTCCCCAGTAGAACCTACTAGTATGTAGATCCTGGGGGTAATTGCCATAATCGCCACGCTTGGCGAGCGGGTTGGCGATCGCAGTAAGGCTTTCAGTACGCAGAGGACGCTGCTGCCCGTCCTCCGGGGTAAAATCCCTTAGTCGCCTTGACGACACCCACGGGTAGAGATGGGGTGGTACTATTCTTAAGCCGGCACCACACGGCACTGATGATATTTAATTCCTCTGAATTTTACAAAACTTTAGTTTTTAATCAAAATGTGTTTCGATTTTTATATGTTTTGTTGGAAAAATATTTATAAATGACTTGAAATATAAGATTGTGTTTATTTGTCAACTGATGTTGATAAACTTTCGCGATTTGTACACATTATAAAATTATATATACTTCGGGCCTTAATCGCGTGAATAATTTAACATAAAATACCTTGTTTATTGCCTGACGTTTCGACCGTATTGCAACGGCGGCGTTCACGGGTTGACCACAGCCTTTGCAATACGAACGAAACGTCGGGCAGGTAAGTATTTTACCCTAAATTATATGCGGGATTAAGCCCCGTACCATAATATAATTTTATAATAAATATTTTTTGTTGAAACGATCGATCTGTTACAAAATATATCGTTTTTTTATCAAAGTTAGAAATAATAACATGATTTATAAGTTTTTGGCTGGTATTATGACTATAAGTAATTCTAATATATACTAGTTAACACACACTACTTACGGTATAGTAAAGTTTTTTATTATACATAAGATACAAAGTAAGTAGAAACAGACATTCCCATCCGACTATCTTCGTCCCGATGTCGACTTCAACACATACAAACAAAAAAAAGATAAAAAAAATATTATAAAATTAAAAACCCGCCTGCACAAAAAAGATGAAAACAAGATCCCCTACAGATTAGAGAACTACGCAGATTAAGAGCCGATATTATTGAAATTTCAGTAATTTTGGTATCTAGTAATAAGTATATATAATTTCATGCAGTCGGAGGCATTAATGAATCTCGATGAACCTAATGAAGTGCCTCCGACTGCATGAAATTATATATACATAATACGAGATACCAATAATACCGGAATTTCAATAATAACGGTTTTTAATCTGCGTAGTTGGTCTTGGCAACACATAACTGTATCTGTTATTTAAACTGCGAACATCCTAACTCTTACGTCATACTCAACCCTCAACCGCTACCCGGGCGAAATGTACCCCAGTATCCGGTTTTATCAGCTTTTATTGGCAACACTTGGGCGGCAGTTTGCCTGGGTGTTGCGGAAACTGCGGCCATTTTTATATGAGTCGAGTTTACGTAGCATCGCGTGGGTTAACGGCTATGACGTAAGCGGGTGTACTTTTGTGAGGGTAGTTGCTTTTTTCAAGTTTGCCTTGTTTCCGATATGAATGGTGCTGTGTTGGACTTTTGTTGTTGTAATATTTTGGGCAATGTTTTTGTTATACGATTGTGAGCTTTTTAAAATTATTTCTCTACTTTTATTATTAAACTAGCTGACCCGCACAACTTTGCCTGCGTCAATTTTAACCTGGGTGGAAATTGAACCATTTTTGAATTTCTAGCAGTCAAGGTCAGTAATCACTAGACCAATAGCCGAGGCGCCTATAACTTCGACCACACAATCCCCTAAGGCCGTGACCACATTGACTGACCGGATCTAGTAATGAGTTACAGGCCGCACTTCAACCTTTTTGGACCAAGTTCATGACGACCCATGGTAAAGGGTTTTATATAACGGATTTTATACACTCTGTTACTCTTTACAGCATTTTTGATGTATTCCCTTAGATTAGAATTCAACTGCCTCTGTTGCGCGGTAGGAGTGTGTCCGACTGCTACGTGAGAGGTCGTGGGTTCGATTCCCACACGGGAAACCACTTTGTGTGATCCACAAATTGTTGTTTGTAAGTCTCCCGCGACGCAGGGCTTGTACCCTACTGCGGGAGTCGTCTTTTAAAGGGAGAAAGAAAAAAAGAGAGTGAACATTTTGTTTTGCGTTGGTTGTATTTCGCATTATGTGTTTGAAATTCTAAATGTTTCAATGTACAAAACAAAAACTCGACTGCTTTAAATTAATAACTGAAATATTTTAGCGCCAAAAATCCGCTATTTTATTTATTTCTAAGCCTCTTACAACTGAAACGAATCTAACGATACCTCTCACGCTGAAATCCATCAAGCCATTTAGGCTTTAGATCGTGCCGAAGAAATATACATAATACATACAAACCGTATTGGAACTTCCGTGGTCACCACGGCTAATGGCAAATTCGATTCCCACCTCAGCCGAATTTTTACCCGACTGCGCAAGAATCAGAGTTTTTCGAGTGTATGTATGTATGTTTGTATGTATAAATGTTGATAAACTTTCGCAAATTGTACACATTAAAAAAATATATATATATTTCAGGTCTCAGGGTTCTTTTAAGGTTAACTTTATGCTGACCGAAACAGATGGAATTCTGATGGAGCAAGATCAGGGCTATACGGAGGATGCATTAACACATCACAGCCAAGCGCTCTCAATTTTTGCTTAGTGGCTATAATCGCCTGAATAGTTTAAGGTGAAATACTTTGTTCATTGCCCGACGTTTCGACCGTATTGCAACGGCCGTGTATAAAATTCTTTAATATCTACATGTGGCACATCATTCGACAGGTCTTTTAAAACATTTTAAGGTTTCTAAGATTTTTTATTAAGTGTGAAAGTACCAAAAATTATCCCCCCCTTTATTTTCTGAACCGTTTGGGTAAAAAATATGAAATATAACAAACTTAACGCTTAATAAATACTTTCAACTAAAATTAATTTCAATATGATCGGATACCGTCAACAGTGTCAGTTACTCTTCCGTGAAATAGTGATGTTAACACATCACTGTGTTGCGGTTGAAGGGCACTGTAACAAATGAATTACCGGGCAAATGAGATTTATGAACTAATATCTCAAATGAGGAGCACGGTTCATTCAGATCTTTGCCAAACAAGGATTTGGGTGTCACTGATACTATTATGGGCTAACGTGACGCAACTGAAGGTTGCACGACCTGTAGGCCAATTCACGTATTTAAAGCAGTACAGTTGCAGTTAAGTTTCGATTAAAATGGCCATTTTCGTATTCTTGTAACTTTGGGATCGATCTTTAACCGACACCCACACGGGCGGAGCCGTGCGCGAAAGCTAGTAGGCTATAAAAATCAATCAAATCAAAAGCTTGTAATAATAAATAAGCTTTTTGCTAATGGTTCTATTAAAAGCTTACTTTTGCCGCAACGGCCCGTTGCGGTCGATTGAGCCGCAAAATAATGAAATGCGACCAATAGGTATCGGTATTCATCAGTTTATAAAGACTATGTACATTTAATTGAAGTGGTTAATTAGCAAGCGCAAAATATTAAGAGTACAGAAAGTAATGTTTACATTAATATACATATTGTATTTTAAATGTTAAATTTCATATTTATTGTTATAGGCATTTCTTGCCAATTCCTTTTTTAATAGGTACAATATTTGCATTTTGAAAGATAGAAAAAATTTAAGTTCAGACCCCGGAATCGAATCGACTTGAAGTCTCGGGTTCGACTCGGCGTCATTATAATTTGTTAAAATGATCTCTGTAACGAAGCAATAACAAAAGCCGTGAGAGTTCTATAACTATCGGCTAGATGGCGCATGCGAGGTTCCAACTCGCTTGCAAGAAAGGATACAGAAATTTGAGGTCTAGTAACATAGTCCAGATAGGTGGTTCGATTCTGGCCCCGGTTTGGCATACGGAAGTCTCGGATTCGATTCCTGGGTCTGGACTTCATTGTATTGTTAAATTTCAGTTTTCTTAATAATTAAAATATTATGTTACTTAGAAAAAAATAATCCTAATGACTGATCCCTTTGATTGGTGTCGTAAAGGATAGTGCTTTCTCACATTTTGCAGGTTGCAATGCAGTTCGAATTATTTCTAAAATCATTTTTTTTTTTCAAATAAGATAACTAGCAATGTGGGATTGAGTCCCACAGTTAACCCCTCCAGCTAAGCTCAATGGCTTGTATTAGGAGTGGGTTCACGCCAGTAGTATATCGGGTAGAATTCAAACCGGTGACCTCACGATTGCGAGACCGATGCCTTAGCCATTAGGCTACCGCCGCTTGTATAATGTTCTATCTACAGTATTTAGGATACGTTTCTTCCATGAGGCATATCTGTGTAACACTCTATATGACAATAATGATATCATTGAGCTAAAATCCTAAAGTAAATTTATATAGTCTGCGAAAAAAAGTAGTTTATATCTACATATAGAAACCTGAAATAGTTTCGTCTACCCTAAATCAACTCTCACACTCCACCGAATGAAACCTGTCAATCAAATCTGAATCGAATAAAATCGAATAGGAAAGATTAAAACAGTCCTAAATGTTATCCCGACATTCGAATTGCAAACGAAAATGTACGTTCCTGATGAATACGAATATCGATACCTGACTTCAATGAATCGATTGTTAGAATCCAAATGCGGATTCCCTGAAGGATTATGTTCGGTTCCCAGGTTGCGCGTGGGTTTGGAGTTATGAAGCATCATACGGAATTAATTTATTGAAAAAGTTTCTGATAAAATAGGAGGGTTTTATTTTTGATATTTTGTTGTTTTTATATTGTGTATTTTTAACCCTTAAGGGTGCGTCTCTACTGATTCGAAACTTGGCGGAGCGGAGCGGACCGTGAATCGACCAATAATAGAGTTCTACATAATGAAAGGAACGATTTCAAGGAAGCTTTGAAAATTTATGAGTCTGCTCCCCCCCTCCCTCTTCCCCGCCTGAATCCGCGCCTGTCTGCGTAGCAAAAGTATGAATATCTAATTAATTATAATGAGCGGCCTATTGGTCACAATGTTTTATCCTGGGTGGGGATCGAACCCACGACCTTCAACTTAGCAGTGAGGGTCAGTAACCACTAGACAAACAGGCCAGTCAGTATAAAACAAAACCATATAAAAAGCTATAAGGTTACGCTCGTGCTACTCATATTCGTTGTAATCGGATAAAACCAGGGTTAACACCAATTTCTATTCGACCTTCGGAATGGCACATTGCGATAACATGCAATAGTGCCTTAACCAGCTTTTGTTTAAAAACCGGTTATTTTCGGTTATTACCGGTTTGGGGTTCGAATTTCACAAAGGAGCGTACGTCCGGGTATTCTTTTATATCTGTCATATCCTGTTTGAAAATGTCTGTTTAGTAAAGGCTCGTTTTTCCAGTTTGTTTTTAGAATACCAATGAAATGTGTAAGGATTTTTTTTGTTTTTTTTTTAAACCTCGACGACAGTGTAATCATTTTGTGATGACATTTTTTTTTAAACCAGCGTGTAACGGTTGCCCGCGACTCCGTTCGAGTAAAAATATAAAAAAGAAAGAGATTTCTGGATACCCGGTTGGAACGTAGTTCCTTTTGCTATATATTTTTGTGTTTCAATTAACTAAGTCTAGGACCTTTTTGTCTTTTATTTTTATTTATTGTTTGTGTACAACATGTTAAACTTTAATTGTATTTATAGGACAAATAAATGTTTATTATTATAAATTTTCTCTTTATTTATAATTTTTCTAATTTTCTACACTACTAAATATTTATATATAAAAAAAACATTTAATTGCATAAAAAAATGCAAACCCACCGGCGCGGGCGTCGGGTACAGAGACCAAGCCACCGGTGGTTAGGGCTTCAGGGAGAGGAACCTCCTCACTATACGTAGATACACATAATCATATCGAAACGGGTCGCCGGATTCTTAACGCGTATAATAAAATCGCTCGTGCGAATAAGGGCTAACAATCATACATCTGTTAAAACTTAAACATATATAATATTACAAATAGATACATTTAGAGATTTCATATCAAAACCATTTAATTTTCGATCGAATCTTCCACACAAAACTTGTACGTATTGTTTTCTTCATTACGATCATTATCACTTTCCCTATAAGTAAAATGAGTTTCACTTAAATTAATAAATAAAATAATAATATCTTAAGCTTAAACTATAAGCAGAGCTTGTACTATGGAAACCAGACAACCGATAAACATACAAATATAATAACAATAATATCTTGGGACAACTCACACAACGCTATCTAATCCCAAACTAAGCAGAGCTTGTATTATGGAAACCAGACAACCGATAAACACACTAATATAATATTCATACATATTATTTAATTCTAAATACATACATATTATAGATAAATAACACCCAGACACAGAATAAACCATCGTGCTCATTACACAAAGTTTTATCCTGGGTGGGGATCGAACCCACGACCTCTTGCGTAGCAGTCGGATACACTCCCACCGCGCCACAGAGGCAGTCGAATTATTTTAGTTATTTACCTTGTATCTATAAATCCCCATTATTTTAAATCGATACGATATGAATTTATATCGATAGTCTCTCTAGCAGACTATTCAAACACTCAACGAGCATATCGAGAAGATTTATCGATACTCGATATATCACCGTCAGAACCGCTAGTCAGGATGCACTTTAATATTTATTCGCTACGAGAATGTCATATGGATATTCCATATTCAATTTTGATGAAAAACTGTTGTTTGAACGGTATCTTGATTGTGACAATAGTGAATTGACGTGAGGTATTTTACTAACTGCGATAGTAGCATTGTTTTTTTTTGTTTTCGTGTTTTTTTTATTCGTTCGGTCAACGAGGTATGCATGCAAGCCTGTGTGATGATTTCATTCGATTTCATGTGAATGGTAAATAATTCTCGATATGTTCGATGTGATTCGATTCGAATCTTTCGATTCGTTTCGAATGTATCCTATGGACGGTAATAATTTCTCGATCTTTTTGATTCGATTTTATTCGATTCGTATTTGATTGTGGCATTGTGGAAATGTATATGGTGTGTAAACATCACTCATACATATCATATAAATGACTAAAGTAGCATAGAGTACGTTTTGTTTTAAATATTAGGACAACTTACACACGATCATCTGATCCCAAACTAGGCAGTCTGTACTATGGATACCAGACAACTGATAAACAAACTTGTATAATTTCTAAATATATACCTATCATAGATCAATTACACCCGGACACAAAATAAATACTCATGCTTATCACACAAAGTTTCATCCTGGGTGGGGATCAAACCCACGCCTCTGGTTTAGCAATCAGGGTCACTAACCGCTACAATATTAACAGGCCAGTCAAACATAAGGATAACTAAAAAAAACCGGGCAAGAGCATGTCAGATTATACTCAGTGTAGGCTTCTGGAGCCGTAGCCGTATGAAAAAAAACGATTTGATTAATTGCACTAGCAGAAGAGCGTACACATGTCGCCAGCTAAGTTTGCGTGTCTGATGTTGGCGCGTAAGCTGCGCACAACGCAAATTTATCGGAGGAGATGAAGGAGACGGGCGGGGAGCGACGTCCTGTGCCTAACTGCACTAAACTTCACAAACGCAAACTTAGGTGGCGTGAATTGTACTCACGCTCTTTTGTTCAGATATGCAGTTTTTCGGCAATAACTCAATGACGGTATATAAAATCATGTACAAAATAATTTTAGTTTACAATATTTGTTAAGAACTACTTTTTTGATTTTTTAAGATAGGGGGACGGGGGACACAACTTATGCAACATTTTTCATATTTATGCCTATTAGCCTTTGTCGACAAATGGTAGCCCATTTGTCAAACGTTATTATTTTTCAATTCGGACCATTAGTTCCTGAGAGTATCGCATTCAAACAAACAAACTCTTCCGCTTTTTATATTAATATGGATAAGTATGTATTTTAAAAATAAATGTATGTTTATCAGTTGTCTGGTTGCTATAGTACAAGCTCTGCTTAGTTTTGGATCAGATGAAGTTCTGTGAGTTGTCCCAAGATATAAAAAAATATATAAAAATAATACCTCTATTTCTAAATATTGTTTCTATTTTCTATCGATATTCGATAAAATATAAGTATTTCTACGGTCACGTCGTCCAAAACTCTCTCTTAAAATAATATTCTCTCACATTTTTTCCTTATCTACTACATCTATGTCAAAACAATATTTAGGTTATATGTATATGACTGGGTGGAGGTCACTATTATTTGGGTATGTAAATCAAACCAAGTACGTGTTCACGTTAGCTGCGTTTATTCACGACTGACTTACGTGGCGGGCGCAGCCGCCTCTACAGCGCTAGTATCCCTTACCTAAGCACTTACGTAGGTATATTGTCCCTACACCATTCCCCCTTTTTAAAAGAAAACAAGAAAGTTATAACTAAGAGTACATATAAAACACATGTCACGAAACACAATCTTATCACTCAAGTTACACAATCACTGCACAGCTTACATATGTGCGCTGGCTGCCGGTGCCTGCTGCTGTGGCAACGTTTGCACGGTGACCATATTTGGGTTGCTAGCAGCTTGCTTGCGCACCCAAGACTTTGCCGTATACTTGCAGCGCCGCCACACGATATATGCAATAGCAATGGATAAAATGACTACCATTGCAATGATAATACAAACTACGTTGTCCAATTTCTGATTAAAGTTGTTTGTAACTGTTTGGGCAATGAGGCTATTGCCAGAGTTATGCTCCTCTTTGGTTTGAGTTGAACCCATTTCGACTAATGCTGAACTACGATGTTACGTGTATAATGAAAGCTCGTGAAGTAATAAAAATGTTTCGCAACATGTGGTTTCTATTGGTGCATAATTGACACATTGGTACAATACAAACATGTTTAGTTGCAAATTATATTTGTGCTAAAAAAAAATATACAATTAACTAAAATTAACTATATTACCTACATTTACATAAAATTCTACATTACATTATGTCGCAATAATGCATACAATTAATTATAAGTAACATTTGCGTCACCCTACTCATGTTGCATATTATGCAAAACGTAGCGGTGTTTTGATAACTCGGCCACTTCGCGTTGTTTTATGATTTAAAGCTTTACTAGAAGTGTCCTCGTTGTTATTAAAACTCACATACCTATTATTTTTAACTTCTAATTTAGGACTAATATTAGCACTACAGTTATCACTATCAATTGTATAGGCAGGTTTGAGCCTGTCTATAGAAATACATTTTTCCTTACCATCTATCTTAATAATAAAAGTCTTTCCTTCTCTTTTTACAACGTTATATGGACCTTCATATGGTGGCTGAAGTGACTTTTTCATTAGATCGTTCCTAATGAATACACTTTTGCACGTATTGAGATCGCTAGACACAAATAATGACCGTGAATTACCATGGCTCGGTGGTCTGGGTTTAAATTTGTTAATGGTATCCCTAAGCAACTGTAAATATTCCGAATCCGACATATCTACTTTGGTCTCGTCGTAAAAATCGCCCGGTAATCGAATCGGTTTACCGTAGGTCAATTCCGCTGCACTTACTCCGCTATCACTTCTGATAGCTGTACGCAGTCCTAATAGCACAATCGGAAGCTCGTCTACCCATGATTTGTTGCATTGTAAACGCGCCATAAGAGCCACTTTTAGTGCTCTATGCCAACGTTCTATCATGCCGTTGCTTTGTGGATGATAAGGGGTCGTTCTGAATTTGTGTATGCCTAAATACTTCATGAGGTTGCTAAAAAGATCGCTCTCGAATTGTCTACCCTGGTCGCTTGTAAGCTTCGAAGGGCACCCAAAACGAGAGATCCAACGCTCAAATACTACCCCAGCTACGGTTTCCGCTGTGATATTTTGGACAGGTACGGCCTCTGGCCAACCCGTAGCGCGATCTATTAGAGTCACACAATATTTATAGCCCTCAGATGATATCGTCAAAGGTCCGACAATGTCAATATGTAGATGTTGAAAACGGTCGGCCCGTTCAAAATTGCCTACACCTGAAACAGTATGTCTACTAACCTTAACCTTTTGACACGTAAGACATGCTCTGGCCCATTTGGCGACGTCTCTATCCATATTTGGCCAAAAAAACTTTTGTTTAATCATCTGTTTACTACATTTAATGCCAGGATGACTGAGATCATGTATTGCATGAAAAGCTATTAGTCTAAAATCTTCGGTTAAATAAGGTCTAATTTTTTTAGATGAGACCTCACAATAAACTTGTTTCTCACAGTCCGGTAAGCAAAACTGTTTAAACTGCAAGTTGCTATCTGACGCTCGCAACACCTGCAGTAAGTAGTCGTCACAGGATTGTTTATCTGCTAACGCTGCGTAATCTAAAACTGTGGGACAATTTATTGTCTCTATCCGAGATAAGGCATCTGCTACAACGTTTTGATTACCGTTTACATACCTAATGTCAGTACTAAACTCACTTATATAAGAAAGTTGGCGTATCCGCCTGGGACTTTCCTTATCGCTGTTTAATTTACTAAATGCGTATATAAGTGGCTTATGGTCCGTGAATATTGTTAGTTTTCGACCTTCTACTAAATTTTTAAAATATCTTATGGCCATAAATATCGCTAACAATTCGCGGTCGTAAGTAGAGTAATTCATTTCTGTTTGCGTTAATTTCTTAGAAAAATATCCCAGCGGATTCCAAGTGTTATCACCTTGTTGTTGTAGGACCGCCCCTACGCTAGTATTTGATGCGTCACACATAAGAGATAAATTAGCATCGGGCAATGGATATGACAATGTAACCGCGCTTTTTAAGCTCACCTTACATTTTTCAAACGCCTCGACGGCCTTTTCGGTCCACTCAATCACAGTTTTGTCTCGCTTTTTGGTATCATGCAAATAGTCATTTAATACCGATTGGTAATCGACTGCCCTCGGAATGTGCGAACGGTAAAAATTAACCATACCGAGAAAACGACGCAGTTGTTCTATATTTTCAGGTCTTGGAAAATTTACAATTGCTTTTACTTTATCATCTAGCGGGCGAACGCCGTCCGCTGACACCTCAAAACCCAAAAAGTCTAATTTTGAAACCCCAAATACACATTTTGAGATATTAATTGTGACACCGTACTCGTTGAACCTTTGGAAAACCGCATTCAAATGTTCTTTATGTAATGTTTCTGAATCACTTGCTATGCACACGTCATCAATATAGTTAAAAACAAAATCAAAACCGCGTAGCACTATCGTGTCCATGAATCTCTGGAACGATTGGGCTGCATTCCGTAACCCAAAAGTCATACGTGGGAATTCAAAGAGCCCAAAAGAAGTTATGATTGCGGTTTTCTCTATATCATCTGGTGCAACGGGTATGAAATGGTATGCTCTATTTAGATCTAATTTACTAAATATGGTCTTTTTCCCTGCCACTAAATACTTGAAATCGTTAATGCGTGGGATGGGATAACGATCCGGCTTTGTTATTGCGTTTAACCGTCTATAGTCCCCACACGGACGAATTTCACCATTTTTCTTGGGAACCACATGTAGTGGGCTTGCCCAAGGACTTTTGGATGGCCGACAGATTCCTAAATCTAACATATTTTGAAATTCAGCTTTTACTTTTTTGTATCTATCCGGCGGAAGTGGTCTCGCCTTCGCGTACACTGGTGGCCCCGTAGTTTCGATATGATGGCACACCGAATGTTTCGGAATATCTTTATAGGAGACCGGCCTGGTAATATCCGGATATTTACATAATATATCATGCCACATATTATTATTACATACTGTTCTAATCGACGACTCACACTCGCCCTGGCACACGACTGAAGCGATAACATTTAAACGAGTAAGTTGATCTACCAGTCTACGCGCGCTTAAGTCAACTAGCAACTTATAATGGGTTAAAAAATCTGCCCCTATTATAGGTTGCTTAACAGCCGCCACAATAAATGTCCATCGGAAAGCTCTTCTTAAACTAAGATCTAAAGTTAAAGTTCGCACACCATAAGTCTCTATCTCGGTACCGTTCGCCGCGTAAAGTTTATATTCGTCACTCGTGAGTTTTTTTTTTAAATTCAATTTAGAAACCGGAATTACCGACACATTCGCACCAGTGTCTATTAAAAAATTTAGTCTACTATTTAAGTCTAAAACACATAGGCGATTTGACGCGTTGATACAGACCTCCGCCACAGGTTGTATCGACGTTAGTTTTCCGTCGGGTGAATGTTCTTAGACGTTTTCCAATTACACGGTTCTACACACTTAGTAGCTTTCGACCGGAAATTATAATGATAATAACACAACCACTCGGGGTCGTTGCGATTTCTACTTACATCTCTCGTGCGCGACCTTGACCGACGATACCCGTCCCTTGTGCGTCGTGGTTGCCGCTCTCGACGCAGCTCCGCAACCTCGATGCTCAGCTTTTCTACTATGGCAGCTAGATCGGACGTTGCGCTGCTGTCCTTGGGAATGGGGCTAGGCATCACCATCGCTATCTCCGCTGGACGGGTTGCCTCCATAACCTTGTCAGCTACAACGGCTAGATTGTCTAACTCCTTTACCTCCGTGACCGCTAATACAGCCTGGACTGCCGCCGGCAGATGACTATTCCACATAATCTGCAAGGTGGAGTCTGGTATCTTCGCTCGTGCTAAATCTCTCATTTTTCTCAGGAGCTGTGACGGCTTTTGGTTACCGAGCTCCATCTCCCCTAGCAACTTCTGGAACTGGCGAGTCTCCGATTCCTCGAAGACTTGCAACAATCTGTCTTTCAGCGTATCATACTTACGCGTATCTGGTGCCGCTAAAAGTAAATCGCTGACCTGTTGGATTGCGCTTTTATTCAGCTTCGTGATGACTAAATTTTGTTTCGAAGCCTCGCTTAGCCTTTGGTTTGCCACGACAGCCTCGAATTGAACGAACCACAGTCGCGGTTGGTCCGTCCAAAAATCTGGTATGCGCGACGAAACTGATATACTAGCCAGCGCTGACACGTCTTCAGCACGTGGCTCTAGTTTCGGCTCCGGAATACATATTTCCGGTTGACTCGCAGGTTGAATTGCAGGTTGGATCGTAGGTTGAATCAAAGGTTGATTTACGCCCGTGGTAGCCATAGTCCTAACCCAATATACCGCCAAAAAATACTACACACACAACTCACGTCGGAAGTCACCACTTTAGGTTATATGTATATGACTGGGTGGAGGTCACTATTATTTGGGTATGTAAATCAAACCAAGTACGTGTTCACGTTAGCTGCGTTTATTCACGACTGACTTACGTGGCGGGCGCAGCCGCCTCTACAGCGCTAGTATCCCTTACCTAAGCACTTACGTAGGTATATTGTCCCTACACAATACATTCACTCGTTTATATAAAGACAAAACACAAGAACTACATCAGTGTTTCTGTACGTTATTACCTAATTATGTATATACATGACATTATTTTCTTTTTTTCCCCTCTGCCATCTTGGGCAAAGATTAACATAATTATGGCTAATATATTATGTTACAAGGGACCGGACAAAAAATATGGTCTTCATGATATGTTGTGGATTTCGTCGTCTTAGAAATACGGGTCTGTTTTGCTTGCTTGTTTTATGAAGAAATGTGGCTTTGTAAAGGTATTCTCATACGGTGTGGTGCAAAGTCGTGCACGAGATTTTTGTTTAGATGATATGATAAGTGCGTCAGCGTGCATCGACGGATTTGCCTTAAAAGAATATATATGATTTTGTTTCATATTGGTTTGAAATATTTGGAAATTAAATAGTTTTATAATTAATTTAA
Organism: Herminia tarsipennalis; assembly: GCA_945859575.2. Lineage (NCBI taxonomy): Eukaryota > Metazoa > Arthropoda > Insecta > Lepidoptera > Erebidae > Herminia > Herminia tarsipennalis. The sequence continues at coordinate 3,329,865 of OX243849.2, read as the reverse complement.
CAATTTAATTCGACTCCCTCTGTATCGCGGTGAGAGTGTTTTCGACTGCTACGCAAGAGGTCAACTGATCGACTCCCACACGGGATACCACTTTGTGTGATCCACTTATTGTTGTTCCTAGTCCGGGTGCACTTTGTGTCCGTGAAAAGTCCCCCGCAACATAGGGCTTGTACCTTACTGAGCAAACCTACTTTAAGAAAAAATCTCAATTTTCTGCACCAATATTTTAGATCGATCTGTCACCCATCCTCTAATGTTAAAACTTGATTAGCCGTTGTGCCAAGTACATAATGCAATGTATAAAAATTAATTGCACTGATTCCTTTGAACGACTTCCACTTGGCTTGGGGTAACATGGCTTTTAAAGAGGGGGTAAAAAAGGATGGGAACCACTGCATGGAAACGACCAATAGCAAATTACGATGTCGAATTAGATTCCAACCATCATAAAATGAACAGAAGGAATACTCATGTATGTATGCACCACGACTTAATCACTTTTAAACATATCAGCAGCGTATGACCGTGGCACTCGCTATGTTTCTGGTCCGTCTTGTTCCGATTCTCTGCGTCCGTGACGATATCTATGTGTGCGTGTGTCAAGAGCGTTTTGTATGAAGCTTTCGTGTCCGGTATTTTGGGAAAACACCGTGTAATAAAAAAATACTTTGTTAGATACAGTTTTTTTTTGTAGGTGGCTGTTTTGGTACAGTCATAGTTAGCCCTCATTTACACAAGCGCGTTTTTTTTTACGCGCGTTATAAACCGGCGAGCTGGCCTCTCGTTATGATTATGTGTTCTATTTCCAACACCCAGTGTTGAAAACTTTTTTTTACAATAAAACATTTAACCGATTTTAATCACAGTTGATTCTCGAAGAGTTTCATTGGCTATCTCCAAAACTAATCATGATCTTTACAAAATTTATACAGACCCATTTTGGAATAAACCTCTTTTAAACAAAAACATTTTTATGAAAATCCGTCTATATATGACGGAGTTATGCCCGAACATACATACAAAAAACAGATCCGAATTAGAGACCTCCTTCTTTTTAAAGTCAATTAAAAATACAACACTGCGCGATAAAAATACGTCGCATTGCCGTGTGAACGTGTTAATAAGGGCTAACGCAACTGCGCCGCATAATGTCGTGTGGTATGCCCCTATGGAACATTTAGTAGGGGTAAGTTGTGGATGAGAAGACAATCAGATTAGGTTAAACGGATGGCTTTATTGTGTATATTGCAGTACATGTTGATGTCGAGACCATCTTAACTTAACCTGGTAGCCATAATTGATAGGGTTTTATATTCAAAGCAAGCTTTCGTCCGTGGCTCCGCCCGCGTGGATGTTGGCGGATTCTTTTCCTTGACTCAAACTATCTCCAAACTAAATTTCATTTAAATCGGTCTGCGGTTTAAGCGTGAAAACTTTAGATCTATACTAATATTTTAATAAAAAAAAAAAATTATAAACCTAGAGAGTTTGTTTATTTGTTTGAACGCAGTAATCTCAGGAACTACAGGATCTCAATTTAAAAAAATATTTTTCTGTTGGGTAGCCCATTTATCGAGGAAGGCTATAGGATAGATAACATCACGCTACGACCAATAGGAGCGGAGCAGCAATGAAAAAAGTTGGGAAACGGGGAAAATTTACGCACACGAAGTTGCGCGGGTCAGCTAGTAGGTATAGAGATATTAGTTTAGATGGTAAATATACCTTAAATGTAAATAAAAGTACTTAGGTACCTCAAATCTTATGCCATCATTGTAAAACGATGGTTCAATATTTGAACTTTTTTTCGATTGTCTCAAAGTCGCAAAATTATTTTTGTCGCTAAAATTCACCTTAGAGTGACAGAGACAACTTGATAATTATGTATATACATGACATTATTTTCTTTTTTTCCCCTCTGCCATCTTGGGCAAAGATTAACATAATTATGGCTAATATATTATGTTACAAGGGACCGGACAAAAAATATGGTCTTCATGATATGTTGTGGATTTCGTCGTCTTAGAAATACGGGTCTGTTTTGCTTGCTTGTTTTATGAAGAAATGTGGCTTTGTAAAGGTATTCTCATACGGTGTGGTGCAAAGTCGTGCACGAGATTTTTGTTTAGATGATATGATAAGTGCGTCAGCGTGCATCGACGGATTTGCCTTAAAAGAATATATATGATTTTGTTTCATATTGGTTTGAAATATTTGGAAATTAAATAGTTTTATAATTAATTTAACAATTTAATTCGACTCCCTCTGTATCGCGGTGAGAGTGTTTTCGACTGCTACGCAAGAGGTCAACTGATCGACTCCCACACGGGATACCACTTTGTGTGATCCACTTATTGTTGTTCCTAGTCCGGGTGCACTTTGTGTCCGTGAAAAGTCCCCCGCAACATAGGGCTTGTACCTTACTGAGCAAACCTACTTTAAGAAAAAATCTCAATTTTCTGCACCAATATTTTAGATCGATCTGTCACCCATCCTCTAATGTTAAAACTTGATTAGCCGTTGTGCCAAGTACATAATGCAATGTATAAAAATTAATTGCACTGATTCCTTTGAACGACTTCCACTTGGCTTGGGGTAACATGGCTTTTAAAGAGGGGGTAAAAAAGGATGGGAACCACTGCATGGAAACGACCAATAGCAAATTACGATGTCGAATTAGATTCCAACCATCATAAAATGAACAGAAGGAATACTCATGTATGTATGCACCACGACTTAATCACTTTTAAACATATCAGCAGCGTATGACCGTGGCACTCGCTATGTTTCTGGTCCGTCTTGTTCCGATTCTCTGCGTCCGTGACGATATCTATGTGTGCGTGTGTCAAGAGCGTTTTGTATGAAGCTTTCGTGTCCGGTATTTTGGGAAAACACCGTGTAATAAAAAAATACTTTGTTAGATACAGTTTTTTTTTGTAGGTGGCTGTTTTGGTACAGTCATAGTTAGCCCTCATTTACACAAGCGCGTTTTTTTTTACGCGCGTTATAAACCGGCGAGCTGGCCTCTCGTTATGATTATGTGTTCTATTTCCAACACCCAGTGTTGAAAACTTTTTTTTACAATAAAACATTTAACCGATTTTAATCACAGTTGATTCTCGAAGAGTTTCATTGGCTATCTCCAAAACTAATCATGATCTTTACAAAATTTATACAGACCCATTTTGGAATAAACCTCTTTTAAACAAAAACATTTTTATGAAAATCCGTCTATATATGACGGAGTTATGCCCGAACATACATACAAAAAACAGATCCGAATTAGAGACCTCCTTCTTTTTAAAGTCAATTAAAAATACAACACTGCGCGATAAAAATACGTCGCATTGCCGTGTGAACGTGTTAATAAGGGCTAACGCAACTGCGCCGCATAATGTCGTGTGGTATGCCCCTATGGAACATTTAGTAGGGGTAAGTTGTGGATGAGAAGACAATCAGATTAGGTTAAACGGATGGCTTTATTGTGTATATTGCAGTACATGTTGATGTCGAGACCATCTTAACTTAACCTGGTAGCCATAATTGATAGGGTTTTATATTCAAAGCAAGCTTTCGTCCGTGGCTCCGCCCGCGTGGATGTTGGCGGATTCTTTTCCTTGACTCAAACTATCTCCAAACTAAATTTCATTTAAATCGGTCTGCGGTTTAAGCGTGAAAACTTTAGATCTATACTAATATTTTAATAAAAAAAAAAAATTATAAACCTAGAGAGTTTGTTTATTTGTTTGAACGCAGTAATCTCAGGAACTACAGGATCTCAATTTAAAAAAATATTTTTCTGTTGGGTAGCCCATTTATCGAGGAAGGCTATAGGATAGATAACATCACGCTACGACCAATAGGAGCGGAGCAGCAATGAAAAAAGTTGGGAAACGGGGAAAATTTACGCACACGAAGTTGCGCGGGTCAGCTAGTAGGTATAGAGATATTAGTTTAGATGGTAAATATACCTTAAATGTAAATAAAAGTACTTAGGTACCTCAAATCTTATGCCATCATTGTAAAACGATGGTTCAATATTTGAACTTTTTTTCGATTGTCTCAAAGTCGCAAAATTATTTTTGTCGCTAAAATTCACCTTAGAGTGACAGAGACAACTTGATATTTATCGACATCTTATATCTGCCTTGAGTTCAAACATTTTGCTGTAAGATTAAAAAATGATTGTCTGTAAAGCCGGTTTAACGAACGATAATTTTACGTGAAAACGTCATAAGAAAACATTGATGTCTGTGACGGTTTTTTCTTCCAATTATTAATAATAATATCTTGGGACAACTTACACAACGCTATCTGATCCCAAACTAAGCAGAGCTTGTACTATGGAAACCAGACAACTGATTAACATACTTAAATATTTCAAAATACATACATATTATAGATAAATAACACCCAGACACAAGATAAACCATTGTGCTCATTACACAAAGTTTTAACCTGGCTGGGAATCGAACCCACGACCTCTTGCCAACGCAAGATAGTCCAGTTGGATACACTCCCACCGCGCCACAGAGGCAGTCAAATGTATCGCATGTCGCTGCAATCGCCAAAACATTGATGACATTGTAATAAACGACCATGCTTGTGAGATTTTAGTGGACTTGGGCGCATGCGCCCGACAGCCATTTTACTTCGGCCTATCAGAAGGCGGAACGTGAGTGTAACGTCACACATTTTCGTGAGTGCAGCCGGTCATCAATTTATAAGACGTTATCACGTCAAAAACATAGTATTTTACATACGGAACCCAAGAAGAGAATTGCGAAAGACCTTTGTTATTTGAACCCTAATAAATACAGAGGAGCTTTAGGACAGAGGGTTGAAAATAAAATAAATGTACACCGAAGCCTTGCCTTTGAACGGACGAAGTGATAGCGTTGTGATGTAATTTGACAATCCCGGGGCACGGGATTATTTTTGAAAATGTTAGGTTTCTACGGATTTAAGCTTGGATAAATGTAAGTATAGTTTAAATATTATTTTTAAACATGGTATGTTGGTCTAGTGGTTAGTGCCCCCCACTGCAACGCTAGAGATCGTGGCTTCGATCCTCACACAGGTCACCACTTTGTGTGATCCACAAATTATTGTTCGGAGCCTGGGTGTAGGTACTTCTTGTCCGTGATTTGTATGTATTTAAACTTGTGAGAATAGCTGCTAATGTCTGCTGTCTTGAAAAAAAAAATGTGTGGCACTCGGGGACTGCCGCGGTAAAGCTATTGCATAGCATTTTTATCAAATTAAGAAAAAAAAAAAAAAATATAAAAAACAATGTTTTTAATTTTTTTTTCTCTAATTGTATTTTTAAATTACAAAAATGTTTTGACTAGCATACGTAAGGGAAGGTAGAATGTTTGAATCCGTTATGATTAACAGCGTAGATTATAGTTTCCTTTTGAATAGTTTTTTATGAGTCCAATAATTTCTCCAAGCTTTGTTTAATCTTTTGTATTATATCTATTCCATTTTCATTACTATTTTTATTAAAAGATATTAATTTTCCTAAGTATATGTACTTATTAAGTATTCTATAAGTTTGCCTTCAATTTTGACTGCCTTTTTGACTGCCTCTGTGACGCGGTGGGAGTGTGTCCGACTGCTACGCAAGAGGTTGTGGGTTCGATTCCCACACGGGACACCACTTTGTGTGATCTACAAATTGCTGTTCCGAGTCTAGGTGTACTTTGTGTCCGTGACTTGTATGTTTGTAAAGTCCCCCGCGACACAGGGCTTGTACCCAAGTGCGGGAAACGTCGTCTAAAAAAAAAAATTGAATTGGTTTGTGCATGCAATTGTGCAGCAAGTCTCACTTTTAGACTCTTCTTTATCAAGGGCTGGAGCATTAGCATTGTTAGAAAAAAGAACTATATCATAAACAAACGTTAGGTGTGTTAATTGTTTATTTGATAGCCAAAGATTTTTGTTTCTCCATTCAATTTGTTGGATACGTCATCAAGGACTGCAATGAATAATTTTGGAGAAAGTGGGTCCCCCTGTCATGCTCCTCTTTCGATTCTGAATTCATTTCCCTTAATTTTTAATTGTATTCTGCTTATGCTCTTGGAATATATATTTCATTGATTTTATAAAGGGCTTTCCATGAAGAACTATCTGTGATACTGTGAAAAGCTTTTGAATAATCCACAAATGCAATGTAGATTGGTTTATTGAATTCCTTCCTTTTCCATTACTTGCTCAATGGCGTGAATGTCGTTCCATCCGATCGTTAGTGGAATAACCTGGCCTAAAACCAGCTTGTTCAACTGGTTGGGTCCTATCAATTTTTGGTCTTATTCTACTAAGAAAAAAAAGTTATGTTACTGTTCATCTTCTTGAAATTACATTCAAGATTAGCGCATCAAAATAATATATCTGGCCCTCATTCACCGCGAGCATGGACCTGTAGTGAGCGTAAGTATTCTTTATCTGTACGTCTATATTGATTGGTCAACGGTTAGATCCTGAATGTATAATCTATATCTATACTATATATAATATTATAAAGCGAAAGAGTTTGTTTGTTTGTTTGTTTAAACGCGCTAATCTCAGGAACTACTGGTCCGATTAAAAAAAATCTTCTACTGTTGATAGCCCATTTATCGAGGAAGACTATAGGCTATATAACATCACGCTACGACCAAAAGGAGCGGCGCAGCAATGAAAAATGTTGCGGAAACGGGCAAAATTTACGCAGACAACGTTGCGCGGGTCAGCTAGTACAAAATATTTAATCGATACATCTTCCGCGTATAGAACTGAATAGAATATGTTTATTAACCCCCGCAACAGAAATAATCTATGTGTTTGTGTGTCTATGTGTATGTTTGTTCCGTTGTAGCTCCCAACCAAATGGATAGATTTTTTTATCGGACGTGACGGCAATTTTAAGAATGGTAGTAGTATTCTTTATTTTTTCAGCTCGTCCACTTCCTCAAATTTTGTGAAATCAATAAATTTGAGGTTTGTTACGTAAAAACAAGAGTACAAATGTATCATTGGGAAATTTTATCCAAAGTAAGGAGTCGCTCAATTTTATTACAGATTTTTATTCATTACTAGCTGTCCCGCGCAATTTTGGTCGTAGCGTAAGGTTATATAACCTACTAGCTGTCCCGCGCTACTTCGTCTGCGTAATTTTTTCCCGTTTTTGAAACATTTCTCATTGCTTCTCCGCTCCTATTAGTCATAGCGCGATGTTATTTAGCCTATAGTCTTCCTCGATAAATAGGTTATCCAACAAATAAAAGATTTTTTCAAATCGGACCAGTAGTTCCTGAGATTAACGCGTTTAAACAAACAAACAAACAAACTCTTCCGCTTTATAAAATTAGTATAGATAGCCTTCCTCGTTAAATGGGCTATAGGATTTTTCAATTCAGATCAGTAGTTCCTGAGATTACTTATTATTCGCGTTCAAACAAACAAACAAACATACTCTTCAGCTTTATAACATTAGTATAGATTATTATAGGTGTTAAAATCAAAGGCATCAGAAACACATAAATTGTTAACAGTTTGTTCCCTGAAGTTTATAATCACAAAGTAAGTAGATATACCGTAGATATACCGTATATATCAAAATACCATGGTAATAATATATTCTTGAAGATATCTTACATTTCACTTCTAAGTTTTCAGAACATAACCGTAATACTCATGCTTAAACAACTGAAGTTTTCTCTTTGATTACAATATTCTCCGCTGTTCATAAATTTATTACGCAGCTTGAAGTTTTATAAAAGAGTAGTGTAGAGCTTCTTGGATATTAAATATCCGTAAAAATATTACATGTACTTTGAGTAAAAAGTATTTGGGATGTATCATTAAACAAATGGCCGTAAAAGATGTTGATATAATTTTTATAATGTTCTGTGTAAAGTAGGTACTGCGTGAAATATGAGCGTAATCTAATTTTCATTAATACTACAGTTTTAAGAGCTTTGTAATCTACAGGGAACCCTACTAGTTTCAGTATATCTGTCTGTCTCCCCGTAGCTTAGCTCAATGACCCTTAGTTCTAAGAAAATGTGTTAATCTTGCCGACTTTCTTTTTTTTGTTTTTCTTTTATAATTTCTTGCACGTTTAACTTTATGATTTGGTAACCGAGTTTGTGTGTATCCTTGGAAATACAAAATGGAGCTTATTATTGGTATGAATACAGATGCCTATTTATTTTGCTTATTATTAACCTACCTGCCAAATTGTACCTTTTTTGGTCAAATAATAATAATAATAATAATATGTTGGGACAACTCACACAACGCTATCTGATCCCAAACTAAGCAGAGCTTGTACTATGGAAACCAGACAACTGATAAACATACTTAAATATTTCTAAATACATACATTTTATAGGTAAATAACACCCAGACACAGAATAAACCATCGTGCTCATCACACAAAGTTTTATCCTGGGCGGGGATCGAACCCACGACCTCTTGCGTAGCAGTCGGATACACTCCCACCGCGCCACAGAGGCAGTCGACATAGTTTTCTGTTTTCGCTGTTAGTATTAAAATACTTCTCATTTCTATAAACCTACATAAAATTAAAAATTAAAAATCATACTTATTCTATTTGGCCTGAACTAAAAGCTACCATCGATTCCAATGTAGCCATAACGCTAAAAAATAATTTAAAAATCAAGGATTTCGCAACGCAAACTCCCCTTTAAAAAACACTGTTACAGCAAACGACAGCTTGATGCGACACCATCATCACGCTGTGGTAAGCTATTAAATCTAGTGTCAATCATTAATGACAGTTGACACACGGTGCGTAATCGCTCGCGTCGATCGATAGACTAGGTATGTATCGCAAAGTATTTTGGACTAGTATTATTACGATATTTATGTCACTTTTGTATTACATTAAATGTTTAATAGATTTACATAAATGGCTTGACAGAAGCAACATTTTAAACAGCTTAGCATTCACTTGTCCGTTTCTACATAGTGAAACAATGGTTTAGAGAGTAGGGCTGTACTAAACCTACACCCTCGGTGGTCCAATAAGCTCTGGTCGAAGCTATTGAGGTATTTGTAATGCAGCGTTCTGCATAAGTTGATGTAGACCCCACTCGTCAGGGTTAGATGGAGTTGATTGGCACATAGGTGACGGCGGTGATGCCGAATTAATTGTGGTTTACATACCCAAGGTTAATAATAAAGTGGTCCACTGGGGCCTGTTAGAATTCCCTTTCTTAGGACTAGTGAAAACCTAAATAATGCCGCCTATAAACTGAGTCCAAGTCTTGGATAACAACACACACACAAAATTAATATATCCTTCCAGAAGAAATTATTTAGTTTTTAATGTTAGTTACGAATAAATAGGAAGCACTTTATTAATTTACTTAAGTTTTACATACTAATAAACTTCCTAACACAGAAACTTATGTTTGAACTTTACAACAGAATAAACAGACTTATTGCCTGAAGGCTTCGAAGCAAAATAGGCAACTGGAAAGATAAGTTCAATGCTTTATGACTCATTAACCAATAAACCTCTGTAATCAAATAATTTCCCGTGTTAACAGCCATTAACTCATCATTCAATTCATCGTACCATAAGATTGGAGCACCATTAAGTTGTAAACATTCTCAATGAAGACACAATTTGTCTCTTTTCCCTGAACCTTTCACATTTTGCAAAAGGAAAAGAAAATAATATTTTCATACCTAATTTTCCTTAACAATTTATTTAGCTAAGTACGTAAGATTTAAGAGGATTTAAGGAAACGATTTTGTTGAATCAAGTAGATGATAATTTATTGTTGTGTTTTTCTATAGACCTTTAGTTGTAGATCAATAGCGTTTTACTAGAAAAAAGTTTTGAAAAGATTGGCGATGAGCCAAATACGACATTCTTAAAATAGTTTTTTATATACTGGATCCGTAATACGTGTGACGCATTTTATATCGTACGGATATTTCCCGTAGACATTGTTTGGTCAAGAAATGACCATGACATGAAGAAGTGGTTATGCCCTCACTTACATATGTGTACAATCCTTTTAATTTATTCTCAGAGGTCATGTCTAAATACCGTCCACCTATTTCATCAATTTTGTAGTCTGGTGAAATTGCAATTAGTTACAAGTGAAGAAAACACGGCATCAGGCTCCAATGGCTTTAAGGGGTGTCCATTAAATACATGAGGTGTTTAAAGAGAGGGGGGTGGTCTAGGCGAATATCACCAAATCACACGTAAAGGAGGGGTGGTCTTGGAAATTTCACGTACTTATTTATTGGTAAGAAACGATCTAAAACTGGATTTACATAGTTTTTCAGCGATTTCGACTTTCATTGCTACCCCCCGCCCTCTTCTATCCAGGCGACTCCACTTGACCAGTGTTAACTCTAATATAAAATCTAAGTGAGGGGAATCTCACGATATCTCACCAGAAGGAGGGAGGCGGTCCAAAATCCCCTCACGCAATTTGTGGATGCCCCTTACGCACGAGATGTGTGACATAATTTTTAGAAAAGGTTAATGCGCTTATTACACTACACTGAATCAGGGACCCTAAAAGCTTAAAAACAGAGGTGTAATAAAAGTTAGGGCCCTTAATTCTCTAACAAATTTTCAAGGCCACCTCGATTTAGGGCCCTGGTTCAGGGTAGTGTAATAGCCGTTTTAGTCATCTACAAGTGGTTGCTTAACTTATATCTGAGCCCTTAGACAAGTGGCAAACCGGGAAATATATATTTTTTTTATATGAGATTCGCAACTTTGCGTCATTTTTACGTCATTCTGTTCGATTAAAATTTATACCACTTGTCTAGGGGGGCTGATGTCTTAATCTGCTTCGAAATCAAAAATTAGTTTTTAATATAATTGTTTATTATCACCAATGCCTCATTCGTCATGAAGACTAGATATTATTTGCCAAAAACCAAACAAACAGATCACAAGTAATACAAATTCTTAAAAACATATTTACGTTAAGACTCTTTGAAACTGGTGACCAATCTGCGATTGTAATAACAAAAAAGTTTTTTTTTACAAACATACAAGTCACGGACACAAAATACACCCAGACTCGGAACTACAATTTGTAGATCACACAAAGTGGTGTCCCGTGTGGGAATCGAACTCACGACCTGTTGCGCAGCAGTCGGACACACTCTCACCACGCCACCGACCTATTAGTCTGCTAAGACGCCATTTTACAATTTATTCCAAAAACAATATCGTTATTTTATTAACATTTTATGTTTGTATTAAAATCCCGCACTTCTCGGGATTTGCCGACACTGGCACAACTCTATTTATACGTTAGGCAAGATACTTCATGACCTCACTATTTGCATTCCATCTTGCGGATATTGAGCCGGCCACATTTTATCCTTTGTGTTCAAGTTCCCGTATTACCGGGATTACGTTATCGTGGTACAACACTATTTATGAGAAGTCCTTCATGTCTCGAGGCCTGACTATTTCCATTGAAACCTCCGATATTGGTGTCTGCTTTATATCAGTTTGTCAGGGTCTCAATTTTAAATATTCCTTTGGGCTGTTTAAATACTATGGTACTTATTACCTGACTACAAGTATTAATGTGCTAAGCTTTATTTTAAGTTTCCATTCGCCCTCCAATTAAGACATTAGTTCGTAAGCCGTCCCGTAGTTACACTTTGCTCTTTAACGGAACTGTTTCAATACAAAAACATGTGTCAACATCACTATTACATTGACTACCTCTGTGGCGCGGTGGGAGTGTGTCCGACTGCTACGCAAGAGGTCGTGGGTTCGATTCTCACACGGAACACCACTTTGTGTGATCCACAAATTGTTGTTCAGAGGCTGGGTGTATTTTATGACTGTGTTTGTAAAGTCCCCGCGACACAGGGCTTGCATCGTAATGAGGGATCATATTTTTAAAAAAATAACCACGGAACAATAACTAACACTGTAATGATATCAACCAAGAGGTCTCATTCCTTTCTGATCGCAAAATCAAATGCTATCAGTATTCATTTATGGTGTTAAAAAGGGCGTATTCCTTTTTCATTCCACGACGGCTTATGTTTATACGTGCAAACAGTTTTGATGATACCTAGTTGGGGGGGGGGTATAAAAAATTGCGTGAGATTTCTGAACACCTCTCCCTAAACATCTCTCGTAATGTCATCAATGTATACGCCCTCTTATTGTAAATGATAATATTAAGGATTATGATTATAAAGGGGACTGTTATTTTAAAAAATCCTGTTTCTTTACTGGGTTTCTCATCATGAAGTAAGAAGCAACAGAACAAGAGGCTCACCTGTTGGTAAATCAAATAAGGTAATATCACAGAGTACCGAAAGTACAGAAGCCAATCGCTGTTTACGCACGCATAGACAACTCGGAGCACACCGCGAAATCTATACTAATATTATAAAGTTGAAGAGTTTGTTTGTTAAAACGCGATAATCTCAAAAAACTACTGTGTCAAATTGAAAAAATATTTTACTGTTAGACAGCCCATTTACCAAGCAAGGCTATATAATAGCTAGGCTATATATAGGCTATATAGACTATATAACATTACGCTACAACTAATAGGAGCGAAGCAGCAATGAAAAATGTTGCAAAAACGAACGAACAGACGAAGTCGCGCGTGTCACTTAATGAAGAATAAAGTGCACCGATGTGGTTTAAGACTCATGTCCGTGCACTGTGTCGCTCGCGTGTGTAGTATGCCTTTTGTACCTACATTCGGTATTCTGTGAAATGGGCATTTGGGTTACTTTAAAGCCGTTGTTGCGTTGCCGGCCTTTTAGAAAGGGGTAGTTTGCTTTATTTGAAGTTCGCATAAGTCATATCGGTCCGGAAACTGCATTTGACTGGATAGTTCTACAAGGCATTGACACTGATGGGCACGGGCCTCTCCAGTAGATCCTACTTATTATAGATCCTGGAATCCTGGGGCTAATTGCTATTGAACAATCCTCCAATGGCCCGTGAATGAAACACTCCACTTTTCAGACTATTGAATTTATTCCACTATGAAATTGATTGTAATTGCCAAACTTCTTGGCAGTATATGATTAGGTATAAATGAGACAAAAGATGTAGTATAGTCTGGTTATAATTATCCAAAGGTGCATCTTATATACTAACGACTTCGTGTTGATAACAGATAGTAGAAACATTTAATAGATACTGAACGTGCGATAAGGAACATAAGATTGTGATGTAGATTGTAGATACAGCACAAAGATATTGTACTGTAACAGTACACCCCCCTTTAAAAAATTTTTTTATGGTAATAGTGTTTACAATATAAATTTGACCTAGACCTTACTAGTTATTTGCTGATGTATATAAATAATAATGCTATTGTACGCGGTGGAATTTGATGACGCCTGTCATTAGTTATTTGCTGATGTATATAAATAATAATGCTATTGTACGCGGTGGAATTTGATGACGCCTGTTGTGGTGTGATTTGCTGACGTCTGTAATTTTGACTTAGCTGTTGCACGAGTGTTTATTATTTTTTTCCGTTAAACTCTTCATTCTTCTGTCCAGTGTTTTCATTATGCCGTAAATTAGGATCACGCCGATTGTTAAAATAATCTGTCCCATTGCAACATTTCTTGTCCACCGTAAGTCCTCCTGGATCAGGTTACGGAGTTGGTCCGCTTCGTTTTGATTGAGGCAATTGTCCGTATTGTATGTTATCTGGTCCTTAGAACTTTGATTTCCCATTTTAGATGTCTTGTTGTTACGAGTAGTTGTGAATTAATGGTATATGTTAAGATCTATGTTAATATATATACGAATAGCTTGCTTATATCAGCGATTTTTTATAGACGTACTACTGGCTTTACTTTACGTCCCGATCGTGTAGTGTACGTGTGTGAATGCCTGTCGCAATCCTTTGAATCTGGCACGTAGTTTGATTCGTCATTGATCACGAAAGCTGGTTTCAATCTATCAATTGATATCACTGTCTCTTTATCCCTAATTCTAATGCAAAATGTTTTATCTGTTTTACTAATTACTGGGTAGGGTCCTTCATACGGCGGTGTCAGGGCTTTCTTAATTCTATCACACCGAACAAATACGTGTGAGCATTCTTTGAGTTCGGGATGCACAAATATAGCTTGATTGTGTTTTTTTCTTTTCGGAATTGATGTCATTTGTGTGATGTCCTTTTGAATTTGTTTTACAAACTCTTCGTACGTTGATAACTGTGCTGCTGATGACTCAAAAAATCCTCCAGGGAGTCGTATTGGCGTTCCATATGTCATCTCTGCTGAACTATAACCTGTGTCTTCTCGCAAGCTACTCCGCAACCCGAGTAAAACTGTTGGAATTTCTTTTAACCAATTTTCGTTGGATTCTCTTGTCATTAACGCCGCCTTTAAAGTTCTATGAAATCTCTCTATCATTCCATTGGATTGTGGATGATAAGGTGTTGTCCTAATTTTGTGTATTCCCAAAAATTGTGAGAGTGACTCAAATATTCTTGATTCAAACTGTCGGCCTTGATCCGTAGTAATGCGCAATGGACATCCAAAACGAGTAATCCATCCTTCGAAAAGTGTCTTGGCTACTGTTTCTGCAGTTATATCTTCTACCGGAAATATTTCGGGCCATGACGTACAACGATCTATGATTGTGATTAAATATCTCTTCCCTTGTGAAATCGGAAGTGGTCCGACGATGTCAATATGTAAATGTTCAAAACGTTGCGATGTCATAAATGTACCAGGAGGTGATATCGTATGTCGTTGTATTTTTGATTTTTGGCAGGCTATACATGATCTACACCAATTATTGATATCTTTGTTCATATACGGCCATAAATACCTTTTGGTTATCATTTTTCTCGTAGTTCTTTTTCCTGGATGGCTCATACCATGAATGGTATCGAAAATTTGTTTGCGAAAATGCTTTGGTAAGTAGGGGCGGCTTTTTCCAGTAGACGTATCGCAGGTGATGTTTATTGTGGAACCCGGAAGCGTAATGTTTTTGAATTTTAATCTTTTATTGTCATGTAATTTACTTAGTTCATTATCTGTTGATTGACACTTTTCCAATTCAGCGTAATCGATAGGTGATGGCACGTATATTTCCTCTATTCGAGATAAGGCATCGGCGGTAATATTGTCACGTCCGCTTATGTGTTGAATGTTGGTACTGTATTGTGAAATGAAATCTAACTGCCGGACCCGTCGCGGTGTATCGTTTGATGATGGTTTTTGGGAGAATGCGTATGTCAAAGGTCGGTGATCCGTAAATATTGTAAATTCTCTTCCCTCGATTAATCTGTGAAAATGTTTGACGGCCATGTATATTCCTAACAGCTCTCTGTCAAACGTAGAATATTTTTGTTGAGTTTCGCTCAATTTTTGTGAAAAAAATCCTAATGGTTCCCAATTGCGTCCGGATTTTTGTTGTAAAACTCCACTAACGCAAGTAGCACTAGCGTCGGTCATGAGCGCTAGTGATGCGTTGCGGGAAGGATGCGCTGTTAACACTGCGTTTTTCATGCTTTCCTTGCATTTTTCGTAAGCTTTGTCTGCTTCCGTTGTCCAAGGAACAGGTGAATTATCGTTCTTTTTTGAACCATGTAGATATTCGTTTAAAATTCTTTGATTTTCCGCTGCGCGTGGAATATTACTTCTGTAGAAATTGACCATGCCCAAAAATCTTCTTAATTCTTGAATTGTTTTCGGTTTGGGAAATTCCATGATTGCTTTGTAATTTTCTTCGGTAGGGTGTATTCCTTGGCTCGTTATATGATAGCCTAAGAAATCTATTTCCCTTCTGAGAAATTCGCATTTTTCGAGATTAATGGTTATTCCATTCTCGTGTAAACGTTTGAAAACCGTTTCTAAATGCTGATAATGCAAATCTTCGTTGTCCGATGCGATGAGACAGTCGTCTACAAATATAAATACGAAGTTTAAATCTCTAAATAAGGAATCTATGAATCGTTGAAATGTTTGTGCCGCATTGCGTAATCCGAAAGGCATTCTTAAGTACTCAAAAAGTCCAAAAGGTGTGATGATGGCTGTTGTTTCTATATCTTTAACAGGAATACAATGGTATGCTTTACGTATATCTATCTTGCTTAGTATCTTCTTATTTTCTAATATGTATGTAAAGTCAGTTAATCTTGGTAGTGGGTATTTGTCCGGTACTGTCGTGCTATTGAGCATTCGATAGTCTCCGCACAGTCTCCATTCGCCATTTTTCTTTTTTACCATATGTAATGGGCTTGCTCGCCCATGGGCTATCTGACGGTCGGCAAATTCCGAGTTCTATCATATTTTGAAATTCCTTTTTGGCTATGTCGTATTTTTCTGGAGGTAATGGTCTTGCCCGAGCTGCGACGGGTGGTCCTGTAGTGATAATGTGATGTTCAATCTTATGTTTGGGCGCATTGCGGATAGAGGACCCTTTCGTGATGTCTTCGTATTTGTTTAAAAGTTGCGTAATACGTGGATTCGTTCCCACTGCGATAGTACGAATTGTTTGTTGTGTCGCTTTTTCCGAAGTTACATGCGTTGTCAGCTCTGTAACTTTGTCGATAAGTTTGCGACCTGCTATGTCGACTAATAGTTTATAGTGCTCTAGAAAATCTGCTCCAATTTATTGGTTGTGTAACATCGGCGATTACAAAATTCCATTTATAACATCGTTGTAGTCCTAAATTCAAGGTAAGCGTCTTCTCGCCGTAAGTCCTAATTTTAGTCCCATTTGCAGCGTATAGTGTGTATTGTTCATTTTGTAAAATTGAATGTCTCTGTTGCTTGCTAATGACTGAAATATTTGCGCCCGTGTCAATCAAAAACTTCATACCACTTTTTCGGTCGGTAATGGTGAGGCGATTGGATGGGTGGATTGCACAGAGTTTCGCCGTTGTCTGTGCTCTTATTCGTTTCCCTGGTTCCGTACGTAAGTCATTGGTTTCCAACCGCATGGTTTAATGCAGTTCTTTGCATATTTTCCGAATCTTTCGTGGTAGTAACAAAATCGATTTGCTCCTCTATAGTTTGTTCTCGGCCTCATAATCGGGAATTGTTGACGTTTCTTGAAATGATTGTGCGTGTTGGGTCGATAGCCATATTGACCTTGCTGAATTGCGTCAATATCTATCTGTAATTTTGCTAGCTGGGCTAAAATGCATGCTGTATTGTTGTCGTTTGAAGTGTCGTTGCTAACAGCTGATATTTCGGTTACTTTTGAATTCATTATTATTTTGTCTGCAATTTGGCTCAGTTTGTCAATTTCCATGTCTTCCGTAACTGCTAGAACCGTAGTAACTGATGCTGGTAAAAGCCTGAACCATAGTAGTTTAATTGTTTCGTCACTGATTTTTCCTCTCCCGAGGACTCGCATTTGACGTAATAACTGCGAAGGTTTTTGATCACCGAGTTCTGTCTCTGATATTAATTTTTGAAACTGTCGCTGTTCTGTTTCTTCGTAACAATCAATTAAACGTTCCTTGATGTTTTTGTATTTATCTGTAGTCGGTGGTGAAGTGATTAGGTCACTAACTTGTAGTATTTCTTCCTTGGATAACTTTGCTATTACTGTACAGTATTTGTATTCGTCTCCTTGCTTCTGTGGTGCTAATATGGCTTCTAGTTGCGTGAACCATAATCTTGGTTGGTCTTTCCAAAATTCCGGAATGCGGGATAAAACCGAGGTGCCAGCAACTTCAAGTGTTCCTTGCTGATTTATGTTCGCCTTGCACGGTGATTGTGCCATGTTTCTTGCTGCGTATTCGTTCGTCGGGGTCACCAATTTGCCAAACTTCTTGGCAGTATATGATTAGGTATAAATGAGACAAAAGATGTAGTATAGTCTGGTTATAATTATCCAAAGGTGCATCTTATATACTAACGACTTCGTGTTGATAACAGATAGTAGAAACATTTAATAGATACTGAACGTGCGATAAGGAACATAAGATTGTGATGTAGATTGTAGATACAGCACAAAGATATTGTACTGTAACATAATGTATAAAGTGTTCCCTTCTAATTACAAAATTCGGTGAACTTATATGTTGCTGCATATAATGAAACCATTCCGCGATTCAGCGGTAAGGCACAGTGACATCTATTATTCCTGAACGACAACATATTTCAATATAAAATACAATATTGCCTTCAACAGCTATAATTGCCTCGCTTGGCCAGCGTGTTGGCGATCGCAGTAAGGCTTTGCAGAGGAAGCTGGAACGGACGGTGTAATATCCCTTAGTCGCCTTGACGACACCCACGGGAAGAGATGAGATAGGGTAGTACTTTAAGCTGGTACCACGGTCATTGAAAGATATTATTGAATGAAAATATGTTTCTTGATCGTGGATGTAAATATATGAACATTGCGCAATATGGTGGTAAGCAGTTATCTTGCTTATTGAATCTAAAAACACCAGAGCAAGTAAACGTCCCTATGTTTGACTTGCCTTGTTTGAATTGACTGCCTCTGTGGCGCGGTGGGAGTGTATCCGACTGCTACGCAAGAGGTCGTGGGTTCGATCCCCACCCAGGATAAAACTTTGTGTAATGAGCACGATGGTTTATTCTGTGTCTGGGTATTATTTATCTATAATATGTATGTATTTAGAAATATATAAGTATGTTTATCAGTTGTCTGGTTTCCATAGTACAAGCTTTGCTTAGTTTGGGATCAGATAGCGTTGTGTTAGTTGTCCCAAGATATTATTATTATATTATTATTAAGTTTGAGAAGGAGGCGTCAATCTATGACATCATGTTATTTGTATGAACGTCTTTATCTTACCTTATACCTTTAAACGAGCAATTATTGTAAATTCAAGGTTATTTTTGGTATAGTGCAAAGCTCAGACAGAGAGAACAATATTTTTACTTCAAAAAATCATATAAAAAAATGTTGAAACCTTGCAGAGTAAGATAAGCCATTCAAGTTGTCTTTGTTCTTCGCGCTATTGTTCTCATTGTGTCTCGTAGTGCGTAATCCATGGTTATTATTAAAAAATAAGTGATGATCACATTTCACATCTCGTTGTGAACAAGACTTGGACTGTTAGAATGAATTAATTAATGAGTGATTAATTAATAATAATAATAATAATAATTTATTCATGAAAGTAAAGGTACAATAAACTTATATAAAGGTATAATAACAAATAGCACAGTTAAGTATTTGCCTGAACTAGGTTGAAACCCGTGTTTCAGGCTAGAAAGTAAAAAGTATTTTAATAAATACTTTCCGAAACTAAAACTATACTTAATAACAAAAAACAAGAACTGTTAAACTAGAAAACATAGATTAATAAATTAACATTTACAAAAATAGGTATAACATAAGAGATGTTACAACAATTGGTCTTATTTATTTTAGTACAAGTAATAAGTCCTCCGTCTGTTCGTATGACATATCTTGTAATTGGGAACTTACAGCTTTTTTACAATTAAAATAATTGAGGTGGTATATATTTACAATTCGATTTAATCCATTATACAAAAAAGGGCAATTAAATAATTGATAAATATAACATGGTCCAAAAACTACCTCATTGGATTGTGTGATTGATTCTGAACAGAGTATATATATATATATATATATATATATATATATATATATATATATATATATATATATATATATATATAGGAGTAACAGAAAGGTGTGGCCATATTCAAGGGTTGGTATGTGTCCATGATACTGAGTGGACATACATAATTTTATAAAAATCGGAGTACCCTAAAAAATATTCATTATTTTTTCATTCGTTTATTTATGAGTGAAAAAGTGGTTATATAAAAAAGTATGACTTGAAAAGTTCTTTACCATAATAATCTAATCTAATTTTATACCAGGGCAGGTTATAATACTTAAACCATGCGCCTTTCACAACTGAATTTAGACAAAAATCAAAATATGCTATAACTATGTAATAATAATGCAACTATTCGTTAGAAAATGATAAATACTACGGGTCTTAATCCCGTAAATAATTTAAGATAAATACCTTGTTTACTGCCCGACGTTTCGACCGTATTGCAACGGCCGTGGTCACTTGTTAACAGACGATTAAGACCCGTAGTATACCTATATAATTTTATAATGTGTCCAAATCGCGAAAGTTTATGAACATTTATACGCTATTCGCTTCAGAAATTTGACCACACCTTTATGTTACACTCTGTATATAATCTGAATTACGGCAACGGCTCCAGCGATTTTCATGAATTTTAGTATGCAGGTTTCAGGGGTGATAAATCGTTCTAGCTAAGTTTCATTTTTGGAAAACGTCGTTTCAAAAAAAAAAACACCGGGTGAAGCATGCTCATCCAGGTACAATAACATAATGAGGAGCAAGTATGTACCAACTTCAACACAATGTAATTTTCAAAACATTTCACAAATTAATATATAAAGCAATTGTAATGAAATTATTTTTTGTGGGTTCGATCCCCACCCAGGATAAAACTTTGTGTGATGAGCACGATGGTTTATTCTGTGACTGGGTGTTATTTATCTATATGTATGTATTTAGAAATATATAAGTATGTGTATCAGTTCTCTGGTTTCCATAGTACAAGCTCTGCTTAGTTTGGGATCAGATAGCGTTGTGTGAGTTGTCCCAAGATATTTATTTATTTATTTATGTAGGGCAGATCGGGGTCACTTGATCATGATTTTGTTCAAACTTGTGTATGGACTTGTTAAAGAAGAAATAAGACAATTGTATTACTCTACTACTTTCTTTATTTATTTGGTCACAATATACAATCAACAAATTTGGCACATACGTAGCTAAACAGGACAAAAATTTTGATTATATAAAAAATGTCATATGGCTCAACAGGCCCCATGGGTGGGGTCTATTGAGCCACCCATAGGGGCCTATTGAGCCAGTGCGCCTACAATCATTTTTGGTACATTTTTCTTATAGTTATAGAATAGAATCTTACTTATAATACTAATAGAAAATTTTAATTTTTTTTTAAAAATCTAAAGAGAAACAATGTAATTAATAACTCAGTCACTTTCACAGTTTATGCAGATATATACTGCACCGGCACCAGAAGTACACTTGACATGAGCCCAACCACGGCAATCAGAGCATTGGAGCCACTGTTCTCCTGGCAGGCTATTCGAATAGGCTTCAACGCACACTAGACAATAATAATCATCGTCTTCGGTATCTGACGAAGCTCGTGTACTTGTATTTACTTTCTTTATATTTTTATACTGTATGTCATCATCCGACTCCGAGGAACTATTCAAAATTGCTTTTTTTACTGCCTTTTTCTTTGACTTGTCTATCTTCTGTGTGGTTTTGCATTTTCTTTTGCTTTGTTCTAAAGCAAGGGCGTCTTTTTCAGGTGTGTCTGTTAAAACTGTACAAGTTCTCTTCTTTCCTCTTGCTTGTTGTTTTCTAGGCCCTGCTTTAGGTAAAGGTTTCAAAAATTCCGGTGAAAATCCGATGTTACCCTTAGACGTAGACGCTATAGGCGAGGCAAGATTTGGCTCTCGATTTTCTTTTTGCTTTGGTAAAACTTCAGTTTCGGATACGGCGGCGGATGATAGCGCAGACGTATCTACCTCTACCTCTAAGACTGGTGAAGGTGCCTCCACAATTTCTGAGGATTGCAATTCTGCATTTGTCTCTGGTGTCAAGTTTGTTTGTGATTGAGATTCTGGTTCTGGCCGGTCCGTTACAAATGCTGGCATGAAGTCGTCTTCAGAGAATATGTCGCTGTTAAAAGGGTAAATTCCTGTTTTCTTGAAACCACTCATTATATTTGTCGGTGTCATTGCCAATGGAAGAGCTGTAGCTACTAATTGTGGTATTTCATAAATGGAAATGGTTTTGCCAGGATTGTTACGAAGCCATGCATCATGCGCAGAAGCAAGATATTTTTTGAACGGCCCGTAAACTGAGACATCTAAGGGCTGTAATTTGTGCGTACAATGAGGCGGATATGAAAGCATTATCACCCAATTTTGTTTAGCAAGTTCAATTGTCTTAATAGCCAAGTGTGAAGAATGGTTGTCTAGCAATAATAACACTGGAGATTCCTCTGTTGGATGCACATGGTTAATAAAATGTTGCATATAATCGTAAAATTCATTATCAGTAACCCAACCACTTCCATTACCGCGACCAATACATTCAGGCGGTCCATTTGCAATGAAATGATTCTTAAATTTCTTTCGAGAAAATATAAACATTACCGGAATAGTATTGCCAATTGCTGAAGCAGCTCCAATCACAGTAACATTAGTGCCTCGCTCTCCGGAAGTTACAGAGCCAACGCTGTGCTTGCCCTTAGCAGAAATTATTTTACCTGGTTTCATGACTGTGGGAACCCCAGTTTCATCTATGTTCCATATTTTAGATGGTGCAAATTTATACTTATCCATAACTGTGGCAAGCTTCTCATAAAACAGTTTTACATTTGTTTTATTAAATGATGTCGCTCTTCCAAGGCTTGTAGGTTCTGGTTTTCTGATAGAAAGTTCAGTGTTCCTCTTAAGAAAAGCGGTCAACCAATCTTTACCTGCTAGCTTATTCGCATGCCAACTCTGAGGAAACTTTTTATCATATGTGACGGCGCATTCATAGGCAAGGTTACGTACATCTAGAGGAGTTAACCCATAATATATAGATGCAAGTTTAATCAAATAATCCTTTAAGATTTTTTCTTCCTCTACAGAAAATACTTGTCGTGCATTAATAGACGCTCCAAACACATTAGTATCCGGGTTAGCTTTTAGCTTGTTAACGTACCTTGATAGCGTAGTTCGGTCTATGTTGTTATCCTTTGCTGCTTTTCGGATACTTTTGCCACTAAGAACTTCATCTGCAGCATGTTTAATGTGTTCTTTAGAGATATTGGCTCGGTTCGTTTTCCTCTTATAAGTTCGCATTCTAAAATAAAAGAAAAACGTTAAAGTTAACGAATAATCAATCAATCGTTAAAACCAGTAATATTGACCACGAGATTATCTAAACAGTCTATTTATTATCTACCTCCAATAGCAATTATAACGGGGTCACATGAACCATGTTCATGTGACCCCGATTATTATGTCTCAATAGACCCCATCCCGAAATTAGTTCTAATGTATAAAGTTTCTAAAAAAATATTACACATAGGTTAATTTTGTTTTTTGAATCGTTTAAACACATAACTAAATAATCAAAATATACTTACTTGATAGTTATATCACCACAGACTTGCGCTTGAGACCAAAAATTACGTAATTTTTTTTTTTTACTTTTGGCGCCAAAACGACAACTCTGTGCACGTACACGATAACTGAACGCTGGCCGGCGACTGATGTAATGGCGACGCGTTTACCTACCCCTCCCGCTTCGCTCCGCATGCGGTGTTCACCACTATCGTGTCGCGTTTGTATGCTACTATGGGTGGCGCAGTTGACCCCGTGGCGCAAGTGACCCCGCTCTGCCCTATTTATATCCTTGTAATGCAATCATAGTAAGATAAGGCTTTTCAACATTTATCGAGGACCAATGACTACAAAATAAAATAAAAAATGGATAACTGTAAAGTCGATTTAGGGACGATAATATTTCGTGATAACGCCTTATGATAACATTGATGACATATCGCATTTCGCGTATTTAGCAATCAATCAATAACGTTAGTTCCAATTGTATCGTATGATGTCGCTGCAAACGCCATTCAATATTGCTTAGCAACCAATCAGTAGTGTGACTTTTTTAGACACTTTCGTACGTCACATCAAAAAATCTTTTAGTTTCGTCTTAAATAACGCGTGTTTTCTTTATTTTTGACGTGACAACGTCTTATAATTCGATGGAGCCGGCTGAACGCACGAAAAAACATGACTCATGTGGCGTTACCTCGCTCTGAGGCGTTCCATTTAAGTGCAAGCGAGAGCGCGGAACGAGCGACAAAGAGGCACAATCGGCCTCCGCGTTCGGCAGCGTTCGACATCTGTCTCTCTCCTACTTGAGTGAGCGATGCGTCCGCGTGGACAGCTGTTTTACAATAATACATTTACATGTTTTCGTAAAAACTATGTACATTGTAAAAATAAATAAATAAAAATTGACATAATTGCATTTATGCGTGCAAATAAATGTAACTTGATCAATTCAATTGTGATTTCCATTTACCTCCTTCTCTATATCCATACAAAATATCAAGCAAATAAAATTGAAATTTTCTTTTCAAAAATGAAACCATTGCATCAGTATTTTCTTATGACGTTGTCACGTTCAACTATCATCAGTAAACCGACTTTACAGACAACCGATTTTTTTTAATCAGCTCAAATCTTTTGGAAATGATTGTCTGTGTTTAATCAATTACTTTTTTTGGTGACCGTACATATAACAGTATAGAATTAAACTAAACATGCTGTTTATTATATTTCTTTTAAACATAAACACGTGAATCATGAAACAAACAATAAATATACCAAACAAAACCAAGACAGGTGATTTATTACTACAACATAAGGTTCAATTTTGAATAACGTTTTCAGTGTCAGGAACAAGATCTTGATATGAAAATGATTATGAAAATTCTTTGTTTATTTTATGAATATGTTTCTCTTGGGAGCTGAGATTGTTTGCCATCCATACAATAAAGTTATAAATGCGAAATTTTGTTTGTTAGTTTGTCCTCATTTAAGTTTTTATCTCGAAAAAGATGGTTCCCGCGGGATAGCTGTTGACAACTAGGAAACCACAGACAATATGTAGTCTCTGAACGTATGAAATGTATGGAGGAGCGAATTTATTGTCCATATGTTACGCTTTTATAGAAAATTTATTTAAAAATGCTTTAAAAATTTCCAAAACCGGGCAAGTGCGAGTTGGACTCGTCCATCAAATGTTCCATACAAATTTGTAGGTATATATGAATAAAATATTTATGAATTTCAGTCGAAACCGAAAACTTGAAACAAAAGGTATTGACAAAAAATAGCTCTAAGCTCTAATGTCAAACGTTTCCCGCGCGATTTGGCTGCGTTCAAAAATTTATATTTACATTTTACAACATAATAGTTATTAAGGATTACCCCTTTTTTATGTAATCTTGCTTTTTTTTTTACCTTTTTGTATTTACATAATTTATATACTTAACATAATTATAATACATCTAACCAATTAAACAAGATATTTACAGAATTAAAATAAAATAAAAAAGGAGGGCAGAACCGTTTAGGCGTCAAAGAATTCCTCCCCATCGATGACAACAGGTGACGTTCCCAGAAGGCTGGCAGCATTGCCACGTTGGATGGCAATGCTAATTCTTTGTGCAAAGAAAAGGCCAGCCTTCTGGTCACGGGAGGCACTGATAAGACGTCGGGAAATTTCCTTATATAATAGGCGTGCACTTGGGCCCCACGGCCCTAGAGTCTCAACCCCAAACGGCTCAAATACATAATCCCCAACCAGATTACTGTATTTACGCTGTTTGAGGTTCTCAGCGGATGCAGCAGCAGCGCAGGCATAATTCGCCGTGCTTGGGAGATGGGTAGGCGCCAAGGTATCGACGCAAGTTGCATTCCATATCAAGGGCCGACCCATCCTCCAAGGCAACAAAGAATTTTCCAAAATTTATTTTATACTTTGTCATAACTTATTATATATATATACGCTGGATATGTCTAATACGATGGAGTGTGTGTGTAGACATAAGTGCACTCTCTATTTTCTCAGGGCGAATATTCGATACGAATTCGATTGGAGAGAGATTGGGCTTAGGACTGACGGCTTACGTGCTCTCCGAGGTACGTGTGTGACGTATTTTTAAAATGGTCTTCATTGCGTAACGTCGCAGAAATCCCGATATGTAAGGTCGCCACTGAGTCAGAGACCCCTCAACGCACACATTATCTTCTCATTGTGGAAATGACGTCACAGAAGTCAGACTTAAAAAAAACAGATTATAGGCATCGGACTGCCAATCATGAAGCGGCGAAATACCCATAATAGGTACTACCAACGTAAACCTACTCCTAATATAAGTCACTAGCTGTCCCGCGCAACTTCGTCTGCGTAAATTTTCCCCGTTTTTGCAACATTTCTCACTGTTAATTTTATTGGTCGTAGCGTGATGTTAAATAGCCTATAGCCTTTCTCGATAAATGGGCTATCCAACCGTGAAAGAATTTTTCGATTCGAACCAGTAGTTCCTGAGATTACCGCGTTGAAACAAACAAACTCTTCAGCTTTATAATATTAGTATAGATTTAGTTTAACTGGAGTGGTTAACAGGATTAGATACTAGACAGCCTAACATTCTCTTCAAATCACAAAGAAAATGGTTACCGATCTCAGGACTTCTTATACTAAAAACGACTACATGCTTTGTATGTACATACCTACTAGCTGTCCCGCGCAACTTCGTATGCGTAAATTTTCCCCGTTTTCACAATATTTTTCATTGCTGCTCGGCTCCTATTGGTCGTAGCGTAAAGTTATATAGCCTATAGCCTTCCTCGATAAATGGGCTATCTAACAGTGAAAGATTTTTTTAATTCGGATCAGTAGTTCCTGATATTACCGCGTTCAAACAAACAAACAAACAAAGTCTACAGCTTTATAATATTAGTATAGATTTGAACAAAATTTTAACCGACTCTTAAAAATATGTATGTTCATCATTTTCTAAAATACTACTGTAATATCATTTAACATGTCCTTTATAGGTGGATAAAAACAAATCTCTACACAAATCTCGATCTATAAATATCGCTTTAAAATTAAATTATCTGTTGGTGATTTTTTTTTAATATCGCTCGTAGCAATCGTTGCGAGATTAAAAAGTTAATGAGAGGCTGCGTGCCTGAATGTCGCCGCGCCCGCAAAGGGGAAATACCTTCACGCTAAGGGGTGAAATGGGTACCTATAGGTAGGTACAGAGACTCGCTTACAACGTGTTACTGAAAATTGTATTCAATCCTTTAAAATCTTAACACTACCTTATCTATAGTTATTTGCAAGAGAAGAGATAACAGTAAACTCTGTCTTCATTGCTGCGCCAAAAATTTATGATAAAATTCCAAAACTGTGGAATGGGCCAAGTATCGAAAAATTTAAACAAATCTTGTTAATATTTAGTTGATAAAGCATTTTATAGTATTAATGACTTTTTGCACGATAAAATTGACATTATTTATTCCATTGTTATTTATATTAATATTTCTGTTTTTTTTATTATA
Organism: Herminia tarsipennalis; assembly: GCA_945859575.2. NCBI lineage: Eukaryota > Metazoa > Arthropoda > Insecta > Lepidoptera > Erebidae > Herminia > Herminia tarsipennalis. The sequence continues at coordinate 3,302,663 of OX243849.2, read as the reverse complement.
TATTAATTACTAATAGAACTGTCAATTTTAATAAAATACAATGTACACTGACGGACTTATAAACTGCATCAAAGTAATAGACGACTTTGAAATAAATATTTTAACCAAGTATGCAAACTTTCTATACAGATTTAAATTGAAACCTCTAGATTGGTTCGTGAACTTTAAAACAGCGTAGGATCATATCTTTAAGTTTAAGTTTATGTACTGGAAAGGACCTTAAGACCTTTTTTGAAGAAAAAACAGAAGTTTAAGGAAAAATTGTTTAATTAAAAAATTGGTTTTAACAATAGACACAAACTTTATGCAAGGGTTTATTTGTGTTTTAATAAGGTGTATTACCCCCACGTGCCCTTATTACGGATTCTAATCGGTTCCGCATAGATTTTATAAGGGTTTTTAAAAGATCTTGCGGAATATTGTCCCATTCTTCTGAAAGTGCTGTTCTTAGTGCTGCCACTGTCGTAGGCGAAGGGTTTCTCGCATATACAGCTCTTTTTAAATTGTCCCAAGCATGCTCGATGGGATTAAGATCCGGGCTGCGTGCTGGCCAATTCATTGAACGTATCCCAACCTCTTCGCAATAATGTTGAACTTGTGCAGCTGCATGCGGCCGGGCATTATCCTGCATTAAAGTAAAATTTTCGCCTATGAATCCCATGTAAGGCACCACGTGATCTTCTAATATCTCTGTTATGTAGCGATGTGCTGTCAAACCCCCTCTATTACCGTTTTGACGGACCATGTCTATGAACACAAGTTCTGTTCGCCCGTTCATCGATATGCCACCCCAGACCATACATGAACCGCCTCCAAAAGGAACACGCTCCTCAATGCAACTTTGAGCATATCGCTCCCCACGTCGACGATAGACTCTTCTGCGACCATCTGCACCATATAAACATGTCCTACACTCGTCCGTGAACAATACAGAGGCCCACTGCTCTTCTGTCCAATTCAGGTGATGACGCGCAAATCTTAAGCGAGCTTGTCTGTGAGCTGCAGACAACTTTGGACCATTTGCTGGTCTAAAAGGGGTGATAGCCGCTTCCTTTAACCTTCTTCTTATTGTTCGTGCACACACGTTTTTTCCACGCACTTCATTAAGCTCGGTTTTGATGTTAACTGACGTGAGGAAACGATTTCGCAGGGAAGTTGTAACAATAAATCGGTCATCACGACCTGTGGTTGCTCGAGTTCTGCCTGTACCACGTCTCCTCCTGTAAGAACCTGTCTCTACAAACCTTCTGTATATTCTACAAACCGTAGACTGGTTTAAATTTAAATTTCTACCAATCGTTCGTTGATCCAAGCCCTCCCGCACCAATGCTACAATTTGTGCCGCTTGTTCGGACGAAGTATCCATATTATGGTTCAAAAACTCTCGATGTGTTAAAAAACTAACCCAACAATTATGCTGGTAACAATAATTCAATTGACCAAACAAAAAAAAACAATGAGAATTAATTTAAAACTTTGCTATAAATAACACGCAAATCTGATACTACGAGTAAATTTTCTTTTCCCGGCTATATTCATTTGTTTTACCGCAGTTCTATTTTTAAATTTAATTTTTTTTTAAGATTAAGAGCCAGTCTTTCCATATTTATATAATTTAATCTAAAAAGTTTGCATACTTATTATAAAAAATCCTTTTAGAGTAAACCTGAACTTTGATGCAGTTTATGAGTCCGTCAGTGTATGTACTTAACTATAATAGTAAAATAAGTAAATTGATGAATTATGTAATAATAATGTAATGTATATTATTAAAATAATTTATTGGCATGTAATTTAGTGTAACTGTAATGTAACGTCTGATTTAATTAAAATTGGGTGTAATTTTATTATGTTATTTGTACGCCGCAATGGCTAAACATGATTTGTTCATAAAATAATTGTCCATCTTGCATGTTTTTGCTGTTTGTATATACACAGCAAAAGCATGCAAGATGGACAATTATTTTATCATGTTTTAACAAATACAAATATTTTATTCTATCTTTTCTCAATTTTATAGACATAACGACTAATGTGTCAAATGAGGAGAGCGGTGTGGTGACATTCAGATCTTTGCCAAACAAGGATTTGGGTGGCACTGATACTATTATGGGCTACCGTGACGCTTATCATCAGGCGTGCGACCTGTTCGTCTCTTCACATAGTATTTAGTAGTATAAAAAAAAATATTTATTATAAATATACCTTGAAGTTGACTGTGCTTTAATCTTAAAAAAAAATGAAAAAACTGGAGTGCTTTTTTGCTTATCTCTTTTAAATATCAATTAAAAAAATAATTGAAACAGACAATAATCATTTATTTTTGATTAGATGTATTTTTTTTAAAGATGACAAGCAGTGCGTTTGGGTCCCACATTACTAGAAATCCTGTTAACCCCTCCAGCTAAGCTCAACGGCTTGTGTTAGGAGTGGCTTTTTGCCAGTAGAATAATTTGAATTCGAACCCGCAACCCCACGATGGCGAGTCCAATGCCTTAGCCATTAAGTTACTGCCGCATCTATTGTACTTTATACAAGGTTATTTTTGGTATAGTGCATAACTTAGACACCCCAACAAAATTTTTATTTCAAGAAGTCATATAAAAAAAGAAAATTCATCATCATCATCATCAGCCTATCGCAGTCCACTGCTGGACATAGGCCTCTCCAATTGCATATATTTTAATATTTTTTTTTTTTTTAAAGAAAATTAAAATATTGAAAACTTGCAGAGTTAAACTGTACTCATACCGTCCCGTAGTATGTAATCCATCCATCCATATTAAAAAATAAGTGTTGATTACATTTTGCATCACGTCGTGAACAGGATTTGAACTGTTAGATTGATGATACGAGTAAATAATCTAATATATAAAATTCTCGTGTCACAGTTTTCGTTGCCATACTCCTACGAAACGGCTTGACCGATTTTGATGAAATTTTGTGTGCATATTGGGTAGGTCTGAGAATCGGACAACATCTATTTTTCATCCCCCTAAAAGTTTGTTTGTTTGTTTGAACGCGATAATCTCAGGAACTACTGGGCCGCATTGAAAAAATATTTTATTGTTGGAAAGCCCATTTATCGAGGAAGGCTATAGGTTATAACATCACGCTACGACCAATAGGAGCGGAGCAGCAATGAAAAATGTTATATAAAAAAAGATATCCCATTAGATAGCCCATTTATCGAGGAATGCTATAGGCTATAAAACATCGCGCTACAACTAATGGGAGCGGAGCAGCAAGGAAAAATGTTGCAAAAATGGGGAAAATTTACGCAGACGAAGTTGCGCGGGTCAGCTAGTATATCTATATATATCTTGGGAAAACTTACACAAAGCTATCTGATCCCAAACTAAGCAGAGCTTGTACTATGGAAACCAGACAACCGATAAGCATACTCATATATTTCTAAATACATACATGTTATAGATAAATAACACCCAGACACAGAATAAACCATCGAGCTCATCACACAAAGTTTTATCCTGGGTGGGGATCAAACCCACGACCTCTTACGTAGCAGTCGAATACACTCCCACCTTGCCACAGAGGCAGTCAAATTGAAAAATAAATAAATTAATTAATAGTAAAATATAATATGGTTCAAAAACTACCCCATTGAATTGTGTTGCTGATTCTGAGCAAACTACTTTCAGGTTTGCACTATCAATAATAACGTTGTATACTCACACGAAACTTTACAACAAAACGAAATTTGGTACCACCTCAGGTGCTATATTTATCACAAACATTGTCGGCTACTGGAATTTGACCACACATTTCTGTTACTATATATTATCGATACGTCACCCTCCAGGGGATAAAATATCAACAGGGGATTGTACTACAATAATGTGTTTAAAACCTGTTGGTCTATTGGTTAGTGAACTCTGACTACTCTGGTCGTGGGTTGTATTCTCAGATCCTAAGATAAATCTTTGTTTTTTGAGCTTGATGATCTATTCTGTGTCAGGGTGTTTTGAAAAAATTTAAATAATTGTATTATTATTTTCAAAAAATTATATAAAAACATTAAAAATTATACTATACGTATATTAAAACGTTGGTTTTTCATCTTTACTGTCAGCCTATATTTGTTTACATAATTATTATTAATTTTGAATAAATTCTGTTTTAATAGACCTTTCAAAAAAGGGATAGGTCTGATGATGCAATCGGTTGCTGGGCTATATGCCTTATGCAGGGATAGACACTTCAGTGTTTTTTTTTAAGAAAAAAAAATGTTAAATGAAATTTTCTTGCAATTTTTTTGCGCAATTCTAATTAGGACTCTCTCTTTATGAAATTGATGATATAAGACTAAACGAGAGAGAAAGAGAAACAAAACTAACGTAGGTATCTAAATATAGTATCAGTGTGTATTGAACAAAGGACCACGATCGTAAAATCACTCGCTGTCGGGCTGACGCTGCACTGCGGCAGAGCTTTTTTATATTAGGGACCTGCGGCTAAACGAATGAAGCTCTTGTTTTACTAGATTATATTACTATGAAATGAGGTTGTACTGCAAAGAGCACTGAACACTGTAGTCATGGGATAGACTATAGCGGACAACACGACTTCCTTATGAAAAAAAAAAAAATATATATATATATTATAGGTCTTAATCGTGTGAATAATTTAGGGTAAAATAACTTGTTTATTGCCCGACTTTTCGACCGTATTGCAACGGCCGTGGTCACGGGTAGACACGTGGTGGTCTCAGTCTACCCGTGACCACATATATTTTCATAATGTGTACAAATTCTAAACAATACTTCCATTTGATTTTGATTTGGTACACTCTTTTTTTATAAATGGCAACACTGCCGATGACAACAATTCTGCCAAAAACATGTACGATGGCGTAACAAGTATTGTATATATTTTTATTGTTGAACTATTTATGTTGTTAGTGAACTGAAATTTTGTACACTTTTAAACCGTCTAAACGGACCATGTTTTATGGCAATTTGTGGCGGCACTATTGGCAACTAATTGCTTGGCCAATAATGGCAATATGTCAACAATAATTTGGCGCATGATCCAGTCTCCTAAACGAGCTACACAGCCCGGCAACAATTGCCATACTTGGGCCATACCCTGTGACAGCTTTAATAACAATTTAATTAAGTGAGCTACTAATTAGTACACATCAATATTGGCCGTAGATGACCACACAAAACATGTTTTGCTATGTGGTCGGGGCATTACTGCAATGTTGCCGCCACAAGTTGCCGTAAAACATGACTCGTTTAGACGCCCCTTTATTTGTGGTAGGTACAACGGCCATTTGTCATGAGTGTCAAAAAAAATCACAGGACATTCGACATCATTCGACACACGACATTGCTGTCAGTTTATACAGGGCTGCCAGTCCAGTGTCAGATAAAGAAGAAGAAGAAGAAGAAGAAAAGTTTCTTTATTGGCATTGGTATATGACGTACATAATAAAAGACAAAAACAAGAAAAACATAAAGACAAAGAGATATTATAATAGACCGAAACCGAAAGAAAACTTCAATTAAACATCCAGAGCAACGCACATATAGAGATCACTCACAGACACGGCGTTTGAGAACAAAGTAGTCCGAGATTATTTTGTCCGGGAATGATGTCAATGTGGGCGTTCCTCGAGCGAAGTAGGCGCATATAAAATTTATCTTCTGTACTCTCAGTACATTTTAGTACAGTACAGTTTTTAGTAAATAGTACCCATTGAACTGTATATTAGATACTAGTACACTAGACTGGCTAGCTACGTTATGTTTGTTATTTTTGAAACTTTTTTTACATAAATTATTTAAGCCGACTTTAGTCACATTTGATTTATTTGGCATTTATTGCAGAATTTCGTTGTCTGTCTCCGAAATTCATCATCACATCTTTTTAATCTTTAAATTTCCCCCGAAATGGTCACCTCTGAAACTATTTCGGGAAAACATTTCGAAACCAAAAAGAATAATTTTAAAATCGACTGAGCCCGAACAAACAAAAAAAAAAAAATATAAACATCCGAATTGAGAACCTCCCGTGTTGTATATCGTATCGAAATTTGAGCTCAATCAGTGCAGAGCTTTATGAGTTTTTATAGCGTACACAAACCAACTTAACATATATATAGATGGATAATACAGAAGAGAAGAAATACTAAGTACATAAAAATCCTTTTTATAAAACTTTAAAACTTGGCGCGTACGGAACCTCGAGAACTTTTTCGACGAAACTTTATTTTTTTCTATTTGCGAGCTTCAAACGTCCGTCAGTGTAAAAGTTTGCCAGAATACGTTCACGACTTGCCCTTTGAGAGCTAGCAGAGAGGTTTTAGACAATGTCACGTAGAACCTAAGACGTGATATTTTTGCTTAATACTTTATACGTTCTGTAATATAGACCAAAGGTTTCAAAATTTATAAAGTGAGACACCAACCAAATGCCTTTCATTATATATATATACTAGCGGACGCCACGCGGTTTCACCCGCGTTGTTCCCGTTCCCGTGGGAATACAGGGATAAAAAATAGTGTCACCCAAGTGGTTAGGATAGCTAATGATGAAAGAATTTTTCAAATCCGTCAAGTAGTTTCGGAGCCTATTCAATACAAACATACAATGAAATCTTTCCTCGTTATATATATATATATCTTGGGACAACTCACACAACGTGATCTGATCCCAAACTAAGCAGAACTTGTAATATGGGAACCAGACAATTGAAAATAAAAAAAATAAAAATACTTATATATTTCTAAATATAAACATATCTATACTAATATTATAAAGCTGAAGAGTTTGTTTGTTTGAACGCGGCAATCTCAGGAACTACTTGTCCGAATTGAAAAATATTTTCTGTTGGGTAGCCCATGCCCATGCCCAAGGCTATATAAAATCACGCTATGACCAATAAGAGCGGAGCAGCAATGAGAAATGTTGCTAAAACGGGGAAAATGTACGCATTGCGCGGGACAGCTAGTTATAGATAAACTAGCTAACCTGTGCAACTTCGTCTGCGTTTCAACGACCAAAATTTTATTCCAAAAATTGAGAGCATTCCCTGCGGTGCGGCGAAGAGGGAACGGATGCTCAAGATTATTTGGTCAGGGTATGGCCTTATGAAGGGCCGTGGCCTTAAGACGCTAGGGCCGTAGGGCCTAAGTACTCGTATGCACTTATTACTTAAGGAAATTTTCCGACGTCTTATCAGTGCCTAACGTGACCAGAAGGCTGGCCTTTTCTTTGCACGAAAATTATTGCCATCCAACGTGGAAATGCCGCCAGCCTTCTGGGAACGTTACCTGTTGACATTGATGGGGAGGAATTCTTTGACGCCTAAACGGTTTTGTCTTCTTTTTTATTTTATTATTGTAAATATCCCCTAAATATTCTACTATTAGTTATAATAAAGGCATATTATACTAAGTCTAATTTACCAATTTGCTAAGACCCTCATATCAACACTCTCTCTATGGTACGAGAGTTCATGTTATCTGGTTAGTCCCAACCAGTTTAATATGACTTCTTTTTTAACACATTTTCTATAATACAAAAGTTCAACGCTAAATTACATAAGGTTTTATGTTCGGGTTACGATAAACCAGGGGTTATGTTTGCTTAATAGTAGTAGGTTCGAAGCCAAATCGTTGAATTTTAATTTATTGTACACCATGACTATGGGGTTATGATAAGGAAGTTAGGATGGGACTCATGTGCGATTTTACGAGCGTTTAAAAATGTAGGTAAAATTTATATTGTGTTCGGGGTTTTATATTGATAATTTGATAGAATCGGGTTAACCACGGATCGTAATAAAAAGTTTGGGTTATTTATTAAAGGAAGAGTAAATAAAAGCAGAAAATATATATATTACGGGTGAATAATTTAAGGCAAAATATCTTGTTTATTGCCCGACGTTTCGACCGTATTGCAACGGCCGTGGTCACGGGTAGACTAAGCAAAATTAATTAAAAAAAAATACTTTATTAACTTTTTAGTGGTTACTCGACTGCCCCAAAAAAGGAGTGTGTTTTTATGGATTCGGAAGATTGGAGTAGCTTTAGAATTGTTATTTGGAGAGCTTACTTACAGATTTTAACCTATTTTAGGCAAATATCTAACAGTCCGTTTATTATATAAATGTACCTAAGATATGCTGTGAAGCGGTGGTAGCCTAATGGTTAATGTATCAGACTTGCAATCATGAGGTCGCGGGTTCGAATCCTACCCATTATACTACAGACATGAACCCACTACTAATACAAGCCATTGAGCTTAGCTGAAGGGGTTAACAGGATTCCTAGTAATGTGGGACTCACAATCTCACGTTGCTAGTTATGTAAAAACAAAAACTTAAAAAAAAACATTTTTGAAAAAAAAAAAATTAACCCTTTACCATCTACTACTTACCTTTGTCACACAACCATTTACCACACATCTGAGAGACCTTGGAATAAATCAATGTTTCTTTGTCAGGTTTAGGGCCTAAACCTCACAATAAACAATGATTTTATTCCAGCAAAACAGCCTGTAGGTGATTAAGGTCATTTAACTTCAAAAACAATTGGATTAAGGGTTAATTTAATAATTATTTTCAACACTTTGTAATATACAAAGTTATTTAGGATTATGTGAAGAAGCTACAAGCAGGATGTTATTAGTATATACTACTAATGTATTTGCAACATTTCTCATTGTTGCTCCGCTCCTATTGGTCGTAGCGTGATGTTATATAGCCTATAGCCTTCCTCGATAAATGGGCTATCCAACAGTTGAAGAATTTTTCAATTCGGATCTGTAGTTCCTGAGATTACCGCGTTCAAACAAACAACATTCTTTAGCTTAAAATCTAACTAGCTGTCCCGCGCAACTTCGTATGCGTAAATTTTCCCCGTTTTTGCAACATTTCTCGTCGCTGCTCCGCTCCTATTAGTCGTAGCGCGATGTTATATAGCCTTTAGCCTTTCTCGATAAATGGGCTATCCAACAAATTTTTTTTTTTTCAAATCGGACCAGTACTTTCTGAGATTAGCGCGTTTAAACAAACAAACTCTTCCGCTTTATAATATTAGTAGGTATAGATTGTAAAAATCTTTTTTACCATACTTATTATTTTGGATTAGATCATTCAAATTATAAAATGTCTCTAAACCGATGTCGGTTACGGCGACCAATCTCATTAGAGACTAGCCAACTATGCAGGAGATATTATAGTGCATAAGTGTATGCGCAGACACAAGTGCACTCTCTATTCCCTCACAAATGTACTCTAGTAGTCCTATGGAATGGAATCGACGGGCATGTTATAATGTCATCAATGTTAATAGCGATTGCAGCGACATGATCATATCAAAAAAAAAAGCTGTCACAGGCATTAATGTGTTCTTATGACATTGTCACGTAAAATTATCGTTCGTAAACCGACGTTAAAGAAAAAACTATTTTTTTTAGTTTGAACTAACAAACTAAAAAATAACATTGGGCAAGAACAAAAAAAAAGCAGACACACAACATCTAACTTGTAACAACCCTTAAAAAAAAACACAATTAAATAATGTAATCAAAAAATGTGATACTACTAGTTGTTAGTGACCCTAGCTGCTAACGACCGGTCTCAATAACCTACCTATCGATGGATTTGGCTACTAGAGGTAGAATTGATGAAGCTTATGTCAAGTAGCCAAATCCATCGATAGTTAGATTATTGAGACCGGCCGTAAGTCGGAGGTCGTGCGTTCGATCCCCACCCAGGATAAAACTTTTTGTGATGAGCACGATGGGTTATTCTGTGTCTAGATAATCAATCTATACTAAGTATGTATTTAGAAATATATAAGAATGTTTATCAGTTGTCTGGTTGCCATATCTACTTAGTTTGGGATCAGATGACGTTGTGTGAGTTATTCTAATACATTATTATTATGATATGAATAAATACCTTAAATGTGATTTAGGCCATGAATCTATAAAGACTGAATATCGTGTGATTTTTTAATCGGTTGGAGACTGAAGCCTTTTTTATGCTCTCGACGGGTTGCGAACAATACTTACGAATGTTCAATTCAAAATTCTTTATTCACTTAAGATGCAAAACCACTCTTGTCATACGTCGGAATTCTACATGTACATGTAATGCCAAGTTCGCAAACAATAGGTAAAGCCGGAGAACGTAATTTGTTACAACCACAATTACTTAATTAAAAAGATATTTATCTAATGTTATCGGTTTGATTAATTGTTTACTCTGATCAAAAAACAATGGTTTTTAAACACAAAACATGACTTTTATGTAAGGTATTGTATCCCTTAATTTACTTTTCCTGTATTTTTTTTCACATAACAATCTTACCTTGCTATTTAGCTAATTAAAAAATAACAGAATAAAGGAACATTGAAAAAGGTATCCATTATAATGATTAGAGTCTTAGAAGGATACCTACTAAAATAATTAGATAGATAATGAAAAAAATAAAAAACCCGCTTGCAAAAGACGGAAGCATCAATTAATCCTATTGAACTTAAAAATTGTACCTCCGACTGCATGATATTAAATGTGAAGGGTATCTTGTTTCCGTCTTTTTGCAGGCGGTTTTTTTTTTATTTTTTTTTTTTTTTTTTTTACTTACATTGTTTTTTTAGCATTTCTTTTTCCAAATCACATTTAAATATAAATGTTTTATTTAAATTTGTTATCAGCTCTTCAAATCCTTTGTTTTGATACCCCATTCGATAGGTTTTGAAGATATATTATTTAAACATAAGTATATAATGGCGCCAAAATTACGCTATTTGACTTTTTTTAATTTTAAAGTACCCAACGTCAGTCTCACAACTAAGACGAATCTAACGACACCTCCGAAACTAAAATCCATCAAGCCGTTTAGGCTCTAGACCGTGCCAAAGAAATATAAGTACATACACACATACAATCGAAAAACATAACCCTCCTTCTTACGCAGTCGGTAAAATCAAATATCACGGCAATGCCTTAGATATAACGCGGTTAAGAGCAAATTATTGCTGTTCAAGGCAGGTACTCAACACTATCCTTTGGTACCGCCTGTCTTGCTAACGGCCGGTCTCAATAATCTAACTATCAACGGATTTGGCTACTAGAGCTATGACATAAGCTACATACAAAATATGTCAAAATTCTACCTCTAGTAGCCAAATCCATCGATAGTTAGATTATTGAGACCGGCTGTAAATAGAACAGAGACTCGAGATCGTGTCGAAGATTTCAATTATTTAGGGCACTGGGTACACGCGGATTTATCAGACGATATGGACATAGAGATGGAGCGTAGGGCCCTGGCAGTCAGAAGTATGTTGATTCGCATGTTTTCAAAGTTTACAAACAGTGTTAAGGTCACATTTATGGGGAATGAAAAATAGATGTTGTCCGATTCTCAGACCCAATATGCACACAAAATTTCTTAAGAACCGGTCAAGCCGTTTCGGAGGAGTTAAATTACAAACACCGTGGCACGAGAATTTTATATATTAGAAGATGTAGGGGATCTTGTTTCAATCTTTTTTGTGCAGACGGGTTTTTTATTTTTACAATTTATTTTTTTATTTAATACTTTTTAGTGGTTGTGATATGTAACCGATGTAACAACTAACTTTTATCACAGCCATTGTCAAGTATTGATGATTAAAAAAAGAATGGTTGCTAACTAATTTTCTTAGTATTACAGTTATAATCAAGTTATACCTTTTTTAAATGCTTGAGATAAGCCCTTTTATTTGATACCCATATTGCAGTATTTATAACAAACACATATCTAACAACACTTGGGCAATCAAGACGAATTTAACGACGTCTTAATTGTATAAATCCGTTCAGTGGAATGTGAGGTATTAGGTAATAAAGAATATTACATACATACATACGATATACGCGCGAAAAACCCTTCTTAACAGTGGGGTAATAAATATGGAAGTATGTTCGAAATTATATTTTTTATTTTATTTTACATTTTAAATCGCCTTATACGATAAAACAATGACGTTTATATTTTTTTTTTTATTTTACATTTTAATCGCCTCATACGATAAACTGTGGCGGTACCCACATATAATAAAATAAAATAAAATTGACACTTGACAGCTCGCGCCAAATCCTGAATCGCGATATAGAAGTTTTCACAGCTGCTAACTATAAATACAAGTTCCCAACGTTAACCGTTGGGCCGCGGCCCGCCAGGCACGATCACCTCGCCTGGTCGGAGGATCCTCCCTTTGTGTTGGAGGGACTTAACACCTTACCCTCCACAGTGGTGACCCCGACGTGATTGGAAGCAGCCTTCATCATCAGCAGCAGCAGCATCGTCATCGCCACACTCGCCGTCACTCCCACAGATATGAGCGGTAATCAAGTCACAGCCAGCCAGCATCCGGCCTCTACTAGGATACCACACGCCTGCAGCGAACGCTCCAGCCTGGTCATCTCTACGGCCTCTCCAACGTCTAGGCACAGCACACTGCACCTACGGTACTCGTAAGCAGAGCACATCTCTCCCGTCTACGCAGCAGCCAGCCACTACGCAGCACCGCAGCACCGCACACCGCAGCTACTACCCGACTCAAAGGGTTCAGCGGATTTCAGTTCCGACTCACTGGAACTAGCGGCATTCAGTTCCGACTCACTGGGACTAGCGGATTCAAGTTCCGACTCACTGGAACTACTCTACACTGGCACTGGCACGCTCCTCAAGAAAGCGACGACAGCTGACTCATCAAAGACAATCAACCTCCGGTCTCGGAGGGGAGTGATGTGGCGGTACCCACATATAATAAAATAAAATAAAATTGACACTTGACAGCTCGCGCCAAATCCTGAATCGCGATATAGAAGTTTTCACAGCTGCTAACTATAAATACAAGTTCCCAACGTTAACCGTTGGGCCGCGGCCAGCCAGGCATGATCACCTCGCCTGGTCGGAGGATCCTCCCTTTGTGTTGGAGGGACTTAACACCTTGCCCTCCACAAAACCAATGACGTTTTCTAACATAACGTCATGTACACAGTGTCATCTTCCTTACACAATATAAAACAAAGTGGTTTTTAGCTATTGCAGCTTTTATCGCGTCGCCGCGCTCTAAGCCAGAGCGCGGCGACCGAATCAAGAAATTCCGTAACAAAAATAAAACCTAGCACCCCCCACTACGCCTACCATGTAGCTCGGTCGCGCGCTCGCTTAGGCTCAATTTATACCGCCGCGGAATGGAACGGAATGGAAGTTTTTGTACATCGCATAATGAACTTTATGTCAAGTGTATAACAAACAAACTAACTACGAGCCTAAAAAAAGTCGCGCGCCTTCCGCGGAATCCTCGCGCATTCTCGAGAATTCTCCGGTACCGTCTGTGGAATCCGCGGGAAGTGGCGCGAACGGGGGAAGTCGTCACAGTAGTGCGAAGCGTCTACGAAAAAAACTACTACGAAAACGACTAAACAACGGAACGTCCTTCATGCCCACTCAGGAATTCGCTGGAATGCTCGGGAATTCGCGGGAATGCTCGAGCATTCCAGCGAATTCCTGCGTCATGAGGCGAAATTGACGCTTCCATTCCGTGGCGGTGTAAATTGAGCCTTAACGTATATGTACGACTGTACGATGCTCGCACGGATGGAGACGAGCTGCTCCGAAATGTAATGAAAAATAAAAAAAATAAATAATTATAATTGCATATGTTGGTAAAAAAGGCTATGCAATAGCTTTACCGCGGCAGTCTCCCCGAGTGCCACACTTTTTTTTTTCTGTCTGTACGTTTAGATCTTCTAAACTACGCAACAGATTTTGATGCGGTTTTCACTATCATTTAGATAATTTCTTACGGATAGTTTTTATGTATATTATATCAATACTCATATTATAAATCTGAAAAGTATTTTTGTTTCTTTGTTTGAACGCGGTAATCTCAGGAACTACTGGTCCGAATTGAAAAATTCTTTTACTGTTGGATAGCCCATTTATCGAGGAAGGCTAAAGACTATAAAAGTTCATGCTACGACCAATAAGAGCGGAGCAGCAATGAGAAATGTTGCAAAAACGGGGGATATTTACGCATACGAAGTTGCGCGGGTCAGCTAGTGCCAATATGTGTAGATGGTGGAGGTCTTCTACTTTAAAATCATAAATAGTAATGTATTTTTACCAAATTGTAGCTTCTAAGATTACGTAGTTATTCTAGATTTCAAGTTCAGTGACCTCTCGATTTTATATATTATGAAGATAATAGATACTTTATATATAGGTAATGATATATAGTTTAGGCCCACTTTGAAAATGAATGGACGCTAAGGGTAGCTCATAACTCATATTTAGCCATTGTGTACGTTAAAACGCTGGTACATTAATCTGATAAACAAAGATACGCCGAAACTAGATTTATTACTTTGATAAAATACGCTTTTTTGGAATACGAGTACTTAGGGAGCGTTTCGACTGACGCGAAGTATGGTTAAGCGGTACGGAACGTGAATTGATCAATGACAGTGCTCGAAATAATCCTCCATACCATGAAGCGGCGGTAGCCTAATGGCTAAGGCATTGGTCTCGCAATTGTGAGGTCGTGGGTTCAAATTCTGGCCATTATACTACCAACGTGAACCCACTCCTAACACAAGCCATATAGCTTAGCTGGAGGGGTTAACAGGATTGCTAGTAATGTGGGACGACAATGCTACATTGCTAGTCATATTTAAAAAAAAAACCATGACAGTCTTTCAATCTGTTACGTTTACACTCGTTAACCGTTGAACTGATTTAGATGAAATTTGATATGGAGATAGTTTTATTCCCGGAGAAGGACATACAATAGTTTTTTGGATATCCGACAGCCACGCAAGCGGAGCCGCTGGCGAAAACTAATAAATAAAAATGTACTGGGAAAATCAGCTAGATTCCCAAATTGCTGTCGACTCAAAAATAAGAAGAATAAGCATGAATCTTAACAGAAAACCCAATGAACCCAACCTATTTCACGTTCGCCAGTTCACAAGACGACGTGTCGTTCATCCGGGTAGGATATTACCGATTAGCTGTCTCTGTGCCTGTTGGGCTCGCTTTGGCATTTACTTAATAAGAAAGTGATTGGATTTTAATGCTAAAGGTGAATGGAGGTGACAAATTTTGTACTAGTAACTTTCCGTAGATTTTCCTACTGATAGATCAATTCGGACTTTAATAAAAATGCGTAGGATTACAAAGTAATAAACGGATTTATTCGAACTATTACAAACATCCGCACTGTTCAACATGCGAATACAATGTGGCAGCCATCTTTCTATTTCCTCTACATGTCAGTGACATCCACATGACAGATGTCAACGTCATTCACTACCGACATTCACATTTTGAATATCAACCGTCTAAATCAAATCTCAATAATGTTTTAAAATTAAGATTGAGTTATATTCTGATAAAAATAGAATGAACTATATTAAATAACGGATTAGAATAATATTGAGTCTAACACTAAATATATGTCAAAATTTGACGGTAGGTCTAAGTAATAGGCCGTGTTGTTGTACCACAACAGTGTCAGTTATTCTTCCGTGAAATAAATAATAATAATATCTTGGGACAACTCACACAAAGCTATCTGATCCCTAACTAAGCAGAGCTTGTACTATGGAAACCAGACAACCGATAAACATACTTAAATATTTCTACATACATACATATTATAGATAAATTACACCCAGACACAGAATAAAACATCGTGTTCATTACACAAAGTTTTATCCTGGGTGGGGATCGAACACACGACCTCTTGTTTTGCAGTCGGATACACTCCCACCGCGCCACAGAGGCAGTCATGAGGAGCGCGGTGCGGTGACATTCAGATCTTTGCCAAACAAGTATTTGGGTGTCATTGATTCTGATAAGGGCTAACGTGACGCTTACCATCAGGCGCTCGACCTGGGTCCTTATTCACTATGTTTTTTTTCGTTTTCGCGGCAAGCCCGCGCGAACGCGAAGTACGCGCGCATGTGCGATGCATTTCTAAGCGGTGCTCTCTATATACCAATAGGACAAGATTTTGACAGATAGAAGGACCCTGCTCGGTTCTCGGTCTCGTTAAATTAAAAAAACAGCAAAATTACTGCAGTAATACACAAGTATTCGTTTTTTTAAGAGATATCTAGGAATGTAGAATTGAGTCCCACATTACTAGCAATTCTTATTAAACCCTGCAGCTAAGCTCAAAGGCTTGTGTTAGGTGGTGAGTCACGTCGGTAGTGTAATGGGTAGGATTCGAACCCGCGACCTCACGATTGCGAGGCCGATGCCTTAGCCATTAGGCTACCGCTTCACATCCGTTGTAACATGATTGAACAACAAACATACATCTATCTACTGCGGGATCATCTTTTTTAATTTAAAAAAAAACTACATACCATACAATACCAAAAATAAAATGATTAATTGTAATCCACATAATCCGCTGTGCAGTCAAATGTTTAATCAATTCATTCTGTTTCAGTGCACAGTGGTACTGTCATTTACACTGGATTTAAATAAGGTGATTTAACTATATTCAGTAAATTCCGATTCGATATAACGATAAATTTGCTATGAAATTTAAAGAAAAGAAAAAATACAACTGTTATTTGTCACAGTGCACTTACAGAAAAAAAAGGAAATTTTAATACAAGTTCAATATGTATGTTGATAAATATATATTACGGGTCTCAATCACGTGAATAATATAAGGTAAAATATATTGTTTATTACCCGAAGTTTCGACTGTGGTCACGGGTAGACTGTCAGTCTACCCGTGACCACAGTCGAAACTACGGCCATATATTTTCATAAAGTACACTATATGATTTGGCGTCGGACGACTAAGATCTACGTCTAATGTTGTTAGTCCGAAACTGCAACGCTGATATTCTCGTAGGCCCTAATTTTGTTTTTGCTGCCGCTATCAACAACAAACAAAAAGCAGTAAAAAGACAAAAAATATTTAAAAACTAAAAATAAAATAACAAACAAAAAAATAATTTAGCGGATTTTTCTTTGACAAAATTAAACGTATGACAGAAAAAGGCCTTTTTGCCTGGTCTGTTGCTCTAGGAGTTAGTGCCCCTGACTGCTAAGTCAGAGGTCGTGGGTTCCATTCCCACACGGGACACTACTTTGTGTGATCCACAAAGGCGTACATCATGTTCGTGATTTGTATGTTTGTAAAGTCCCCCGTGACACAGGGCTTGTACCAAAGAATACTAACTAAACTAAACTAACTACGTACTTGTATGATGGTGCAGGGCTTGTTTTTAAAACGGAGTGCGTTAAAGCGTAACTATATTATGGACGAATTCGACAATTTTGGGAGTTTTTTTCATTTTCATTTATTCAATAAACAATTATACAACTGTGTCTGAATGTAAAAATAATAATAACAAAATAATCATAGTAAAAAAAACACACACAAAAAAAAAAAGTCAAACATAAAATTAGTTTTCGATATGATTAAAAATTAAAATTCTGAGTAGGTATGTCAAATTAAAAAAAAAGTAATAATAATAATAGAATTAAGATAAATAGTTGCACATATTAATGTTTACAAAAAGAAAAAATGACAATTAATTTTTTACAATTTTATACATTATTTATGTCAAGTTTATATACTATCATTAACACAACCAAATTCATCTATTGCATAATAACATTTCTCCAAAAGAAAAGCTTTGAGCCTTTTTTTAAATATGTTTGTTTTATAAATTTCCTTTTTCAAAACCTTAGGTAAGCAATTGAACAATTTTACAGCTTGAAATTTTATGCTATGTTTGACAATATTTATTTTTGGCTCTATCTTATTACTCAGACACATTCTCCTTGAACTTTCCCTTGCTTTTCTTTCATCTTCGGTTTCAAAATCCGTTATATGTCTAGCCAGATAACTTAGTACTGTCAATATGTAAAGACTCGGTACTGTAAGAATTGAAAGTCTTTGAAAATATTCCCGACATGTTTCCCACTGAGGAATACGTACAATTGTCCTTATTGCTCTTTTTTGAAGTATAAACGCTCTTTCACAATTATATTTATAACTATTACCCCAAAATTGAATACTGTACCTTAGCCTTGACTCCACTAAAGCGTAGTATACCGTTTTTAAATGACTTGTACTGACTTCATCTCTTAGAGTCCTTAGGGCAAAGCAAGCTGATGATATTGACGCATCAATGGCGTTCAACTCATGTTTCCAGTTAAGTAAATTGTCAATATGAATACCCAAAAATTTAATAGACTGTACTAGATCTATTTTGTTTTCATTTAGTTTAATATCTAAAGTATCGTTATTACGAGATGTAGATTTGAATAACATAATATTCGTCTTATTGGGATTTATTATTAACTTATTCGCATTGAACCATTTCTGAAAGGAATCTAGTACCGTGGTTATTTTTGCATGTAGTGATTGAATATTGTTTGCACTCACAACTGCATTAGTATCATCTGCAAAAACAATAAGTTGTGTACTAATGTTAGAGCGTGTTATATAATTGGTTATGTCATTTGTAAACATCAAGAACAATATTGGACCCATAATAGAACCCTGCGGAACACCTGAATTAATATTATACAATGGAGATCTATAGGTCTTTTGACAATTCGACTTATTTGTTGCTTTTATCTCTACATACATTTTTCTATTATATAAGTATGAACGAAATAACTGTAGTGCTTTACCTCTCACGCCGTAATGTTCTAATTTTACGAGGAGAAGTTCATGATTAACTGTGTCAAAGGCAGAACTTAAATCTAAGAAGATTCCGGCTACCTTCATTCTAGTATTAAGCTTCTCCAGAACGTCGGTTATTAATGTATTGATAGCATCCGAGGTACTGATTCCGCTTTGATAGCCAAACTGACGATTGCTTATTATTTTATTACTTATTAAATGACTAACAAGCCTCGTTTTTAAAAGCTTTTCAAAAATTTTTGACAATGTTGGCAGCACAGATATCGGCCTGTAATTGTTTGGGTCTGTAGATGAACCTTTTTTTAGCAACGGAACTACTCTCGCAATTTTAAGTTGTTCTGGGAAAATGCACTCTTCAAAACACTTATTATAGAAACACGAAAGAGGAGTGGCCAAAATATTTATGAAATCTTTTATCAACAATATTTTCACTTCATCATATCCACTTGAACCTTTATTTTCCATGTTCCCCACTATTTTTTTGATTTCATTTGGGGTGACAGATGTTAAAATTATATCTTGAATAACCCTCTCCGTACTTTCATGCATGTAAGTAATTGCCTGATTGGTGTTTGAAAATTTTGACGTCTGTTTATCAAGGAACTGTTCAGCAAATATGGTAGCAACTTCATTAGGATTAACAACAGTCTGACCATTATAAGTCACTGTAAACTTTTTTATACAGGTGAGTTTCATTTTATTTCTGTGGCGATTAACTACTTTCCATATCTCTTTACTGGCGCTTTTCGCAGTTTTAAGCTGAGATGCAACTGCATTTTTTTTTGCTTGCTTTACTACTCGCCTAAAAAGCCTCAAATAGCTACTTTTATAGCTTAAAATGCTATTATTAAGGCTGCTTCCATTATTTACACATAGAAACCTTTTCATTCAGCTCGACACTTTTATACCCTTCGTTGCCCATTTGAACCCCATACTAGTATTGATTTTAATTTTTCGAGTCCTCGTCTATAAACTACTCTTAAACGCATTATTAAATTTATTTAAAAATGTATTAACGCCCATTGTATTCCAATTATTTTGTAGTAATAAATCTCTAAAACATTCACGACTTTTTTTATTGTAATCTCTTAGTTTAACCGAGACCATTTGAATGTCAGATTTCTTATTAACCTTACTTTGTAATTTTACGTCACAAAAGAGCCCCCTATGACCATCTGCTAAGCCATTATGATCAACACAAATTCCTTGTAGGTCACTAGCATCCAAATTTGTCAAAAAATTATCAATACATGAAGAATGTTGATTTCGAATAAATGTAGGTTCATTTATAAGAGGTCTAAAACTATAACAGCATAATAAAGTCAAAAAATTGGTTTTCTGTCGTTGTTTGAGTTGGCTACTATCAGAAAGCAGATTAACATTAAAATCGCCACAAATAACTGCCTTTTTATTAATTAAATATTCTAAAGCTTTTTCTAAACTTTTCATAAAGTCGTCAAAGTTCTTATCGTCGGGTGTTCGATAACAACAACATATATGTAAGCCTGTGTCAACATCCTTTAAACAACATATTTCAAAATATTCTGCTTTGTATAGTTTGTTGATGGGTGTACAGTTAATAACATTTCTATTAATTTGCCCTAAAATTAAACTCCCACCCCTTTTCTTATTTACCCTCACATTGTGCGCAACTAATTTATAATTTGTGACGTTCAGTAGAGAGGCGGATATCGGATTTAAAAAATGCTCTGTGATGCAGATGTAATCTACTTTTGGTTTCAATGCTAATATATATAACTCCAACTCGTCCCTTTTATTACCAATTCCACATAGATTCTGATGAAACAAACGCAAGGTAACTATGTTATTCGCGAAAAAAATGCTCAAAGTTTTTAATAGGCTCTGTTTGGGTAGCTGCATCAGTTAAAAGCGGTGTAAAGGTAACAGATTCATTACGTGATATTATTGGCGAATTTGTTTGTGTCGACACATTGTTACATAATGCAGTCATGTTCACACGTTTATACTCATGACCAAGTTTTACACGATCGGAATACATTTTGTACATGTAGTTGTAATTAGATTGCAGTATCTGTCTAAGCAAAAGTCTAGAAGCTTGGGTTTTCTTAACATAGTATGATTTTTCAAAATTTACATCCAAAGAACAAAAAGTTGTGTTTTTACAGTTCCTGCATACCAACTTGATTAAATCATTAAGTTTTTCCACATTAAGGAATACATTATTATAAACTTTACACACTATGATGTTAGTATTATTTAATTGACGAAGATAATAGTATAAACAAGACTGAATATTTAAAGGGTTTCTGTCATTAGAGCATGCCATTATTATTACATAATCAGTTTTTGTATAGTCTTTACATAAACTAACACTGGAGATTAAAACTTCTTCTAATGGTGCGTCCGGTTTTATTATAGATGTCACAGTAAAATTGTCTCCAAGGTTGCGCTGCATTAATTTTCCCATTCCATATCCAGCTTGGTCCGCGAAAATCATAACTCTTTGCGAGTTTGTCCTTTTGATTTCGTTGCTGATTCCAAGTATGCTATTTTCTTCATTTTGAGGTAGTTGTGGCAAACCGGAGTCGCTAACTCGTGAAGTGCGGGTGTTATCGATTTCATCAATAATAATTTTCGGAACGTTACAATCTTGTACAACATTTTTGCTATTATTGCTATGTAAGGCGCCTCCTTCCTCAAAAGTGTTTAAACATATTTCTTCCAGAGGACTCATATTGCTATTGATATTTTGCAAGGCGCAGTTTTCTATTTCAGTGGATAGTCTTCTCACTCTTTTTCTCTTTCTCATACCACTAGGTGGAGTCATATAATGACTATTGAAGCCTATTTTTTTGTATATGTCAATGGTATTCCTATATTTTTCAATGACACAAGTGAGATCATTTTTTTCTAGTGTTAAATTGTCAATTTCTTCATGCGCTGATTCAAGTTTTGAAGTCAGATTTTGTACTTGAAGTTGAAGTGACTTAATGGTTTGTTCTGTCGTAATATCATTGACGCTTATCATTGATGAATCCAAAATTGATTGATTAGATATATTATTTAGTGAAGTACATTTTATTAATTTTCGAAAGGTAATGTTTTCAGCCATTTCTATTTAAATCATATATTTCTTTTATTACAAAATTTGCGTCTAATCCAGGCAGAGAGAGAGAGAGAGAGCATCCGTACGTATTTTATGATTTCGACGTGATGCCAAAGAGTTCAATATTGTTTAGGCGCTGGAACGCAACGTATTTTATAATGTGGGTAATAGATGGTAGCGGCTCAGGCGCGCGTTCAAGCAACTTTCGCCGTTATGCAGTCATCGGATGAGTGAGAATTGAAAGATAACTTACGTACTCGCGTAAAGTCACTATGAATTGCACTTTATGAATTCTGCACTTTTATTTTGTTTTATTTTCACAGGATATTAGTACGCACGTTCATCACTTGATTTTTACATTTAGTAATGTTTATACACAACTTTGATTGTATTTTGATATTCTGAAGTCCAATATATTACGAGAATTTAATTTATTAGACTAATGAAATACACAATACGTTACACAACATTCGAAACGCGTTCCAGACTCCGGACGAAGTGAGTAGCTCAGTGTGGGGTGGTTAACGCTGTAGAGAGAGTATTCGTTAGTTCGCGGCTAAAGTATTGTCCTGGCAAATTTTACCTTCATAGATTTAGATAATAAAAATGCTAAAAATAAAAAATAAAATAAAAAGTCTTTGTAAACTCAGAGCAGTCGCTAGTCAATAGCGCAACAAATACTCTTAATTTAATACAATGACAGATTTTGTCAAAAGCCGTATCCCTACTAATCACACTTCACACTAATATTATAAATGCGAAAGTTTGTGAGTATGTGAGTGTGTATGTTTGTTACTTCTTCACGTCTAAACGGTTGGAGAGATTTTAATAAAATTTGGTATGGAGTTAGCTGACACCCTGGATTAACACATAGGCTAATAAACCGCGGGTAACACCGCGGGACACAGCTAGTCCATACTAATATTATAAATGTGAAAGTAACTCTGTCTGTCTGTCTGTCTGTCTGTCTGTTACGCTTTCACGCTCAAACCGCTGAACCGATTTAGATGAAATTTGGTATGGAGATAGTTTGAGTCCCGGGGAAGGACATAGGATAGTTTTTATCGCGATAACCGACATCCACGCGGGCGGAGCCGCGGGCGAAAGCTAGTAATATATAAATGTGAATGTAAGTTTGTTTGTTATGCTTTCACGCGAAAACTACTCAACCGATCATCATGAAACTTTGTACACATATTCTTGGAGGTATTAGAAGTAACATAGGATTATAAAAAAAAGGGAAAACTAAACGCATAAAGTGATGATGTTGCGCGAGACAGCCAGTATTAAAAATTTGTTTTATAAAATACGATCGCAGTAGGGTACAAGCCCTGTGTCACGGGGGTCACGGGGGACTTTACAAACATAGAAGTCGTAGACACAAAGTACACCCACACTTGGAACAACAATTTTTGGATCACACAAAGTGATGTCCCGTTTGTGAATCGAACCCCTCTTGCGTAGCAGTCTGACACACTTCCACCGCGCCACCGAGGCAGTCAATATGACATTGTAATTTATTCAAAGTGCAGTTTTGTCTTTGTTCTATAGTAATTTCACATAAACTTTACACAAGAATATCTCTACAGTTTTTAAGCCAAATAAAGCCTCAAAAATTCTTTAAAACAAGAAAAAATGATAGCTTACCTATTCTCTCTAGTCTTTAAATCCTTTAAAAGCTATAACGTTCACCAACAACAGCTTACACGTACCTGTGAACAAAAAAGCTGCTATTTTAATAAAAGCACAGACAAAATGAGCTTTCCGGTCTACAAAACCGGTCTCTACATTCCAGTCTGCTGACTTTACATAGGTTTTCACTATTCCGTGTGAAAAGTCCGAAATCCGATTTTAAAAGTGAAGCTAATTCGGAACGGTTTGATTTGGAAATTATGGTACAGTTAAATCTATACTAATATTATAAAGCTGAAGAGTTTGTTTGTTTGTTTGAACGCGGTAATCTCAGGAGCTACTGGTCCGAATTGAAAAAAATATTTCTGTTGGGTAGCCCATTTTTCGAGGAAGGCTATAGGCTATATAAAATCACACCTAGACCAATAGGAGCGGAGCAGCAATTAAAAATGTTGCAAAAACGGGAATAATTTACACTTAAGAAGTTGCGCGGGCCAGCTAGTAAAGAATATATATAAAAAAGTAGTAGGTACGTAGATAATTTGAAAATCGGATGTTGTAATTTTTGCGACAGGAGAGTTGCTATAGTACTTAATTCACAAATTCAATTACTAAGCGTTGCCTAAAAGTGTTGCATTTTGTAACCTATTACCAAATGCAACGCTTTTTAACGTCAGACAAAATTTTAAATAAAATGATTCTACATTTAATGCCAAGTTAGCAAGAGTAAAGCCGTGAGAAACGAACTTGGCAATAAACACTCATAGGCACTTTTTTTAAATGCCAGTTTTGGCAAAATATATTTATATAAATACAGTTATGCCAGTAAGGCCCTATAGTGTATTGCTGCAACCATTTCACCATGAAACTCACGCAAGATTTTTTAAGAGACTCAATGTCGCCGTGTCGTTTAAAGCAAGCCATGTCCTCTAAAACTGACCATAAATTGTAGTCTAAAGGATCTAAGGGGTTAAGGTCAGTCTTCAGCACGAAAAAATATTTGAAATGGCGCGAAATCGAAACAATTTTTAAAAATAATAAACACATTCCAAATTCAAAGTAATTAAAAAGTTGCAAGAAAGAAAAGTTAGAGAAGTTTTTATGTAACAGTATTTATGGCCAGACTAGTTATTTTCTGAATCTCTCCATCACGACGCAGAAACTAAGTCCCCCTAATTTTATCAACAAATCGATATAACCTTAAATACTGCTTACACCCAAAAACATAAGACGACACACGACACATACTAATTAGTAGTATCAAAAGAAATCCCTTTTGCAACGAGTGCTAATCCAACATTAGGATACTGATCCCTAATAATCCCTAACGTAGAGAGGATCATGTGAGGACTGTCGCTTTAATTGAATCGCACTAATTATGGGCCAGTCGATATGTGATAGAAGAATTAGGTTGTGACATACGGTTGAAAAGGGTGGATATCACGCAAAACCCTAATTACCAAAGCGTTATTCCTTTTTTAGAGTGTTTTTATAAACACTCTAAAAAAGGAATTAGAAACTATAGAGGTCAGTGTCTATAAACATCAATAAATTAATCATCATTATTTATTGATATATTGTATCAAACATATATTAAATATATTAACCCATATGTTCTCCCAATGCTGGGCACAGGTCTCGCCAGTAGAACCTACTTAATATAGATCCTGTGAGTAATTGCCGTAATCGCACGCGCACGGCGAGCGGGTGGCGATCGCAGTAAGGCTTAAAAATTTAAAAAACAAATTTGTGCATGTCTCATTGAAAATTGTTTCTACTCAGTACATGAATTTTTAAGCTATAAAATGTTATAAACAATGTAATGCATATATGCACAATAATTATAATTCGAATTGACTATCATAATAAGTATCATCTGTATAACCACTTTAATATTATCTAATTAAATACAAATTATTATAATGAACTTTAAAATGTAATACTATAAAAGTGTAGTTATTTTTTCTCTTTTGTTTGTTTTTACATAATAATAACATTTGCAATCCTTATAATGGTAAATGTGCTGTATTATTGAAACAATGTAACATCCCTTGTAACCACATTTTAGCAAATAAACGATTTGATTTGATTTAAGTACGCCAAGAACGCTGCTGCAGTATTCTTAAGGGTAGAAGTACGCGAAACAGGGTTCGGCTCTCTTAAAAATGTATTGTATATTGCAATAGTGGAAAATATTACATAAATAAACAACCAAACAGCGAAGTCGTAAAGGACATTAATGTTAAATTCTCATAACACTACCTTCCTAATACCTTAAAACTATTTGCTTGAAGCCAGGCTTGGATAGAGCAATCCAATTAATTGGACACCTCTGAATATTGATTCAGACCCTTGCAAATTGAACCCCAGTGTACAACCTAACGGGACAAGATAAAATTTGAATATAGGTACATAATGGTTCTACTTTTGGATGTAATTTAAGTGAATATAATTTAGGAAAATTTTAATACATATTTTTGTTATGTACCATAACTCCTTTTGATCTTGAAAACTCGCTTATAAAGCGTCAAAATTACCTAGATAGGGCAACATAAGATCCACCAAGACAATTGGTCTGTCGAGTGTGTGCACATGTTTATATCATCAGCCTATCGCAGTCCACTGCTGGACATAGGCCTCTCCAATTACACGCTACTTTGTTCTTTCTTCGGCTTCTCACATCCAGCTCCTCCCAGCCGTTTTGCATAAATCATCACTCCACCTGGCCTGAGGGCGTCCTAAACTACGTTTACCGAGACGCGGTCTTCACTCAAGAACTCGCGAGAATTACCCCAACGGTTGTCGGTTTTCGTCTAATATGGCCAGCCCACTGCCACTTCAGCTTGCTAATCCAGTGGGCTATTTCGATAACTTTGGTTCTGTGCCGAATCACCTCGTTTCTGAATCACCTATTAGGCAAATATTTGGACATTCAAAATACCGTATGGCCTGGCCTATTGGGTTAGTAGTTAATTACCCTGACTGCTAACCCAGAGATGGTGGGTTCAATCCCAACCCAGGATAAAACTGCGTGTGATCGGCACAGTGGTTTATTCTGTATCTGGGTGTACTTTATCTATAATACGTATGTATTTAGAAATATATAAGTATGTGTATCAGTTATCTGGTTGTCATAGTACAGGCTCTTCCTAGTTTGGGATACGATGGCATTGTGTGAGTTGTCCTAAAATATTATTATTATTAAACATGCTTACGAAAAACATTACTCTCCTTTTTGATCATTTTTACATAAGTCTCGATGCGTTTTCTCGACAAACCTGTAACCGCTTTTAGATATGCATTATCAAATTCTTTGTAGGAAAAACAAACATTAGATTTACAGAAATACGTCATATAATTTCCTTATAAATTGAAGACACAAACGTTCAAACAAATACCTACTCCTTTAATCATTGAGACAGTTAATTCTTTGAGCGTTTTGTGTCGCTTGAAGTCATACGAATGATGCCCAAATTATTTTACTTGAAAGATCACGAGTGTCTAAGAATGATGGTGAATGAATAAGGAGATCTAATAAAACTTATGACAGAAATAGATTAAATGTTATAATTTAAATTTAATTTGTGAGAGGTTCTAAAATTGGCTGCAAATGTTATAATGGCTTTAAAATTAGACAGTTTATAATAAGACTAATGTAAAGTACAACAACAAATAACATAAACTCATGAATTGCAAATTGGTTATGCGCTAATAATTACAGCGATTCGGTCGCGGGTTCTAGTCGATTTATTCCTCCTTGAGCTTTAAAAAACAATGTAGGGTTCTGTAGCTTCCTAGCAAAATACTGCGGTAAAATAAGTGGATTTTCAGTTGTTTTTGTTTCATGCTACTAATACCTTTATTATAAGTAATTAATAATTATGTAAAATTTTGTTATTTTTTCTTGATCGACTGTTATTCGTAAACTTGTAAAGTGTACTAAGCTGTGATCATTTTTCTTTTATTTTCATTATATACCCACCAAAACCAACCGTTTAGCTGTTAAGGCATGCACAAGCATGTTAGAGTTAAGTGTCCCCACACATGACTCTAACAAAAATTATCACCTTAACATTGATGACATTGTGATAAGCAACCGTGCCTGTGACTGCTTTAAAGACCCTTTAGTGGACGACCACAATACTTCAGCCTATAAGCAGGGGGGATTCGTCATTCGCATTGCTTAGCAACCAGTCAATAATTTAATTGATTAGTAACCAATCAATAATATGACTACGTGACACATTTTCATGCGTGCACCCCGTTATCGATTTATAAGACGTTAACACGTAAAAAAAAAGAAAAAAAAAATGTATGGCTCTCGGGGACAGCCGCGGTAAAGCTATTGCATAGAATAAAAGAAAAAAAATCTTTAAAAAATATATATATATATTTTTTTTTTCCATTACATTTCGGAGCAGCTCGTCTCGATCCGTGCGAGCTTCATACATGGTAGACAGAGTGGTAGGTTTTATTTTAGTTACGGATTTTTTTGAGTGTTCGAAAGATCTAAGAACTGTTACACCTTACAACAGATTCAAATGAACTAAAGAAGCGGCGGTAGCCTAATGGCTAAGGCATCGGTCTTGCAATCGTGAGGTTGCTGTTTCGAATCCTACCCATTATACTACCGACGTGATACTCCTAACACAAGCCTTTGAGCTTAGCTGGAGGGGTTAACAAGATTGCTAGTAATGTGGGACTCAATCCCACATTGATAGAAAAAAAAAAAAGAACTTTACTTACTTAGATTGCAATAACTACTAACAAATACCTACTTAGTTATAATTTATTTATAAATTACGTTAAAGCATTTGTAATACAATCTCTTTTTATAAATTAAGGGTTCTTAATTTAAAAAAATAAGGTGTTACTCAATTATGGCTAGTAGTAAAGCTTAAAATAAAGTGTTAAATTTTGTGTTTTTTTTTAACAATCCAGAATTATTCTGTTGCTTAGATATATTACGCGGCACCCCCTCGAGTAAAGAAGACGGGCTCCGATTTTCTGTCTCGCCTACGCACTTGGAGTAAACACTACACGGATACAAAATGAGCGACCAAAAATCACCTACTGGAAGCGGCAGTATCTCGGCACGAAGTGGTTCATATCCAGATCTACCAGCCAAAATCACACCTCAAGATAGTCCCGAGGTATCACAGATCACTTTCCGTAACAAACGGAAATAGGGAACGAAAATGACGAAATTAAATCCGAACTTGCCGAGATGAGAAAGCAGATGTCAAACATACAAAATCAAATGAGTGACATGTTGAAGTACTTGTCAACAATTAATGACAAACAAACTGAAAATTTTAAAAAACTAAATGTGGATGTTTCGATCATAAAAGAACAAATTAATGATATTAAGATAACTACGGATACACTAACTGAAGAACAAGCCAAACTGAAACTAGATGTAACTAATCTTAAAAATATTACTACAATAACAGGAAAAAAACTATGTTATGCGACCCCAGAAGTAACTAAATTAATACTAAAGAATAGACAAAACCTAAAAGATTCTAAAATAAAAATTTTCTCGGACCAGACACCCCAGCAACAGGAATACCTAAAGACCCTAAAACAGAAACTTGAACATCGCATAACAAACGGAGAAGATAATTTGTGTATTAAATACATAGGAGGCGTTCCCAAAATTACAAAGCAGTTGACAAAAACTCACTCCTCCATCCTCCCCAAACAACATATCAGAGCAAGTAAACAATAACCAAGTTTCCTATCAAATTACTAGCAAATACACAGATATAACAACTAAAAAAAAATCCCTGAAATGTCTCTACGCAAATGCCCAAAGTATAGTTAAACTCGGAAAATTTGACGAACTCGAGTGTATCGTGCGAACTGTTCAGTACCAAATTCATGTCATTATACTAACTGAGACATGGTTCAAGACTGAGGACGAGGCCAAGAGATTCCAATTGTCTGAATATACACATTATTCTAACGTCAGGGGTAACCGTAGAGGTGGTGGAGTGTCTATATTTGCTCATAATTCTATCAAGCATAATCTAATTGAAGAAATCTCCCAAAATGAAAATCATTTTCTATGGATTCACGTAAGTAAGTTTTCTCTGGACATAGGGGCTGTGTATAAACCAGGACGCACCAGTGACAAAGAGTTTTTGGAGTTTTACTCAGCACAACTAGAACAGAGAAAGAGGGGATTGGTGTTTGGTGATTTTAACGTGGATCTTCTGAGCCTTCTCGATACGACTACTGAATATAGAGATGCAATGAAAGAATGTGGTTATCATATAATTAACAAAATTGATGTACAATACAACACCCGTGAAACTAACAAAACAAAAACTATAATTGACCATGTATGCACAAATGTGAAAGGAAATGATTTTCATCTAGCGATACTGGAATCCGATATGTCTGACCACAAGCAAATATTTTTTGAAATAATAAACTGCCAACCAGAACCCATAAAGTCAATCAAATACGAATCAATCAACTACGAAAACCTCTGCAAAAGTATTGAAAATATTAAATCTGACAACATGAACGCCGAGTATCATATTTTTGAACAAACTCTAATATCTTGTATACGCAAAAACAAAGTCATCAAAACCAAAAAAAGTAATCTACCTAGACAAGACTGGATACACAATGACATTTTAAAGGCAATTGAAAAAAGAAATGTACTGAGACTTGATCACAAAAGAAATCCTACCGATAAAAAACTAGAAGAAGAGTTTTTAAAACAGAGAAACAAAGTAACTTCTTATATTCGGAAGACGAAACATGAGTACTACTACAAAACATTTAAAGCCTGCGAAAATAACCATGCAAAAATATGGACCTTAATAAACAAACTCTGCCATAACAAAGTAAAGGAGGTTACGGCTCCGGCAAGACTCCAATTAGAAACTCAAACAATCACAGACGCACAAACTATATGTGAGTATTTTAATGAATACTTTTCAACCATTGGAGAATGTTTGGCTAATGAAATCCCTGCCTTATACCACCATAACAACATCTTCACTACGAAGAGAAATCTTCCTGAACACCAAAATCTTTCACATCTGATGCCCGCAACTATAGACGAAGTCACTAAGATCATAGACAACTTAAGTATAAACACAGCGTCAGGTATAGATGGTATCAACACTAAATCTGTAAAATCTGTTAAAAACCTTATCGCGCCTGAGCTCGTTAATTGTATAAACAAATGTCTAAAATTGGGTGTTTTTCCGAGCAGCCTCAAAACGGCTAAAGTTACTCCAATATTTAAATCGGGAACCAAATCCGACCCTGGTAATTACCGGCCAATATCTGTACTTCCTGTACTCTCTAAGGTAGTAGAAAAAATTTTGTATAACCGACTGCAGTCTTTTTTGGATTTAAATAAAATTTTATATGACAAACAGTATGGTTTCAGACACAAATCGAATACCCTGTCTGCAACTATGGACCTCACCACCAAAATTAAAGTTAACATAGACCAAAAACAAATAGCAGTGGGTGTGTTTATAGATCTGAAGAAGGCTTTCGATACGGTTAGCCATCCTAACCTCTTAAAAAAGATAGAAAATATTGGTATCACTGGTGCCGCGTACAATATGATGCAATCTTATTTATCTAACCGTAGTCAGATAGTCAAAATAGGCAATTATCAAAGTGAGCCTAAGTCTATAACTTATGGGGTACCACAGGGGTCAATTATGGGCCCCTTACTGTTTCTAATATATATAAATGACATAAAGGAAATAGGCCTTAAGGGAGATATAACTTTGTATGCGGACGACACAAGCCTGTTCTATTTCGGCCATTCAATAGAAACAATCATTCCACAGATACAGAACGATCTTAACCTTTTACATGATTGGCTTCAGTATAACTTACTTACTATAAATATATCTAAAACGAACTATATCATATTTAAAGCAAAAAACAAAACAGTACCTGAGTTTCAAAACTTAACTATAAATAAAGAAATAATCAAAAATTCTCGCTGCGAAAAATATTTAGGCTTACTACTTGATGAGGACCTCACATGGAAAGCCCACATTCAAAAAGTAAAATCCAAACTTACATCTGTAACTGGTGCTCTTCGCGGACTAGCTCCATGTTTGCCTCATAAAATACGTTACCTCATCTACAACTGCCTAGTTAAACCACACATCGATTATTTAATTGAAATATGGGGTACGGCCGCAAAAACTAACTTAATGAAAGTGCAGAGAGCCCAAAATAAAGTCATAAAGGTTCTATTTAACTATAAATATTTAACACCAACTACAAGAATATTCAAAGAAACGAAACTATTTAATATAAATCAGTCTTACGTTTACTTTACATGCTTATTAATTCGCAAAATCATATCTAAAGACCTCTACACACAAATAAGTTTCACTAAAAAGCAACAATTTCAAAAAATCAGACTTAGAAATGCTAATGACCTAATCTTACGCAAACCAAGAACTAATTACGGAAAGAAAAACCTCTTGTATGAAGGCGCGCAAATATATAATAAACTCCCTAAAGACATAAAAGAATCGCAAACAATACCACGATTTAAACGATTACTAAAATTCCATATAACAAGTCATATTACATAATAATAGGTACACCCACCTACTAACAAAACAAAATTTAAGTTTAAGTCATACGTCATTTCATTCAAAAAATAATTTGTATAATATTATTTGAAGTAAGACAATCACCGGAATATGACAAATTAATATCTAAATCTCATTTCAAAATATATACGAGTAATATTGATTAAACTAAACTATGTAGATTGTGTACATAACAAATAATCTCAACTGAAAACATATAAGTAATATTAATAATTAACTAAATTAAATAAAGTACTAAAAAATTAAATTTCGATTAAAAAAAAAAAAAAAAAAACAAGAATAAAATAAAATAATAATAAAAAAATAAACAAGAAACATAAATAGAAGCTACAAATATAAAAACACAAATCAATTAATAAACATAACTAAAAACAAGCCACTTCTAGCACAGGTGAGCGTACTTTGACTCTATATTCGTGTTTATTGCTTATCTACGCCTGACGCTGTGTGACTGTGCGCCGTATGTTTTTACATTTCTACCCCCAACTGTTAACTTTCTCATTCGAATGTTTGCAAAATGTAAAATTATTATGTTCTCATGATAAGTGAATTGTTACTAGTTCTTAATGAGAATAAAGATCTTAAACCTTAAACCTTATTAGACTGATTCCAGACACAAAATATCGTATAATAATAATAATAATATCTTGGGACAACTCACAAAACGCTATCTGATCCCAAACTAAGCAGAGCTTGTACTATGGAAACCAGACAACTGATAAACATACTTATGTATTTCTAAATACATACATATTAAAGATAAATAACACCCAGACACAACACAACCACCGTGCTCATCACACAAAGTTTTATCCTGGGTGGTGATCTAACCCACGACCTCTTGCGTAGCAGTCGGATACACTCCCACCGCGTCACAGAGGCAGTATATCCTAGCCACGTCTTGTTTTTATATCCAAAAACCTTTAATAATCGTTTAACACGCCTCAAAACTATTACATAATACGCAGCGATGTGGCGGCTATTACTCATCACATTAAGAACTTAAAACAAATAAATGTCGGAAACGTCCATCTTAAATTTAAATTCAAATTTCGAATTCACAGGTGTTCAAACGAAACATAAGTGAATAAACAAACGGGAATAAAAATAGTTACAAAAGCAAATCCGTTTAAAAACGCAAGAGATATATGATGTTCCATTTTCAAAACTGCAGTCGAATTGAAAAACTCGTACTTCTCGATGTCAGTTCAGAAACTGGGTCGGCCAACATAACTTACTGGATTGTCTCATTTTTTTTAAATTCGTTTTATTTTTAGATGATGCATTGAGTGAATTCTGGCAAAAGTTAAGATTTCCAAGTCGTTACATTTTTATGTTGTCATAAATTAATATTAATTAGTTTTTTTATTACGTCGTTTTAATTTATGGATTTGTCATTTAGGGGGGAAGAAGGGATAAAATTAACAAAGTTTTAATGATTTGATTGCTTTTACTTGATTTATTTTACATTTAGATATACAAGATAGAATAATTTACCTTTTTTTTTTTTTAAAGACACTCCCCGTGACACAGGGTACAAGCCCTGTGTCACGGGGGACTTTACAAACAAACAAGTCACGGACACAAATCACACCCAGACTCGGAACAACAATTTGTGGATCATACAAAGTGGTGTCCCGTGTGGGAATCGAGCCCGAGGTCTCATGCGCAGCAGTCCCCACTCCCACCGCGCCACCTACGCAGTCATTATCATCATATTATAAAAGAGTCGTAAAAATGGCGACAGATAGATCTGTCATAATTTGTAACAGCTCCTTCTTTGATTTTTATCTTTCGAGTATTTGTGCCGTTAAGGTGTAAAATAATCGTCAACAGAAAAATAATAGTACATTTAATCCTACCCATTAATTATACTGCCGACGTAAACTCACTCCTAACACAATCAATTCAGTATAGCTGGAGGAGGGAACAAGATTGTTAGTAATATAGTAGTATACTAGTTATCTTTTATATTAAAAAAATACCAATGGGACGACAATTCAACACGGTTGGCAGAAAAATGAGATGAAAGCGTGTAATTTTTTGAAAATAGATACCCATTTTCATAACTTTGCCAACAATGTTATGAAAATAGGTACCCATTTTCATAACATTGGCAACAATGCTTTACCTCGTAGATCCGCCAGCTCGCCTCTTCATAAAATTGCGTAACGGAATCCATTTTATAAATAATTAGCCCCGTCCTCAATGTAACAAAACACTTTTAATTAATTAACTAAAAACAACAAATCAGCTAAAATGTTTGCCAAATCTTTTGGCAGTGTGTATCTTTGTCAATCGTTATAATTTAGTGCCAGTATAATGTGAGACGTCGTCTATTCCTCTCCTTTGCAAATCGTTCGAAGAAATATTTAGGTGGATTTAGGAGGGGTCAGGTTATATTGGTGGATAAATTAGGTGAATGTTACAAGACCGATTACTTATGGGACAGCTATTATGTGTAGATGAAGTAATATTGATTGGATGGGATGTAATATATCTGGATTAGGATTTTTGATAGACTGGTTCAGATTTTAGGTTAAATTAGTTGTAGGCTCTTTTCGGTTGAGAGGAATATAAAGTCAATCTAAAATAACAAAATATAGTAAGGGATTTCACACCGTGGGGGCAGCAGCGTTCTCTGAGTACTTTAAAGCTTTGCTGTGATCGCCAACACGCTCCTCCAGTGTGGCGATTATGGCAATAACCCTCAAGATTCTATATAGGTTCTACTAGGAAAACTGGGGAGACTCGTGCTCTTCAGTAGGACATCATATGGGTTAATATGAAGCCTGAGGTCGTGGGTTTGATTCCTACCCAGGATTAATCTTTGTAAAATGAGCACGATTGCTTATTCTCTGCCTGGGTGTAATTTATATATAATACTAGCTGACCCGCGCAACTTCGTCTGCGTAAATTTTCCCTTTTTTTACAACATTTTTCATTGCTGCTCCGCTCCTATTGGTCGTAGCGTGATGTTGTAACCTATAGCCTTCCTCGATCCTATATCCTATTTCCTGAGATTATCGCATTCAAACAAACAAACAAACTCTTAGGGGTATGAAAAATAGATGTTGGCCGATTCTCATAGATACCGGATAAGCACAAAAAAATTCATCAAAATCGGTCAAGCCGTTCCGGAGGGGTATGGCAACGAAAACTGTGACACGAGAATTTTATATATTAGATGTATGTATATACAAATATATATAAGTCACGGGCGTACCTAGCGCCATTTTTTTTGGGAGGGGGTACGGTTGTATTTCGAGCGAGGTTGTAGTTGGTACAATAGTGATAAAACAGCGGCCAAATGAGTAACGTTTATGGGGGGATTGCACCCTTCTATTCCATTCCCCCAGGGTACGCCCATTATATAAGTAGCAATAAGTGCATTGTTTGATTACCATTACACTGTAGACAAGCAACTTCTTCTGCGTCAATTTTCTCCGCTTTTGCAACATTTATCATTGATGCCTATTGGTTGTAACGTGATGTTATATAGCCTAAAGCCTTAGTATATATTTTAATAAAGACTACTAGCAATCTGTGATTGTGGTCCCACTAAACTATGTCTACAGGAAAAACTATGTCTACCTCGAATAAAATTAGAAATGTTTAAAAGAAATGCGTATTGCATGTGTATACAAATATATAACCATTTACCTGCAAATATTAGAAAGTTACCAATAACATCATTCAAAAAGATTTTAATTAAATTATTACTTAATAGAAGCTATTACAATGTAAAAGATTATTTAAATGATCAATTTAAGGATTATTGACATGAATTTATATGACTTGAATGATTATTTTTTAGATTATTTTATGATTATTTGACATGAACAACAATACAATTAATATTATATAATATGCATGAATGAGTAATGAATAACTGAATGTACAATTATTATATCACCAAATATATTTGCACGCCATTTTATGGCAGAATACGCCCGAACTCAATCTTACTGTAATACCAATATACCACCATATTTTAGCAAATAAAGAAATATTCTATTCTATTCTATTCACATTACCAGCAATCCTGTTAACCCCTCCAGCTAAGCTCAATGGCTTGTGTTAGGAGTGGGTTCACGTCGGTAGTATAATGGGTAGAATTTGAACTCGCAACCCCACGATTGCGAGGCCAATGCCTTAGCCATTAGGCTACCGCCGCTTGAAATATGAATATTAAACACTAAGGCATAATTTTGAGTCAACTTGTTTGTACGTATGGAAAATAAAGGTTGATATTCAGTTTAAATACAAATACTAAGTAATTGAGTATTATTTTTTCTGTAATGAAAATTATGTTTGAAATTTTCGCCCGTGGCGTAGCCATTGTGGTTTCTTTGTTGCAAACGACTTGTTTTCTCAGAAATTCTAATTTATTTGAGAATTTAAAATGAGATTTTATTAATAGGTTTGTTTGAAACTAAAAATTATTACCTGTTAGAGTTGTCGCAGAAGGCTTTTGTTTGATTTTTTACAAAAAATGGTTAATGGTTCACCTAATTTCAAATTCTATTCTTGCTATAAATTTCAATAAAATATTATTTGTTTTGTTACTTTTTAGAGTTTTAAAAAAAGTAACAAAAACAAAAATGCTTTCTTAAGCATTTTTATTTTTGTTACATAGAATAAATAAATATAGAAGAGCGGAGCCTCCTAACACAAACATTTTATGCTTAAAAGGAGACTCTTAACACCAAATGTATGTTAAACAAATACTTGTGACAATCAATTATTATTATGATTATGCTTGGGGTTGCTTTGAAGGATAAAAACCAATATAGCACCCGGGTTAAGCACGCTAAAGTGGCAATGCCGAAGGATCAATGGCCGATGGAGCAAATGAGTCCTAGAGTGGAGACCACGACTTGGTAAACGTAAGGTAGGACGACCTTCAGTCAGATGAACTGACGACATAAAGAAGATCGCTGAGATGCGGAAGGCGGATGACCGGACGTTGTGGCGGCAACTCCTCCCCTAATTTCCGGGAATGAAAATGTTTTTTTTTCTTAGAGGATAACTAGCAATGTGGAATTGTGTCTTAGATTACTAATAATCTTGTTAACCCCTCCAACTAAGCTTATTGACTTGTGTTAGGAATGGGTTCACGTCGGTAGTTTAATAGGTAGGATTCGAACCCGCGGCCTCACGATTGCGAGGCCAATGATTGAGGATTAGCTAGTAAGATATTAAAGTTAAACTTAAAGTTATTAACGTTGACATTTACCAAACACAATAGTCTGCTCAATGAAATGATTAAAAAAAAAGAGTGTCTCATGAGTTTCTGGGCAGCTTCTTCTCATGAGCTTTACACTTGGAACTGCCGTCTATCTTATTTTTTTTTTTGCGAACTAATCATAATTTTATTATTACTTATTAGCCAGTGGACCAATACAGGCTGATGATAGAAATTCAAATTTAAATACCTTTATTTACTGAGATAGCAAAACTGTACTTGCGATACCTCAAGATTCTACATGAACATATAATTTCGAGTACAAATTTGCTTTGGAACACAACACCGCGTTGTATTTGTGTGTGTGTGTGTGTGTGTGTGTGTGTGTGTGTGTGTGTGTGTGTGTGTGTGTTTTAATAGCGTAGTTGTAGATAACAAACTACATTACGGTAAAGTTTCATCAAAATCTATTAAGCAGTTTTTCGTGACAGAGCAACAAACATCCAGATTTATAATAGATTTATAATAAAATTGAATGTTTTGCTTCCTTTTATTCTAGTTTAAAGAAAAACTAAAAAGTTAAAAATAAAACAATAATAATAAAAATTGAAACCTACTTTTTCAATTTTGACCAACATTTTTCAAATTTAGAAACAACATTTTTGAACAAAAACAATACATTCTAATTTGAATTAACTTTTTTGAATATATATTCGAATTCAAATACAGCTATATGAAACTTTTTAAACATATTTGAATTAGGAACCTATATTTAGAACTCGAATTCGATTAAAAACACACAGTAATCAATATTAGACTTACAGTCAGTAGAGTTACACAAAAATACTGTTACAGAGTACAATAACATTTTTATTACGAAAAAGCGTATCAATCGAGCCCAATATTTACCTCAGGTTCCCTTAAATTGATATCGGTTATTTAGTTAGGGTCCCTGTATGGTTGGCGAAGTAAACATTCTGATTGAACCGAACAATATAATTTTGATTTCTCTGGAATATGATAGTAGGGAAATATAAATGTAGTGCGTTTTTATACAAGTATTGTTTTTAGAGGTGAAGTGATCTTGTGTCTGTGTTGTGATTGGAAGTTTGGTGATAATGGTGCTGATTTATTTGTTATATTATAATAGGTATAATGTCCTTTAAATATCCAGTTAAAGATCTTTTTTACTCAAAAAATAGTACAATCCACTTATTGAGCAATAAATAATATAAAACTAAGTAAGTAAAGTAAATATGCTGAACTCGAAAATGTAATCGCAAATGTATCGTTTTTAATAGTATGTAGTTTGCTTCACACTGTTCTTAATTTTTAGGTCAATGTCTTTGCAAACAAAAAATATATTTGTCGATGCGCAGTGTAAGTTTGTGATAATAATTGTAATAATAATAATAAGGCAGTACTTCTGGACACGGCTCGCATTGTAATGCGGTTTAACAGCTAAGTTAGAGGTCGTGGGTAAAATCCCACCCAAAAAAGATGTTATGTTAGAAACACGATTGTTTTTTCTTTGACTGGGTGAAATTTATCTATAATATGTATGTATTTAGAAATATAATTATAAGGACGTGTATCAGTTACCTGGTTGCCATAGCACAGCTGCCTAGTTTAGGATCAGATGGCATTGTGTGAGTTGTCTCACACATTGAGATATTTAAACTCACAGAAAACACAATGAAAGATATATTAATAACAACATCTTGATATATTAAAATGCATTATCAGTATGTATATCGTATATCTATTAAATCAATACTCCATTTCTACTCACGATGCCTAACAATCTTGCTTAGTAATCTGATGCAACAGTTACCGAACATCATGTACACATGGTGTTCATGATGTGTTAAACTTGTACAAAGTTATAGCGTTATTTAGTTAGTTTTTTATAGTTTTCCAAGTCGGTATGATATTTTAGTTGGTTTTGTCTGAATACGCTATAATCTTTACAATAAGTTCTTATTATATAATTTTATCTATAAATACTTAAACCTACCTAGTTTATTGACGGTTGGTCCATAAATGATAATACTAATACTTGGATATACTTAGATAGAAATAGATATACTGACCGTTTATTAACAATCTTGACCCTATTTTGGAAAACATCCCTAAGTAGCCTAATGGCTAAGGCATCGGTCTCGCAATCGTGATGTCGTGGGTTCGAATACTACTCATTACACTACTGACGTACAGCCACTCCTAACACAAGCCTTTAAGCTTAGCTGTAGGAGTTAACAAGATTGCCAGTAATGTGGGACTCAATTCCACATTGCTAGTTATCTTTAAAAGAAAAAAAATACAACTTCGCTTTTAGCTACAAGCTCTGTATTGCGGAGGTCTTTCTAAACAACAACTTGTGGATAATACAAAGTGTCCCGTGTGGGAATCAAACCCTCCGGCTTAGCAGTCAGGGTCACTGGCCGGTCAAAAATAACCAAAATTAATAAATCCAATTCACGAACCCGTATAAATCACAGTCACTATTTACTTTATAATTTTTAAACCTAATAAATAAAAGTTAATACAGCGACAACTAGACTCCGTATTATTGGGAAAAATAAAAACTAAAAGCGGCGATAAAAATTCAAAATTGTTCATTTACTTAGGATGCAAAACAACACTTGTTATACGTCGTGATGCTACATGTACATGTAATGCCAAGTTCGCAAACAATAGGTAAAGCCGGAAAAAAAAACCTAGCAATAAAAACTCGCGGCCACTTTTTTCAAATTGCCAATTTTACAATGTTTGAATGTTTATAAACTTGGTAAGGTGATGCCACTAATATGCTATACGCAATGTTAAAGAACTAAAAATAAAATTAAAAGCATAATACCGCCGGACTCGCAATCGTGAGATCGCAGGTTCGAACTGTATTCATTATACTATCGACGAGAATTCACTTCTATGCAAACTACTTAGCATATCTGGAGGGGTTAACAGGATTGCTAGATATAACGGACCCATAATCTCACATTGCTAGCTATATTTTTTTCTAATAAAACTTTTATTTGAAAAAAAATATCTGACCGACTTCAGTCTTTTCGGATTTGCTGATATTTATTCGGGAGTTTCGTTGTCTGTCTCCGAAACTCGTTATCAGATCTTTACGAAATTTATATAGGACCATTTTGGAATAACAAAAATGGTTATAATATTTTTACTCGCGATATTCATTAGATGAACTACTTATTATTTCATTGTTATTTTTTTTAAAGATGACTCCGGCAGTAGAGTACCTACAAGCCCTGTGTCACGTGGGACTTTACAAACATACAAGTAACGTACTCAAAGTACACCCAGACCCGGAACAACAATTTGTGTATCACACAAAGTGGTGTCCCGTGTGGGAATCGAACCCACGACCTCTTGCGTAGCAGTCGGACACACTCCCATCGCCCCACAGAGGATCTTTTCTTTAGAAATCTTGCATCTGGTACAAATTATAATCTTTGTAGCTTTGTAATATGATCTAAATTATTTAAAACTAAAGACATGAGTGAATTTAAATGAAATAAAGGAAAATGGACTCTGTTTCGGCAATTCAATACAGAAAAAAAAGAAAAGAACAATAAAACACATACACACATTAAAAGTAAACATTCTAAAAGACCACATAAATAATTTAAGTGCTTAGCTGGCAACCATTTCCACTTTAGTTAAATCATTAGGCACTTACTTAAGCGAAACTTTACGGTCATAAAGTGTTAAATAAAAGAAAAAATGCATTTTTAATATCTTTAATAACATCTTGATTCAACTCACACAACGCCATCTGATCCTAAACTAAGCACTTGTACTATGGAAACCAGATAACGGATAAAAATACTTAAATATTTCTAAATATTAGATTAGCTGTCCCGCGTAAGTTTGTCTGCGTATATTTTCCCCGTTTTTGTAACATTTCTCATTACTGCTCGGCTCTTATTGATTGTAGCGTGATGTTAAATACTCTATAGCCTTCCTTGATACATGGGCTATCTAACATTAAAAGAATTATTCAAATCGGATTAGTAGTTCCTGAGATTACCGCGTTCAAATCCGTGTGCAATCAGGGTCACTAACGACTGGGCTAACAGGCCCGCCAAAAATGCGCTTATTATGCTTTCAGGTCTTTTATTATTTCATTTTTTTTAGATTAAACTTGCTCTAAAAATCAAAATTTATGGCTCCCACACATTAGGCAGGAAATCAGTTTTTACGTAAATTTATATTTTGCCCCAATACAACAAGATTCTATTATAATATACATTCATCAAATCAGAAAATATAATTATCTTCAATAAGTAATGAGATTTAGAAGTGATGATATTCTTAACATTTGAACGCTCCCGTACAAATGCTTTTACAAAAATTTAAAAACTGGATTTTTGCAGTTACGGCGTTTTGCTTAGGAGTCGTTGAAATATAGAGACCTTAACATTGCTAAGTCCTTCGTAGAACTAACGTAGCCCGAGCTACGCCGTAGGCCACATAGTCCTACGACGCCTACGAAACTCGTAACCCAATGATACAGCTTATAGTGAGTGCCTTTTCAATGTCTAAGTAACAACGTAATAAAACAAAAAGGTTTCTTTTAGGGTTCCTTAGAATATAAAAACGCGTTGTTAAGATTACTCGTATTACTTATTCATCAAGGTCAGGACTGAGAGCGATGAGCAGAACTGCGAGAAAGATTTTAAGTACTTTATCTGTGTGTAAATCTTTTTTCTTGTTTTTTTTAAAGACGACTCCTGCAGTAGGGCCCAAGTCCTGTGTCGCGGGGGACTTTACAAACATACAAGTCATGGAGACAAATTACACCCAGACCCGGAACAACAAATAAGTTTAATGTCAAATCAATCAATAACAATAAATTATTTTACACTTACCAAGT
The DNA here is from genome assembly GCA_945859575.2 of Herminia tarsipennalis. Taxonomy (NCBI): domain Eukaryota; kingdom Metazoa; phylum Arthropoda; class Insecta; order Lepidoptera; family Erebidae; genus Herminia; species Herminia tarsipennalis. The sequence continues at coordinate 3,260,517 of OX243849.2, read as the reverse complement.
AATAATATGCCTTAAAATGATCTTAAAAATATATATTAGGGCGTAAGCGCTATTAGAACCGAACCCTAGAAAATATTATTTACATCGACATTTTTTTTTTAAGTAAGCCGCGGTAGCCTAATGGCTAAGGCATCGGTCTCGCAATCGTGAGGTTCGAATCCTGGCCATTATACTACCGACGTGAGCCCACTCTTAACACAAGCCATAGAGCTTAGCTGGAGGGGTTAACAGGATTGCTAGTAATGTGGGACAACAATCCCACAATGCTAGTTATATTATAAAAAAAAAAAATACGACTAAATATTTGATACTGTTTAATTATGTAACATCATTACAATATTAATGCAATAAATAAATCTGAACGTATATCTGAATCATAATTGTTTGAAAATTATAGACAGCTTAGATATATTTATACAATGCCAAGTCCTACCTTTACCAGTGTTCCTGGAACGGGCAGTCATAGTGAGTCACAATCATTTTCAACCGACTTCAAAAAGGAGGAGGTTCTCAATTCGACGGTATTTTTTTGTATGTTTGGTCACCGATTACGCAAAGACAGGGGGACCGATTTGAAAAAATATTTTTATATTTGAAAGGGTATACTTCCAAGTTGATCCCTCATCATCAGATCGTGATCTAATACCAATGGGACCAACTTGGAAGTATACCCTTTCAAACACAAAAATATTTTTTGTGAGAGAAATCGAAGGAACTCTTCAGATATTAAAGACTATATATTTACGTTTAATTTATAGTGTTTTTGCATTTACTCTTAAAAAGCACCAATTGGTGAAGTGGAACTGATGATGAAGAACACAAATGACGAGCGTACCTATTCAATATTTCACAATTTGAAATTCAGTTACTTTAATATTGTATTGAGTAGCACTTTATTCTCGTCATACTACTATTACACAATGTAATAGAGCTAATAGTGAACTCATGAAAAATTAACGGGCGTGCATAATTTAATATGTTTTAATATTTATAATCATCAAAATAAGTACTAAGAGTAAATGATTTGAAACCAGAACATAATGACTTCACAATGTTTAAATTGCATACAAATTTCTACAGAACGAATCGTTTTGACATTTTATAAAAAAGATACTGATTTGACTTCACATTCAAATACCCAATTTGTGGTTCACAAAGAGGTGTCCTGTGTGTGAATCGAACCCACGACCTCTTGCGTAGCAGTCGGACACACTCCCACCGCGCTACAAAGGCAGTCAAGGTTTATTCTGGGTGTAATTTATATATACCTTTTATGTATGTTTTTAAAAATATATAATTATGTTTATCAGTTGTCTGGTTGCCATAGTACAAGCTCTGTTTTAGGATCAGATGGCGCTGTTTCAAGACATTATTACTTATTTACTAATGAAAAATTATCAATTATAACAAATATGATTAAAAAACTTTTTTTTTATGATAACTAGCAATGTGGGCTTGACTCCCACATTACTAGCAATCTTGTTAACCCCTCCAGCGAAGCTAAGGTAGTATAATGGGTAGGATTTAAACCCCTCACGATTGCGAGACCAATGCCTTAGCCATTAGGCTACCGCTATTTATACCTACGCGCTATTTAAACCTACAGAACCAAAATAAATAGTTGGTATTATTCCGAATCCATTTAATACAGTTCGCTAGGACGATCGGAACTCGCATAATAAATAACATTGATGTATGGGTGAAGGGTTTGGCTCAGTGGTGATCAATCTGTCATGGTACGAAGTTCAGCAACAGCGGTGAGGTTTGGATTTAGATTGAAGCTTTTATTTAAATTGGAAAAGTATTCAAGCAGTATTTGTATGCGATTGCAGCATTCTTTTTGTACTAGCTTTCGCCTGGGGCTCCGTCCGCGTGGATGTCAAATATATAAATAAAAATAGATTCTATGGACTTTCCTGCGACGCAAATTGTGTATCCCCATACCAAAATTTAGCGGTTTAAGAGTCAAATGGTATCAATTAGACGAACTGATGCGAATGTTTGAATGGTTGGATTGATGGAAGATGTATATTACTCAACTAGCTGTCCCACGCAACACAACGCATCGTCCGTAAATTGTTTGCAACATTTCTTATTGCTGCTCCGCTCCTATTAGTGGTAGCGTGATGTTATATAGCCTTTCTCGATAAATGGGCTATCCAACAGTCAAGGAATTTTTCAATTCGGATAAGTAGTTCCTGAGATTACCGCGTTCAAACAAACAAACTCTTGAGCTTTATGATATTAGTATAGATTACACTACAACGGCTGAACGCATCTGGGTGGAATTCCGCACAGAGATAGACTATAGTCTGTAATAGCACAAGGGCTGCAGCAAAAAATTGTGTGGGATACATTTATGTTTAAAAATTCCACGCAAAAAATACTGACAGCAGTTAGTGTGAAATATAATTATTGCTCCTCCATTGATGCAATACCTATTTATGACATGAAGTAAACGCTATAATCATACCAGAATAAAACTTTTGGTTGTTAAATCATGTATATTCATTACTACATGAAGAAGAAAAAATATACTGGTGAAAATGTAGTTTGACATTATCGTGTTTAGAAACTGTTTTGAGAATAAGAACAAATTTACCGTACGTAAAAGTACTTCAACGAACGAGGTGTAATGCAAGTCCAGGCTTCATTGTTAAAAGCTGGCGTTCCGGTAACTGAAATGTGTGTCCTGTCACGGGAAAAAGTTTGGTTGGGAAAATACACGGTTGCTTGAGCCAGTATACACCGTATGTAGTATTCAATAGGTAGCATTTCGCTACGGCTTCATACGGACTCATTTAGACATCATTTATACACAAAATATGCATATTATTATGCATAAAAACTATTGTTAAAAAAATATCTAAATGATAGAAAAAACCGTATCTAAATCCGTTGTGTAGTTTAGAAGATCTAAACGTACAGACACAAAAAGCGACTTTCTGTATTATGTAAAGATAATAAAAATTGCGACAGTAAACACATGCGGTCTTATTCCAAACTAGGCAGGCTAGGCTAAGCCTGTACTATGCCAACCAGGCAACTAATTAACGTATCTACATAAATCTGATTCATCTATACTAATATTATAAAGCTGAAGAGTTTCTCTGAAGAGTCTCTGGGTTAGCAGTCAAGGTCACTCACCACTAGATCAACAGACCAGTCATATATCATATTTTGGGAATGGCTGCACCGAATGATATTTTTGGAGTGAGATTTTTTGTAGTAATACTAATCTCAAACCGAATAAGAGTTGCTTCGATTGCATTATTATCCCTCAGTTTTGCACAATTTTTCATAGATGCTCAGCTCCTATTGGTCGTAGCCTGATGCTATGTAACCCACCTTGATAAATGGGTTATCCAACACTAAAATATTTTTTTCAATTCGAACCTGTTGTTCGAGAGATTATACAACCAAACAAACTCTCCAGCTATATAATATTAGTACCTATAGATTTCGAAGGGATTTATTTTAGAATTTGGTGACTCATTGGCGGTTAAGTAATCTAAGAATTCAGCAAGGTTATGCAATGCATTAAACTTGCTCGAGATGTATTCAAACCTACAATCATAGGGGTATACTCTCACTACGCCGTCATTAACCACTAAATACGTTGGACTGGCTACCGCCGACAACACCAAGACTTTAATTTGAATTAGACATTTGGACGGTTATTAGACAAAATCAAATGGAAGTCTATACCGTATTGCAACGGCCGTGGTCACGGGTAGACTCTACTCGTGACCACGGCCGTTGCAATACGGTCAAAACGTCGGGAAATAAGCAAAGGTATTTAGTCTTAAAATAAAATATTTACGCGATTAAGACCCGTAGCTTATAAAATTCTATAATGTGTACAAATCGCGAAAGTTTACGAACATATAAGGATAACAACAACGGCCGTTTATCATAGGAGTCAAAAAACTTTACAAATCGGTCATTCGATTCTAAATTTGAAATTGTTGTCACTTTCCAGCGTTCTAGTAGGTACGCTGGAAAGTTCTGGGTCCTTATACGCTATGTTTTTTTTTTCGTTTCGTTTCGTTCGAATTGGCGCATGGGCGGTGTGCACTCAAAGATATCCACGCGCATGTGTGATGCATTTCTAAGCACAGCTCTCTTTATACCATTATGTCAAGATTTTGACAGTTAAAAGTGCTGGCTTGACGCGAAAACGAAAAAAAGATAGTGAATAAGGACACTGAGTTCGCCCTTAACCTATCCTCTCGGTGCCGAAGAGCTTCACAGTGGCGAAGATAAGTAGAGAATGACGAAAAATCAACGCTATCTGATCCCAAACTAAGCAGAGCTTGTACTATGGAAACCAGACTGATAAACATACTTATATATTTCTAAATACATACTTAATATAGATAAAATTATAACACCCAGATACAGAATAAACCACCGTGCTCATCACACAAAGTTTTATCCTGGGAACCGAACCCACGATCTCTTGCGTAGCAATCGGACACTCCCACCGCGCCACAGAGGCAGTCTAAAATAAATAATAAAATTTACATTAACAAGAAATCCATCAATCGCTGCAGCGTCGTAAGAATACCATTTTTATTTACATGAATTCCCCCTCTCTAAAGCAATCAGTACCTCAACAGACTTGTCATTCACCAAGCTAACTCTTCACTTGGCACATTAATCATGTCCCCCACTTTCTCCCTCCTAAATCCTACACTGAACAGCGTGATTTATCACCTGTAACTGTCGTGGGGGATCACTGTTAGCTTATTTTGCATGTTAATATCCCCTGATGTTTAAAATGGAGGGGATGAAAGACAGAATATTTGCTCAGGGACTTTAAATTGAATTTTAAAAAGATTTTACTTTAGATTCGGATAAGAATTCGATTTTAAGTTGGCTGTAAGGAGCTTAAGATATGGTAATAAGTTCTGTGAGTTTTGAAGTTTTAGAAAATATGGCTGATTTTCGATATCTTTGTGTAAGATTGATTTGGAAGCTCTATTTGTGGTCTAAAGATTTTTTAACCGCCTTCAAAAAGGTGGTTCTCTATATGATCTGTATGTATGTTCGCATTTTACTCAAAAGCTAGTTAACCAATTTAGGTGGAATTTTCGCTATTTGGCTACCTATTTTTCTCAGAAGGATTTAGTGTATAAAATGTTGTACTAGCTTATAAAATAGCATAGTACGGGTTCCCTAAAACACATTTTAAAATGATACATTTCAAGCTGGAATTGCCATGGTAGCTTCGTTTTGACGAAACGCCCAACTTTATGTATACGACAACTTTATAAAGAGGTACGTTAGTGAAAAAAACATGTGTAAATATGACAAACTTAACTTTGCCGTTGTAAAACTATTATCCCCATACATCAACATAGGCCGCGATTAATTTACCAACCGCAAATATATTTGTATTAAAAAAATATTTTTGTAATGCAACGATTATGGTTTTTACTATAAGCTACATGGCACTTAGCACAAATATAAGCCATAACCGTTGCAATTTAAAGGTTGATACGTGTAATTTCACATTTATGGTTAAAAATTAATTAACTAAAAAACACTATTTTGTAGCTAGTTGAATTAAAAAGTAAAAAATAAATAATTTAATATGTATTGGTACGGGTGATGATAAATCAATATCTCAACAAACACCAGTCACATACGATGAACTGTTTTTTTCTTAACAACTAATTTTTTTTTAAATTTTTATACTTATAGAAAAATATTTTCTACTTTTTCAGCTATTTATATAAGCGTGGTTTTTAGTTTTATATACTATTCTGTAGTTTCTAACAGTTTATATAGAAAAGTGTACCTTAATTACTCATCCGATTTTCAGGAAAAGTTTATTATTATTTTAAATAAGGTTAACATAATAATACTGCCAACTTCTATCAATTATCTAATTGCTAGTGACAAGTCCATAATGTTACGTTATCGTGAATAAAGAACACTGGAATATTGTTTTACTAAATTCTACGTTTAAACGTTTAGGTGTTGTTGTAAGCATTATATAGTAGAAGTATTCATCCAATTCCCAACCCATGCCAATTCACCAATTCTCCTTAGAGCCTCACCTAACCTAAACCACAGAATATTGATAGTACAGAAGACAACCTACATAGAGAACTCTCTTGACGCACGCACGACGCGGCGTCATGTCACGCCGCGCGAACAAAGTGCACCGTTGTGGTCTTAGATTCATTTACGTGAACGATGTGTATGTCTGCATGAGAGTGAAGTACGTATGAACATTCATAGCATACTATAGTATTGTAATTTACATTTAAAGTACCTACACTTCTCAATGATTAATTACTTCAGACTTGGGAACGTAATTTGGTGACATTCACTTTCTGAATTCTACTGTCATGAGTTGTTACAAATTTGTCACGAAGTAAATGAAAACTTTCATTTAAGTTAACTAATTAATAGGATGTTATTAGTAAGTTGAAATGAAGGTTGTTGAGAAAAGTTAATGTAATTATTGTTACGTTTATAAGACTTCAAAAAGAGGAGGTTCTCAATAGGGTATTTTCAGTAGAGAACAATAAATTTTAAAATTAGATAAAAATTAAAATTGATATAGACAATAAAGATACTCTGATTTTCATAGTCATAAATGTACATGATTTTTCATTAAAGTATATCACGTGACCTGAAACACGAGTCGCCATATTGTGACGTAATATAGGCAAAAGAATTCGCTGTCATCCGTAAGTTCTGTCATAAACAGGGCATCGAAACTGTCATGGCGATAAAAATGCGCATAGAAAGTAGCGCCACCAAGTGCTCACGAAACTTAAATAATGGTTACGTTGCCTTATAGCCAGCAAAGATTGCAGCATTGTCGACACGATACCAAACTGACGTCATGAACTGACAGCGTTTTGCGGGAATACAAACATCCAAATAGGGTAGTCTACTTTGTTTAGAAGAGTACTTTAAAATGATGGTTTTCTAATAAAAAGTCAGCTTTGCCATAAAATTACATTAAAAATTAAATCTTTTTAATGTTTAATTTTAACATTTTTGATTTTTAATCTTAAGGTTTGTGAACTGAAATATTTTTAAACTCGAAAAGCTATCTATCTGGTAGTAAAATGCTATCAAAAGGTGCCCATCTGTTGTTTATATTATAATAGCGGACCCCTCGCGGTTTCACCCTCGTAGTTCCCGTTCCCGTGGGAATACAGGGATAAAAAACAGCCTATGTCACCCGGGGTTAGTGTAGCTTCACAACGATAAAATAATTTTTCAAATCCGTCCAGTAGTTTCGGAGCCTATTCAATACAAACAAACAATCAAATCTTTCCTCTTTATAATATTAGTATAGATATAGACAAACAAAACCGAGATAGATCAAAAATATTAAAGACTGAGTTATGGGTATAATACCAGTCTCATAACTGTCAACAAGTAACGTATAGGCACATAGATACATAAAATATATGAATTTTATTTCTTGGAAAAAGAAAAATCCCGCAGTCCAATAATATTCGGAGCAACAATTAAAATATTCACGAAATAGTGTCTCGTATGGTAATCGAACCCACTGCAATAACACACAAACACCTGTTCACAAGCATGATTTACAAATAACAATAAAACTCAAACCAATAACTTTGTAACAATTACAAACAACTGACTTTATTTACATAGAACATGTAATATATTACAAGTTGTTCGTTTGTTACAAAACAAGTTACTTCGTTTACAATTTGTGTATCTACAACAAAGTCGATCAAATTTTCAATTTGTTTCTGTCCCTCGGGTTTGACCGGACGAATTGTTATATAAGATTTAAGTACATTGAAACTTATGTAACAAGTTACATGTTCGGACATAGTGGGTCTTTGTACAAAAAAAGAGAGTCTGGGCGCTTTTGCGAAAGAGATGTGCGATGCTATGTTGCTATGGATGTGGATGATATCAACCAATAATATTAATTAGTCCATATAGCCACTGGTGGAAACAGGTTCAACTAATTATTGTTTTTAAACTTTCACGATTTTTATACATATTAGATATATTTCGGTACTTAATAGCGTGAATTATTTAAAGGTACGAAATTTTCATGATTTTTATACATATTTGATATATTTCGGGACTTAAAAGCGTGAATTATTTAAAGGTACGAAACTTTCACAATTTTTATACATATAAGATATATTTCGGGACTTAAACGCGTGAATTATTTAAAGGTACGAAACTTTCACGATTTGTAAACATATTAGATATATTTCGGGACTTAATAGCGTGAATTATTTAAAGGTACGAAACTTTCACGATTTTTATACATATTAGATATATTTCGGGACTTAATCGCGTGAATTATTTAAAGGTATACGTACCTTTTATTTACACGACGTTTCGATCAAATTGCACCCGATCGTGATCACGGGTCGACTACGGTTCAACTAAGCTATGTTTTTTATATGGAATGGCACGCATCTTGCTATGGAGGCGTGCTATAGATAGTCGCGAGTGGTGCAGCTATTTGCAAACACAGTACGGGGCGAGTAAGATTTGCCATAATAATATAATAATATCTAGGGACAACTCACACAACGCTATCTGATACCAAACTAAGCAGAGCTTGTACTATGGAAACCAGACAACTGATAAACATACTTATATATTTCTAAATACATACATATTATAGATAAATAACACCCAGACACAGAATAAACCATCGTGCTCATCACACAAAGTTTTATTCTGGGTGGGGATCGAACCCACGACCTCTTGCGTAGCAGTCGGATACACTCCCACCGCGCCACAGAGGCAGTCCAGTAGTACATATTCATAGCACATCTTACTCGCTCAGCTACATAGCTTAAAATGAGTTGAAACAATAACATAGTTTCGTAGCTTACCTTTCACAAACTCACAGCATAGCTGCTTAACACATGTCTAGTGGAAAAGCACCCTGACGAAGGCATTATTTTACTAAGGAAGGGGTTTTAGCAATTTGCCATGTAATAATCGTATTGCATGTTGCCTTACCCTCTCCTGTAATTTTTGTAAGTTGATGCTCCCATCCACGTCATCGGAGACTAACTACGTACTATGGTTACTGTTTGCGTGAGTTTTATGGTGTAATGGTTGCAGCACCTTAGTGGGATAACTGTACTGTTTAATTGGCATTTAAAAAAAAGTGGTCATGAGTTTTTATTGCCAAGTTTTTTCTCACGGCTTTACTCTTGCGAACTTAGCATTAAATGTAGAATCATTATATTCTAACCTAAGTGAATAAATTACTTTGATTTTTTTTTTGCTTTTGCCCCCTGAGCAATATGGGTTGCAATTGGCTAGTTGTCTATAAGAAAAAAAAATACAAATAAGACAATTAAAATGCTTTGAAAATAAGCATTTATCCACAATTTAACATGTTTTTGAATTTAAAAGCATGAAAACGAATACTAAAAGTAATGATTTGACGATAGGAACTTATGACGTTACAGGTTGCTATTCCATACGCATTTCTATAGAGCTTGTCGTTTAGATATTTCATAAAAACAGACTGATTTGACTTGATAGTAAAAATCCGTATTTGCGTGAAACAAAACTTTAATCTTTCATTAGTAACAATTTAATTAAATATAGTCTGTGCACACAACACCAATGTTAATTATTACCTATAAATCAATTAAAATCAATCACATGCAATGTAATCCGATTTGATTAAAGTCATTACTATTAAAATTAAATATATTTGGTGTATTACTCTGTGTACCGATTGCGTCTTAAGGAGAGAAATATTTTTCGAGCGTATAGATTTATCCTGGGTGGGAATCGAACCCACGACCTCTAATTCTGATTTAGAAGTCAGATATATTAACCACTGAGCGGTTGCTCAAATGACCCAGCCTAGATAAACTATTAAAAAAAATAAAACTGCTTCCTGTTATCTGTTCTTGTAACTAACACAATGATATAATTATATAATAACATAAACATATTACCTAATATATAAAAATCTCATGTCGCGAAGTTTGTGGTCGAACTCTCCGAAACTACTCGACCGATATTGATGAAATTTTTCATAGGTATATGTCGTAAAGTAATGTTCAATTTCTTTTTTATTCTTTAATGGCGATTTTAGTATTTTGGGAAATTAACGCAGACAAGTTTCAGCTAGTATTATGTATAATTTTAACCGACCTGTTGGCCTAGTGACCCTGATTGCTAGCCAGATCGTGGGATCGATCCCCGCCCAGGACAAATCTTTGTGTGATGAGCACGATAGTTTATTCTGTGTCTAGGTGTAATACATCTAAACTAATATTATAAAGCGGAAGAGTTTGTTTGTTTGTTGCTGGTTCGAACGCGATAATCTCAGAACTACTGGTTCGAATTGAAAAATTATTTCAATGTTGAATAGCACATTCACCGAGGAAAGCTACACGCTATATAACATCACGCTACGACCTTAAGGAGCTGAGCATCAATGAAAAATGTTGCAAAAATGGAGTGTAATGACGCAGGCGAAGTTGCGCGGAACAGTTTATCTGTAACATGTATGCTTATCAGTTGTCTGGTTGTCATAAGATATGATAGAGTGTGTAGCTCTGCTTTGTTTGGGATTTTTGCAGGGAGTTGTCTCAAGATGTAGAAGAATGTAACATTAATCACATTTGAGCGCAGCCATATTCTTATACTAGCTTTCGCCCGCGGCTCCGCCCGCGTGGATGTCGGTTATCGCGATAAAAACTATCCTATGTCCTTTCCCGGGTCTCAAACTATCTCCATACCAAATTTCATCTAAACCGCTCAAGCTGTTTGAGCGTGAAAGCGTAATAATAGACAGACAGAGTTAGGTACTTTCACATTTATAATATTAGTATGGATTAAGTGCAAAGGCTCACTTCACTAAGTGCACTGTACACAAAGTTTCAAAATAAATATTAGTTACACACTTCATAAACCCTCAAGGGTGGGTGTTCGTACCCCCAACGTGGCTGAGTGATAAAACTTAATAAATTCCTAAAGTAATACCTCTAATAAGGAGCCACGTGAGCTAACTATAGACAATATTTATTCAACAAAGTCTCCCTGGCCTTACTTTGCACAGTATTGCACATTCATACGTATTTCAATGGTGAAGTTCCTACAAAGTTTGTTGCCAGGTCTAGGGATGGGATGTGTTCGGATATGGGAGTTACGGATATCCGTTTAAAATATTAATATTATAAAATATTAAAGTTATTAAAAACATTGCGCGTCATATATCTTATTAATATTATAAAACTAAAGAGTTTGTTTGTTTGTTTGAACGGAGTTTGTTTGTTTGTTTGAACGCGGTAATCTCAGAAACTATAAGTCCGATTTAAAAAATATTTTGCTGCTGGATAACCCCTTTTTGTCGAGGGGGGGACTAATAGGAGCAGAGTAGCGGCGAGAACAGTTGCAAAAACGGGTTATTATTCGGATATTATTCCTCGATAAATGGATTATCCAACAAAAAAAGAATTTTTCAAATCGGACCAGTAGTTCCTGAGATTAGCGCGTTTAAATAAACAAACAAACAAACTAATAAACAAACTCTTCCGCTTTATAATATTAGTATAGATTATAAAGCTAATGAGTTTGTTTGTTTGTTTGAACGCAATAATGTCAGAAACGACTGGTCTGAATTAAAAAGTTATTTTACTGTTTGATAGCTCATTTATCGAGGAAGAGTCTAGGCTATATAACATTACGCTACGACTCATAAGAGCGGAGCAGCAATGACAACTGTGATAAACATTTTTATATATTTCTAAATACACACATATATATACATATATATATATATATATATATATATATATATATATATATATATATATATATATATATATATTACCCAGACACAGAATAAACCATCGTGCTCATCATACAAAAGTTTTATCCTGGGTGGGGATCAAACCCACGACCTCTCACGCCACAGAGGCAGTCATGAGCAGTAGTGAAATTGAACAATGAGGAACCACACAAAATTAAAACTTACAAATCAAACTTTGTGTTGACGTTGGCACGTTTGGTAGTAAGTCAATAATGAAGTTTGACAGCCAGCTTTCAATTTACTTTAAGCTCTTGTAACACTATCTCAAGTTATCTTTTAAAATTGTGGCTGTGAAATTTCTCCGGGAAGCGTATCAGTATTAAGTTGAGAAAATTTTCACATTCCGTGCATCACTAGTGATGTGACATTGTCGTATACGCGGATATTTGGAGGGCTAATTAAATTTTAGGGATAACTTAGCTTCTGCTAGTAAACTACAGAAAACCTCGTCGAGGTGAAAGTTTAAAATTGTTAGTTGTTCATTTAAGTTTCCAAAGCAACTCCTTTGCAAAATTTAGAGTTTTCAGACTCAGTGTCAGGTTGTTTAAAGAACATTTAGTAACTAGTACTCTACAAACTGTTATTGTTGTTTGGCTGGCCTGTTGGTCTAGTGGTTAGTGACCCTGACTACTAAGGAGGTCATGGGTTTGGAGGTCTGCTCGCCATAGTACAACCAGACAACTGAGAAACATACTTATATGTTTATCAGTGGTCTGGTAAACACATAAGTACGTTTACCAGACATATTATGCCGATGCCTTAGCCATTAGGCTACCGCCGTTATGAAGCGGCAGTAGCCTAAAGGCATCGATCTCACAATCGTGAGCTCGCGGGTTAGAATTCTACCCATTATACTACTAAAAAAACCGACAAACAGTAGTAAGTAAAGTAAAGTAAACCGACTCCTAACACAAGCCTTTCAGCTTAGCTAGAGAGGTTAACAAAATTGTTCGTAATATGGGACTCAATCCCGCACTGCTAGTTATCTTTAAAAAAAACAAAACTCTGCTTAGTTTGGGATAAGGTGACGTTGTGTGAGTTGTCCCAATATATTATTATAAGCTACCATAGTTCTATTTAAACTAGATTTTGTCCGCGGCGTCTGATAATATTTTGAAAAATACGAAGTGGTATCATCATAATTAAATAGGAGATATACTGGATGGTGATTTAGTTCGAATGAGGATTTCCATTGCCATGAAACCTGATCCCCCACCTGCGGGGGTTTGACTAATTAAATTGGCATCCATTATAATATTAAGAGGGTAATGAACAAGTAATAATCTTGAATCTATTTTAAAACATAGTATAATTCTATAAAAACCTAACTTCTTATTTAACTTTTAAACAAATCCTGGCGCAGACTGTCCCAACATTGGAACAATATAAAATATTTACGTGTTTTAAATATGGAAGAGAAACCATCAGACGGTTCCAAAAATAACGGTTACAGAGTTTGAGCGGTCACGTGTTCGCAATAACAAAGTATTCGCGGTTATAGCCCCAGGGGTTAGGGGTTAGGTTAGAGTGTAAGCGAGTAGCGAGTTAATGAGTGCATGGGACAGTTTTTTTTTTGTTTTAATAGACAACTCCAGCAATAGATGGCAAGTCCTGTGTCGCGGAGGACTTTACAAACATACATGTCACCAACACAAAACACATCAAGACTCGGAACAGCAATTTGAACACACAAAATTGTGTCCGTGCGATAATCGAACCCACGACCTCTTACGCAGCTATTGCACATACTCTCACCACGCCACAGAGGCAGTATTGAATTCTCTATATTGATTTTAGTTATTTTGTTTGCAAGGCTTTAAGTAAGTAAGGTATATGGTAGCGTTGAGTGCCATGGTGACACAATGAGAAGGTGAACCTACTTTTGTTGCGCAAGAAGTTATTTGCTCCAAGTCTGGGTGGAGTGTACTTTAAATAGGGAACTGTCTTAAAACAAATAAATATTCCTAATGTTTAAATTCAAATTATTAATGTACACACGAAAAAAAAAATACAAACAATAGTATACCTCTGACTGCCTCTGTGGCGCAGTGGGAGTGTATTCGACTGCTACGCAAGAGGTCGTGGGTTCAATTCCCACACGGGACACCACTTTGTGTGATCCACAAATTGTTGTTCCAAGTCTGGGTTTACTTTGTGTCCGTGGCTTGTTTGTTTGTAAAGTCCCCCGCGACACAGGGCTTGTACCCTACTGCGGGAGTCGTCTTTTTTTAAAACAAAAACAAAACAAAACCTTATACACAAAATAATATGCACAAAGGCGAGCTTAACTCAAAATTGAGTTTCTCATAATTTAGAAGAGTAGTTGGTGTAAGTACAATAAATACTGTTATTAATTTATTGAATCGATATTATTATTAGTAGCGAAAGCTGGTTAAATTATTTAACAAGAGTGCTTTTATTTATTTAAAAATTTTCCCGCTTGCAGTGAGACAGCGGTTTACAGACCCGAGTGAGTCAAACACGCCAGAAATGATGACGAGATTAAATATAACGTCATATTTTTGTATACGGCTCCCCACAGCCGTTGTTTTATACAACCACGCATATACCACAGAATACCGAGTGTACAAAAGACAACTTACAACGAAAACGCTCTTGACGCATGCACACATAGACTTGGCACACGGACGCGGCTTCGGAGTACGCTGCGCGAACAGAGTGCACCGATGTATAAATGTTGATAAACTTTCGCGATTTGTACACATTATGAAAATATATATATTACGCGTCTTATTCGCGTGAATAATTTAAGGTAAAATACCTTGTTTATTGCCCGACGTTTCGACCGTATTGCAACGGCCGTGGTCACGGGTAGACTTAGTCAGTCTACCCGTGCAAAATGCACCGATGTAGTCTTAGATTCATGTCCGTGAACGATGTCTATGTGTGCGTAGTGAGAGTTTTTTGAAAGTATTTTGAAATTTTATTTAAATAAAAATTATGAATAAATATTCTTATTATCTTTGTTTGCTTAAATCATTAATTTCTTGTTTTTTTTGGCGCTAATTTTATTAGATATTGTATTTTTTTTAGATTTTCATCAGCAGTCCTATTAACGATTTACCTATTGTCATTTTGACATAACATTTGATTTATGACCGGTGACCAGCTTTGATCTATACCTAATATAAAAAGATGAAGAGTTTATTTATTTCTTTGTTTGAACGCGATAATAGTAGGAACTACTGGTTTAAATTGAAAATTTATTTTAGTGTTAGATAGCCCATTTATCGAGGAAGGCTATAAGCTATATAACATCACGCTATAGCTAATAGGTGCGGAACATCTATGGAAAATGTTGCAAAAACGGGGAAAATTTACGCATACGAAGTTGCGCGGGTGATGTTAAATAGCTTTATACCCTTCCTCGATAAATGGGGTAACCAACAATCAAATAATAAAATTAAATTCGGACCAGTAGTTCCTGAGATAACCGCGTTCAAACAAACAAACAAACTCTTCAGCTTTATAATATCATTATAGACACACAACATTTCGTTTTATTTTCAAATTTCGTACAAGCAATTACAGTACCTACAAACAATTGACAATAATTTTAATAAGTTTATTGAGAAAACTTTTGGTAACAACACTAAAACGTCCACTTTATAACGGTATTGTGATTTATCAAACTATAATATCCGAGTCTTGCGAAGAAATACATATTCTATAGGTATAATATAATACCAATTTTGGGTTAGTACGGTCAATAGCAAAATATACGAAACATTAACATTGAATGGCCCTGTGGTACCAGCTTAATAATAGTACCACCTATTTCTATCACACCGGAGGATGCCGAAGAAGAGGATGCTGAAGCCTTACTGTGATCGCCAAACAGATCGCCAAGCGTGGCGATTATGGCAATTATCCCCTGGATCTACAATAAGTAGGTTTCTACTAAGGAGACCTGTGCCCAGCAGTCGGAGATCATATGGATTGATATGTAACAATAAAATTTTGCACAGCAGAAGTTTATATGGAGAAGGAGTGTAGAATTGTAATATTAAAAAAAAAAAAACCGTTTTGCTCCGGGAGTGCCGGTAGAAGTGAAAACAATTTGAAGGCAATTTTCTATTTTAATTTTTTTTTATCAGTGTATTACTTTTGTGGTTTAATACAATATTCATATATTGCGCTATCGTGCAAAATTATGACAATTTAAATGATGACAATGACAACGCCATGACAATTAAACCAACTATATGAAATATTTAATCACAAATTAAAAAACGAAAATCAAAAAATTAACATTGAAAAGGGCAGAAATAATAACTTGGACTCAAATCGGGGTCATTTGGTTTCTAGAGAACCCGATTTCCCAGCTGTCTTCCCACCAATGCACTAATCTTACGGTCACGTGAACTTGACGCGAGTTTAACATTTTATACCCCTACCAAAAAAATGGTGCACAACGCCGCAAAAGAACTTTTCACTTCAAAAATAGGCATTAGAGATACATTAGATAAAATAAACATTGCAAACACTAGGTACCGCCCGTATGACACACTGCCAATATAAAACAGAATTGTCAGGTTGGGTGTCATTTAAAAAAAAGTTGTAATTAATATAATAATGGTCTCCTAACCGATGTCGTTTACGGCGACCAATCTCATTGGAGACTAGCCAATTAGAGATATTATAGTGCACAAGTGTATGCGCAAACACAAGTGCGTTCTCTTTTCCCTCTCTCATAGCCCGATGGAACGGAAATCTGACATGAGCGGAAAGAGATTGGGCGCAGGACCGATGGCTTTATATTCTCTCCGAAGCACTGAGGGGTATGTAAATTTTCTAAAATGGTCACCCATCTATGGGACCGACTGTGATAACGTTGCTTAACCACAACTACTAATAAAATTAAAAGTTATCTATATCTATACTTCTATACTAATATTATAAAGAGGAAAGATTTGATTGTTTGTTTGATTGTTTGCTTGTATTGAATAGGCTCAGAAACTACTGGACGGATTTTAAAAATTCTTTCATCGTTGTAAAGCTACACTAACCCCGGGTGACATAGGCTATTTTTATCCCTGTACTTCCACGGGAATGAAACCGCGAGGCGTCCGCTAGTCTATAATAAAATTATTAATACTAATTACTATATTAATATTATAATCAGGTACAGTTAGTAAGTTTGTAAGGTTGTAGCGGGTAATTTCTGGATCTACTAAACCGATTTTAAAACATATTTCACCAATAGAGAGCCACATTATTTGTGGGTCTCATAGGCTATATAGCCTATAGCGTAAAGATATCTTCACGCTACGACCAATAGGAGCAGAGCATCAATGAAAACTGTAGCAAAAACGGGGGAAAATGACGCAAACAGAGTATGCGTGAGTATTTTATAAAAATAATGAAAAAAATGTACATAGTCCAATAGGGATGTTGACTGTCAAGTCAAATCAGTCTCTTTTTAAGAAATGTCAAAACGACAAGCTCTATAGAAATGTGTATGGAACAGCAGCCTATGACGTCATAAGTTCCTTTCGTCAAATCATTACTTTTAGTATTCATTTTCATGGCTTTAAATTCAAAAACATGTTAAAATGTAAAATAATTACTATTACCCGATTAGTATAAAATAAGTTACTTTTATTGTAGTCAACTACTCAACCCATTTAGGCTGTAAACCATTCTAAATAAACTTGACAGCTTCTGTAGCGCGGTGGGAGTATGTCCGACTGCTACGCAAGAGGTCGTGGGTTCGATTCCCACACGGAACACCATTTTGTGTGATCCACAAATTGTTGTTCCGAGTCTGGATGTACTTTGTGTCCGTGACTTGTATGTTTGTAAAGTCCCCAGCGATACAGGGCTTGTACACTAATGCAGGAGTCGCCTTTTAAAAAAAATATATATTGTCATACCTATCTACATACCTACCTATCTGCTCGCAAACCATAACCTTCTATTTGACGCGGTCGAGTAAAAAGAGCAGGTAAAGTGTAAATAAAACCCCTTTGTAATCGAGTTTCAAATAAAAGTAATATCCTACCTTTTACTTCGGTTACATAAAGATGGCAAACTTCCTGTTTTCTGCCAAACTTGGCAAAGTTTTGTTTGATGGAACGGTACGCGCGATTTAATCGTATCTGGGATTACGCCGTATTTGTTGGGGATTCGTGCGTTTGAAATGTCATTATTTCTTTTATAATCGATTGTCCCAATAAAAAGAAAAGAATTGGACATTTTTTTGTACGTAACATTAATTTATTGTAATGCTAACTTTTTTTTCTTCTCTTCTGATGTCGCAGAAGGCACCGGCGCGGCGACGTGTTGGATTGTAATAGAAAAATACGTACAATTAAATACAAGGTAACTAAAAAACAAAAAAATATAGGTACAACAAAAAAAATTGAGGTCTAGTATAGTCCAGATAGGTGGTTCGATTCCGGCCCCGGTTTGGCATACGGAAGCATCGGGTTAAATTCCTGGGTCGGGACTTCAAATTTTTCTATCCTTCATAAATTCAATTATTGTATTTATATAGTTATTGGCAAGAAATGCCTATAAAAAATACTATAACAAAAAATAAATAAACATTTTGAAGTTGTTGCCAGGAAATGTACTTTTATATTTTAGGCCCCAACTTCAAAATGTTTATTTATTTTTTGTTGTTGTGCCTATATTTTTTTTTCTAAAAAAGTTTTGTTTCTCACTCTTTAGTGTGTTGGTTTGTAATTGATATAAGTTACAATAGCATAATCCAAACAGCTCATTTCTTTTTACAAAATAGTGCTTTTGACCTTTGGTCTTTTGCTACACGACCGTGAGTTTTTAAGGAGTTCACCTGATACTAGACTATCAGTTCTATTAAATGATGTGATGGAGGCGAAGTATCAGGTATCGAACACGGTACTCAGATCGCAACCCGCAATATTTATTATTGAATAGTTCCGTTGGTCAGCTGTGGCCATCATCATCAGTTCTACTTCACTTAATGATGCTTTTTGGGAGTAAATGCAATTAATTACAACAAAATATACCCAAATTATTATAATATTTGTAGAGTTTTCTGGATTTCTTCAAGATCTAAAATAAGTTTTGACTGCAGTAATTATAAATGTTGATAAACTTTCGGGATTTGTACACATTATGAAAATATTTATATTGATGGTCTTAATCGCGTGAATAATTAAAGGTAAAATACCTTGTTTATTGTTCAACGTTTCGACTGTATTACAATGGCCGTGGTCACGGGTGACCACGGCCTTATTCACACGATTAAGGCCAGTAATATATGAATTTTCAAATGCAGTAATTATATTTAATTCAATATAATAATTATAATTTTATTATTAGTGTTGTTAAGTTTGCTAAAATATCAGAATATGGCGTAATGAATTCTATAATACGAGTATTAACACTCAAAATCAATTAGAAAATATCTAGCTATTTTAATTATGGTACGTTAGTAAGTATTATTTCGTTACATAAAATTAAATGCATTGGCTAACCACATTGCAGTGTTTTAATTGCTGAAACAATGGGAAATTGTAAAACTGTTTTATACAAATTGAACTTCTGTCAATTCTAGTGAAATTCATGCTAGTGTAATTCAATAATAAGCATAATAAAACATATATTAAAAATACATAAGTATATGTTTTATAGAGAACTGCCTCTGTGGCGCATCAGTTCTCTGAGCGACGTCGAGAGTCGCGTGCGTCTGACTGCTACGCAAGAGGTCGTGGGTTCGATTCCCACCCTGGACACCACTTTGTGTGGTCCACAAATTGTTGTACCGAGTCTGGTGGGTCCGAGTGGGTGTACTTTGTGTTCGTAGCTTGGTCGTCAACCCAAATAATAAAAAAATACATACAAATAAATATAAGGTAACTAAAAAACTAAAAAATATAGGTACAACAAAAAAAAATGAGGTCTAGTAACATAGTCCACGGAAGTCTTGGGTTCGATTTCTGCGTCTCGACTTCAAATTTTTCTATCATTCAAAAATGCAATTATTGTATTTGTTAAGTTAAATATATTATAACTAGCTGATCAGCGCAACTTCATCTGCGTAAATTTTCCCTATCCTTGCAACAATTTTTGATGTTATGTAACGTATAGCCTTGCTCAATTAATGGGCTATGCAACAGTACATTATTTTTTTTATTTCGGACCAGGAGTTCAAACAAACAAACAAACTCTTCAGCTTAAAATAGTAGTACCTAAAGATATATCTTTAGTAATCAAATCGATCGATAAATAGAAAATTGAAAGAAGCCGCTAGCAATCAGGTTTACTAACCACTAGTCAAATAAAAACTGAAAGAGTCACATCACCGAAAATCTTATAAATGGCTTCACAAAAAATCCCATGAGCCTAATAGGCTCACCATAATAACACCTTTGCCTAAGCAATATGTAAAAAAATCAATAGGAATTCACACCTCGAAAAGGTCGCCAAATACTCAGTAAGTCACTTTCTGTGTAACATAAAACGTACTTTCATACGATGTTATTTTATTATTACACCTTCCTCGAGATTCAAAAAGATTCAGGACGAAGCTACGAATTTATATTATTTACGGCCCGTCCCATTTTCACACGAACTTTTGATGTACTTTCTTTGAAAATAACTGAGGATGGCATTTTGGAATTGTAAACCTACACAGAATTTTGAAAAAAATTACTTCCACTTAACAACAGCAGAATTGTAGGAAGACATTTAGAAGATGGCCAATATAGGCTTTGCGTACGTATAGGTTCAAATTTATTAAAAGTTTGAACGCGATAATCTCAGGAATTACTAAATCAAATTGAAAAAATATTTTACTTTTGGATAGCCCATTTATCGAGAAAGGCTATAGGCGTAGCGTAATTTTATATACAGGGTGTTTGGAGGGTGAGTAGCCATAGGAAAATGGTTAATAGGTGATGCTGTTGGCTACTCGTAGCGCCTAATAAAATAAAAATTTGCCCTAGGTTTAACTAGTAATAATTATTTCGCAATTTTTTTCGAAAATCCCCATTTATTTGTTAAAACTTTAATTATTTTTTTATTTATGACCGAGATGTCAAAAAAATGTTTTAATTCTTTAGACTAGTGTTGCCGTATTCAGATTTGATAATAATTTTATACAAACAACTACAAATGGCTTGTGTTAGGAGTGGGTTCACGTCGATAGTCGACGTGAACCCACTCCTAACACAAGCCATTGAGCTTAGCTGGAGGGGTTAACAAGATTGCTAGTAGGTAATGTGGTCACATTGCTAGTTATCTTTTTATATAAAAAAATATATATATCCTGGGTTGAAATCGAAACCTTTAGAGACCAAAGAGAAACCTCCAAAATTGCTTAACCAGCAAATTGGTTTCACCTGCTTGGTTTACAAGCTACGATGATATACAACAGAATGCGTATTCCGTGTATGTTCGCACTCTAGTATACTGTGGCTATGCTGGCCTCAGTGTGAACAATTACTCGTTGTATGTTGCAGTTTCATCAGCCGCACTGAGCAAACAGTGATATGAAACGAGACGGGGGAATTTGTGTTTTGGTTGGTTGAATTTGTCAAAGTCAGTATGACGTCTGTTATTGAGTTGCCGAAATGGGGAAATTGGGTGTTGTAATCATTTCGAGGCCAGTGTGTACGTTTCTGCAATGAAATCCCTAGCGATATTCAGAAAAACAATGTTTATGAAAACTACTAAATAGCCTATAGCCTTCCTCGATAACTGGGCTATTCAACAGTGAAAGACTTTTTGATAATATTTTTCAATTCGGATCTGTAGTTCCTGAGATTACCGCGTTCAAACATACAAACTCTTCAGCTTTATAATATTAGTATAGATGTAGGAAGTGAACGAAAAACTTGATAATTTTAAAAGAGTGGCACATGAGTTTCTTGGCAGCTTCTTCTCATGAGCTTTACACTTGGATCTGCCGCCTAACTTCATTTTGTTTTTTTTCAAACATATATCATAACTTTATTATTCTTTTAGTATGTACCAAACCAATGATAATTTGACGTTTTCAAATAATCATTGGTATGGTTTTAGGAAATAAAGATATTTGAATTTGAGTTTGAACGCCTAGTTTCTGATTGCCTCGGTGGCGTGGCTCACGTGTGTGCGACTGCTGCGTAAGGGGTCGTGGGTTCGATTCCCACACGGATATCACTTTGTGTGATCCACAAATTGTTGCTCCGAGTATATTATAGAGTCTGTGACTGATATAGTAACAATTTATAGCATATAAACAGATTTACATATAAATTGACATTCTCGTACATTATTTTATCTTATCTAACTAATATTAAAAAGCTGAAGAGTTTGTTTGTTTAAACGCAGTAGCCTCAAAAACTACTGGTCCGAATTAAACATTATTTCACTGTTGGATCGCCCATTTATCGAGAAAGGCTATAGGTTATATAACATTACGCTACGACCAATAGGAGCGGAGCAACAATGAGTAATGTTACAGAAACGGGGATAATTTACGCAGACGCAGTTGCGCGGGACAGCTAGTAACTAATATAAAATCATGTATCGGTATGTTAGAAAAAACCCCACGACACAGGACTTGCAACAAGTCTAATTTATGATAACTTTATTTAAAAACCAGTTTTGTTTAAGCACTTGGTCGGCCTAACTAATATGTACATTAATGCAAAATTACAGCTTTCTAATACTAAGGGTCTGTGAGCTAACCTGCGGACAGACGGACGGACGGACATAGCGAAACTATAAGGGTTCCGTTTTGCCATTTTGGCTAGGGACCCCATAAACTCCAGACGTGAAAAGGTAGATTATCTCTATGATCAAAATCATTAAACAAATTTTCGTTCCGATAAGTTCAATTAAGAATTATCTCGATCTACATTATGATAACCATTTTTTTGGAATTTAACATTTGGTCCAATAGAGTTGACTGTCAAGTCAAATCAGTCTTTTTATAAGAAATTTCAAAACGACAAGCTCTATAGAAATGTGTATGGTATAGGAACCTATGAAGTCTTAAGTTCCTATCGTCAAATCATTACTTTTAGTATTCGTTTTCATGCTATTAAATTAAAAAGACATGTTAAATTGTAAAAGAACAGTTATTTTCAGAGCATTTTAAAACCAACTTATTACCTAATTAGTATAAAATAATTTACTTTTATTGTAGTCAACTACCTAATTTTTGGAAATCCTTTATGAACAAAGTTGATCGTAAACTAAATTATTACAAAACTTTTCTTCTCTCCTTGAATCGAATCCTTCTCAAGTGCTATTCCCAAACAAAATTGAGGTCATTCTTTTGCAAAACATTTACACCCATTCATTAATTAAATTAAAAAATTAAAAATTGCAGTAATTTGGCTAATATTTAAGGACAGCTTTTTACATTGTAAGTGGACGCTCCTACTATGTTGTACCCATTGAGGATAATTATATCCAATCTCATGTACTCTTCTTTTAATATTTTTATATTTTGTTTTATATCAGTTCTTTACTATCTATCTATCTATACTTATAATAAATCTGTAGAGAGGTCAATTCTGTACATTAAATATATTTCCAAAATAACTATCAGGGGGTGATTAGGGATCGATACTGATGCCAAAAATGCAATCAGTAAAATTTTTGTCTGTCTGTCTGTCTGTCTGTATAACCGTTATAGAAACAAAAACTACTCGACAGATTTTAACGAAACTTGGTACAATAATTTTTCATACTCCTGAGTAGGTTATAGTATACTTTTCATCACGCTACAATCAATAGGAGCAGAGCAGTGAAGGAAAACGGGAGAAGTTACTCCATTTTTTAAGCTTTCGTCGCGTGTGCAACCGTAATGGTTAAAGCTACACAGAAATCATGTATGACGGAAATGTTCTCCCTAAAATTATATAAAAAATATTCCACGACAGCATATGTCTATCTTTTATGGTTGAGTCACAATATCACGTGTAACTCCCGATAGCTTAGTAGTTCGAAGCTTTCTGATTATATTTGTCTACTCTTACGTTTATAACACTCTCAGTCATCCCTAATTAAAAAAGTTAACATAATTAACTATTCCATAAAAAATAATAATAGAAATCGGTATAGAAACACCAAAGTTATACATGAAATACGCTAATAATAAGCCATCGCGCGAGAATACTGAATCATGCTATCTATCTATATCTATACATATAATAAAATTGTAAATTTCACGTGTCTGTACATGGCCGAACATAGTGAAAAAAAAAATTGGGAAATGTTCGAAAAGAGTATTTAAACACATTCCTACATTTTTAGAAATGTCTGTCTGTCTGTCTGTTTGTTTGAACACGCATCATGCAATAACTACCGGACAGATTCGGTTGAAATTTTGTATGTGTATTTTAATAAGTCTGGATTAACATATAGACTATAATTTATCACGCTATTTCCCATAGGAGCTAAGCAATGACGGATAATGTCTGTAGCTATTTATCGTTATAAAACAATAACTACTTGACGGATCTTCATGAAAATTTGCAGTTTTATTGTAAATACTATAGATAGGTCATTACTTGCACTATAAATCATTATGCTATCGTCTATCGGGAGTGAGCAGCAACGTATGTTTTGTCGAACCATTATGGTTTTTCACAATTTTTTCCACAATAAGACATTATTTACAATTGTAACCCATGGAAACAATAACTTCACGCTAAAACTATTAGGAGCTAAACACAACATTTTCAATTTTCTTAAGATAAGCTATTTTAACCGTGTTTGCATCAGCTGAGGTGGTCTATTGGCACAAGTAGCGGTATTAAACGAGCGAGGTCGGAGGATCGAGTCCCTAATTGCGAGTCTCTTTTGTGTTGTGTTAAAACTATTTTTATTCTTTTTTTTAAGTATTTTTCTAAATGTATACTTATTTATACAAGCTTTTATTTTCGACTTTGACATGTTTACTTTGTTTAACAAATTTTCATATTAATAATCACTTCCAATAGGCACCTTTATCATTGTTTTGCATGAATAGTGATTATGTTATAAATGTAGAAATGAAAAACAATATTACATTACAAATAAACAGTAATTACTTGATATTTTCTAGAATTTATCAATGTTAATTGCTTAAAAAAAATGAAAGATTAAGTCCGCGTTACATCAAATAAAACACGTGGCGCCATCTGTGATTCGATTTCTTCTGAGTGCCAAAATTGCTTACCTACAAATGTTAATAAACTTTCGCGATTTGTACACATTATGAAAATATATGTATTACGGGTCTTGATCGCGTGAATAATTTAAGGTTAAATACTTTGCTTACCTACGTTTAATATGCATGATAGTCATCAAGTATAAAAATAAACTTATCCAGTTTTGAAAACAGATGGCGTTTAAATACAAATTAAAAAGAATCAGGAAAATTGATTTAAAAAAAAAAACTGAAATATTTACGTAGAGGGATATGAATATATGATGATCTTAATTTGCGACAGGTTGACACACCTATTTTTAAATTCACCAATGTAGACATTATAAAATAATATTTTAATCTTCTAAAGTGAGTGAAAAAAAATATTGAAATAAGTTTAAAAATAGTATTTAAACACAAAAAAAGATATCTGAGTATATCTTTTAGAAACGTTTGAATGTTGTTTGTTTGTTTAAACACGCATCACAGTACCGCGGGAATGCAATGTTTTAAAACTATTTTGCGGGGGACTTTACAAACACGGACACAAAGTAGGTGTACTTTAGACTTGGAAAAGATCGCTCGGGCAGGACATAACCTGCGATCATAGGGAATCTGTGCGAGTTTTTTCCATCATACCTTTATTACCTATGTATAAATTATCTTGAAGGAGCGGCTACGTACCTCCGATTAAAAGGTCCGATTTAAAAGTGTTGGAGTCGGAGGTTTAAAATCAATCGGAATTTTCGACCTATCGGAGTCAGAATCGAAACTCCTTAACTCAAAATTTCGCAAGAGTAATTGGGCGGTTTCGAGCTTCATTTAACTCGAAACCGCCCCAGTACTCGCGTGGTGGGGGAGGGGGGGAATTTTTCAATATTAATAGTATTTGATGTGATGCAAATCACTTTTTTGTCGAGGTGTGGTCGTGGGAATTTTAATAATTTGTCTTCTAACCGTCTGGCGCCATAAACTTTGTCGCCCTTCATTTTGCTGCACTGGGCATTTGCTTGGCTTGCCCTGCCATAATGTTGGGCCCTGATTAAAGCTAGGCCCAAATATCCATAGATACCACAGAGCATTGTGGAGCATGTTTACAATAATGTTTTACACAGAAGTTGAATTGTAATATAAACTACCTTAATATAAACCCAACTTCCACGCGAACGAAGTCGCGGGCACAGCTAGTGGTGTATAATATAGTAGCGGCAGCACCTTGCCTACATATACAGTTTATAAGTAAAGAAACATTGTAACATTGGCAATTTGAAAAGAGTGACCGCTAGTTGCCGAACAGGTTCGACTTTTCACAAGATTAGTAGTTTACCTACTTCCTAACGTCTCGTCTCAATAATCTACCTATCGATGGATTTGGCTACTAGAGGTAGAATTTTGACATATTTTCTATGAAGCCTTTGTCAAATATATACCTCTAGTAACCACCCGTACACAAACCGGCCGTAAGTGAATAAAGATTTTTTATTATTATTATTAATTTTCCTAGAAACCAGCACAGCATCTTCGCAGATTAACGCACTCAAACTGACTAATGTGTTGGTATATATGAAGATTTAAAGTTATAATAATTTTACGAAAAGATTATCAGGTTATGAAATAAGTATCAGATTACTAAAGATCTTTTAATCTATGCAAATATTATAAAGCTGAAGAGTTTGTTTGTTTGTACGCAGTAATCTCAGGAACTACTATTCCGAATTGAAAAAATCTTTCACTGTTGGATAGCTCACTTATCGAGGAAGGCTAAAGGCTATATAACATCACGCTATGACCAATAGAAGCGGAGCAGCAAGGAGAAATGTTGGAAAAACGAGGAAAATTTACGCAGACGAAGTTGCGCGGTACAGCTAGTTTTTTTTATAAAATATCTTGTCTTGCTGTGGTAAGCCAAAGGACAAATAAATTTGAAACTCAACATCTTTTTTATCTTTCAAATAATGGCTACCCGAAAAAGGGTCCATAGATAATAAAAATAACAATTTCCAATCTTGAAACCGTTGTCTTTGTACACGGGTGCAATAAACTCTCCCTTGGAACCGGAACTCATCGACGTTGGAACCGGAAGTGACGTAATAAATTTACAGACCCCTTCAGGCGTTCACTGAAGGCTACGTTACGTAGTTAACTTGTGCCCAACTGTTATTTACCGGAGGGCACAAAATTGGCCGTGAAGAAATTAATTTTATTGCCTTTAACACTTTTTTTTTTAAATAGCGTTGATAGAGGAATGTTTTGTCATCACTATCATTTTTGACGTGATTTTTTGAAATACTACTTTCGAATTTGTGTTGAAAACTATGTTTTAAACATTGACTTTTACCAATTAGTCTTGTCATGTATTCATCCGGTTTGGCCTTGAAAATGAGTGCACAAGTTTCATCTAAACTGATTCAGCGGTTAAACCGTAAAATCGTAACAGACAAACTTAACTGCCATGATGGCGCGTTGTGAGTGTATCCGACTGCTACGCAAGAGGCCGTGGGTTCGATTCCCACACTGGACACCACTATGTGTGATCCACAGTTTTTTGTTCCTAGTCTGGGTGTTTGTATCCGTGACTTGTATGTTTGAAAAGTCCCCCGCGACACAGGGCCTGTATCCTATTGTGGGATTCGTTTTCTAAAAAAAAAAAGAATTAAAAACGCGGCAAGTGCATGTCGGGCCACGCACAATGTAGGGTTCTGTAGTCACCACCCATCCGGCTTAAGTTTTCTGTTGTTTTTGTTTCATACTAACAACGTTATATCTACATAATAATATTTTTCAACGTAATTTGTACGAAAATATTGTTACTTCTCATTTGATCAGCTGTTACTCGTAAACTTGTAAAGCCTACTTAGCTGTGATACCGTGATTTTTTTCATTTACCTAACATCAACCCTTTAGCTGGCAGGGGGGAGGGGGACACTTGACACGAACAAAACTTTGCATTTAAAGTTTGATATTTTACAAACGGATCTCTAAATCTAAAAATGTTCTTACCAACTCCTAAACATTTCCAAAATGCCTATCTAGTGATACCCTACACGATGGGGTAGGTGAGAAAAAAAATCACATCCCCAGAAAATTACAGCCTCCTAGCACTAACAGTCTAAGGTGTGGACGGACGGACGGACGGACACGGCGAAACTATAAGGGTTCCGTTTTGCCACTTTGGCTACGGAACCCTAAAAAGAAAGACAGACAGCGTTACTACCACATTTATAATACTAGTTCGGATGTTTATCAGCTGTGCGGTTGCAGTATAGTTTCTATTAATTAGGTATCAAATGGCCGTGTTTGAATTGTCCCAAAATATTACTATATTTAGTCCAAAATTGAACTAAACACAGAACGCAAATAAAGGCCATAGCTTTATGTACAGAAATATTAACATTCATAATGATGTTGACATGATTTATGAACATCCAATAAGCTGCATTAGTTACCAGGTCGTCCATTCCAAGCGCCATCTGTCGTGCAGGACCGGTAATAGCTCTATTTAGAATATTAATAAAATACCACAAAATACCTCTACTACAGAAGGCAACCTTCATACGTACTTCACTCTCACGACGCACACATAGATCGTCGCATCGGCCGCGCGCGACTGACGCTTGTCGTAAGCCGCTCGCGGCTCGCGATCGGCCGCGATGCACGGAAATGAACCTTTAGGTCCTTTTACACGTTCATGGGTTAATTCACGTATTTAATGCAGTGCAGTTGTAATTCAGTTGCAGTTAGGTTTTGATTAAAACGGCCATTTTTGTTTTCTTGTAAATTTAGGATCGATCCCAAATACACTTACGTCAAGAATGCGTCTCGAGAGTGTAATAACAACATTCTAGTACAGTGCGCAGGCGTTTTTAAGATCGATCCCAAAGTTACAAGAATACGAAAATGGCCGTTTTAATCGAAACTTAATTGCAACTGCACTGCTTTAAATACGTGAATTGATCCGCTGGTCGCCAGATTGAAACCGAATTGAGACACATAGATATCATTCACGGGCGTGAAATGGTCCTTTCCGCATGTTACGGCGTCTGTCCGATCCGGTCGCCATACATTTGCCTCCGGGCTTCCGGCGCCGGATAGAAACCATATGAAAAGGATCTGACCACATCTGTAAACTTTGATCGTGCGGCGTGCTTCGTTTCCGCGTCCGTGTGCGTCAAGAGCGTTTTCTTTGTAGGTTGTCTTCTGTTCTCTCGATATTTTGCATTAATACCTATAGTTACTGACATATACGGCGCGATTTACTTTTCTCATTACCTTAGGCAACAGTTTATGCATACCCAGGTTTAATTTTTAGTTCAAACTAAGTAAGTTAAACTAACAACAACTAAACTAAGTTGTAAGTAGTTTGAGAGGTGAGCGATAAAAAATTTAGCACTTTCTAAAGTCACATGTTTTTTGGGGTTCCGTAGCCAAAATGTTTCGTTAAATCCGTCTGTCTGTCTGTCTGTCCGTCCGTCCGTATGTCGCAGGCATTTTACTCAAAGACTGTTCAATGAATATTGATGAAATTTATTGAAAAGGTGTCTTGTAGTAGCCGCTACTTAGTTAGATAGCTTAATAATAAAAATAAAAATATAATATTTTTAGGGGGGGACTCCATAAATATATTTTTTTCAGCAAACATCAACGTGTGGCACATCATTCGACAGATCTTTCAAACACATTTTTTTTTTTGATTGATTAAATATTTTTGAAAATTATCGCTCCGAAAGTTAGGTACATAAATTGTGTCTCCCCCTTAACTTTTGAACCGTGTGACCAAAAAATTTGAAAAAAATCGCAAGCTAAAATTTCACATATGACTGGATATACCGTCATTGAGTTAAAGCCGAAAAACTGCTTTTCTCAACAAAAGTGCGTAAGTGCCATGAACATACGCTCTTTTGCTAATGCAATTATTCAAGGCTGTGGAACCCTACACTAAGCATGGTCTGACATGCTGTTACCTGGATTTTATATTACTTTACATTGGTGAAGTAAAAAGAAGCGGCGGTAGCCCTATGGCTAAGGCAACGGTCTCGCAATCGTGAGGTCGCGGGTTCGAATCCTGCCCATTATACTACCGACGTGAACCCACTCCTAACACAAGTCATTGAGCTTAGCTGGAGGGGTTAACAGGATTGCTCCCCCATATCAAGTTTATAAACATTCAAACATTGTAAAATTGGCAATTTGAAAAGAGTGGCCGCGAGTTTTTATTGCCAGGTTCTTTTCTCCGGCTTTACCTATTGTTTGAGAACTTGGCATTACATATACATGTAGAATCCCGATGTATCACAAGAGTTGTTTTGCATCCGAAGTGAATAAAGAATTTTAAATGTTGAATTTTGCTAGTAATATAAGACCTAAATCCCACATTGCTGTTACGTTATCTATTTAAAAAAAAATACCCTACCCTCAGTCAGCTGGGTTCTTTAGCATTTGGCGCGGCCAGCTTACTGCCGGCAGGCTATTACTTAACTCCAGATTTTTTTTGAAAGACATTTTTTTGTCACTGCTCTCTAGATTAATAGATTTTTAAAGGGTCTACAATGCGTCCGTGATACCTCTAATGATGCAGGCTTCCATAAGCTAATGTAACCGCTTATCATCAAGTGGGCTGACTGACTGTTTGCCATCGTCGTAGTATAAAAATGTGCGGCACTCGGGGACTGCCGCGGTAAAGCTATTGCATAGCATTTATTATCAACTTATGCAATTATAATTATTTATTTATTTTTTATTTTTTCTTTAAATTTCGGAGCAGCTCGTCTTGATCCGTGCGAGCTTCGTACAGTCGTACCATATACATATACGTTAAGCGAACGCTCGGCCGAGCTACATGGTAGGCGGAGTGCTTGGTGTTAGGTTTTATTTTCGTTACGGAATTTCTTGATTCGGACGCCGCGCTCAAAGCCCGCGATAAAAGCTATGCTTAAGCTTAAAAAATCCAGACAAGTGAGAGTAGGACCCGTCCACCGAAAGTTTTGTACGAATTTGTAGATAGGTACGTATTTCATACTTTAATTTTTTTATGATATAACTAGCTGACCCACGCAACTTCGTCTGCGTAAATTTTCCCTTTTTTTTTTTTTTTTTTTTCTTTTTTTACATCATTTTTCATTGCTGCTCCACTCCTATTGGTCGTAGCGTGATATTATAACCTATAGCCTTCCTCGATAAATGGGCTATCCAACAATAATTTACTTTTTCAGTGCAGCCCAGTTGATTGGTGATTTTTAATCATATCGAAAACTAATTTTATGTTTGACTTTTTTTGTGTGTGTTTTTTTTTACTATGATTATTTTGTTATTATTATTTTTACATTCAGACACAATTGTATAATTGTTTATTGAATAAATGAAATTGAAATTGAAATAGTTCCTGAGATTATCGCATTCAAACAAACAAACAAACTCTTAGGGGTATGAAAAATAGATGTTGACCGATTCTCATAGATACCGGATAAGCACAAAAAAATTCATCAAAATCGGTCAAGCCGTTTCGGAGGAGTATGGCAACGAAAACTGTGACACGAGAATTTTATATATTAGGTTACAAATGTATAGTTATATAGATACCCTTAAGAGTTTGGTTATTTATAAGTATTAAGTATAATTAGATTCTTTGACAGCTTAAAGGGACTGTGATCCTGAGTATGTTAAGGTTTTAATTTCAACTCGTTCCCGAGATAAAGGGTGTTGACAGACAGATAGGCGGACAACAAATGGATCCGATAAGGGTTCCGTTTTTTTTTCCTTTTGAGGTACGGAACCCAAAAATCTAAATATTTTTGGATTTAGTTGTATTTCTAGATTTAATCTGTTTGGATAATAAACAAACTAATATTGTAATCATAGTTATAAAGCGCGGTCATGATTTTTTTGCCAAGTTCTTTTCTCAATCGCTTTACCTTTGCATACATTAATTTGTAATGGTATTATAAATGGTGTTGTTATACATCTAAATAAAAAATAAATTTATAGACTCATACTATTTCAAATGTTATCCGACGCTCATAAGAGTTGCATTTTATAACCTAAATAAATAAAGTAATTTGACTTTATCTCCGTGTCAAATTGTATAAATGATAACACTCTCGTTTTTAATTGAGGTGTTGAAATATCGAAAACAATATATCTCTTTCAACAGCCAGATATTTATGAAGAAAATATTTGAAAATTGTAATCTTAGAAGCGAAGACAGTAATTAGAGATATTCCCTAAGCGCCAGTAACTGCTTCCATTATGTTAATCACAACAGAGTTTGCAAAGATTACTTGTAATTTGAGGAAAACAACTTTTGGCCCTGACGCTGTTTAAAATTTGCATCTATTTGATGATCAAATTCTCTACTGAATTGACATGGTTTTGCATTTAAATTTAGTGATACGATTACACGCTTAGTAACTTATGGGTATATAAATTCGTATCTATACTAATATTATAAAACTGAAGAGTTTATTTGATTGAACGCGGTAATTTCAGGAACTACTGATTCGAATCAAAAAAATCTATTACTGTTGGATAGCCCAATTATCGAGAAAGGTTATAGGCTATATAACATCACGCTACGACCAATAGGAGCGGAGCAGCAATGAGAAATGTTGCAAAAACGGGGAAAATTTACGCAGTCAGCTAGTTTTATTACACAGATTAGGCCATACATTTTTACAATTTTGAAATTACCTTGAAAAAAAAGCTATGGGTACGTTGTATTGAAATTTTTAAGTAAAACCAAGATTATAAATTACGTCACACGCGTTGATCTTCAGTGAAGCGATGCATTTTGACTAAAATTGCATGATGTGACCAAAAATGTCCCGTTACCGACGCGCTTCACCCTCTAACAGCTTTTGATAAATTCAGTGTTGCTATTTGCAAAATTATCCCACCCTGTATTACGTACTTGCTTTTCCACGACTTCACTCGCCATATGTTTGATTTTACGGCCATACAGCTACAGATAGCGCTGTATTTTTTTATAAAATCCATTTAGAAGTTTTTGCGTGAAGGAGTAAAATCTTCATAAGCTTTTGCGTTCATAATAACTATGTTATTTCCGATTTTGAAGTAAGTAGGTATCTACTTAGACTATACAACGTTATTCTTCGTAAAGTGCAAACTTTAAAGTAGTTTGCTTAGGTTCAGTAACACATTCCAATGGGCTACCCCATTGGAATGTGTTACTGAACCTAAGCAAACTACTTGCTATCAAAAGGAAGAAAAGAATGACCTTATTCGTCACGCATATATTGGCCACATTGGCCACAATATATATGTATTTAGAAAATATAAATATGTTTATCAGTTGTCAGGTTTTAAAAGCACAAGCTCTGCTTAGTTTGGATAGATAGCGTTGTGTGCGTTGGCTCAAGATATTATATTTTATTATTATTATAACAGCCGAAAGTAGGACATCACTTTGTATAATCTACAAATTGCTACTGGGTGTACTTTTCGTCTATGATTCGTGTTTGTAAAGTCGCCCAAGGAGTTACACGCTACAGCAGAAGTTGTCTTTAAAAAAAAATACGTTGAATTGCAACCACTATTCCCTATGACGTTTAAAAAATCCCCTATCTCAGCAAAATAATCTAAACTCTTTGTCCCCTTTTGCGGGATAGTAATGTAATAAAAAATACGAGGAGTCAGCAAGTTACTGTCCACCGAAGGTCGTAAAATTGAAAGGTTTACTGCTTTATTAGTAGATAGGATATCGCTAAGCAATATGTTATTACAAAAGTGCACGGTGAAGATACAAATATTGAAAAAATTGTAAAACCTTTTTTGAGTCATGATTTTTAAATTCGATTTTACTTTGTAGGGTTCCGTAGCAAATGACAAAACGGAGCCCTTATATTATGAAAATATATATATTACGAGTCCTAATCGCATAAATAATTGAAGGTAAAATACTTTGTTATTCACGCGATTAAGACCCGTAATATCATAATGTGTACAAATCGCGAAAGTTTATCAACATTTATAAGAAACCCTTATAGTTTCGCCATGGCCGTCCGCAGCTTAGCTCAGAGACTGTTATTGCTAGAAGGCTGTAATTTTGCATGGATACACATATTACTTACCGACAAAGTAAAAGAATAAAATCTAGGGTATGTTAGGGTACCACCCCGATATGTGAAGTGGGATGTGATTTTTTATTCTCACCAACCCATTATGAAGATCATTTTTAGATTTTAGAATTCGTGCTTTAAAGTGCACATTTTTGTTACAGTGAAGTGTTTCTGCACTCCCTCCCGTGCCAGCTAAATGATTGATGTTGGGTATGTGAAAAAATTCACGGTAGTAGTATATATAGTGAAATTAAAAGGAAAACTATCACAGCCAAATAGGCTTTACAACTTACTGAGTATCAGCAGAGCAAGTGAAAAGAGTGAGATGTAACAAAATGTTCGTACAGATTTCATTGAAAAATACTTTTAAAACATTGTTAGTAGTATGAAACAAAAACAACAGAAATCCCACTTGTTATGCCATATTATTCGGATGAGAGACTACGGAACCCTACATTGTTCGTGGCTCGACGTGCACTTGCCCGGTTTTTATTTATAACTAGCTGTCCCGCGCAACTTCGTCTGCGTATATGTTCCACGTTTTTTAAACATTTCTCATTGCTGCTTCGCTCCTATTAGTCGTAGCGCGATGTTATGTAGCCTATAGCCTTCCTCAATAAATGGGCTATCCAACAACATCCAATAATTCAAATCGGACCAGTAGTTCCTGAGATTAGCGCGTTTAAACAAACAAACAAACAAACTCTTCCGCTTTATAATATTAGTACAGATTTTATTATACCTTGCCCTGAAACCTAGTCCAAAACCATATTTGTCCTTACCCAAGCTTTTATTTTGTTGCTTTAATAAGGACTGCCTCTGTGGAGCGGTGGGAGTGTGTCCGACTGCTACGCAAGAGGTCGTGGTTTCGATTCCCACACGGGACACCACTTTGTGTGATCCACAAATTGTTGTTCCGAGTCTGAGTGTACTTTGTGTCCGTGACTTGTATGTTTGTAAAGTCCCCCGCGACACAAGGGCTTGTACCATGCTGCGGGTGTCGTCTTTTAAAAAAAAAACAATTGTTTTGTAAACAATTGTTTGTAACAATTGTATCAATATTCCTTTAATTTTAAAATAGGTATTTCATGATAGATAACATTTGTTTAAACATAATATATAATAAAACCTAGCACCCCTTTCGGCGAATTTGTATTTAAGATTATCATAAGTAGAAAAAAACAATCATGGTTTTTTTTATCGTCGTGACATTTAATCATACTCTAGAATCACGAATCACTTTAAATATGTGACAGCTTTTACGAAAAGAATCAACAAACTATGTTTTTTAAACTTGCAAATAACAAACGAACGCCAGGTTTCCCATTTTGTAACCACAAACAGGGTACGAATTGTAATTGTACAACGTTTCAGCCGTATCAAGGCAAGATAATTCTGAAATAGGTACATTGCCGATTCAACCACCATTTTGTT
This sequence comes from Herminia tarsipennalis, assembly GCA_945859575.2. Classification (NCBI taxonomy): domain Eukaryota; kingdom Metazoa; phylum Arthropoda; class Insecta; order Lepidoptera; family Erebidae; genus Herminia; species Herminia tarsipennalis. The sequence continues at coordinate 3,225,053 of OX243849.2, read as the reverse complement.
TTGAAAATAAGAGATAATATTGTATTGTACGGGAGATAAAAATGTTTTTGTGTATTACAAAATGTAGTATGATTGTTTTTCGTGCCTTTGTGATACACGAAAAACAAAATTTTGTGATGACACTGGATGCTAGGCAATTTTAAAAATCTTGAATCACTATAGCCGTATTTTGTTATTTATACTTAATATTATAAAGCTGAAGAGTTTGTTTCTTTGTTCGTTTGAACGCGATAATCTTAACAACTAGGGGTCCGAATTATAAAAAAATTCGACTGTTGGATTGAAATTTTCGATTTCAATATACATGGCAATAAAGAAACTTTTCTTCTTCTTCTCTTATCTATCCCTTGGCACATCTACCACATACTGTTTTAGATTTACATTTTATACTGAATTCTTTGATCCTGACGCACATCGTATACGGTACTTGACACAATCGAGTGTCACTTTTTATTTTCAAAATGATAAGGTGGCACCTAAATCAAATCAAATATTTTACAAAGATGTTTATAATATAAAAACGCCGTATAACACACCTTTTTTTTTAAAGACGACTCCCGTATTAGGGTACAAGAATTTTGTCGGAGGACTTTACAAACATACAAGTCACGAACACAAAGTACACCCAGACTCAGAACAACAACTTTTAGATCACACAAAGTGGTGTCTCGTGTGTGATCGAACACACGACCTCTTGTGTAGCAGTCGGACACAGTTCTACCGGCCACAGAGGCAGTTTCTTATCAAAGTTGTAGAAAACAATTAATTTATTCTAAGCAGAATAATACAGTCTCTACAGTTCACTTTAAATTATGTTTTCTGATTTATCTCAGTTATTATCAGTGGTCTTTGCACAAAACAACGAGAGAACAGAAAGTAAGCTTCACACAAACAAGTTTAAGTAACGATAGACATCGTTCATGGACACGGAACCTAGTACCACTTGTCTGTTGGTCTACTGGTAGTCAGGGTCACTAACCAGTAGGCAACCCTGACTGCTAAGCTAGTGGTCGTGAGTGCGATCTCCACTCATAAAACTGTGATGAGCACGATGGTTTATTCTATGTTTGGGTGTTATTTAACTATATTACGTACCTATTTAGAAATATTATAGTCATTTTATAGGCATTTCTTGCCAATTACTTTATAAATACATTAATTGCATTGTTGAAAATAGAAAAATTTGAAGTCCAGAGCCAGGAATCAAACCCGAGACTTCCGTATGCCAATCCGGGGCCGGAATCGAATCACCTATCTGGACTATTCTACTAAACCTCAATTTTTTCTATCCTCTCATGCTCGCGAGTTGGGCCCTTGCATGCGCCATCTAGCCGGTAGTTAAAGAACTATCACGACCTTTGTTATTGCTTCGTTACAGAGGCACCCCGGATTGGCATACGGAAGTCTCGGGTTCGATTCCTGGGTCTGGACTTAAATTTCACACAACCCACTATCATAGACTTTAGTCTATGATTAGTGGGTTGTGTGAAATTTACCTTGTGCACTCCGCATGTTTTGTGGTTTGTGGCTATATAAATAGAGAGTGGGAAATGAGGTATTTCGAGGTCGAAATAATTTCAGTAAGAAAGGAAATTAAGATGGGGTATTATGTAAAATACTTGAGTATTTGATGATTTTAACAGCGGAATAATTTTGTTAAGTGTAGCTCTTTTGGGCCAATTTCAACGTCATAGCTGGGTACAGTGAGGAGTTTGATGACGTCATTTATTATGAGATGGGAGATATTCTAAAATAAGACCAGAGTAGTCTAATTTAGCGGAATATTAGGCCTATTAATCACTGTATATTATAAAACATTGTCGCCCGCCCATTATGTCTGTCTGTATTCGCGATTGACTCAAAAACTACTTAAGGCCATAATGTTGTGTTCACTAACATACAGGTAATTTATTTCGGATTATTTATATGTATAATACATGCATATCAAGTGAATAAATAACTAGCTGTCCCGCGCAATTTCGTCTACGTCAATTTTCCCCGTTCTTGCAACATTTTTCATTGCTGCTCGGCTCCTATTGGTCGTAGCGTGACATTTAGATATTTGCCAAACAAAGATTTGGGTGGCACTGATACTGTTATGGGCTAGCATGACGCTTACCACCAGGCGCGCAACCTACTCTTCTCTTCTTTTTATGGTTAAAGATAAGTTGGCTAGTCTGTAGTTCAGGTTGGCCGACATCTGTTAATAGAACCACATGAAACCGGTTGAAGTCACAATGGTTTTGAAGCTGCTTAATGGTAAAGGCATCGGGCTCGCAATCGTGACGTCACGAGCGAGTCGAAGGCTGCCGCGGCCGCGAGTTTCAATCCTACCCGTTATAGGGTCCACGTACCACTGCACTGGTCAGTTTCCTTCCTCGTCCATTTCACTAATTCACCAGCTTATTCAAAAGACAGTTTATTCAGAATTCGCCAATTTAATTTGCCAGTGTTAGTAAGTTGTCAATTCGCACTCCTAAAACAAGACATTGAGCTTAACTGGAGGGGTCTTAGCTGGGGCCCAAAATCCCACATTGCTTGTTATCTTAACAAAAATGGTTGTCTGTTAATTCAGTTTAAGGACGATAACTTTACGTTGTAACGTTATAAGAAAACATTGATGACATTGTAATAAACAAGTGACTGTGACAGCTTTAGTGGACGGGCACGATACCTTAACATATCAGTAGGCGGAATGTCACCGGAACGTGAGCGGTGACATCAAACTTTTTCGTGAGTGCAGCCGGTCATCGATTTATAATTCGTTATCACGTCAAAAAAACCTACTAGTTTCGTCGTAAATTTCGACAAAAAAACTTGATACGCGTTTTCATTGGTATCACAAACAACAGATTAAAGCGAATCTGATTAAATATTTATTGCCTTCGAGCGCTTTCCTTTTATCATATCAAATGATAAGGGTACACTTTGTATTAAACGAACGCTTGTGGAGAATGTGCGGTCATATTATTTTTATTACGATTTTTTTATCAAACAAATGTATGAAACACGATGGATTGGATACAGATTTTTTATAAAGGATTTTTGTGCGTGTTGGTACATATTTTATTTTATTTTTCGTTGTTCTAGATTATTTTTTTGCTTTTTAGTTGCCTTGTATTTATTGTTGAAGTCGGTAATATTTTTTGTAAAAAAAAGTTTTTAATTTCTCTCTTAATAGTGAGTTGGTTTTGTAATTCACCTAAATTACAATATACTTATGTCAACTGCTCAAATCCTTTTACGAAATATTGCTTTTCCCGATGCAAGGCCGTTAATTGTTGAGGAGTTCACATGTTGTTCACCAATCAAGTTTGGTATGGAGATAGTGAGAGTCCAAAGGATGGTTTTATCACACAGGTGGAGCCGTGGTCGAAAACTGTACCTACTCGTATGTGGTTCTGTATGATCATAATATACCATAATTTAATAAGCGTAGAAACTTTTTATGTCTGACCTAACTATTCAGCGGGCTGTCTGGCCTAACGTTAAATATTTTTTCCAGACTTAGCATATAAAGTTTTAAAGTCGTTCCCAACATTTCATCCATCACATGTCATGGGTCATTCAACAAAAAGCTTTTGAGCAAAGATAAATTGAAAAACTTTTAACAACGTCGTGTAATATTTTACATAAAAAATAATTACGTCTGACTTTGAATTCGGTTTCAAAACAGGCCTTATTTAATTCCAAAATCTTGTTTGATACTCGAAGCAATACACAAAATAGCATGCAATGCGTCGGTTCAAACGTTGTTATTGTTTAATAAACCACACAGGTCTTATCTTTTGGTCCAATCCAAACTTAGGACTGCGCCAAAGCCCACAAACACAGGTTTTGGCTTCCGCACGACAACAAGTGCTCTTAGGAGTCTAAAAAATCTACCTTACCCTGTCCCGTGTCGGGTAAAACCGGCCAGTGAACAAGAGCTCTAATAGTAATCAAAGCAAAGTTACGAGGCAAAAGTATATGGGTCAGGTATTTCTGTCGTCACGCGGAACGAACAGCGGCTAATTATGTCATTGACAAATACCGGGGCAATGCTTCCGCGGCCGTTTTATTGTGGTATTCGTATATTGAGAGTGAATTAAATTTGGATTATAGTGGTTGGCAATTACTGGTACATTTGTGCCCGACTAGATTTCGCCTGCAATTCCGCCCGTGTGAATGTCGGTTATCGCTATAAAAACTATTGAACTATACAAAATTTCATTTGAATTGGTTCACCAGTTTAAGCGTGAAAACGTAACAAACAGACTACTAACGTTACTGTCTCATCTATACTAATATTATAAAGCAGAAGAGTTTGTTTGTTTGAACGCGGTAATCTCAGGATCTACTCAACAATTCAAACATTTCAAACTATTATTTTAAACAGAATATAATAAATAATTAATGGCCCGCTGTGTTACACTCCGCCACGCACCGCATCTGTGCAAACGCACCCTTAGTGTTTTTGTATCTAACTAGGCAGGCAAAGCCGCCGGCAAAAGCAATTCATTACAAATCTTTTCGCTCTTATACCCAGCAAAGCTTTTTCTTAATCACGTCCTGACTTGCTCATATAATTTATTTTGTACAGACTATCTACTTTACGGATTCAGTGAATAACAAATTTATTATCCACTTTATATGAATTGACTTTTTTCTGACTGCTAAGCGAGGGGTCATAGATTTGTTTTTAACACGGGACCCCATTTTGTATGATCCCTAAATAGGGTACAAGTTCTGCTCTGTCGCGAGGTACTTACACTCTTGGTGGAGCGGTCGTGGTCATTGATCGTCTGGTAGGTTGCAAACGGCTTTTACCATACTTCTCCATCTTATCTGTTGGTGGCGTTTCGTGAATATTCACTAACGGAACACTTGGTGAGCAATTTAACGAGGTTGTAATGAAAATATATATATTACGGGTCTTAATCGCATGAATATTTTAAGGTATAATACCTTGTTATTAGCCCATTTTTCGACCGTATTGCAACGGCCGTGGTCACAGGTAGACTGATTAAACTTAATTGTAAATTATTCACGCGATTAAGACCCGTAAAATATATTTTCATAATGTGTAGAAATCGCGAAAGTTTATCAACATTTTTAACAAGGTCGGTCCATCTGGTGGGTAATCGGTGCTGAGGATGTTGGACTTTTTTTTTTTATTCTTCCTTCAAGTAATCATCGTTCCAAGGAGCTATCGTTTCGATGTATGTATATGATCTATCGTGACGTTTTTAAAAACAAACATGGCGGCTGTGAATGTCAAAAAAAGAGGTGTAAAAAAAAAGTTGTTTGGAATACTGCAATATGGATATCAAATCAAAGGGCTCATTTCAAAAAGGTATCTAACATCATTATGACTGTAATACTAAAAAAGTTAGTTAACAACCATTCTTTTTTTTAATTTTCAATACTTGTCAATAGCTGCGTTAAAGGTTAGCTGTTACATAGGTACTATGTACAACCAATAAAAAGGATTAAATAAAAAATAACATTTTCCCCGCAATGACTCTCCCTCTAATAGAGATTAAACCGTAAAATGCCACAATGGGGTTAACGTATCCTACTAAGGATAAAAACCCCAAAACAACTATAGAATAAAAAAAAAAAAAAAAAAAAAAAAATCCCGCCTGTTCAAAATATATGGAAACAAGATCCCCTACGTATATAATATCATGCAGTCGCCCTCCAGCTAAGCTCAAAAGCTTGTGTTAGGAGTGAGGTCACGTCGGTAGTATAATGGGCAAGATTCAAACCTACAACCTCACGACTGCGAGTCCGATAACTTAGCCATTAGGCTATCGCCGCTTAGGATTATAAGTTGTTGTGTCCAAAGATATTATTATTATTATTTACTCCAAGTAAAGCTACCAATCACTGCTAACATTCGCCACATATGGCGCTTCGATGTTTCGGCTTGGTAACCAAGTTTGAAACCTCATAAATTATGCCAACGTCATTACATGTTACTGAGTGTAACATACTGTATTACAGGCAGGGTACCTACCATAGACAAAGTCTAAACTCTAGGCTGCGCCATAACCTCACAAAATTGACCACTATCTAGAAATAGACAACGCGGCTTGGTGACCTAAACAACTTATCTCTTTTCTTTCCGTAGACAATCTCCAAAAAGGCATAGAGACAACTACTGGACGAGCTTTTGTCATGCTTGCAGGCATGTTCAGATTGGTTTCGGTACAAAATATATGCCATTTAATACAATACTTTTGTTTGCAACATGTATAGTCCCTCAAACGGCCATAGCGGTACTGACAAATGGTTGGTCTATCTGGTTAAGCCGTGCGCTTGGTTGTTTGTGAATTTGGTACATTGACTATAAAGTACTGTTTACAACTTACCCGTGTTTTTGCAAATATACAATTTCATTTCAACATATGTGTAAGTTTTTTTTGTTATTTTTAAAAATTAAAGTGTCTTTTTAAAAACAAAAACTAATAGTCGTCACTTTAGGGCCTAGTAAAAAATCAGCGTCAGGCGTTAGCCTGCCATGTGCTAAACTAGTTCCTATTTTCGACATAATAAAATTATAAGTACATGTTTTTTTATTTTTATTGTTATATTGTTAACGTTTTGTTATTTTATGATGTACGTTCTGATTTTGTATTAATGTGTAAAATGGTGTAATTATGTCGAAATATATTATTTCATAATCTTATTCATGTACCTACTTACTTCATTCCTGAGAGGGAAGGCGTAGTCCAGTCGTGATGCCTCACACATACTAATGGCTGCATTGTAGGTAATAGCAGATATTATGTACCAGGGACATAAGAGTATTATAATAGATCAGCCGGATTAACACCGATTTTCAAAAGACAACGCAAAAATAACTTTGTTTAAGTTTCAATTAATGTGTTTGAATCGTGATCTTGAAAAAAATGTTTTACAAATTATATCAAATACAGATGTTGACGCATCTAAAGATTGTACCATAGCTTCGGTGAGCGAGTTTGACTTTCTTATAATCCAAAATTTGGTTTTCTTTAAAAAAAGATAACTCCTGCAGTACCATTTACAAAACCTAAAATTCCTGTTTTTTTTTCGTATTCGCGGCAAGCCTGCGCAATTTGGCGCATGCATGGTGCGCTCAAAGATGTTCCCGCGCATGCGCGATGCATTTTTAAGCGCATCAAATTTGACAGTTAAAAGCGCGGGCTTGACATACATATATACATATCAACCCATATGATGTCCCACTGCTGGGCACGGGTCTCCCCAGTAGAACTTACTAGTATGTAGATCCTGGGGGTAATTGCCATAATCGCCACGCTTGGCGAGCGGGTTGGCGATCGCAGTAAGGTTTTAAGTACGCAGAGGACGCTGCTGCCCGTCCTCCAGTGTGACATCCCTTAGTCGCCTTGACGACACCCACGGGAAGAGATTGGCCACCCGCGGGCTTGACGCGAAAACGAAAAAACAAGATAGTGAATAAGGACCCTGCATCGCGAAGAAATTTACAAAGATACAAATCACGGAGACATAGTACAGCCAGACTTGGAACAACAATTTGTGAATCGCAAAGTGCTGTCCCGTGTGGGACCAGAATCCTGAACCTCTTGCGCAGTAAAATGTTGCTCGTACAAACTTGTACTGCGCCGCTTGAGGCAAAGATTTTCTAATGAAATACTGTACGGGCTCTGAAACAAATATTATGTACCAAATTCGCTACTAATTAACAATACCTCGCGTACAGATTTCAATTAACTCTCTAATTATGAACAAGATTTCACAAAATATATAGTTGTAGATCTAGATTTCCCCGCTAAAATTCTGGCTGAAGTTCTGCTTGTTTGTATTAATTATGTCACAGTTAGCGTGATTAATGCGGTGGTTAATGATTTAGTGTACTCGGGCCAATGAAATGGAATAGGAACGGTATTAATATAAGCTGTAATACATTTGATAGGATAGAACAGAGTAGGCATGGGTACAAAAAATACAAAACAAAATACCCGACTGCTAAAAATTAATTACTGATATATTTTGGCGCCAAAAATCCACAATATTGTTTTTTTCTTATTTTGTTGTACTCAGTGCCACTCTCACAACTAGGACGAATCTAACGATACCTCTCAAGCTAAAATCCATCAAGCAATTTAGGTTCTAGAGCGTACCAAAGAAATATACAAACACTCGAAAAACATAACCCTCTTTCTTGCGCAGTCGGGTAAAATTAAGTACTAGTGCAATAGAGTAGATGACTGTTAGGTGTTTTATATTATTATCAAGTCAAATCTTAGTAGTCTTAGTTTTTTCAAATTCTTTTAGGGTGCCGTAGCCAAAATGACAAAAAAGGAGCCCTTATAGTTTTATCATGACCGTCTGTCTGTCTATCCGTATGTCACAGGCATTTTACTCAATGACTACATAATGAATACTGATTATTTTTTGGTGAAAAGGTTTCTTGTAGTAGCCGCTACTTAGTTTTATAGCTAAATAATAAAAACAAAAATTTACAGGCTCTCCATACATGTAACAGAAGCTGAATATTTTTTTAAGCAAACATTAACGAGTGGCACATTATTCGACAGGTCTTTTAAAAACATTTTAAGGTATCTAATAAACTTTTTTTATTAAGTGAAAGTTGCAGAAATTGTGTGCGGTTCAAATGATAAGGTGGGGGGGGGGGCACCTTATCTTTTGAACCGTTTGACCAAAAAAATATGAAAAAATCAAAAAGATAGCAAATACTTTAAACTAAAATTATTTCGGACATGATCGAATAAACAGTCATTGAGTTTATTGCAAAAACTGCATTTCTCAGCAATAGTAAGTGCCATGAAGATACGCTATTCTGCTGGTGAAATTATTCAAATCGATTTTTTTTAATTATTATAATAATAATAATACCCTGGCACACACTACACGCTATCTGATCCCAAACTAAGCTTGTGCTTTGGAAACCAGACAACTGATAAACATACTTATATATTTCTAAATACATACATATTAAAGAAAAATAACATCCAGACACAGAATAAACTATCGTGCTCATCACACAAAGTTTTATTCTGGGTGGGGATCGAACCCACGACTTCCAGTTTTGCAGTCAGGGTCACTAACCACACGGCCGAATTTACTCCTGATCTTGAGATTATCTCTTCGTTTAGTCGCCTTGACGACTTAAGAATTTTACACTGGAAGACGGGCAGCAGCATCCTCTGCATCTTAAAGCCTTACTGGAATCGCCAACCCGCTCGCCAAGCGTGGCGATCATGGCAATTACCCTCAGAATCTTCTACTGGGGAGACCGATGCCATGGGATTGATTGGTATTATATGTGGAGTGAATTCCCGCAGAGGAAGTTGCGCAGGTCAGCCAGTTATCTATATGGCTGATTATTTATTAAGTATTACTACATAACATTACGATACGGAGTTAGAATAAAGAGGCAGGAAGAAATAAATTTATAAGGGCTAATAACTATAAGCATAGGTTTGATATGTAAAATTTGTAGGTGATGAAGTTAGCAGGGCAACCACATCATTATTCCAGTTTCGTCTGTAGCTATGAATTATATTATTCAAATATTATTTTGATATAAAACCACGGAAAACTTCCAAAACAAACATGAATTTATTCTTGATGTATGGGTTTTAATTATTTTATTCAGAAATCACTTGATTAAAATGTACCGTGATAGCCATATTAATATTACAAATGTGAAAGTAACTCTGTCTGTCTGTTACCTTTCACGCTTAAATCGCTTAACCGATTTAGAGGAAACTTGGTATAGAGATAGTTTGAGTTCCTGGGAAGATTATAGGTTAGTTTTTACCGCAATAACAAAAGTCCACGCAGGCGTAGATGCGGGTGAAAGCTGTAATTATTTCGTTTTTTGTCTTCAGGTTTAGTTAATATTTTATCGTGCTCGCGGGTACGATCGATGCAATTTGATCGAAATGTCGGGTAAATATACCATTTAAATCTACATAATGCCCTTCTACTGGGTACGAGTCTCCTTAGTAGAACTTACTATTTATACATCCTGGGGGGGATTGCCATGATCGCGGGTTGGCGATCGCAGTAAGGCTTTAAAGTACGCAGTAGACGCTGCTGCCCGTCCTCTCGGAAAATATAAAATCAGCGTTGCAAGTTTGTCGCAAAACTCGCAACATATATGCTGAATGGGACCATTTATTGTCATAGTTATGACATGCAAACTGATCTCATTGTAGGTTTATGGTAATGATATGTTTAATTTAAGTTTTTTAATTTTGTAGTTTTTATTTTTTTTATGTACGTCATTTATGGCAATAAAGACACTTTTGTTCTTCTTCTTCTTCATATTTCTAAATAAATACATAATATACGAGTAGACATTACAACCAGACACAGAATTAACCATCGTGCTCAACACACAGAGATATCCATTTATCCAGTATGGGAATCGTACCCACGACCTCCAGCTTAGCAGTCAGAGTCAGTAACCACTAGACCAAAAGGCCAGTCAATCTTTGTAGTCAGTTTAGGAACCTGACGGACCTTAAGATCATCGGTCAACTATCCTTAGACCACACAATGGGAACATTTGGATTTTTTTAAGATAACTTCAACTACAAGCCCAGTGCCACGGGGGATATTACAAACATTCAATTCACGGACACAAATTCCACCCAGACTACAACAACTTGTGGATCACATTAAGTGTCCCATGTGAGAATCGAACCCACGACCTCTGGTTTAGCTATTAGGGTTATTAGACCAACAAGTCATGACCTATTCAATGCTGCTCCGTCAGCGCTATATTACGAACTCATATATCAAACATTAGATATAGTTAATCCGATAATATCGACTATAATTAAAGTAGCAGGAGTTAGGCAGCGGTGCGAAGGTCGTCCCTTGGGGAAGCCCATTAATTTAGTTCTGACAAGTTTCTATTCAATAAAACATTATAACTTACAAACGTATAGTTTATTAATTACGGCCTGTTATTATAACTTATCTGCCGTCAACTGTCAGTTAACATAGCTAACTTTAGTAGAGTAAACATTTGTGCCGTCGTTGATAGAAAACCTTTCGGATTTTTTATGTATCGTTCGTTATCGGAACGTAACGTACAAATGTCATTTTTGTTACGATAGCTATTTAACAGTCAGTCAATGGTAGATACCTGGTTGTGATCTAAATGTTTATTTATTAATAGGTTCTCTCCTTATGGAGGTGCGAGGTTGCGAGCAACGTTACCACTGTGAGCATATATATTTAGATGGAAGACTTTTTTCAAAAAATGTCATCTTTTCTGTGCGTTTCTTTTGAGAGCTTGCCATCATTTCTCTGTTTTGGTTTATTCCACCTTTTTCACTCAAATGACTTTAATTTTAAATGTTTTGCAACTTAGAATATAGGTGAACAAAGTCCACAAGAATATTGAAAAAAGTCTTGATTAAAGTACCAGTGTAAACAAATACTTTTGTCCACTCAATTCACCTGGGTGCAATGTTGACGAGGTGAATTAAGGACATCAAGTATATCCATTTTTTCACCACATCGGTGAATGCCTGTCAGATTTCTGTTTTATCGTATTGTGAGAGTAGGAGACTAAACAGTGTACTTGTGTCGTACACACTTATTGTGCACTTTAATATTTTCTGCGTAATTGGTAGTCTCCCATGAGATGTCATCGTGACTTAATTGTAGATACATTAAGCAATCAATAATAACTGAATTTCATTCATCAATAATAACCTCAAAATAAATATTTTTTTCAATTCAATACCAAAAAACTTTGCCAATTTAACTTCGAGAACTCCAACAGGATTACACTATTAAAATATATTTTAGGTTAAAATTATGATGGGCATGGAATTGACATAACATTTAGATTGCCGAAGTTAAGCTTATATTCATACTAGCTTTCACCCGCGCCTCCTTCCGCGTGGATGTCAGTTATCGCGATAAAAACTACCTGATTTCCTTTCCTGGGACTCAAACAATCTCCATACCAAATTTCATCTAAATTAGTTATGCGGTTTAATCGTGAAACACGTAACCGACAAACAGAGTTAACTGGACTAACGCACAAAGCACATCATCCACGTAGACGGAATCTCGGCCCACTTGAAAACAGAAGAAGAAAACATTTGCAACAACTAGGGTATACTGCAGATGGTAAAGTAAAAATTGTTCGGAAAGTTTTCAGAGGTTCTGTGTCCATAATTGAGTCCATACACCGATGTACTGGAGAGGTCTATTTGTGCAGGTATACCGGTGTGCATTATAAGCCTGCACAGGCGACCGGTGCAAGAAGAAAATATATTCTTTCGAGTAACAATGTACGGTGTACCTAAGACCGCTCTTGTAGACGAGAAAGATGCTACCGACGACGTGCAGTTACAAACCTGCACAGGGCCTTTACCACGAACTCTTAAAGTCTGTCAATTGTAGACGAAAAATGAACTGTCCTGTAGACATATTATATTCTTTCTAAAACAAAATTTATGAATTTTCATTTACCCTAAATTTCTTAAGTTTTCGGGAAGAATCTAATATTTTTTTAGATAAGCACAAGAAGTTCGTAGTCATGGACGATTTTCTGGAATAAGTGGATTAAATAGATGTTCCAGGCTTTGTATATTACCACCTAATTCTTGATCGAAACTTATTTTCATTGAATTAAAGTAGGCCTCCAGCTAATTTCGTAGCATAATCCTGCCAGAATGCAGGCAATTCAGGGATGACGTTTCCAAATTGGCGAGCGACCATTGCCTGTTTGTCAATTTTTTGCACTTCACAGCCGTTTATCGTCTAATATACGTGTGGTTCAAGTATGAAGTTGAACTGCCCTGCCCCAGGCAATTAGACCGTAGTTTGAATGGCGTACATAAGGAGTTTATTGTGTGCGTTGCCCGAACATGTTTGTACTTTACCTTCTCTTTTCTCGGTATGTTGTGATTTGAAATTGAGGTCATATTTGTGGGCTCGTAAATTTCACCGAGCTTTCAAGGACAGTTTGCTTAGTAAAATTGTCTATAATCGCTCAAAGTATTTCAGATTATCTAGTTGAGCCGAATATAATTGGGCTCTTATATTGTTAAAAGGCTGGTTGAAAATTCAATCTAGATATGAAAGGAAAAACTGATTAATTGACTGACTGGTTGACCAACTGATCGAGCAATAAACCAACGCTTGATTTAATAAGAGGATCAGAATTTTACATTGTATGTTTGATATATTAATGTTTAGCATTGTATTTGATCAATAAATTAAAAAAAAACATGAAAGTTATTTATACTGGACTGAATGCCGATTTAGTTAGGCAAATCCCTGCGGAAGGAGGTTCACACCATGTTCCTGTACGGAAATCAATAAAAATAGAATACTTTATCTTCTTTTATAACCAACTAGCTGTCCCGCGCAACTTCGTCTGCGTAAATTTTCCACTTTTTTTTATATAATCCTATGTTACTTCTAATACCTCCAAGAATATGTGTACAAAGTTTCATGATGATCGGTTGAGTAGTTTTCGCGTGAAAGCGTAAGCCGTGCCCCGCGGTGTTACCCACGGTTTATTAGCCTATGTGTTAATACAGGGTGTCAGCTAAATTCATACCAAATTTTATTAAAATCGCTCCAGCCGTTTAGACGTGAAGAAGTAACAAACATACACACTCACATACTCACAAACTTTCGCTTTTATAATATTAGTGTGATTGTTAGTATATTTTGGATACTATAAGTTGGAGGTAAGTTTAAACTTAGCCTTGGCTAAATATTTCTTAGTGATCCGAGGTAAATCGACAAGCCCTCAGGTTTTGGAATCGTTAAAGTTGTTTGTACCAAATACGAGAATGCGGCAGGCGCCAAGAACTAAGGTGTTTGACTACCTACATCCCATAGCTTTAAATATTTTAAATAAGGTTTCCCATCGAATAGATATTTATGTTTGTTCTTTGTTGGAATTTGAGAAGGTGCCACTGGACCATCTTAGTTATCTTTAGTATAATAATAATTTAGTTTAGTGTTATTTGGTGCTGCATTGCTGTATTGGGTGTTTTGTTACCTGTAATAACAATGTAGGTATGCTTGATAAATAATTAAATACATTGACTCCCCGTGTTGTCTTTGGATTTAAATCATATTTTTTTTTTTATTAAAAAGCAACAATTTTTATTCATTTCGCTTGAGTATCATAGTGTGATCCCTGTGTTTTGTGTGATAAGCACGATTGCTTATTCTGTATTTGGAAGTAGAATTTATCTATCACTAGCTGTCCCGCGCAACTTCGTGTGCGTAAATTTTCCCCGTTTTTTGCAACATTTCACGTCGCTACTCCGCTCCTATTAGTCGTAGCGCGATGTTTTATAGCCTATAGCCTTCCTCGATAAATGGGCTATCCAACAAAAAAATATTTTTTCAAATCGGACCAGTGGTTCCTGAGATTAGCGCGTTTAAACAAACAAACAAAGCAAACAAACAAACTCTTCCGCTTTATAATATTAGTATAGAAATGCAGTTTTCTAGTTATCATAGTACAGCCTAGTTTGGGATCAGCTGACCGTATGTCAGTTATCCCATTATATTTTTTTTTATTTACATCACAATCACAAACACACTACTTAAATACGTCAGTCCGATTCATATAGTAAAAAGAAATATAGCCTTAAAACCAACCGTTTGTCGAGAAAGAAATATCTCAAAACCCTTCAATATACTACTGCACACAGTAATCATTTCTCCAGAAAACATATGATTATGACAACACGGGCTACGTGTAGCCATAATTCTGGGCCTTTTTCCCAGAAAATAACAAGTTTCAGTATAAAGAGGGCCACTAAATACTTTAGCGGGACGAAAATGCTGTCCTTAAGGGCCAAGTAGTTAATTATGGCCCGACCTTATTCTTTCGGTATGTATACAAGGGACTAAATTTGGGACGAATTGTGTCGCGTCTAGAAATGAAGTGGGTGTTTTATATTTATTTGAAAATAAATAGTTGAGCTTAGTTTAAAGAAGAGGGTTGAATTTACTTGAAAAATAGATGTTTAGTTACGTTTAAATGTTCTTATTTAAATTGTTTTTTGTGGACTTGACTGTCTCGGTAGCGCGGTGGGAGAGTGTACGACTGCTGCGCGAGAGGTCGTGGATTCGATTTTCACACGGGACTCCACTTTGTGTGATCCACAAATTGTTGTACCAAGTTTGGGTGTAGGTACTATGTGTCGGTGATTTCAATGTTTCTAAAGTTCCCCGCAACATAGGGTTTTACTCTACTGCAGGAGTTGTCTTTAAAAAACATCCAAAATGACACACAGCCAATATTTTTTGTAAAAGTTTTTATACGCATTTCTTGCCAATTACTTATGGATACAGTATCGGGTTTGATTCCTGGCTCTGACTTCAAATTTTTCTATCTTATTGTATTATTATAGTAATTGGCAAGAAATGTCTATAAAAGTTGATAAACTTTCGCGATTTGTACACATTATTAAAATATATATATTACGGGTCTTAATCGCAGTCTACCCGTGACCACGGCCGTTGCAATACGGTCGAAACGTCGGGCAATAAACAAGGTATTTTACCTTAAATTATTCACGCGATTAAGACCCGTAATATATATATTTTAATAATGTCTATAAAAAATACTATAACAGCTTGCAATATCATAATTTGTTAAAAATGCCGAAGCTTAAACACATACAGAACATATAGAAACAACAAAAGCCGTAACATTCTTAAATTATCAGCTAGATGACTCAAGCGAGAGTCAGACTTGCGTGCAGGAGGTATAGAAAAAAATATGGTCTAGTAACATAGTCCCGGTAGATAGTTTGATTCCGGCCCGGTTTGGCATACGAAAGTTTCGGGTTCGATTCCTGGGTATGGTGTTCAAATTTTTTTATCTTTCAAAAATGAAATTATTGTATTAATATTTAAATCATTTTTTAATGTGAATCTGGATAAGTTCTCGTATATAATAAAATGTGTAAGCACGTCAGTTATACGATTGATACACAAATGGATAGACAGATACACACTTTACACTAATGGTTAAGCAGCGGTAGCTTTATATGACCATTAGGATTCGGACTCGCAATCGAGAGGTCGCTTGTTCGAATCCTATATATTAACGACGTAAACCCACTCCTAACACAAGCAAGTAATTATATTTAAAAACGAAACAGTGGGATTTTAAGGCAGAAACACAGACATATAGATACCTACGTCTACGTCGACACACATTAAACTTTTAATACAACTAGATGTCCCGTGCAATAATCATATGCGTAAATTTTCACCGTTTTTACGCGATTTGTCATTGTTGCTTCGCTCCTATTGGTCGTAGCGTAATGTAATATAGCCCATAGCCTTCCTCAATAAATGGGCTATCCAACAGTAAAAGAGTTTTTCAATTCGGATCAGTAGTTCCTGAGATTACCGCGTTCAAACAAACAAACTCTTCAGCTTTATAATATTAGTATAGATAACTGGGTTAAAACCTAGTAGGTTCAAAAATAAACTTCCTTCAATATATTTTACGACATAAAACTTACATAAATCACAAAGAGAACCAAACTATAGCGTTTAGATTCAAACTTGGCTAAAAACATACGACCACTGAACAAATATTTGTCTCATACAGAATCGAACTGGCGTCCCTTAGCGCAAACGTAGGCAAGTTGCCAGATGGGTCGCCGACATTGAACTCTCGTGGGCTTATTACAATAACATAGAGTCGACAGCTGCACAGTTTAATAAAGCTTTGTGTCTCTACTGTCCCTACCTTGGGAGAGTTAGGTCTAGTTTATGCTGTAGCCCTTATTATATGCCAACCTATATTTTTTTCACTTTAACGTTTTTTATGAATGAAGTGTAGAGACGAACAGGTCGTTCCCCTGATAGCCCATTACATTATCAGTAACATATTGTCACTGCACCGCGCTCCTCGTTTGATACATTGGTTTATATGTCTTATTTGTCCAGTAATTACACTTGTTACAGTGCCCTTCAACTAAAATATAGTGGTGTGTTAACATCATAGTTTTAGGGAAGAAAAAAAAATATCGATTGGAATATTATTTGTCCGCGGATTTCTTCTGCGTTAATTTTAATGTTGATTCAAATTTATAACTCTTGTTGGACGATTAAAAAAACCTGTTTTTTTCACCACAATCTTTCTCGGATTCAACGAATGTTTTCAGAATTGATCCACGCGTTTAGCGTTTATTTTAACTGCCGATGAAAAGGGGTGTTATGGTTTTGACAGCTATATTTTGTCGGTTTTTTTTTAAGTCGACTGCTGTTTTAGGGTACGTGCCCTGTGTTCCAGGAGACTTTACAAATGTACAATTCACGAACACAATGTACACCCAGACTCGGAACAACAATTTGTGGATCACACAAAGTGGTGTCCCGTGTGGGAATCCAACCCACGACCACTTGTCGAACACAGTCGGACACACTCCCACCGCGCCACAGATGCAGTCCATTTTTAGGTTTATTTGTAACAATAATGTAGAGACGACAGCAGCCTACTTTAATAAAGCTCTGTGTTCCTAGTCTTTTCTACCGTCCCTACCTCGGTAGAGTTAGGTCTAATTTAGGATGTGTAACTGAAACTTATTGTTTGAAAACGTCATATAATCCCTACTTAATATATAAATGTGAATGTAAGTTTGTTTGTTACGCTTTCACGCAAAAACTACTCAACCGATCATCATGAAACTTTGTACACATATTCTTGGAGGTATTAGAAGTAACATAGGATTATAAAAAAAAGGGAAAAATTTACGCAGACGAACTTGTGCTGGATTGCTAGTACATAATAAAAAATAATTAAATTATGATTTGTTTGATAAGAAATAACAAAATGAAGAGGCTACAGTTCCAAGTTAGAAGAAGCTGCCAAGAAACTCATGAGAAGATGCTGCCAATAAACTCATGGGCCACTCTTTTAAAATCATGAAGTCAGTTACAGTAATGATTTAGTATATTTTTGACTGCCTCTGTGGCGCGGTGGGAGTGTGTCCGACTGCTACGCAAGAGGTTGTGAGTTCGATTCCCAAACGGGACACCACTTTGTGTGATCCACAAATTGTTGTTCCGAGTCTGGGTGTACTTTGTGTCCGTGACTTGTATGTTTGTAAAGTCCCCCGCGACACAGGGCTTGTACCCTAGTGCGGGAGTCGTCTTTTTTTTGAGAAGTCGAGAAGAAAGTAGCCCTTGTAATTTAGCTGTCAATCTTTTTTGTCAAACTATTACTTCGATTCGTCCGCGTTAAGTTAGATTCAAAAGTTATGGCAAACAATTTGTGCAACTTTCGGAGTGATAATTTCCAAAAATATTTACTCAATCAAAAAAATTTATTAGAAATTTCAAAATGGTTTTAAAAGACTTTAATGACGATGATGCTAAAAAAAATTGATTATATAAAAAAAAAATCTGCTTCTGTTACATATATCCCCGTAAGAATATTTATTTTTATTATTTAGCTATCAAATTAAGTAGCCGTTAGGTCCTTCAAGACACTTTTTCACCAAAATTCATTAATATTTATTGAGTAGTCTTTGGGAAAAATGCCTGTGACATACGGACGGATAGACATACAGTCAGACAGACAGGCAAACGTTAAGGGTTCCGTTTTTGCCATTTTCGCAACAGAATCCTAAAAAATGATGATTTTATGTTCTCTGATTTCTTTAGAAATCTTTATTTAAATTCTTTTAACACTAAAAAATGTGCACACTAAGAAGTGAACAGAAAATTACAAAATGCTTATTACATGTTACTATGTATACAAAAGCGAGCTTAACTCAATATTGAGCTTTCTCCTAGAAATCCTTTGAGTTATAAAGGAGAGAGTAATTACCTATTACCTTCTTCGGAGTTCAACGAAATTTGAAAAAAATGGTCTAGCCATTCGCAAGATTTGCGCTTAACAACACATTTATCAAACAAAAAGGTTTTAAAAAGATAACTAGCAATGTGGCATTGAGTCCCACATTACTAGCAATCTTGTCAACCCCTCCAGCTAAGCTCTAAGGCTTTTGTTAGGAGTGGGTTTACGTCGGTAGTATCATGGGTAGGATTCGAATCCGCGACCTCAAGATTGCGAGACCGATGCCTTAGCCATTAGGCTACCGCCGCTTAAAAAAAATCTCATTAACGGCCGGTCTCAATAATGTAACTATCGATGGATTAGGCTACTAGAGGTATATATTTGACATAAGCTCCATACAAAATATGTCAAAATCCTACCTCTAGTAGCCAAATCCATCGATAGTTAGATTATTGAGACCGGCCGTTAAACACATTTTATGGACAACCTAAGTTAACCCAGTTCAAACGTTGATAAAGTATTTCAACTATTTGACCAAAATTGACTCCATATAAGGCAACTATAACAACATGGTAGATGTTTCCTAACACTCGTAGAATATAAATCACGGAGGCTCTTATCGTGAAACTCTCCTAGTCCGAGTTAATACTGGAGATCGCGAGTATTTACACGAACTGACTCCTACGTACGCCTGACCTCATATTAACTTTGAAACATATTATAAGTAGGTATATAAGCCTGGATACAACGTAAAACAGAAATATATGGTCCAATTTCAGCAGCAGTTTTTTGTTTGTTTGTACAAAAGACGGCCCCCGCAGTAGGATTCATGACTTTACAAACATTCAAGTCACGGACACAAAGTACACCCAGACTCAGAACAACAATTTGTGGATCACACTAAGTGGTGTCCCGTGAGGGAATCGAACCCACAACCTCTCGCGTAGCAGTCGGATACACTCCCACCGCGTCACAGAGGCAGTCAAAAGTTTGAATTCAAATCTTAAAATGTAAGTCGAGTATTTTCTAAGTATTCAATGTAAACAAACGCTGTAATAAATTATCGTTTTATTTGTAAATCTAGAAGGAGGAAACTGTCGAGGAAAAATATATGATTGGTTCCGTCAATAGATCCGTTCAGTGGATTCAAGTGGTTAGAGCGTAAACAATTTAAAATATAAAAGAAAGAATGAAGCTTTAAATTGTGAAAAATAGCTAACTGTCGGTCTCAATAACTTATTTACCGTTAACTGTCTGATAAAATAGCTAACTCAAGTCGATAGTTAGAAAATGACGGTTATTGAAACGCATAAATGTCACTTTACCTATTTTAACAAAGTCTAAATACTTTATAAGATATATTTTGGGACCTAATCGCGTGACTGGAAACGTCGTGTAAATAAAAGGTTCGTACCTTTATATAATTAACGCGATTAAGTCCAAAATATATTTTATATGTATAAAAATCGCGAAAGTTTAAAAACAATAATCTAAGCACTTTATTCCCTTAGGTTACAAAATGCAACGATTGTGAACGCCAAACAAAATATGGAATAGAATGGTTCTACATTTAATGCCAAGTTCGCAAGAGTAAAGCCTCGGTTATATTAAATAGTTAATATCACCGTGGTAAAGACAAGAAAAGAACTTGGCAATAAAAAGTCATGGCTACTTTTTTAAATGCCAGTTTTTCCAAAAAAACATGTTTATAGGTATACAGTTATGCCAGTAAAATGCTGCAATCATACCACCGTGAAACTCACGCAAGCAGTAATCATAGTTCATACAGTTGGATCAACGTAACTAGGCCGGACTGAAGTAGGCGACAAGTGGTTGTGCAGATGCATTTTTTGGAAGTAAATGCGACAGGAAGCGGGGGGCGGGGGCGGTAACTAAACCAAGAGAATTAGAGATGCGATTACGCATTACATTGTCATAATTAGTATTACTGACTTATGTTTTTTGTGATTATTTTCGTTAATAAATTGTTTTTCAAAGTTTCTTTAGTATTTACTGTAACTGTTCTAAATTTGAACTTTTATGAACTCATTTAAAAAGTATTTTAATAATGTTGAATTAAATTTTGTTAGTAGTTTTAATCGATTAAACATAATTAAACGTTTTCGTAAGTAATTTTAGGGTCGCATCTCTATGACATGCGCGGAAGTGATAAGAACCTAACTTCAATCCGGTCAAGTTACGTTGATCCAACTGTAAAGTAGGTTCCCTGCCAATAGTGCCAATCCCTGCCCTGAAACGAATTTCATGAAACTGCGGTGATGCCAGTCTTTTTATTATAATTTATAGTATGTACGATCATAGTTGTTAATTTATATTATTTGCGTATTTTAATGTATCTATGTAGTTTAAGGTTGTTATATATGTTTCTGCATTATGTATATTGATGTGTATAGTTATTTCGTCAAAGCTAATATTAAAGTCAAACGTCAACATTTTTGGGTCTCATTGAAAATCAACGCTGACTACTTGGGCATAAGCACAATGCTGAGTGAGATCGAAATTTTTTTGCACAAAGATGAAATTGTTTATATTGTAATTAAGTTTTGTATTATATTGTGTAAAAAATAAATCCTTTCCCTTTCTTTTTTTTACAATCAAGTTTTAAATGAATTAGCCTCCTAAGGTGTAGCTAGGAGCATCAACTTAACAAAAAAAAAAAATACAGAAGAAAGAAATTCTCAGGCGGAACTTGAACCGGCGCCCTTGGCGGAACCGGCTCTTAGCCATTACTAACTTCAGCACAGAGACATGTCCGCCAGAATCAAATTAAGCCTCCACATGGAACGATTTTATGGTAATCGTGACGTCATCCACCGAGTTCCCATGGAACTATTACGGCTTTGCGAGCTTAATTACAGAAACCATTTAAACATGATTTAAACACAGATTTTTGATGACGCTGGTCTTGAATATTATTTTTTTGAATTTTTAAAGTATATATTTCTAGTATTAATGAAATGTACAGACAGCTAACAATAGATACGTTATTAAGACCCGGCCGTAAGTCGTTTGTTATTTTAATCTTATAAAACAGGATCAAAATATTTTGGGACGAGTCACATACTGCCATCTGATCCCAACCATCCAGAGCCTGTACCATGACAACCATACAGCTTAAATAACACCCAGACATAGAACAAACAATCGTGCTCAAAGTATTTATCCTGAATCGAACTCACGATTCTAGCTAAGCCTTCAGAGTCACTAACCAAAAGACCCTACTTTTTTTAATAAGTCAGTTTAAAAATATATTTATTTTTTATTTTTTTAATATTAATAACTAGCAACGTGGGATTGACTCCCACATAACTAGCAATCCTTTTAACCCCTCCTGGTAAGCTCAAAGGCTTCTGTTAGGAGTGGGTTCACGTCGGTAGTATAATAGGTAGGATTCGAACCCGCGACCTCACGATTGCGAGACCGATGCCTTAGCCATTAGACGCATACGAACACCAAAAACATTACCATCCACTAGTGTAAAGTATAAAAGACAATCTGGGCAAACAATCTCTGTTTATTTAACTTAGCAGAACACAGAAACATCGCTTCGAATACTTTTCGAGTGAAAAATCCCCGGGGATTGGAACGGAAACATCGACGTTGTATCTTGTTGAGATATAAAAGAAATGCAAACAATAAAATAAGCGCCCCAAACTTTAAATTTCTGGAAGATATGGGGCCAATGAGAGCACGGTCTCGTGGTCGCGTATTTAAATGACACTAGCTGTCCCGCGCAACTTCGTCTGCGTAAATTTTGCCCGTTTTTTCAATATATCTCATTGCTGCTCCGCTCCTATTGGTCGTATCGTGATGGTATGTAGCCTATAGCCTTCCTCGATAAATGGGCTATCCAACAATGAAAAAAAATTCAATTCAGATTAGTAGTTTTTGAGATTACAGCGTTCAAACAAACAAACAGACTCTTCAGCTTTATAATATTAGTATAGATATTGTACCTACATTAAAAATCAAACTTTATGTTGTATAAGTGTTTTTTTTTTCTTTTCTATTAAAATATACTTAGATATTCATATTATGATAAACTATTCTTTGCCTGGGACAACGCCCGTGAATTTAATCGCGACAAAAAGTATTTATCCTTCCTCAAACTTAATGCTGCCCTTATACCAAATTTCGTCTAAATCGACCAAGTAGGTATTTACAAAAACTACCCTTTACATACAAGCTGATAATCTCACAAAAATTACTTCTTTATGATAAAAAAAACAATTCGCATTTTTTTAAGAATTACATCTGTACTAAAATATTAGTACTAATATTTTAGTACAGATGTAATTCTTAAAAAAATGCGAATTGTTTTTAACAAACAAACAAACTCTTCAGCTTTATAATAATAAAGCTGAAGAGTTTGTTTGAACGCGGTAATATCAAGAACTACTGATCCAAATTGAAAAATTCTTTCACTGTTAGATAGCCTATTTATCGAGGTAGGCTATAAGCTATATAACATCACGCTACGATTAAGAGGAGCGGAGCAGCAATGAGAAATGTTGCAAAAACCGGGAACATTTACGCAGACGAAGTTGTGCAGGACTGCTAGTCTTTAATAAAATAAAAAATGAGGACAAAGTTTATAATATTAGTACCTAGACACAGAATAAACTATTACACATATCACAAAGAATTTTACTATCCTCCAAGGGAATCGAACTTACGAGCTTTGACTTAGCCATCAAGGTCACTAACAACTAAACCAATACGCCATTTAAAAACAATGTTCTACTCAAATGAAATTCCGTAAATGTGTTCCGAGTGAATACACGATATTACGCTAGTATTTTTGCATCGTAACAGCTGTGCTCTTTAATATGGGTTGCTATAGCGACTTATGGTGGTAAGGAATCGTCTTCTCTGTATACTATGGCTATCTACATAATGTAATAGAAAAATGTGGTCAAATATCAACAGTGGACAGTGTATGATAACAATGTTGCATGCAAATACTATGGTGCCATATCTGATTGCATTATTGACAATGACTATGACTGTCTCTGTGGCGCGGTGGGAGTGTGTCCGACTGCTACGCAAGAGGTCGTGGGTTCGATCCCCACCCAGGATAAAACTTTGTGTGATGAGCGCGATGGTTTATTCTGTGTCTGGGTATTATTTATCTATAATATGTATGTATTTAGAAATATATATATGTTTATCAGTTGTCTGATCGCCATAGTACAAGTTCTATTGGAATCTGATAGATAGAGGTGTTTCTATCTGTGAAAGAGTTCTTAAATAATAAATAGGCAGATTAAGTAAATGCTTCAAAACACTAACTTCTTTATCGTTTATTTTCTATAGACATTTGCATGCCCGACTTAGGCAGAACATGATGTACACATTTAATTTTAAGACGACATTCCATCTTTGTAACAATATTCTTGCAAACAAAGATTATTATTATTATTATATTAAATTCTGCTTATAGTATTTTTTTTAGGCATTTCTTGCCAATTGCTTTTTAATACAATAATTGCGTTTTTAAAACATAGGAAAAATTGTAGTCCAGACCCAGGAATTCTATTCCTGGGTAAGGATTTTTCTGAAATCTTACCCGAGACTTACGTTAGCGAAACCGAAGCCGAAATGGAACCATCTATCTGGTCTATGTTACTAGACCTCAATTTTTTCTTTCCTTTCATGCTGGACTTAAAATTTTTCTATCTTTTAAAATGTTATTATTGTATTTATTAAGCTCTGCTTAGTTTGGAATCAGATGACGTTGTGTGAGTTCGAATCTCGTAAGAAATATTGATTTATATCAAATTTATCGCGGTAACACTTATCCCTATCTAGATCCGTCTCGTATAGAAATATTAAAACAAACACGAATATTTAAAAAGCGTAGATAGGTCAAGGTTTTGAGGTACCCTTGTACCTTTATAACAACAAAAACAATTAAAAAAGTTATGCAGTGAAAAGAGAGATGTATAGTAGTATATACCACATATTCAAAACCACATTACTTTTTTTTTATTGACGTTATTAATATATATTTGATCTTATTTTATGTAATAAATATTAGACAGTAGCCTAATGGTTAAGGCGTTGGACTCGCACTCGCTGTCCTGGGGTCGCGGGTTCGAATCTCACTCATTGTACTACAGACATGAACCCACTCCTAACACAAGCAATTTATCTTAGCTGGAGGGGTTTTGAAGATTGCTGGTAATATGGGACCCGTATTGTTATTTTTTTTTTCCAAAATAAAATATTAACAACAACCAATTATAGGTAAGTAATAGTTATTTTTTTTTAAATAATTAAGGACTCTAGTTTTCAAAGGTAAATTTAATTAAATAATTTTAAATATTAATGTTACATCTTTACACCGCATATTTCACAAATAAATTGAATAGAATTGGTATGGAAATTGTTTCCAATTGTGTAACGGATTAGTTTTTTTTTTTGTCATCAGTAAAAAAACAATTTTATCAACATTAAATTATAAACTACAGAAGTCTCTTTCCCAAGGTTCTTTAGAAAACAAAATAAACATTACCTAAAATTTACTTTTAAAGTGAAATTCTAACTGAAGGTACTGTCCAAATAATTGAAGCAAAAGCCTACTCTGTGAGCTTTAAAACGTTCTAAATTTCTTACATAGACATATTCAATAAGACTTGGCATGAATCATCCAAAAAGTTCAACCAAAATAGTTTACAAAAATTATAATAAATGTCCACGTAATATGAAATCGGTATAAAACCAAGATCTTAGCGTATCTTCTAACCTACTCCAGATGCTTTTATCCACTCTACGCGAGTTTCTCACACTAAAGCACTTCGACAGAGTTTCGCAACACTATAACAAGTACTTACAGAAAAAATCGAGAGTTCCAAATAACTGCCAAACTGAACTGTCTTCGAGCGTGCGACGTCCTCGACCAAAATATTCTTAGGTTATTTTCATCTTAATAACTTGGCATCAACGACAAAGTCACTACTTTTTTTTTATCAATAAAACTTTTTTAAACTCGCGAGGCTGTATACAACAACATCTATGCACTACAAGAAACAAAATTTAAAAAGTTGAAACGTCACTTTTGAATTTGGAATTCGATTGCACGTGTTTTGCTATTATTTTTTATTGTTTTCGAGCGGGAGGGCGACAGGTCCGCTTTCGACTAAATTCGCGACGCGACTGAAGTAATAATGAAAAGGTATACGTTTCAGGGCTAGACAGGGACGGGAATGCAGCTATCTTGCTCTGTCGTCTTCGGGATATTACTGAATGCAGTCTGTAGCGTTTTAGATTTACTAGTTTCAGGAATTAAGATCGTCTGAAAAGCATATTTTAACCCTGAAATACGCCCTGAAGTTTCTCGAAGAGTTTGCCAATGTCCGGGTACTTTTTTACAGGTTACTAACTGCAATATATTTTTTTAATTAAAATGTGTGCTACTATGGATAAAAGCCATGCAGTGTAATAACGTGTAGGTTGAAAGATGGCTGGACTATAAATAGCCGTAAACAATCAGTTTCCCTGAATTGAATTTTATTGCTGCGTCTTTGTAGTGTTTGTAAACTTTCTACTTAGTTGGAAGTCCTAGATTTGATTGCTCAGAGTGTTGATTTAGTATGTATGACTATTCGTTACTCTCGCCAAAAGTCAACCGATTTGAATGATCTTATTTTTTAGTTTTGTCTCAATGTCAGGATGAAAAAATAAAAACGGCCGAAAAATTGAAAATATTGGAAAGGGTAATTTTGTATGGGAATTATTATAATAATGCTTCTGCGGCGCGATGGGAGTGTATCCGACTGCTACACAAGAGGTCGTGGGATCGATCCCCACCCAGGATAAATTTTGTGTAGTACTTTATTCTGTGTCGGGGTGTTACTTATAAATAATATGTTTGTATTTAGAAATATATAAGTATGTTTATCAGTTGTCTGATTTCCATAGTACAAGCTCTGCTTAGTTTGAGATCAAATAGCGTTGTGTGAGTTGTCCCAAGATATTATTATTATTATTATAATGGTCTCCTAACCGATGTTGGTTACCGTGGCCAATCTAATTAGAGACTAGCTAACTACGCAAGATATATTAAAGTGCACAAATAATTGCCCTCACTCTCCTAGCCGATGGGAAGGAAATCCGACACAACTGGAGAGAGATTGCAACGGCGCAGGACCGACGGCTTAACGTGCTCTCCGAGGTACGGAGGTATTTAACATTTTCGAAAACGGTCACCCATCTATGGGTTGATAGTGGTAACATTGCTTAACCTCGCAGATATCTCGATCTGTTCGGTCGCTACTGAGTCTGGAACCATAGATATTAGATATATAGCAGCACTTAATAAAAAGAAAGAAAGAAAGAAAAGTATATTTATTTCGGACTGGGCCAACAGATGCAACAACATATGTACAAAAAGTAATATACATAAACAAAAAAAAAATAAAAAAACACATATAACACACAAATTACCATAGGGATAGTAGGCACAGTATACTGCTCCGCAAACCCGTGCCGAAGAGGTCACCACCTCAGCATATTCTAGGCTTGACACCTAGAGCTGATTTTCAGTTGGTAACCTTGGTTGAGTGACACACGGATAGATGCACGTAATTAGCAAAATATATAATATGTAAATAAACAATTTGTCATAACGGTAAATATCATTTAAATTATGTATATACTAAAAAAAAAAATATGGCGTAAGTACCTATGTAAATAAATAGTGTTAAAATGCCATACCTTTATGTCCATACACCGTAGGGTCCTTAAATCACCATTCCTTTCGGCTTACCTTTGGATTGTAGTTACTAAGTATTATAGGTACAAAAAACCATGTCCAGAAAGATATATATTTGTATCGGGTTACCTCAAAATAGTTGTAACCCTTAACCTCTGAAAGGTACCAACCTTCAACCGATTAGGTCTCGTTATACAAGGCTATTTTTGGTATATTGCAAAACTCTGACACCCCAACAAGACTTTTACTTCAAGAAATCATAAAAAAAATTGAAAATGAATATTGAAAACTCGCAGAGTTTTAAGCCATTCAAGTTATCTTGTGTTCTTCGCGCTATCGTGCTCATTGCGTCCCGTAGTACGTAATCCATGGTTATTATTGAAAAATAAGTTGATTACATTTTACATCACATTGTGAACAGGATTTGGACTGATAGAATGATTAATGAATTAATTATTATTTATTATTATTTGACTGCCTCTGTGGCGCAGGAGTTCGATTCCCACACGGGACGCTACTTTGTGTGATCCACAAATTGTTGTTCCGGGTCTGGGTGTACTTTGTGTCCGTGACTTGTTTGTTTGTGAAGTCCCCCGCGACACAGGGCTTGTACCCTACAGCGGGAGTCATCTTTAAAAAAAAAAAAGATTGATTATTTGATTGAAAAAAAAAAACATGGTCCAAACCTACCCTATTGGATTGCGTTACTCATTCCGGGCAAAGTACTTTCAGGTGTGCATTTTACCAATAATAATGTTGTACAAGATCTAGCGTTGTACAGGTATCTAATAAGGGTATAAATCGTGAAAGTTTAAAAACACTCATTAAATCATCCCTAAAATCGTTAGTGGTACCTTACAAGTTTACCGGGTAAACACAAAAAGTTTGATTGATATATACTTATTCATTAAGTAGCAGTAAGTAAGTTTTTACATTGTAAGTGGATGCTCCTACTAAGTTGTGCCCATTGAGGCTGATATACCTATCCAAACTCGTACTCTTCTTTTAATATTTTTGACCTCTTGTTTTTGTATCAGTCCTCTAATATGGTGTATAATATAATAGTGGCAGCACCTTACTTGCATCAGCCCAGATAGGTGGTTCGATTCCGGCCCCGGTTTGGCTACGGAAGTCTCGGGTTCGATTCCCTGGGTCTGGAATTCAAATTTTTCTATCTTTCATAAATGCAATTATTGTATTTGTAAAGTAATTGGCAAGAAATGCCTATGAAAATTACTTCAAGGACGGTTATGTTTTTCGAGTGTATGTATTTATATATAATTCTTTAGTTAGTTCTCTAGCTTAAATAGCTTGATGGATATAAGCTTGCAAAGTATCGTTAGATTCGTCTCAGTTGTGAGAGCTACAATAGCTGGGTATATCAAAATTATAAAAATAAAATGGTAGATTATTGCTGGCAAAATGTTTCAGTTATTAATTTTAAGCAGTCGGGTTTTTGTTTTGTAATAACTGAGCTTGTTTATTTAGAAAATATTAAATCCCTTTGTAGTCTATTCACCTTAGACTTACAAAAAGGCTTAAAAAGGGGTCGGGCTCGAAATTAAAGATAAGAAGCTGAAAATTTGTCCAAACGTTTATTTAGAAATTCTTAATGTTAAATTTAAAAATTGCTAGAAACAAAACTTGTTAGTAATTTAACTGACTAATTTTTTACAAGCTTTTAGTTAATTTGGCTTGTTAGTTAGTTAGTTTGTTAGTATGTGTGTGTCTTCGGAACCTAAATTAGTACCTCCTCCTGACGTTCGTCTGGACTTAAACTTTAAACACTTGAGTATCTTTGGTGACAATGCAATATTATGGTACCACAGACCTGATCTGATGATGGAGTCAGAAGCCATAGGAAATCCTAAACTAAAAAAATAAAGGTATCAATTAGTTTGGGCTCATTTAATTTGTCTTGACAAGCACTCCGAACCTAGATAATTTCTAGGGCCTAATGGTGTAACTGGAAGGTGGAACGGTGGTACTCAAAAGGCATCTAATGTACCTGCGTCGCCATGCCCCCCCCCCCCCCCTTTGTTTTACTAGTTAGATTCATCTTGACAAGTGCAACTGTGCATCTTCAGACCATGCACACTGTACAAGTGTACAGCATCTGATGATGGGGCCGGGAGGTAGTCATTGATGCTCAGCAGTCATGCCGGTCAGTCTGCAATGTGGTTGTTAAAATCTTTAGTTCTTCTTAGAGTTTGTTCTTATCTTTATATATCAGGAACTCCTGGTTCGAATTATAAAAATATTGTTGTGTAGGATAGCACATTTATCAAGGCTAAGGGCTATATAACATCACGCTATGATTAATAGGAGCCGAGCACCAATGACAAAACTTTGCAAAATCTAGAAATAATCCCCAAAAATGTAATACTTTGAACGTTAATAATAAAACAAATATTCTACCCGTGACCACGGCCGTTGCAATACGGTCGAAACGTCGGGCAATAAACAAGGTATTTTACCTTAAATAATTCACGCGATTAAGACCCGTAATATATTTATTTTCGTAAAACAAAAATTACCCATCACAGACCTACAGACTATGTTTCGTACGCGTGATTTTAAATTAGCAATGTAGGTATCAAATTTTATCAAATTTTGTTCAATTCAAGTGGTTCAGTTCGTGGATAATTCAAAGAAAGTTTCAGCTCCTTTTCGATTGTATTGTAGGTGCCTTCTCTTTCTAGCTCTCTCATGTGGCGACGCGTATCTTGGGACAACTCACACAACGTTATCTGATCCCAAACTAAGCAGAGCTTGTACTATGGAAACCAGACAACTGATAAACATACTTATATATTTCTAAATGCATACATATTATAGATAAATAAAACCCAGACACAGAATAAACCATCGTGCTTATCACACCAAGTTTTATCCTGGGTGGGAATCGAACCCACGACCTCTTGCGTAACAGTCGGATACACTCCCACCGCGCCACAGAGGCAGTCACTTGTGTATTTAAGAGCCATAAGAAGAAACTGTAATTGATTGATATATCAACATACAGTTCAAACTCCTGAATGGATTGGGTTGGAATTAGGTACACAGATAGTTGTTATGATGTAGGCATCTGCTACAAAGCCTAAAACAAGTCTTTATAGTAGTGAAATGGCAGTTCAAACTTAACGCTCGCGAAGCTGCGGGCGGAAGCTAGTATTACCAGAAATATGACCAGTTTTTACTAGGCATGGCTCTTAATTTTTACTAAAAAGAAAAAAAAAATAAACCTTAATTTTTTTACGGTTCCATATTGGGTTGTATAATTTTTTTTGTCATAATGTGATATGGCCTAATTTAGTTTCTACCACAGATTACCCCCTGGGGTAATCTGTGGTTTCTACTAATAGGTGTTACGTATAATATTGTTTCGCATAAATCCGTGTAGTAAATTTCAGCTTATTATCATTTATTCAAGCTTAAGATTATTAAAGCTTTTTATGATTTAAGAATCGTTTAAGGGCTTTTGAGGGAGTAAGCCCTTTACAAAATGAAGTCACTGTTAGATATTTGTCTTCGACGTTTAACCGAAAACAGTAAACCTGACCAAACTTACACCAAATTTGGGGTAAATGTTGAGGGTTAAATGGCTTCAATTTCGATATAGGACTAGAAATCTAGACTCAATCAAAGGTTAAACCTAAAACGTATTACAATTTACATTAACAACAAATTATGCGATTGCCTCATAGTTAATAAAAAAAAGTAATATCAACAAATAATCAGAAAAAAGATCTACTAGATAATTTTATAAACGAACAAAAAATAAACATATCTAAACATTCAAAATAAAATAACATTAGAAAGAAATAACATAAAAATAGATAGCTCCTTACAATCTCTAATGGACGAAATTGTACAAGACTGTATACTAATAATCTTTTATGTTTATCTTTTTAAAGCTGACGGTAGGAAATTAAAGAAAAGTGGAGGCAAATCTTTATCTTTTTACGTAAATATTATTAATTGTGTTTATGGTAAATATTGTTTGAAACCAGTTCCAATCTAAAATTATATTTACCGAAGAAAAAAGAATATAGACTGGCCTGTTGGTCTATTGGTTAGTGACTCTGACTGCTAAGCCGGAGGTCGTGAGTTCGATCCCCTCCCAGGATAAAGCTTTGTGCGATGAGAACGATGGTTTATTCTGGGTCTGAGTTTAATTTATCTATAATATGTACGTACTAGCTTTCGCCCTCGGCTCTACCCGCGTGGATGTCGGAAAACTGTCCTATGTCCTTCCCCGGGACTCAAACTATCTCCATACCAAAATTCATCTAAATCGATTTTGCTATTTGAGCGTTAAAGCATAACAGACAGACAGACAGAGTTACTTTCACATTTATAATATTAGTAGCTGTTCCGCGCAACTTCGTCTACGTAAATTTTCCACTTTTTTTTATAATGTTACTTCTAATACCTCCAAGAATATGTGTACAACGTTTTATGATGATCGGTTGAGTACTTTTCGCGTGAAAGCGTAACAAACAAACTTACATTCACATTTATATATTAGTAGGGATTATGGATTTAGAAGTACATAGTATGTTTATCAGTTGTCTAGTTGCTATTATATAAGCTCTGCTTAGTGTGGGATCAGATGACGTTGTGTGACTTGTCCCAAGATATTATTATGTAGCTCCTTTAATTTTTTTTTTTTGTTTTTAAAAAAAGACGACTCCCGCAGTAGGGCCCTGTGTCGCGGGGGACTTTACAAACATACAACTCACGGACACAAAGTACACCCAGACTCGGAACAACAATTTGTGAATCACACAAAGTGGTGTCCCGTGTGGAAATCGAACCCACGACCTCTTGCGTAGCAGTCGGACACACTCCCACCGCGCCAGAGAGGCAGTTGCGCGTACGAAGGAGTTTGAGCTTTGGCACAGTTAAAGTTTATATACGGTATCTCCTAACCAATATCGCAGGAGATATTACAATACACAAGTGTATGCGCAGACACAAGTGCACTCTCTATTCCTTCCCTCGGAACAAAATTCTGACACGACCGGGAGGCCAATTTACGTATTAAAAGCAGTACAGTTTCGATTAAAACGGCCTTTTTCGTATTCTTGCAACTTTGGGATCGATCTTAAAAACGCTTGCGCACCATACTAGAATGTCGTTAATGCGCTCTCAAGATGCATACTTGATGGCGTATTTGACATCGATCCCAAAGTTACAAGAATACAAAAATGAACGTTTTAATCGAAACTTAACTGCAACTGAACTGCAACTGCACTGCTTTAATACATGAATTGACAAGCAAGACCGAAGGCTCAATTTGCTCTCCAACGTAGGGGTATGACATACATAGACGGATCCAAGGTGTATTCTTTGTCCATTTGCCTCTTGCACCCCCCCCCCCCAGAATGCACAAACTCCCAACTCTCTCTCGTCGCCAAGCATGTTAGATCCAGCACTGCCACTTACTTATTGTGCCCCTCCCCCAGATTAAAATCAGGGATCCGCCCATGATGACATAAGTCTAAAACGGTCACCCATTTTTGAACCTATAGTGGTAATGTTGACTAAACCTCGCAGATGTGATGGTCTGCTCGTCACCATTGAGTCACGGAATAACTATGTACGGACCAGATGTTAAAAACTTATTTTTGGCGATATTAGTTCACAAAACACCGAGAGTAAAGAAAGCAAGTTTTATGCATACTACACTCAGAAGAGCACACAAAAAAAAATACGTGATAACGTCTCATAAATCGATGACTGGGTGCACGAAAAATTGTTACGTAGCAACGGTCAGGTTATTGATTGGTTGCTAAGCAATATAGCGATTGCAGCGATATGCTATAAAATTGCAACTAACGTTATTAACTGCTTATTAAGCAACGTAAGTCTAAACTGACTTTATAGACAACCATTTTTTTATGAATGACAACTCCCACATTAGGCTTTAAGTTCAAGTCGCTGTGTCGCGGGGACTTTACATACATTAAATTCACGGACACAAAGTACACCCAGATTTTTTTTAAGATAACTAGCAATGTGGGATTGTGGTCTCACATTACTAGCAATCCTGTTAACCCCTCTAGTTAAGCTCAATGGCTTGTGTTAGGAGTGGGTTCACGTCGGTAGTATAATGGGTAGGATTCGAACCCGCGACCTTACGATTGCGAGACCGATGCCTTAGCCATTAGGCTACCGCCGCTTCGCAACATCACAGAAAGTGGTGTCCATTCTAGAAATCAGTGGCGGAGGGTCCTTAGAACCACTTTACTTTCGGTTTCCCTTTAGATTGTAGTTACTTAGTATTATAGGTACAAACAACCATGTCTAGCAAGATATATCTTTGTATCGGGTTACCTCAGAAAAAAATAACCCTTCGGTTCTGGTGGAAATCAAACCCTAACCTCTTGCACAGCAGTCGTATACTACGTTATTGACAGTCATTAACTTGTAAGTAATTATGTCTCCGAAGACGAAAACCTCTCAAGAAACAATTAAATTTCTTGTAACATTACATTCCGACATTTCTGGTGAATAAATCTCAAAATCCCATAACAATTGTGATAGCGGTAAATTCCCTCATTTGAGAATACCTCATCGCCAATTGACGAAGCCATCTTGGCCCAGGAAGTGAAAATATACGGGTAATGGTTTTGTCTAAACGAGTCCTTGAGAGAAGACCGTGACTCGATAAACGTTGATCCATTTGGCTGGGAGTTGTCCTTAACGTAAGGTTCTACCTTACGTTAAGGACGACTCCCAGCGAAATGGACTGATGACCTAAAGATGGTCACTGGGAGGAATTGGATGCGGAAGGCGGAAGACCCGGTGTTGTGGCGTGAGTTAGGAGAGACCTATGTCTAACAGTGGGTCGATACAGGATTGATTGATTTTTTGATATTGACACTCGTATTGGGCATTTTATAAACTGCCTAGGCATTATAAATATTGCCCTATTAATGTTTGTTTGTTTTAACGGGGCTACAAAAAGCGCACTTAGCCTCTTGATTGGGCCATTGTGAGTTAAATACTTATTCTGTCAGTTCCGTCACTCCAGCCACTTAAGTTTATCCCAGAAGCTCAACAGCCCGCTCAGACGCTGCACGCATCAGCTGGGATGATGTGGACGTCAGAAACTGCGGCCGGTGTTCGCCCACACCATAAATACGTACTGCGTTTCTTCAGCTGTCATGCATCCTCTGCAGAGCTGCTGTCCGTCAACCCGATAATGAGGAGGTGCTTGGTTAGGGAACAGTGGCCAGTAAGGATACCGATAACCTTGAACCAACCAAAGCCTCATTAGCCTTGAAAGATACAAGCTGCTTGTCTCTTTCAAGACTAAGAGGCTGCATGAGAATGTCTTTAATGCTTCTGGAATCAGCCCTCTTTTGTTTGTCTGATGGCCTGCAACCACTGTTGTTTCTTCATTCCGCTACATGGCTGTATGTTTCTTTTTTCACGCAGCCATTCCTTGATTTATGCTTGTGGGTGAGGCACCAATGGCTGGGACATAATATACCACTAGCTTTCACCGGTGGCTCCACTCGCGTGGATGTCGGTCATCGTAAAAAAACAATCCGGGTTCAATGTCCTTTTCCGGAACTTAAATTATCTTCATACAATTTCATTTAAATCGGTTTGCCTGATTATGCGTGAAAACGTATTAGACAAACAGAGTAACTTTGACATTTTATAGTATATGTTTGGAGTTCAAATTTTTCTGAACGACTTGTCATAGTTTATTAACCGTAACATTATTCTCCCGTATATTTCTAAACAGAATCCATCGAATTGAGTAGAAATTCAATTTGCTATGCATTTAGTCTGCTCGACTTGCACATAATTGAGTTATATATATTTTTATCTGACTCTATCCACGAAAGAGGTTAATGCGAAAATAATGAGGAATTAAATGCATTTTATCGATAGCTTTAAAGAAAATAATAAAAGCATTAGAATATACCATACATATTAATGTACACCCTTATTTGTTATGTTGGTACTTACCTAGTAGGTAAATTACACTAATATCAATATACTAATATATAAATGTGAATGTAAGTTTGTTTGTTACGCTTTTACGCGAAAACTACTTAACCGATCATCATGAAACTTTGTACACATATTCTTAGAGGTATTAGAAGTAACATAGGATTATAAAAAAGGGGAAAATTTACGCAGACGAAGTTGCGCGGCGACAGCTAGTTATGTTATATGTGTGAGTGTGTATGTTTGTTAATTCTTCACGTCTAAACGGCTGAAGTGATTTTAATAAAATTAGGTATGGAGTTAGCTGACACCCTGGATTAACACATAGGATAATAAACCGAGGGTAACACCGCAGGGCACAGCTAGTTATACTTAATTTAAAACCACTTGTTCTGATTGACTGACTGATTCATTTATGTATACAGAGCCAACCACTGGAGCTACAAACCTTAAATTTCGTCAGTCATTTCTTTTATATTTAACTAGCTGATCCGCGCAACTTCGTTTGCGTAAATTTTTCCGTTTTTGCCACATTTCTCATTGCTGCTCCGCTCCTATTGGTCGTAGCGTGATGTTATATAGCCTATAGGCTATATAAAATTCTTTTATATATAAAATATTCATATATAAAAATTCTTTTTTTGTTGGATAGCCCATTTATCGAGGAAGGCTATAGCCTTCCTCGATAAATCGGACCAGGAGTTCCTGAGATTAGCGCGTTTAAACAAACAAACAAACTCTTCCGCTTTATAATATACCATATACATATATGTTAAGCGAACGCTCAGCCGAGCTACATGGTAGGTTGTGTTAGGTTTCATTTTCGTTACGGAATTTTCCGTTAAGGAAATTTTTGCTTCGGTCGCCGCGCTCAAAGCCCGAGCACGCGATAAAAGCTATGGAATAGCTTAAAAAGGTTTAGAAATTCGTTCTAAAAGGGGGTAAAATTGTACTTACAGTACTAGTAGTGAATGTAGTTATTTTTGTTAAAAGAAAGTGTTCGTCACAACTTTTTTTATGCCGCAGAAGTATACTGTATACTGCCATAATTTGTTAGGGACACTTTATTAACTAAAGGCTCATCAAACATCAACAAGCAATATAAAATGTTATATTGGAGAAAATCTCATTAATATTCAAGTAATTCCTGAGCTAAGTTCTTAAGTAAGCTTAGATATGATTAAGTTAAGCCTGTATCGGGTAGTTTATATGAGGATAATAACTTAATTTAAGTACTTTAACTTGTTAAGGGTATAATTTGCTATTAAAGGTTATTAAAGATCCTTGTTACTGAAATGATTTACTTACGTACTCTTCAGTCAAGTGATGCTTAAGTTAGAATTTGATTACTCGACATCAAAACTGTCTTGATAAGTTGAACTTAATTGGAATTACACATCATTATCTTAACAAAGTAGAAAATAACCTAACCCCCCCCCCTAACTCCTAAGCCACTCAACGGATTCTGATGCTGTTTTTACCGTCAGTTAGATATATACATGTATATTATATGTATAAATAGTAGAAAAAATCTCCGTGCGAAGCCGAGGCGGGCTGTTAGTCAGTTTAAAGGACGCAATTGGATTTTTAATATTTTAACTGTTTTACTTTGTGAAACACTTTTTATAGAAGACTAGCTGTCCCGCGCAACTTCGTATGCGTAAATTTTCCCCGTTTTTGAAACATTTCTCGTCGCTTCTCTGCTCCCATTAGTCGTAGCGCAATGTTATATAGCATATAGCCTTCCTCGATAAATGGGCTATCCAACAAAAAAAGAATTTTTCAAATCGGACCAGTAGTTCCTGAGATTAGCGCGTTTAAACAAACAAACAAACAAACTCTTCCGCTTTATAATATTAGTATAGATAGTACCTAATAAAAACAGTTTACTGGGGCCAATTCACGAATAAAAGAATACGAACGCCCACTTTCGTATTCTGGTAACTTTGGAATCAATCGTACCTATTGCGAAACTGACGCTCCGTACAAGAATGCCTCTTGAGACTGATCGCTAAGTTAAAACCGAAATCGAAACTTAACTGCAACTGCACTGCTTTAAATATGTGAATTGGCCTCCTGGACACATGACCTCATTTTGCAATGCATTTTTTACGATATTTTTAGACTTTGAATCATAAAATAGCACTGCACCGGAGTGTGCTAGCTGACCGGTCAATTTATGGGGTATAAATTGATCGGTCGTGTCCGGTTATGGTTACCAATACTAGTACTTAATCTTAATAGTAATGAGCTAAACCCTCTCAATTTTTTTTTTTTTTTTAAAGAAGACTTCCGCACTAGGGTACAAGCCCTGTGTCGCGGGGACCTTTACAAACATACAAGTCACGGACACAAAGTACACCCAGACTCGGGACAACAATTTGTGGATCACACAAAGTGGTGTCACGTGTGGGAATCGAACCCACGACCTCTTGCGTGGCAGTCGGACACACTCCCACCGCGCCACCGAGGCAGTCTAAAAAATAAAATATCCATCCATATCCCAAAATAATGGTCTATAAACCAATGTCGGTTACGATGACCAATCTCATCAGAGAATAGCCAACTACGTGAGAGAATATTATAGTGCACAAATGTATGCGCAGACACAAGTGCACTCTCTATTCCCTCACTCTTATAGTCCGATGGGACGGAAATCCGACACGATCGGAGAGAGATTGGGCGCAGGACCGATGGCAATACGTGCTCTCCGAGGCACGGACGGGTGTGATATATATCGAAAACGGTCACCCATCTATGAACCGAGAGTTGCAATGCTGCTGAACCTCACTAAAATCTCGATCTGTTTGGTTGCCACTGAATGAGGGACATCGTAATTTGCACAAATGAAACATGTGCTAGATAATACATTTCATATATAAAAATGACGTGTCACGGTGTTTGTGGTCAACCTTCTTCGAAACGGCTCGACCGATTTTAATAATAAAAATAATATTTTTTTTTATATATCTGGTAAGTTGTAAAGTTTTTTTTTTAATAGTGATTATTGTATGAATTGTAAAAACGGGGAAAATTGACGCAGACGAGGCTGTGAGTCAGCTAGTTTGTCATAAAAAGTTTTCAACACGTGCCACAAGGATTAAATTTCGGCTAAACGAAATTTCATCACACCAAAGGTAAAAAATAAAACGGCCTATAAGCTAGGGGCCCCGAACTGCCCCTGGCGGTACGATAGAAAGAAAGAAAAAAAACAAAACAGTAATATGTACAGTGAAATTAGTCTCGAGAAATTTTTGCATATGTAGTGGTGTGTATGTTACTTAGATATTAGAGCGCGTTTCCACTATATCGTTCTGGCCCTTACAAAAATGTTTCAATATCCTAACATTACTATTTAATTTAATACTTATCCCTAGCAACACTCTGATTTTTGTTTTCAATAAAAACAAGTTTTTATTTTAAAGAAAAAGGTTTTGACTTTATTAAAAAAAATATGTCATTCAATTTCACGTCCTTGAGCAAACGACAAGGCGACTACCGTGAAACAATAAAATATCGTGTCGTTCTTTAGATGATAGTAGTTTAGCTATAGGTAAAAAGTTTTGACCATAATAATTACGAAACAAAACAAATAAATAAATCGTCACTTGATAGTGGAAAGTGGAAACACGCACAAAACCAGAATAAACCAGTTTACTCTGTCCGCAGGTGCCACGTGCAGTCTGACGTCAGTCGCTTGATACCGTTAGAACATAAAGCACGCATTTCATTAAAAAATTATAATTATTAGATACGTAGTAGTTTCATTGTGAAATTTTGTATTTGTTGATTGTTGTTATTGTTTGTTATTATTGTTAAAATATTTGTTGAAGTGTTTAATTTCAAGTGTGTAAGTGTTGTAACTTTATATTGATAATTCAAAATGGCTCCAGTGTTAAAACATGGTCGAGGCAAGCCTTTGACTTCTCAAACTAAGGAAGTTTTGTACTGTTTGTACAAATATTTCGAAAATGAGTGTAATAACAACCCGAGCAGTATTATGACCCCCACTCAATTAGTTGCTAAATCAACAGGAATTTCAATAGCATCCGTCAGAAAGGTAGTATCAGAAAGCAAATGTCGTCCTTCAGATCAGGAAGTAACATTTAAATCTCCTAAAAAGAAACCGAATCGTAAACCGACAATAGTAATCGATAACTTTGATCAGCAAGTTATCAGAAGAACAATTCATGACTTCCACATCACAAATAAAGAAGTTCCCACTTTAAAAACTTTGCACTCAAAATTGAAAGAAGATATCGATTATAAAGGTTGTGTCAGCACGTTACGAAAACACGTCATGTCATTAGGTTTTAATTGGAAGCAAACAGAAGATAACCGGAAACTTCTTATGGAAAAACACGAAATTAGATACTTGCGAATTAATTATTTGATGAAAATTGCTGAATATCGTGAACAACGCCGACCAATTGTTTACACCGACGAAACATATATACATACATCACATACCCTCTCGAAATCTTGGTCAGATGGAAGCACTTCAGGTTTGAAGCAACATATATCGAAAGGCAACCGCTTAATCATTGTTCATGCCGGTGGTATCGATGGCTTTATACCAAATGCATTGCTTATGTTTAAAGCCGACCAAAAAAGTGGAGATTACCACAACAATATGAACTATGACAACTATTCAAGGTGGATTCAAACTCAATTAATACCCAACTTACAACCAAATAGTGTTGTTGTTGTTGACAACGCACCATATCATAACTCAATACAAAATCCTGCACCGAATAGTAATTCTAGAAAACAGCAAATGATAGACTGGCTGACATTTCGAAACATTGAGCATTCATCCACGTTGCTTAAGCCTCAATTATATGAACTGATTCTGCAAAACAAGGCGAGATTTATAGAGTACAAGATAGACGAAATATTACGACAGCACGGTCATACTGTGCTGCGTTTACCACCATACCATCCGGAGTTTAATCCTATAGAAAATATATGGGGGATAGTGAAAACATATGTCGCAAAAAAGAATGTCGCAATGAATATGAAGGTTATAATGTCATTAGCTGAAGAAAAAATGAACGCCATAACTGTAGAGGAATGGAGAAAAGTTTGTTTGCATGCTATTGAGGAGGAAAGCAAATATCAGGGTAGAGACGCAGCTTTAGACACAATATCAGAACGAATCATAATTAATTTAAATAATTCATCTGATGAAAGCGAGGATGGGGATGATTGTGATATGCCTGGGGTTGATGAATTATTAGAATAAAACATTTATGGCCGGAGAACACCTAATTCATACACGTCTTCACTGAAGTGAAAACCGGCATTCAATGCTTGTAATGTTTGGAACTGGCTTGTCTGCCTCATACAGTTCCATAGATTACAATGCGGTGGATACACATTTTCACGACCGTATTAGTACGTAGTGCGTATGCGTAGACGTGCACGCATTTGGTGTGCTCCAGCCACAAACGTATATTACCTTTAAAACAATAAAAACTAAAAATAAAATGTTGTTTTTTTTATTTGCTGACCATACACTACTACAAACGCAAAAATTTCTTCAAGCTAATTTACCTGTACATAACCAAAAAGTAGGCAATAATCATATTAGTGAGAAGCAAAAATGGTCCTAGCTCAGCTAGATTGCAACTCCGCATGATGAGGAGCTGCGCTTGTATTCATACAGATAACCACTTTTAAACACTCCCTTATATCTGGGATAAAAAAACGCTACCTTTGCTCTCGTTCCGCAAAAAAACCTTTTTGAACACACAAACATCGACATCTTAACAGTGTAGGAGTATTGTGAAGTAAGAATCAAACACGCAAATGACATCCTTCGGTACAAAATTCAATGAACCTCGTGTGTACCTCATAAATATTATAAAAGCCTTAACTTTTAGGAAATCACAAAGGAATTCGTATTCAATGATAACGTTATGAACAGACACGATACAACTTTGTTTTTCTTTTGTTCCAATGTCTAGTTCTTTATAATTAGTATCTGTAGAGTAGTGTGAAAATCAGCTGAACAGAGAAACGAACTAACGAAAAAGTCCTAGTAATTTGAAATGTAGTTAGACAGTTCTTCAAAACCATAGACAATAGAAGGGGAAATATGGTTGGCTACTTAATACGGCACGACCACTTCTTCAAAACAATACTAAAAGCAAAATTTGAGGAAAAGAGAAAGCGAGGATCTTCCTCGCTTTCTCTTTGCACCAATTAAAGGAGAAAGTGGGAGTCGAGACGCAACAAGAAGTTTAAAAAACAGACAAGAGCTTAGCTTGTGAACCGTACATAAACATAGTTTTTACCCGACAAAAATGGGTGAAATGGTTATTACACTACATAGAATTAGAGCCCTAAGTAATCAAGGGTGACCTTGGAAACTAATTAGAGAAATAGGGGTCTTACTCTTATTGCACCTCTCATATTAAGAGTTTAGGGACCCTAATTCAGGGTAGTGTAATAAAGCCATTATGTTTTTAGCAGAAGGTATGTTTGGTATTTACGTATGTTCCACCATAGCGTCTAAACTACTAATCCGATTCTGAAGAATGAAGTGTCAATCGAGTAAGTTTACTGCAAGGGTTGCTAAGGTCATGAAGCCTTAAGGGTTAAAGTATAATATTGTACTGCAAAATTTAAACTAAAAGTTTTGTTTTAAATGTTGATAAACTTTCGCGATTTGTACACATTATGAAAATATATATATTACGGGTCTTAATCGCGTGAATAATTTAAGGTAAAATACCTTGTTTATTGCCTGACGTTTCGACCGTATTGCAACGGCCGTAGACGTTGCAATACGGTCAAAACGTCGGGCAATTTTGTCCTAAGATGTACTTGTGATCTAGATTCTCCTTCTGCCTCCTGAGAAGGTTTTTTTCCCACGTAGAAAATGTCGTAATCAGGATGGGCAAAGTCTGGCGAGTACGGAGGGTCACGTATGGCTTCTAAATGTAGCTCCCGTAGATTTATAACGATTTCTCGTGCAGTATGAGGTCTTGCGTTATCATGGCGCGATAATGGTAAAGATCGATTCACGAGTCGGGGCTATTTCACTGCATGCTTGTTAAAGCGGTCACCTACATAACCACACCTGCACTTGTGCGCAGTCAGCTGCATTCGCAGCATTTTTATTTGCAATCTAAATGTTGCGAATGCCAGATTTTAGTTTCAAAATCCTCCAAATAATAAACTGCTTTAAGCAAAGTCATTTCAAAAAGATTCAGTTTTAAAAAACCCACCAACCGTCTGTCAGGAATATTTATGGCTTCCTCCGCGAAGAACTGTGAATATATTTTATTAAAACTATTTCGTTTCTGAGATATCATTAATCTATGTCCGCAATACGGGACGGAACTTGCAAAAAAAATATACTTATTTTGTGAGCAAATATTTGGTGGATGGAGATGTCGTCTTGTCGTTTTAAGTAAATCAGTTCAATAAAATGATGGTAACAAAGTTGAGGCATCAGATATGCAATTGAGCAATCATAGGATCCCTTTCTGAATAGTATGACAAGACAATTTGTACAGGGTGGCGATTGAGTAAATCGAATGTGAGCGGTCCTCGCCCGAAATTCATAAAAAAATGCACCTACCTTTTTTTTATTAAATTGGTAACAAGTGAGAAATCGACCAACTAAATCGGCATCCTGTATACTTTTGTCGGTTTAGTTTAGTAATCACACTAATATTATAAAGGTGAAAGTTTGTGAGTATGTGAGTGTGTATGTTTGTTACTTCTTCACGTCTAAATGGCTGGAGTTATTTCAATAAAATTTGGTATGGAGTTAGTTGACACCCTAGATTAACACATAGGCTAATATCACACTAATCGCACTAATATTATGAAGGTGAAAGTTTGTGAGTATGTGTGTGTGTATGTTTGTTTCTTATTCAC
Source organism: Herminia tarsipennalis (assembly GCA_945859575.2). Classification (NCBI taxonomy): domain Eukaryota; kingdom Metazoa; phylum Arthropoda; class Insecta; order Lepidoptera; family Erebidae; genus Herminia; species Herminia tarsipennalis. Next base: position 3,181,647 of record OX243849.2, on the reverse strand, counting down.
GTCTAAACGGCGGGAGCGATTTCAATAAAATTTGGTATGGAGTTAGCTGACACCCTAGATTAACACATAGGCTAATAAAATGCGGGTAACACCGCGGGGAACAGCTAGTTAGTTAATAAACTCAAGACTACAGAACTCGACAGACTTCAGAACAACAATTTGTGAATTAAACAACATCTCTTTTTTATTATAACTTATCCAAACTGACGGATTCATCAAGAGCAGAGCCTAAACCGATTTTTTTAAATTTAATTTCGCAAAATTTCAAAATTGAATTTTTAGCACTTGATGCAAGTATCAAGTTTGTATAAAACCCGATTAGTTTTGCAGTTAGATCTGTGATAATTTGCATCTCGAAATTAGAATGGACACAACTCGTTTCACGTTTAAATTCAAAGTACGCCATCTCTATACCAAGTTCTTGGCAGAATTTCAATTATTATTATATAATATGGCTATAAATGTATGAATTACTTGAACCTGAATGACCTATATATTTTATTTTTAGAATATAGGTTTCATTTTTAGAAAACGTCGTTTAAAAAAAACGATCAAAGGTCGGTCAAGAGTTGCTCGTTTATAGGTATAACATTAAGTATGTATTTGTATTTATGTAATTATGTATTAAGCACCTACCTTAATCTGCTCTCTGCATCACCCTTAGGTTGACTGGTAGATAATGCCTAAGCAATTAAGTCCGCCTTTGTACGATTTTTGTATGAATTAAGCAAAATAATTAAAAAATCCAAAAATACAATATAATAGCCAATTTTATATATATTTTTGGAAAATCGTCTCTAAATGAGATCAAATTATACACGCGCTCGAAGCTGCGAGCTACAGCTAGTTACCCCATATAGTGTAAAACTGGAACCATTAGTCATTTTAAACGGAACACAAAACCTTTCAAAATTATTTCTTCATTTAAACTATGTTCTTCTATAGAGAATGTAAGTTTACCGACAGAATATAGCAAGTCACAAACTATTCACTGATTAACGGAGAATGCTTTGTAATAAACAATTTTAGTCATCTCTAATAGAACATCAAACCATTTGCCATCAATGTTAATTATATCGTAAATTATCCTTAACAGAAAATGGATTTCGTTATATTGAAGATAACCAGTTCAATATTAACACTTTCGTTGATAGTACTTGTTTTTACTTGGGATATTTATACGGCAGAACGTACAATCACATTCAGAAGCAGTATATTATTTACGGCTGGCCGGTAAATGTAAAGGCGTTTTGTTTTTATGTAGGTACTATGCGTTTCAAATGAGAAGATAATCGCGATCGCTACAACTTCACTCTGTACTTGTCAAAATTGTACCGCTAGCAACAAAAACTCCCAAGTCGGGTAAAGTACGTAAGTGTATTATGGTAATGGAACGGACGTAATATTTATTTTCTTTGAACTATGTAGGTACCTACCTAACATTTTTCTTTTTAAAATATTATTAGTATTATTTAATACACACCAAACAGAAATAAGTAAATAGGTCAAATATAGGAATATTCTACACTTTAGCGGCCTTTCAGTCAGACGTCATATTTTTTTAACTAAAACATAATATATAGTAAAATACAGTGCTTATTTACAGTTTATTAAAATATGTAGGTACCTACTTATATGTAATACTAATGACACCTTTTTAGGAATAATTCTATTGCTGACCTTACGTCATACAATGAAGTTGCAGTTGTAATGCGTAACAAAATGTCATAACAGTTATCAACTTATTTGAAACGCATAATACCTTGTGTCATTGCCTTTGCAATCTTGTACTTTTCAAAAATTAGTTCAACTATTAGAATAACGCTCGTTCCAACGTTGGCACCAATGCTATTTTCCAGTTCCGCACGTTGGACGAGTGGCGTTGGACCCAATATGTGGACCCAGTGTTAGTGACAAAACGTATGCAAACGATGACGTGATAAAACATTTATCTCATTATTATCTTTTAAACATCTAATATTATTCAACACAACGTATCGAGACGTTAAATGTTTTTGTTTGGAAATTTATTTTGTTATTCTAGAAAACAATTTAAACTTAGACCGTCTTCAAAAGTGTTAAATGATGATGTGTGCTTTACTACTAGCGCCTCTAGCGGTTATTTCACAAATTAACCGCTAGAGGCGCTAGTAGTAGAGTCAAATCTCTGAAATGTCAAATTTCATAGTTAGTGGATGGGTTACACAGGTTTAATTTCTAATTAGACTATTGTTATGATTTTTTAGCAATAGTTGAGATGTATAATGGTAAATAAAGTTATTATTCAAAGAATATCAGAGCTTTAAAAGTTATAACTAGCGCATATTTACTAAAATGTATCTGTTTCATCTTTCGAAAATGTAAATCTACCTTTTTTTCGCATAAAATGGGTCTGCGCAATACTGCTCCATGCTCGATATTTATAAAGCTGAAGAGCTTATTTGTTTGGACGCGATTATCTCAGGCACTACTGGTTCAAATTCTTTTAGTGTTGGATAGCCTATTTATCGAGAAAGGCTATGGTCTATATAACACCACGCTACCGCACCACTATATATGACCAATAGGAGCAGAGCATCAGTGAAAAATGTTTCGAAAAACGAGGAAAATGGACGCAGACGAAATTGCGCCAGTCAGGTAGTTTAAGATATAAGTATAATTTAAAATTTGACAGCCAGATCTGCCACAACAGTGGCTCCAACTAGTGAGCACAAAATCGGCGTAACCACTATTATCCCATTGGCCAATTGGTGTAATAGTGGTAAGAGACTCCATAACATCACTCTACGACCAATAGGAGTAGAGGAGTAATGAAAAATGTTGCAAAAACGGGGAAAATTGACGCAGACGAAGTTGCGTGGGTAAGCTAGTTAATATTATAAAGCTGAAGAGTTTGTTTGTTTAAACGCGATAATCTCAGGAACTACAGTTTCGAATTGTTTTTTATTACTTTTGGATAGCAAATTTATCGAGGAAGGCTTTAGGCTACGACCAATAAGAGCGGAGCAGCAATGAAAAATGTTAAAAAGGGGGAAAATTAACGCATATGAAGTAGCGCGGGTCAGCTACTTTATTGCTATAGATGAACATGTAGAATCATTACTAATACTTAACTAGCGGCCCGCTCCGGCTTCGCACGGGTATAAAATATATGGATGTTATTATACATATAAACTTTCCTCTTCAATCACTCTATCTATTAAAAAAACCTCATCAAAACCGTTGCGTAGTTTTAAAGATTTAAGCATACATAGGGATATAGGGACAGAGAAAGCGACTTTGTTTTATACCAGGTATGTAGTAATTATATTATGTTTTTTTTTTTTATTATAAATCTATGTATTTAATCAGTCGTTTTAAAGTATGTTTATTATTTGTATAGTTACCACAATACAAGCTTGAAATTAACCATAAAACAAAGTGTGGCTAATTAGCCCCTAAAAAATATCCAACCATTTAAATATATATTTTTTTTTAACCACAAATTATTTATTGCTGCAAATCTATCTGCAATCCACGTTACTTTCTAATTCTTTTGCTTATCGATATAGTATGCAAAATGTTTTTGTATTATTTTCTGGTTAAATAAATGCTTTTATTTATTTTCGACTTCCCATATTAGGCTGAGCCTGTACTGTGGTAATCAGAGAACTGATAATAATATATTTAAGCCTCTAATTTATACATGCTCATTACACATTTTTTTTTTCCTGGGTGGGGATCGGACCCACGGCCTCTGGCATAGCAGTCAGGGTCACTAACAACCAGACCAACTAGGCAGTTTTTTGGGATGCTTTGCAAATGATGTGCTATAACAATTAAAATCATTACAATTGTTATTTATTGCATAACACGGTGTTTACTTAGATTTCACTAAAAGCTTAAATATACAGGGTGATTTGTAATATACTAAATACTAATAACCTATATATATATTTCAATGATTGGACTGCCTCTGTGGCGCGGTGGGAGTGTGTCCGACTGCTACGCAAGAGGTCGTGGGTTCGATTCCCACCCAGGATAAAACTTTGTGTGATGAGCACGACGATTTATTCTGTGGCTGGGTGTTATTTATCTATAATATGTATGTAATTAGAAATATATAAGTATGTTTATCAGTTGTCTGGTTACGATAGTACAAGCTCTGCTTAGTTTGGAGTCAGACGACTTGTTTGAGTGGTCTCAAGATACTATTATAATTATAAATTATTGCTTTAATTTTTTATTTTTATTTTATTGCTATTTTTATTTATGTTTATTATTATTACTTGGTTATTGTGTTTTTTTTATTGTACCTAATGTGTTTCAACATTTTATCAAAATAAATAATTCTTTTTTTTCTATTATGGCCATTACTCCAAAAACAAGTGGTAGGTGATTAATGGTTAATATATTAAATATTTTTCAAAACTGATATTGAAGTTATTTTGTGTTATGTAAAGAAGCCACGAGCGGGAGGTAATTAGTATATTACAAATCATCCTGTATATTTACTGATCTGTTGGTCTGGTGGTTAATGACCCTGACTGCTAACCAGGAGGTCGTGGGTTCAATTCCTACACAGGACAAACCTTTGTTTGATGAACACGATACACTAAAATTATCTTGTATGTTACCACACCTTATGCCAAATAAAGATTCTATTAAATTCTAAACAAAATGTATAAATAAACAGTTAGTTCATACTTACATACATAAACGTATGTTATTTCAATATCATATAATATTCTTCTGCTAATCGATATTGTATGCGAAGTGATTTTGTATTATTTTCTGGTTAAATAAATGCTTTTATTTATTTTCGACTTCCCACATTAGGTTGAGCCTGTACTGTGGTAATCAGAGAACTGATAATCATACATTTAAGTCCCTATTTTATACGTGCTCATCACACATTTTTTTATCCTGGGTGAGAATCAAACCCACGACCTCTGGCATAGCAATCAGGGTCACTAACAACCAGACCAACTGGCCAGATTTTTGGGATGCTTTGCTTTTTTATAATAATATTATTATTTAGAATGATTTGTTATAACTATTAAAATCATTGCAATTGTTATTTATTGCATAACGCGGTCCAAGTAAATCACCAGTTCCGTCGGCTATTCTGGACTTTTCCCGGTCATTGTGCGTATGATTGATGACGTAATTAGCGCCTACAATAGTGTTTAACATAAATAGCAAGTTTAAGAAAGTAATGAATTCCTTTTAACTTATTTGCACTATTGTTGGTAAACTTAGGTAGTTAGGTTTGTGCGAGAAAACCTTCGAAAATGGCACGTTGTTTAAATTCTTTATAAAGTTTCTAAATAAAGTTAGCTGAAAGCTTCGTGACTCGAGCAAAATCTACAGTTTACTTAGATTTCACTAAAAGCTTAAGTATACAGGGTGATTTGTAATATACTAAATACTAATAACCTATATATATATTTCAATGATTGGACTGCCTCTGTGGCGCGGTAGGAGTGTGTCCGACTGCTACGCAAGAGGTCGTGGGTTCGATTCCCACCCAGGATAAAACTTTGTGTGATGAGCACGACGATTTATTCTGTGGCTGGGTGTTATTTATCTATACTTATAATAAATCTGTAGAGAGGTCAGTTCTGTACATGAAATATATTTCCAAAATAACTATCAGGGGGTGATAAGGGATCGATACTGATGCCAAAAATGCAATCAGTAAAATTTTTGTCTGTCTGTCTGTCTGTCTGTATAACCGTTATAGAAACAAAAACTACTCGACGGATTCGAAGGAAACTTGGTTCAATTATTTTTCGTACTCCTGAGTAGGTTATAGTATACTTTTCATCACGCTACAATCAAAAGGAGCAGAGCAGTGAAGGAAAACGGGAGAAGTTATTCCATTTTTTAAGCTTTCGTCGCGTGTGCAACCGTAATGGTTAAAGCTACACAGAAATCATGTATGACGGAAATGTTCTCCTTAAAATTATATAAAAAATATCCCACGACAGCATATGTCTATCTTTTATGGTTGACTCACAATATCACGTGTAACTCCCGATAGCTTAGTAGTTCGAAGCTTTCTGATTATATTTGTCTACTCTTACGTTTATAACACTCTCAGTCAACCCTAATTAAAAAAGTTAACATAATTAACTATTCCATAAAAAATACTAATAGAAATCGGTATAGAAACACCAAAGTTATACATGAAATACGCTAATAATAAGCCATCGCGCGTGAATACTGAATCATGCTATCTATCTATATCTATACATATAATAAAATTGTAAATTTCACGTCTCTGTACATGGCCGAACATAGTGAAAAAAAATATTGGGAAATGGTCGAAAAGAGTATCTAAACACATTCCTACATTTTTAGAAATGTCTGTCTGTCTGTCTGTCTGTTTGTTTGAACACGCATCACGCAATAACTATTGGACAGATTCGGTTGAAATTTTGTATGTGTAGTCTGGATTAACATATATGCTATAATTTATCACGCTATTTCCCATAGGAGCTAAGCAACGACGGATAATGTCTGTAGCTATTTATCGTTATAAAACAATAACTACTTGACGGATCTTCAGGAAAATTTGCAGTTTAATTGTAAATACTATAGGTCATTACTTGCACTATAAATCATTATGCTATCGTCTATGGGGAGTGAGCAGCAACGTATGTTTTGTCGAACCATTATGGTTTTTCACAATTTTTTCCACAATAAGACATTATTTACAATTGTAACCCATGGAAACAATAACTTCACGCTAAAACTATTAGGAGCTAAACACAACATTTTCAATTTTCTTAAGATCAACTATTTTAACCGTGTTTGCATCAGCTGAGGTGGTCTATTGGCACAAGTAGCGGTATTAAACGAGCGAGGTCGGAGGATCGACTCCCTAATTGCGAGTGTCTTTTAGTGTTGTGTTAAAATTATTTTTATTCTTTTTTTTAAGTATTTTTCTAAATGTATTCTTATTTAAACAAGCTTTTATTTTCGACTTTAACATGTTTACTTTGTTTAACAAATTTTCATATTAATAATCACTTCCAATAGGCACCTTTATCATTGTTTTGCATGAATAGTGATTATGTTATAAATGTAGAAATGAAAAACAATATTACATTACAAATAAACAGTAATTACTTGATATTTTCTAGAATTTATAAATGTTAATTGCTTAAAAAAAATGAAAGATTAAGTCCGCGTTACACCAAAATAAAACACGTGGCGCCATCTGTGATTCGATTTCTTCTGAGTGCCAAAATTGCTTACCTACAAATGTTAATAAACTTTCGCGATTTGTACACATTATGAAAATATATGTATTACGGGTCTTGATCGCGTGAATAATTTAAGGTTAAATTCCTTGCTTACCTACGTTTAATATGCATGATAGTTTAATATAAAATCATCAAGTATAAAAATAAACTTATCCAGTTTTGAAAATAGATGGCGTTTAAATACAAATTAAAAAGAATCAGGAAAATTGATTTAAAAAAAAAACTGAAATTCTTACGCAGAGGGATATGAATATATGATGATCTTAATTTGCGACAGGTTGACACACCTATTTTTAAATTCACCAATGTAGACATTATAAAATAATATTTTAATCTTCTAAAGTGAGTGAAAAAAAATATTGTAATAAGTTTAGAAATAGTATTTAAACACAAAAAAAGATATCTGAGTATATCTTTTAGAAACGTTTGAATGTTGTTTGTTTGTTTAAACACGCATCACAGTACCGCGGGAATGCAATGTTTTAAAACTATTTTGCGGGGGCAAAATAGTTTTAAAACATTGCATTCCTTGAATGTGTTTAAATACTCTTTTCGAACATTTCCCAATATTTTTTTTCACTATGTTCGGCCATGTACAGACACGTGAAATTTACAATTTTATTATATGTATAGATATAGATGGATAGCATGATTCAGTATTCACGCGCGATGGCTTATTATTAGCGTATTTCATGTATAACTTTGGTGTTTCTACACCGATTTCTATTAGTATTTTTTATGGAATAGTTAATTATGTTAACTTTTTTAATTAGGGTTGACTGAGAGTGTTATAAACGTAAGAGTAGACAAATATAATCAGAAAGCTTCGAACTACTAAGCTATCGGGAGTTACACGTGATATTGTGAGTCAACCATAAAATATAGACATATGCTGTCGTGGGATATTTTTTATATAATTTTAAGGAGAACATTTCCGTAATACATGATTTCTGTGTAGCTTTAACCATTACGGTTGCACACGCGACAAAAGCTTAAAAAATGGAGTAACTTCTCCCGTTTTCCTTCACTGCTCTGCTCCTATTGATTGTAGCATGATGAAAAGTATACTATAACCTACTCAGGAGTATGAAAAATAATTGTACCAAGTTTCGTTAAAATCCGTCAAGTAGTTTTTGTTTCTATAACGGTTATACAGACAGACAGACAAAAATTTTACTGATTGCATTTTTGGCATCAGTATCGATCCCTTATCACCCCCTGATAGTTATTTTGGAAATATATTTCATGTACAGAATTGACCTCTCTACAGATTTATTATAAGTATAGAAGAAGATAGATAGAAGAAGAAATGTATAAATTATCTTGAAGGAGCGGCTAGGTACCTCCGGATTAAAAGGTCCGATTTAAAAGTGTCAGAGCCGAAGTTGGAGTCGGAGGTTTAAAATCAATCGGAATTTTCGACCTATCGGAGTCAGAATCGAAGCTCCTTAACTCAAAATTTCGCACGAGTAACTGGGCGGTTTCAAGCTTCATTTAACTCGAAACCGCCCCAGTACTCGCGTGGTGGGGGAATTTTTCAATATTAATAGTATTTGATGTGATGCAAATCACTTTTTTGTCGAGGTGTGGTCGTGGGAATTTTAATAATTTGTCTTCTAACCGTCTGGCGCCATAAACTTTGTCGCCCTTCATTTTGCTGCACTGGGCATTTGCTTGGCTTGCCCTGCCATATGTTGGGCCCTGATTAAAGCTAGGCCCAAATATCCATAGATGCCACAGAGCATTGTGGAGCATGTTTACAATATGTTTTACACAGAAGTTGAATTGTAATATAAACTACCTTAATATAAACCCAACTTCCACGCGAACGAAGTCGCGGGCATAGCTAGTCTATAATATGTATGTATTTAGAAATATATAAGTATGTTTATCAGTTGTCTGGTTACGATAGTACAAGCTCTGCTTAGTTTGGAGTCAGACGACTTGTTTGAGTGGTCCCAAGATACTATTATAATTAAAAATTATTGCTTTAATTTTTTATTTTTATTTTATTGCTATTTTTATTTATGTTTATTATTATTACTTGATTATTCTGTTTTTTTATTGTACCTAATGTGTTTCAACATTTTATCAAAATAAATATTTCTTTTTTTTTTCTATTATGGCCATTACTCCAAAAACAAGTGGTAGATGATTAATGGTTAATATATTAAATATTTTCCAAAATTGATATTGAAGTTATTTACTGTTATGTAAAGAAGCCACGAGCGGGAGGTTATTAGTATATTACAAATCACCCTGTATATTTACTGATCTGTTGGTCTGGTGGTTAATGACCCTGACTGCTAAGCAGGAGGTCGTGGATTTAATTCCCACACAGAACAAATCTTTGTGTGATAAACGCATTATACTGTGACAAAGATTATACTGTGTTTGGGGGTAATTTATCAGGTCGTCAGTCCATCTAGTAGCGGCCGTTCGGCACTACGTCTTCCAGCTCGTGGTCGCTCCACAAAAACCTTCAGTACCCATCAAATATCTTTCTTCAGTGGCCAGCCCATTGCTACTTCAACTTACTAATCTTCTCAGATATATAATGATCTCTAATATAAATGATAATAAACTTTCTCGATTTATACACATTATGAAAATCAAATAAAACCCGTGACCACGGCCGTTGCAATACGTTCGAAACGTCGGACAACATACAATGTATTTTACCTTAAAATATTCACGCGATTAAGACCCGTAATAAATATATTTTCATGATCTCTAATATGTCGAATAAAGACATGTTTTTTTTAGTATTCAAGCAAATGAAACCACTAATACCGACGACGCTTCAGGGCAATCAGTGTCCAAACTGGAGAATTCACAGAACAACTTTGTTTCTAGAAACTTCTGGAGATAAGTTTTAGGAATTTGGAAAACAATTGATTCACGGTACAGAGAAAACTGCACTTATCTTTCATCCATGCATGTTTCAAATATTTCACGATTTTATACTTATTTAAATATACTAAGGAGATTTTATACGGAGGAAAAATTCGTCTCAGGTAGGACTTGACCCGCGAACTTAAGGGTACCGGCACTGATTCCTTAGGAACGCGATGTATGACGTCACGATGGCAAATGCTTTAAAAGTTACAAAAAATAATATTCCACGATGCCATTTTTCCCGTTTTTGCAACATTTCTCATTACTGCTCCGCTCCTATTGGTCATAGCGTGATGTTATATAAATCATAATAATATTATACAAATGTTTTCTTATTCGAAACTATCAGGAACTATTTATGTTTGTTTGTTCTAGTACAACCATTTGGTGCTGTTAAATGTTGAAAGTTTTCCGGGAGTTTTGAAAATTGGTAATTTTATAGATTTACATGTGCTCTTTCCGAATTTCAAATTTGCGACCTCGTCACTTTGCCGTACACGCTACCATATTAAAAAAATGGCCCCTAATATCAGTGTTTAGACAGTCTAGTCTAGGCTTTTTTCAACTCATTTTATTTTAAAGACATGTGACACAAAATGAAACTAGAAAACAATTCCCACAGTTTACGTTGCGATATTTTTTTGGAAATTCAATCATTTTGGCGAACGAGCGCCGCAAAGTCTTCAGACATATTGTACTATTCAGGATTGACACAAAATTCGGAAAACAGATTGTTAGAACTATGAACTTAACGAACAAGCTGTGTGCCAGTGACTTCGTTTGCGTTAAAGTTTTAAAAATTAATTCTAAGTAACGAAATAGTACATTTTTCGGGAAAAATAATGTGCTATTCTCTCACTGAGTCAAATTTTATCCAGATTCGTTCAGCCGTTTTCCAGTTATTGATTAATCAATCAACCAACCATCCATACATCAACACTATTGCATTTATATTAAGTACCTGGGTCACTGGTAATTTTAGGGTTCCGTAGCCAAATGGCTAAAAGTAACCCTTATAGTCTGTTTGTCCGTATGTCACAGGCATTTTACTCAACGACTACACAATGAATATATTGATTAAATTTGGTGAAAAAGTGTCTTGTAGTAGCCGCTACTTAGTTTTGTAACTAAATAATAAAAATAAATATTTTTAGGGGGGCACTATTGGCAAATTTAGCAAAAGCTGAAAAAAATATATTTCACCAAAAATCGCCGTGTGGCATATCATTTGATAGGCCTTTAAAAAACATGTAAGGTTTCATATAAACTTTTTTGATTAAATGAATATTTTTGAAAATAATCGCTCCGAAAGTTGCTTAAATTGTGTTCCTTCCTTTATCTTTTGAACTGTGTGTATGACCAAAAAATTATAGTAATTTTATAGTCACTTTTATCAATCTCTTTGTTAAAAAATGCAATAAATGTATTAAAAATCACAAAGGTAGCGCTAAATAAATACTTTAAACTAACATTATTTTCGACATGATCGAATCTACAAGAAAAAGGCATTAGTGCGATGCCGTGCCATGACATGTATACGGATTAAAACCGGGGTCTTAGGCTTTGTGGACAGCCCGATTTCCCACCTGAGCTATTATAATAATGTAAATGGCGGCGAAATTTACATTCTAAAAATCCGGATAAAACGACGTTTTTTAAAAAAGAAATCTAGCTAGATCGATTTATCGCCCCCCGAAAACCCCTGCATACTACATTTTATGAAAATCGCTGGAGCCGTTGCCGAGATTCAGATTATATCTATATATAGGTGTATATATATAAACAAGAATTGCTCATTTATAGGATTTTTTTTCTTTTTTTTTTTTATAAAAAAGGTAACTAGCAATGTGGGATTGAGTCCCACATTACTAGCAATCTTGTTAACCCCTCCAGCTAAGCTCAAAGGCTTGTGTTAGGAGTATCACGTCGGTAGTATCATGAGCAGGATTCGAACCCGCGACCTCACGGTTGCGACCGATGCCTTAGCCATTAAGCTACCGTCGCTATAAATAAGATGAGATAAAGCAAAAGGATAACGGAATAAAACTACATTTCATTTGATTTCATAACGAAATCTTTCTCCCATAAAATCCCACACATAACTCACATGAACCCCATATAGTTGCCATGACGTCACGTCACTTACGTCAGATAATACGTCACTCTAATAGCGGAACGGAACAGAAGAAAACAAGGGTCGTGACATGGTGACGTCACATTGGTGACGTGTATTGTTTAATGGTATATTTAGTGATGTGCGATAAGGAGATCTTTTTTTCTTCAATTGTTTCGATTTTTTCATTTAATATAAAAATGAACAACAAGTAGTAGAGTATCAAGTTTAGTAGTTTTGAGGTCGTTCATTCGGTAATTTTCGGGTTTCTACAATCGAAATAATCGCATCGTCTAAACCATCGACTCGCGATTGTTTTGAATTATGGGTTAATTCAAAACAATCGCGAGTCGATTGTAAGAAAAAGTCAAATAGGTTCAACGAAACCCTAATTGGAGAAGAAGCCGAATTACCGACTTTTATAGACGGTTCAATCGAATAATATTTCGATTATAAAATTTTATAAGCCACGGGTCGTAATCACATAAAGGTGCAAGTCGACACTCAGCTGAACCAGTCTACCCGTAACCACGGCCGTTGCAATACCGTGGAAACGTCGGGCACTAAAACAAAGGTACTTAGCCTTTAAATAAAATATTTAAGTATGCTAATTACGCTTGGTCTTGTATACGGTCCTATTGGCACCTACTTGTATTCTTGTATACGGTCGAAACGTCGAGCAATAAAACAAAGGTATTTAGCCTTTTAAAAACATATTTAACCCCTGGTCTGTGCGCCGCCATATTAACAATATGGCGCGTCTGTGCAGTCGATAATCAGTTGCAGTTCGACCGCAATTTTTCGGCGGCGCGCGTTTGGTTTTAATTGAATTACTCTGATTTTAATTGATATATGTGTAATTTTTTTTTCCTACTTATTGTTAATACAATCAGTTACATATTAATATTTTTTTTGAAATTTTAATTCGTAAAATTATATTCAAAATACGAGTTTGAATGTGAGGGGAGCTAAATTTTAATCATATTTTTCTCTTTATCTCAAAAGCTAGACAATATTTGCCTCTTACTTGTTATTTTATTTACACATAATTATAATTACAATAAAGTTTAAGTAAGTACCTTTGTTTTATTGCCCGACGTTTCGATCGTATTGTAACGGCCATGATCACGGGTAGACAGGTTCAGCTCAGCAGCGTCGCCTCGCGACTTTACGCGATTACGACCCGTAGCTTAAAAAAATTATAATGCGTACACATCGCGAAAGTATATGAACATAAAATCATTCGATTGTTCATTCGCGAGGCAAGTCGATTGTTCATTCGATGGTAAATATGAATGAATGCTATTCATTCGATTGTGCAAACATTTCGGACTCGCCCATCGCTAGATACACTCGTTTGGTGCCACGATGACGTATAAGAGGATTTTAAAACGATTTACTGAGCGCTGTATTTTTATTATGTTGTGAAAATGTTTTGTGAAATGAATCGCGTTTTGTATTTAGAATTTGTTGTAGAGATAATATGAATGAGGATTTCATTTATACACTGCTTATGTCCGCGGCTTCGCTCGCGTTTTATCACTCCCTAGACACAGGATGTCAAGATAATACAATGTTGTGTAACATTTGCGTTTAGTATATCGATTTTATGTCGCAGTCCGTTAGATTCAAACAAAATAAACAAAAACTTAACTGTTTTAAAATGCCCCGAAAATAATAAGATCAAAAAGTCGACCGTGCACGGCTAATTAAATGGTATAGGAACAAAACAGTCAGAGTTACTTCACTCATAAACGGGCCTGCATCATTCGGCACCGGCCGGGCAGTAATAGATTGTAGATGACCGTTCAGGAGAAAGCCGCTCGGCTTTATCTAGGCGGGCAACAATGGGCCGGTATCAATCGGCAGGGCCAAACCAAAACCAAATATGTGTAGATGAATGTGAAGATTTAATTCTGGGTGGGGGGAGGCATGAAACATGCTTTACGACAGGAGGAGGGGCGATGCATTCATTTTCGCCGAATATCGACCAAGTGTGAGTTGCACGCACAGGGGGGGGGGGGTGCTCCAAAAAGGTGACACAAGAGGCAAGTGGGCAAAGAAATTAATAATAATAATAATTTTTATTGTGCCACAAAATGTACAATATACAACAATTTCTACAAATTAGGCATAAAATAATTATGCAATACATAGCTTGATAGAATTAAGACATTTTAAGGATACAACTCGGATCTGTTTAATAAAATGTTAAACCCTGTCTCTTAAACTAGGGTAAACCTATATCTTATGAGACAGTGTTCGGCTATAAGACGAATTACAAATAGATTTCACAAGTTGTAGACTGTGTCGTTCTACCACTATATATTATATGTGTGTGTGTGTGTGTGTGTGTGTGTGTGTGTGTGTGTGTGTGTGTGTGTGTGTGTGTGTGTGTGTGTGTGTGTGTGTGTGGTGTGTGTATGTGTGGAGTGTGTATGACATGTGTGTGAGAGAGTGTGTGTGTGTGTGTATGTGTGAGAGTGTGTGTGGGCGCTTGCGTTGGTGGGTAAAGCATTGAGTAAGGTGTTAAGTTAGGCGGCGTATGTAAGGAGTGATTCAGTTTTTCGGTAGTCCTGTTGCAGAAGCCGTTCAACTACTTTAGGTTTAAGTTCATATTTATTTAAGTCTACTATGTTTAGTGTTTTGTGTTATTTTGTGTAAATTTGTGTGCTCAATATTAAAAATAGATGTCTGGCGAAGGAAGTTTTGTGTCGTGTACCCAAAAAGATGTTTGTGCGTTAATTTGGGGTTGGAAAGGGGAACACTTGCGTACCTTTTGAAATTCAATACAATACTAGAAATTCGGTACACTAAACACGTGCCCCGTGTCCCCCCCCCCCTGGATCCGCCTATGTGCCAGCCCGAATGAACTACCCTATCGGCACTTCTTATTGTAGCCGAACATGTATAGTAGTTGTTTCGGTTCGTCAAATACTGAATAAAGCCGACCCGCTTATGTGTGGTAGCATCCCTAAAGATTACTGTTCTCAGCGAAACTGTTTTTTTTTTTTAAATAATAACTTGCAATGTGCGATATTGGTCCCACATTACTAGCAATCCTGTTAACCCCTCCAGCTAAGCTCAGTGGCTTGTGTTAGGAGTGGGTTCACGTCGGTAGTATAATGAGTAGGATTCGAACCCGCGACCTCACGATCTCGAGATCGATGCCTTAGCCATTAGGCTACCGCCGCTTATGCTATTATAACTCAGCGCTTACAGGTGCGCGTTGATCCATCAGTCAGTCAATCAATCAGCCAATCAGTCAACTTTGGCTTTAAATTCCTCAAGTACAAAATACATACAATTAGAGAAAAATACAAAATGGTGTTCAATAATCCCAGTAATACGTTGTGCAGTCAGTCGTTCAATCAATTAACTCTACCTGGTACTGTCACCCGCATTGGATTAAAGAACGCTGATCCAATTATGGTCGGTAAAAATACAATTATCTATAGGAAAACGCAGAATTGATATAATGATGAATTTGTAACGAATTTTTTGTGGTTGTTATGTGTATTCTTTTATCCGATTGCGTTACAAAGAATATTATGTATATCTATACTAATATTATAAAGCGAAAGAGTTTGTTTGTTTGTTTGTTTGTTTGTTTAAACGCGCTAATCTCAGGATCTACTGGTCCGATTTGAAAAATTCTTTTTTTGTTGGATAGCCCATTTATCGAGGAAGGCTATAAGCTTTATAACATCGCGCTACGACTAATATGAGCGGAGAAGCGATGAGAAATGTTTCAAAAACGGGGAAAAATTACGCATACGAAGTTGCGCGGGACAGCTAGTTAATATTATAAAGCTGAAGTTTGTTTGTTTGTTTGAACGTGGTAATTTCAGGAAGTATTGATCCGAATTGAAAAATAATTTTAATGTTGGATAGCCCATTTATGGAGGAAGGTTATAGGCTATATAACATCACGCTTACACGCAACATTTTTCATTGCTGCTCCACTCCTATTGGTCGTAGCGTGATATTATATAGTCTATAGCCTTCCTCGATAAATGCACTACCCAACAGTAAAAGAATTTTTGAATTCGGACCAGTAGTTCCTAAGATTACCGCGTTCAAACAAACAAACTCTTCAGCTTTTTAATGTTAGTATAGCAGACAAAGTGGATCTCTCTCTTTTGTAAGAAGGTCATAGGCTATATAATTTTCGGTTGATTAATTTATTTTATTATTATTATTATTTTAAGTATGTTTTTTATTTAATTTATTGCTTTATCCGAACGATGTAAGTATTTTATTGTAAAAGAAATGGCTAGTTCTCAGAATCCGTGCAAATCACATGTCCCGTTAGTTTATGTCAATGTCTGCACTTGTAATTTTTTTTTTACTGTAACTAAGATTTAAATAGTCTAATTCACTAATTAAGTTTTGTGTACCTTCAGTGTTTACATAAAAAAGACAACATAGCGTTATCTTTCTACCCTCGGTGTTCCATTGTAACATTAAGCAGTATTTTATTTGATAGAATAATGGTTGAAACTTGTACCAAAAACCTCGATGTGATGACCGTAGCTAAAAAAGTATTTTTTTATATTTTTTTTTTTCTAAAACAAGTAGGTATAGTTTGAAGTATTTTTTATAAGCATTTCTTGCCAATTACTTTACAAATACAATAATTGCATTTTTGAAAGATAGAAAAATTTGAAGTCGAGACCCAGGAATCGAACCCGAGACTTCCGTAGCCAAACCGGGGCCAGAAGCGAACCACCTATCTGGACTATGTTACTAGACCTAAAATTTCTCTATCCCTTATTGCTCGCGAGTTTGGGCCCTCGCTCACCTCGCTAGGTATAGTTTTACACTTAACCAAGGTTTTATCAAAAATATTATCTAAATACTATCGGCAACTACGGTTATTGACATAAATAAGTCAAATTAGCATCAAACATAATGTTCTTACCAAATCCTCCAGTACACTCCTTAGTCGACCCGAAGACGGCAAAGATGTTCAAAATATAGTGTCGTCTTACCACAACAGTGTGAAAAAAAAATCGAAATTTTTTATTCACTTAAGATGCAAAACAACTCTTGTGATACGTAGGGATTCTACATGTACATGTAATGTCAAATTCGCAAACAATAGGTAAAGCCAGAGAAAAGAACCTGGCAATAAAAACTCGAGACCACTCTTTTCAAATTGCCAATTTTACAATGTTTGAATGTTTATAAACTTGATATGGGGGTAAGGTGCTGCGACTAATATACTATATACTTTAATTGTAATTTTAATGGGTAGGTAGCCGTTAAAAAATACCTTCATACTAAGCTTATTTTATTTAATTGAATTTGTAGGTTATAGGGGGAGGGGGTTATAATCTACTTAAGATGGATTTCCGCCATGTTACGCCTGATTCAATCGGTTTTCTTAATTGAATTTACTTACAGGTAACACTGCCTAACCCAATATTTTACCCATGTTTAATTTTTTTTTTAAATGACTCCCGCATTAATACAAGCCCTGTGTCGCAAGGGACTTTACAAACATACAAGTCATAGACACAAAGTACACCCAGACTCGGAACAACAATTTGTGGAACACACAGGCACTTTTATTTACCCGATGTTTCAATCAAATTGAACTGATTGAGGTCACGAGTCGACCCGTAAAAAGGTAGTTATCTTTAAATAATTCACGTAAATAAGTCCCGAAATATATCTTAAACTAGTTAACCCGCGCAACTTCGTCTGAGTAAATTTTCCCCGTTTTTGCAACATTTTTATTGCTGCTCCGCTCCTATTGATCGTAGCGTGATGTTATATAGCCTATAGCCTTCCTCGATAAATAATTTTTCAATTCGAACCAGTAGATCCTGACATTACCGCGTTCAAACAAACAAACAAACAAACTCTTTAGCTTTATAATATTAGTACATATTTAACAAGTCCCAAAAAACCGCAAATCATACTAAATTTGTCCAAATATTCACATAAAAGAGGAAGTAAAATGCACCATAACAAGCAGGCAATGAACGGGGTTATAAGCAAACTAACACTTATTCCACAGGGACTCAAACTTTCACAGTCTTCCTCTTTTACAATCCAATATATAACCACTATTCCGAATAACTATTATTTTCACAACAAAGGAATTTGCACTTAAAGTCTGTCAATTAAAGTTTATTTTTGTATGGGTAGTTGGTAAAAACTAAGTCTACTAGAGTTTAAAATTGGGTACAGTAAGTTTTGGAGCTTGCCCCTAACAGTATTTTGCAGGTAATACCGGGTGGATATATTGTAAGCGTCTAGCGACTTTTTTTTATTTTAGAATTTTACAAGTTACGGATCTTAATCGCGTAAATATTTTAAGCCAAAATATCTTTGTCTACCCGTGACCACGGCCATTGCAATACGGTCGAAACGTCGGGCAATAAACAAGGTATTATACCTTAAATTATTCACGCGTTTAAGACCCGTAGATTAAATAACTTTATAATGTGTACAAATCGCGAAAGTTTATCAAAATTTAGTGCAGTTGCAGTTAAGTTTCTTGTAACTTTGGGTTCGATCTCAAACATACTTGCGTCAAGAATTCGTCTTGAGACCGCAATAGAAAAGTTGTGCAAAGATAATAGAATACAAAAATGTAAGTATGTGTTATTTTAATTAAAACTTACACATCACGGTTAAATTATTCACGCGATTAAGACCCGTAGTATAATAATAATATAAAGTAATATAATTTTATAATGCAAATGCACTGCTTTAAATACGTCAATTGGCCAGCAGAGATAGATTAAGTACATAACCGACGGCTTACTGTGTTCTCCGAGGCACAGAGAGGTGCACCATTTCGAAAATAGTGACCCATTTGTGGAAGCAAGATGCCATAACCTGGAGTGAATCTCTTGTGTCTTAGACCAATCTAGCGAGATTGAGTATATGTCTGTTTGTTCCTACATTTAGAAAGTTTGATGTGAACTCCTAAAGTCTATAGGCCTATGTTCTTTTTATAGTATTCGGTACGACTTTCTGTTTGTTCATGAGCTGAACATTGTTGTTTATGGGTACTACATATTGCATGAGTGTGGATTTTTATGTTCGTGAGACTAGATGTATACCAAACACTTTACTACCGAAAGGACTGAAATGACAGCATGATTTGTAATCCTTTGGCGCTTCTTCTTCGTAGTTTCGACCGTAGACAAAGAAACTAGACTGAACAATAGCCTCGCAAAAAACATATCTATACTATATAATATTATAAATCTGAAGAGATTGTTAGTTTGTTTGAACGCGGTAATCTCAGGAACTACTGGTCCGAATTAAAAATTATTTCACTTTTTGATAGCCCATTTATTGAGGAAGGTTATAGGCTATATAATATCACGCTACGATCAATAGGAGCGGAGTAGCAATGATAAATGTTGAAAAAACGGGGAAAATTTACGCAAACGAAGTTGCGCGGGACAGCAAGTACTAAAATTAATAAATTTGTAAATTAATATGCTCTATGCTCTTTAGAATTTACAACGCGTAGCAGGAAAACCTGCTGCATTAATTGCTTACTACGGTCACATACAATCTGTATTAAGGTATGGAATATTGATATGGGGAAATTCGACTGATATAAACAAAGCATTTATAGGTCAAAAAAAATGTATACGATGCTTGTGTAATGTAGAACCACCGGAATCATGTAGATCTTTGTTTAAAAGCAACAACATAATGAAACTTGTAGCCCTATATTTAATAGAAATCTGTATTCATGCCAAGAAATTTTCAAACTAATTTATCTATGCTTGTGATAATTGGATTTTAGGTAAAAGAGATCCCTCTAGGTTCAGACATCCTTATTTCACAAGAATTACTATGTAATGTACATAAAAGTGTTCAATAAAGTGCCTAAGCCTATTTGTGGACTACCAATAATAAAAATGAGAAGGCAGTTACAAAAATGGTTGATACATCACACGTTTTACATTGTTAAAAAATTTTTCGAAAATAAGCATTAATTATTACAACTCCGTATTTTCCAGATAGGTATTTTATTATTCATAACCTAATATTATTGCATGATCAAGTTAGTACCTATGTATGTACCATAATTGATGCAATTAAAAGATTTATTAATATTGTTATTTGTTAAATGACCACTCTCTAGAAAGAGACAACGCGATTGTGCAGCCAATACCTGTCCCTTTTCTATAGACCTGACAGCACAGTAGATAACGGCCTTTTAGACATAGATACAACTATTGGTCGCACGATTGTTTTGTCTCTCTCACTTATGCCTGGAAGGAAAAGTTCAGTCCAGTCTCTATCTATATGGATGTGGTCCAAAACCTGGCCACTTGACTGCACTATCGTAATCAACCATCAAGTTCTCCTGTGTGCAGGTGGTCGGGCACCCAGGTCACGGTGTAAGGTGGCCATTGTTTGTATCATACCGCAAAAAAAAACAGCTAAAGTTCGTAATCGCCAAGAATCCCTACCTAAGCAACGTTTCGACCGACTTGAGTACCGAAGTCTGTTTAAAGATTTCCAGATCAGCCATGATAAATGATGAGGAGAAGAGCTCACAGCAGGTCGCGCAAATGGATTTAGCAGGGGTTTATTTAATCACAATATGATTTGTCTAAAATTCTAAAGTAAGCAAGTTATCCACCAACAAAATTTCCAATAATGTATTCACTTTCAGGTTTGGAAACCATCAGTAATGAAATTTACCTAATTAAAAGCTAAACTTATTGGCCAAATATCTGACTGATCGATTAACATACG
Source organism: Herminia tarsipennalis (assembly GCA_945859575.2). Classification (NCBI taxonomy): domain Eukaryota; kingdom Metazoa; phylum Arthropoda; class Insecta; order Lepidoptera; family Erebidae; genus Herminia; species Herminia tarsipennalis. The sequence continues at coordinate 3,160,638 of OX243849.2, read as the reverse complement.
ATCACGATCACTGAATCTTGTGGAATCAAATTTTGTACAATGTTATAATAATAATATAATATCTTGGGACAACTCACACAACGTCATCTGATTCGAAACTAAGCAGAACTTGTACTATGGCAACCAGACAAGTGATAAATATACTTATATATTTCTAAATACATACATATTATAGATAAATTACTCCCAGACAAAAAATAAACCATCGTGCTCATCACACAAAGTTTTATCCTGAGTGGAAATCGAACCCACGACCTCTTGCGTAGCAATCGGACCAACTCCCACCGCGCCACAGAGGCAGTTAAAAAATGTAAATTCTATGAAGAGTAGGTACTCGTATTTATGGTTAATTTCCGCGCATGTCTGACGACTTGCAGGTGATGATCGCGCTTATGCAAGATGATCAATCAGAGTATGAAAATGTATGACGCCGCGATCGGCTGCGATCCCTATAAATCATCATCGTCATCAGCCCGAAAACGTCTACTGCTAAACATGGCTTCCCCAAAGGACATCCACTACCCGATTTTGAACGGTCCAACAGGAAATTAAGAAATGTCAATTTTACAATATAATAAATAGGAGTTTTTGAAGTGGCAGGCGTCTGCCTAGATATCATAATTAAAAATGTAATTATACTAAAAAGACATACTTGCTCATCATATACATAATGATTTTTAATAAACATTAATATAATAACCACTCGCTCGAGGTTTCTTTACTTATCACTAAATAACTTTGTAATATCAGTTTTGGAAAATATTTATTATTAAATCTTAATCACCTACCACTTGTTTTTGGATTTTTATTATTTTATTTTTCATTTTTAATTTGTCATCCCCTTTTATTTTAAACTTTACAATTTTTGTTTTTTCATATTGCTTGTTCTTGTTGGCATAAACCTTAAAAGAACCTAATAAAGAAGCAGGAAATCACCCTGTATAGCTATGCAAATATTAATCGTCAAATGTTGGTAAACACTCGAGAACGTTTGGTCCGTTTTAGCATTTTTTTTAAATGCTAGCGGTGTTCCTAGGTAGATTCTAATCATGGGTGTAGCTTGCCTTAGGTGGGCCCTGTATTAAAATTAGTTGAGGGGGGGGGGGGCTAAATGTGAGGACTAATGTGAGTCTTGGCCAACAACTGCTAAGTCACGTTCGTGGGCCCTCGTACTAAACTAAATATAATATCAACGTGCTCTCTGAGGCACGGTGGGGTATGGCATAGTTCGAAAACTGTCACGTATATATGGACAGACGGATCTATGGAGACGGAGAGACAGAGTTGCTTAACCTCGCAGATATCACGATCTGTTTGGTTGCCACTAGGTAAGGGATTCCTCGAATAAAATAATGATCACCCATCTATGAACCTACAGTGGTAAAATTGTTTAAAGATATATCGATCAAGATCCTTTTTCACGTTCTTTTTTCGTTTTCGCGGCAAGCCCGCGTGGTCATTCAATCTTGTCATAATGGTAAAGTACCTGGATGACCGAGCTTTGCTCGGTGTTTTCTCTTATCTTTTGAACTGTGACCAAAAAATAATAGTAATTTTATAGGCATTTCTTGCCAATGACTTTATTAAAAATGTAATAATTGTATTAAAAATCACAAAGGTAGCGCTTAATAAATACTTTAAACTAAAATTATTTTAGACATTATCGGATATACAAGAAAAGGGCGTAAGTGGCATGAACATAACGCAGAAGAGCGTTATGTTGTTTCTTATTGCTGGTGCAAGAATTCAAATCGGATTTTTTACGTCAACTGCTGCGGAACCCTATACTGAGCATGATTCGACATGCTCTAGTCCTTTTTTTTTTGGTAAATCGTGTATTTTGGAAATTATATTTAAACACGCATTACATACTGATGAGATATGAATAATGTTTTGGATCTAACCGAGATAATACTAAAAAAATATGAAAAATAAATCACAAATTAAAATTATTGTTTTTAAAAGACCTACAAAGACAGTTTCAGCTTCTGTTATATGTATGGATTGCACCCCCTTATAATATTTATTTTTATTATTTAGCTATCAAACTAAGTAGCGGCTATTACAAGACACCATTTCACCAAATTCAATCAATATTCATTGTGTAGTTTTTGAGTGAAATGCCTGTGACATTTGGACAGACAAACAAACATAACGAAACTATTTTCATACAGATTCCATTGAAAAATAGTAACAAAAACAACAGAAAACCCACTTCTTAAGCCATATTATTCGGATGGGGGACTACGGAACCCCATATTGTGCTCTACTTAATAATATTTTTCAATGGAATTTGTACGAAAATTTTGTTACTTCTCATTTGATCAGCTGTTACTCGTAAACTTGTAAAGCCTCCTTGGCTGTGATAGTTTTCCTTTTAATTTCACTATATATACTACTACCCTGATTTTTTTCACATACCAACATCAACTATTTAGCTGGCTGGGGGGATACTTGACTCAAACCAAAATCACTTTAAAGCTTAATATTTTACAAACGGATCCCTAAATCTAAAAATCATCTAACTAACCCCTAAACATTTTTAAAAGACCTATCTAATGATACCCCACACGATGGGGTAGGTGAGAAAAAAAAATCACACCCTCACTTTACATAATTGAAAAATTTTATTCTTTCACTTTGTCGGCGTAAGTAATATGTGTATCCATGCAAAATTACAGTCTCTGAGCAAAGAATCGGACGGACGGACGAACATGGCGAAACATGTCAGACCATACTTAGTGTAGAGTTCCGTAGCCGTAGCCGTATATAAAAATCCGATTTGCGTAATTGCACCAGCAAAAGAGCGTGTTCATGGCACTTACACCCTTTTTGATTTTTTTCGTATGCTTTGACACGGTTCAATTAATAAGGGGCGAGGACACAGTTATTCAAAAATACTCATTTAATGTGTAATAAAAGTTTATTAGAAACACTAATAAGTTTTAAAAAGACCTGTCGAATGGGCATATCATGTTACACGTTGATATTTGCTAAAAAAAATGTTTCAGCTTCTGTTACATTGTATGGAATGCCCCCCCCCCCCCCCCTAAAAATATTAATGTTTATTATTTAGCCATCAAACTAAGTACGGCAACGGTTGCGGAACCCTACACTGCCCTTTTTTTGGTACATTGTGTTTTTTGGAAATTATATTTAGATACAAATGACATACTGATGAAATTTGAATAATATTTTTTGATATTACCGACATAATAATAAAAAAAAAATGAAATACCTAAACCACAAAAAAAAAATAAAAAAAAAATAGGGAAAAAAAAACATAAATTAAAAAATAAAATAGGAAAAAAAAATATTCGGATTCGAACCGTGGTGCCTTGTTTTGGAGACCGCCCGTTTCCCACCTAAGCTATTAAAACAACGCCGATCGCGGCGAAATTTACCTTCGTATTCTAATGATATTGTAGCAGTTTTTCATTGCCTGAAAATACAGATAGAATGACGTTTTTTAAAAATGAAACCTAGCTAGATCGATTTTTCGCACCCGAAACCCCCTGCATACAAAATTTTAAGAAAATCGCTGGAGCCGTTGCCGAGATTCAGATTATATATTTATGTATATATGTATATACAAGAATTGCTCGTTTAAAGCTAAAAGATAGAGAGCTACGCTTAGAAATACATCAACGGACATGCGCGGTGGACACACTTGAGCGCACCGCGCATGCGACGATTCCCGCGGGCTTGCCGCGATAACGAAAAAAAGAACATGAATAAGGACCTTACTCGGTTGCCACTGAGTCAAAGACCTCTCGAATAAAATATACCTACAGGTACCGACATCACATTACCATTATATAAATCACTAGCTGTCACGCGCAACTTCGTCAGCGTAAATTTTCCCCGTTTTTGCAACATTTATCATTGCTGCTCCGCTTCTATTAATCGAAGCGTCATGTTATATAGCCTATAGCTTTCCTCGATAAATGAGCTAACCTACAGTGAAAGATTTTTTCGATTCGGACCAGTAATTTCTAAGATTACCGCGTTCAAACAAGCAAACGAACTCTTCAGCTTTATAATATTATTATAGACTAGCTGTCCCGCGCAACTTCGTATGCGTATTTTTTACCCGTTTTTGCAACATTTCTCGTCGCTGCTTCGCTCCTATTAGTCGTAGCGCGATGTTATATAGCCTATAAGGTTCCTCGATAAATGGGCTATCCAACAAAAAAATATTTTTTCAAATCGGACCAGTAATTCCTGAGATTACCGCGTTCAAACAAACAAACAAACTCTTCAGCTTTATAATATTAATATAGATTTGAAACACAACCATGTTCTCTTAAACATTATTTTTTCTATTTCCATACCAAGAACAAGAATTTTGCCGCATATAAAACACAATTTCTTATAAAGATAAATGCCTGTTCTATTTATAATCTCGTGCAATAACGAAACGTTTAATTACTAAAAACCTTGAACAAAAGTGTCCATACCGTTATAAAACTCGTGCTGTAACTAAACGGCACCTTTAACCCTTATACAAAGACACAGCTTTAATTAAAGTCAAATAAAAACTGGACAAGGTTGAACCCAAAAATTCAAAATGGTTCCAGGTATTTTTCAACCACTGTGAACCGGTACAATTAAAGGGGTATTATAAATTTAACATAAACTTTTGTGTATATGTCACTTCTTTATTTCACTTTTGTACTTTGACTGGCGTGTTGGTTTAGTGGTTAGTGACTACGACTTACAACCCCTGACTGCTAAGTCAGAGATCGTAGGTACGATCCCTATCCAGGATAAAACTTTGTGTGATGAGCACGATGGTTTATTCTGAGTCAGCGTGTGAGTCAAAGTCAAAGTCAAAAATACTTTATTCATTTAGGTTACAAATGCAACGCTTTAAACGTCAGACAAAGTTTGAAATAGAATGATTCTACATTTAATGCCAAGTTCGCAAGAGTAAAGCAAGGACTTGGCAATAAAAACTTAGTAGCTTAACTTAGAGTTATTTATACCTATGTATGTATTTAGAAATACTGTTGTTTATCAATTAATTAATTAATAATTTAATTATTTAATTGGTACAAATACTTTAGTATTTCATTAATATTAATAGGCATTACTTGCCAATTACTTTACAAATACAATAATTTCGTTTTAAAAAAGTAGAAGAATGTGAAGTCCAGAAAGGATAGAAAATACGTATGTGAAGCAAGACATTTTATATCTACGCATTTAATGAACAAACATAATTGACACTATTTTAATAATAATAACTTCGGACAACTCACACGACGCTATCTGATTCCAAACTAAGCAGAGCTTGTTCTATGCAAACAGACAACCGCTAAACAAACTTATATATTTCAAAATACATATATATTATAGATAAATAACACCCAGACACAGAATAAACCATAGCTCATCACACAAAGTTTTACACTGGGTGGGGATCGAACCCACTAGCTGAGCTCCGACTTAGCCACTAGACCAACAGGGCAGTCATTAATGATAGGTTAATGACGTTAATTCACGCACAGACACACTTTCATTTAAATTAAAAATATTGCTTTATTTTATTTGCTATTAAGTTCCGTACTGTAAATAGTTTTATTTCAATACGCTATTAACTAAGCCTTCATTAACTGATACTAATGAGGGGTGAACAAAACTAAAGGGTTTTTTGTTTTATCCTTACGGTACCCTAAAAGGGTTGGGTATCATTCCCGGGTACCCACATAAATCAGTAGGCTTATTACTCTTAATCTTATATTAATTAATTTTTGTGGGGGATGAAAATTATGAAAGAATGTTACAGTTTTGTTATTAAGGGATGGTATCTGATGAAAGGGGTAGTTTAAGGGGTATTTTAATTTAGATGTAGGGCTAGATTATTTTTAGTTTAATGAATGTAGTATTTTTACACAACTCAAAAATGGAGTCTTACGGTTTTAAGGTTCATGCATTTTAAATTGCCAATGTTTTCAATGTTTGTCTGAATATAAAATATAATTATTGTGTGTTTGTACAACTACACTCATAAAGTTTACGTGTATGTTTGAGTCATCGTAACTCCTAACCGGGTAGATGGATGTAAAAGCTCGTTTATTTGTGAAGATTATAAGGTTTTTTTAATGAAAGTTTGATTTTTGTTTATTTATTAGCTGCCCGCGGCTTCGCCCGCGTACCAAGATAAATTTTACCCCCTTATGAGTTGATTTCGTATTCGATCAAAACGTGTTAACGTGTTTCATTATTTACAGCCATAAAGCCAAATACGAAATTTCCCCTGATCTAACTTCGTAACTGACGAGTGGCATAAAAACTTGCAATCTTTGTTTTACCTCCTTAGGGGTTGAATTAAAAAAAAACGATGACGAACGACGAAAAAAAATTCACAAAGAACTTCAAAACTGAAGGAGTTTCATACAAAACTGTACCCACTTTAGGGTTGATTATCTAAAAACACTGAAACACGTGTTTATTTATTATAACTTTAATAAAAAAAATAATTATAAAAATAAAAAAACCCGCCTGCACAAAAAAGATGGAAACAAGATCCCCTACATAATTATATAATTTCATGCAGTCGGAGGCATTAATGAATCTCGATGAACTTAGTGAAATGCCTCCGACTGCATGAAATTAAATAATTATGTAGGGGATCTTGTTTCCATCTTTTTTGTGCAGACGGGTTTTTTATTTTTATAATTTATTTTTTTATTTAATACTTTTTAGTAGTTGTAATATGTACCCGATGTAACAAACTTTTATCACAGCTATTGTCAAGTATTAAATATTGCGAAAAGAATGGTTGCTAACTAACTTTTTTAGTATCACAGTCATAATAATGTTATACCTTTTTGAAATGCTTAAGATGAGCCCTTTAATTTGATACCCATATTGCAGTATTCAAAACAACTTTTTTTTCACACCTCTTTATTTTGACATTTCACAGCCGCCATATTGGTTTTTTTCAAATGTCACGTTTCTAAGAACACTCGGGCGATCAAGACAAATCTAACGACGTCTTAATTGTACAAATCCGTTCAGTGGATTGTGAGATATCAGGTAATAAAGAATATTACATGCATACATACAAGATACGCGTGAAAAACGTAACCCTTCTTTACAGTCGGGTAAAAAGCCAAGTACCAAAATACCAACTGACGGAGTTTCATGCAAACTTGCAAACCGGGTTCGATTCCCGCTTGAGCCATATTTTTTCTTTCATTCAATTATTGTGTATAACATTATCTTCTTAATAAAATGTGTTGCAAACCTTATTTGCGTTGTACGACCAAAATTAAATATTTTTTTACGTAAGTATTTAACATTTAATGAACCAACATTTACACAATATTATCAGACGGGCAGCCACAGAACAGTCGAACGACACGTTTGAACGTACTGTAATTATATATTACTCGCTGAAATCGGCTTTAATTTAGCAAATGCTAAAGCATAGTTTTTGTAGTTTAGTAAATGCTAAAGCATAGTTTTTTTCAATTATACTACACTAGCTTTCGCCCGTGGCTCCGCCGATGAAAACTTCTACAGGGACTCAAACTATCTCCATACCAAACTTCATCTAAATCAGTTTAGCTGCTTGAGCGTGAAAGCGTAACAGACAGACAGACAGACAGAGCTACTTTCACATTTGTAATATTAGTATGGATGTTAATTTAAAAAAAATCGACCACAACTTTCCTAGTTATAGTTAAATTTCACCAATCTGCGAAGGAATGTGTTTGACGCGTAGGTATCCTTCAAATGTTTCTATGTCCGCTCATAGCTCCTTAATGGCTCAACCGATTATAATAATGATACGTCATTAGATTCATCTCGATGTCGCGAGTGTCACTGGGTACATAATTCTTACAAAGTCTTTCAGACGGATTACATGCATTTTTATAGCCCGAAATTATATAGATATAATTCTTAAGCACATTCTCATCATCATTGAAAAAACAATGTTAACAATAAAACAAATCGTTCTTATTAAATCGCGTTGTAATTAATTTTACAAGTACTAACAAAAATTAATAAAAAATATTAAAAAAACTTAAAAAAAACCGCATGCAAAGGACAGGAAACAAAACAAAAAGCAAAGAATTCTATTGAACTTAAAATCGTGCCTCTGACTGCATGATATCAAATTTAAAGGATATCTTGTTTTCTGTATTTTTATTACCCATAAAGGCTATGTTTTTTGCATTTATGTAATATTTTTATTATCTGATATCTCACAATCCACTCAATGGATTTATACAATTAAGACGTCGTTAGATTCATCTTGATCGTCCAAGTGTTTTTAGATAAAATTTGTGATGTTTGAAAAAAAATGGCGGCTGGGAGATGTCAAAATAAAGAGATGTGAAAAAAAGTTGTTTCGAATACTGCAATATGGGTATCAAATAAAAGGGCCCATCTTAAGCATTTCAAAAAGGTATAACACGATTATGACTGTAATTATAAAAAAGTAAGTTAGCATACATTCTTTTTTCAATTGTCATTACTAGACAATAGCTGTGATAAAAGTCAGTTGTTACATACTTAAAAAAAATCCGCCTACACAAAAAAGATGGAAACAAGATACCCTACATTCCTCCATTATATAATTTCATGCAGTCGAAGGCACTTTAACTAAGTTCATCGAGATTCATTAATGTCTCTTAGTTTTTAAATATTCCTTGTCCAAATAACATAAAAATCATCTCGGTCCAAGAACTTAGGCTTGTCGTTGATGGGTTAATAAATGATTCAAGGCTTTCATATACTTATTAAAGATACCATTATTGGCCATAACGATATCATTAGTTGCCAATTAATTGTTAAAATTACTGTTTGTTTTTAAGCATTAATTATGCTTATGTTCATCTTAAATGTGTGAAGGAAAATGAGTTGTACGTTTTCAAGCGTGCTCTTAGTGCCGGAGTTGATTAACGGTGTGACGGTAACTCTATGATCGCGGGTTCGAGTCACGCCTGATACGATTTATTCCTTCATGCATTTTGTGAAAATATTATCTAAATCAACATCAAAACGAGATTTTCTCTCAAAATATGACAAATCGGAATAAAAACACAAAAGGACACTGATTAAATTAAATCATATAATTGCAATGGACGCTTTAAACGTCCAGTATAAATACTAGTCATTAAAACTACATTAGTCCGGCCGCGCACAGTAAATCGTTTGAAAATGCAAATTTTATAAGTTATGCACTTACCATTATGTGTCGTGCGGTCGTTTGTAGGGTGCCTATGAGGCTAAAAAACATTCTGAAATTCGCCTCTTTTCAAATTTAATTTCTTTATTTTTCGTTCTTTCCAACAATCCAAATAGTGATTAGTATGAATAAACGATCGATTTTTATAATATTAATAATAATAATAAATGTATTAAATAGTTTGTACAATATGTTGGCAAGCCCTGATTCCCAAACTAGCATGAGCTGTATGTCGGAAATCAGTTTCTTCCCAAAGTAGGTAAACAGTCTAGTTTAGAGGTGTATCAATCTTTATACAACAGTGGACATTATATTTAATAGAATATATGTTAGTTTGTGTGTGTGTGCGCGTGCGTGCGTGCGTGCGTGCGTGCGTGCGTGCGTGCGTGCGTGTGTGTGTGTGTGTGTGTGTGTGTGTGTGTGTGTGTGTGTGTGTGTGTGTGTGTGTGTGTGTGTGTGTAGATGTTTATGTGTATATGCATGTGCGTTGTTTATGGTGTTAAAGTGTGAATCGCTTTGGTTTTATTTCTCGATTGTTAGAAGCTTTTCCATATCGTTGTATCCTATTATTGTTATGTCTTATCCTTTAACCATGGTTTAATTTTATTGTTTATTTAATAATTAGTTAGCTGTTTGGTTTTATAACTTACATTAAATTTGTTATATATGTATTCTAGGTGCAATATTGCTATGATTTGGTTAAGCTATTTTACTTTTTACTCTGGGAACTGCACATTTATCTATCCTTTTATCTAAAGGTTTTAGAACGGTACAGTATTTTTGTGATATTTTCGTATACATTGATAAATAAACAATTTGAATGTGTTGGGTGCTTGAACGGTAAGTGTAGAAGTACCTTGGGCACAGCTCTTTGTGCACTTTCAAACTCAATTAGGCTTGTTTTAGCTGCTGAACCCCACGAGCTACAATAGGTGACAACACATCCAGCCAAAGCTTTGAATGTTTCAATAAAAAACGTAGCGTTTGATATGATCCTCAAGTCTATAAATATATAATATAAGTTTCATTTATTGATTGCTAACTGTAATTATATACACAATAATGCATTTTTGAAAGATAGAAAAATTTGAAATCCAGACTCAGGAATCGAACCCGAGACTTCTGTAGCCAAACCGGGGCCAGAAGCGAACCACCAATCTGGACTATGTTACTAGATCTCAAATTTGTCCATCTCTTCATGCTCGCGAAATTGGGCCTTCGCAGCGCCATCTAGTCGTAATTTTTATAGGCATTTCTTGCCAATTACTTTAATTGGCAAGAAACATATCAACCCACAAGATGGCCCACTGCTGGGCACGGGTCTCCCCAGTAGAACCTACTAGTATGTAGATCCTGGGGGTAATTGCCGTAATCGCCACGCTTGGCGAGCGGGTTGGCGATCGCAGTAAGGCTTTAAGTACGCAGAGGACGCTGCTGCCCGTCCTCCGGGGTAAAATCCCTTAGTCGCCTTGACGACACCCACGGGTAGAGGTGGGGTGGTACTATTCTTAAGCCGGCACCACACGGCAAATTGGCAAGAAATGCCTATAAAAATTACTGTAATTATATACATCTTCTAATTTATTTTGTTATCAATATTTACTTCTAAATATTTTGTTTCTGTAGTTTTTTTAATAACTTAGAACAATTTTATTATAGGTACAATGTGACGATTAAGCATTTTTGGAACGATTACATGGATAAGAATGGGTGCGAAGCTGAAGATTTTTGGGAGATTTTGTCACTCTCTGACTGATGATCACCGAAACTGTTACTTCCTGATATCATAGAAAGCTGAAATGTGTGGGTGTTAGCTATGATTAGCGCACAAACAACATAAAATTTAAGAAATCTTTACATTTCCCCCTATCCCTTCAAAATAGGGAGATGAAAGTTAGTATGGGAATACCTTGAGCGGATATATCTCATCTACAACTACAAAAAAGTGGCCATAATAGCCACTTTTTTGTAGTTGTAGATGACAAAGCTGCATAAAATATATTATACCGCCGATATTAGGCATTCATGTAATTTAAAAATTAGTTTAACACTCTGCTATTCCCGGAACGAATCAATAATGTCATTCATAAGTTTTATTTTAACGACGAAGTGCCTACGTTTGTGGCGAAGGACCTGAACAAGCTTCGTGGTTACCTTCGAACACGGCGATGTCACCAGCCTGCTGAAAGACAAAGTCTTTCTGAAGGCGAGCCTCGCGGACGAGCAGCGGAAGTATCATGCTTCCGAAGCCAAGGTAGAAGATCTGCGCTAACAAATCATTGAGTTGCGCAACATTGTTACGGGATCTGGGTCACCGTTGCATAATAATAATAATAATAATAATAATAATAAAAATAATTTATTCACTTAGGAAGCAAAATACTACACTTGTGAAAAGTCGATTCTACATTTACTGGTAATGCCTGTTCGCAAACAATAGGTAAAGCCCGAGAAAAGAACAGGCAATAAAAACTCGTGGCCACTCTTTTCAAATTGCCAATGTTTACAATGTTTCTCTGTTTATAAACTGTTTATGCAGGTAAGGTGCTGCCACCATTATATTATACACCATATATTAGAGGACTGATGCAAAAAAAGAGGTCATTAATATTAGAAGAGTACACGAGATCGGATACATCAGCCTCAATGGGCACAACATAGTAGGAGCATCCACTTACGATGTAAAAACTTTATGTGCTTAAATATTGGCCAATTTACTGCTACTTAATGAATAAGTATACATGTTTTTCAAAGGAAAGAAAAGAATGGCCGTAATTTATCACGCAGAATCTTTACTTACAAAAGTAAATCGTTTTCTTAACTAGTACCTAAGTAACATTATCAAACTGTGACAACAATATTCACCTAGTAAAATGCAATAAACTATACAACCCAATACATTAATAGGGAGCAACGAACTACATCCATTTATCTTTATCAGTTAAATAATCATCGATTGAATAGTAAGCTCTTTGTATAAGATGTCTCTTGACTACATTCTTAAATTTATTTACTGGTAGACTCGATATGCTGACTGGGATTTTATTGAAAAATTTAACACCTAGTCCCATGAATGAGTTATGAGTTTTATGAAGCCTATGATATCGACCTACCAATTTGTGCTTATTTCTTGTATTCACAGAGTGAATATCACTATTTTTGTTATATAAATGTAAGTTTTGCTTTACAAACATAACGTTTGCATAAATATATTGTGATGCAACTGTCAAAATGCCTATCTCTTTAAACTTTTCTCTAAGGGAAACTCGTGCTCCTAGTTGATATATCGCACGCACTGCACGTTTTTGAAGAATAAAAATAGTTTGTATATCAGCCGCCTTGCCCCAAAGCAATATACCGTAGGACATGACGCTGTGAAAATAACCAAAATATACTAGTCGAGCTGTTTCTACGTTCGTAAGCTGTCTAACTTTGCTGACAGCATACGCTGCAGAACTGAGTTTTCCTGCGAGACATGATATTTGGGTGCCCCACTGTAACCTATTGTCTAATGTAATTCCCAAAAAAACTGTCGAGTCGACAAAGCTAATCACCTCATTATTTAAAATTATACTCGTATTAGTACTTTTCACATTTGGCAAACTAAACTTAATACATTTAGTCTTTTTGGGATTTAGAAGTAGGTTGTTCGTTGTAAACCAATCTTGAACTAGTGCGAGTGTTCTATTTATTTTCTCAAAATTTTCTAGTTTACGATCGATTTTAAAAATTAGAGAAGTGTCATCAGCAAATAGAATGATGTCACAAAAGTTATTAATATAAAATGGTAAATCATTAATATATACCAAAAATAAGAAGGGACCGAGTATTGATCCCTGAGGCACGCCCATACTAATTGGAGATCCAGACGACCTTACTCCCCCTATATCAACATATTGAATTCTTTCACTTAGGTAAGAGGCAAGTAGATCCAGCGCTGTACCTTTAATACCGTAATGCCTAAGTTTCAGGAGAAGTGTCCTATGCGCCACACAATCAAAAGCTTTAGAAAGATCACAGAACACTCCAATGGCATCCTGTGAATCTTCCCAGGCACTAAAAATATGTTTCAGTAGCTTAGTACCTGCATCAATTGTAGAGCGACCCTTTGTAAAACCATATTGATCGGGATGCAGTAGATTATTAAAATTAAAGTGTGATTCTAACTGCATAAGTATAGCCTTTTCAAAAATTTTACTAATAGCTGGCAAGATGGATATTGGTCTAAAATTACTAGGGTCATTCTTTGATCCGGATTTAAATAATGGTATTACTTTACTATGTTTCATCAGATCAGGAAACATTCCGGTATCAACACATTGATTAAAAATTATAGATAACTGTGGCGCTATGCCAGTAATTATACTGTGAATTAATTTTACTGAAATACCCCATAAATCAGCAGTTTTTTTTAAATTGAGTGACTTGAATATTTTAATTATTTCACTGGGGTATATATATTTAAAAGCAAATGGTACATTGCATTGATCCACATTATCTCTCAAGAGTGATTCGGCTTTATCTGGGCAAGCGTTCAAGGAGCTGGTTGTGGTGAGTGGTATGTCAGCAAAGAAATCATTGAAAGTTTGTGCTAGGTCTAAATTATCAGTAACAGTCTTATTGTTAATTAATAATTCAAAGCTTTTATCCCGAGGCTTTGCCCGTCCGCTTTCCGAATTAATAATATTCCAAGTGGCTTTTATTTTATTATCAGATTTTTTAATATTTCTACTAATAAGTAAAGCTTTGGCACATGCACAAGCTTTTTTAAAAGTTTTTGAATAGTTTCTCACATACTGAATAAAGTTTTGATCAAAATTAAATTGTTTCATACCATATAACTCGTATAACTTAGCTCTACTTTTATAAATGCCGGTAGTTGCCCAATCACAAAAGCTAAGTTTAGAATTCTTATAAAAAGTTTTTGATTTAAATATATTATTGTATTCACTTTTGATTATATTAAACACTGAGGAGTAAAGATAGTTCGGATCAGAGTGGCTGAAATCTATACTGGTAATATTAGCAGAAACGTTAGAATTAAATTTTTCTAAGCGAGCCGTACTCATTGGCCTACATGTGATCTTATCTATTTTGGCCACTGTGTGTGAGGGAAAAGTGACTTTCTGCCCACAGTGATCTGATGTTAAATCACTCAATATTACCTCATTAAAATAACTACAGTTGCAGAATATATTATCTAAGCAAGTAGCAGAATGTGATGTAATTCTTGTTGGTTCATTAAATAAGTACACTAAATTAAATGATTTAAATAGGTTAACTAATCTGGTAGACAAAGATGATTGTTCAAGTAAATTTACATTGAAGTCGCCACACACTACTATATGCTTAATACCGTAACTTACCCTTTTAAGCACATCTTCCATTACAGATTCAAATAAGTTAAAATCACTCAGTGGTGGTCGATATGCACAAACTATAATATATCTCTCCAGCTCCACACATGATAATTCTATAGTACGCTCAACAGACAGATGTACTATATCCTTGCGTTCCTTACATTTAACATTGTTGCATACAAATATCATAGACCCACCATGTATAGCCCTTTCTCTTATAAATGCACTAACCATACAATAATAACTATTATTAAATATCAGTTCATTAGTTTTCAACCAATGTTCAGTTAAGCAACAAATATCAACACTGTGCATTTTAAGGAACAATTCGAGTTCCTCTATTTTGCTGGATAAGCCTTGAATATTTTGGTGAACTACAGTTAGACCACCTGTGGGCTTGTCCATTGTCTGACTTACTAGTTTAAACTAGGAGTCTTAATAACATTCATAGTAGAACTGCTAACACTAAATGAATCCTGCAAAGTACTGTTTGTACCTAGGTCAGGGTGTAAATTAAATGCTAATAACTTAGCAAGTTGTCTTTTGTAGAATGTGGAAAGATACATTCTATCTTTCGTTAAAATAAAATTACGAATAAATTTATTCGTGTCAAAAAACAAAATATACTTACTATGTAAGTAAGTACTGTTATATAATAAAAGATTCAAGCTCTGTACATGCTTGTTTTGTAATTCAGATACTGACTGCGAATAAGGTAGACTACATAAAATAAACTTACAACCTACTTTTTCATGCATGTATGTAATAGTTTCTGTTAATTTAATTATGTCTCTCTTTGTGACTGAGAAGCTGTCACCATATAATACTATAACTGTTGACCTATTATCTAAGGTGGTATTATTTAATTTACTAATTAAATTACAAAAATTTGATCCTGTTGAACAATAATTTATGACCCTATACTTTGTGTGACCTATAATAAACCTGCTAAAATCTATACCTAATTGGTCAGAAAAAATCACAACTTTATTTTCTGTAAAATTCAGAGTATGCTGGTCAGATAACAATCTGCAGTCAGAGTCAGACTTACTGCATTTACTGCTCTGTAATTGCCGTGTATTGGTGTGAGTGTTGTGTTGACCGACAAACGGTGGTAGTGAGCAATTGTAGCATAGGTTGTTTTTAATCTGAGAGGGTAATTGTTGTGTTTCCTTTCTAGCTACTCTGGCTACCTCCTCATACTTGTTAATGAATACTTGAGTTTCTGTTTGGTGTTCAAGCATGAGAGTTGTTAGACGGGAGTGCAAGTTCGTTATTTGTGTGTTAAGCTCCTGTGTATGGCGGTCATACATTAACCTGCTGGCAATCATTTGATCTTTGCAGTTGTCCAAGTCTGACTGCAGTCTTTTATGTTCCTTTGTCAATTTAGAATTAATTTTAGATAAAGTTTTAACTTTTCCTAACTTGTCACTTTGTTTTTTAATATTGCTTATTAATTTATTTAATTTTGAGTATTTTCTCTGTTTCTTGCGGCTAAGTAACTTAAGTTTTAAGTGCGACACCCACTTTACACCTAAGAGCTCACTATAGAGGTTCTGAGTCACGTTACTGTTTGTTGCCTGTATTGTGTGATTAAGGGAAACTATAGTCCTATGAGCTTCGTTCAGATCACGTTGTAATTCAGTATTGTGACTCAGAGACTCTGAAAACACTTCACTACAGTCACTAAAAGAGTTTATTTCCTGTTGAAGACGGCCACATTGTTCTTGAAGATCCATATTTTGTAAGTCCAGTTCTGTAAGTTGTTTCTTCAGTGCAGCTACCTTCTCATTTAGTCTCACAATTTCTACTTCACAGTCGCTGCGCTCTGACAGCAGTTGGGTGTTGTCCTCTTTGTATTTCTTCAATTCAAGTAGCGCTAATTTTAATTTATTTTCCATGTCCTTTGCTGTTGCCCTGCGAGTCATCATGTGTGTGCTCATTGTCAGATTAATCCACTAGACTCCTGTAACACAATAAACAAAGCTAAGTACAAGAAAGAAAAAAGTTTAAACAATAAAAATGAGAAGGGGGTAGGTAGAATTTATATAAGATTACAGAATAAATGCAAAGAAAACTTGAAATACAAATTAATTCAACTATAGAATATAAGCAAGATATTAAAATGATAAAAATATAATATAAAGACTAAAAGAAACACAATAGTGGATTCACAATTCTAGTGGATTTTTAAGATTTTGGGTATGAGGTAGGTATGTACCTAATTCAAAACTTAGTACCTAAACTATTGAAGACTAACATACAAAGTTTTATATCTAAATAGTATTACTATAGTGTTAGTTGCCTAATTGTACAGTAATTTTGTGTGTAAACGAGTGTGTGGGGCCAATTGTTTAGGTCTTCAATTCAGCTTCCACAATTTGTCAAGCGGAAAGAGATAAAAACTGGTGCCAGTGAGAGAATGACGAAGCTCATGCACAGATGAGACATGTATTTATGTGCTTGTGGAGTATTAGTTAATATCAAATAAGTCAAATACTCCCCAGGTTTTAAGATGAGCTTTTGAAAATTCATCCGTTGGCGGCAGTGATGATCGGCAAGTTTGTGCGTTCTCCAGGAACGACTCACTTTATACACTGATTAAGGCAATTCTTAATAATACTAGTCACTACTTTAAATATTAATAACTAATTAATTACAAAATAAAAGTTAATTTAATTTAAAGAAATACAAAATTTACGTCTGACGTTTACAGTGTTGCCAGACCAAATTTTCTGTATATGTATAGATATGCCTAGATTTAAGTTACGCGTCAGTAGTGATGACATTGCCGCCGGAGTCGAATGCTGACAGAGCGGAATGCGCTGCAAATGCGCATAGTGACCCCACTCGCACGCCCCGCAAGCCTGCTCCCGTGGCTGCGATTGTTAGCCGCCCCGTTGTACAACAGAAACGGAAGATGAAGACCAGCAAGAGCGTACCCACAGGCCCTACTCAACGGCAAACGGATGTAGAGGGCTTCATAAAGGTTGAAAGGGAGCAGAAGAGGCCCTCCAGACGAAACCAATGTGATACTGATGGAATGGATGCTGCTGCATCCGGCAATACCAACGATGCAGCTATATGTATCTCGTCTGCATCACACCACAAAGGCAGAGGATCTTGCGGAGTACCTCCGGATCAAGAAGAAGTGGAACTTGAGGGTGGAGAAGTTAGTCTAATAACATGGTTTAATACCATGTTATTGTTATGTCCATAATAATTATTATTATTATATTTACAAGTAATAACTATTTATATGGGTCTTTATTCACTGTGCTTTTTTTCGTTTTCGCGGCAAGCCCGCGCGAGCCGGCGCATGAGCGGTACTCCTAAAGATGTCCGCGCGATGTGGCTAGTAATGTGAGCATGTCTCAACTTTGGCAGTTAACCGCACGCGGGTAAAAAACGCAGGGCGGCCTGGGCATTACTGCTCCGCGAGCTATTTAACGTCAATGCTGTTTTGAACGAGTTGCTGTATTAAAATAGATATTATGTAGAAGTAGTAAAAGCTTTCACATACTTTAAGGCCGCCGGCGGATATCAGCCTATCTCCTAATCGCAACAGACCACAGAATCACAATTTTATACTAAAGGTTTTGTACTGACGGCTAATCAAACCCATAAAGCTCAGCCGGTGCGATCTGCGCTGTCGGGTATCGGCCGGACAGTCTGCGATAATCGAACACACACTAGCAAATAGCCGGCCGACAACCGTTCAGTTAGTATGAAGACATCACAGGCCACTGCCGGTGCATGATCTTACGGTCTGAAATTTCCGGCTGTCGTCTGCTGGTGTATATCTTTAAAGCCAAGTCAAATAATCGCTATAGTGTCCGACAGGGTGACGGACTGCAGGCGGACTGGTAATGCGGGTGTGGGAGCCTTAAGGCAATGTCCTCAAAACTAGGTTGAAAGACAAATCACTTTCAATTAAAGAAGAGACACTAGCAACAAATAAAATCAATGTTATTCGTCATAATTAAATCTTACAGTAGGTACCTTTTTACCAAAACGAATAGAAAACAATATAGCTGGAATAATGGTTTAATTTACGTCGTTTGGTAGGTACTAGATTTTGGTAACTAAGTATTTTGGCGCTATGCCCAGTAGAAGATAAAAATCACAATGTTTAAATAAGGGTTAAGTTACTTAAATTTAAGTTAGTATGTAGTATAGGGTCTGCGGCAATCAATGCTGGATCAACAAATGTTTTAAGGAGGGACAAACCTTGATGATGGTGCCCCTTTGTCCATGCTTAAATTACATTGCATATTAATTACTTTTGGCGCCCATAAATATAAGATTTAGTTAATGTAACGTTAAGGGCTATATTCATTATTGCGGAAAATCAACACCTTATTTACTTGTTACAATGATATGTCCTTATTTTGAAAATGACAAAAAGTAGCCTAAAATAGCCTATTGATCCGACATTTGTTGCGATACCAAACGAGAAGTTGCAAAACTGCTACTTATGCAAGTAGCCAACGTTAGGCCGTTGAATCTCAGCCCAACAGGCACGGTCATGCCCGTCGTCTCGCCTCGATATTATTTATCCAGTACTGTTATTTTTTTAACTGAGGTGGGTTAGTCCGCTGTGTAACCCAAGATTTCGGTTTGATAGGATCGAGCTCGCACCACACCAAAATCTTGAATTTCGCAGTGGACTACTCTTTGAGACAGGTTTTATCAGGGAGAAGCGATATAGACTCCTGAGGGGAACACTTGACCCTCTAAGCAGGGTCCTTATTTTTTTTTATTTTTTTATGTAACTAGCAATGTGGGATTGAAGTCCCACATTACTAGCAATCCTGTTAACCCCTCCAACTAAGCTCTATGGCTTGTGTTAGGAGTGGGTTCGCGTCGGTAGTATAATGGCCAGGATTCGAACCCACGACCACACGATTGCAAGCCTGCCCATTGCCCCTGCACACACGATGCCTTAGCCATTAGGCTTCGGCTTCGTACATTACTAGTTAACCCCTCCAGCTAAGCTCTAAGGCTTGTGTTATTCACTATATCTTTTTTTTTTCGTTTCGCGGCAAGCCCGAGCGTCTCACTGTCATATTGGTAAATAGAAAGCTGCGCTTAGAAATACATCGAGCATGCGCGCGGACATCTTTGAGCGCGGGCTTGCCGCGAAAACGAAAAAAACCTAGTGAATAAGGATCCATGAGCTAAGCGGCCTGATATCACACCGCAAAAAAAAACTTTCTCGGACGGTGCCTGTTACTACTATGTTCGAGGGCTTAAATCCCGCTTGAGACGACTTTTTTCTTTCACTCAATTAATGTGTATAACTTGGCATAAAAATGCCAAAGAATTTGTGTTTTTGGTAATGCTATCTGCAGCAAACGGTTCATTGAAAGCTGAAAAAAAAATTGCAGCGACGGTGGAAATATAATTTCAAAATGGTTGCTCATAATGCTAAATAGGTACTGCAACTGTTAATCGTTGAGTACCGCATTGCCATAATGATTGTATGAATAATTACTTTAACACCGCTAGACCGCTAGCTAAGAAAGGCACTGCACCAATTAAGTGCAGAATAAATAATTTCAGCTCGTACAGGAGCTGAAATTATTTATTCTGCACTTAATTGGTGCAGTGCCTTTCTTAGCTAACGTTAGCAATAAAGCTTAATATTTGACGAACCAATCAGTGCAGTCCACTACTGGGTAATTGTAAAGACTGAGGTGAACATTACGACCAAATCAATTCCAAGACATTTCCTCAAGAATTAGTCGACTCGACTCAATCTCAGTAGGAAAAAAATGATGACAGCCAAAATTATAGGAAATGTAATATTTCTAAACAACCTTTAACACTTTTTCGTGTAATTTTTTTTAAGACTTCTCCCGCACTACTTAAATAAAACTTAAATACACAAGAATTAAAAATAAACTAGTATTAATCCTAAAAATCAAGATCGAGTACCAGTCAAAATAAAATTTAGATTTAGACTGTCAGTCACCCCCCCCCCCCAACGAATTCTGAAGGAAAATTGCTACTTACAATGCTTCCCGGGTCAAATCCTTATTCATACCAAATCATGAGGCAATTATTAATAATGATAGATAATTATGAATAATTTTCAATTAATCACTCTAACCGTAAATGTATAATTAGATTTCTAATACGTGTGTTTGTCACCTAACTTATCCTAAACAGCTGAACTCATTTAGACTAAATTTTGTGTGTATATTTGAGTGGGTCCCTGTATGGTTTGAGAATACAATTGAACCCGATCCACAAAAAAAACATACAAGGCGACACGAAGTTCGCCGAGACCGTTCATTATATGTTCGTTAAATTAAAATAGGTTAAAATTCAAAATTTAAAATTCTTTATACACTTAGGATGCAAAACAACTCTTGTGATACATTGGGATTCTCATGTACATGTAATGCCAAGTTCGCAAACAATACGTAAAGCCGGAGAAAAGAACCTGGCAATGAAAACTAAATGCCAATTTTAGGTTATAAAAGCATTTCAACTAGCAAATGTTTTGTCTTCTAAAATCTTTAGCAAAAAAGCCATTCACCTAACATATATACCTATCTATTTGATTTTGCCGCCCGTCTGTGCCAATTGATGCCGACTCACTAATGTATAGCAACTCTAACCTTATTACGTCGACAATCAACATCGTTCACAAACTACTACTTCAGTAAGACCGACTCGTTCAGAAGGCTTTCTAAGATTGTGTGTTCATGGTTGATGTCTATTGTGTACACTGCTGGAACGTGTTTTATATGTTTTATTATTTTATTATAAAAAAAATTATTACCGGGTCCTTATTTACTATCTTTATTTCGTTGTCGTAAAAAGGCCGTACGAACTGGTGCATGCACGGTGCGCTCAAATATGTCCACAGCGGATGCGCGGTATAGATCTGCGCTTAGAAATGCATCAACGCGCATCCGCGGTGGACATATTTGAGCGCACCACGCATGCGCCAATGGTAAACTTGGTAAACTTCGAATATATTTATGTGTTACAGCCAAACTAATACAATAAAAAAAATGTGATTACTTTAGAAAAAAAATCCAAAATGAAGTTAGGCGGCAGTTTCGTTTTATTTTCTTTTACAATCTTTTTTATCAGTTTTATAAGTTAAGAAAATAAAGGCCACATTATTAATATTTTTTTAAGTTAAGGTATGCGGTTACCGTAGTCTATGAACGCCTGTAACAATAGCGGTGCCATGGGTGTGTTGTCGGCAGTTTAAAAACCTATTTACTTCCCTCTTGATAAACCCCATACTGTAGTCTTTTGGGAAAACCTCGTCAGTATAGTATAGTATATTAAACATGTCTAAATAGTCATAAATAAGTATAAATTGCATAAAGTAACAAAACCGCTAAAGTGTACAATTGACACATTTCTCCGGCTGATTGGTCACCCTACCGGCATCCCATTCCACACTGTGGTATTCCCATTTTATTTCTGTATCGATACGCATCTATTGAACGACCATTGGTTGAGAAAATTGGAATTGATTGTGTCGGCCTAGAAGGTGCCGTGTGGTTACCGGCTCGAATAAAACCACTTTATACTGAACGCTCTAGAATAATTTAAAAGTGAAACAAATAAATTCTAGTCTATAAAAACTCAATGGGAAATTGATTATTTATGTTTCTTTACGGTTTAAACGGGTATTACATTACCCTGAATCAGGACCCTAAATCGGGGTGGCCTTGAAAATTTGTTAGAGAATTAAGGCCCTAACTCTTATTACACCTCTCTTTGTAAGGATTTAGGGTCCCTGATTTAGTGTAGTAATAAGCGCATTAGAACTAAAAATACCGTGTTACTATAACGTATATCTAGTCTAGTCAATAAAAGTGCTTTTAGGTCAACTTTTTCAGTAGTCTCCGAAGTATTGCGGAATTATTTTTGGCCACGTATTTAACTGTTCATTAGGTATGTATCTATCCGCTAAGTGCCTGAATTTATATTTTGCTATCGGAACTTCTTTTTTTTTACAATCGTACTGTTCCGAATCTATAGACACTTCATTTATATTTTTTGGGAAACTGCTTAATTTACTTAAAAAGCACTTGTTGACGTCTATGCTTATTGTAAAAGATTCTATCCATGAAATCGTAATAGATAAGTGCCTTTCTTGTAAAATTCTTGTAAACGAGTCTACGACTCCAAAAAGAGTCAACAGCTCTTTTAAGATTTCATTTATTGAATTTGTTACAACTCTTTAGTTGTAATAAATTTATCATAGTTTAGTTGAGATTTGACAACATTACAACCGAAGAAAGTCATTATTAACATAGATTACCTCTAGTACAGAAGACAACCTTCACACGTACTTCACTCTCACGACGCACACATAGACATCGTTCTACCTCTAGTACAGAAGACAACCTTCACACGTACTTCACTCTCACGACGCACACATAGACATCGTTCTACCTCTAGTACAGAAGGTAACCTTCACACGTACTTCACTCTCACGACGCACACATAGACATCGTTCTACCTCTAGTACAGAAGACAACCTTCATACGTACTTCACTCTCACGACGCACACATAGACATCGTTCTACCTCTAGTACAGAAGACAACCTTCACACGTACTTCACTCTCACGACGCACACATAGACATCGTTCTACCTCTAGTACAGAAGACAACCTTCATACGTACTTCACTCTCACGACGCACACATAGACATCGTTCTACCTCTAGTACAGAAGACAACCTTCACACGTACTTCACTCTCACGACGCACACATAGACATCGTTCTACCTCTAGTACAGAAGACAACCTTCATACGTACTTCACTCTCACGACGCACACATAGACATCGTTCTACCTCTAGTACAGAAGACAACCTTCACACGTACTTCACTCTCACGACGCACACATAGACATCGTTCTACATCTAGTACAGAAGACAACCTTCACGAGTACTTCACTCTAACGACGCACACATAGACATCGTTCTACCTCTAGTACAGAAGACAACCTTCACGAGTACTTCACTCTCACGACGCACACATAGACATCGTTCTACCTCTAGTACAGAAGGTAACCTTCACACGTACTTCACTCTCACTAAACACACATAGACATCGTTCTACCTCTAGTACAGAAGACAACCTTCACACGTACTTCACTCTCACTAAACACACATAGACATCGTTCTACCTCTAGTACAGAAGACAACCTTCACACGTACTTCACTCTCACGACGCACACATAGACATCGTTCTACCTCTAGTACAGAAGACAACCTTCACACGTACTTCACTCTCACTAAACACACATAGACATCGTTCTACCTCTAGTACAGAAGACAACCTTTCATATATATTTCACGCTCGTAGCTTTTTTACATTACAAATAACTTTGTAATATCATTTTTGAAAAAAACACACAACCTACGAAACGCACGAGTAAAATCGTTTTTTTCCCCAGGTTTAGAGCCTAATTCCTAAGTGTAATTTTCCTCTCACGCTCGTCAGCATGAGGAGCCGACGCATGCCGGCGCGGATCGGTCAGCGTCACTCAGAAACGTTACATTTAATTATAAAGCGTCAGTTAGTCAGCGCCGACGATCAGCGTGAGAAGAAAACCATCCTAAACCTCCCAATAAACAACGGTTTTGCTCCAGTCCAGTAAAATAGTCAGTTAGTCCCTAGCTACTACGTGGGCCGGTACTGACAGGGAACCGGTCTATTCCATCATGTCTATTCAATAATGGTCAATTCAATAATGTCAAATATGTCAAGTAAACCAGTCTATTCAATAATGTCAAATATGTCAAGTAAAGTGATAACAGTTGCTATGTTGTTTATCTGATACTACAAAGTTATATAATGTAATGTAAAGAAGCCACGAGTGGAAGGTTATTGGTATATTACAAATCACCCCGTAGATTGTCTTCTTTGATCTCGATATTTTGTGTTATTGTAAGCCACAAAACAATGTACGCCAACAAAATCTCCAAGTTACAATAGCAACAAACACTTCATGGAATTTGAGTGTATTGTAAATGTGGTTTAGCGTTATTTAGGAGACTATTCAAACACAACCAGAGATTAAGAACTAATCCCTGTTTAAGTTAAACCCGGGATCACTCTAAACTAGAGCATTGTACTAAATCGTGTGGCGACTTTAAATTATGGTATAAATGTTGACGATCCCTTCCGTGTGTAGCCCTTGATGCAGGGGTTACAAACTTTGATGTTACAGAAAGCGTATTCTGTAAGAACATTTATGAATTTGCGTGACTGAGCAAGAAGGAGGGTTATTCGATAGCTTTTTTTTAAAGGTACTAACACTTCTACACTAGTGTTGGAGTGCCCATAACAAAATCTCTAAAAAATGCCATGTCTAATAATATTAACTAGAGAATGTTTTGTAATCTCCTATACTATTTAAGGCACTTTTCCCATCCACGGCGAGAAAGCGAGCAAATATCAACTATTTTTTTGCTCAAGAATAGTACAAAAGCTATAGATCCTGTGTAAATAAAAGATAGACATGTCATTAGCGACTGAATATTCGAATTAATATTATGGTAATCGATCATATGAACGCGGATACCTAGATAAAACAAATGCTACTGCATCACTGACTCTATAACCACACTAACACTTTACACACATGACTATAAAAAGCAACGTCTATCGGAAGACGTGTCGGCGCTACGGCCGCTCGATTGCTTAATCGAGTAGCCGTAGCTCTGACACGTCTTTCCTTCTAGCCAAATGAGACTCACTACCCCACTACCGGTACTTTGAATGTAAACGTCAAACTAAAGACACGACATCTTGCGGCGGCCATGTTGAAATGAGTCAAAAGACTTGTTATTTAATCAAAACAGATGTTAAGTTAACGAAAATCAATTAGCAATCTAATAAACTGTCCGACATACATTTATTATTAGTTTAGGCCGGTGAGAATTGGCCCTGTACTGTATCTCTTTTCTTTACACGGGATGTACATCTATTGTACATTTCTTGAGCGAGAAAATAGTTGCTCGCTACTCGCTGGCGGTAAGATAGGTGCCTAAAATGTAAAACGAAAAGCAAAGACAAAATATTCTCTAATTCAAATGCTGTTACAAGTTAAAGTATTCTGAATAAGGCGGTTAAACTTTATTTTATGGCCTCATTTACAAAGACGCGAGGCGTCGGGCTAAGCGTTTTTTTCTGTTTACGGAGCGGCGGCGCGTGAAGCGGCACTTATCATCGCACTCGTAAACACAAGCATATAGCAATTTACGATGTTTTTTTTGTAAAAAAGGAATCCTTTTAAATAGTTCACTTATAAAATTTTCTATTTAAAAAAAACGGGCAAAAGCATGTCGGACCATGCTCAGTGTAGGATTCCGCAGCCTTGAGCAATTGCATCAGTGGAAGAGCGTATGTTCATGGCAGGTACGCCCTTTTGTTGAGAAACGCAGTTTTTTGGCAATAACTCAATGACGGTAGATCCGATCTTATCCGAAATAATTTTAGTTTAAAGTATTTATTAAGCGCTATCTTTGTGATTTTTCCCATATTTTTTGGTTATAGGGCTTATAGCGTATTGCAATATTTATTGTGAGTCAATGAGAAGCGAGACGAAGGGTTGTAGATTATATTGACTTGACTTAATTGACTAGCCTAATAAATCTTAAACCTAAGCATTTATACACGTAAAAATATAGGAAGTAATATTATAATAGGAGGGCGATTTGTTTATTCAGCGCCTCTTAGCAGTACGTGTAGATTGCGTAATTTATAAATAATAAAATAGACAATTAGGAAGTGCAATCTAAACACGTACTGGTGTTTCATTATTTGGTATAGGAATATACTATGGCGACTGCCATAGATATTCCCCCTTTTGTAAAAAAATTATACATTTGTAAAAATTATACATTTAAAAATTGTAAAAATTATAAGTTGAAAATTGTACAAAAAAATTGAAATATCTTATTAATTATATCTATTTCCGACAGTCTTAAGCAGCATTCGAGTCCCTGACGATTCGCAACAGGTTCTTCTCTATTTTTGCTTCGATTGCTCGGTAGATAAAGTATATACTGAGTATTAGTATTATTACAACTGCGGTGAATATGGCCACCATGATCCACGTGCGGAGGTCTTGTAGGTCCCCAGATAGCTTTGAATGGAGTTTTGTAATCTCCTCTGGGATCGCGGCGTTGTTCTGCACCATATTCACCTGCTCTTTCTCGTGACTGCTTGTAGAACCCATTGTAGTTGGAAGTCTTGTAACTCGAATGAATGACTGTGGTTTTGCATGTCTTTATATACTACGATTGGAATCTCACCGTTGGTCGGGAGATTCGTCCGGAACGTGTTTTATTCGGGCAGTTCTTATCTTCTAATTTTTTATCTTCTATGTTATTTCTAATCGTGCAAATTTGATCTCTTATCTCGTTGTCGTTTATCATAAAAGCTGGTTTGAGACGATCGATTGACACGGAGGTCTGTCGTCCGTTTATCCAGATCGTGAAAACCTTATCATTACGACTAATAACGAGATAAGGTCCATCATACGGAGGTGTAAGACTTGGCCGTAAACGATCGCAACGTAAGAAAACATGTGTGCATACTGATAAGTGTGGATGCACAAATATCAGCCGGTAAATACTGGCTTAGTGAATGAGATTAGTAGTGATGAAGTGAAACAGGTTGTACAAGGTATGATATTCATATTAATTTATTGGTAAGGGATTCTTACATGTAAAAAAAAATAGTTTAAGAATAATTACATAAAATTCATGTTAAAAACAATAAAGAGATAATAATAATAATAAAACATAGTCAATGAGATAATATGTAGTTCATGTCAATCTAATATAAAAATAAATTATTCAAATAATCTGAATCAAATAAAATATACAATACAATGACCTACATAATGTCAGTAAATTAGGTACGTAGTAGGTATATGTTTATTTAATCGTAATTTGTTCGTCCAATGTGTAAAATGCTTGCTCGTTATGCCATTTCTTTAATCTCAGTTTGAAACTGGTAATAGTAGCATTCGTAATGACTGCTGGGAGTCTGTTATACACCGCCGGACCCATGACATGAGTTGTCTTAGAGGGTTTGGTGAGCGTCCTCGGCACGGTGGATAGTTGCCCTTTGTTTCGAGTGCAGTACGAGTGCCCCTCGCCGATCTTAGGGGGCCAATTCAGGTTCTTCTTTACGTACACTGCAACCTGATACATCACAATCGAGGGTAAAGTAAGAATGTCAAGCTTTCTAAAATACGGTTTAACTGATGTGTCTCATGATACTCGGACGATGGCTCGCACAGCATGCTTTTGCATCCTAAACGCACGCTGCCAGTCGACTGCACGTCCCCAGTCGTCTGCACGTCGCCACGATGTACACAGTTGCAGTACTGTGTACATCGTGGCGAAATAACACGATCGCACCTCTCTCTTACATATAACTCGCGAAATTCTGCCCAAAGCGAAACACGCACTACCTAATCGACCACTGACTTTATCAACGTGACTTTCCCACTTTAGGCACGCATCAACCTCAAACCCAAGAAAGGTCCTGAACCTGAGATATGAT
Organism: Herminia tarsipennalis; assembly: GCA_945859575.2. Classification (NCBI taxonomy): domain Eukaryota; kingdom Metazoa; phylum Arthropoda; class Insecta; order Lepidoptera; family Erebidae; genus Herminia; species Herminia tarsipennalis. The sequence goes on along the minus strand of OX243849.2, from coordinate 3,132,506 downwards.
CACTCCATCCGCAGACACGGTCATATGTCTTGCCGACCTTCCTGACAGAACGAAATGGATGCAGTAAGTTTTTCTCAAGTTTAAAGTCAGACCGTTTGTTTGAAACCACAAAACTAGCTGATTCGCTGTCTGGTTCAGTTTCTGTTCTAATTGATCCACTGACTCTGACACTACAGCTGCAACATCATCAGCATACATGAGGACTTGTGCGTCAGTCACAATGTCAGGCAAGTCGTTTAGCAGCAGTGAAAAAAGTATGTTTACTCCCATCTCTGTCTTTATGGAATCTGACCTCTCTTCACCCCTGCTTCCTAGCACTGTTTGCATTCTGTCGCGCAACAAGTCTGTCATCAATGTATGCGATGTGCCATCAACGCCGTATTGAAAAAGTAAAAGGAAAGACTGCGAGAGGAGAGTGAGAACACCCAAAACCAGTTAGGCTTATGCAAGGCATCCGTTGTCCCTTGGAACAACGAATGCCATATTTGGCCCTTCGCTAACTGTGCAAACAGAAAACGATGGGCTAACAAAAACCTACGCATGGTGTTCGTTGATCTTGAAAAGGAATACAATAGGGTCCCTCGAACTTGACGTATGGTATCCACTTAAAAAATAGTATCACCCCATCTCATTCCGTGGGTGTCCTTAGAGGCGACTAAGGGAAATTTTACTGGAGGATGGGCTGCAGCATCTTCTGCGTACTTTAAAACTGTACTGCGTTCTTGAAAACCAAATCCCAGCTAGGGTAACCATACCCCCTTTCCCATGATCCCCTCACCACTATTCCTTCCTCCTTTCTCTCCCTGTTGCAATCGGTCCCAGAAGAAGGAACCTCGACTCCAAATAAGCCCACCCCACAACCATGGAAAAGCATATCGGTATAAATGATCTCCAGGTGGGTCCCGAATAAGGCAGTCCTCACAAACAATTTAACAAAGCCATCCAGTTCACCATGTTCCAACTTTTTACTAAAATAATTTGCATCAGTCCTTTTATATGGTGTATAGTATATTAGTGGCAGCACCTTACCCCATATCAAGTTTACAGACATAGTAAAATTGGCAATTTGAAAAGAATGGCCGCGAGTTTTTCCCGCCATAGGGACCAGGAAGACCTCAGACGAAAACATACGTATATAAAAATGCAATTAAACATATCACAGAAATTGACAACAAACTCACACCACTAAATCTACACGACAGACAACCACAATCAAATGAAAGCCTTACTACAACTGAGCAGAAAAGCACTTGATGGGCCGAGAAGTCATTACATGGAAGGCACCGAACCGACCTGAGCCAAACTTACGTCGATAAAGAGAAGTCGAATAAATGGCTTACGAAAGGGGAACTGTTTCCAGAGACTGAAGGGTTTATGCTAGCAATTCAAGACCAGGTCATTACCACTAGAAATTATGAGAAATTTATATTAAAAGATCCTATTTAAACTTCTGACTTATGTAGACACTGTAACTCCGCTTCTGAAACAATACAACATGTAACCGGCGCCTGCAAATCACTCGTACAGTCCGACTACAAACACCGCCATGACCAAGTGCTACAATAGTACACCAACATCTTGCACACCGGTACAAATTCATTGCTAAAAAAGTTCCATAATATTATAAATATAAACCAGACACAGCATGAATTTACCTAGAGGTGATATTGTATGACGATGTATCTTCGCTCGTTGACATTGTAAACATTTCTCTGTCATCTCATTGATATCTTTGTTCATATTTTCCCATATGTAGTTTGCTGAAATTAGTTTTCTTGTAGTGTTCTTTCCAGGATGGCTTAAGTTGTGAAAACTCTCGAAAATAGTTTTCCTAAATTTGAGGGGTGTAAATGGGCGTTGCTTTCCTGTTGATGTATCACAGAAAATCTTGATATTCTTATCTCGGAAATGAATCAATTTGATATTTAACGATTTATTGGCTTGCAAACGTTCCAGCTCGTTATCCTTGCGTTGCCATTGTCCTACCTCGTGCCAATCAATTGCAGAAGGTAGGGATATCGTTTCGATAACTCGGGATAAAGCGTCAGCTACAACATTCATGTGGCCGCTTATGTGTTGAATATCTGTACAAAACTGTGATATATAATCCAAATATCTTATTCGTCTAGGGGTGTCATCCAATGATGGCTTCTTAACGAAAGCATGAATCAATGGCTTATGATCCGTGTAGACAGTAAATTCTCGTCCCTCAATTAATCTTCTGAAATGTTATAGCCATGTAGATACCGAGTAACTCTCTATCGTATGTAGAGTATTTCGTTTGGGCTTCACTTAGTGATTTTGAAAAGAACGCTATTGGTTCCCATTTTGCGTTTCTTCGCTGCTGTAGTACAGCGCCTACGCATTTCAGACTAGCATCAGTCATTACAGCGATTTGGGCGTTGCTATCAGGATATGCCAATGTAGTTATTTGACGAATGTCCTGTTTGCAGCATTCAAACGCGTGGTTAGCTTCAGTATTCCATTGTATAACAGTCTTGTCTTTTTTCTTGGAATTATGCAAGTATTTGAAGTTGTTCAAAATACTCGAAGTTGTTCAAAAATATGTGTACCTCGGGCAGTCATTGCAGTTAGGTAGAAACAACTTCGAGGACGAGGTGAACAGGAGAATTCGGTTGGGTTGGGCAGCGTTTGGTAAGCTACGTCAAGTCTTCTCATCGTCGATCCCACAATGTCTAAAGACTAAAGTCTTTAATCAGTGCGTCCTACCCGTCATGACATACGGAGCCGAAACGTGGACACTGACGGTACGGCTAGTCCACAAGTTCAAAGTCGCTCAGCGGGCTATGGAAAGGGCTATGCTCGGAGTTTCTCTTAGGGACAAAATCAGAAATGAGGTGATCCGGCAGAGAACCAAAGTTATCGACATAGCCCACCGGATTAGCAAGCTGAAGTGGCAGTGGGCTGGCCATATTTGCCGAAGAACCGACAACCGTTGGGGTAAACGAGTTCTTGAGTGGAGACCACGGCACGGCAAACGTAGTGTAGGACGCCCTCAGGCCAGGTGGAGTGATGATTTACGCAAAACGGCTGGCAGGAGCTGGATGCGAGAAGCCGAAGATAGAACAAAGTGGCGTGCAATTGGAGAGGCCTATGTCCAGCAGTGGACTGCGATAGGCTGATGATGATGATGATGCAAGTATTTATTTAATGGCGCCTGATGTTTCGCTGCGAGAGGCATACTACTTCGGTAGAAGTTAATCATACCCAAAAAACGTCGTAATTCCATCACCGTTTGTGGTTTAGGGTAATCGTTTATTGCTTGAATTTTGTCCGTAGTAGGCGTCAATCCTTGGCTTGTTACATGATAACCAAGGAAATCAATCTCTGCTTTGGCAAATTCGCATTTATCTGTGTTTATTGTTATGCCGTTTTCGTGTAAGCGCTTGAATACTTCTTCTAAGTGTTCGTAATGTAATTTAATATTATTTTTACAATCTGCCACAAAAATATCGTCCACGTAAATATATACGTAATCTAAGTCGCGAAATATGGAGTTCATAAATTTCTGGAAGGACTGTGCAGCGTTTCGTAGTCCGAATGGCATTCTTGTGAACTCAAAGAGTCCGAACGGGGTTATAATTGCCGTTTTTTCGGGTTCAGCTACGTTCAGCGCGTGAAATGCTTTTTTTATATCAATTTTACTGAATATCGCTTTTCCGCTTGCTATGTATGTAAAGTCGAGTAGTCTGGGTAAAGGGTACCTATCCGGTACTGTTATTTTGTTCAGTGCTCGGTAATCTCCGCACGCCCTCCATTCGCCATTCTTTTTCTTGACCAGATGAAGTGGCGATGCCCATTGGCTGCTTGACGGTCTGCAAATTCCCATATCCATCATGTTTTGGAATTCCTGTTTAGCAATCCTGTATTTGTCAGGAGGTAGCGGACGAGCTCGAGTAGCTACTGGAAAACCCTTTGTAATGATTTGATGCTGCACCTGATGTTTGGGAGGTTGGTTCATCGATCTAGGCTTAGTGATACCTTCATATTTCTCTAACAAGCACTTTATCGGTTCTGGTAGAGAAGAGTTTATCGATCGGATTGTTGCAATATTTGCTTTCAATAATCTTGCGGGCGTCTTAAGGCCTGTGTTTTTATCAATTAATTTTTGTCCGTGTATATCGACTAATAATTGATAATGTTCAAGAAAATCAGCTCCCAAAATTGGCATGTTAACGTCGGCAATGGTAAATGTCCATTTAAAACTTGGACGTAGTCCTAGGTTCAGCATTAAGGTGCGTTCACCATATGTGTTGATAGAGCTCCCATTGACAGCGAACAATTTGTATTCGCAGGCTCCGCTATTCTTGTCTGTGCGGCTTATAACAGATATGTTAGCACCCGTATCGACTAAGAATCTATAACCACTGTTAGAGTCAGTTATAGTTAGACGGTTTGATGGGTGAATTGCACAGAGACCCGTCGCATTCTGTGCTAGTTCTAGTTTTCCGAATGCTGGTTGTTTTTGTTGTTCCATGAACATGGTTGCGTACATTTATACGCTTTTCGTTTGAAACGTCTGTGATAAAAACAAAGTCCATTACTCGCCATTCTATTTTTAGACCTTGACCGTGTATGCGAATTGTTACGTGAATGGAATCTGCCGCGTTGCAAAGGTCGGCGTGAGCGACCGTTTTGCAACTCATCAATTTCAATTCGCATAGCTGCAATCTGTGACGTCAGGCTTGTTATTAAATTAATTTCTGCGGTCGCCGATCGTGACGTACTTCTATTATATCGCATGTTTTCGTGGATTTTATCGGCGAGGTCGCATAATTTATCTAATCCTAACTCTTCGGATACTGCTATGATTGACGTAATTTCTGCTGGGAGTTGTCGAAACCACAGTAGGCGAATTGTATCTTCATTGATCTTGCCGCAGCCTGCTTCCTTCATTTGTCTTAACAATTGAAACGGTTTCTGATCTCCGAGGTCCATTTCTGAGAGGAGTTTGTGAAATCGTCGATGCTCGCTTTCTTCGTAACAGCTTATCAGTCGGTCCTTGATAGTGGTATATTGTTTTTCCGCTGGAGGGCTTGTCAGTATATCACTAACCTGGTGTATGACTTCTTTTGGTAATTTTGCTATTACCATGTTATATTTGTACTCTTCCCCCTGTTTTTGAGGTGCCATAATTGCCTCGAACTGGGCGAACCATAGTCTTGGTGAGTCGGTCCAAAACTGTGGTAATTTTTCTGAGACGGATATCGCTGCTATCGTCTCAGCGCTAGCGTCGCCCTTGATAGGAGAAGCTGGTGGGACCATGGTAAATTTTTGTTATTCCGCGTAATACTGGCCTCTTGAAATTTTAGCTGGTGAGACCCGCTTGTGGGAAGCCAACAAAAATGTGCCGAAAACGTACTACACTAAATTGACCGATCCTATGCCTATTCTGGTAATCTATTGTTTCGCTAGATTCGCTGCTGAAAACCAAATTGGGTACCGATCGACTCGGAATTATATCAGCACTAGCTAGCAATAGATCACGTCGGGGTCACCAATTATAGCGTATTGCTATATTTATTGTGAGTCAATGAGAAGCGAGACGAAGGGTTGTAGATTATATTGACTTGACTTAATTGACTAGCCTAATAAATCTTAAACCTAAGCATTTATACACGTAAAAATATAGGAAGTAATATTATAATAGGAGGGCGATTTGTTTATTCAGCGCCTCTTAGCAGTACGTGTAGATTGCGTAATTTATAAATAATAAAATAGACAATTAGGAAGTGCAATCTAAACACGTACTGGTGTTTCATTATTTGGTATAGGAATATACTATGGCGACTGCCATAGGGCTCAAAAGTTAAAGGGGGTTGGCACGATTTATGCAACTTTCAGAGCGATTATTTATAAAAATACTAGCTTTCGCCCGCGGCGCCGCCCGCGTGGATGTCGGTTATCGCGATAAAAACTATCCTATGTCCTTCCCCGGGACTCAAACTATCTCCATACCAAATTTCATCAAAATCCGTTCAGCCGTTTAGGCGTGAAAGAGTAACAGACAGACAGACAGACAGACAGACAGACAGAGTTACTTTCGCATTTATAATATTAGTATGGATTCACTCAATCACAAAAGTTTATTGAAAACTACAAAACATTTTTGAAAGACCTGTCGAATGATGTGCCACATGTCGATATTTGCTGAAAATATTTTTTCAGCATCTGTTACATGTATGGAGTGCTGTAAAAATATTTTTTATTATTATTTAACTATCAAACTAAGTAGCCGCTACTACAAGACACCTTTACACCTAATTTCATCAAACTTCATTGAGTAGTCTTTGAGTAAAATGCTTGTGACATACGGACGGACAGACAGACATGACGAAACTATAAGGGTTCCGTTTTTGGACTCTACTCCACTCTAAAAAGTCGATCACATCGTACTTTAAGACGGGCAGAAGGTTCCGCCGTGAGCATTGCTTCATCGAGTATTGCCGCTGCGTGCGCCGCCACGTGCGTCGTTGCGATAAACGCCGCGTGAATCGCGTCCCGCCGCAAAAAACCCTCCATTTCAAACAAACGCTATATATTTGAATTCAGTATGGGCTGCGACGCCCCGGGTCTCCATAAAGGAGGCCTTAAGCTAAGCCTGACCCTAAATAACAATTTACAATTTCTAGATAATTCCACAAATCCGTTTACGAAATTGTTCACAATAGGTAATGAATGCGCCCGACATTTAAATCACAAAACTAGGATTGTCTAGAACTAATCCCTAGAAACGAAATTGACCTGTACCACAGAATATACTTTACAGAAGGCCGGCCCCCTACCACGAGCGAAAATAGGCCCAAGAACACACTAATCTTTAACCGATTTCGGTTACGGCGGCCAATCTCATTAGAGACTAGCCAACTACGCAGGAGATATTATAGTGCACAAGTGTACTCTATTCTCTCATTTTCATGGTCCGTTGAGATGGAAATCCGACAAGACCAGAAAGAGATTAGGCGCAAGAACGACGGCTTAACTCCGAAGCACGAAGGTGTGTATCAATGTACAAAAACGGTGACCCATCTATAATAATATCTTGAGACAACTCTCATTTGATCCCGAACTGAGCAGAGCTTAGATATATTTCGGGACTTAATCGCGTGAATTATTTAAAGGTACGAACCTTTTATTTAGTATTTGTTGGAATCAGGACCAAATCACTGGATAGAATTGCATAAGCCACAGGTACTTTCCACCGATTGCCACTATTATTCCAGGATAGTACGCGAGGCGGTTGAGATCAAGAAGTATAAGAACTTCAACCGAGAAGATGGATATCGGCTCTCACCATCTTGGAACCCGGTTATCGGCAAATGCAATCGTAGCCGTAAAGATACCGCGCCTCAGTGTAAAGACGTTGTAAGTGTAGTGTGTAGAAGTACCGACAGTACAAATTATCAAAATTATCAAGACCAGGCGAGGGTAGTTGAAAAACCCCGCGCCTCATGGAGACATCGCTAAGCTGCCATCAGTCGACGCGTGACCACGATCGGTGCAATTCGATCGAAACGTCGGGTAAATAAAAGGTTCGTACCTTTAAATAATTCACGCAATTAAGACCCGAAATATATCTAATAAGCAGAGCTTGTACTACGGAAACCAGACCACTAATAAACATACTTATATATTTCTAAATACATACATATTATAGATGAATAACCATGCTCATTACACAAAGTTTTATCCTAGGATGGGATCGATCTAACCCGAACCCACAACCTACAGCTTAGCAGTCAGGGTCACTAACCACTAGACCAACAGGCCAATCTATGGACTGACAGTGGAAACGTTGCTTAACCTCGCAGATATCTTGATCTGATCCTCGATCAGCACTGAGTCTCTAAATCTCTAAATAATAATTCTAAATTCCAGTCAAATAAAACGCAACGCAGGCCCACGAGATAAAGTTAGTTAACATAAAGGTATGACCAACATTTTATATGAACACTGTTCATAAACTCGCCCGAAACAAACATCAAAATAATCCAGGTGTGCCCAACCTTTTAAATATTTTGAAGACAAAACCCAAAAACACACTTCAATTAAATTCTCGCAGAACACGCAGCTTTACTCTAAAAAGGTTTCGCTTACCTACTTGACCGGCAATTTAAGACAGCGGTTACTAACCTTTCTCATCTTGTTACTCGAATTGACTACATTAAAACGCGTTTTCCTCATGGACCAACTAAGTATGCACGACTAGTGGTGTGATTAGGAATAAATACTAATATTATAAAGCTAAAGAGTTTGTTTGTTCTTTTGATCACGGTAATCTCTGGAACTACTGATCCGAATTGAAAAATTATTTCACTGTTAGATAGCCCATTTATATTAGGCTAAAGGCTATATAACATCACGCTATGACCAATAGGAGAGGAGCAGCAATAAGAATTGTTGCAAAAATTGGGGAAAATTTACGCAGACGAGGTTTCGGGGGCAGCTAGTTAGGAATAATTTTTAAAAATTGTTTCCTTAGGTACAACTAAATTATTGTCAACGTTTTAACCCCAACATCGGCCAAGTGTGAGTCACTTGCACGACGACGACTAGGGGATGGGGTGAGTTTCGCATCGCTGTACCATATTATATTCAACAAGTTTGTATCTGGTATTTAATAAGTCAAATAATGCTATCTACCCAATGCATTTTATAAATACACTAGCTGTCGCGCAACTTCGTACGCGTAAATTTTTCCCGTTTTTGCAACATTTATCGTTGCTGCTCCGCTCCTATTGGTCGTAGCGTAATAGTAAATAGCCTATAGCCTTTCTCGATAAATGGACTATCCAAACGTAAAAAAAACCAATTCGGATCAATAGTTCCTGAGATTACCGCGTTCAAACAAACAAACAAACTCTCCAGCTTTATATCTATATCTATCTATACATATAATAAAACTGTAAATTTCACGTGTCTGTACATGGCCGAACTTAGTGAAAAAAAATATTAGGAAATGTTCGAAAAGAGTATTTAAACACTTTGCTGCATTTTTAGAAATGTCTGTCTGTCTGTCTGTCTGTCTGTTTGTTTGAACACGCATCACGCAAAAACTACCGGACAGATTCGGTTGAAATTTTGCACGTACAATCTAATAGATGCAGATTAACATTTAGGCTATAAATTATCACGCTTTTTCCCATAGGAACTAAGCAGTAAGGGATAATGTCTGTAGCTATTTTTCGTTATAAAACAGTAACTAATTGACGGATCTTTATGAAAATTTGCAGTTTTATAGTAAATACTATAGGACATTATTTACACTATGAATCATTACGCTAACGTCTATGGGAAACGAGTAGCAACGTATTTTTTGTCGCACCATAATGGTTTATCACAAAATTTTCCTCAATCAGACATTATCTATAATTGTAACCCATGGAATACATAACTTCACGCTAAAACTATAAGGAGCTAAACACAACATTTTTAAGTTTCATAAGAACAGTTATTTTGATGTGATAAATAGCGAACAGTATAGCCTCGAAGCTATGCTAGCGGACTTTGACGACGAAGGCCCAGGCTCGAATCTGATGTCTGATTATGTTCTTCTTTTTGTTTTTTTTTAAATTGTTTTCATCCTTTTTTAATATTTTTCTCAATGTTTTAGTTATTTTTTCGACCGTAGGTAACTTATTTATATACTTTGGTTATTATTTTTTTATATTAAAATCAAGTGAAATATGCACCTAGGTAAGTTAATTATAGGTATTGCATGCACTGCTGAGAGTAATGAATTAATCGTAATAGAAATGAAAAACAATATTACATTATAATTAAAAAGTATTCGGCATTTTCAGAAATGATGTGTTCGTCTAAAAAAAAAGACATTACACACGTAAAAAAAAAACATGTAGCGCCATCTATGAAATCAAATTGTTCACCGTGATCAAATAATTCCTTATTTGTGAAAATATTTATTAGGCTATAGGTGCTTGAGATGAAGGATTTGTTTCTTGAGGAGTGGCAACATTCTCCTATTTATTTAATTAAATTGCATAAATTAATAAAAACCATTAAGTATTAGAACTACTGTTAAAGAAACTTGACTAGATGGCGTTGTATTCAATAATGTTCTATACTTAGTAAAAGAAGTTTTAAAAAGAAACACATGGCTATGATTTTTAGAAATGTTTGTCTGTCTGTCCGTTTGTTTGACCACGCATCACACAGGTGCATCGAGGATCATGTTTTGGGGTTATGTTATGGTTCATCAATTCAACGATAATGAATGACTCAACATCGGTCAAGTGTGAGTAGTTCGGGTGACGGTAGGAGGGGGGTGGGGGGTCGTTGTCTGTCAACCGTACCTTTAGAGATATCTGACATTTTCGCGGGCATGACACATCTGTGTTTGTTTACTAAAATGTCACAGCAGTTTTATATGCATTTCAGTTGTATATCTTTGCAGACAAAGGAAAATCCTGAAAAATCATTTTATTAGTATTGCGTTGTAACACTATATGAAATACACCCCATTTTTAGCCAAAATGGCAAAACAGAACTCTTATAGTTCCCATATGTCCGTCCGTCCGCAGCTTAGCACAGAGACTATTAGTGCTAGAAGGTTGCAATTTTGCATGAATACATTACTAACGCCGCTAAAGTGAAAGAATAAAATCTTGAAAATCATTATTTTTTTAAGGGTACCTCTCTTATATTATGTAAAGTACCCCATCGTGTGGGGTATCATTAGATAGGTCTTTTAAAAAGCGTTTAGGGTTTGTGAAGACTATTTTTAGATTTAAGGATTTTTTTGTGTATAATATTAGGCTTTATAGTGAACATTTTTGTTAGAGTCAAGTGTCCCCCTGCCAGCTAAATGGTTGATGTTGGGTATGTGAAAAAATCAGGGTAGTAGTATAAATACTAAAATTATAAGAAAAACTATCACAGTTAAGTACTTAGGCTTTACAAGTTTATGATCACATGGGAAGTAACAACATTTTCGTACAGATTCTATTGAAAATGATTAGGTAATAAGTAGGTATGAAAGAATGAAACAAAAACAACAGAAAACCCACTTCTTAGGCCGCACACCAAACTAACTATCTAAAAGAATAGAACGAAACGATTTTTATTTAGTACACAGAAGACACATGTATACCCATTATTATAATATAACAGGAAAAGTCATGCAGAAGATAAAAATAAACAATAAATAAAACAGTAAAATAATAAAAATAACAATAGACAAAAAGAAAACAAACACAAATTAATAACAAAAAACACAATTATCGAATACATAGAGTCTGTATTTGGTACTTATTTATTTTCACAAAGCTTTTGGGTGTTGAAGCTATCAATAGATGAGTATATGACGATTCTCCGCTGCTGTTCACCCGACAGGACTGTTTCCAACATATTTACACAGAAGTTATTTCGTAACATAAACTACCTTAATTTAAACCCGACTTTCACGCGAACGAAGTCGCGGGCACAGCTAGTTATTAGTATAGATTAAGTATAAATTAATACACTAATAGAATCAGATAAGATAAATACATAAAAATAGTAATACGTAGAAATAATATAAATATATTTCAGTGGAACTTATATACTTTTAAAATTAAATCTTTTTTTTTTCACAGAAAAAATAAGCATATCTTATAATTTAACATCAACTATTGTACAATTCGTTTTACAAATAAACAATTTGAATTTCGACTGTTAAAAGTAAAAAGGTGTAGATCAATCACAAGCGCTCAGCCAGCGGTCCCATACATGTTGGCTGATTAGCCAAACTTTATAATAGTGTCGCATCGCCGGCGTAAACAGATGTAGTCTGTTTTTACCCGAGTGCAAAGAAGGGTTATGTTTTTCGCGCGTATCTTGTATGTATGTATGTAATATTCTTTATTACCTCATATCTTTCAAACTGGATTTACTAACTACACGGATTTACACAACAAAGACGTTGTTAGATATATTTTGACCGCCTAAGTGTTCTTAGATAAGTAACAAAAAAACATGGCCGCTGTGAGATATCAAAAACAAGAGGTATTAAAAAAAAAGTTTTTTTGAATACCGCAATATGGTTATCAAATTAAAGGGCTCATCGTAAGAATTTCAAAAGGTATAACATTATTATGACTGTAATACTAAAGAAGTCAGTTGGCAACCATTCCTTTTTCAATACTGCCTCTGTGGCGCGGTGGGAGTGTATCCGACTGCTACGCAAGACGACCTCTTGCGTAGCAGTCGGACACACTCCCACCGGTCCGATTCCCATACGGGACACCACTTTGTATGATCCACAAATTGTAGTGAATTTTATGTTTGTAAAGTCCCCCGCGACACAGGGCTTGTACCCTACAGCAGGAATCATCTTTATAAAAAGAAAAATAAAAAAAAAACTTGGCAATAGCTGTGATAAAAGTTAATTGTTACATCGGTCCTAAAACCATTCAAAATAAAAACCATAAAAAAAAACTTGTCTGCACAAAAAAGATGCAAATAATATCCCCTACATAATGTCAATCATCGACATTCATTAGGTCTCCAGCTCAGTGATCGTGTTTGCATCTTTTTTTTATTTTTTTTTTATTCGCATGTGTTACATAAATCATACTTTCCTTATTTTACGCCTTTATGTAATAGTGTGAGACTGCAATATATAGGTTATCTATGGGTGCATTAGTTTGTGCATCATTCGATGTTTAATATTTTTAAACATCGAATGATGTAAGTAAAACCTTTTTACTCATAACATAATTTTCTCTACCCTAAAACTATAAAATTCGATACACAAAAAGTCGATTTTCTCAAAACTTAGTCCGTTTTAGAAATCGATTTTTGATTTATCGGGATACCATTTTCGGGTATTATACGATGCTGTTGATCTGACTAACATTTGAATTAGTCAACGGAGTAGTGCGTCCTCGTCTGACGAATACCATAAGGATATGTTTTCACTTTAGCGGAACTAAACCAAGTGAAGAGCTAATCGTGAATTGACCTATCACACAGTTCCAGCTGTGTATTTTCAGTTCACGGCCCTTTCAGCTACGCGTCAGTGGAAACGTACCCTAAGAACGAAAATAAAATGACTACTTAGTGGTTTTGTTATCTTTGAAAAATACAGTTAATTTATAACAAAGAGACTGATGGAAAAATCAAAATAGATTGGCATTGTAAAAAATAAAAGCTTTGAAAGCATTCAGTCCATGAAACAGACCATAATAATGATTGATGATGATGAAATTATGATATAAAAATAAAAATGTATAAGGTTTTACTGTTAGCTAGCTAGTACATATTTTAATATACTTTCGTATAGTTATTGTCTCTTAACCGATGTCGGTCTCAGCAACTAATCTCATCCTCAACTCCGCAGGAGATATTATAGTGCACACTTATCGGACTATGACAGTGAGAGGATAGAGAATATCACTCTCACTCTCATAGTCAGATAAGACGGAAATCAGACACGACCGGGAAGATATTGGGCACAGGATCGACAGCTACACAAACTCTTTGACTCTCACATTTTTTTCGAAAGCGGTATGCTATGAACCGACAGTGGTAACGTTGAACCTCACAGATATATTGATCTGCTCGGTCGCCACTGAGTCAGGTAACATTGGAAGTATTCACTGTTTGAACTCCAATTAGATACTACGAGTATCTATCTAATGAGAAATGATGTCATCATTAACTCACAATACACAATATTCCTTGTTTATTTTTTTTAGAAATATAACTTCTGCTGTAGGGTATAAGGTCAGTGTCACGAGGGACTTTATAAACATACAAATCATGGACACAAAGTACATTCAGTATTTAAAAAACGATTTGTAGGTCACACAAAGTGGTGTCCCGTGTGGGAGTCGAACCGACGACCTCTAATCTCGAACCAATCGACGAACAGGTCAGTCTCTCATACAGTTTACTCATACAGTGCGCTTGTTTTAGTCGCGTTGGATTAATATACTATCACTATACAATAGTATAGAAAGATTCTAGTTAGAGCTACTGAAATAAATATTTTCATTTTCTTTAAAATCAACAAAGGAGCTTTTAATAGTAAATCCTGAGCCCCAGACTAGCGAAAGCGAATACACAAAACACCGAGAGAACAGAAGGTAAGATTCGCACTTTGCTCGAGCAATGGACGAATACGCAGGACTCACAGACATTGAATATTTTTTTGTAGATGGGAAATCATTAAATTACTTCTCCTGCTGTGGGCACAAGTGGGAGGGCGTGTCAGACTCTAAATGACTAAAATCCATCTATGTTCCTTCTTTCGCCCTGATATTCCGGGAGCACGGTAACTCTTTCGAACAATCCCGCACTCCCGGTGGGCGCCGGCTCAATGGGGTCCCGTCACTGACTGACACCTCTTTAAGGCACGCGTGGAACACTAGTGCGCCGTCGACCAAGGCCTAGTCCTAAACTGTTCAGCTAGCTACCCACTACTCTCCGGCCGCCTACGGTGGTCGGATGTGATCCCTTGATCATCCCACCCGTCGCTCGGGGCGTATCGCGCGGTGGATGGAGCGTGAGGACCGTCTATCTCTAACGCGCTCCACCATCTCCTTCTGCAGCATCACCTCCTCGCAGAAAGAGAAGCGGAACCATGCACGGGGGACCATGCTCCCCGGCGCATGGTTCCGCGTAAATTATGATCTTCGCTGTATCCTGTATCTGTATCCCTCATACAGCTCCGCCTCCCTAGCCTCCGCATTTGGAGAACGGATGCGGAGCTTGCGATGTCTAGTGTACCAGGCTTCACAGCGAGGCCAGCTCCACCAATGCACCTGGCGCCAAGAGCGACCTGGCCGGACTCGAGGCATTGCCACGTCGCATACCTCCGACATGGCCTCCTGGAACCGCTGAGCCTCGCCGTTGACGTTGGCAGGCCTGTCCGGTGATGAAACTCAGGCCTGCACGATTGAGGCCTCCAGGAGCAAGACATTGAATCTGGGAACATCTTTGGATCAAAGTGGTCCGATATTGTGTACCTATCTATGAGCGATATCGTAGCTCGAGCGCACGTTGTATGGATATTTTTACACGACTTGTGCAAGAAGGAGGATTACCTAAGTTTTTCGAGTGTATGTGGATTTCTTTGGCACGCTCTAGAGCCTAATTGCTTGATAGATTTTAGCTTGAAATGTATTCTTAGATTATATATATCAAAATTTGGAAAAATTAAATAATAAATAAAGGATTTTTGACGCCAAATTATTTCAGTTTTTAATTTTAAGCAGTCCTATTTTTTGTTTCTAAAAAGTTAGCTTGTTCTTCTGTACTCGCAGTATTTTGTAACGGAGACTAGAGAAGATAATAATTATCTTTTAAACCAGATACCTATTTATGATCTCCATGCTCAATATTATTATAAATTATTCCAATTTATTCTTGCATTTTCTAAATTATATTTTCGTGTCTCTACTAATAACTTGTCAGTGCCAATTGATAAAAAATAATTACTAAATTAAGGTAAATTTAATACAAATTAAAATAAATATAGGCCTATCAATAATTAATTTATTTTTAACAAGCGTAGGGTGACTATGATTTTAGACTTTACTGCTAAAAAAAGTAGGACACTATATGTAGACTTCAGTCATAAACAAGATCGACAAGGATAAATCTATATATACGTCTGTCTATGTCCTGCCTACGTTACCTCCCGTAGATGTGTGTGACATGAAAACCTTTAAACGCAGAACATCGGCACCGAGACTAGAAAAGCAATTTTATTATGCAAGCCTTGCAGTTGAAAACCAATTAATATATAACCATTTTACTATTTTAAAAAGAAAAGATTTCACGCTTTGTTTTGGCTATTATCAATATATAATAACAGTTTTACATCGTAGTGATAAATATGACATATTTTTTTATGAAAAAAATCGCTCCATTTAACAAAAAAAAATCTCGAGTAACATCTGACGGCCAACTTCAGCAAATCAAATAGCGCACGCTATAGAGAACTAAATATTTCAAATTTACAATACGAATGAAAACACAAAGAAAAAAACAACAAAGAGCACGCGTTTCGAATTTAAATTGTTACTTTTCCGACTTCCTGTTTTTATTTTTATTTTTTATTTTATTTATTTGGTTCACCAACAACTAATACATCAACAATAATCTAAACACAAACTTTCACAATTACTTATATCTAAATGATTAGTTACTTATAGGTAAACACTACATTCATATTTATAATGAGCCATTCGTTACAAATTATATAATTTGTACGTGCTAATTAACTAAGACCTGTTATGCACTTCCGTCTCTTTTTAACCGAGTTCAAAATGGAGGAGGTTCTCAATTCGGATGTTTTTTAGGGTCCGTAGCCAAAATGGCAAAAACAGAACCCTTATAGTTTCGCCATGTCCGTCTGTGTGTCTGGCTGTCTGTCCGTCCGTATGTCACAGGCATTTTACTCAAAGAGTACTTAATGAATATTGATGAAAAGGTGTCTTGTAGTAACCGCTACTTAGTTTGATAGCTAAATAATAAAAATAAGTAATAGTACTACGTAGTTATAGCCGAAAAACTGCATTTCTCAATAAAAGGACTCATGTGCCATGAACATACGCTATCCGTATGTCACAGGCATTTTACTCAAAGAGTACTTAATTAATATTGATGAAAAGGTGTCCTGTAGTAGCCGCTACTTAGTTTGATAGCTAAATAATAAAAATAAACAAGTTTTGGGGGGCACTCCATAAATGAAACAGTAGATAATTTTTTTTTTCAGCAAACATCAACATTTGGCACACCATTGGACAGGTCTTTTAAAAACATTTCAAGATTTCGGAAAAATACCCCCCCCCCTTCTGTTATCTTTTTAACGTGCGACCAGAAAATATAAAAAAAATACAAAGATAGCGCTTATTAGATACTTTAAACTAAGTAAGACAGTTTGGCACCGACTGAAGTCGGTGCCAAACTGTCCTGAGGATGCCTCGTGTAGAGGCGAAACACGTGTCGAAGTTTCACTTCGTGGAAGCAGAATATTGCAAGTCAAGGGTCCGGAGGTGCCTACCACTCGACTTGGTAAGAGTACCTGTCACTAATTTTCTTTGTTACAGGTCTCTCTTTTTGAGTGCGATCTGTCAATCTATTTCGATTGTTGTATTAAGGGCATTTCCTTACTACTTCAATCGTGGTGATTCACAGATCGAGGGGGGGGTGGTGGGATCCCTCCCTTATAATCTACTTAAGATGGATTTCCACCATGTAACGCCTGATTCAATCGGTTAACTTTAAACTAAATTATTTCCGACGTGATCGAATATACAGTCATTGAGTTATAGCACAGAATAAGTAATAGTACTACGTAGTTATAGCCGAAAAACTGCATTTCTCAAAAAAAGGGTTCATGTGCCATGAACATACGCTCTTCTGCTGATGCAATTATTCAAGACTGCGTAATCTTACATGGTATGATCCGACATGCTCTTGTCCGATTTTTTTTTATGTTCGGGCATTTTGTCATATTTTTTTTTTCTTTATTCCGAAACGGCCCATATACATTTCATAAAGATCTATTCTTGAGTTTTGGAAACAGACAACGAAACTCTTCAATAAATGCTACCAAATCAACCGAGACTAAAGTTGTAAAAAACGCTATTTCCCAAAATCACTCCTATAGAAATTGAGAGGAACGATGACAAGCGTCAAAAGCTTCTCATAAAGTGCGCTTTAGCAACATACGCAATATAATTATGTATATCGATCACAGACATAAAAACTCGATACGCCTTGGGAATAAAGTGGTCCAAGTAGCAATAGAATTAATTCTGTCTTGTCTATGATTCAAGCAATAAAAATGCATAATCTAAATATTGTATAACTAGCAGCCATAGTAGATTCGCACGGAGGTTTCTTCATTATCTATGCACAAAAAAAAACAAGTATTATACTCTTAAGTACTTGCTATTTAAAACCACAATTCCGGACAGATTGGAATGGGAAAAGGAAATACCTGGTTTGTCTGGTTCATACGATATCATTTGGTTTACAGATGGTTCGGAAAAGGATGGACTTGCAGGGGCCGGATTCCACGGTGGACAAACAAAGGTCAAAAGATCCTGCAATCTCAGTCAACATGCCACCGTTTTCAAAACAGAGCTCTCTGCAATCCTATGCTGTGCTCAGGAGAGCTTGCAAATAGACTATAAGAATAAAACTGTATCTATCTTATTCAAGCTCTAGGCTCAAAAGATGGGGGCTAAACCAAAACGTCAAGCTATGTTCAAAGTCACCAGGTCAAGAGCACTCCAAAGCACTCTTAGTGGGTTTCAACGCAAGGTTCACTAAAAAGACGCTTACTATGAGTAAGAATCAAATCAGAATTCTTACCAGAACCCTAACCGGGCACTGCAGACACAGACGGGCGTGACATGTACAAGATGCGTCTAAACGATACTAATGTTTGCAGGTTCTGCCACAAGGATGAGGAAACACCTATACATTTCCTATGTGGCTGCGAGGCAATTCACTGGAATCCAGCACCTTGGAGGGCACTTAATCACACCTGACGACGTTAAGGCCACTCTACCAAGATGTATAGTCGACTTCATGGTCAGACTAGAAGTTGGAGATATCCTTAAAAAAAGAAAGAGTCGTCACAAGAGATCTTTTAGTTTGCAGCGACTTCCGGGCTTCATCACAGCCTATCCAGATACAATACAATAATTATACTCATAAACCATCTGTAGGAAATTATCTGAATGATAGTTAATACCGTCAAAATCTAAAGCAAAATATGTTTGCTTATTTATGTCTTCCAAAAGATCATTAATACGTAGGAGAAAAGCCATACAAAGACCGGATAAGTCGCGGTTGCTAGTATATTATAAACTTCATCAAGTTGTGAATTTAATTTTATCCGACAAAACCATAAATCATTTCCCCACTACTTTTAGTAAATCACCATTAAGAAACAGACTTAATTCTCTAAGCCATTAGCTCTGCATTATAGCACTTTATTTAGCTGAATATTTTGCATGTCATCACTCAGGGGGGTCTAATTCACCCCCTGTCATCTCCGAGGGGTCGAATGGTAATTAGGGGACAATTATTTTCAATTTTCCTTAAAGTGACGTTTTAATGCGATGGTGAGAAAACGTTTTAGGCGTTATTTTTAACCACATTATGAATGAGAATATACAGCATATTTTTTTAAGACAAGATGGGAGGACCTTAATCATTTTAGTTGTTGAAAAATTTTGAATATTTTTATTATATACATTTAAATGTATGGATGGACGAAATAATTAATGCTCTAAGCCGTTTACCAACTCCAACACGAAGCCTAAATTACCCTCCACATGATACGATTTTATGGCAATTGTGACGTCATTTACCGCGTGAGTGAAGTGATAGACACGGTTATTTATTCTGTGTCTAAGTATAATCCACCTATCTATTTTCGATCTCCTTTTCAACAATCATGTTTAATAACACTGTATCTGCAAATCTGTTACTTATAGAACCGTCATTCCCACAAATTATTTAAATTTAACACTAAAAAGAACATGAGTTTGATGTAACATTAAGACCATAAAGATTAGACACCCGCTTATGATATCCAACATAAAACGTATAATTTAATGTGACAACGTTTTGGTGCATATATTATAGTTTCAATTAACATAAAACCCACGAGAAAACGTTTGTCATATTACACAATGTGTACACTAACCTTCAGTAGGGTGACTATGATAATTACAATCTGTTTATACAAATATCGGCAAATGCATATGAGGCCACGCACAATGTTGGGTTCCGTAGCTATCTAACACAATAATGCCGCATGAGAAGTGGGTTTTCTGTTGTTTTGATTTCGTACTACTAACAACGATATATAAGTATTTTTCAATGGAATTTGTACGGATAGTTTGAAACTCCTCACTTGGTTTTCTGTTACTCGTAAACTTGTAAAGCCTACTTAGCTGTGATAGTTTATTTCACAAACGGATCCCTAAATAGAAAAGTGACATTCACAACTCCCAAATATTCTTGAAAAACCTATCCAACAACATCCCGCATGATGGGGTAGCTAAGAAAAAAAACCCTAATAACACATCCCCGCTATACGTGTAGCCCGACAATTTTTTTTTATGATTTTATTCTACTACTTTGTCGGCGTAACCAAAGAGGCTTCTAAACGGGCCACTTTTTGCGGCAATTTGTGGTGGCAATGCTGTGGCCGGCAACGTGGCAGTACTCACCAATATTGATTTGATGGTTGCCGGACGATCGCTAAGCGATCTATTTTCCGCAATGTTGCCCGGCCAATTTTGTTCTTGTTTCAGTTGCACTCTATTTTATTGTTGCCTGGTTGTGTAGCTCGTATAGGAGACTGGATCATGCGCCATACAATTGAAGACATATTGCCATTATTGCCCGAGCAATTGGTTGCTAATAGTACCTCTACAAATTGCCGTAAAAAAATGACCCGTTTAGACGCCCCTTAATATGTATACCCTTGCCAAGTTTCAGCTTACTAGTAGTACCAAGGATCTCTGAGCTAACATGGGTACAGGCAGACAGACAGAGCCAAACTATAAGGATTCCGTTTTGCTAGTTTAGCTACGGAACCCCAAAAATGAATCCCTGTTTCCCTTAGTCACGCTCACGCCTTAACTTGAGACCACTTTACCGATTTCATTCATTCTAAATATTTTAAATATATATCTATGTCACGGAATAATAACTGACACTGATATACCCACTCAGACGGCCTAGGACTTTGACCTACTACGCATAAAGTAAATTTGATATTTAGGTAAATTTTGTACACTTTGTGACACATGGTACGCGGCTAATGTTAAACTGAAATGTTTGATTGTGTATTGTTTCTGTTTATTTATTTCTTCTGTTCCCCGTTATTAATTTTGTCTGTTTTCTTTTTCTTTTTGTCTACTGTTATTTTTATTATTTACCATTTATTATTTTTATTTTTTTTTATTTTTTTGTTTATCTTCTGCATGACTGTTTTAATAATGTCTATGTGTCTTCTGTGTACTAAATAAATATATTTCTATTCTATTCTATGCTAAATACCACTAGTAAGTATCGCTTTTAATAGAAATCATACTCACCCTACTCATTCCAGCAATAAATTCAGTTTAGCATACAAATTACGTTTGTAGTAAAAGACGTGAAAGAGAAAATTCAAGCTATCTTTTTCCTTTGTTCCAATGGATTGTTGCTGTCTCTGTCTTGTGATCTAATTGGAATAGTTGTGTGAGGTGAACTACCTTACATTGTGGTTTAGAACGAATGTGTCTGGATGATATTAATCAAGGATTAAAATGTTTCGGTCTGTTTCCAGCCAATATTAATTCATATTCGTATGTAAAAAATTGTTGGTCTGGTTTACTTAATTCACCCAGCTAATGCACCAGGGTGAATTAAGTATACCATTTGGTAGACTTAATCCACCTGACCCTGGGTGAATTAAGTTCACTCCGAAATAAAATAAACTTAATCAGACTTAGTTCGTAGCACCAATAAATCTATACTAATATTATAAAGCTAAAGAGTTTGTTTGTTTGAATGCGGTAATCTCAGGAACTACTAATCCGAATTGATAAATACTTATGGATTTGATTATAAGTTACTGTTGGATAGCCTATTTATCGTAAGGCTATTTATCATCACGCTACGGCCAATAGGAGCGCAGCAGCAATGAAAAATGTTGCAAAAACGGGAAAAATTGACGCATACGAAGTTGCGCGGGACAGTTTTCAAATTTTCCGCGTTTTTGCAACATTTGTCATTGCTGCTCCGCTCCTATTGATGAGTATAGGTATAGTCGTGGCGTGATGTTATATAGCCTTTTTCGATAAATGGTCTATCCAACAAAAAAAGTTTTTTAATTCTGATCAGTAGTTCCTGAGATTTCCGCGTTCAAACAAAGAAATAAACTCTTCAACTTTATAATATTAGTATAGATTTAAATTTATCTAACGCTAGTTTGCAGCTTTGGTTTAGGTTTTAAATGATTGAAATACAAATTCTTGTTATATAATAATGATAATGGACAAAATAGGTAAATACGACCATACTAGGTCGTATAATTATGGTATAGTCCAGGATATTAGATTAAACCGGCCAGACCAAGGTGTAGATATATATTTTGTGTAGTATACCAGTAGGTATATTAGCTTTCACTCTTAAGACCTCTGAATCCTCTCTTGCAATAAAAAAACAACACAGCCAGTATCCGAAAACCCCTAAACATTCATATTTTATACTTTTATGCAGGAATTTTCAATATTTTCGCCGGAGACAACGAAAACGTTTGAAATGAAATTCACCCAGTTGCAAGCTGCACTAATTGAAAACAGGCGAAATAGAAAAAAACAAATACACAACAATGGCTTTCGGAACTACACTGGCATGGTCTATTTCTCTTTATTGTATTCACTATAACACACAAACGAAATATAAAAGAGTATTTATATGATTACAAATGAAAAATGCCTTGTATTCTGCAGATATAGCTTAGCTTTTGAAGACTAAATGTTGAAATGATGAAAAAAGAATGAATGAAGTCGGTAAAGTCGTCCTTTAGTTAGGTTGTGTAATATAAATAGGTAGTATAAATAAATATTTATTTATTTAGAAATATTAAAATCTTATACCTTTAAACGAGCAGTTCTTGTATATATAATAATAATAATAATCTTGGCACAACTCACACAACGCTATCTGATCCCAAACTAAGCAGAGCTTAGTACTATGGAAACCAAACAACTGATAAACATACTTATATATTTCTAAATATTTACACATTATAGATAAATAACACCCAGACAGAATAAACCATCGTTCTCATCACACAAAGTTTTATCCTGGGTGGTGATCGATCCCACGACCTCTTGCGTAGCAGCCGGATACACTCCCACCGCGCCACAGAGGCAATCAATATACCTATATATAATTTGAATCTCGGCAGGGGGTTTCGGGGGCAATAAATCGATCTAGCTAGGTTTCGTTTTTAGAAAACGTCGTTTAAAAAAAAGCCGAGCAAAGCTCGGTCATTCAGGTACTTATTCTATTATGTGTGATGTATAATAAAGAATGTTCGATGTATCTTTAAAAGTATGATAACCAGTCTGGTTTTGCCTAGCTTAGAATCAGATGACCGTGAGTGAGATGTCCCAAAATATTTTTTTATTTATTTCTATTACGACTTCTAAATGCACCTTTGCGCTACTATAAAAACCTTTAAAGCCTACAGCAAATACAAACACTAAACATTGCCCATAGTTGTGGCAAAAGAATGGCTCCATAAAAACACCGTATTCGTAAATAACTTTGTATGGACCTGTAACGACAGGTAGAAAACGGAAAGTTGTAAACTTTGCCCAACCATTATTTACAATCAATGTAAACTTTTGTACGTTTGTCACAGTCGCACAAACATGTTTTTTTATTAAAGTACGAGATGCGGTCTAAGAAATATATACCGTCATCTGTTATTTCATCCTAACAAAGATACCAATTGTCACTGTTAAATCGCAAATGGGTTGCCTAGTGAAATCCCGTGCTAATGTTATTACTAATTCCTAAGAAAAAAAATATCACAGTGTTATTTTTTAGGAGTTTTCTTTTTATATGTCTACGTTACACATTTAAATAGGGTATTTTTTGAGAGAGTTCCATTGCATTTTTTTTTAAAGACGACTCCCGCTTTACGGTACTAGCCCTGTGTCGCGGGGAACTTTACAAACATAGTTACAATTCACGGACACAAAGTACACCCAGGCTCGAAACAACAATTTGTGGATCACACAAAGTGGTGTACTGTGCGGGAATCGAACCCACGACACACTCCCACCTCGCCACAGAGGCCGCCCTTTATACTCCTTATATAAAGGTTGCAGAACTTTACTTGCAAGCATTTGAAAACAAACAAAACTTCTAATCATTGGCAATCGAAAAGAGTGGTCATGAGTTTTTATTGTCAATTTATTTTCTGTCTGGCTTTACCTTTTGCAAACTTAGCATTAAATGTAGTTATTCTATTCCAAATTTAGTCAGACGTTCGTAAGAGATGCATTTTGTAAACTATGTCAACAAAGTGCATTGTTTTTTTTAACATGGCTTGTACTAACCACGTATTAATAATGGTAAGAATAATATCTTATATTAATATCTTGGAACAGCTCCCACAACGCTATCTGATACCAAACTAAGCAGAGCTTGTACTATGGTAACCTGACAACCGATAAACATACTTATATATTTCTAAATGCATACACATTATAGATAAATAACACAAAGACACAGAATAAACCATCGTGCTGATCACACAAAGTTTTATTCTGGGTGGGGATCGAAACCACGACCTAATACCTAATAATTCTAAGGTAATATGAGGACACTAGTAATGTTCACTTTGTTCACCCAGGTGATATCACTCCGGTGAACAAGGTTGAATAGAACATAAAGTTTGGTTGGCGCTGTTTTGAGCATTTAAGAAAATCACGACCATTTAAAATAATTCTTCCTTTTATCCTATATGCCATAAATAAATGGAGTGAAGCTCACAGTTACGATTAAATATATTTATATAATAAAAAACTGCATGCACAGTTATAATAATAATATATAATAATAATAATATCTTGGGGCAACTCACACAACGCTATCTGATCCCAAACTAAGGAGAGCTTGTACTATGGAAACCAGACAACTGATAAACATACTTATATATTTCTAAATACATACATATTATAGATAAATAACACCCAGACACAGAATAAACCATCGTGCTCATCACACAAAGTTTTATCCTGGGTGGGGATCGAACCCACGACCTCTTGCGTAGCAGTCGGATACACTCCCACTGCGCCACAGAGGCAATCATAAATAATAAGATATCCAAATTGTTACTAACGATGTCTGTATGTAAGAAATATTCAAGACTAGCTGTGCCCGCGACTTCGTTCGCGTGGAAGTTGGGTTTATATTAAGGTAGTTTATATTACAATTTAACTTCTGTGTAACACATATTGGAAACATGCTCCACAATGCTCTGTGGCATCTATGAATATTAGGGCCTAGCTTTAATCAGGGCCCAACCTATGGCAGGGCAAGCCAAGCAAATGCCCAGTGCAGCAAAATTAAGCGCGACAAAGTTTATGGCGCCAGACGGTTAAAAGATAAATTATAAAAATTTCCATGCTTAGCACCTCGAGTCCTCGACAAAAAAGTATTTTACCAAAATGATTTGCATCACATCAAATATTATTAATGTCGGAAAATTCCCCCTCTCCCCCGTCACGCGAGTACTTGGGCGGTTTCGGGTTAAATGAAGCCCGAAACCGCCCATGCAGTCGCGCGAAATTTTGTGTTAAAGAGCTTCGATTCTGACTCCGAAAGGTCGAAAATTCCGATTGATTTTAAACCTCCGACTCCAACTTCGGCTCCGACACTTTTAAATCGGACATTTTAATCGGAGGTACCTAGCCGCTCCTTCAAGTTAATATAAACATAGGTAATAAAGGTATGATGGAAAAAACTCTCACAGATTCCCTATGACCGCGGGTTATGTCCTGCCCGAGCGATCTTTTCCGAGTCTAAAGTACACCCACTTTGTGTCCGTGTTTGTAAAGTCCCCCGCGAAATAGGGCTAGTGTGAGTTATGGTTTTAAAAATTATCCTGTTTTTAAAACATTGCATTTCCGCGGTACTGTGATGCATGTTCAAACAAACAGACAACATTCAAACGTTTCTAAAAGATATACTCAGATATCTTTTATTGTGTTTCAATACTAAGTATTTCTAACATAACATACATAACAACCCATATGATGGCCCACTGCTGGGCACGGGTCTCCCCAGTAGAACCTACTGGTATGTAGATCATGGGGGTAATTGCCATAATCGCCACGCTTGGCGAGCGGGTTGGCGATCGCAGTAAGGCTTTAAGTACGCAGAGGACGCTGCTGCCCGTCCTTCGGAGTGAAATCCCTTAGTCGCCTTGACGACACCCACGGGAAGAGATTCAGATTCAGATTCATTTATTGCGAATATAGGTTACAATAGATGTTTTAGTTATGTACATTTGTGCTGCTATATTCTACCATAGGCATGCAATATTTAAAAACTCTTAAAGATAATTAACAATCAAAATTAGAACTATTAAGTAAATAAATTAAAATTAAACTGTAATTAATTAATTAAAATCAATGCAACAAAAGTCATAATATAAATAAAAATGTGGATAAAATAATTAAATCACAATCAAATTATAGTAAAAAAATCAATTAAAAATAACAATCAATATAATAATAAAAATTTAAAATAAAACATAATCTAAATTAAACAATCAATACCAAATTAAAATTAAAAGATGTCAGTACAGAATAATCAAAAATAATTTAACTTAGAGAATAACATAAAAAAAGATACAAAGAGATGTGTATGTCCAAGTTACGGAGCATCAGCAATTATGTCAGTTATAAACTCGTTTATGGAATAATATGCTTTATTTATTAATAGTTTCTTAAGTAAGGCTTTAAAAGAGACTATATCTAAATTGGCCAGAATATATTTAGGTACTTGATTGTAAATTTTTGGTGCCATGCCCAAGAAATTTTTATTAAACACTGTTTTTTTATGAGGTCTAAATCGAATTTTATATCTATTTTTATTTCTGGTACTGTTAAGTGTTTCAAATAAATGTAGATTATTTCTAATAAATAGCACAACTTCATAAATATATAACGAGGGCAAAGTCAATATAGACAGATTCACAAAATATGGTTTACAACTATCTGTACTTCTTATGTCGCATATTGCTCTGATGCACCTCTTTTGGGCTCTGAAGACTGCATCTGTATTTGAAGAGTTGCCCCAGTATATCAAACCGTAGCGGATTGTTGAAGTAACATAGGCATGATACGCGGTAATTAATGTTGGTTGATCAACAATCTTAGATAATTTGTATAGAGCATAAGATTGCTGACTCAGACGTGTACAGATACTATTGCAGTGCGTTTTCCAGCTCATATCTCTATCCAACTCTACACCTAAGAATTTAACAGACTGAGCCTCTGTAATCGATCTATCTCTGTATCTTACTTTTGGTTTAATATTATTTGTTTGTTGCTCGAAAGTCATTAATTTAGTTTTATTTAGATTTATTTTTAAATTATTTGTAACTAACCAGTCAATTAAATCTTTTAGACATTCGTTTATTTCATTTTCAAATGAATCCTTGTTTTCGCCACTAAAGACAACTGTACTGTCATCAGCGTACAGAATCATGGGGTGCTGTGTTGCCATGGGCATATCATTAATATATACTAGGAACAAGAGTGGACCCAATATGCTCCCTTGTGGCACGCCGTAGTGAGTTTCTCTTTTAGTTGAGGTATGTATTTGGACTGTTTTTGAGTGAGCATTTAATTTATTTATCTGAGTGATTTGTTCTCTATTAGACAGATACGATTTTAAGAGTTTCAAAACATTACCCCTAACTCCATACCTTTCAAGTTTATTGAGAAGTCTGATACGATCGACATGATCGAAAGCTTTGCTCATGTCCATAAACAATGCCGCGACTGGAGTTCTATTGTCGATGTTTGTGATAATCTTTTCATTCATATTGTAAAGAGCCATGTTAATATTCTTAGATTTCATAAAACCATATTGTTCCTTAGCTAGTACCTTTTCGAATATTTTTGAGAATATCGAAAGGAGTGCAATCGGTCTATAATTTGAGACATCCTCTTTGCTACCCTTTTTGTGCAGAGGTTTTATCACTGACAGTTTCATTTTAGTTGGGAACACACCATTCTCTATACACTTATTGATGACATGGCTTAGAACTGGTGATATATCGAGCGATATTGATTTAATCACACGAGTGGAGATGTCATCATAACCCGTACTTAGGGTGTTATTCAAAGATTTAATTGTATTAGCAATGTCATGAGGAGTAATTGGATTAAGAAATATTGAATTACGTATAGTGTCAAATTTTATCCTAGTACGGTTGTCTTTACTGTTAGTCATAGTTTCGATTTGGTCTATAAAATAATCATTAAATAATTGCGCAATGTCATTCGGTTCGTCTATGATTGTATTGTCTTGTTTTATACTTTGTATGCCTTCCAGAGGACAACAGAATTTTGCTTTATTAATTATTTGCCAAGTAGCTTTATTCTTGTTTCTAGCCTTGTTTAGAAAATCATTATTTTGAGCTTTTGGGTCAGATGAATTATTTTTTTTAATCGGTTGGAGTACCTTTTAAATATTAGTTTATTAGAGTGATTTGGGAGCTTCCGATATTGCCATAACATTTCACGTTTACGTTTACAACATGCTCTGATTCCTTTACTTATCCATTTTAACTTTTTTGAAGCGTTAATTTTTAATTTCCTGAAAGGGAAACACAAATCATATACACACTTAAATAAGTCATGAAATTGATTAAAAGCCTCATCTGCATTGTCAATTAAAAAGATATCGTTAAATGTTAAATTTTGTACGCATTCTTTAAATTTGGTCATATTTTCATCGGAATAGTTACGCTTGAATATAAACCAGTGAGATAATATGCAGGTCTTCTTTACAGGACATTTAAGTAATTGGGCAGTGTGATCGGACAATGCTAATTCTAGAATTTCACATTTACTACCCCTGATGTTGTGAAATATATTATCTATACAGGTTCCGCTACATAGGCGGGTTGGAGCTCGGACGCCTATTAAAAGATTATAGCAATGTAGTAGATTTAGAAAATTATGAGACATATTTTTATTTTGCAAGATATCCATATTAAAATCTCCACATATTACAACCTGTTTCCTACGTTCGAAACATATATAATTTAGAATAGAGTCAAGTGTAGATAAGAAAATGCATATTGAATCTTTATCATATTTTGGTGGTCTATATATACATAAAATAATGATAGGGTGACAAAGAAGCTGGACTGCACAACATTCGAATAGATTTTGCTTACACCATTTTCTTACATCTAAACTTTGGCCAGTTATGTGATTCTTCATTAGAATACATGAACCTCCATTTCTGTTGTTTCTGGCACAGTAACTATGTAGTTTATAATTTTGCATGAACAGATGAATATGATCGCCTTCCTTCATATTTGTTTCTGTTATGCATATTATATCTATAGGTTTTTTTGTGTTTTCAAAATTGTTAAGATGTACACTCAATAAATCCGACTTATTTATAAGCCCGTTAATGTTTTGATGCATTATATTTAAATGTTTATAAACGAAAAAAAGATTCCTTATTTGTAATTTTCGAATTTACATTTTGTTCATGTGAAAATTGCTCAACATTATTCTGCAGGGGTTCTGAACGGGAAGGTGACTTATTAGTAGCATCGGTATGCCTGTAGTAGTTTCTTATGTCACTTATTGATTTAGATATGTCTAGAAATACCCTACACATTCCGTTATTATTAATAGCGCCTGTGCGTTTATTAAACATGCTGTAATCATATGTCAAGTTCAAATTACTATCAACAATATATATATGTTGGTGTGTTAGCACATCTAAATTTAACATGTTATTAAAAGTTTCTACACGCCAGTTAAATAAATTAAAACAGTTGTGAAATTTGAAAGTTGGGAAACAGACAAGTACATTTGTATGTTTTATAACATTCAAAGTCTGCCGGATGTTGATTATAATATCTACATAATTGTTAGTTGTTTTAAAATCTTCTTCTCCTAACAATATGATGCAGTAGTCCGAGATGGGGTGGTACTATTCTTAAGCCGGCTCCACACGGCATGCAGCAAGTATTTCTAAACTTATTTCAATATTTTTTTCACTCACTTTTGAAGATTTAAATATTATTTTATAATGTCTACATTGGTGAATAAAAAAATAGGTGTGTCAACCTGTCGCAAATTAAGATCATCATATATTTATATTCCTCTACGTAAGAATTTCAGATTTTTTTTTTTAAATCAATTTTACCGATTCTTTTTAATTTGTATTTAAACGCCATCTATTTTCAAAACTGGATAAGTTTCTTTTAATACTTGATGATTTTATATTAAATTATACTTAAACTATCATGGATATTAAACGTAGGTAAGTAAGGTATTTAACCTTAAATTATTCACGCGATTAAGACCCGTAATATATATATATTTTCATAATGTGTACATATCGCGAAAGTTTATCAAAATTTGTAGGTAAGCAATTTTGGCACTCAGAAGAAATCGAATCACAGATGGCGCCACGTGTTTTATTTTGATACTAGCTGACCCGCGCAACTTCGTCTGCGTAAATTGTACCTGTTTTTGCAACATTTTTTGATTGCTGCTCCGCTTCTGTTAGTTGTAGCGTTATATTTATATATCCAATAGCCTTCCTTGCTAAATAGGCTATCCAACAGTAAAATATTTATTTTAAATCAAACCAGCAATTCAACAACACATTAGTTTAACAAACAAACTCTTCAGCTTTATAATTTTAGTAAAGATAGCTGTGCCCGCGACTTCGTTCGCGTGAAAGTCGGGTTTAAATTAAGGTAGTTTAGGTAACGAAATAACTTCTGTGTAAATATGTTGGAAACAGTCCTGTTGACTAAATACTTACTAAATAAAAATCTATCTGTTCTATTCTTTTAGATAGTTAGTTTGGTGTGCGGCTTAAGAAGTGGGTTTTCTGTTGTTTTTGTTTTATTCTTTCAACGTTATACCTACTTATTACCTAATAACTTTTAATAGAATTTGTACGAAAATGTTGTTACTTCTCATGTGATCGTAAACTTGTAAGGCCTAAGTACTTAACTGTGATAGTTTTCCTTATAATTTTAGTATTTATACTACTACCCTGAATTTTTTCACATACCCAACATCATCCATTTAGCTGGCAGGGGGACACTTAACTCTAACAAAAATGTTCACTATAAAGCCTAATATTATACACAAAGGAATCCTTAAATCTAAAAATGGTCTTCACAAACCCTAAACGCTTTTTAAAATACCTATCTAATGATACCACACACGATGGGGTAGGTAGGTGAGAAAAAAATCACATCCCCACTTTTATAGATATTATTATTATTACATATAAGAGAGGTACCCTTAAAAAAATAATGATTTTCAAGATTTTGTTCTTTCACCTTGATGAACACGTGATCTCCAACCATAACCCCAAAACATGATCCTCGATGCACCTGTGTGATGCGTGGTCACACAAACGAACAGACAGACAAACATTTCTAAAAATCATAGCAATGTGTTACTTTTTAAAACTTCTTTTACTAAGTATAGAACATTATTGAATACAACGCCATCTACTTTCAAGAATGTTGCCGTTGTTTTGTTACGGTGAACAATTTGATTTCATAGATGGCGCTACATGTATTTTTTTACGTGTGTAATGTCTTTTTTTTTAGACGAACACATCATTTCTGGAAAATGTCGAATACTTTTTAATTATAATGTAATATTGTTTTTCATTTCTACTACGATTAATTCATTACTTTTAGCAGTGCATGCAATACCTATAATTAACTTACCTAGGTGCATAATTTACTTGATTTTTAATATAAAAAAATAATAACCAAAGTAAATAAGTTACCTATGGTCGAAAAAATAACTAAAACATTCAGAAAAATATTAAAAAAGGATAAAGACAATTTTAAAAAAATACAAAAAGAACATATTCAGACATCGGATTCGAGCCTGGGACTTCATCGTCAAAGTCTGCTAGCATAGCTTCGAGGCTATACTGTTCGCTACTTGACACATCAAAATAACTGTTCATAAGAAACTTAAAAATGTTGTGTTTAGCTCCTTTTAGTTTTAGCGTGAAGTTATGTATTCCATGGGTTACAATTATAGATAATGTCTAATTGTGGAAAATTTTGTGATAAACCATTATGGTGCGACAAAAAATGTGTTGCTACTCGTTCCCCATAGACGTTAGCGTAATGATTTATAGTGTAAATAATGTCCTATAGTATTTACTATAAAACTGCAAATTTTCATAAAGATCCGTCTAGTAGTTACTGTTTTATAACGAAAAATTGCTACAGACATTATCCCTTACTGCTTAGCTCCTATGGGAAAAAGCGTGATAATTTATAGCCTAAATGTTAATCTGCATCTATTAGATTGCACGTGCAAAATTTCAACCGAATCTGTATGGTAGTTTTTGCGTGATGCGTGTTCAAACAAACAGACAGACAGACAGACAGACAGACAGACATTTCTAAAAATGCATCAAAGTGTTTGAATACTGTTTTCGAACATTTCATATTATTTTTTATCACTAAGTTCGGCCATGTACAGACACGTGAAATTTACAGTTTTATTATATGTATAGATAGAAGATAGATAACACGGACTTAATCTTTCATTTTTTTTAAGCAACTAACATTTATAAATTCTAGGAAATATCAAGTAGGTAGTTACTGTTTATTGTTGTTTTATGTAATATTGTTTTTCATTTCTACATTCATAACATAATCACGATTCATGCAAAACATTTCATGATTAATATGAAAATTTGTTAAACAAAGTAAACATGTTAAAGTCGAAAATAAAAGCTTGTATATCGAGTATACATTTAGAAAATTACTTACAAAAAAGAAAAAAGAATTTTAAAACAACACAAAAAGAGATGGGCATACTTGAGACTCGATCCTCTGAACTCGCTCGTTCAACACCGTTACTTGTGCCGATAGACCACGTCAACCGATACGAAAACTGTTAAATTAGGTGATCTTAAGAAAATTGAAAATGTTTTGTTTAGCTCCTTATAGTTTTAGCGTGAAGTTATTGTTTCCGTGGGTTACAATTGTAAATAATGTGTTATTGTGGAAACATTTGTGAAAAACCATAATGGTTCGACCAAACATACGTTGCTGCTCGCTCCCCATAGACGATAGCGTAATGATTTATAGTGTAAGTAATTACCTATAGTATTTACAATAAAACTGCATATTTTCATGAAGATCCGTCAAGTAGTTATTGTTTTATAACGATAAATAGCTACAGACATTATCCGTTATTGCTTAGCTCCTGTGGGAAATAGCGTGATAAATTATAGCCTATATGTTAATCCAGACTTATTAGAATACACATACAAAATTTCAACCGAATCTGTTTGGTAGTTATTGCGTGATGCGTGTTCAAACAAACAGACAGACAGACAGACAGACAGACATTTCTAAAAATGCAGCAAAGTGTTTAAATACTCTTTTCGAACATTTCCTAATAATTTTTTTCACTAAGTTCGGCCATGTACAGACACGTGAAATTTACAGTTTTATTATATGTATAGAAGATATATAGAAGAAGATAGAATACTGTACATCGAGAGTTTTTATAACATCAGCAGTAGCCAAAAAAACTTTTAGATTTCTTGTCTGTCTGTCGGTATGTTTACGACGCAAAAAATACTGCACTAAATTTGATGCAGTTTTCACAAATGTACTGTTGCAGGTCTATCTTAAAAACTGGTACATGTTTTATCTTAATACCGGCCGGCCGGTGGCCCGGAGTTGCTCTAAGCGATACACCATCTAGAAGTTGAGTTCTCTTTTTTGTTAATAAATAATAATTAAATACCTACTTGACACTGTTGCTAACTAACTTTTTTAGTACTACAGTCATAATCATGTTATACCTTTTTGAAATACTTAAGATGAGCCCTTTAACTTGATACCCATATTGCAGTATTCAAAATAACTTATTTTTTCAAACATCTTTATTTTGACATCTCACAGCCACCATGTTTGTTTTTTTCAAACGTCACATGTCTAAGAACACTTGGGCGATCAAGACAAACCTAACGACGTCTTGATTGTGTAAATCCGTTCAGTGGTTTGTGAGATATCAGGTAATAAAGACTATTACATACATACATACAAGATACGTGCGAAAAACATAACCCTTCCTTGCAGGGTAAAAATACAAATAGGTAGGAGAAAACGACGGTCGTTTTTGGTTTCATTCAGTGGTAGGTGAAATTGGATGCAATTCCTAACCGAAATAGGTACTTATGTCCAAATACCGTCTTAAAGCTTATGTCAAATATGTACGTAGTAGCCAAATCCATCGATAGTTAGATTATTGAGACCGGCCGTAAGTAGGTACCTACAAGTAAACAAGTTCATTAATTTGACTGTCTCTGTGGCGCGGTGGGAGTGTGTCCGACTGCTACGCAAGAGGTCGTGGGTTCGATTCCCACACGGGACACCACTTTGTGTGATCCACAAACTCTTGTTCCCGGTCTGGGCGTTTGACTGATTGTGACTTTGTGTCCGTGACTTTTATGTTCGACACAGGGCTTGTACCCTACTGCGGGAGTCGTCTTTTTATAAAAAAAAAAAAAAAAAGGTACCCCTTCAAACACAAAACTATTTAATTTAACTTTTCTTTGACTTTTCACAATACATTTTGGATAACTTCACAATCTTCATCATATATTACCGTCACGACATTGTGCGTTACGTCATTGAGCATTCACGTGACGTAACGTCCGTATTCAAATACGTCATCAATCTTATGTTATTACGGCATAATGTTGAGTGTTGGTTTTTTTAGAGTTCTATAGTGAAATTTAAGAACCATTGTTTTTTCTCTTGTAAAAACCGTAGGTAAGCTCTATGTCGCGGAGGTTGTCATAGATGTCTGAAATTAGTTTTAAATGCCTTGATGGTTTTAAAAAACTGTGACAAATTGTTAACACATTTTTGATATGAGTTGATATTTAGCTCATAGCCATTTTTTCTAAATGCCCGAATTGAGTGATTCACAGTTTGGGCAATAACTAAAAACCCTTGAGAATGACACTTTTTTAGAGCTACGATTTTTGACTATTTTTGATTAAATATACAATAAGATTTTGTCATAAAATAAAAAGATCATAAAACAT
Source organism: Herminia tarsipennalis (assembly GCA_945859575.2). Classification (NCBI taxonomy): domain Eukaryota; kingdom Metazoa; phylum Arthropoda; class Insecta; order Lepidoptera; family Erebidae; genus Herminia; species Herminia tarsipennalis. The sequence goes on along the minus strand of OX243849.2, from coordinate 3,097,613 downwards.
GCAAAGTGCATCAAGGACTCGGATCAATAATTTGTGGATCACACAAAGTCAAGTCCCGTGTAGGAATCGAACCCACAACCTTAGGCTTAGCAATCAAGGTCTCTAACTACTAAACCAACAGGCTTGTAAATCTATACTATATGACCATATATATATATATATATATATATATATTAATGTTATGTTGGTTTGTGTACGCTTCAAACACTCAAAAAGTTCTGCACCGATCGAGCTGAAATTTTAGCATGATATATATAATCCGCATCAAGGATTGTTTTTATATCCACAAGTATTGCAAAATTAAACTTATATGACATGTATTCTTTTGTTTCTCACCACAGCGAAGCGTTGCTGGGTACAGCTAGTATATTATAAAGCGGAAGAGTTTGTTTGTTTGTTTCATTGTTTAAACGCGCTAATCTCAGGAACTACTGGTCCGATTTGAAAAATTATTACTTTTTTTGTTGGATAGCCCATTTATCGAGGAAGGCTATATAACATCGCGCAACGACTAATAGGAGCGGAGCAGCAATAAGAAATGTTGCAAAAACTGGGAAATTTTACGCAGACGTAGTTGCGCGGGACAGCTAGTCTATACCTACTAATATTATAAAGCAGAAGAGTTTGTTAGTTTGTTTGAACGCAGTAATCTCAGGAGCTACAGATCTGATTTTAAAAATTCTTTCAATGTTGGATAGCCCATTTATCGAGGAAGGCTGTTGGCTATATAACATCACGCCACGACCAATAGGAGCGGAGCAGCAATGAGAAATGTTGCAAAAACGGGGAAAATTTACGCAGACGAAGTTACGCGGGACAGCTAGTTATCAATTTAACCTAATATTAGTATTTTAAGTTGTCGGTGATAAAAACAACCCTATGTTCCCGGGACTCAAACTCTGTCCATACCAAAATTCATCTAAATAGGTTCTACGGTTTAAGCTTAAAAACTTAAAAGACAAACAGACAGAGTTACTTTCACATCAATACTAATACTATAAAGCTGGAGGGTTTGTTTGAAAGCGATAATCTCAGGAACTACTGATCCGAATTGAAAAAATCATTTACTACTATTTATTATACGGGAATTAGCGCGCAGTCGAAACGTCAAACAATTTTAAGGTAAGCAATGCGCGTTAATTCCCGTATAATAAAAAGTTATAATCATGCAACGCGAAAGTTTAAATATTAGTAAATCATTTACTGTTGCATAGCCTATTTATCGAGTAAGGCTTAGGCTACATTAGATTATTACATTAGGTTACATCATGCTACAATTAATAGGAGCGAAGTAGCAATAGAAAATGTTGCAAAAACGGTTAAAATCGCAGACAAAGCTGTTCGGGTCAGCTATTTTCAACTGACTTCAACAAAGAGGAGGTTCTCAATTGTATGTTGACTGTATGTTTTTTTTTTTTGTATGTTTGTTCACCGATTACGCAAAGACGGCTGGGTGGATTTGAAAAATTATTTTTGTATTTGAAAGGGTATACTTCCAAGTGATAGTATACCCATTGTGATCTGATGTGATGAGATCCTGGAGAAATCGAGAGAACTATTAAAATATTGAAGTCACACTTAGGTACACATAGTGATTGGTGCATTTACTCTCCAAAAGCACCTATTGGTGAAGTAGAACTGATGACGAAGACCACAAATGACGAGCGGAAATATCCAATATTTTATGGTTTGCGATTCAATTTCTTTAATATGGTATTGAGTAGCATTTTATTCTCGTCATACTACTGTTACACAATGTAATAGAGCTGATAGTGAACGTACAAGCCCTGAGTCGCGGGGGACTTTACAAACATACAAGTCATGGACACAAGTACACCCAGACTCGGAACAACAATTTGTGGATCGCACAAAGTGGTGTCCCGTGTGGGAATCGAACCCACGACCTCTTGCGTAGCAGTCCGACACACTCCCACCGCGCCACAGAGGCAGTAATAAGCCAGGCACGCAGAGGCAGTAAGAGGCAGTAGTAGTAATATCCAGACGATACTTGTTGGGTGAATATTGAACAGTAATATTTCCGTAATTCATACCTATTTACATAATATCGAGATAATAAAACCAAGTTAAAATGCAAAACTTTTCCAATACGTATTGTAAGACCTATCATTTATTCACGTAGGATACGTGGGGTATTTGAATAGTTCAATGTGGTCTTTAAGGAAATGAAAGTGTGCCAGAACATTCGATCAGAGAGATTCATGTGCGAGGAGTTATTGTTAAAACTACGTGACCCCATTTTCGTAGATTTTTCTCAATTTCTTAAGGTGGGTATTAACCGACGTGACGCGATGTAATGTAACCATTGTGGTGAGCATTAAGTAACGGGTTAACATGATTACGTTCAAAGTGTGGCAGTTTTTTTTTTGTACTGAGGGCCGTGGCGGGCTACCTGCAGGGCTGCTTGCTGCGCGTCTAAACGCACCATTACGTAGTGTGCTTAAAATTCGTGCATACATGCTCGTAGCTTGTCCGTGCTACATTTTGATTTCTAATTTTGATTTTAATTTTGATTTTAATTTTGATTATAATTTTGATTTTAATTTTGATTTTAATTTTGATTTTAATTTTGATTTTAATTTTGATTTTAATTTTGATTTTAATTTTGATTTTAATTTTAATGTTATATTTTGTATTATAATGTTAATAATATGTAAATAATTGATAATACTAACATAGTTTCGTAAATAATTGTAACTAACACAAATATGGATTTAAGTCCAAAATAAATGTTTATTATTATTATTATTATTCTATTTGTCTAACGACGAGGTTGTGTTGACAGCGTGTAACACTGGAGGATGGGCAGCATCCTCTGCATATTTTAAAACTTTACTGCGATCGCCGAGGCCGTGGCGATTATGCCAATTACTCCCAGGACCTATAACAAGTAGGTTCTACTGGGGAGACCAGTGCCCAGCAGTGAGACATCATATGGGTAGCAGTGGCGAAGGGTTAAAATCATCCTAGGGTAACTCGATAATAGCTGGATACGGTTCTTCATACGTATATTATGTAGGTATCTAAAAAAGGGCAGCCGAAAAAAATGGTGTTTTAATACTCCCCGCCACTGTACTGACTGAATCTAGTAACAATCAAAGGATTCGCCATAATACCGATAGCGGGTGTAGCATTCATACTGGTTTCGCAAACGCTCGCTTTGTAACTTGTTACATTACACCTCGTAACGTTAGTAAGTACCCACCTTTATGTGTCAAAGTAACATTAGATGCAAAGTTTATTTATTTAAGGTAGTTTAGAAAGGTGAGGTAAGGAATTCTTGAGGTTAAATTGATTAGTTTCATTTGGAGGAGTGCCTTACAGGAGACCACGGTGACATAAATTGATGTCTTGCATGTGGGTAGGGTTAGTAAGTGGTGTACATCGCATTGGCGAATATTGGTGCCTTTTTGTAATTTCTGAGTTTTTTTTTATCGTCAAATACAATGAAAAATCCTGTTGATATTATCAATATGAAAGTAATTTGTCTGTTGCGTTTTTACGACTAGCGACCGATCTCGGAACTACGACAATGCGCGCGCATGCGTAGAGTATCACGCATGCGCCCGCTGTACTCAACTAGCGCGTTATATATATAATACAGGTTTATAGCATTATTTTTTTTTTAAATGATAACTAGCAATGTGGGATTGTGGTCCCACATTACTAGCAATCTTGTTAACCCCTCCAGCTAAGCTATATGGCTTGTGTTAGAAGTGGGTTCACGTCGGTTATATAATGGCCAGGATTCGAACCCACGACCTCACGATTGCGAGACCGATGCCTTAGCCATTAAGCTACCGCCATTAATTTTATGGATATATAATAAAAATAGACATAATGTAACTTATCCAATACATTGTATTAGAAACAATATTTTTTTAGATTAAGTAAAATACAAGATTATTTTTGGTGCGTGCAAAAATAAAACATCTGGGAGGGAAACGATTACTAGAGTGAGGAGACTTTAGAGAGTGGAGAGAACTTTACGTAAACTTTGTTATTGAAACGACAGTAACGGTAAAAGTAAATGTTGCAGTTAACCTTTGGTAGCTTCTAGAGTTAAACTGTCGGTAAATAATTGAGATCGGCCGTAAGTCCATAGACCCATTTTGATGAAATTTTTGTGGAAGCTCTGCATCAATTCCATCCAGATCCGTTCAGCCGTTATGACGTGATTGAATAACAAACATCAATTCATGTAAATAAGATGAATACGGAACCCATACATCATAATGCAGACTCGACCATAGTCAGCTTTTGTCATTTTCATAAAGCTATGCCCTCGTAATGAAATATGAGAGCGAGAAGTGATTATTTTTGACTTTCTCGTCTGAATTCAAAGGAAAAGATGTAAAAAGGAAAGTACCATTACAATATATTATAATGAATGTAAATGGTTTTGTGAAAATTACCTTGAATTTCTACCGACGGATGAGGAAAAGACCCGTCTCGTCTTATTTTTGGTTTTCCAAATTCTTACAAATGCAAACATAAAATACCAAGATTTCAGAAAGTATAAGTCTTTACCTATATATTTTTAATTTTTACAAAGCTTTCTGATCCCAAACTAAGGAGAGCTTGTACTATGGAAACCAGACAACCGATAAACGTACTTATATATTTCTAAATACATACATATTATAGATAAATAACACCCAGACACAGAATAAACCATCGTGCTCATCACACAAAGTTTTATCCTGGGTGGGGATCGAACCCACGACCTCTTGCGTAGCAGTCGGATACACTCCCACCGCGCCACAGAGGCAGTCAAGTAGTAGTAGTATTAATAATAATAATAATATGTTCGGACAACTCACACAAATATATATATATATATATATATATATATATATATATATATATATATATATATATATATTTGTGTGAGTATATATATATGTATATATATATACATATATATATCTATATAAAAACAATGCTCAGTGTAGGGTTCCGCGGCCTTAAACAAATTCATCAGCAGAAGAGCGTATGTTCATATTACGAATGGTACAATACAGGTAAATGCTCAGTTTCCTAAAGCGTTTCCATGTAATGTAACGTTCTTACGAATGCTCGACGGAGTGTTCGATGAAATTACAGGTAAATGTTGTAAGGCGAGTGAATATTTACCTGTAACGTTTCTTTTTGTCTTGCATACACGAGCAAGCCCGGGTAACGGGAACCCGGGCTCGTGCCTTTGCTCTGTAAAACGATACACCAAAACGCTCGTTGGTTTTTAAAATCAGGTTGTTAAAAAACATTGAGCGCCATGTTCGAAGTGTGGTTCGAGTAAATTTTAAAACAGCGAATGCTTAAAGTTCTGCTACAATTATATGTTCAAGTGTATACTCACCTTAAAAGTCTGTAAAGATTTAAGTATGTAGTGTTTTATAAATTACTTTTTTAAGAAAAAATTACCGCCTTCAATGTAAAAATAAATAAAGCACATTACCGAATGCGAAGTTCGCTGAGTCACTCCTATGTATTAGTCTATATCTCTATATTTTATAAGCTAGGACAACGTTTTATACGCTAAGACCTTCCCAGAAAAATAACCCTTCGGCGCAGAATGTACAATAAGCAGTCAAATAGCAAAAACCCCTTCTGATTCGGATCATTAGTTTTCGAGAAAATCGCGAACATACAAACATACATACGGGTCAAACAGAGACCCACTTTTTTTAAGGCGGTTAAAAAGTTTTCTTTCTTCTTAAGCTCGAATAATGCACACACACACAGACATTTATTTATTTTATATTTTATTATTCTATTGGCTCACCAACAATCGTTTGCCCGTAAACATCTCTAAGACTAATTTTTACAATATTAACTAGTACAACAATTTATTACAGGTGAAAACATCATGCACTATTTATTAATTACAATAAATAACCTACCACATACTTTAAATTCATAAATCATACAACACAGATAAAAAAAAAACAATAAAAAATATATTATAGAATGAAATTAAAAATGAAACTTAATTTCACACATCGTTCGGTATCTCAAATCACTTGCTTGAAAGGCGTCCCGAGATTCCTTGTGAACGATGTTTATATGTATTGCTCGTGCGCATAAGTATTTAGTAGCATATATAAGGGCACTCTTGGTATTTCGTGTGTTTAGTAGTAATGGCCTCCTAACCGATGTCGGTTACAGCGACCAATCTCTTAAGATACCAGCTAATTACGTAGAAGACATATTATAAAGCAGAAGTGTATGCGCACACACAAGTGCACTCTCTATTCCATCACTCTCATAATCCGATGAGACGGAAATTCGACGACTGGGGAGAGATTATACGCAGGACCGACAGATTATCGTACTCTCCGAGGCACGGAACACGGATTTGTAGGTAAATATAGGACTAGCTGTCCCGCGCAACTTCGTCTGCGTAAATTTTCTCCGTTTTTGAAACATTTGTCATTGCTGCTCCGCTACTATTGGTCGTGGCGTGATGGTATAAAGCATTTCTCGATAAATTGGCTATCCAACAATAACGATTTTTTTAATTCGGATCAGTAGTTCCTGAGATTACCGCGTTTAAACAAACTAACAAACTCTTAAGCTTTATAATATAGGTATAGATATATAAAGGACAATGTTCGAAAACGGTCACCCTATCTTTAAAATGACAGTGGTAACGTTGCTTAACCTCGCAGATAGCTCGATCTACTCCGTCGCCACTGAATCAGATACTCAGTGGCTACCGAGGAGAGCTTTCTGTGTATTTAATAATACCAATGTAAATAATGAACTAGTAATCTGATACAAAACATTAGCATTTATTTGCTAACCATACAATATTAAACGATGTACAGAACTTTATTTATCTTATTAATGTAGTGTAAATATATGGAGATTAGTAGTGGATAATTAAGTGGCCATTAGAGTATAAATAACAGTTTATCATATATTAAATACCGGGAATTAATCACACTGTAAAACACAGTTTGTAATTGCTCGTCACAGTCTGACCGTGCCGTGAGAGTAGTGATGACACAGATTGTGGCTTTGATTCCTACATTAGATAGCGGATCTTGACCATATATATTAAGACTGGACTGAGCGTTCCCTTAGGTATGAAGTAAATATAAGCTGCAAAGCATCTCTATGTCTTTATGGCCGTTGTCTACCGTATTGTCATTATAATGTTACACACCTACATAAAAGAGATAGATATTGGCAGTACAGTTGTGTTGTCTCTTTCTAGTAAGTGGCCAATTTTCCTCCCGGCTCATAATGTCACGTTAGAAAACGGCGCAGTCATATTCGCACAATGTCACTTTCGCAAAATCTCACTTTTGCCAACTGTCACGTTCATAAAATGTCACCTTCGCAAAATGTCAAATTCTCAAAATGTCACGTGCGCAAAAATTGTTACTGGCAGGCACATACGGAATACGTCTGTGACAAAATAAATAAATTTGTATATGTCACAAAAATACTTCGAATTACAGTATCGACAGAAGCAGCTCATAAGATAAGGACAAACTAAGCCCACGTATGCAACGTAGGCAGTTGGTGTGCACACTTAGGCCTTGTTTACGGAGACGCGGGGCGTTGGAGGGATTTTGAATTAAACGAATGAAAAAATAATAAATATTTTTTTAGGGTACCTACTCTGATTTTGATAAAATTAGGTATGTGAACTTTATTGAATAAAGCCTTTATTTTATTTATTATACATTATCTCGACCGAAATTAGCCAGTATCTAACAACTGTCTGCTATATTTTTTCGCTTATTTTCGGGATCAATTTTGGCGGTCGTTTGAAACCTAGGGAGTGACATAGGTTTTTATCACGATAACTTTGAAATTATTTTTTTTGTTAAAAAAAGATTGGTAGCAATGTGATATTGACGTCCCTCATTACTAGTTGTTCTGTTAACCCCTCCAGTTAAATTCAATAGCTTGTGTTAGGAGTGGGTTCACGTCGGTAGTATAATGGGTAGGATTCGAACCTGCGACCTCACGATTGCGAGTCCAATGATTTAACCATTAGACTAGGAACCGACGCAAGGGAGACGCAATGAACAAAACTGGTTTATTATAAAACATAGCCGCCTTTCTTGTCAGTCTGTTTGAGAATTTTATTTCGTACGAAAATCTATTTAATGGAGTGGCCATAATACAATATTCTATTAGCACGTGTACAACAACCCTTAGAGCAAACAATGTAACGTGTCACGTAGTTTGCCCTATTGTTTGTCCACTTGACGGTGATTGGCAAATTGACAGCTCAGCCAATACTTGTAATATAATATCTTGTAGCTAAGTTCATGATATTAAATAAATAGTATACTTTGTCAACAAAATTAAGCATAGCTAAGAAATAGTTTATCCTACTAAGTGGTGTTTATGTAACAACTTAAACAGGGTGAATATATATTTGCTTGTGGCATCTTTACATAACACTAAATGGCTTTAAAACATTAATTTTGGAAAATATTTAATACTAGCTGTCCCGCGCAACTTTGTCTGCGTAAATTTTCCCGTTTTTGAAACATTTCTCATTGCTGCCTATAGCCTTCCTCGATAAATGGGCTATCCAACAAAAAGAGATTTTTTCAAATCGGACCAGTAGTTCCTGAGATTAGCGCGTTTAAACAAATAAACAAACAAACTCTTCCGCTTTATAATAATAGTACTCGTATAGATGTCGAAGCGCCAGAGTGACCTTGTGAGCTATTAGCGGCTCAATGTTCGAATTAACATTATGATAAGTGGTAATCGATCATATGAACGCGGATACCTCGAGCAAGGTAAAGTCCGCCTACTATTCTAATCATATCGATTACACAAATGCCACTGCATCAGTGTCCTTATCCTATAACCACACTAACACTTTGCACACACGACTATGAAAATAGCGACGTCATCGGTAGACGTGATATCGCTACGACCGCTCGATTAAGTCTGCCGAATTAGACTCACTGCCCCACTACCGGCACTTCAAATGTAAACGTCAAACTAAATTCACGCCATACCGCAGCGACCATCCAAATGACTCAATAGACCTGCACTTCAATGAAAACCAGTTCAACGGAAATCAACCAGCGTTTTAATAATTCTCCGACCACTTGCTTTTGGAGTTATGACCATAAAAACCTACAGACTATTTTAAATCATTGTTTACTGTGAGGTTTAGACCCTCAACCTGACTAAAAAAACATCGATTTATTTATTTATTTATTCATTTGCATATATGTTGTATATATTATAGATCTTTAAAATACATATTATTGAATCAGCATACCTGCCAATAATGGGATACAAATTACATTATTGGTATAGGTAAGAACAATAAAATTTATCAAAATTACAAAGAAAATACAATTAAAAAGGAAAAAAATAAGAAAAAAATCAATGCACACCAATGTAATAAAAACCGGTCACTAATATTTAACATGTCCTTTCTAAATTATAAAATTTACATGGGTATTTATTTAAATATTCTTCAACCTGGTAAAAACATTCGTTTACCAACCAGCTTAATACTTTTTATATAGTACATTTTTGATTAAATTGGGTAAAGAATTAAAGATTAAGGGAGCCATATAAACACAGCTGCGCCTGAACATTTCCAACCTAGGAATAGGGATTACAAAATCCAAATGCCTCGCTTTTCTATTACTTGTATTATCCTTTACTTCAAATGATTTTCTCCAAGGTCTTTCAGATGTGTGGTAAATGATTGTGACAAAAGTAGGTGCTGGTTAAAGTTAAAACTGTAATGACAAAGTCACTTATGAACCGGGTGCGTAGGAGCCACAACAGCATCCTGAGGACCATCGCGCTGAAACCAGACTGCCCTATCTTTCGACAATGGGTACGAATTCATGCACTTGTGCCCGGAGTCCCGGAAAGTGGAAAGTACAGAAAATAAAATTGAAAGCTTATAAGTCATTTTACTAATCTAAATCAAAATGTTACTGACATAGTTGTAAGCCATTGTTACTAACCATAAATGGACCCTGTCTGAAATAAATTTATTTTATTGTATTTATTTTATACAAGCGGTGCCCCGCGGTGTTACGCGCGGTTTATTAGCCTATGTCTTAATTCAGGATGTCAGCTTACTCCATACCAAATTTTATTAAAATCACTCCAGCCGCTTAGACATGAAGAAGTAAGAAACATACACACTCACATACTCACAAACTTTTGCCTTTATAATATTAGTGTGACTAGCTGTCCCGCGCACCTTCGTATGCGTAAATTTTCCCCAACATGCAACATTTCTCGTCGCTGCTCCGCTCCTATTAGTCGTAGCGCGATGTTATATAGCCTATACTCTTCCTCGATAAATGGGCTATCCAACAAAAAACGAATTATTAAAATCGGTCCAGTACTTTTTGAGTTTATTCGTTACATACAAAATTACAAATCTTTCCTCTTTATAATATTAGTGTAGAAGTGTGATTATATAAAGAAGCCACGAGCGGAACAATCACACGCAATTTAATATATATATTTCTAAATACATACTATTGGGAAACTATTATTCTGTTAGTCTTTATCATTTCATACTCTTTAATATTAAGTATACCTGTCAGGGTACTTCAAACATGTTATCTTAACCGTCGACCACGGAGTGAAGGCAGTATCAGGGACGGTCTGCCTCCGATTGTTAGTTTGGCTGCAAAAGCACAGGACTAGCAAAAACTGACTCCGTAAAGAAGATATACCAAACAGAGTGATGACGGTCGGACCTCCTTTACTCCAGAACCTCAACTCCTATCCAACTCCAATTGGGTAGTTGACTACAATAAAAGTAAAATATTTTATATTAATCAGGGAATAGTAGATCTTTATTTGTTGTAAATAAGTGCTATTTTACAATTGGACATGTTTTTTAATTTAAAAGCATAAAAACGAATACAAAAGGTTCATTTCCGTGCATCGCGACCGATCGCGAGCCGCTCGCGAAAGAGACAGACGCGCGCGGCCGACGACTGTCGTAGGCCTGCGCGCGCACTGTGAATATTGTCGCATCGGCCGCGAGCGTCAGCCGCTTGTCGTAAGCCAAAAATGAACGCTCGGAAATGAACCTTAAAAGTATATAAATGACTTCTGCCAGCTACGCATTAAAAACTGCAAAATATATACTTATGCAGATGACACAGCTCTGGTAATCCATGGAAACAGTTGGGAAGAAGCTAAACAAACAGCTGAAAATTCGTTACGTGTTGTTATGAGGGGCTGAGTTCAAACCTTCTAACTCTGAATATTAATAAAACTAATATTATCCGCTTTACCACCACAACCTCTCACTCTCCTCCCATAGAGTATAATAGAGTGAAAGCTCACTCATGCACACACGGCACTGACAATTGCGATTGCCCTCATTTAACCCTAGTTGACAAAGTAAAATATTTAGGCGTGTACCTAGATGAACGCTTGAATTGGAGGGCCCACATACAAACTATGTGTGGTCGACTTAGACGGTTAATATTTGTATTTAAAGAACTCAGACACTGTGCTGACCGTGAGACACTGATGCTCGCTTACCGTAGCCTGTCCGAGTCATTAATTACCTACTGCATTCCAGCTTGGGGTGGGGCCTGCAATTCAATATTTATCCAAATCGAACGAGCCCAAAGAGCAATCCTCAAAGTAATGCTCTTCAAACGAAGATTATTTCCCACAGCCCAACTTTATGCCGAAGCAGGTGTCCTCACCGTAAGACAACTGTACATACTCCGTGCAGCCTTACGCAGACACTCAATGTTGCCCTTAGAGGCTCATGTGCTTCAAAAAAGACCTGGTGTTTTGGTTTGTGGAGTGGTTGCCCATCGTACTGCACTCGCTGCGCGTCATTTCCTTGTCCAAAGCACCCGCCTTTACGAACAGAATAAATAAACACATCCAAATTTATACTTTGACCTGTCACGAAATCAAAATAAAAATAACGAAATTGTTACAAACCTTAACTTACAGTAAAATAGAAAACCTATTGAAAGTTATAATTTAATGTTAATATCCATAATTGTTTAGAGCTATGTTTATATGCCTGGGTTAAATTCGTACGCTATTATATTATCATTGTTATGTTCACTATCTAGATTATAAGGACTTTGTATACCTATAGTAATTACTATTAAGACGGAGGAATTACAACGACTCTTAAGATACAGGTTCCCACCTAGTTTAGGAGTCGGTAGTATGACCTCACAAACTAATTTCCAGTGTACCTAATTAAAATCTACTGAGACACTGTAACCTTGTCTGTACAAATAAAAATTATTATTATTATTATTATTAGTAATGATTTGAAGATTGGAACTTATGACGTCACAGGTTGTTATTCCATACACATTTCTATAGAGCTTGTCGTCTTGACATTTCATAAAAAGAGACTGATTTGACTTGACAGTCAACATCCCTATTCCTCAACTCTCGATGACAGAATCCTTCCAATTATTCTGACACTATTTCGAGAATGTCATGCTAAATATATGTTACCAGCTAGCTCTGCCATTAAGCATAGCTAACGAAGAGTAACAACTTTACCTAAATATACTATAAATCGTAATACATAAATCGCTACTAGCTACTCGCTTTCTCGCTGTTGTTGGGACAGGTGCCTAAGTCCAAGACTTCACATTCGTAGTATTCAACAATACATAATTATTATACAATAAGATAAATCACACCATGACATAGTATAAATAATTGTGCTTATAACATAAAGATTTATCCTAGATGGGAATTGAACCCTCGACCTGGCTTAGCAGTCAGGGACACTAACCGTTCGATCAACAAACCAATGCAATACATTCTTTATTGGTAGTTATTTTCTCAGATATTAGATGCCCCGCGCAACTTCGTCTCCGTAAATTTTCCCCGTTTTTGCAACATTTCTTATTGCTGCTCCGCTCTTATTGGTCGTAGCTTGATGTAATATAGCCTATAGCCTTCCTCGATAAATGAGCTATCCAACAGTGAAAGATTTTTCAATTCGGACCAGTAATTCTTGAGATTACCGCGTTCAAACAAACAAACTTTTCAGCTTTATAATACACACATCAAAAGTGTCTAGGGATCAACATATACACACATCAAAAGTGTCAAGGGATCAAGCATTTTTATGCGGATTTCTTGAGATTGAGATGTGGCTTTGTAATAAATTTATGATTTTATAAATTTATATGGATCCTTTTTGGTGCATTTCATAATTTGAATCAGGAACTGTGAATCAAATTCGAGTAAAAGATGAAAATCAGCTGTCAATATTTTCCCTATAAAAACATACAACGCATTGAAGACATTATTAGTGCTACTGTTTCCCTACTACTGATTAAAACCAACGTTATTATGGAGCGGCGACGTCATTTAAGCAGGGAAGAAATGCTCAGAGCCGTGGGAATGATAGAAGCTGGTTCCCGGCAACGTACTGTGGCTTTAGCTCTGAATACAAGTCAGAGTGTTATCAGTCGACTTTGGACACGTTACCGAAGCACTGGTACCGTGGCTGAGCGCCATGGAGGACGGTATCGCTGCACCACACGGAGACAAGACCGATACATTCAAATCTTAACTCGAAGAGGTCCAACAATAACCGCCATGATGTTAGCCGTGAGGCTTCATCACTCTTCAGGGAACTTAATTAGCGACCAAACAGTCAGAAACCGCTTGCATGAAGTGAACCTTCATTCCCGAAGACCGCTACGGGTACCACCTATAGCAATGCACAATCGTAGGATTCGATATCAATGGGCTCTTGAACACAGAAATTGGGCAGAAGAACAATGGCGTTTTGTGTGCTTTTCTGATGAGTCTCGTTTTGGTATGAGACCGGATACAAGACGTATACGACACTGGAGAACCCCTGGACGCCAACAGCGATTAAAATCCTGCCAGGAAGTCCATCCTTATAGTGGTGGAACCATCATGGTATGGGCGGGTATTTGGATCGGCGGAAGAACTGAGTTGATTTGGATCAGAGGCAACCTCAACGCTCAAATTTATGCTGAGACGATTGTATCAGACGTCATCGTTCCTCTACAAGTGCAAATCGGTCCCTTATTTCAGTTAATGCATGATAATGCACGACCGCACACCGCAAGAGTTGTAAGACAGACTCTCGCCGCAGCTAACATCAATATCCTGCCCTGGCCTGCTCAGTCGCCAGACTTGAACCCGATTGAGCATGCATGGGATATGCTACAGAGAAGAGCTCTGCCGAATATGGAGGGTATCCAGTCGCAAGAAGACCTTTTTTTGTTGTTGCAACGAACATGGGCGGCCATTCCACAGCGTGATTTGGATGAACTCATTTTGAGTATGCCAAACCGATGTTCTTGTGTTGTTAGTGTTCGCGGTAGAAACACGGATTATTAATTGTTTAAGTTACCCAATAAAATTTTAAAGAAAACTGTTATTTCAGTCTTTTTTTCGAACTTTAATGTTAGTGGTTCAAATGTCAAAAATCCCTTTATTAGGAAAATGGCAAATTTCTTTATTAATGCAAAGGTGACTTGGTTTATCGTTACTGTGACAAACGAAAACACTTTATTTGATGAATCCTTAAAGAAATAAAAAAAAAAAAATCAATCAGGAGAAAAGTTATTGCAAAAATATATGTTGATCCCTAGACACTTTTGATGTGTGTATTTTTGCAATAACTTTTCTCCTGATTGATTTTTTTTTTTATTTCTTTAAGGATTCATCAAATAAAGTGTTTTCGTAACCACTAACATTAAAGTTCGAAAAAAAGACTGAAATAACAGTTTTCTTTAAAATTTTATTGGGTAACTTAAACAATTAATAATCCGTGTTTCTACCGCGAACACTAACAACACAAGAACATCGGTTTGGCATACTCAAAATGAGTTCATCCAAATCACGCTGTGGAATGGCCGCCCATGTTCGTTGCAACAACAAAAAAAGGTCTTCTTGCGACTGGATACCCTCCATATTCGGCAGAGCTCTTCTCTGTAGCATATCCCATGCATGCTCAATCGGGTTCAAGTCTGGCGACTGAGCAGGCCAGGGCAGGACATTGATGTTAGCTGCGGCGAGAGTCTGTCTTACAACTCTTGCAGTGTGCGGTCGTGCATTATCATGCATTAACTGAAATAAGGGACCGATTTGCACTTGTAGAGGAACGATGACGTCTGATACAATCGTCTCAGCATAAATTTGAGCGTTGAGGTTGCCTCTGATCCAAATCAACTCAGTTCTTCCGCCGATCCAAATACCCGCCCATACCATGATGGTTCCACCACTATAAGGATGGACTTCCTGGCAGGATTTTAATCGCTGTTGGCGTCCAGGGGTTCTCCAGTGTCGTATACGTCTTGTATCCGGTCTCATACCAAAACGAGACTCATCAGAAAAGCACACGAAACGCCATTGTTCTTCTGCCCAATTTCTGTGTTCAAGAGCCCATTGATATCGAATCCTACGATTGTGCATTGCTATAGGTGGTACCCGTAGCGGTCTTCGGGAATGAAGGTTCACTTCATGCAAGCGGTTTCTGACTGTTTGGTCGCTAATTAAGTTCCCTGAAGAGTGATGAAGCCTCACGGCTAACATCATGGCGGTTATTGTTGGACCTCTTCGAGTTAAGATTTGAATGTATCGGTCTTGTCTCCGTGTGGTGCAGCGATACCGTCCTCCATGGCGCTCAGCCACGGTACCAGTGCTTCGGTAACGTGTCCAAAGTCGACTGATAACACTTACTTCTTTGAACTTTGAACTTTAATGTTAGTGGTTACGAAAACACTTTATTTGATGAATCCTTAAAGAAATAAAAAAAAAAATCAATCAGGAGAAAAGTTATTGCAAAAATACACACATCAAAAGTGTCTAGGGATCAACATATATTTTTGCAATAACTTTTCTCCTGATTGTTTTTTTTTTTTTTTATTTCTTTAAGGATTCATCAAATAAAGTGTTTTCGTTTGTCACAGTAACGATAAACCAAGTCACCTTTGCATTAATAAAGAAATTTGCCATTTTCCTAATAAAGGGATTTTTGACATTTGAACCACTAACATTAAAGTTCGAAAAAAAGACTGAAATAACAGTTTTCTTTAAAATTTTATTGGGTAACTTAAACAATTAATAATCCGTGTTTCTACCGCGAACACTAACAACACAAGAACATCGGTTTGGCATACTCAAAATGAGTTCATCCAAATCACGCTGTGGAATGGCCGCCCATGTTCGTTGCAACAACAAAAAAAGGTCTTCTTGCGACTGGATACCCTCCATATTCGGCAGAGCTCTTCTCTGTAGCATATCCCATGCATGCTCAATCGGGTTCAAGTCTGGCGACTGAGCAGGCCAGGGCAGGACATTGATGTTAGCTGCGGCGAGAGTCTGTCTTACAACTCTTGCAGTGTGCGGTCGTGCATTATCATGCATTAACTGAAATAAGGGACCGATTTGCACTTGTAGAGGAACGATGACGTCTGATACAATCGTCTCAGCATAAATTTGAGCGTTGAGGTTGCCTCTGATCCAAATCAACTCAGTTCTTCCGCCGATCCAAATACCCGCCCATACCATGATGGTTCCACCACTATAAGGATGGACTTCCTGGCAGGATTTTAATCGCTGTTGGCGTCCAGGGGTTCTCCAGTGTCGTATACGTCTTGTATCCGGTCTCATACCAAAACGAGACTCATCAGAAAAGCACACGAAACGCCATTGTTCTTCTGCCCAATTTCTGTGTTCAAGAGCCCATTGATATCGAATCCTACGATTGTGCATTGCTATAGGTGGTACCCGTAGCGGTCTTCGGGAATGAAGGTTCACTTCATGCAAGCGGTTTCTGACTGTTTGGTCGCTAATTAAGTTCCCTGAAGAGTGATGAAGCCTCACGGCTAACATCATGGCGGTTATTGTTGGACCTCTTCGAGTTAAGATTTGAATGTATCGGTCTTGTCTCCGTGTGGTGCAGCGATACCGTCCTCCATGGCGCTCAGCCACGGTACCAGTGCTTCGGTAACGTGTCCAAAGTCGACTGATAACACTTACTTCTTTGAACTTTGAACTTTAATGTTAGTGGTTACGAAAACACTTTATTTGATGAATCCTTAAAGAAATAAAAAAAAAAATCAATCAGGAGAAAAGTTATTGCAAAAATACACACATCAAAAGTGTCTAGGGATCAACATATATTTTTGCAATAACTTTTCTCCTGATTGATTTTTTTTTTTTTTATTTCTTTAAGGATTCATCAAATAAAGTGTTTTCGTTTGTCACAGTAACGATAAACCAAGTCACCTTTGCATTAATAAAGAAATTTGCCATTTTCCTAATAAAGGGATTTTTGACATTTGAACCACTAACATTAAAGTTCGAAAAAAAGACTGAAATAACAGTTTTCTTTAAAATTTTATTGGGTAACTTAAACAATTAATAATCCGTGTTTCTACCGCGAACACTAACAACACAAGAACATCGGTTTGGCATACTCAAAATGAGTTCATCCAAATCACGCTGTGGAATGGCCGCCCATGTTCGTTGCAACAACAAAAAAAGGTCTTCTTGCGACTGGATACCCTCCATATTCGGCAGAGCTCTTCTCTGTAGCATATCCCATGCATGCTCAATCGGGTTCAAGTCTGGCGACTGAGCAGGCCAGGGCAGGATATTGATGTTAGCTGCGGCGAGAGTCTGTCTTACAACTCTTGCGGTGTGCGGTCGTGCATTATCATGCATTAACTGAAATAAGGGACCGATTTGCACTTGTAGAGGAACGATGACGTCTGATACAATCGTCTCAGCATAAATTTGAGCGTTGAGGTTGCCTCTGATCCAAATCAACTCAGTTCTTCCGCCGATCCAAATACCCGCCCATACCATGATGGTTCCACCACTATAAGGATGGACTTCCTGGCAGGATTTTAATCGCTGTTGGCGTCCAGGGGTTCTCCAGTGTCGTATACGTCTTGTATCCGGTCTCATACCAAAACGAGACTCATCAGAAAAGCACACGAAACGCCATTGTTCTTCTGCCCAATTTCTGTGTTCAAGAGCCCATTGATATCGAATCCTACGATTGTGCATTGCTATAGGTGGTACCCGTAGCGGTCTTCGGGAATGAAGGTTCACTTCATGCAAGCGGTTTCTGACTGTTTGGTCGCTAATTAAGTTCCCTGAAGAGTGATGAAGCCTCAGGGCTAACATCATGGCGGTTATTGTTGGACCTCTTCGAGTTAAGATTTGAATGTATCGGTCTTGTCTCCGTGTGGTGCAGCGATACCGTCCTCCATGGCGCTCAGCCACGGTACCAGTGCTTCGGTAACGTGTCCAAAGTCGACTGATAACACTCTGACTTGTATTCAGAGCTAAAGCCACAGTACGTTGCCGGGAACCAGCTTCTATCATTCCCACGGCTCTGAGCATTTCTTCCCTGCTTAAATGACGTCGCCGCTCCATAATAACGTTGGTTTTAATCAGTAGTAGGGAAACAGTAGCACTAATAATGTCTTCAATGCGTTGTATGTTTTTATAGGGAAAATATTGACAGCTGATTTTCATCTTTTACTCGAATTTGATTCACAGTTCCTGATTCAAATTATGAAATGCACCAAAAAGGATCCATATAAATTTATAAAATCATAAATTTATTACAAAGCCACATCTCAATCTCAAGAAATCCGCATAAAAATGCTTGATCCCTAGACACTTTTGATGTGTGTATTAGTATAGATTAGTGGTCCGCTCCGGCTTCACACGGAGTTTTCTCCATCATGTATACACATATTTATATACACTCGTATAAATAATTAAGAAATTGTCTGAATATTAATGAAAACGGCATCAAAATCCGTTTCGTCGTTTTTTTTTAAAGACGACTCCCGCAGTAGTTTACAATCCCTGTGACTTTACAAACATACAAATCACGGACACAAAGTACACCCAGACTCGGAACAACAATTTGTGGATCACACAAAGTGGTGTCCCGTGTGGGAATTGAACCCACGACCTCTTGTGCAGCAGTGGGACACATTCCCAACGCGCAGCAGAGGCAGTTGAATTTTGTGTTCCGTAGATTAAAAGACCTAAGCTTACAGGCAAAAAGAGACTATGGTTACATTAAAATCTCTTAATACCTCATACATCAAAAACAATACTACAATACTCCAGTTCGATTTACTAAAAGCCAATTAACTATGACGTTGATTAGCTTACTTCACAGAATACTGAGAATACAGAAGACAGCCTACATAAAAATGCTGGAACGGTCGTGGAATTGTGGCACGCCGCGCGAACTAAGTGCACCGATGTCTTTAGCCGGGTCCACGCCGCACAATCCATTTTGGATCAGCGATACCGCGATCCGCGATCCAGGATCATGAAGCATGGATCGTGGATTTTTGTTGGAACTTGCGATCGTGAAAAGAGCTCCAAGCGATCCATAGGCGCTCCGCAATTGTCAGGTCAGTCAAACTCTGCGTAGTATTTATATTACTGGATCGCCTGATACACATACTATAGTCCTCAGAGTATGCCTTAAGCGACTAAGACACTTTTGCCCCTGCGAAGAAACCGACCCCGAATGGATCGCGCGCGGCAAGGAGCGCGCGTAGCACGTCTTCCTTCGTACTTTTAAAGCGAGCTCCTGCTACGCGCGATCGGACCGCGCTGGATTGTCCGATGTGGACGCAGCTTTTGTTTCATGTTTGTGATCTATGTCTATGTGTGCGTCGTACGAAAGTTGCCTTCTGTACTCTGGTTATTCTGCGGTTATTTTCCCTCATGTATGTGTATGTATGTAATTATTAAGGGTATGGGCCAAATGGTGAGAATTAGATTAAAGCCAGTGATGGTGAAAACTCTATTAAAAGCTAAGTAGAATGAATTAGGGTGAGTTTCCATTAAATTGGTTGTCGATTTTATGTTAATTGTCAACTATGAGGTAACTTTGGCCGATTAGAAATAGGTTTGGTAACGATTGTTTGTTTGTAATGGCAGTTTCTTTATTGTTAGAGTTCCGTAGACAAAATGGCAAAAAGTGAACTCTTATAGTTTCGTCATGTCCGTCTGTATGTTACAGGCATTTTACTCAAAGACTACCTAATCAATGAATATTTATGAAATTTGGTGAAAAGGTGTTTTGTAGTAGCCGCTACTTACTGGGGGGCACTCCATACATGTGTAAGCAAACATCAACGTATGTTACATCATTCGACAGTTCTTTCAAAAACATTTTAAGGTTTTTAATAAAAAAAAACTTATTAAGTAAATATTATTGAAAATAATCGCTCCAAAAGTTGCATAATTGTACCCCATTATCTTTTGAACCGTGTGACCGAAAACTATGAATTGTTTCTTTATATTTCTTGTATTCAAATCATATTAATTTCAAAGTCAATGACTATTTGGCCGATCCGAACTAGTTTAAAAGATACATAATATATTGTGACATATTCATTACTCTTATCTACTGACATTCATTTTCAATATCACATAAGCTTAATAATATAATTGTAACATTTATTATTTTCTATTATTTCATTTGCATGCAGTTAAGCTGACGATGATACTATTATTACTAATATAAAATCTCATGTAAGCAATTATTCGCAAATAAATGATTGAATTGAATCGAATTGAATTGAACAGACAGAGTTACTTTTACATTTATAACGTTACATAGTTTGCATTTTGGTCTAGTGGTTATTAACCCTGACTGCTAAGCCAGAGGTACTCGGTTCGATTCCCACACGAAACACTGTATAATAATATAATATATTATATTGGGACATGTAATATATTGAGACAACTCACACAACGCTATCTGATCCCAAACTAAGCAGAGCTTGTACTATGGAAACCAGACAACTGATAAACATACTTATATATTTCTAAATACATACATATTATAGATAAATAACACCCAGACACAGAATAAACCATCGTGCTCATCACACAATGTTTTATCCTGGGTGGGGATCGAACCCACGACCTCTTGAGTAGCAGTCGGATACACTCCCACCGCGCCACAGAGGCAGTATGTATAATCCAAAATTGTATGTTTGTATGCGTGTGTTAGAAGCTTGTAGGGAACGTAGAGGTTGTGGAAGGTGAGGGTGAGGGATGGAAAGCTGATAATTATAAGAAAACCTTTGATAGAATTGCTACGAGTATATCGTAGCAATTGTATGTATGTAAAGCTTGTATAGATATATAACTACAATATACTATCTCACGTTGATTGACTACTTGTGTGTCATTTGAGAATGTAACCTAATGAGTCATAACCAGTACTTACTGAGGGATAATGGTTCTACAGAACAGTATCTTAATTAGAAGACTATTTTCTGTTTAAGAAATGTCAGGATGTAATGTGTGTGTCTGTATATTGTTTAAGGTTCCTATCACAGTTCAGTATTGTCGGGGTATCTATTCAGGGTAGTATAGAATAATACAAAGTAACAAATGGCAATCAGCATTATATTGTCAAAATACTATTCACTCTGGTTATATCAAGGAATTGGAGTAGGGAGGTATGCTAGTGTCACTTCCAAGAGGACCTATTGCCTAGGAAAAGAAGTGATAAGAAAACTAGGCCGTCTCCTAATAAAACATTTGCCATATACATTTGCTAATATGATATTTACATAAGCAATCTGCAATGTATCTAATTGACTGAGACTTAGATATACCATTGCAACGTCTTACTATATTACTACAAGGCAGATGATTCACAACTTACAGGACAATAGATAATTAGACACATTGCAATATCTTTTCATCAGTCAATCAGCTAGTATACACAAACATTATACATAGTATAGAAAAACACTATTTATACAATACAATAGAAACAATATAAAGTAACTTTGAATAAGGATCGTACCTTCGCCGTCGAATGACACCAGAGAAAAGAGACTAGGTCAGAATGTTACACTGCTTATAAAGGCTTCTCTCGTATTTTTATCATGTGGGTAGAATCCCACAGTTATAACTATTTAGGTACATTATTGATATTAGCAGTGTTTTCTAACATAATTCAACATTTAGATCGTTATACAACAATTTATATAAAACAGATAGACACTAGATTACATTATCCAATTAATACAAATATTAACTGTATTAACAATATTGTTTCATCAAATACCTACATATGTGGGTAGGATCCCACATTAGAGTTTGTTTAATAAGTACATCTGTGGTAAAAGAGTCTAGTCTAATTCGTTATTGATATTATCAGTTGCAATTACATTCAGTATATTCATTCCAACATCTGCAATGCATTCTCATATCTAATATCATAAGCATCATAAACATCTGACACAGTATTAATCACAATACAAACATCATCCTAAAATATCTGTGGGTACATCTATAATATAAATAATTGGTTTATTAGATCTTTGAATTGTTCTGTGCCACAAGTAGGTATTTCATACAGTATAATATAACTACCAAACATAGTTTTGCAGACACGGATGATCTTATAATCATCGCTATGATAACCAGTCAATACATTGTGATGGTTACACCGTCATCAGACTCCAGACCACCTCTCAAACTTATAAAACAGTTCCATCAAACCTTCGTTCGGTTTAATACAACATCACATAAACTGGAACAATCAATATTCCAAAACACATCTACATAGTAGATATCAAAATCCAACACATGGATTGATTATATATATGGCTATTTACATAGCCATATAACACCATATCTAACACGGCCATACTGACAAGTGCTGCGTCTCGAAGCACTATAGGTTTAGGGCTAGAATAATACTTAGGTAGGTAGGCACCTTAATGGACCTAACTCAATGATTTCCTAATCACCTACCTATCTAATGACTAGCCTGAGTTCTAATTCTGTAATATCTACCTAAATGGCCACCTACCCACAAACTAACTAGCATCTAAACTCATGTTCAGAGTACGATTGATCCGGACCTCAGATGGATTGTTCTCCGTAAGCCCTACATTATGAAACCTCGTCACCGCCGCTTGTGATTGGCTCATAACTAGACATTACGTTGCTTAGCGAAATTTTGAATTTTGTCTACCGTGTGAATGTCGTCCGTTCTCACCCGCTGCTAGTGAGAGCACTAACCATCATAATGCTCTATCCGAGCTATAAACACAACTCAAATGCTCCATTATTTTTTGAGCTAACAAAACTCAATTGCTCCATTATTTTTTGAGCTATATTTTTTTTGAGTTTTCCAGTGCTCCATTATTTTTTGAGCTATCAACCCTTGAGTTACCCATATGCTCCATTATTTTTTGAGCTACGTCACAACGGTCACCCAGCGGTTTTTTTTTTGTTTCGAGCGAGTCGCATCAACGTGTTTCCATCCGCCCGCTGCAAGTGGATAAAGTCAACAACAAGCAACCGTCGACAGCGATTTTACCAGGTTTGCCAAAGGGAAAATGCGAACAACCCAACCATCCAGCATCAATAACCTCCATAACATTGTATCATCGTTGTAATGTACTACCACAATCAGTCTTCAGGTTAAGTGTCAAGTCTCAAACACAAGTCTTTAGTCAAAGTTCGATCTTATGTCAATTGGAATAGTACAATCACAACAACGACAGTCCCTACTACCTACGTAACTACACTAACATCTATATATATATAATTAGTATCCACCACTATACTACTATATTTCTCACTTGCCACATAGTTTACTTGGTATAGGGGTGTTCGTTATGTTACGTATCTGAATAAACAACTCGTTATTTATACCTAGTTCTTTTCGCATTAGTTATTTAAATCATAAAGCAGCTATTTACGTGTCAATGCTATTTATCAATTTCCTATAAATTACTGTGATAAAGAATTAATAAAAGCGCCATTAATGGCATTGCTCTGATACTGCCTAAAACTCGGCAAATCGATATCACACGTAATAACTTTGCAACTTCCTAAGTGTTGCTTGCTACCAAAATGATAACAGGGTAACGAAAAACAATGACACGACAGCGCAAATAATAATAACGATTAACAATAACTAAAATAGAATATTTATCTAAAATCAAATAATTAACTTATTAAGTTAGCGACATAACTTTTTTTTGTGATACGTTTAATTAATCAAAAAAATGCTTTGAAAATTGTCAATGAGGCCAAAAATCATCCGCACCTGGCTCTCGATTGTACACGCAAATAACTCCTGACCCCATCAAAAATTGTCTACTTAACCTACCTATGTGTACCTGCTGTGGCCAACAGCCATATTTTTTTTATTTTTTATTATTTAAATAAGCCGACTCCCGCGTTAGGGTCCAAGCCCTGTGTCGCGGGGGACTTTTGCATACATACAAGTCACGGACACAAAGTACACCCAGACTCGAAACAACAATTTGTGGATCATACAAAGTGGTGTCCCGTGTGGGAATCGAACCCACGACCTCTGGCGTAGCAGTCGGACACACTCCCATCGCGCCACAGAGGCGTATACAGTTAACGCGTAACATAAACGTCCTATGTAACAAAACGCATTTTGGTTATCGCTAACGAAGTGCGATGCTCCTCGTGAGGTGTTGTTATTCATTACCTAGGTACTAAAAACGATAGTTCTAAAAATACGGTTTAACAATTAGCGTAATAACGTTATCTAATTGGCATCATACGTGTATTTCCGTAATATAATAGAAAAACATTGTAAATCATTCACAAGTGCAAAATAACCACAAATAAATAAGCACTATCTAGGTACCCAAAGTAAAAAGGGCATAACAGTATTTTGCAATTAACTGTTTTTTGAAGCTGCTAAATTACCTACCTAATCATTAGATACAGAAGAACTATTATTACCTATACAAGTGTCTACTATCTAACTAAACACAAATAAACGGCATTTTAAAACCAAACGGCATCGCAAAGATAATATTGTAGGTACCTAATTAATAACGTACAGTACTATCATAATAATCATTACCAACATGAGAACTAGCTACAAAATGCTACTTACCTAAACTTATCAAAAAAAAATTATGACAATGACTATGTAGCTACTAAAATAATCGTAATTTCACGAGATCCACGAGTATATTACACAATTACTACTCGTACCTACCTAAACTGAACAGGGAAAAAGGAGTAGTTTTAAAAATCAGTTGTTCAAACATAATATTTTAGATAGATCATGTCTATCATTATAATTTAAACAAACTATACTTGAAGGTAGGCACCTACTTCTAATATCAATTTATTCCTGTCCGACTATTCTGTGATACAACCCTTGATTGTTCACGTTACTTAGGGCAAAAGTACTTATAAATTATGTCCATGTCGCCATAACTCTTACGGTCATATTGACAACTATCTGCTTCGCTCTCAAAGAAGGTAGGTACATGGGTACATAACCACAATTTGTTTTGCCAAATATCAAATCCAGCTACCCGCTCTGCCCTGAGAGATAAGTACCAAGTAAACGATTGACTAGCGACTTCTTATTATTTTTCAGTTTCAAAAACATTTATTTTGTAAAGTTTGAGCTTTAGATTATAGTTTGATCTTTAGATTTTTATTACGATACGGTCTATGTTATTTCATTTTCAAGGCAGTTTATACACGATAGCTAATAGTGCTAACACAATTAATTAAGATTTATTACCTAATATTTATTAAAGAGAAATAATTAGTTACTGTAAGAATTACCGTAGGTACAACAAAACTATGTCAATATCGTATATCACGAAGAATAACGTATTATTCGCAAACAAAGTCAAAATAAAAGGAATCAGTAACCACATTTGTTTTGTAGTATTTATATGGTTTAAGTAAGAGTAACATACCACGGTTACTATGAATTTCATCAGCTAACGTATTAAATAAAATTAACAGCAGTATTGTAATAAGTACTGTAGTAGTATATATTTATTCATCTTATTAGTCATAATGGAAACAAGTAGGTAGGTAGGTACTTAAATTTTTGTAGGCAATTTGAATATTTACATACCATTACTAAAAAGGAAATTTAAACATAGCAACGAAGATAGTATTTTAAAATTAACTTCCAAACCCAACAAATTCATCGTTACTTATTTGAATTTTAAATCAGTTACCTACCTACTGCAAACGTAAAACAAACCTCGTATTATTTGATCCGCCAAGGGTAGTTTTATTGCACAAATAGGTACCTACCACCAAATCGAAGTCAAATGTAAGTCAATAAAGATATTTTGTTATTTAATGTAGGTACGTACGTATCAATGTCGATTTTGTAATTTATTCGTTTTTCTATAGTTATTCGAATTCACAATCACGGTAACCCAATAAACAATTCAACTTCAAATTAAGTAATATCAAGTAAACCTCAAAAACAGATATCTGATTATTTATTTCCTAGTAGTATTTTAATCTATGGCCCATGGCTCAGTTACTGTTCAAAAGTTAGCACTTGGATGAGCTGGGAACAGAACGTATAAAAAAAAAAAAAAAAAAAAATTGGTAGTTTCTAAAATTATAGAGAAAAATATTTCACTTTAAGTTAAATTTGAAAATGCAATAAAAAGCTAATTTATAGACAGAAAATCAAATTGAATTAAATTAAACGAAGACAATCCAATCCAAAGACAATGACTTTAGTCTATGGCATCGGAACTGTCAAAGTCAAATTAAGTTTACAAATTTCTAATAAAACAAAACCACATTTTTATGTTATTTTAGTTATTAAATATGGTTTTTAGCTTGAAATAAGCACATTTAAACAATGAAAATGGAATTATAGTTAAGTGTATATGTGACGGATTTATCAACCACAATATGTCTTTTTACAAAAATGTTATATCGTTGGGTTTATCGACAGGTTTTGAGAACTAATGACTTTGCAACTATCGATCGGTTTAGAGGTTTGTACCTACTTCTATACAATGGCAGACCCAACAGCCAATATTATGTGGCTCCCATAAAACCGCTTGGCCAATCTGACCACTACCTACCCACTTGTATTATACCAAGTGATCGTAATATTATTTGTACTTTTCTACATTGCCTGTAGTGATAGCATTATCACAGTACCGACAAAAGTACGATGTGTATGCAGGTATTTGTTATCACTTCTCATTAAAAGGTAAAACATTTAGGATTACCCAAATATGCCCACAAATAAGAGGTTATAAATGTTTTGTCAACCTCCAATCAATGTAAATTGCAAAATGTTAAGTTACTAAGCTTAAGTAAAACTTGCTTCTAAATTCATGGCACAGAAACTATCAAAATCTTAGAGCTAAACAAATTGAATGTTCATGATATGCATAGAAGTACCCAGATTCTATATAATATAACAGTACCTACACATCTTAAGACTAACACACATAGCATAGATAAAACAAAAGTTGATTTAATATAATTTGTTCAGAGTACCTGACAAACAATTTCATAAGATGTTTAAGATCTTTGTTGTCCTTTCTGCTTATCACTGAGAATTTCCTTGGGTGGGTTGTAGGGTAGGCAGCGGGAACAAAAACAGCCAGTATTGTAGATCAAAAGATCGAAGGCCGTGTGGTACCGGCTTAAGAATAGTATCACCCCGTCTCTTCCCGTGGGTGTCGTCAAGGCGACTAAGGGATTTCACATCAGAGGACGGGCAGCAGCGTCCTCTGCGTACTTACAGCCTTACTGCGATCGCCAACCCGCTCGCCAAGCGTGGCGATTATGGCAATTACCCCCAGGATCTACATACTAGTTCTAATGGGGAGACCCGTGCCCAGCAGTGGGCCATCATATGGGTTGATATGTATGATATGTATTGTAGATCATCTTATGAACCAAGCATATGCAAATTGTATCTTAACGGCTTGCTTTGTAGATCATTCTCTGCAGCCTTCCATTGTTTGGTTTGCCAGGTGACAGGAACAAACAGCCAAATTGTTAATCGCTCTGGGAGCGACCCATAGCAGGAAGCCATTCTGAAACTTGTAACAATTGTATTAGCAATGTGATCAGACACAAATCCTAAGTGGAACGGGGTTTTTTTCCTTCACTTCCGATGTTAGAAGCTTGTAGGGAACGTAGAGGTTGTAGAAGGTGTAAGCTGATAATTATAAGAAAAGCTTTGATAGAATTGCTACGAGTATGTCGTAGCAATTGTATGTATGTAAAGCTTGTATAGATTTAGAACTACAATATACTATCTCACGTCAGCAATATTGACTACATGTGTGTCATTTGAGAATGTAGCATAATGAGTTGTAACCAAAACTTACTGAGGGATAATGGTTCTACAGAACAGTATCATAATTGGAAGACCTTGTTCTGTTCAAGAAATGTCAGGATGTAATGTGTGTGTCTGTATATTGTTTAAGGTTCCTATCACTCAGTTCAGTATTGTCGGGGTATCTATTCAGGGTAGTATAGAATAATACAAAGTAACAAATGGCAAACAGCATTATATTGTCAAAATACAATTCGCTCTGGTTATATCAAGGAATTGGAGTAGGGAGGTATGCTAGTGTCACTTCCAAGAGGACCTATTGCCTAGGAAAAGAAGTGATAAGAAAACTAGGCCGTCTCCTAACAAAACATTTGCCATATACATTTGCTAATATGATATTTACATAAGCAATCTGCAATGTATCTAATTGACTGAGACTTAGATATACCATTGCAATGTCTTACTATATTACTACAAGGCAGATGATTCACAATTTACAGGACAATAGACAATTAGACACATTGCAATATCTTTTCATCAGTCAATCAGCTAGTATACACAAACATTATACATAGTATAGAAAAACACTATTAATATAATACAATAGAAACAATATAAAGTAACTTTGAATAAGGATCGTACCTTCGCCGTCGGATGACACCAGAGAAAAGAGGCTAGGTCAGAATGTTACACTGCTTATAAAGGCTTCTCTCGTATTTTTATCATGTGGGTAGAATCCCACAGTTATAACTATTTAGATACATTATTGATATTAGCAGTGTTTTCTAACATAATTCAACATTTAGATCGTTATACAACAATTTATATAAAACAGATAGACACTAGATTACATTATCCAATTAATACAAATATTAACTGTATTAACAATATTGTTTCATCAAATACCTACATATGTGGGTAGGATCCCACATTAGAGTTTGTTTAATAAGTACATCTGTGGTAAAAGAGTCTAGTCTAATTCGTTATTGATATTATCAGTTGCAATTACATTTAGTATATTCATTCCAACATCTGCAATGCATTCTCATATCTAATATCATAAGCATCATAAACAACTGTCACAGTATTAATCACAATACAAACATCATCCTAAAATATCTGTGGGTACATCTATAATATAAATAATTGGTTTATTAGATCTTTGAATTGTTCTGTGCCACAAGTAGGTATTTCATACAGTATAATATAACTACCAAACATAGTTTTGCAGACACGGATGATCTTATAATCATCGCTATGATAACCAGTCAATACATTGTGATGGTTACACCGTCATCAGACTCCAGACCACCTCTCAAACTTATAAAACAGTTCCATCAAACCTTCGTTCGGTTTTATACAACATCACATAAACTGGAACAATCAATATTCCAAAACACATCTACATAGTAGATCAATATCCAATACATGGATTGATTATATATATGGCTATTAACATAGCCATATAGCCCCATATCTAACACACGCTACGGCTAGACTCGCATCTAGCACAACTTGAGGTGGAACTTGGGAAGATTAGGTGGCATATCCTCGGGTTAAGTGAAGTCCGAAGAGAGGGAGAGGACACCATAACCCTCGAGTCAGGCCACCTTATGTACTTCCGCGAGGGAGACCAAAAATCCCAAGTTGGTGTAGGGTTTCTGGTAAATAAGTCCCTTTCTGACAACGTTGTGGAAATGTCTAGCGTGTCGAACAGGGTAGCGTACCTCATTATCAAGCTCACCGAGAGGTAGAGCCTCAAGGTAGTGCAAGTGTACGCACCGACCTCGGCACATCCAGACGACGAAGTGGAGGATATGTTCGATGACATATCGAGGGCCCTCCACTCCACCACTAAGACCCACTACAACGTTGTTATGGGGGACTTCAACGCTAAAGTGGGAGTACAAAATTGCAGCGAATTGGTAGTAGGATCCCATGGATTTGGAAGCAGAAATCATAGGGGGTAAATGCTAGTCAACTTCCTCGAACGGGAGGGGCTCTTCTTGATGAACTCCTTTTTTAAGAAACGGCCCCAAAGGAAGTGGACGTGGCAAAGCCCCGACACTATGACGAAAAACGAGATCGACTTCATCATGACGGACAAAAAGCATATATTCAGAGACGTCACCGTGATCAACAGGTTTAATACCGGTAGTAATCACAGACTTGTCCGAGGCTCTCTGAATATCGACTTCAAGGGGGAACGTGCCCGTCTGATGAGGTCCAGGCTCCGACCTACTTTGCTTCAAACCATGATAGGATCCGAAGCGTTCCAGTCAAACCTGGATAACCGATTTGCTGCCATGGAAACCACAACAGACGTAAACCAGAAGCTCGTAAATGTGGTTCGGATACTCAGGGAAGAAGGTACGAGATTTTGTGAAATGCAGCGTAAGGGCAAGAAGTCAAAGCTTTCGGAAAAGACTTTAGGGCTAATGAAGGAACGACGTGAAAACCCACCCGTCACTTCGTCGGAAAAGCGCGCTCTAAACCAAGAGATCAACAGGCTTATACGACACGACCTTCGGTGCTCCAACACTCTTTTGATTAAAAGAGCGATCGAGCAGAACCGGGGGTCAAAATTGTTCGTACAATCTCTTGGAAGAAGCCACCTGACGAAGTTGACCACAGCAAGTGGAGAAGTCGTTTCTTCGAAGCCGGCAGTCCTCTCCGAAGTAGAAGGCTTCTATGGCCGGTTATACGCTTCGCATGCATCTCGACCTGATCCTGAAAATGAGGGTCCTAGAGCCACTCTAACACGCCACTACACCGAAGACCTGCCAGAAGTCAACATTGACGAAATCGTGCTGGCTCTTAAACAGCTGAAAAATGGAAAAGCCCCTGGAGAGGATGGCATTACAACAGAACTGTTAAAAGCTGGAGGTAAACCCGTACTGAGGAAGCTCCAAAAGCTTTTTAATGCTGTCCTGTTTGAAGGGAGAACTCCGGAGGCGTGGAGTAGAAGTGTAGTCGTCTTGTTCTTCAAAAAAGTAGATAAGACCCGGCTGAAGAACTACCGAACCTTTTCTCTTCTAAGCCACGTCTATAAGCTGTTTTCAAGAGTCATCACGAACCGCCTTGCGCGAAGACTTGACGAATTCCAACCACCGGAACAGGCTGGATTTCGGAGCGGATATGGCACCATAGACCACATCCACACAGTGCGGCAGATTATACAAAAGACCCAGGAGTATAATAAGCCCCTGTGTCTAGCATTCGTGGACTATGAGAAAGCCTTTGACTCGATTGAAATCTGGTCCGTTCTGGAGTCTCTGCAGCGATGCCAAGTAGATTGGCGATATATCGAAGTGATGAGATGTCTCTACGAAGCCGCCACCATGTCCGTCCAAGTACAGAATCAGCAAACAAAACCTATACCATTGCATCGAGGAGTGAGGCAAGGGGACGTTATTTCCCCGAAACTGTTCACAAATGCAATGGAGGATATGTTCAAGACGCTGCACTGGAAAGGGCGGGGCATCAACGTCAATGGTGAATACATTTCTCACTTGCGATTTGCAGATGACATTGTCATCATGGCGGAAACGCTGCAGGACCTACAACGGATGCTGAATGACCTGGCTGACTCTTCTGTACGCATCGGCCTACGGATGAACTTGGATAAAACCAAGGTCATGTTCAATGAACATGTACTACCGGAACCGACAGCGGTGCACGGCGCCGTTCTTGAAGTTGTTCAAAAATATGTGTACCTCGGGCAGTCATTGCAGTTAGGTAGAAACAACTTCGAGGACGAGGTGAACAGGAGAATTCGGTTGGGTTGGGCAGCGTTTGGTAAGCTACGTCAAGTCTTCTCATCGTCGATCCCACAATGTCTAATGACTAAAGTCTTTAACCAGTGCGTCCTACCCGTCATTACATACGGAGCCGAAACGTGGACACTGACGGTACGGCTGGTCCACAAGTTCAAAGTCGCTCAGCGGGCTATGGAACGGGCTATGCTCGGAGTTTCTCTTAGGGACAAAATCAGAAATGAGGTGATCCGGCAGAGAACCAAAGTTATCGACATAGCCCACCGGATTAGCAAGTTGAAGTGGCAGTGGGCTGGCCATATTAGCCGAAGAACCGACAACCGTTGGGGTAAACGAGTTCTTGAGTGGAGACCGCGGCTTGGCAAACGTAGTGTAGGACGCCCTCAAGCCAGGTGGAGTGATGATATACGCAAAACGGCTGGCAGGAGCTGGATGCGAGAAGCCGAAGATAGAACAAAGTGGCGTGCAATTGGAGAGGCCTATGTCCAGCAGTGGACTGCGATAGGCTGATGATGATGATTTTTTTATTTAATACTTTTTAGTAGTTGTAACATGTACCCGATGTAACAACTAACTTTTATCACAGCTATTGTCAAGTATTAAATATTGCAAAAAGAATGGTTGCTAACTAATTTTTTTAGTATCACAGTCATAATCATGTTATACCTTTTTGAAATGCTTAAGATGAGCCCTTTAATTTGATACCCATATTGCTGCATTCAAAACTACTTTTTTTTCACACCTCTTTATTTTGACATCTCACAGCCGCCATATTGTTTTTTTTCAAATGTCACGTTTCTAAGAACACTCGGGCGATCAAGACAAATATAACGACGTCTTAATTGTACAAATCCGTTCAGTGGATTGTGAGATATCAGGTAATAAAGAATATTACATACATACATACATAATACAAGATACGCGCGAAAAACATAACCCTTCTTTACAGTCGGGTAAAAAGCCAAGTACCAAAATACCAACTGACGGAGTTTCATACAAACTTGCAAACCGGGTTCGATTCCCGCTTGAGCCATATTTTTTCTTTCATTTAATTATTATTTATAACATTATCTTCTTAATAAAATGTGTTGCAAACCTTATTTGCGTTGTACGACCAAAATTAAATATTTTTCAACGTAAGTATTCAACATTTTAAATAAGAATTGAACATTTAATGAACCAACATTTACACAATATTATCAGACGGGCAGCCACAGAACAGCCGAACGACACGTTTGAACGTACTGTGATTATATATTACTCACTGAAATCGGTTTTAATTCAGTTTTTGTAGTGTAATAAATGCTAAAGCATTTTTTTTTCAATTATACTACACTAGCTTTCGCCTGTGGCTCCGCCCGCGTTATTGTCGGTTATCGCGATAAAAACTTCTTCAGTCCTTTCCCGGGACTCAAACTATCACCATACCAAATTTCATCTAAATCGGTTTAGCTGCTTGAGCGTGAAAGCGTAACAGACAGACAGAGCTACTTTCACATTTATAATATTAGTAAGTATGGATGTTAATTTTAAAAAAATCGACTACAACTTTCCTAGTTATAGCCAAATTTCACCAATTTGCGTAGGAAAGATGATGATGTGTTTGACGCGTATGTATCCTTCAAATGTTTCTATGTCCGCTCATAGCTCCTTAATGGCTCAACCGATTATAATAATGATACGTCATTAGATTCATCTCGATGTCGCGAGTGTCACTGGGTACATAATTCTTCGAACATCTTAATAGCGGATTTCACGCACTTTAAAGGCGGGTTCGAAAATATATATAAAACCTATGTTTAAAAAAAAACAAGACAGAAAAAAAATCATAGAAAGAACCACCACATTAATAAGAAAACAAATCGTTCTTATTAAATCCCGTTGTAATTTATATTACAATTACTAAAAAGTTTTAAATACAAAATATATTAAAAAACTAAAAAAAAAAACCGCCTGCAAAAGACAGGAAACAAGATACCCTTTAAATTTAATATCATGCAGTCTGTTGCACTTAAAATCGTGTCTCTGACTGCATGATATCAAATTTAAAGAATATCTTGTTTTCTGTATTTTTATTTCCCGACTGTAAGGAAAGACTATGTTTTTAGCGCGTATTTTGTATGTGTTTGTATGCAATACTCTTTATTACCTCATATCTCACAAACTACTGAACGGATTTATACAATTAAGACGTCGTTAGATTCGTCTTGACCGCCCAAATGTTTTTAGATAAAATTAGTGACGTTTGAAAAAAAACAAACATGGCGGCTGTGAGACGTCAAAATAAAGAGGTGTGAAAAAAAGTTGTTTGTTGTTAACTTTTTCTAATTTTCATTACTTGACAATAGCTGTGATAAGAATTAGTTGTTACATCCTACAACTAAGTACTCAAAAGTATTAAATATAAGAAATAAAAAAAACACTTGCACAAAAAAGATGGAAACAAGATCCTCTACATAATTATATAATTTCATGCAGTCGGAGGCGCTTTACTAAGTTCGTCGAAATTCACTAATGCCTGCGACTTCTTGTTTCCGGGATCTTGTTTCCATCTTTTTTGCAGGCGGGTTTTTGTATTTTTTTTTGCAGGTGGGTTTTTTTAGTTTTCAAAGATTCCTTGTCTACACCACAAAATAAACATCGCTGTCCTAGAATTTAGGCTTGGCGTTGATGGGTTATTAAATGATTCAAGGCTTTCAAATAATATAGATACCATTATTTGCTATAATGATTAGTTGCCAAATGATTTTGTGATTTTTAAGCATTAATTATGCTAATTGTTCATCTGAAGAAAATGAGATAACGGTGTAGGGACGGTACCTCTATGGTCGCGGGTTCAAGTCACGCCTGATACGATTTATTCCTTCATACATTTTGTAAAAGCATTAACTAAATCAACATCAAAACGAGACTTTCTCTCAAAATATGACAAATCTGAATAAAAAACACAAATGGACAGTGATTAAATTAAATCATATAATTGCAATGGACGCTTTAAACGTCCAGTATAAATACTAGTCATTAAAACTACATTAGTCCGGCCGCGCACAGTAAATCGTTTGAAAATGCAAATTTTATAAGTTATGCACTTACCATTATGTGTCGTGCGGTCGTTTGTAGGGTGCCTATGAGGCTAAAAAACATTCTGAAATTCGCCTCTTTTCAAACATAATTTCTTTATTTTTCGTTCTTTCCGACAATTCAAATAGTGATAGTTAGTATGAATAAACGATCGATTTTTATAATAATAATAAATGTATTAAATAGTTTGTACAATATGTTGGCAAGCCCTGATTCCCAAACTAGCATGAGCTGTATGTCGGGAATCAGTTTCTTCCCAAAGTAAACAGTCTAGTTTAGAGGTGTATCAATCTTTATACAACGTGGACATTATATTTAATAGAATATATGTTAGTTTGTGTGTGTGTGTGTGTGTGTGTGTGTGTGTGTGTGTATGTGTGTGTGTGTGCGTGCGTGCCTGCGTGCGTGCGTGCGTGCGTGAGTGCGTGCGTGCGTGCGTGCGTGCGTGCGTGCGTGCGTGCGTGCGTGCGTGCGTGCGTACGTGCGTGCGTGCGTGTGTGTGTGTGTGTAGATGTTTATGTGTATGTGCATGTGCGTTGTTTATGGTGTTAAAGTGAGAATCGCTTTGGTTTTATTTCTAGATTCTTAGAAGCTTTTCCATATCGTTGTATCCTATTATTGTTATGTCCTATCTTTTAACCATGGTTTAATTTTATTGTTTATTTAATAATTAGTTAGCTGTTTGGTTTTATAACTTACATTAAATTTGTTAAATAGGTATTCTAGGTGCAATATTGCTATGATTTGGTTAAGCTATTTTACTTTTTACTCTGGGAACTGCACATTTATCTATCCTTTTATCTAAAGGTTTTAGAACGGTACAGTATTTTTGTGATATTTTCGTATACATTGATAAATAAACAATTTGAATGTGTTGGGTGCTTGAACGGTAAGTGTAGAAGTACCTTGAGCACAGCTCTTTGTGCGCTTTCAAACTCAATTAGGCTTGTTTTAGCTGCTGAACCTCACGAGCTACAATAGGTGACAACACATCCAGCCAAAGCTTTGAATGTTTCAATCAAAAACGTAGCGTTTGATATTATTCTCAAGTCTATAAATATATAATATAAGTTTCCGTAATCTATTGCTAACTGTAATTATATACATTTTCCAATTTAATTTGTTATCAATATTTACTTCTAAATATTTCGTTTCTGTAGTTTTTTAATGACATAGAACAAATATAGGTACAATGTGACGAATAAGCATTTTTGGAACTATTACATGGATAAGAATGAGTGCGAAGCTGAAGATTTTTGGGAGATTTCGTCACTCTCTGACTGATGATCACCGAAACTGTTACTTCCTGAAATCATAGAAAGCTGAAATATGTGTGTGTAAGCTATGATTAGCATACAAATAACGTAAAATTTAAGAAAATTTTACATTCCCCACCTATCCCTTCAAAATAGGGGGATGAAAGTTAGTATGGGAATACCTTAGCGGATATGTCTCACCTACAACTACAAAAAAGTGGCGATTTTACAAAGCTGCATAAAATTGCTCTGGATTTTTACTGAAAACACAATTATTCCTGCCTCTGTGGCGCGGTGGGAGTGTATCCGACTGCTACGCAGGAGGTCGTGGGTTCGATCCCCATCCAGGATAAAACTTTGTGTGATGAGCACGATGGTTTATTCTGTGTCTGGGTGTTATTTATCTATAAAATGTATGTATTTAGAAATATATAAGTATGTTTATCAGTTGTCTGGTTTCCATAGTACAAGCTCTGCTTAGTTTGGGATCGGATGACGTTGTGTGAGTTGTACCAAGATATTATAGATATTATTATTCCCAAAGGCTTTTTAAATTACATGAATGCCTAATATCATGTAATTTAAAAAGTAGTTTAATACTCTGTTTTATAAGTTTTACTTTTACTGAATAAATGTTCCTATGTATCCTGATGACGTGCCTACGTTAGTGGCGAAGGACCTGAACAAACTTCGTAGTCACCTTCGACTACGTCGATGTCACCAGCCTGCTGAAAGACATAGTCTTTCTGAAGGCGAGCCTCGCGGATGTGCAGCGGAAGTATGATGCTTCCGAAGCCAAGGTAGAAGATTTGCGCTAACAAATCATTGAGTTGCGCAACGTTGTTACGGGATCTGGTTCACCTTTACATATAGATAGATATGCCTAGATTTAAGTTACGCGTCAGTAGTGATGACATTGCCGCCGGAGTCGAATGCTGACAGAGCGGAATGCGCTGCAAATGCGCATAGTGACCCCACTCGCACGCCCCGCAAGCCTGCTCCCGTGGCTGCGATTGTTAGCCGCCCCGTTGTACAACAGAAACGGGAGATGAAAACCAGCAAGAGCGTACCCACAGGCCCTCCTAAACGGCAAATGGATGTAGAGGGCTTCATAAAGGTTGAAAGGGAGCAGAAGAGGCCCTCCAGATGAAACCAATGTGATACTGATGGAATGGATGCTGCTGCATCCGGCAATACCAACGATGCAGCTATATGTATCTCGTCTGCGTCTCACCACAAAGGCAGAGGATCTTGCGGAGTACCTCTTGATCAAAAAGAAGTGGAACTTGAGGGTGGAGAAGTTAGTCTAATAAACATGGTTTGATACCATGTTATTGTTATGTCCATAATAATAATTTATTATTATATTTAAAAGTAATAACTATTGATATGGGTCTTTATTCACTGTGCTTTTTTTCGTTTTCGCGGCAAGCCTACGCGAGCCGGCGCATGCGCGGTACTCCTAAAGATGTCTGCGCGATGTGGCTAGTAATGTGAGCATGTCTGCGACTTTGTCGGTTAACCGCACGCGGGTAAAAAACGCAGGGCGGCCTGGGCCTTACTGCTCCGCGAGCTATTTAACGTCAATGCTGTTTGAACGAGTTGCTGCATTAAAATAGATATTATGTAGAAGTAGTAAAAGCTTCCACATACTTTAAGGCCGCCGGCGAATATCAGCCTATCTCTTAATCGCAACAGACCACAGAATCACAATTTTATATTAAAGGTTTTGTACTGACGGCTAATCAAACCCTTAGAGCTCACCGCCGGTGCGATCTGCGCCGTCGGGTATCGGTCGGACAGTCCGCGATAATCGAACACACACTAGCAAATAGTCGGCCGACAACCGTTCAGTTAGTATGAAGACATCACAGGCCACTGCCGGTGCATGATCTTACGGTCTGAAATTTCCGGCTGTCGTCTGCTGGTGTATATCTTTAAGGCCAACTCAAATAATCGCTATAGTGTCCGACAGGGTAACGGACTGCAGGCGGACTGGTAATGTGGGTGTGGGAGCCTTAAGGCAATGTCCTCAAAACTAGGTTGAAATACAAATCACTTTCAATTAAAGAAGAGACACTTGCAACAAATAAAATCAATGTTATTCACCTAATCTTACAGTAAGCCTTTTTACCAAAAACGAATAGGAAACAAAATAGGTGGAATAATGGTTTAATTTACGTAGTTTGGTAGGTACTAGATTTTGGTAACTAAGTATTTTGGCGCTATGCCCAGTAGAAGATAAAAA
The DNA here is from genome assembly GCA_945859575.2 of Herminia tarsipennalis. Taxonomy (NCBI): domain Eukaryota; kingdom Metazoa; phylum Arthropoda; class Insecta; order Lepidoptera; family Erebidae; genus Herminia; species Herminia tarsipennalis. The sequence goes on along the minus strand of OX243849.2, from coordinate 3,059,120 downwards.
TCACAATGTTTAAATAAGGGTTAAGTTACTTAAGTTAGTATGTAGTATTATATAAAGGGTCTGCGGCGAGCAATGCTGGATCAACAAATGTTTTAAGGAGGAACAAAACTTGATGATGGTGCGCCTTTGCCCATGCTTAAATTACATTGCATATTAATGACTTTTGGCGCCCATAAATATAGGATTAAGTTAATGTAACGTTAAGGGCTATATTCACTATTGCGGAAAATCAATACAATGATATGTTCATATTTTGAAAATGGCAAAAAGTAGCCTAAAATAGCCTATTGATCCGACATTTGTCGCGATACCAAACGAAAAGTTGCAAATCTGCTACTTAAACAAGTAGCCAACGTTAGGCCGTTGAATCTCAGCCCAACAGGCACGGTCATGCCCGTCATCTCACCTCGATATTATTTATCCAGTACTGTTATTTTTTTAAATGAGGTGGGATGGTCCGCTGTGTAACCCAAGATTTCGGTTTGATAGGATCGATCTCCCACCACACCAAAATCCTGAATTTCGCAGTGGACAACTCTTTGAGACAGGTTTTTCAGAGAGAAGCAATATAGACTCCTGAGGGGAAGACTTGACCCTCTAAGCAGGGTCCTTATTCACTATATCTTTTTTTTCGATTTTCGCGGCAAGCCCGAGCTTCTAACTCTCATAATGGTAAATAGAAAGCTGCGCTTAGAAATACATCGCGCATGCGCGCGAACATCTTTGAGCGCGAGCTTGCCGCGAAAACGAAAAAAACCTAGTGAATAAGGATCCAGGAGCTAAAATAAAAATGCCATAGAATTTATGTTTTTGTTAATGCTATCTGCAGCAAACGGTACTTTGAAAGCTGAAAAAAAATGCAGCTACGGTGGAAATATAATTTCAAAATGGTTGCTCAAAATGCTAAATAGGTACTGCAACTGTTTATTGTTGAGTACCGCATTGCCATAATGATTGTATGAATAATTACTTTAACACCACTGTACGAGCTGAAATTATTTATTCTGCACTTAATTGGTGCAGTGCCTTTCTTAGCTAACGTTAGCAATAACGTTTAATATTTGACGAACCAATCAGTGCAGTCCACTACTGGGTAATTGTATAGACTAAGGTGAACATTAAGACCAAATCAATTCCAAGACATTTCCTCAAGAATTAGTCGACTCGACTCAACCTCACTAGGAAAAAAATGATGATAACCAAAATTATAGGAAATGTAATATTTCTAAACAACCTTCATTAGCCCTTTTTCGTGTATTTTTTTTTTTAAAGACGACTCCCGCACTAGGTTACAAGCCCGTGTGTCGCAGGGGACTTTACAAACATACATAAATAAAACATAAATACACAAGAATTAAAAATAAACTAGTATTAATCCTAAAAATCAAGATGGCGGATGACGCAACCACGATCGAGTACCAGTCAAAACAAAATTTTGATTTAGACTGTCAGTCACCCCCCCCCCCCCCCAACGAATTCCGAAGGAAAATTGCTACTTACAATGCTTCCCTGGTCAAATCCTTATTCATACCAAATCATGAGGCAATTATTAATAATGATAGATAATTATGAATAATTTTCAATTAATCACTCTAACCGTAAATGTATAAATACATTTCTAATACGTGTGTTTGTCACCTAACTCCTCCTAAACAGCTGGACTGATTTAGACTAAATTTTGTGTCTATATTTTAGTGGGTCCCTGTATGGTTTGACAATACAATTGAACCCGATCCACAAAAAAAACATACAAGACGATACAAAGTTCGCCGAGACCGTTCATTATAATGTTCGCTAAATTAAAAGAGGTCAAAATTCAAAATTTAAAATTCTTTATACACTTAGGATGCAAAACAATTCTTGAGATACGTCGGGATTCTACATGTACATGTAATGCCAAGTTCGCAAACAATAGGTAAAGCCGGAGAAAAGAACCTGGCAATAAAAACTAAATACCAATTTTAGGTTATAAAAGCATTTCAACTAGCAAATGTTTTGTCTTCTAAAATCTTTAGCAAAAAAGCCATTCACCTAACATATATATCTATTTGATTTTGCCGCCCGTCTGTGCCAATTGATGCCGACCCACTGATGTATAGCAATTCTAACCTTATTACATCGACAATCAACATCGTTCACAAACTACTACTTCAGTAAGACCGACTCGTTCAGAAGGCTTTCTAAGATTGTGTGTTCATGTTTGATGTCTATTGTGTACACTGCTGGAACGTGTTTTATATGTTTTATTATTTTATTATAAAAAAAAATATTACCGGGTCCTTATTTACTATCTTTATTTCGTTGTCGTAAAAAGGCCGTACGAACTGGTGCATGCACGGTGCGCTCAAATATGTCCACAGCGGATGCGCGGTATAGATCTGCGCTTAGAAATGCATCAACGCGCATCCGCGGTGGACATATTTGAGCGCACCGCGCATGCACCAATGGTAAACTTGGTAAACTTCAAATATATTTAAGTGTTATAGCCAAACTAATACAATAAAAAAAATGTGATTACTTTAGAAAAAAATACCAAAATGAAGTTAAGGCATGTTATGATTTATTTTTGTATTTTTAGTTTTCGTTTTTTTTACAATCTTTTTTATCAGTTTTATAAGTTAAGAAAATAAAGGCCACATTATTAATATTTTTTTAAGTTAAGGTATGCGGTTACCGTAGTCTATGGATGCCTGCAACAATAGCGGTTGCCATGGGTGCGTTGTCGGCCTTATAAAAACCTATTTACTTCTCTCTTAAAGAACCCCATACTGTAGTCTTTTAGGAAAACCTCAGCAGTATAGTATAGTATATTAAACATCTCTTAATTAAGTCTTCCTGTGACCACGGTCGTTGCAATACGGTCGAAACGTCGGGCAATAAACAAGGTATTTTACCTTAAATTATTATATAGTCTTAATTGCCATAAATAAGTATAAATTGCATAAAGTAATAAAACGTGTCAATTGTACGCTAAAGAGTACAATTGACACATTTCTCCGACTGATTGGTCACCCTACCGGCATCCCATTCCACACTGTGGTATTCCCATTTTATTTCTGTATCGATACGCATCTATTGAACGACCATTGGTTGAGAAAATTGGAATTGATTGTGTCGGCCTAGAAGGTGCCGTGTGGTTACTGGCTCGAATAAAACCACTTTATACTGAACGCTCTAGAATAATTTAAAAGTGAAACAAATAAAATCTAGTCTATAAAAACTCAATGGGATATTGATTGTTCATGTTTCTTTACGGTTTAAACGGGTATTACGTTACCCTGAAACAGGGCCCTAAATCGAGGTGGCCTTGAAAATTTGTTAGAGAATTAGGGCCCTAACTCTTATTACACCTCTCTTTGTAAGGATTTAGGGTCCCTGATTTAGTGTAGTTTAATAAGCGCATTAGAAATAAAAATACCGTGTTACTATAACGTATATCTAGTCTAGTCAATAAGAGTGCTTTTCAACCGACTTCAAAAAAAAAGGGGGTTCTCAATTCGTCTGTATGTTTTTTTTTTTTTTTTTTTGTATGTTTGTTCACCGATTATGCAAAGACGGCTGGACCGATTTGAAAAATTATTTTTGTGTTTGAAAGGGTATACTTCCAAGTTGGTCTCATTGTCCCCAGATCATGATCTGATGATGGGATCCTGGAGAAATCGAGGGAACTCTTAAAATATTAAAAGCACACAGCGCCTTCAGTGATTTAGGTATATTCCATAGTGATTCGTGCATTTACTCTTAAAAAACACCAATTGGTGAAGTGGAACTGATGATGAAGACCAAAACTTACGAGCAGACCTATTCAATATTTCACAGTTTGCGATTCAATTAAGTACTTTAATATGGTATTGAGTAGCACTTTAATCTCGATATACTACTATTATACAATGCAATAAAGCTGATAGTGAACTCCTCAACAATTAACGGCCCTGCATCGGGGCAAGCAATATTTCGTAAAAGGATAAGCCTATTGAGCAGATGACATAAGCCTATTGTAACTTAAGTGAATTATAAACCAACTCACTAAAAAGTGAGAAATAAAAACTTTTTAACAAAAAATATTACCGACTTCAAAAATAAATACAAGGCAACTAAAATGCAAAAAATAATATACCTAGAATAACAAAAACAAATTAAACATTTTGAAGTTGGTGCCATGAAATAGCAGTCTTTATGTTTTATTCGGCACCAACTTCAAAATGTTTAATTTGTTTTTGTTGTTCTAGGTATATTATTTTTTGCTTTTTAGTTGCCTTGTATTTATTTTTGAAGTCGGTAATAGGTCAACTTTTTCAGTAGTCTCCGAAATATTGCGATATTATTTTTGGCCACGTATTTAACTGTTCATTAGGTAGGTATCTATCCGCTAAGTGCCTGAATTTAAATTTTGCTATCGGAACTTGTTTTTTTTTACAATCGTACTGTTCCGAATCTAAAAACACTTCATTTATATTTTTTGGGAGACTGCTTAATTTACTTAAAAAGCACTTGTTGACGTCTATGCTTATTGTAAAAGATTATATCCATGAAATCGTAATAGATAAGTGCCTTTTTTTGTAAAATTCATTGTAAACGAGTCTACCGACTTCAAAAAGAGTAAACAGCTCTTTTGAGATTTCATTTAATGAATTTGTTACAACTCTTTAGTTGTAATAAATTCATCATAGTTTATTTGAGATTTGACAACATTACAACCGAAGAAAGTCATTATTAACAAAGATTACCTCTAGTGCAGAAGGTAACCTTCACACGTAATTCACTCTCACGACGCACACATAGACATCGTTCTACCTCTAGTACAGAAGGTAACCTTCACACGTACTTCACTCTCACGACGCACACATAGACATCGTTCTACCTCTAGTACAGAAGACAACCTTCATACGTACTTCACTCTCACGACGCACACATAGACATCGTTCTACCTCTAGTACAGAAGACAACCTTCACACGTACTTCACTCTCACGACGCACACATAGACATCGTTCTACCTCTAGTACAGAAGGTAACCTTCACACGTACTTCACTCTCACGACGCACACATAGACATCGTTCTACCTCTAGTACAGAAGGTAACCTTCACACGTACTTCACTCTCACGACGCACACATAGACATCGTTCTACCTCTAGTACAGAAGATAACCTTCATACGTACTTCACTCTCACGACGCACACATAGACATCGTTCTACCTCTAGTACAGAAGGTAACCTTCACACGTACTTCACTCTCACGACGCACACATAGACATCGTTCTACCTCTAGTACAGAAGACAACCTTCATACGTACTTCACTCTCACGACGCACACATAGACATCGTTCTACCTCTAGTACAGAAGACAACCTTCACACGTACTTCACTCTCACGACGCACACATAGACATCGTTCTACCTCTAGTACAGAAGGTAACCTTCACACGTACTTCACTCTCACGACGCACACATAGACATCGTTCTACCTCTAGTACAGAAGATAACCTTCATACGTACTTCACTCTCACGACGCACACATAGACATCGTTCTACCTCTAGTACAGAAGGTAACCTTCACACGTACTTCACTCTCACGACGCACACATAGACATCGTTCTACCTCTAGTACAGAAGACAACCTTCATACGTACTTCACTCTCACGACGCACACATAGACATCGTTCTACCTCTAGTACAGAAGACAACCTTCACACGTACTTCACTCTCACGACGCACACATAGACATCGTTCTACCTCTAGTACAGAAGGTAACCTTCACACGTACTTCACTCTCACGACGCACACATAGACATCGTTCTACCTCTAGTACAGAAGACAACCTTCATACGTACTTCACTCTCACGACGCACACATAGACATCGTTCTACCTCTAGTACAGAAGACAACCTTTCATATATATCTCACGCTCGTAGCTTCTTTACATTACAAATAACTTTGTAATATCATTTTTGAAAAAAACACAACCTACGAAACGCACGAGTAAAATCGTTTTTTTTCCTAGGTTTAGAGCCTAAGTCTAATTTTCCTCTCACGCTCGTCAGCATGAGGAGCCGATGCATGTCGGCGCTGATCGGTCAGCGTCACTCAGAAATGTTACATTTAATTATATATAGCGTCAGTTAGTCAGCGCCGACGATCAGCGTGAGAAGAAAACCAGCCTAAACCTCACAATAAACAACGGTTTTGCTCCAGTACAGTAAAATAGTCTGCTAGTCCGTAGCTACTACATGGGGCTGTACTGACAGGGAACCGGTCTATTCCATCATCAGGTATAATATAATGTCAAATATGTCAAGTAAAGTGATAACCCTAGAAACAGTTGCTATGTTGTTTATCTGATACTACAAACTTATTTAATGTAATGTAAAGAAGCCACGAGCTGGAGGTTATTAGTTTATTACATATCACCCCGTAGATTGTCTTCTTTGATCTCGGTATTTTGTGTTATTGTAAGCCACAAAACAATGTTCGCCAACAAAATCTCCAAGTTACAATAGCAACAAACACTTCATGGAATTTAAGTGTATTGTACATGTGGTTTAGCGTTATTTAGGAGACTATTCAAACACAACCAGAGATTAAGAACTAATCCCTGTTTAAGTTAAACCCGGGATCACTCTAAACTAGAGCATTGTACTAAATCGTATGGCGACTTTAAATTATGGTATAAATGTTGACGATCCCTTCCGTGTGTAGCCCTTGATGCAGGGGTTACAAACTTTGATGTTACAGAAAGCGTATTCTGTAAGAACATTAATGTATTGGCCCGACTAACAAGATGGAGGGTTATTCGATAGCTTTTTTTTAAAGGTACTAACACTTCTACACTAGTGTTGGAGTGCCCATAACAAAATCTCAAAAAAATGCCATGTCTAATAATATTAACTAGAGAATGTTTTGTAATCTCCTATACTACTATCTATAGGCATACTATCCTTAAGGCACTTTTCCCATCGAGATGGGCGAGAAAGCGAGCAAATATCAACTATTTTTTCGCTCAAGAATAGTACAATAGCTATAGATCCTGTGTAAATAAAAGATAGACATGTCATTAGCGATTGAATATTCGAATTAATATTATGGTAATCGATCATATGAACGCGGATACCTAGATAACACAAATGCTACTGCATCACTGACCCTATAACCACACTAACACTTTACACACATGACTATAAAAAGCAACGTCTATCTGAAGACGTGTCGGCGCTACGGCCGCTCGATTTCTTAATCGAGTAGCCGTAGCTCTGACACGTCTTTCCTTCTAGCCAAATGAGACTCACTACCCCACTACCGGTACTTTGAATGTAAACGTCAAACTAAAGACACGACATCTTGCGGCGGCCATGTTAAAATGAGTCAAAAGACTTGTTATTTAATCAAAACAGATGTTAAGTCAACGAAAATCAATTAGCAATCTAATAAACTGTCCGACATACATTTATTGTTCTATTTTATTCATTTATTATTATCTATTGTACATTTCTTGAGCGAGAAAATAGTTGCTCGCTACTCGCTGGCGGTAAGATAGGTGCCTAAAATATAAAACGAAAAGCAAAGACAAAATATTCTCTAATTCAAATGCTGTTACAAGTTAAAGTATTCTGAATAAGGCGGTTAAACTTTATTTTATGGCCTCATTTACAAAGACGCGAGGCGTCGGGCTTCGCGTCACGTTAAGCGTTTTTTTCTGTTTACGGAGCGGCGGCGCGTGAAGCGGCACTTATCATCGCACTCGTAAACACAAACATATAGCAATTTACGATGTTTTTTATAGAGATGTGAGACGGGAAGTGTCGCGGTGCACGCCGCTGCTGTGCCCGCGGTGAGTTCTCAAGCGTGTCGCACATACGCGGCGGCTCTCAATGCGCACGCGGAGTTCTAAATAATTCTTTTATTTAAAAAAAACGGGCAAAAGCATGTCGGACCATGCTCAGTGTAGGATTCCGCAGCCTTGAGCAATTGCATCAGTGGAAGAGCGTATGTTCATGGCAGGTACGCCCTTTTGTTGAGAAACGCAGTTTTTTGGCAATAACTCAATGACGGTAGATCCGATCTTATCCGAAATAATTTTAGTTTAAAGTATTTATTAAGCGCTATCTTTGTGATTTTTCCCATATTTTTTGGTTATAGGGCTCAAAAGTTAAAGGGGGTTGGCACGATTTATGCAACTTTCAGAGCGATTATTTATAAAAATATTCACTCAATCACAAAAGTTTATTGAAAACTACAAAACATTTTTGAAAGACCTGTCGAATGATGTGCCACACGTCGATATTTGCTGAAAATATTTTTTCAGCATCTGTTACATGTATGGAGTGCTGTAAAAATATTTTTTATTATTATTTAGCTAACAAACTAAGTAGCCGCTACTACAAGACACCTTTACACCTAATTTCATCAAACTTCATTGAGTAGTCTTTGAGTAAAATGCTTGTGACATACGGACGGACAGACAGACAGACATGACGAAACTATAAGGGTTCTGTTTTTGGACTCTACTCCACTCTAAAAAGTCGATCACATCGTACTTTAAGACGGGCAGAAGGTGCGCCGTTGCGATAAACGCCGCGTGAATCGCGTCCCGCCGCAAAAAACCCTCCATTTCAAACAAACGCTATATATTTGAATTCAGTATGGGCCGCGACGCCCCGGGTCTCCATAAAGGAGGCCTTAAGCTAAGCCTGACCCTAAATAACAATTTACAATTTCTAGATAATTCCACAAATCCATTTACGAAATTGTTCACAATAGCTAATGAATGCGCCTCACATTTAAGTCACAAATCTAGGATTGTCTAGAACTAATCCCTAGAAACGAAATTGACCTGTACCACAGAATATACTGTACAAAAGGCCCCTACCACGAGTGAAAATAGGCCCAAGAACACACTAATCTTTTAACCTATGCGGTTACGGCGGCTAATCTCATTGGAGACTAGCCAACTACGCAGGAGGTATTATAGTGAACAAGTGCACTCTCTATTCCCTCATTCTCATAGTCCGACGGAAATCCGACATGACCAGAGAGAGAGAGATTAGGCGCAAGAGCGATAGCTTAACGAGGCACGAAGGTGTGTGGCAATGTACAAAAACGGTCACCCAGCTATAATAATATCTTGGGACAACTCTCATTTGATCCCGAACTAAGCAGAGCTTGTACTATGGAAACCAGACAACTGATAAACATACTTATATATTTCTTAATACATACATATTATAGATAAATAACACCCAGACACAGAATAAACCATCGTGCTCATCACACAAAGTTTTATCCTGGGTGGGGATCGAACCCACGACCTACAGCTTAGCAGTCAGGGTCACTAACCACTAGACCAACAGGCCAATCTATGAACCGACAGTAGAAACGTTGCTTAACCTCGCAGGTATCTCGATCTGATCCCCTATCGGCACTGAGTCAGGGACCTCTAAAACTCTAAATAATGGGTCTAGATTCCAGTTAAATAAAACGCAACGCAGCCTTCGAGATAAAAGTTAGTTTACATAAAGGTATGACCAACATTTTATATGAACACTGTTCATAAACTCGCCCGAAACAAACATCAAAATAATCCAGGTGTGCCCAACCTTTTAAATATTTTGAAGACAAAACCCAAAACACACTTCAATTAAATTCTCGCAGAACACGCAGCTTTACTCTAAAAAGGTTTCCCTTACCTACTTGACCGGCAATTTAAGACAGCGGTTACTAACCTTTCTCATCTTGTTACTCGAATTGACTACATTAAAACGCGTTTTCCTCATGGACCAACTAAGTATGCACGACTAGTGGTGTGATTAGGAATAAATACTAATATTATAAAGCTGAAGAGTTTGTTTGTTCTTTTGATCACGGTAATCTCTGGAACTACTGATCCGAATTGAAAACTTATTTCACTGTTGGATAGCCCATTTATATTAGGCTAAAGGCTATATAACATCACGCTATGACCAATAGGAGAGGAGCAGCAATAAGAATTGTTGCAAAAATTGGGGAAAATTTACGCAGACGAGGTTGCGGGGGCAGCTAGTTAGGAATAATTTTTAAAATTGTTTCCTTAGGTACAACTAAATTATTGTCAACGTTTTAACCCCAACATGGGCCAAGTGTGAGTCACTTGCACGACGACGACTAGGGGATGGGGTGAGTTTCGCATCGCTGTACCATATTATATTCAACAAGTTTGTATCTGGTATTTAATAAGTCAAATAACGCTATCTACCCAATGTATTTTATAAATACACTAGCTCCGCGCAACTTCGTCTGCGTAAATTTTTCCCGTTTTTGCAACATTTCTCGTTGCTGCTCCGCTCCTATTGGTCGTAGCGTAATATTATATAGCCTATAGCCTTTCTTGATAAATGGGCTATCCAACCGTAAAAAAATCAATTCGGATTAATAGTTCCTGAGATTACCGCGTTCAAACAAACAAACAAACAAACTCTTCAGCTTTATATTATTAGTATAGATTAAGTATAAATTAATACACTAATAGAATAAGATAATATAAATACATATAAATAGTAATACGTAGAAATAATATAAATATATTTCAGTGGAACTTATATATTTTTAAAATTAAATCTTTTTTTTTTCACAGAAAAAATAAGCATATCTTGCAGCACCTGAAAAAGATTCTAAGTCCTGTACTTTTATAATTTAACATCAACTATTGTACAATTCGTTTTACAAATAAACAATTTGAATTTCGACTGTTAAAAGTAAAAAGGTGTAGATCAATCACAAGCGCTCAGCCAGCGGTCCCATACATGTTGGCTAATTAGCCAAACTTTATAATAGTGTCGCATCGCCGGCGTAAACAGATAAAGTCTCTTTTTACCCGAGTGCAAAGAAGAGTTATGTTTTTCGCGCGTATCTTGTATGTATGTATGTAATATTCTTTATTTCCTCATATCTTTCAAACTAGATTTACTAACTATACGGATTTACACAACAAAGACGTTGTTAGATTCTATTTTGACCGCCTAAGTGTTCTTAGATAAGTAACAAAAAAACATGGCCGCTGTGAGATGTCAAAAACAAGAGGTGTAAAAAAAAAAGTTTTTTTGAATACCGCAATATGGTTATCAAATTAAAGGGCTCATCGTAAGAATTTCAAAAGGTATAACATTATTATGACTGTAATACTAAAGAAGTCAGTTGGCAACCATTCCTTTTTCAATACTGCCTCTGTGGCGCGGTGGGAGTGTGTCCGACTGCTACGCAAGACGACCTCTTGCGTAGCAGTCGGACACACTCCCACCGGTCCGATTCCCATACGGGACACCACTTTGTATGATCCACAAATTGTAGTTCCGAGTCTGGGTGTACTTTGTGTCCGTGAATTTTGTGTTTGTAAAGTCCCCCGCGACACAGGGCTTGTACCCTACAGCAGGAGACATCTTTAAAAAAAGAAAAATAAAAAAAAAACTTGGCAATAGCTGTGATAAAATTTAATTGCTACATCGGTCCTAAAACCATTCAAAAGTAATACTTTTTAATGGTTTTATAATGTAATAATATACTTGCCTGCACAAAAAAGATCAAACAATATCCCCTACATAATGTCAATCATCGACATTCATTAGGTCTCCAACTCAGTGATCTTGTTTACATCTTTTTTTTGTTCTTTTTTTTTATTCGCATGTGTTACTTAAATCATATTTTCCTAGTTTTACGACTTTATATAATAGTGTGAGACTGCAATATATAGGTTATCTATGGGTGCATTAGTTTGTGCATCATTCGATGTTTAATATTTTTAAACATCGAATGATGTAAGTAAAACCTTTTTACTCATAACATCATTTTCTCTACCCTAAAACTATAAAATTCGATACACAAAAAGTCGATTTTCTCAAAACTTAGTCCGTTTTAGAAATCGATTTTTGATGTATCGGGATACCATTTTCGGGTATTATACGATGCTGATGATCTGACTAACATTTGAATTAGTCAACGGAGTAGTGCGTCCTCGTCTGACGAATACCATAAGGATATGTTTTCACTTTAGCGGAACTAAACCAAGTGAAGAGCTGATCGTGAATTGACCTATCACACAGTTCCAGCTGTGTATTTTCAGTTCACGGCCCTTTCTGCTACACGTCAGTGGAAACGCACCCTAAGAACGAAAATAAAATGACTACTTAGTGGTTTTGTTATCTTTCAAAAATACAGTTAATTTATAACAAAGAGGCTGATGGAAAAATCAAAATAGATTGGCATTGTAAAAAATAAAAGCTTTGAAAGCATTCAGTCCATGAAACAGACCATAATAATGATTGATGATGATGAAATTATGATATAAAAATAAAAATGTATAAGGTTTTACTGTTAGCTAGCTAGCACATATTTTATTATACTTTCGTATAGTTATTGTCTCTTAACCGATGTCGGTCTCAGCAACTAATCTCATCCTCAACTCCGCAGGAGATATTATAGTGCACACTTATCGGACTATGACAGTGAGAGGATAGAGAGTGCTCTATCACTCTCACTCTCATAGTCAGATAAGACGGAAATCCGACACGACCGGAAAGAGATTGGGCATAGGATCGACGGCTATACGAACTCTTTGAGTCTCACATTTTTTTCGAAAACGGTATGTAATGAACCGACAGTGGTAACGTTGAACCTCACAGATATATTGATCTGTTCGGTCGCCACTGAGTCAGGTAACCCCTTGAAACATTGGAAATATTCACTGTGTAAACTCTAATTAGATACTACGAGTATTTTCCTAATGAGAAATTATGTCAATATTAACTCACAATACACAAATTCCTTATTTATTTTTTAAGAAATATTACTCCTGCTGTAGGGTACAAGGTCAGTGTCACGAGGGACTTTATAAACATACAAATCATGGACACAAAGTACATTCAGTATTTAAAAACGATTTGTAGGTCACACAAAGTGATGTCCCGTGTGGGAGTCGAACCGACGACCTCTAATCTCGAACCAAAGACGAACAGATCAGTATACGCACACAGTGCGCTAGTTATAGTCACGTTGGATTAATATACTATCACTATACTATTAGTATTGGAAGATTATAGTTGGAGCTACTGAAATAAATATTTTCATTTTCTTTAAAATCAACAAAGGAGCTTTTAATAGTAAATCTTGAGCCCCGGACTAGCTAAAGTGAATACACAAAACACCGAGAGAACAGAAGGTAAGAGTCGCACTTTGCTCGAGCAATGGACGAATAGACATGGCTCACAGACATTGAATCTTTTTTTTATAGATGGGAAATCATTAAATGACTTCGCCTGCTGTGGGCACGCGGAAGGGCGTGTCAGAGTCTTACTGACTAAAATCCATCTGTGTGTCTCTTTCGCCCTGGTATTCCGGAAGCACGGTAGCTCTTTCGAACGATCCCACACTCCCGGTGGGCGCCGGCCCAATGGTCGTCACTTACTGACACCTCTTTAAGGCGCGCGTGGAACACTAGCGCGCCGTCGACCCAGGCCTAGTCCTAAACTGGACAGCGAGCTACCCACTACTCTTCGGCTGCCTACGGTGGTCGGATGTCATCCTTTGATCATCGCACCCGTCGCTCGGGGCGTATCGCGCGGTAGGCGGAGCGTGTGGACCGTCTATCTCTCACGCGCTCCACCGTCTCCTTCTGCAGCATCACCTCCTCGCAGAAAGAGAAGCGGAACCATGCACGGGGGACCAAGCTCCCCGGCGCATGGTTCGGCGTAAATTGTGATCTTCGCTGCTCTGTATCCCTCATACTTGTCGCATACCTCCGACATGGCCTCCTGGATCCACTGAGCCTCGCCGTAGACGTCGGCAGGCCTGTCCGGTGATGACACCCAGGCCTGAACATCGTTGGATCAAAGTGGTCCGATATTGTGTACCTATCTATGAGCGATATCGTAACTCGAGCGCACGTTGTATGGATATATTTACACGACTTGCGCAAGAAGGAGGGTTACCTAAGTTTTTCGAGTGTTTATATAAATATTTCTTTAGCACGCTCGAGAGCCTAAAATGCTTGATAGATTTTAGCTTGAAATGTATTCTTAGATTCGTCTCAACTGTGAGATTGACACTGGGTATATCAAAATTTGGAAAAATTAAATAGCAGAATTTTGACGCCAAATTATTTCAGTTTTTAATTTTGAGCCGTCCGATTTTTTGTTTCTAAAAAGTTAGCTCGTTTCTTCTGTATTCGCAGTATTTTGTAACGAAGACTAAAGAAGATATCTTTTAAACCACATACATATTTAAGATCTTCATGTTCAATATTATTAAAAATTATTCCAATTTATTCTTGCATTTTCCAAATTATATTTTCGTGTCTCCATTAATAACTTGACAGAGCCAATTGATAAACAAAAATACTAAATTAAGGTAAATTTAATACAAATTAAAATAAATATAGGCCTATCAATAATTAATTTATTTTTAACAAGCGTAGGGTGACTATGATTTTAGACTTTACTGCTAAAAAAAGTAGGACACTATATGTAGACTTCAGTCATAAACAAGATCGACAAGGATAAATCTATATATACGTCTGTCTATGTCCTGCCTACGTTACGTAGATGTGTGTGACATGAAAACCTTTAAACGCAGAACATCGGCACCGAGACTAGAAAAGCAATTTTATTATGCAAGCCTTGCAGTTGAAAACCAATTATTATATAACCATTTTGCTATTTCAAAAAGAATAGATTTTCACGCTTTGTTTTGGCTATTATCAATATAAAATAACAGTTTTACATCGTAGTGATAAATATGACATATTTTTTTATGAAAAAAATCGCTCCATTTAACAAAAAAAAATCTCGAGTAACATCTGACGGCCAACTTCAGCAAATCAAATAGCGCACGCTATAGAGAACTAAATATTTCAAATTTACAATACGAATGAAAACACAAAGAAAAAAACAACAAAGAGCGCGCGTTTCGAATTTAAATTGTTACTTTTCCGACTTCCTGTTTTTATTTTTATTTTTTATTTTATTTATTTGGTTCACCAACAACTAATACATCAACAATAATCTAAACACAAACTTTCACAATTACTTATATCTAAATGATTAGTTACTTATAGGTAAACACTACATTCATATTTATAATGAGCCATTCGTTACAAATTATATAATTTGTATGTGCTAATTAATTAAGACCTGTTATGCACTTCCGTCTCTTTTTAACCGAGTTCAAAATGGAGGAGGTTCTCAATTCGGATGTTTTTTAGGGTCCGTAGCCAAAATGGCAAAAACAGAACCCTTATAGTTTCGCCATGTCCGTCTGTGTGTCTGGCTGTCTGTCCGTCCGTATGTCACAGGCATTTTACTCAAAGAGTACTTAATGAATATTGATGAAAAGGTGTCTTGTAGTAACCGCTACTTAGTTTGATAGCTAAATAATAAAAATAAGTAATAGTACTACGTAGTTATAGCCGAAAAACTGCATTTCTCAATAAAAGGGCTCATGTGCCATGAACATACGCTCTTCTGCTGATGCAATTATTCAAGACTGCGTAACCTTATATGGTATGATCCGACATGCTCTTGTCCGATTTTTTTTATGTTCGGGCATTTTGTCATTTTTTTTTTCGTTTATTCCGAAACGGCCCATATAAATTTCATAAAGATCTATTTATGAGTTTTGGAAACAGACAACGAAACTCTTCAATAAATGCTACCAAATCAACCGTGACTCAAGTTGTAAAAAACGCTATTTCCCAAAATCACTCCTATAGAAATTGAGAGGAACGATGACAAGCGTCAAAAGCTTCTCATAAAGTGCGCTTTAGCAACATACGCAATATAATTATGTATATCGATCACAGACATAAAAACTCGATACGCCTTGGGAATAAAGTGGTCCGAGTAGCAATAGAATTAATTCTGTCTTGTCTATGATTCAAACAATAAAAATGCATACTCTAAATATTGTATAACTAGCAGCCATAGTAGATTCGCACGGAGGTTTCTTCATTATTTATGCACAAAATACTCTTAAGTATTTGCTATTTAAAACCACAATTCCGGACAGATTGGAATGGGAAAAGGAAATACCTGGTTTGTCTGGTTCATACGATATCATTTGGTTTACAGATGGTTCGGAAAAGGATGGACTTGCAGGGGCCGGATTCCACGATGGACAAACAAAGGTCAAAAGATCCTGCAATCTCAGTCAACATGCCACCGTTTTCAAAACAGAGCTCGCTGCAATCCTGTGCTGTGCTCAGGAGAGCTTGCAAATAGACTATAAGAATAAAACTATATCTATCTTATTCAAGCTCTAGGCTCAAAAGATGGGGGCTAAACCAAAACGTCAAGCTATGTTCAAAGTCACTAGGTCAAGAGCACTCCATAGCACTCTTAGTGGGTTTCAACGCAAGGTTCACTAAAGAGGCGCTTACTATGAGTAAGAATCAAATCAGAAATCTTACCAGAACCCTAACCAGACACTGCAGACTAAACAAACACATGTACAAGATGCGTCTAAACGATACTAATGTTAAGTTCTGCCACAAGGATGAGGAAACACCTATGCACATTCTCTGTGGCTGTGAGGCAATTCACCATACTAGAAGCCGGTACCTCGGAGGGCACTTAATCACACCTGATGACGTACAAGCCACTCCAACAAGATGTATAGTCGACTCCATGGTCAGACTAGACCTTGGAGATATCCTTTATGAAAGAAAGAGGCGTCACAATAGATCTTTTAGTTTGCAGCGACTTCCGGGCTTCATCACAGCCTATCCAGATACAATACAATAATTATACTCATAAACCATCTGTAGGAAATTATCTGATTGATAGTAAATACCGCGTCAAAATCTAAAGCAAAATATGTTTGCTTATTTATGTCTTCCAAAAGATCATTAATACGTAGGAGAAAAGCCATGCAAAGACCGGATAAGTCGCGGTTGCTAGTATATTATAAACTTCATCAAGTTGTGAATTTAATTTTATCCGACAAAACCATAAATCATTTCCCCACTACTTTTAGTAAATCACCATTAAGAAACAGACTTAATTCTCTAAGCCATTAGCTCTGCATTATAGCACTTTATTTAGCTGAATATTTTGCATGTCATCACTCAGGGGGGTCTAATTCACCCCCTGTCATCTCCGAGGGGTCGAATGGTAATTAGGGGACAATTATTTTCAATTTTCCTTAAAGTGACGTTTTAATGCGATGGTGAGAAAACGTTTTAGGCGTTATTTTTAACCACATTATGAATGAGAATATACAGCGTATTTTTTTAAGACAAGATGGGAGGTTAGTAGGTACCTCAATCATTTTAGTTGCTGAAAAATTGTGAATATTTTTATTACATATATTTAAATGTATGGACGAAATAATTAGGGGTACCGGCCCTAAGCCGTTTACCAACTCCGACACAAAGCCTAAATTACCCTCCGCATGATACGATTTTATCGCAATTGTGACGTCATTTACCGCGTGAGTGAAGTGATAGACACGGTTATTTATTCTGTGTCTAAGTATAATCCACCTATCTATTTTCGATCTCCTTTTCAACAATCATGTTTAATAACACTGTATCTGCAAATCTGTTACTTATAGAACCGTCATTCCCCTAAATTATTTAAATTTATCACTAAAAAGAACATGAGTTTGATGTAACATTAAGACCATAAAGATTAGACACCCGCTTATGATATCCAACATAAAACGTATAATTTAATGTGACAACGTTTTGGTGCATATATTATAGTTTCAATTAACATAAAACCCACGAGAAAACGTTTGTCATATTACACAATGTGTACACTAACCTTCAGTAGGGTGACTATGATAATTACAATATGTTCATACAAATATAGGCAAATGCATATGAGGCCACGCACAATGTTGGGTTCCGTAGCTATCTAACACAATAATGACGTACGAGAAGTGGGTTTTCTGTTGTTTTGATTTCGTACTACTAACAACGATATATATGTAAGTATTTTTTAATGGAATTTGTACGGAAAGTTTGAAACTCCTCACTTGGTCTTCTGTTACTCGTAAACTTGTAAAGCCTACTTAGCTGTGATGGTTTATTTTACAAACGGATCACACAACCCCTAAATATTTTTAAAAACCTATCCAACAACATCCCACACGATGGGGTAGGTAAGAAAAAAACCCTAATAATCACATCCCCGCTATACGTGTAGCCCGACAATTTTTTTTTAAGATTTTATTCTACTACTTTGTCGGCGTAACTAAAGAGGCGTCTAAACGGGTCACTTATTGCGGCAATTTGTGACGGCTATTGATTTGCTGATTGCCGGACGATCGCTAAGCGATCTATTTTCCGCAATGTTGCCCGGCCAATTTTGTTGTTGTTTCAGTCGCACTCTATTTTATTGTTGCCTGGTTGTGTAGCCTGTTTAGGAGACTGGATCATGCGCCATACAATTGTAGACATATTGCCATTATTGGCCGAGCAAATGGATGCCAATAATATCACCACAAATTGCCGTAAAAAATGGTCCGTTTAGACGTCCCTTAATATGTATACCCATGGCAAGTTTCAGCTTACTAGTAGTACCAAGGATCTCTAAGCTAATATGGGTACAGGCAGGCAGGCAGAGCGAAACTAAAAGGTTTCGTTTTGCTATTTTGACTTCGGAACCCTAAAAATGAATCCCTATTTCCCTTGGTCATGCTCACGCCTTAACTTGAGACCACTTTACCGATTTCATTCATGCTAAATATTTTTAATACGAGAATAGACAACGTATTTTAAATATATATCTATGTCACGGAATAATAACTGACACTGATGTGTTACCCACTAAGACAGCCTAGGACTTTGACCTACTACGCATAAAGTAAAATTGATATTTAGGTAAATTTTGTACACTTTGTGACACATGGAACGCGGCTAATGTTAAACTAAAATGTTTGATTGTGTATTGTTTCTGTTTATTTATTTCTTCTGTTCCCCGTTATTAATTTTGTCTGTTTTCTTTTTCTTTTTGTTTACTGTTATTTTTATTATTTACAATTTTTTATTTTTATTTTATTTTTTGTTTTTGTTTATCTTCTGCATGACTGTTTTAATAATGTCTATGTGTCTTCTGTGTACTAAATAAATATATTTCTATTCTATTCTATTCTAAATACCACTAGTAAGTATCGCTTTTAATAGAAATCATACTCACCCTACTCATTCCAGCAATAAATTCAGTTTAGCATACAAATTACGTTTGTAGTAAAAGACGTGAAAGAGAAAATTCAAGCTATCTTTTTCCTTTGTTCTAATGGATTGTTGCTGTCTCTGTCTTGTGATCTAATTGGAATAGTTGTGTGAGGTGAACTACCTTACATTGTGGTTTAGAACGAATGTGTCTGGATGATATTAATCAAGGATTAAAATGTTTCGGTCTGTTTCCAGCCAATATTAATTCATATTCGTATGTAAAAAATTGTTGGTCTGGTTTACTTAATTCACCCAGCTAATGCACCAGGGTGAATTAAGTATACCATTTGGTAGACTTAATCCACCTGACCCTGGGTGAATTAAGTTCACTCCGAAATAAAATAAACTTAATCAGACTTAGTTCGTAGCACCAATAAATCTATACTAATATTATAAAGCTAAAGAGTTTGTTTGTTTGAATGCGGTAATCTCAGGAACTACTAATCCGAATTGATAAATACTTATGGATTTGATTATAAGTTACTGTTGGATAGCCTATTTATCGTAAGGCTATTTATCATCACGCTACGGCCAATAGGAGCGCAGCAGCAATGAAAAATGTTGCAAAAACGGGAAAAATTGACGCATACGAAGTTGCGCGGGACAGTTTTCAAATTTTCCGCGTTTTTGCAACATTTGTCATTGCTGCTCCGCTCCTATTGATGAGTATAGGTATAGTCGTGGCGTGATGTTATATAGCCTTTTTCGATAAATGGTCTATCCAACAAAAAAAGTTTTTTAATTCTGATCATTCCTGAGATTTCCGCGTTCAAACAAAGAAATAAACTCTTCAACTTTATAATATTAGTATAGATTTAAATTTATCTGACGCTAGTTTGCAGCTTTGGTTTAGGTTTTAAATGATTGAAATACAAATTCTTGTTATTTAATAATGATAATGGACATAATAGGTAAATACGACCATACTAGGTCGTATAATTAAGGTAAAGTCCAGAATATTAGATTAAACCGGCCAGACCAAGGTGTAGATATATATTTTGTGTAGTATACCAGTAGGTATATTAGCTTTCACTCTTAAGACCTCTGAATCCTCTCTTGCAATAAAAAAACAACACAGCCAGTTCCCCAAAATCTCTGAACATTCATATTTTATACTTTTATGCAGGAATTTTCAATATTTTCGCCGGAGACAACGAAAACGTTTGAAATGAAATTCACCCAGTCGCAAGCTGCACTAATTGAAAACAGGCGAAATAGAAAAAAACAAATACACAACAATGGCTTCCGGAACTACACTGGCATGGTCTATTTCTCTTTATTGTATTCACTATAACACACAAACGAAATATAAAAGAGTATTAATATGATTACAAATGAAAAATGCCTTGTATTCTGCAGATATAGCTTAGCTTTTGAAGACTAAATGTTGAAATGATGAAAAAAGAATGAATGAAGTCGATAAAGTCGTTCTTTAGTATAAATAGGTAGTATAAATATCTATTTATTTAGAAATATTAAAATCGTATACCTTTGAACGAGCAGCAATTCTTGTATATATAAAAATAATAATAATAATAATCTTGGCACAACTCGCACAACGCTATCTGATCCCAAACTAAGCAGAGCTTGTACTATGGAAACCAAACAACTGATAAACATACTTTTTTTTTTTATTGCCTATGGTTGGCAGACGAGCTAGCGGCCCACCTCATGGTAAGCGGTAACCGCCGCTCATGGACTACAGGAATGTCAGGGACACAACCAAGCCGCTGCCTACCGTGAAGTTAAAACTCTCTTTAAGCCTCGTTTGAAGAAAGACATGTCGTAGCGCTCGGGAAACACCGCAGCAGGTAGTTCGTTCCAAAGTCCACACGTTCGTGGAAGAAAAGAATGCCAGAATCGATCCGTACAGAACCGTATTGTTTCCAGATGGAATGCATGAACCCTACTACGATGTCGAGTGGTGCGGTGGTAAAAAGGTGACGGTGGCACCATATCAAACAGTTCCTCAGAGCACTCCCCGTTGAACAGACGGCAGAGTACGCAAAGTGCACCAAAGTCACGCCTCTGCTGTGAGATTGGGGTCATCAATGATCCGAATAGCTCGCCTTTGGAGGGAGTCAAATGGATCGACAAGTATTTAGGGGCACCCGCCCAGAGATGAGAGCAGTACTCCACGTGCGGTCGGACCTGCGCTTTATAAAGCACAAGTCGCTGTGCCGGCGAGAAATAACGCTTCGTTCTGTTGAGGACACCCACCTTTTTGCTCGCCAATTTGGCTTTACTTTCCAAATGACTCCCAAACTGGACTTTGCTGGAGATTTCGACGCCGAGGATCCTAATACTCTCGGAGACTCGGAGTGTAACTCCTTGGAACTGTGGCACTAGGACAAATGGGTCTTTCTTCGCAGTGAATGCGCATACTTGTGTCTTTGTGGAGTTGAATCGAACCAGGTTCCTCTCACCCCATTCGGAGACCCGCCCCAGAGAGTCCTCAACTTCTGAAACAAGTTGCAGCTGTCTCTTCTGAACAACGCTCCGAGGGACATTCTGTTAGCTGGTATATCGCGCATCACCCGTGCTGTCATCTGCATAGCAATGTATGTTCTCTATGGACAGCATATCATTGATATGCAGAATGAACAGTGTTGGGGAGAGCACCGAGCCTTGTGGAACGCCAGCATTAATGGTTTTCATACCGGAACAAGCACCGTCAACGACGAACATAATGCTCCGATTGTCCAGAAAGCTAGCGATCCATCTGCAACACCCCTCGGGGATTCCATAAGAAGGAAGCTTGGATAGAAGGACCTTGTGCCAGTCAAACGCCTTGGCGATGTCGAGGCTGACAGCGAGAACCTCGCACTTGCCTTCCAAGGCTTCAACCCAGCGATGCGTGAGAAACACAAGAAGATCACCAGCTGAGCGACCGTGACGTAAGCCGTACTGGCGGTCGCTTATCAGCTGGCGCTCCTCAAGATACCGCAAGAGTCTGGTGTTGAGAACTCTCTCCATCACCTTTGATAACAAGGATGTTACCGCTATCGGCCTGTAATTTGACGGTGGTCATCCTTTTTTGGAATAAGGTGGACATTGGCGACCTTCCACGAAGATGGAACCCTTCCATTTTTATATGAGAGACGGTAGAGGCGCGTCAGAACGGGGGTCAACTCAGGGGCGCACGTCTTAAGTACCACTGCAGGTATGCCGTCCGGCCCGCTCGATTTCTGGGTATCAAGGAGCCTGAGCTCCTGCCTAACCGCACGTTGCGTGATGCGTATTTCTGGCATGGAGCTCTTACACTTTGGGATGGAAGGTGGTGTGGCTTCTCTATCATCCAAAGTCGAGTTAGAGGCAAATAGTTAGCCCAAGAGATCGGCTTTCTCCTTAGCACTGTGGGCCAGACTGCCATCGTAGTTGCGCAGTGGTGGGAGGTTGGACTGGCAGAAGTTATCTTGCGCAGCTTGGCGAGCGACCAGAACGCACGACTCCCAGAGGGATGCCTTCGAAGTCGCTCGCCAATTCTAGCAATGTGATCTGCCTTTGCTATATAGCAAAAGCTTTCTTGTTGGTTCTGGAGGCGGCGATAAACTTACGTTTCTCAACATACACGGTCAGATCCTTACGTTTCCTGGCATCGTTCCAGGCTAAGTACGCAGACTGTTTCAGGCACTCGACAAGCCTGGTTGAACCAGGGGCGACTACGTACTTAGTAAGAAGTCCTACCCGGGAGATCGGTGGTCCTCTCTTTATGATGAGCGTTAAAGTCACCGAGGACCACCACCTCTGCGGATGGGCACTGCTCCAACATTTGGTCAATCCTCCTTTGGACGTTCTCAAAAAGTAGACTCAAACCCGAATCACCGCAAGGAGATCTGTAGAGGCACGCGTAGATTCGGGTAAGTCCCCCATGGTCTACGCGAAGCCATAAAATAGACAGATCCCCATGTTCGAGGCCCCGAAGGCGGCGACAGCAGATATCGCCCCGTATGAACACGCACACTCCGGCTTTCCGGATGAATGTCTATAATAATAATAATAATAATAATAATAATAAGTTTATTTCATCTCCACAAATTACATAGTTCTCAATAGATACACAGATGACATAATGAACATACATAATTTTGCAATTTGTGGGAGATCTGGGGTCTAAACTAAGCCTAAGCCTGTCTGCTCCAATTTGTAGCCGGGGTATTTAAGGTACGAGATGTCATCCGGAGCACATATCTGCGTCTCTGTTAAAAAGAGCAAGGCAGGCCGCGCTGTCTCAAGGCGGTGGTGTACGGCGTCTAGGTTGATATGAAGACCTGATTTATTTCTAAATACATACATATTATAGATAAATAACACCCAGACAGAATAAACCATCGTGCTCATCACACAAAGTTTTATCCTGGGTGGGGATCGAACCCATGTTCTCTCGCGTAGCAGTCGGATACATTCCCACCGCGCCACAGAGGCAGTCAATATACCTATATATAATTTGAATCTCGGCAACGGCTCCAACTATTTTCATGAAATTTAGTATGCAGGGGGTTTCGGGGGCGATAAATCGATCTAGCTAAGTTTCATTCTTAGAAAACGTAGTTTAAAATTTATTATTATTTATTATTAGATATTATTATTTTCGATGTATCTTTAAAAGTATGATAACCAGTTGTCTGATTTTGCCTAGTTTGGGATCAGATGACCGTGAGTGAGATGTCCCAAAATATTTTTTTGTTTATTTTTATTACGACATCTAAATGCACCTTTACGCTACTATAAAAACCTTTAAAGCCTACAGCAAATACAAACACTAAACATTGCCCATAGTTGTGGCAAAAGAATGGCTCCATAAAAACACCGTATTCGTAAATAACTTTGTATAGGACCTGTAACGACAGGTAGAAAACGGAAAGTTGTAAACTTTGCCCAACCATTATTTACAATCACTGTAAACTTTTGTATGTTTGTCACAGTCGCACAAACATGTTTTTTTATTAAGTACGAGATGCGGTCTAAGAAATATATACCCACATTTGTTATTTCATCCTAACAAAGATTATATCTATACTACAATATTACAAAGCTGAAGAGTTTCTTTGTTTGTTTGATCGCGGTAATCTCAAGAACTATTGATCCGAATTGAATAATTATTTTACTGTTAGATAGCCCATTTATCGAGGAAGGCTATAAAAGTGAAGCAGCAATGAGAAATGTTGCAAAAACGGGGAAAAATTACGCAGCCGAAGTTGCGCGGGACAGCTAGTGATACATATTTTACAAATACAATAATTGCATTTTTGAAAGATAGAAAAATTTCTTCTATCTCTTAATGCAAAAATGCAATTATTGTATTTGTAAAGTCTTTAGCAAGAAATGCTTATAACAATTACTTCAATATTCGGCCTGCGTCATCATAATTTGTTAAAATGCTCTCTGTAATGAAGCAATAACAAAAGCCGTGATAGTTCTTTAACTACCGACTAGATATCGCTACGGGGGCCTAACCCGTAAGCAGATAGAAGAATTTGATATCTAGTAACATAGTCCAGATAGGTGGTTCGCTTCTGGCCCCGGTTTAGCTACGGAAGTCTCGGGTTCGATTCCTGAGTCTGGATTCAAATTTTTCTATCTTTCAAAATTGCAATTATTGTATTTGTAAAGTCTTTGGCAAGAAATGCCTATAAAAATTACTGTCACTACATATTGTCATTGATAAATCGCAAATGGCTGGCCTAGCAAAATCACGTGCTTATGTTAATGTTAATTCCTAAAAAAAAAAATATCACAGTGATTTTTTTTTCATAGGAGTTTACTTTCTATAAGTCTACGTTACACATTTAAATAGGGAGCTTGAGAGAGTTCCATGGTATAAAGGTTGCAGCACTTTACTTGCAGGCATTTGTAAACAAACAAAAATTGTAATCATTGGCAATCGAAAAGAGTGGTCATGAGTTTTTATTGTCAATTTATTTTCTGTCTGGCTTTACCTTTTGCAAACCGAGCATTAAATGTAGTTATTCTATTCCAAATTTAGTCAGACGTTCGTAAGAGTTGCATTTTGTAACCTATGTCAACAAAGTCATTGTTTTTTTCAAAACAGTTTGTATTAACCACGTAATAATAATGGTAATAATAATATCTTATATTAATATCTTGGGACAGCTCACACAACGCTATCTGATACCAAACAAAGCAGAGCTTGTACTATGGTAACCAGACAACCGATAAACATACTTATATATTTCTAAATACATACATATTATAGATAAATAACACCCAGATACAGAATAAACCATCGTGCTCATCACACAAAGTTTTATCCTGGGTGGGGATCGAATTCACGACCTCTTGCGTAGCAGTCGGATACACTCCCACCGCTCCACAGGGGCAGTCTAAATGGTGTAGGATCCGGTCTAAGAAATTTATACTCTCATCTGTTATTTGATCCTTACAAAAATTAAATGATAAACATTGTCTAGATTGATAAATCAAAAATGGGTTGCCTAACGAAATTACGTGCTAATGTAAACTGGTATTAAAATAAATATCACTGTGATATATGTTTTCTTAGCAATTAGCATTATCATTCTCAACTCATTATTAGCTACTAGTGTTACCAATGTAAAATCAAATGACTGTAGACAAACACTATTCATGTCTTATTACACTAAATTTACTGAACTCAAATACACAAATTATTTTCATAAAATGTCTTGAAATCTAGATCGTGGGTGAATAAAGTCCATTCAAATATTAAAAAAGTTGCATTTGTTCACCTGTGTGATTATAGTACTTATGTCCTCCCAATTCACCTAGGTGATATCTCCTAGGTGCAATAATTCTAAGGTGATATGAGGACACTAGTAATGTTCACTTTGTTCACCCAGGTGATATCACTCAGGTGAACAAGGTTAAATAGACCATAAAGTTTGATTGGCGCTGTTTTGCGCATTTAAGAAAATCACTACCATTTAAAATAATTCTTCCTTTTATCCTAAGCCATAAATAAATAGATTGAAGCTCAGAGTTACGGTTATAAGTATTGATATAATTAAAAACTTTAAGCACAGTTATAATAATAATATATAATAATAATATCTTGGGAAAACTCACACAACGCTATCTGATCCCAAACTAAGGAGAGCTTGTACTATGGAAACCAGACAACTGATAAACATACTTCTATATTTCTAAATACATACATATTATAGATAAATAATACCCAGACACAGAATAAACCATCGTGCTCATCACACAAAGTTTTATCCTGGGTGGGGATCGAGCCCACGACCTCTTGCGTATCAGTCGGATACACTCCCACCGCGCCACAGAGGCAATCAAAATTGTTATTTTTAGTTTTTAGTTTAAGTTATTGTACAAAGGCGGACTTAATGCCAAAAGCATTATCTACCAGTCAACCTTAGGGTGATGGACAAAAGGATGAAAAATACCCTGAAGTTATTATTTATTTCCTGGTCAAACATTAGTCGTGATTAACTAACAAATAAACAAACAAGTAAGCATATTTACTAATGCTTTTGAAAATCTCAGCAGGCAGTCGCAAGTGAAGCCGCAGTGAGAGCTAGTATTGTATATTTGGACATAAAATTTTATACCCCGAGAGTGAATCGTAAAAATTCCGTACAAATGATTTATTTCCGCAAATATATTGATATAACCGTATATACCTATGATGGGGTTTATTTAATTTATTTATAAGTATAACATGTATTTATGTTATGACTTCGTTTTGAAAATGTTATTGAATAGAAAGAATGTGTATTTATAGCAATGTGAAAGTGTGGAAAGTTAATTTTATAGCAATAACAACGTTAATAAAATAACATTTTGTTGTAAGTAGTTGACAGCTCAGCTGTTATCCTATATGTCATTTATAGACCTAATGAGTTAGTATTTTTTAAACGACGTTTTCTAATAATGAACCTAGCTAGATCGATTGATCGCCCCCAAAACCTGAAATTTAGTATGCAGGATACTAAATTTCATGAAAATCGTTGGACCCGTTGCCGAGATTCAGATAATATTTAAAGGTATAAACAAGAATTGCTCGTTTAAAGGTATTTTTTTTTAAAGATCGCTGTATTTTTGGATCACACAAAGTGGTGTTCCGTGTGGGAATCGCACCCACGACCTCTTGCGTAGCAGTCGGACACACTACCACCGCGCCACAGAGGCAATCATAAATAATAAGATATCCAAATTGTTACTAACGATGTCTGTACGTAAGAAATATTCAAGAATACTGAATATCGAGAGTTTTTATAACATCTGCAGTAGCCAAAAAACTTTTAGATTTCTTGTCTGTGTGTCGGTATGTTTGAACGTACATTACGCAAAAAATACTGCACTAAATTTGATGCAGTTTTCATAAATGTACTGTTGCAGGTCTAACTTATGTTTTATCTCGATACCGGCCGGCCGGTGGCCCAGAATAGCTCTAAGCGATACGCGATCTAGAAGTCAAGTTCTCTTTTTTGTTAATAAATAATTAAATACCTGACACTGTTGCTAACTAACTTTTTTAGTATTACAGTCATAATCATGTTATACCTTTTTGAAATACTTAAGATGAACCCTTTAACTTAATATCCTATATTGCAGTATTCAAAATAACTTATTTTTTCAAACATCTTTATTTTGACATCTCACAGCCACCATGTTTATTTTTTTCAAACGTCACATATCTAAGAACACTTGGGCGATCAAGACAAACCTAACGACGTCTTGATTGTGTAAATCCGTTCAGTGGTTTGTGAGATATCAGGTAATAAAGACTATTACATACATACATACAAGATACGCGCGAAAAACATAACCCTTCCTTGCAGGGTAAAAATACAAATAGGTAGGAAAAAACGACGGTCGTTTTTGGTTTAATTCAGTGGTAGGTGAAATTGGATGCAATTCCTAACCGAAATAGGTACTTACGTCCAAATACCGTCTTAAAGCTTATGTCAAATATATACCTCTAGTAGCCAAATCCATCGATAGTTAGATTATTGAGACCGGCCGTAAGTAGGTACCTACAAGTAGAGTTCATTAATTTGACTGTCTCTGTGGCGCGGTGGGAGTGTGTCCGACTGCTACGCAAGAGGTCGTGGGTTCGATTCCCATACGGGACACCACTTTGTGTGATCCACAAACTCTTGTTCCCGGTCTGGGCGTACTTTGTGTCCGTGACTTGTATGTTCGACACAGGGCTTGTACCCTACTGCGGGAGTCGTCTATTTATAAAAAAAAAAAAAAAGCAAAATTGACGAGTGCGTGAATTATTTAAAGGTATATAAAAAACCAACCTTCAAACACAAAACTATTTAATTTAACTTTTCTTTGTCACAATACATTTTGGATAACTTCACAATCTTCATCATATATTACCGTCACGACATTGTGCGTTACGTCATTGAGCATTCACGTGACGTAACGTCCGTATTCAAATACGTCATCAATCTTATGTTATTACGGTATAATGTTGAGTGTAGGTTTTTTTAGAGTTCTATAATGAAATTTAAGAACCATGTTTTTTCTCTTGTAAAAGACCGTAGGTAAGCTCTATGTCGCGGAGGTTGTCATAGATGTCTGAAATTAGTTTGAAATGCCTTGATGGTTTTAAAAATAGTGTGACAATTTGTTAACACATTTTGGATATGAGTTGAGATTTAGCTCATAGCCGTTTTTTCAAAATGTCTAAATTGAGTGATTCACACTTTGGGCAATAAATACAAACCCTTGAGAATGAAATTTTTTTCTTAAAGCTATGAGTTTTGACTATTTTTGACTAAATGTACTATAAAGCGTCTTCTAGACGTTTGGAAACAAGCGTACAAACCAAGGTGACCTTGGCGGGAGCTTTATGTCGCCCACCGTTTGTGTTTCGTCCAAACGGTTGGAAACCAAACGCAAACACGGACCTTGGCGGGATTTTTATGTGGCTCACCAACTATTGGTTGCAAACACACGCTCCGTAAACAAGCTAGCACTTCATTGCGCGAGTACAACTAACCAAAAGTTAGTAGTTAGTGTTACATAATTTTTTCGTCAGTATGTACTCCTGAACGTTGGAGGTCAAAGTATAATTTGGTTTGCAACAGCCGTCTACTCTGTTGGAAACCAGCAAGTTCACCTTGGCGGGAAGCCTTGTTTCCAACCGTCTAGAAGACCCTAAGATTTTGTCATGAAATAAAAAGATCACTCAATCCGAATGCACATTACCAACATAACATAAAACATGCAAAGTCTCCGACGCAAGCTACACCAAAGACTTGGAACAATAATTTGTAGATCACACAAAGTCGTGTCCCGTGCAGGAATTGAACCCCCAACCTCTGCCTTAGCAATCAAGGCCTCTAACTACTAAACCAACAGGCTAGTAAATCTATACTAATATTATTTAAGCTGAAGAGTTTGTTTGTTTGAACGCGGTAATCTCAGAAACTACTGATACGAATTGAAAAATTCTTTTACTGTTAGATAGCCCATTTATCATATAACATCACGCTACGACCAATAAGAGCGGAGCAGCAATGTGAAATGTTGCAAAAACGGGGAAAATTTACGCAGACGAAGTTGCGCGCGACAGCTAGTTATCAAAATAACATAATACGAGTATCAGTATGTTAGTTGGTATGGCTAGTTTATATACAGCTTTCACATTTGCCTGAATGTTTTACTATAAATATTTGCTAAAGGCTTTCGTTTTATTTTTTTACTAGCTGTCCCGCGCAACTTCGTATGCGTAAATTTTCCCCGTTTTTGCAACATTTCACGTCGCTACTCCGCTCCTATTAGTCGTAGCGCGATGTTATATAGCCTATAGCCTTCCTCGATAAGTGGGCTATCCAACAAAAAATATTTTTTAAATCGGACCAGTAGTTCCTGAGATTAGCGCGTTTAAACAAACAAACAAACAAAGCAAACAAACAAACTCTTCCGCTTTATAATATTAGTATAGATTTACATGGATTTACCAACACTTGTTAACACCATTACATTTTATAACAATATCAGTGCAAATTACAGATAGGCTATGTGTAACAAACAGCTTAAACTAAACTAAAGTACTAACTAAAAACATTCGCCATATTGTTATTTTTTAAACTATTTGTGTCCGCGACTTCTAACGCGTGAAATTGCAGTGCTGCTTACTCCATAAATTTGTTAGCGTGATGATGAAAGTGTTACTCAGCTACTTAATTAGCCGGAACAAACAGACAGACAGACAAAATAAATTAAAACCGTGTTCGGTTAAAAGTACCATGTTAACTTTCATATGCATTTACAAAAAAAACTGTTATTTTGACACATTTGTATAGATTTTTTTTTTAAAGACAACTCCTGCAGTTTTGTACAAACCATGTGTCGCGGGGGACTTTACAAACATACAAGTCACGGACACAAGTACACCCAGACTCGGAACAACAATTTGAGGATCACACAAAGTGGTGTCCCGTGTGGGAATCGAACCCACGACCTCTTGCGTAGCAGTCCGACACACTCCCACCGCGCCACAGAGGCAATAAATAGTAATAGTAGTAGTAATATCCAGACGATACTTGTTGGGTGAATATTGAACAGTAAAATTTCCGTAATTCATACCAATTTACATAATATCGAGATAATAAAACCAAGTTAAAATGCAAAACTTTTCCAATACGTATTGTTAGACCTATCATTTATTCACGTAGGATACGTGGGGTATTTGAATAGTTCAATGTGGTCTTTAAGGAAATGAAAGTGTGCCAGAACATTCGATCAGAGAGATTCATGTGCGAGGAGTTATTGTTAAAACTACGTGACCCCATTTTCGTAGATTTTTCTCAATTTCTTAAGGTGGGTATTAACCGACGTGACGCGATGTAATGTAACCATCGTGGTGAGCATTACGTAATGGGTTAACATGATTACGTTCAAAGTGTGTCAGTTTTTTTTTTGTATTGAGGGCCGTGTCGGGCAACTTGGCAAGCTACTTGCAGGGTTGCTTGCTGCGCGTCTAAACGCACTATAACGTAGTGTGCTTAAAATTCGTGCATACATGCTCGTAGCTTGTCCGTGCTACATTTTGATTTCTAATTTTGATTTTAGTTTTGTTTTTAATTTTGATTTTAATTTTGATTTAAATTTTGATTTTAATTTTGATTTTAATTTTGATTTTAATTTTGATTTTAATTTTGATTTTAATTTTGATTTTAATTTTGATTTTGATTTTGATTTTAATTTTGATTTTAATTTTGATTTTAATTTTGATTTTAATTTTGATTTTAATTTTATATTTTGTATTATAATGTTAATAATATGTAAATAATTGATAATACTAACATAGCTTCGTAAATAATTGTAACTAACACAAATATGGATTTAAGTCCAAAATAAATGTTTATTATTATTATTATTATTATTCTATTTGTCTAACGACGAGGTTGTGTTGACAGCGTGTAACACTAGAGGATGGGCAGCATCCTCTGCATATTTTAAAACTTTACTGCGATCGCCGAGGCCGTGGCGATTATGATTATTACTCCCAGGACCTATAACAAGTAGGTTCTACTGGGGAGACCAGTGTCCAGCAGTGGGACATCATATAGGTAGCAGTGGCGAAGGGTTAAATTATCCTAGGGTAACTCGATAATAGCTGGATACGGTTCTTCATACATATTTTATGTAGGTATCTAGAATTCAAAGGGAAGCCGAAAAAAATGGTGTTCTAAAACTCCCCACCACTTTACTGATTGAATCTCGTAACAATCAAAGGATTCGCCATAATAACGACAGCGGATGTAGCATTCGCAGCGAGCAACGAGCGGCACGTTGCTTACATAGTTTGCACGTATTGGCTTCGTAAATGCTCGCTTTGTAACTTGTTACATTACACCTCGTAACGTTAGTAGGTACCCACCTTTATGTGTCAAGGTAACATTAGATGCAAAGTTTATATATTTGCGGTAGTTTAGAAAGGTGAGGTAAGGAATTCTTGAGGTTAAATTGATTAGTTTCATTTGGAGGAATGCCTTACAGGAGACCACGTTGACATAAATTGATGTCGTGCATGTGGGTAGGGTTAGTAAGTGGTGTACATCCCATTGGCGAATATTGGTATCTTTTTGTAATTTCAGAGTTTTTTTTTTATCGTCAAATACAATGAAAAATCCTGTTGATATTATCAATATGAAGGTAATTTGTCAGTTGCGTTTTTACGACTAGCGACCGATTTCGGAACTACGACAATGCGCGCGCATGCGTAGAGTATCACGCATGCGCGCGCTGTTCCAACTAGCGCGTTTTGTTGTTTGATTTTTTTCACCTATCTAATATTACTGAATACATTAAATATAAGTTTATAGTATTTTTTTTTAATGATAACTAGCAATGTAGGATTGTGGTCCCACATTACTAGCAATCCTGTTAACCCCTCCAGCTAAGCTATATGGCTTGTGTTAGAAGTGGGTTCACGTCGGTAATATAATGGCCAGGATTTGAACCCACGACCTCATGATTGCGAGACCGATGCCTTAGCCATTAGGGTACCGCCTTTAATTTTATGGATATATAATAAAAATAGACATAATGTAACTTATCCAATACATTGTATTAAAAACAATAGTTTTTTAGAATAAGTAAAATACAAGATTATTTTTGGTGCGTGCAAAAATAAAACATCTGGGAGGGAAACGATTACTAGAGTGAGGAGACTTTAACTATCGTTAGCCTAACTTAACTTTACGTAAACTTTGTTATTGAAACGACGGTAACGGTTAAAAGTAAATGTTGCAGTTAACCTTTGGTAGCTACTAGAGTTAAACTGTAGGTAAGTTATTGAGATCGGCCGTAAGTCCATAGACCCATTTTGATTAATTTTTGGTAGAAGCTCAGCATCAATTCCATCCAGATCCGTTCAGCCGTTATGGCGTGATTGAGTAACAAACATCAATTCATCTAATTAAGATGAATACGGAACCCATACATCATAATGCAGGCTCGACCTATTCAGCTTTTGTCATTTTCATGAAGCTATGCCCTTCTAATGAAATATGAGAGCGAGAAGTGATTATTTTTGACTTTCTCGTCTGAATTCAAAAGAAAAGATGTAAAAAGGAAAGTACCATTACAATATATTATAATGAATGTAAATGGTTTTGTGAAAATTACCTTGAATTTCTACCGACGGATGAGGAAAAGACCCGTCTCGTCTTATTGTTGGTTCTCCAAATTCTTACAAATGCAAACATAAAATACCAAGATTTCAGAAAATATTGACTGCCTCTGTGCGCGGTGGGAGTGTATCCGACTGCTACGCAAGAGGTCGTGGGTTCGATCCCCACCCAGGATAAAACTTTGTGTGATGAGCACGATGGTTTAATCTGTGTCTGGGTGTAATTTATCTATAATGTGTATGTATTTAGAAATATATAAGTATGTTTATCAGTTGTCTGGTTTCCATAGTACAAGTTCTGCTTAGTTTGGGACCAGATAGCGTTGTGTGAGTTGTCCCAAGAGATATATATATATATATATATCTTGGGCAAGAGCATGCTCGGACCATGCTCAGTGTAGGTTTCCGCAGTCTTGTACAATTTCATCAGCAAAAGAGCGTATGTTCATGGCCTTGGCCTTGTTGAGAAACGCAGTTTTTTGGTAAATCCGATCTTATCTATATCTATGCAATGTTTATGATTTTTTTTCACATTTTTTGGTCTCACGGTTCCAAAGTTAGTTTGTAGTTTTTGCGTGTGTTTGTTACACTTCATGTCTAAACGGCTAAAGCGATTTTAATAAAATTTGGTATGGAGTTAGCTGACACCCTGGATTAACATATGGGCTAATAAACCGCGGGTAATACCGCGGGGTACAGCTAGTAAATAAATAAAAGTATTCATGCCGTCACGCTTCCTGCGCACATTTTGTATGTATGTGTGTAAGAATGAGTATACATTTGAGTATTAGCTAGAGCATTACATTGTAATGTACCTAATGTTCTTACAAATGGTACAATACAGGTAAATGCTCAGTTTCCTAAAGCGTTTCCATGTAATGTAACGTTCTTACGAATGCTTGACGGAGTGTTCGACAAAATTACAGGTAAATGTTGTAAGGCGACTGAATATTTACCTGTAACGTTTCTTTTTGTCTTGCATACACGAGCAAGCCCGGGTAACGGGAACCCGGGCTCGTGCCTTTGCTCTGTAAAACGATACACCAAAACGCTCGTTGGTTTTTATATTCAGGTTGCAACAAAACATTGAGCGCCATGTTCGAAGTGTGGTTCGAGTAAATTTTAAAACAGCGAATGCTCGACGTTCTGCTACAATTATATGTTCAAGTGTATACTCACCTTAAAAGTCTGTAAAGAATTAAGTATGTAGTATTTTATAAATTACTTTTTTAAGAAAAAATTACCGCCTTCAATGTAAAAATAAATAAAGCACATTACCGAATGCGAAGTTCGCTGAGTCACTCCTATGTATTAGTCTATATCTCTATATTTTATAAGCTAGGACAACGTTTTATACGCTAAGACCTTCCCAGAAAAATAACCCTTCGGCGCAGAATGTACAATAAGCAGTCAAATAGCAAAAACCCCTTCTGATTCGGATCATTAGTTTTCGAGAAAATCGCGAACATACAAACATACATACGGGTCAAACAGAGACCCACTTTTTTTAAGGCGGTTAAAAAGTTTTCTTTCTTCTTAAGCTCGAATAATGCACACACACACAGACATTTATTTATTTTATATTTATTTTATTCTATTGGCTTACCAACAATCGTTTGCCCGTAAACATCTCTAAGACTAATTTTTACAATATTAACTAGTACAACAATTTATTACCGGTGAAAACATCATGCACTATTTATTAATTACAATAAATAACCTACCACATACTTTAAATTCATAAATCATACAACACAGATAAAAAAAAAACAATAAAAAATATATTATAGAATGAAATTAAAAATAAAACTTAATTTCACACATCGTTCGGTATCTCAAATCACTTGCTTGAAAGGTGTTCAATAAAAAAAATATAAACTACTAGCTTTCGCCCGCGGCTCCGCCCGCATTGATGTCGGTTATCGCGATGAAAACTATTCTATGTTCTTCCCCGGGACTCAAACTGTCTCCATACAAAATTTCATCTAAATCGGTTTAGCTGTTTGAGCGTGAAAGCGTAACAGACAGACATACAGAGTTACTTTCACATTTATAATAATAAGTATGGGATAGAATGAAATTAAAAATGAAACTTAATTTCACACATCGTTCGGTATCTCAAATCACTTGCTTGAAGGCGTTCCGAGATTCCTTGTCAACGATGTTTATCTCTGTATTGCTCGTGCGCATAAGTATTTAGTAGCATAAGTGCGTATAAGGGGACTCTTGGTATTTCGTGTGTTTAGTAGTAATGGTCTCCTAACCGATGTCGGTTACAGCGACCAATCTCTCTAGCTAATTACGTAGAAGACATATTATAAAGCAGAAGTGTATGCGCACACACAAGTGCACTCTCTATTCCATCACTCTCATAATCCGATGAGACGGAAATTCGACGACTGGGGAGAGATTAGGCGCAGGACCCACAGATTATCGTACTCTCCGAGGCACGGAACACAGATTTGTAGGTAAATATAGGACTAGCTGTCTCGCGCAACTTCTTCTGCGTAAATTTTCCCCGTTTTTGAAACATTTGTCATTGCTGCTCCGCTCCTATTGGTCGTGGCGTGATGGCATATAGCCTTCCTCGATAAATGGGCTATCCAACTATAACAGAATTTTCTAATTCGGATTAGTAGTTCCTGAGATTACCGCGTTCAAACAAACAAACCCTTCAGCTTTATGATATAAGTATAGATGTATAAAGGATAACGTTCGAAAACGGTCACCCTATCTATAAAATGACAGTGGTAACGTTGCTTAACCTCGCAGATAGCTCGATCTACTCCGTCGCCACTGAAACAGGCTCGATCTACTCCGTCGCCACTGAAACAGGTACTTAGAGGCCACCAAGGAGAGTTTTCTGTGTATTTAATAATACCAATGTAAATAATGAACTAGTAATCTGATACAAAACATTAGCATTTATTTGCTAACCATACAATATTATACGATGTAGATTATCTTTATTTATCTTATTAATGTAGTGTAAATATATGGAGATTAGTAGTGGATAATTAAGTGGCCATTAGAGTATAAATAATAGTTTATCATATATTAAATACCGGGAATTAATCACACTGTAAAACACAGTTTGTAATTGCTCGCACAGTTTCGATCGTGCGTGAGGTTAGTAGTGACACAGATCTTGACCATATACATTATGACTGGACTAAGCGTTCCCATCAGTATGAAGTAAATATAGGCTTCAAAGCGTGAGGGAGACAAAACAATCGTGCGGCTAGTAGTTGTATTCAATGACAGTGGTTGTTTCTATGTCTTTATGGCCGTTGTCTACCATGTTGTCGTTACACACCTACATAAAAGAGATAGGTATTGGCAGTACAGTCGTGTTGTCTCTTTCTAGAAAGTGGTAGTTATTTACCCATATTGTCTCACTGTTTGTAAAAATTGTAGCTGGAAGAATCAATTTGTATATGTCATAATAATACTTCGAATTACAGTATCGACAGAAGCAGCTCCTACGGTAAGGACAAACTAAGCCCACGTATGCAACGTATACTATGCAAAGTGGGGGAGTTGGTGTTTACACTTAGACGTATACAACGCATATTGACGTCAGACTGATTTGTCATTTCATCAGGTGCTGTGGTTTTGGTCTAGTGCTGGTCTTACGCGTGAGATGTGTTGCCAAGTCGACTAACTAAGTTGTCGCTATATTTAGGTTTGAAAGTCACTAGAAGTCGCTAAAAATAATAGATAATATTAATAAAATGTCGCTGATGATTTCAAAATGTCGCTAAATCTAGAGACAAAGTCCGTACATTGGAAATGCTCAGATGAAGTACGATATCCGCTGCACCTTTCCACGCCAATCTCGGTTCTAACGGTGCGTGACAGCGTTGCAAACAGATGAATCAGAGACATACTATCTTACTAGTATGTTTCTGATTTAACTGTTTTTATACAAATTCAAAAGTGTAGATATCATAATGCGTTGTATAACGTGGGCTCAGTTTGTTCGTACCTTTAGTGCGTGCCATGGATATGTATCTTCGGTATTAGCGTATAGTCTTTTGTAGTAGGGATACTCGGTTGAATAAGAAAGAGTATTTTCAGTACAAAAAAGCGCGTAAGGGCAATATGCGGGGCGTGGTTTGTGATTAGCTGCAGACCTATATTTAAAATATTCCCTTAGCCTGCATCTATACAGGGTGTAACAGAAAGGTGTGGTCAAATTTAGAGAGGATAGGGTAGGTTATCAGTATTGCACCTACCATGGTGCCATAGCTCGTTGCATTATTATTACATAGCGTAATGAAAGGTATGCCTTTCCCAACTGAATGGCATTAAAATTATACCTCCCATGGTACACAATTCGATTGAATTATTATGGCAAAGAACTTTTTAAGTCATACTTTTTTAATTAATAACTTTCTCATTCACAATTAAACAAAAGAATAAATATTTTTTTAGGGTTCTCTCATTTTGATAAAATTAGGTATGTGCACTCAGGCACATAGCAACCCTTGAATATGATTACACCTTTCTGTTACACCTCGTATAGAAGAATAAGTATTTTTCATAGATGCTCCCCGCTCCTATTTATCATAGCGTGATGTTAAATAGCCTTCCTCAATAAGTGGGCTATCCAACACTAAGTAATTAGTAGTTCCTGAGATTATCGGCGTTTAAGCAAACAAACAAACTCTTCAGCCTTATTAATATTAGTAAAGATTATTATCACCTGCTTTGTACTATATTCTTGCAAAATAAATAATTTCATTTTGTGACATTTTGCGAAAGTGACACTTTACGATAGTGACATTTTGCGAACGTGACATTTTGATAAAGTGACATAATGAGCTGGGAGGGCAGTTTTTGTCTATGGTCTAGACCAAGGTCATTATCTATAAACAGACAGGTATACATAGACACTTCATTTTGAGAACGTGACACTTTGCGAAAGTGACATTTGGCGCACGTGTCATTTTGCGAACGTGTCATTTTGCGAAAGTGACATTTTGCGAACGTGTCATTTTGCGAAAGCAACATTTTGCCAAAGTGGCATTATGAGCCGGGGGGGGGGGCAGTTGTTTGTCTATGGTCTAGGCAAAGGTCATTCCATAAACAGACAGGTATACATAGAAACTTCACAAATAACTTATCGCAACTTATTGTTTGTCAAATGCATACAATTTTAATGATATTTATATAAACCATATCCCAAAAATGATCTTAGACGCCCATGCATCGTACAATCGAACATTCAATTTATTGAATAAAGCCTTTTTGACATTAAAATACATAACTCGCCTGAAATTAGCCCTTTTCTGGCATCTGTCTGCTATGTTTTTTCGCTTATCTGCTGGATCAATTTTGATGAATTTTAGCGGTCGTTTAAAACCTAGGGAGTGACATAGGTTTTTATCGCGATAAGTTTTATACGATTTTTTTCTTTAAAAAAAAGATTACTAGCTATGAGAGATTGACGTCCCTCATTACTAGATGTCCTGTTAACCTCTACAGCTAAGCTCAATAGCTTGCGTTCGGAGTGGGTTCACGTCGGAAGTATAATAGGTAGAATTCGAACCCTCGACCTCACGATTGCGAGTGGATTGCAATGGTTTAACCATTAGACTAGGGACCGACGCAAGGGCGACGCAATGGACAAGCTAGTTTATTATAAAACAAAGCCGCCTTTCTTGTCACACACTCACCAAACACACTGGTTCATTCAGTAAAATTTATTTTTATAAAGAAAAACTTGATGATTTTAAAAGAGTGGCACATGAGTTTCTTGGCAGCTTCTTCTCATGAGCTTTACACTTGGAACTGCCGCCTAACCTCATTTTGTTTTTTTTTTTTCAAACAATTATATTTTTTTTAGTATGTCAAATTAATTGACAATTTCAAATAATCATTAACCTGATTTTACGAAATAAAGTTATTTGAGTTTGAGTTTGTCTGTTTAAGAATTTTATGTCATACTAGCTGTCCCGCGAAATATTCCCCGTTTTTGCAACATTTCACGTCGCTACTCTGCTCCTATTAGTCGTAGCGCGATGTTATATAGCCTATAGCCTTCCTCGATAAATGGGCTATCCAACAAAAAAAGAATTTTTCACATTAGTTCCTGAGATTAGCGCGTTTAAACAAACAAACAAACAAACAAACTCTTCCGCTTTATAATATAAGTATAGATGAAAATCTATTCAATGGAGTGGCCATTAAATATAATATTCTTTTAGCACGTGTACAACCACCCTTAGAGCAAACAATGTAACGTGTCACGTAGTTTGCCCTATTGTTTGTCCACTTGACGGTGATTGGCAAATTGACAGCTCAGCCAATACTTGTAATATAATATCTAGTAGCTAAGTTCATGATATTAAATAAATAGTATACTTTGTCAACAAAATTAAGCATAGCTAAGAAATATTTTATCCTACTAAGTGGTGTTTATGTAACAACTTAAACAGGGTGACTATATATCTGCTCGTGGCATCTTTATATAACACTAAATGGCTTTAAAACATTCGTTTTGAAAAATATTTAATATGTCGAAGCACCAGAGTGGCCTTGTGAGCTATTAGCCCGCTCAATATTCGAATTAACATTATGGTAAGGGGTAGGTAATCGAGAAAGGTAAAGTCTGCCAACTGTTCTAATAATTTCGATTACACAAATGTTATTGCATTACTGTCCCTATAACCACACTAACACTTTGCACACATGACTATAAAAATAGCGACGTCGCTACGACCGCTCGATTAAGACTGCCGAATTAGACTCACTGCCCCACTACCGGCACTTCAAACTAAAGTCACGCCATACCGCAGCGACCATGTCCAAATGACTCAATAGACCTGCTCTTCTATAAAAACAGATACCAGGTCAACGGAAATCAACCAGCGTTTTAATAATTCTCCGACCACTTGCTTTTGGAGTTATGACCATAAACACCTACAGACTATTTTAAATCATTGTTTACTGTGAGGTTTAGGCCCTCAACCTGACTAAAGAAACATCGATTTATTTATTTATTCATTTGCATAAATGTGGTATATATTACAGATGTTTAAAATACATATTATTGAATCAGCATACATGCCAATAATGGCATGCAAATTACATTATTGGTATTGGTAAAAACAATACAATTTATCAAAATTACAAAGAAATACAATTAAAAAGGAAAAATATAAGAAAAAATCAATGCACACCAATGTAATAAAATCCGATCACTTATATCTAACATGTCTCTTTTCTAAATTATAAAATTTACATGGGTATTTATTTAAATATTCTTCAACCTAGTAAAAACATTCGTTTACCAACCAGCTTAATACTTTTTATATAGTACATTTTTGATTAAATTGGGTAAAGAATTAAAGATTAAGGGAGCCATATAAACACAGCTGCGCCTGAACATTTCCAACCTAGGAATAGGGATTACAAAATCCAATTGCCTCGCTTTTCTACTACTTGTATTATCCCTTACTTCAAATGATTTTACTCCAGGGTCTTTCAGGAGTGAGATAAATGATTGTGACAAAAGTAGGTGCTGGTTAAAGTTAAAACTGTAATGACAAAGTCACTTATGACCGGGGTGCGTGGGAGCCACAACAGCATCCTGAGAACCATCGCGCTGAAACCAGACTGCCCTATCTTTCGACAATGGGT
This sequence comes from Herminia tarsipennalis, assembly GCA_945859575.2. Classification (NCBI taxonomy): domain Eukaryota; kingdom Metazoa; phylum Arthropoda; class Insecta; order Lepidoptera; family Erebidae; genus Herminia; species Herminia tarsipennalis. The sequence continues at coordinate 3,018,160 of OX243849.2, read as the reverse complement.
ACGAATTTATGCACTTGTGCCCGGAGTCCCGGAAAGTGGAAAGTACAGAAAATAAAATTGAAAGCTTATAAGTCATTTTACTAATCTAAATCAAAATGTTACTGACATAGTTCTAAGCCATTGTTACTAACCATAAATGGACCCTGTCTGAAATAAATTTATTATATTGTATTTATTTTATACTAGCGGTGCCCCGCGGTGTTACCCGCGGTTTATTAGCCTATGTGTTAATTCAAGGTGTCAGCTAACTCCATACCAAATTTTATTAAAACCCCTCCAGCCGCTTAGACGTGAAGAAGTAACAAACATACACACTCACATACTCACAAACTTTCACCTTTTTAATGTTAGTGTGATATAGTGTGACTAGCTGTCCCGCGCAACTTCGTATGCGTAAATTTTTCCCGTTTTTCCAACATTTCTTGTCGCTGCTCCGCTCCTATTAGTCGTAGCGCGATGTTATATAGCCTATACCCTTCCTCGATAAATGGGCTATCCAACAAAAAACGAATTATTAAAATCGGTCCAGTACTTTTTGAGTTTATTCGTTACATACAAAATTACAAATCTTTCCTCTGTAAATATTAGTGTAGAAGTGTGATTATATAAAGAAGCCACGAGCGGAACAATCACACGCAATTTAATATATATATTTCTAAATACATACTATTGGGAGACTATCATTCTGTTAGTCTTTATCATTTCATACTCTTTAATATCAATATTAAGTATACCTGTCAGGGTACTTCACACATGTTATCTTAACCGTCGACCACGGAGTGAAGGCAGTATCAGGAACGATCTGCCTCCGATTGTTAGTTTGGCTGCAAAGGCACAGGACTGTCGAAAACTGACTCTGTAAAGAAGATATACCAAACAGAGTGACGGTTTCACAACAGTAGGTTGATATACACAGGACTCACACGCGCACTATACTCATCGTGATCATGGTCGGACCTCCTTTAATCCAGAACTTCAACTCTTATCCAACTCCAATTGGGTAGTTGACTACAATAAAAGTAAAATATTTTATACTAATCAGGGAATAGTAGATCTTAATTTGTTGAAAATAAGTGCTATTTTACAAGTGGACATGTTTTTGAATTTAAAAGCATAAAAACGAATACTAAAAGTAATGATTTGACGATAGGAATTTATGACGTCACAGGTTGCTATTCTATACACATTTCTATAGAGCCACTTCATAAAAAGAGAAATCAGTCTCTTTTTATGAAATGGTTCTATAGAAATTGTTGACTTGACAGTCAACATCCCTATTCCTCAAAGCTCTCAACTCTCGATGACGAATCCTTCCAATTATTCTGACACTATTTCGAGAATGTCATGCCATATATATGTTACCAGCCAGCTCTGTCATTAAGCATAGCTACCTGTTAGAGTAACAACCTCCTTGCATATCATTTTGGGTCAGTCTCACTAAGGCACCTGTCCCACCAACAACGATGAGCGAGAAGCGAGTAGCGATTTAACGCTCAAGAAACGTAAAATAGATGTATTTTGTAGATCCTGTCAGTATAGAGCGAGTACTTAATCAACTATTAATATCTGTATTTCTTTCGTTTAAACGGGATCTACATACTTATGTACGATTCTCGAGCGATAAAATCGCTACTAGCTACTCGCTTTCTCGCTGTTGTTGGGACAGGTTCCTAAGTCCAAAACTTCACATTCGTAGTATTCAACAATACATAATTATTATACAATAAGATAAATCACACTATGACATAGTATAAATAATTGTGCTCATAACATAAAGATTTATCCTAGATGGGAATTGAACCCTCGACATGGCTTAGCAGTCAGGGACATTAACCGTTTGATCAACAAACCAATGCAATACATTCTTTATTGGTAGTTATTTTCTCAGATATTAGCTGCCCCGCGCAACTTCGTCTCAGAAAATTTTCCCCGTTTTTGCAACATTTCTCATTGCTGTTTCGCTCCTATTGGTCGTAGCGTGATGGTATATAACTTATAAGTTTCCTCGATAAATGAGCTATCCAACAGTGAAAGATTTTTCAATTCGGACCAGTAGTTATTGAGATTACCGCGTTCAAACAAACAAACTCTTCAGCTTTATAATATTAGTATAGATTAGTGGTCCGCTCCGGCTTCACACGGACTTTTCTCTATCATGTATACACATAATTATACATACTTGTATAAATCATTAAGAAATAATCTGAATTATAAATGAAGTGAATACCGCATCAAAATCCGTTTTATCGTTTTTTTTTTTAAAGACAACTCCCGCAGTTGGTTACAATCCCTGTGTCGCGGGAGACTTTACAAACATACAAATCACGGACACAAAGTACACCCAGACTGGGAACAACAATTATTTGTGGATCACACAAAGTGGTGTCCCGTGTAGCAATCGAACCCACGACCTCTTGTGTAGCAATCGGAAACATTCCTAACGCGCAGTAGTTGAATTGTGTGTTCCGTAGATTAAAAGACCTAAGCTTACGGCAAAAAGAGACTATGGTTACATTAAAGTATCTTAATACCTCATACATCGAAAACAATACTACAATACTCCAGTTCGATTTACTAAAAGCCAATTAACTATGACGTTGATTAGCTTACTTCACAGAATACTGAGAATACAGAAGACAGCCTACATAAAAATGCTGGAACGGTCGCGGAATTGGGGTACGTCGCGCGACCGTACGGACGGACCATTTTGGATTACCGGACGATCCATTTTGGATCGGCGATCCCGCGATTTGCGATCCAGAATCATAATTAATTTTGTAATTTAGACGTTTTACTTTGTCAATTTTGTCATTTTTTTTAATATGGCATTTTAATTCTGTAATTTGACATTTTAATTTTCTATTTTTATCTTTGTATTTTTACATTTTGATTATATGCTATTAAGTACCTAATATTGTAATTTAATGATAGTCTAAAAAAATGTTTATAAACATCAAAGCATGCAAGCGATTTGGTAATTTATTACTGTAAGTTTGTACGCCTAATATGAATGAATAAATGAAGCATGGATCGTAGATTGTACTAGGTTAATCAGGTTTGTTGGAACTTGCTATCGTGAAATGAGCTCCAAGCGATCCATAGGCGCACCGCAATTGTCAGGTCAGTCAAACTCTGTGTAGTATTTATATAGCAGGATCGTCTGATACACAAGCTATAGTCCTCGGAGCACGCGTCAAGCGACTAAAGCGCTTTTGCCCCTGCAAAGAAACCGACCGCTAATGGATCGCGCGCGGCAAGGAGCGCGCGCAGTACGTCTTCCTTCGTACTTTTAAAGCGAGCTCCTGCTACGCGAGATCGGACCGCGCTGGATTGTCCCGTGTGGACGCAGTTTTTGTTTCATGTTCGTAATCGATGTCTATGTGTGCGTCGTGTGAAAGTTGCTTTCTGTGCTCTGGTTATTCTGCGGTTATTTTCCCTCATGTATGTGTATGTATGTAATTATTAAGGGTATGGGCCAAATGGTGAGAATTAGATTAAAGCCAGTGATGGTGAAAACTCTATTAAAAGCTAAGTAGAATGAAATAGGGTGAGTTTCCATTAAATTAGTTGTCGATTTTATGTTAATTGTCCTCTATGAGGTAACTTTGGCCGATTAGAAATAGGTTTGGGAACGATTGTTTGTTTGTAATGGCAGTTTCTTTATTGTTAGAGTTCCCTTATAGTGAACCCTTATAGTTTCGTCATGTCCGTCGCTCTGTCTGTCTGTCCGTCTGTCTGTCCGTCTGTATGTTACAGGCATTTTACTCAAAGACTACCTAATCAATGAATATTGATGAAATTTGGTGAAAAGGTGTCTTGTAGTACTTACTTACTGGGGGGCACTCCATACATGTGTAAGCAAACATCAACGTATGTTACATCATTCGACAGTTCTTTCAATAATTAATAAAAAAAACTTATTAAGTAAATATTATTGAAAATAATCGCTCCAAAAGTTGCATAATTGTGCCCCCCCCCCCATTATCTTTTGAACCGTGTGACCAAAAAATATGAATTGCTTCTTTATATTTCTTGTATTCAAATCATATTAATTTCAAAGTCAATGACTATTTGGCCAATAAACTAGTTTAAGAGATACATAATATATTGTGATATATTCATTACTCTTATCTACTGACATTCATTTTCAATATCACATAAGCTTAATAATATAATTGTAACATTTATTATTTTCTATTTTATTTTCTATTATTTCATTTGCATGCAGTTAAGCTGACGATGATACTATTATTACTAATATAGAATCTCATGTCACACATTATTCGCAAATAAATGATTAAATGATTAAAACTTTTACATTTATAACATTACATGGTTTGCATGTTGGTCTAGTGGTTATTAACCCTGACTGCTAAGCCAGAGGTACTCGGTTCGATTCCCACACGAAACACTGTATAATAATATATAATAATATATTATATTGGGACATATAATATATTGGGACAACCCACACAACGCTATCTGATCCCAAACTAAGCAGAGCTTGTACTATGGAAACCAGACAACTGATAAACATACTTATATATTTCTAAATACATACATATTATAGATTAATAACACCCAGACACAGAATAAGCCATCGTGCTCATCACACAAAGTTTTATCCTGGGTGGTGATCGAACCCACGACCTCTTGCGTAGCAGTCGGATACACTCCCACCGCGCCACAGAGGCAGGATGTATAATCCAAAATTGTATGTTTGTATGCGTGATTTGTATGTTTGTAAAGTCCCCCGCAATACAGAGCTTGTACTATAGTGTGAAAGTCATCACAAACGGTGGTAGCCTTATGGTTAAGGCTTCGGACTCTCAATCGTGACGTCTCGGGTTCCAATCCTACCCATTACATTACCGACGTAACCCACTCTTAATACAAGCAATTTAGCTTAACTTGAGGGGTTAACAGGATTGCTAGTAATGTGGGATCCATAATCCCTAATTGCTAGTTACCTTTGATAAAAATTAAAAATTTACATGAAATTTGAATCAAAAAATATCTAAAATTATGCATATTCGGATTCATTATACAAATTTATCAAAACTGTATATCAAAAAATATGTGCACCGCCAATAATATTTCAGAAAAAATGTAATATTATATAATTTTAGTACGATCTTATCCTAGTGTTAGTATGTTACATTTAATTTGGTACATGTATACCTTCACGCACATGACTACTTGACCACAGTCTAATAAAGGGCCCATCGATTTTGTCCGCCAGAATAGTTAGAATACTGTTAGAACTACCCTTGAGTCGCTGCAGCATAGACGCAGTCCGCTTGCATATGATTGCATGAAAATCATCTAATCTCGCTTCGGCGAACATGGCTGCAGCACTCCCCTTAAACTCGAATTTGAGGCGTTAACGCTAAACCCTTCTAATTTACCAGTAAATCAGGTATAAACAAAATATCGCCGCCTGCAAGCCACAATTCACTCAAATAATTCATGAATTGAACACCATACATTACTGGGATATAGCACGGATTAAGCATAAAGCTTTCATTCCACTGTCCCGTGGACTCAAAACTCAAACTCAAATATATTTTTTTCTTTTTTTGTTTCAAGACGACTTCCGCATTAGGGTACAAGCCCTGTGTCGCGGGGGACTTTACAAACATACAAGTCACGGACATAATGTACACCCAGACTCGGAACAACAATTTGTAGATCATACAAAGTGGTGTCCCGTATGGGAATCGAACCCACGACCTCTTGCATAGCAGTCGGACACACTTCCACCGTGCCACAGAGGCAGGTTTTTGCCATTTTGACTACGGAATCCTAAAAAGCGTGAGTTTATTTTGGATAAAATGTAAAACTAGCGTGTATAAAGTTTTTAAATCGTAATTATAAAGTTTTTCTATGAGGAAAATACTATATTATACATCCTTGAAAACACCACCACAAAATTCACTTTAAAAACATTACCTAAATATACAAACAAAATTTAATTTACAAAAATAAAAACCAAATTTACATCTATATCACTATTCATGCTAGGGCCGCGTAGCGCTACGAATTCCATTATCGTTACGAGGTACGTAGGCACGCTACGGCTGCTACGCGCCACGCTGTTCGCGTTTCGTCGCGTTATTGAAATGCGACGCGCGGCGGTGACGCGTAATGAGATCATCGGGGTGTTTAAACTATTGTTCTTCTTTGTTTTTGAAGGCCTTTGAAGAACAAATTGTATAATAATTCGTAAGAACACTTTTTAGAATTTCTAAGTTAATTGTGAATGTTATAGAAGAAATCATAGTTGCATCAAAAAGTCAGCCGTAACTGACTGACTGATCTATCAACAAATAGCTCAACAAATGGAGCTTTGTACTAATTGCGCTAAAATTTGTCACGCAGACAAATTTTTATGGACACTAATCCATAAAAGAGCTGAAGCCCATGAATATAGACTTCGTCATCACGTGAATACTTTTTCGCTCCCCCCCCCCCCCCCCGTTCACGCGGGGTTAAGAGTTAAGATGCAGCGTGCATTGAATTGCACTCCTGCATTGGCTGGAAGACTGGTGACCCAGACCCATTTCCTCCGGCAGTAGGAGACTACCACCACTTCGACTGGTCCCCAACGGTGAAATACCTAGGGGTGACCATAGAACGTCGCGGCGTACTATGGTCACCCCTAGGTGTTTACGTCATCTCATCATGATGTCCAGAACGTTGTTGGCCAAGCGCAAACCGGTCGAGCTCTCCTGCGTTCTATCCTGTCGTCACGCTTATGTGCGAAGTTGGGCGTCTACAAGGAATACATTCGCACCCACCTTCCATATGCCTCCCAAGTGTGGTGTGGTTATGGAAACTTACCTCATACAGTTGCGTGCGCAGCTGTCGCTTGCCCTACGTACCGTCGTGGACGCCCCTCGCTACGTGAGAAACAACACCATCTCCAGAGACCTAGGTATAGAAAGCCTCGACGACATCGATCCGTCCTCATTGCGCCATCATCAGGAACTGGCGCCTATCGAGAGCCATCATGGACTAAGCCGCCGATGACTCGTAGACCGCTCACGGTGGAGGTGAGGCCCGGACTCGCTAGCGGCGTAAAGCTCACAACGGACATGACATGACAGTGGCCACATACCATCGCCCAGTGACCCATTTGTTTCCGTGGATGGCCAGGGACACCATTGAAATTGGCCGTAGCCTAGTACTCCCTTTAGGGGGCTTTAAGATGACCCCGAGGAAATGTATCCTCGCTCTGGAGGCCCTCGTCCTTACTAGGAAAAGTGGTTCGGACTTGGGTTTCTAATTGGTTTTGTGTACCGAAAATACTGTCATTAGTCAGTGTCATAGTCATTTATCCATTAACAAAATTACATTGTATTTAAATATTACAAAATTATAAAATAAGAATAATAATTGGCATTAAATAATAGGCAAAATATCACTTCCAAATTGAGATTTTCGTACGTCATACAGACATCTATTATCAGCAGGTACTCTTTAAGATTAAATTTGAATCAACTGGTGTAGGACCATACATTTAAGCTCTAGGCAACTTATTAAATAAGACCACTGCTTGGTAACGCGGGCAATATCATATTAATGTTGATAAACTTTCGCGATTTGTACACATTATTAAAATATATTATTAAATTATTCACGCGATTAAGACCCGTAATATATATATTTTAATAAAATGTCATATTATTTCGAAGAGAGAATCGATAGTGATAGGAAGTCCTTTCGTCGAGCTTCTTCCCTCTTTTGTCTATCTTCGTGTGTTTTAATCTCTGACAAGTACTTTGAAAAATTACTTAACACTACAAGGATATAGAGATAGAGACTAGGCACCGTTAATATGTTCAATTTTTGAAGTGTTCTCTACAGCTCTCTGTTGCGGTATGCGCATAATGGTTCTTATGGCTCGCTTCTGTTAAATAAATGCTCTTTGTTTATTGTACATATAACTACGACCCCAGAATTGTATACTGTACCTTAATTTAGACTTAACTAACGCATAGTACACTATTTTCAGATTTTTTGTATCTAATTCATTCCTTAAGGTCCTTGAAGCATAATATGCTGAGGAAATAGCTGCATCCATAGCGTTTAATTCTGGTTTCCAATTTATAAATTCGTCTATATGTATACCTAGGAACTTAACTTCTTGTACTATGAGAGTTTTTTTTATTTGTTAGTAATAGTTGTAAATAAATGCTTATCGCCTTGAACAGTCGTGTGTTTAATTCAACTCCTCAAATCGAGCCCGCTACAGTTAAAGTAAAATTGCTTAGTCTATTCTTTATACCCAAGAATATTATAAAAGATTTTTTTTTACGTAGACATCCATTATGAAAGAATTTACCAAAATTCACTGGGATGAAACGGGGATCCAAAGTTTGCATGGAGAAACAAGATCAACGCAGCAAAGGTGAACGCTAGTTCCTCGATAAAATTGAAGTGTCTGCTTCTGTGGCGCGGTGGGAGTGTATCCGACTGCTACGCAAGAGGTTGTGGGTTCGATCCCCACCCAGGATAAAACTTTGTGTGATGAGCACGATGGTTTATTTTGGGTCTGGGTGTTATTTATCTATAATATGTATGTATTTAAAAATATATAAGTATGTACCTATCAGTTGTCTGGTTGCCATTGTACAAGCTCGGCTTAGATTGGGATCAGATAGCGTTGTGTGAATTGTCCCAAGATATTATTATTATTATTATTATACCTGAGGGGTACCAATGAAACTCAATCCGTCCGTAAATCTTGTCATGAGCCTGCATAGTTTTGTCTTACTATGTGTTATTTGTTTTGACTCGCAAAAACCACTACATGATGTTTAGGATTTTCTTAATCACTTTCATTTTTAATATTGAAAATATTTAGAAATAAGCATGAAAAAAATAATTAAATATGTAAATCTTTCTTTATAACTTGCCAACCTGAATTATAACAAAACTGAAGAACTCATGCATATTATAACATAACCGACCTTTTTCAACCGACTTCAAAAAGGAGGAGGTTCTCAATTCGACTGTTTTTTTATGTTTGTTCACCGATTACGCAAAGACAGCTGCATCGAGTTGAAAAAATATTTTTGTGTTTGAAAGGGTATACTTCCAAGTTGGTCCCATTGTCTTCAGATCACGATCTGATAATGAGATCCTGAAAAAATCGAGGGAACTCTTAAAATATTAAAGGCACACCTACAGTGATTTAGGTTATATTTCATGCTGATTCGTGCATTTACTCTCAAAAAGCACCAATTGGTGAAGTGGAACTGATGATGAAGACCACAAATGACGAGCGAACCTATTCAATATTTCACGGTTCGCGATTCAATTACTTTAATATGACTTTATTCTCGTCATACTACTATTACACAATATAATAGAGCTGATAGTGAACTATCATGTGAACCCCTCAAAAATTATCGGCCCAAGCGAGGTTAGCAATATTTTGTAAAAGGATTTAAGCAGTTGACATAAATCTATTGTAACGTAAGTGAATTACAAACCAACCCACTAAAAAGTGAAAAATAAATAACTTTTTTACAAAAAATATTACCGACTTCAAAAATAAATACAGGGCAACTAAAAATCAAAACATAATATACCTACACTATGAAAAACAGATTAAACATTTTGAAGTTGGTGCCAAATAAAACATAATTTCATGGCACCAACTTTAAAATGTTTAATTTGTTTTTGTTATTCTGGGTATATTATTTTTTGCTTTTTTCTTATTAACATATACTGACATGAGCGCACATCATTACACACACACACATACACCAAACACACACACACACCGAGGCACGCACGCATATAAGTACTTACTTTGCGGTTTTATATTGTTAAGAGAAGAGAAGAGCCTCCTAACACAAAATTGTTTACTTAAAAGGAATGCTCTAATCAATATTTTAAATTTAGCATGTAAGTAAATAAACCATTTTTATTTAATTTATTGTTAACTTAATTAATACTAGGTATGTGGAGATTATAAAAAGTACACTTTCTCTGACTACCCTCCAGCCAAATACTGTCAACGTGAAAGAATGAAACTTTCTAATGGAATGTGTTCAAGTTTACAACGCGAGGTGCGGTCGCAGTTAAGATGACTGTCTGCTACGTAAGATGACTTTGCAAGCCATGTAAAATGTAGTCATCTTAACTGATACAATGTCAATGTACTGAAAACGTGTATTTAATGAAAATCCGTACTATATTACTATATTTACTCTATAATATTATAAATGTGAAAGTAACTCTGTCTTTCTGTTACGCTTTCCCGCTCAAACAGCTAAACCGATTTAGATGAAGTTTGGTATAGAGATAGTTTGAGTCCCGGGGAAGGAAATAGGATAGTTTTTATCGCGATAACCGACATCCACGCGAGCGAAGCCACAGGCGAAACTAGTTGTAAATATTCTGAATAGTGTGTCATCATCATCATCATCAGCCTATCGCAGTCCACTGCTGGACATAGGCCTCTCCAATTGCACGCCACTTTGTTCTATCTTCGGCTTCTCGCATCCAGCTCCTGCCAGCCGTTTTGCGTAATATCGAAAAGTGTGTATTTAATGAAAATCCCATTATTTAAAAAAATACAATAAATTTGAATAAAAACGTACTTAAGACAGCATCGGCGGCGAAGAAGGCGAGTTCGGATCCCACATGGGACACTACTTTGTGTGATCGATAAACTGTTGTTCCAAGTATAGAAGTACTTTGTGTCCGTGATAGTTTATTTTTTTAAATTATACACTATCACTGACACAATTGGTTTGTTGATTTAGGCGCCGAGGACATTATGACCGGTCTAGAGTTTTGCGGTCAGAACTTTGGCTTCCTCGGTTACTGACGCGACTAAGGTTTGATGATCGTCGCGGTCTGACTGCTTTTGTGCGTGCAGGAGTCTAAGCCACTCCATAGATTACAGTGCGGAACGCAGGACTCTTACCAGGGATGGCCGTAGATGATGATTTCTTTTGACTGCCTCTGTGGCGCGGTAGGAGTGTATCCGACTGCTAAGCAAGAGGTCATGGGTTCAATCCCCACCCAGGGTAAAACTTTGTGTGATGAGAACGATGGTTTATTCTGTATCTGGGTGTTATTTATCTAAAACATGTTTGTATTTAGAAATATATAACTATGTTTATCAAACTAGTTTGGGATCAGAAAGCGTTGTGTGAGTTGTCCCAAAATATATTATTGAGAGCCATGTATTACTGCAATTTGTGCCTGCACTATTGGCAACTAATTATCCAGCCATCATAAAAATATTTTATTGCAACTGATGGCCGAGCAATATACGGTTGGACAATGTGTTGCAATATGTCTGCAATAGTACAAAGCACAGAATATAGCAATAAATTACGACGTCAGTCAAACTTCAATAAAACTAGCCTGCCAATATTGCAGTAAAACAAAGCTTTGTGTTCGTTATTTCGTTCGTTCTTTGTGACACAGGCACATACAGTGTCTAAATAAAAATTAAAAAACAAAAAAAAATCTGTCTGTCTGTTACGTTTTCACGCTTAAACTGTTGTACCAAATTAGATTAAATATGGTATGGATATAGTTTGAGTCCCGAGAAAGGACATAGGATAGATTTTACCGCAATAACCGACAGCCTCACGCTTGGAGAATCCTAGTCTTTTATAAAGGCTAACGGTTTTAAAATAAACATATTTTTTTTTTTATACAATGTAACCCAACCCTAAACTTTAGCAGACTGTTTACAAACTCTTACTTAGTCTTTACTTTTAATACAGATGTGCATGCCATCTACGAGGCTAACTTAAAATTTTAATTAATTTTAACATGTTTTGAGACGTTTTAATTAATATAAGTTTGATGTCATATCAGCTCAGAGGTCAAGAGTCTACACTATAAAACAGTACTTTCTTGAAGTCAAATTTGACGTTACAGACGTCTGCCAAGTAAGTGATCTACTAGATTTAAAAAAAAATTATATGTAATCTGAAATTATCTATATATCTGAGGCAATAAGTTAACAACGAAATTGCATGCGATAAATGGACAAGAGTCTAGGGAACCCAACATTTTCCTGGCAAATCTTTTTGATTCTTACAGTGACATATATACTCACAAAGTCATTATGATTGTTATTTGTTTAAACTCATTCTTAGCATTGCTAAAAATCACAAATCCTTTACAGAAAATCGCATCTGAATCGGTCGAACCATTTTCGAGATAAATTACGTACATTAATGCGGCTCGCTCTGGTGTATTAACATCATAACATCAATTTAAGAGCTGTTGCCTAACTTTACGCATCTGAATTCATCACTCACTTCATTCAGCAATTTAAGCGTAAAGCCGTAACATATATATTTTATAATATTAGTTTTGACTGCCTCGGTGGCGCGGTGGAAGTGTGTCCGACTGCTACGCAAGAGGTCGTGGGTTCGATTACCGCACGGGACACCACTTTGTGTTATCCACAAATTGTTGTTCCGAGTCTGGGTGTAATTTGTGTCTGTGACTTGTATGTTTGTAAAGTCCCCCGCGACACAGGGCTTGTACCCTACTGCGGGAGGCGTTATTAAAAAAAATAATAATAATATTGAGATAAATGGCTACATTCGAGTGCACGCACAAACAATCTATCACCTCAAACGCAAATACCTTCTCCGTTTCTTCGTGGGTAAAAAAATACAAAATATTTCTTCACCACCTTCCACCTATTTTTGTCACACAACCATTTACCACACATCTAAGAAACTGATTTTATTCCAAAACTGATATTACAAAGTTATTTAGCGTTATGTTAAGAAGCCACCAGCGGTAAGTTATTAGTATATTAAAATCACCCTTTTTAAGTATTTTTATCCAATGTCTGTCTAGTTTGGGATCAGATGATGTTGTGTAAGTTGTCCCAAGATATATATTTTAAAATGAACTTCAACTGTAAAATAACAAACCACATTTTTGGCCAGCACGTCATATATTTTGCCTTAGACTTGACTTACAGTAGATTTATGTTCGTCTCTTTTACCTGAATGGATGGAAATAAGCGCAATTAAGTTAAAACCAGCTTTTTACCAGAAAAAAATAACATACAAATCCGTCTTGATGGACGCTACAATGCCAAATACAAACAGACACTAGCGACAAACTAATAAAACCTCTACTTTTAGTACACAAGGACAAAAATAAAAGTTTTAAGACACATCCACAAGAGAGTTGTAATTGTATATCGATCTATTTGAACTCACCTAGATGGGAGTACGATGAGAAAAGTTTCAGACGATAGCTCTGTAACTACAATGGGTACACCGCCATAATTAACTTTTTTTTTTTTTTTTTTTTTTTTTTTTTTTTTTTTTATAGATGGGAAATCATCATATGACTTCTCCCGCTGTGGGCACGAGCGGGAGGGCGTGTCAGACTTCTACTGACTAAAACCCATCTGTGTTCCTTCTTTCGCCCTGGTGTTCCGGGAGCACGGTAACTCTTTCGAACGATCCCGCACTCCCGGTGGGCGCTGGCCCAATGGGGCCCCGTCACTTGCTGACACCTCTTTTGCGCGCGTTAAGCGCGCGTGGAACATTAGCGCGCCGTCGACCCGGCCTAGTCCTAAGCTGGACGGCAAGCTACCCACTGCTCGTCGTCCTCAGGCCTGCGCCTAGGGTGGCCGGATGTCGTCCCTTGTCACCCGTCGCCCGGGCCGTATCGCGGGGTGGCCGGGGCGTGAGGACCGTCTGTCTCTCACGCGTTCCGCCATCTCCTTTTGCAGCATCACCTCCTCGCAAAAGGAGACGACTGCCTCCCATTCCCTCTCACTCCGCAGCATGGCTCGAATGAGCCCCGGACGCGAGAGGTCACCACCGCCGATTGCTACAACAAGGGCAAGTCGCTGCTCGGCCCAAGCGGGGCACACCTCCACCGTATGCTCCACCGTGTCCTCCGGCCGGTCACCGCAATGGTGACACCCAGGAGTTTCCTCCCGCTTAATGCGATGCAGGTACCTCCCGAAACTCCCGTGTCCGGTGAGTACCTGCGTCAGGCGGTAGGTGAGGACGCCATGGCGCCTCTCCAGCCACTCCTCAAAGAGAGGACTTACCGCCGCTATCGCGGAGTGGCCTGCTTGTGGCTGCGACAGTCGTTCTCTCCACGACGCCATGAGATCGAGGCGGAGCTCCCTCCGACGTGCAGCAATTTGTCGCGGCAGCGGAGTTTCGCCCCAGTGTAGCGCCTCCTCTCGCCACTCGTAAGCGAGTGCGAGGGCTATCGCCTCTAGATCCCACGGCGCCATTCCGGCGAGGAGGCAAGCCGCCTCGCGGGAGATCGTGCGATATCCCCGGATGACCCTGTTGGCTGTCACCTTTTGGGGCGCATTCAGGAAGTGGGCGGCTCGTCGCCCCAAAGAACGTGCCCATACTGGAGCCCCATATAGGGCCATCGACCGCACGATCCCCCCGTATAGCCTTCGGCAGGGGGCGTTTGGACCCCTCAAATTTGGAAGGAGCCGTTTTAACGCGGCCCCAGCCCGTTCCAATTTGGGAGCCAAACGTCGGAAATGCTCTACGAAGTTCCACCGGCTGTCGAGGACGAGTCCCAGGTACTTCATCGTCAACTCGACGCCGATGTGAACCCCCCCTACTGCCACCTGGAAACCCGGGGGTGGCCCGTTCCGTCGGCCATAAAAACACATGGCCTCGGACTTGTGCAGAGCCACCTCAAGACCCAGTCGCCGAATTCGGTTAATGACCGTCGCAACCCCGCATGATATCGCGGCGGTCGCCGCTGGGTACGACCTCCCCTGTGCCAGGACCAGCGTGTCGTCGGCGTAGCACACTACGCTGACACAGCTGGGGAGGTCAGCACGCAGAACCCAGTCGTAGCCGATGTTCCACAGGAGCGGTCCCAGAACCGAACCCTGTGGAACACCGCACGACATCTCTCGCCGGTTCCAGACCCCGTTAGGACCGGGGTAGATGACGGCCCTGTCCGTGAGATAGGCCCCGACCACGCGACGGAGGTAGATCGGCACCCGGAAATACCGGAGTGCCTCCTCAATGCAACTCCAGGGCAAGGTGTTGAAGGCATTGGCAATGTCTAGAGACACCGCCAAGACGACCCTACCCCGGGACACCGCATCCCCCGTCGTAAGAGCACGGACGCGCATGATGGCATCGACCGTGGAGCGCCGCTTGCGAAAGCCGAACTGCATCTCCGATAGGTTCGGTCCAGCCCCTGACAGGTGCGCGACGAGGCGGTCTGAAATTACTCTCTCAAAGAGCTTGCCCACCTCATCAAGCAGCACTATGGGCCGGTATGCCGACGGAGAGTCCGTAGGGCGTCCTAGCTTCCGTATCAGGACCAGCTTCCCCGTTTTCCAGAGAAGCGGGAACTGGCCCCTCTCCAGGCAGGCGCTCATAAGCCCCCTCAGTCGAGGTCCGAGGGCTTCTAAGGCCAGAACCAAGGCTTTTCCAGGAATGCCATCGGGTCCTGGGGCGGTATTCTTGGCCTTCAGCCTACCTACCGCCGCCCTCAAGTCAACCCCAGTCACTTCTGGAGCGTCGTCGTCGTTCGAGTGGTCCGCTATGGGGATCGTAGTACGCGGAGTCATGCACGGGGGAGTATGCTCTGCGCGCGCTGGGAACAAAGCGCTTACCACGCCCTCCACTAGCTCGGGTCGGAGACTCTGCGTCAGTGGGGGGGCCCACGGACGGAGCTTGTCCCGCACCATCTTATACGGGCGCCCCCACGGGTCCCTGTCGAGAGTCTCCATCATTTCCTGGCGGGCGAGGTTCTTGGCCCGCCTGACTGCCTCCTGAAGGGTGGTCTTCGCTGCTTTGTATCCCTCGTACAGTTCCGCCTCCCTAGCCTCCGCATTTTGAGGGCGGATGCGTAGCCTGCGATGTCTGGTGAACCGGCGGCGGGCAGCGACGCACGCCTCGCGTAGTGAGGCTAGCTCCCGCGACCACCAATGCACCTGACGCCGAGCGCGACCTGGCCGGACTCGAGGCATTGCCACGTCGCATACCTGCGACATGGCCTTTTGAAACCACTGAGCCTCACCATTGACGTCGGCAGGCCTGTCCGGTGCTAGCACCCAGGCCTGCACGATTGAGGCCTCCTGGAGCAGCTCTTTGTCCAGCCGCTTCAACGCCCACCGCGGACCACTTGGGGCCTGTGTCACCGGCGCGCTTGAGACCTGGGCCGAGATGTCAAACCGAATGTACCGGTGGTCGGAATAGGTCTCTACCTCCTCCACCACGCGCCAGTCCACTACGCGCGGCGACAGTGCGGGGCTGGCGAACGAAATATCCACCACCGATTCGCCCCGCATTCGCACTAGCGTGGGGACAGAACCCTGGTTTAGGACCACCAAGCCTGTCTCCAAGGCCCAACCCTCTACCATCCTGCCTCGCACATCCGTGCACCGGGAACCCCAAGCCAAGTTCTTGGCGTTGAAGTCCCCGAGCACCAGCATGGGCAAGGAGTGGTACCTGGCAACGACCACACTCAATTCCCTGAGGGAGTTCTGGAAGTCAGCGAGAGGTCGGTTTGGAGAAAAGTAGACCCCCACTACCAAGATCTCCGCGAACCTGGCTGCGACACACCCCTGTCCCTTACTGACATTTTCAAGGGACGGGGTACCGGCGACGGCCGACGACATAATGACTACCGAGCCGCTAAGGTCCTCCACCCAGTCATCCCTGGGCGGGACAAAATACGGCTCGGAGACCACGGCGATGTTTATTGACCACTGCGCCATACTCTGGATCAAGAGATCCTGTGCGCAGGCGCAGTGATTGATATTCGCCTGGAGAAGGCGTAATGAGGCCATTATTAACACTCCATTACTTCCTCCTCCCTGGCCCCCAGTGATGATACCGCCGCAGAATTTGCGGCGGAGGGCGTGGCGGCAGCAATGTGTGCGGCAGAATTACCGCCATAATTAACTGGGAATTTGTCGTGTGTACGAGTCGTATATGTTTCGTAGATATTGTTCTTTGACTGCGTATAGATTCGAAACATTAAGGGCGTCCTAGTCGATGATTCTACCATACAAACGCGCATATTAATGTTTCTCATTAAGCTTTTTTATAAGAAGAGTTTAGAAGAATAGTTGTGCTCCACAGAGATCATTGGTCGGCAGTTGAAACACAAAGAGGGCCGCGGGCGACGTTTTCCATCACCGAGTACTACTGTAGTGTTATCTAGGTACGGTCTCTTGATTGCATACATTTTTTAAATATCTGTAAGCATAGGAAACCGTGACTGACTTATATACGAGTATCAACGCACTCGTTCGAACCAACAATTGATACATAATAGACAGATTTAACACACAGGCTCCTTATTCGCGTTCTTTTTTTTAATTTTCGCGGCAAGCTCGCTCAATGTTGTCCGTCACGCATACGCGTTGATGCACTTCTAAGCGCAGCTCTCTATTTACCATTATGACAAGATTTTGACAGTTCGCGCGGGCTTGCCGCGAAAACGAACGTGAATAAGGACTCCGATATAGTTATTTTGACACAATTAATGATGGAAAGAAGGCGAAGCAATCAGAGCATGGAGTTCTTGTGATCACTTTCCGTGGTACAATCTGTAGAATACCAAGAAGTACGCCACGTTACGCCGATGTGGCAAGCTGTTTTTTTGGATCAACGCTTCATCGTTTATAAGCTTAATGGCTCTGCGTTGAACTGCGTCTAGTGAGGCCAGTTGGTTCTTAGGTCTGAAGTTCATGACTGCGAGCAATGTCTATGTGTGCGTTATCAAGCAAAGCATTTAAAAAGGTTTATGTATTCTTAGTATTTTGTGATATAACTCTGTAATAACTATAATGTACTGCTTACCCTATAAAAAGAAACTACGTACTCCAAAGAGAAAACTTCGCCAATACTTCGCCTTATCATAAATATTTCCAACAGAGCCGCTAGTAAATGTACTAAAAGAAACTAAAACTTTGATTATATTAGCAAAGTTTTTGAAATTGTGATAAATGTCTTGAAAACACTGATTCGGGCTTTTAAGTAACCAGTATCAGTAAAACAAGTGTGTAGTACATTACCTTAAATTGGCTTTAAAGATCACAACACATTGGAGATTGTTAGGTACATATTCGACGTTCGAAAAACCGCCAGAATGCCAACAGAATATCAGTGTTTTGGGCTTTTTTTGAATACATTGTTCAAGAAAAGAAGAAAGAAAAGAAAAGATATATTTATTTGTTGTATGACATTAAGTTTATTTTTGACTGCCTCTGTGGCGCAGTGGGAGTGTGTCCGACTGCTACGCAAGAAGTCGTGGGTTCGATTCCCACACGAGACACCACTTTGTGTGATCCACAAATTGATGTTCCGAGTCTGGGTGTACTTTGTGTCCGTGATTTGTATGTTTGTAAAGTCCCCCGCGACACAGAGCTTGTACCCTAATGCGGGTGTTGTCTTTAAAAAAAAAACATAAAATGTTGTGCCTCGCGGTTGCAACGAATGGGTGTCCAGTGCAGCATAAGCTAGACTTAAGAGCCTGGCGCTGGTTTTCAACTGGAACCCAGCGAAACGAGCTCGTGTGTGTGTGTGTGTGTGTGTGTGTGTGTGAGAGAAGAGATGCACATATCCAGCACAACTGTAGATTCTGCACAATTTAATTTCTCATCGGCTTAATTGCGTGAAATATTTAAAGGTATGAACCTTTTATTTACCCGACGTTTCCATGATCGGTGCAGTGTGTTGTGGTAATTTTTATTACCCCGTCTACACGGCTTCGTCAAACGACTGTATGAGTTATTCGACATTATGATGTTGTTGTGACATTAGGCTATACACTAAAAAGTAAGATATAAAAACTTATTTACAAAAAATATTACTGACTTCATAAATAGACACAGGGTAACAAAAACACAACAACAAAACAAAATTAACATTTTGAAGTTTTTTTTCAGAAACAGAATATCATTTATTGCTTCAAACATGGTAGGTACGAGTACATAGATGTTACATTATATTTGTTTCACACATTTGGCCGATAAATATTCCGCGTGTAACGGTGTCTTAAATATAAATTATCTTAATAAGTATTTTAAATTACATTATATTACATTAAATCATATTGCATTACATTATATTAAATTTAATTTAATTACATCACACTACTTTTTTTTTTAAAGATGACTTCCGCTGGGTACAAGCCCTGTGTCGCGCGGGACTTTACAAACATACAAGTCACAGACCCAAAGTACGTCCAAACTAGGGGAACAACAATTTGTGGATCACATGAAGTGGTGTCCCGTGTGGGAATCGAACCCACGACCTCTTTCGTAGCAGTCTGACACACTCCTACCGCACCACAGAGGCAGTCAATTAAATTACAATATTTCATAAATTAATTAAATTAGTAAATTATGGTATCCATATTACTTAACAATATCTACTTATACCTCGGAGTACGTTCCGAAGTTGGTGCCAAATCTATACCAGTATTATAAAGCTGAAGAGATTGTTTGTTTGTTTGAACGCGGTTATCTCAGAAACTTCTGGTCCGAATTAAAAAAATCTTTCACTGTTAGATAGCCCATTTATCGAGGAAGGCTATAAGCTATATAACATCACGCTACGACCAACAGGAGCGGAGCGGTAATGAGAAATGTTGTAAAAAAGGGAAAAATTTACACACACGAAGTTGCGCAGGACAGCTAGTAAAACACATTACTACTATTTAATGACATCAACTTCAAACTTTATTTATATATTGATGACAAATAAGAAAAAAAACAATGTGTTGTTTTATTGACAGTATTGTGTGTATTTTGCCTCTAATTTATTCTATCAAGCTTACCAAACTTGATATTTTTCTTTGAAACAAATTAAACATTTGTTCTGCTACTTATCGAGGCGTAACAAGCATTTGATAGGATCTTTGTGTTTCTTTCAAACAAATTAATAGACTTGAAAACCGATTTTATTGGTTCAAAAGATGTTTTTGTTGAAATCGAGAGTTTCGTAAAAGAATTTGTATATTTTAGGGATCAAATGCTATAAATAATTTGAACGTGTCTAGCTAACAAACTGAGCCCCTCAACATGTTTATGGTTACCTTCAGCAAGAAGGAGGACATCAAAAAATATTTGAAATAAAGTCCATACTTGGGTGTACAGTAGAAATACAACCCATAAAAACATCGAGACTGGTGACTCAGTGTAAAAGATGCCAGACGTACGGACACACGCACAAATATTACTCTAAGGAACAGAGATGCGTAAATTGCACGGGCAAGCACCTTACCCGTGAATGCCAAAAATCGGCGACAGCTAACTACAGAGGATGTATAGTTGCCAAATAAATGCAGAACATAAAAAACAAAATACCAAAAAAAAGCAAGGACAATTTAGTTCCTACTGAAAACAACAGGCACGCATAAGTAGTGCACAAAAACATACATATGCACAGGTGGCTAATTCAGCAGCCAAAACTACCAATAGCACTAATGTCATCCCACAACCACGTAACAATCTAGAGAATAAACTTGATTCACGTTTGAAAAATTTAGAAAATAGAGCTCAAATTTCCATTACGAAAGAGACCACAAAATGACTTACTCGCTTAAAATCATAGCGTTGAACGCTAAAGGATTACTTGAACATCAACATTAGCTCCAAGTAATCCTAAACACAGAAAACATTGATGTGTGTCTTGTATCAAAAGCTTACTTCACCAGGCAATCTTACATTAAATTACAAGAATATAAAATATGTATATCACGCTTTACATCCTGATAACTGTGTGAGGGGTGGTAGTGCTGTAATAGTTAAAGAAAACCTTTATCATTATGAAGGAATTCAATATGAAAAGCAAGAAATACAAGCTGTGGCCATATGTGTCAAGAGTAGCCTTTATCCTGTCACTATGCTGCCTTGTACTCTCCCTCGAGACATAACATCAAAAAAGACGATTACACTAGGTTTCTAGACCTACTTGGATAGACATTCATCTCGGGAGGTGACTTTAATGCTAAGCACACATATTGGGGCTCAAGACTAATTACCACTGAAGGAAAAGAATTACTTAGAGCCATACAAGAGCTCCGCTGTGAAAGAAAAGTCGACTTACGGGCCTACTGACCCACAAAAGATCTAATAGACTTTTTCATTTGTAATAACAAATCTAAACAAGAACTCTATGATCAGAACTCTGATCACTCCCCGATACTGCTAACACTATCTGTTAAGAATCTATCTATCTATCTCAGAAAAAGTGTGTTAGGTCATTAGCGGGTGTAAAAGCCGGCCTGGTTTCTTCTACTTGTTTCAATTACGTACGTTTTTTAAGGACTACTCCCAGTAGCGTACAAGCCCTGTGCTTCCGGGGACCTTACAAACATTACAATTCTCGGACACAAAGTACACCTAGACTCGGAACATGGATCCCACAAAGCAATATCCGACCTTCGCTTCAGCAGTCAGAGTCACTAACCTCTAGACCAACAGGCCAGTTATTTAGCATCTTTATAAAAATGTCTTTGTGCATATCTTACAACTGTTAAATACTTTGTGTCCGTGAAATTAAATGTTTGTAAAGTCAATGCAATAATTGCATTTTTGATAAATAAAAAATTTGAAGTCCAGACCCAGGAATCGAACCCGAGATTTCCGTATGCCAAACCGGGGCCGGAATCGAACCTATGTCACCTGACCTCAAATTTATCTATCCATTCATGCACGCGAGTTGAACCCTCGCAAGCGCTATCTAGCCGGTAGTTATAGAACTATCACGGCTTTTGTTATTGCTTCGTTACTGAGAGCATTTTAACAAATTATGATGTCGCAGGCCGATATTAATGCAATAATTGCATTGCATTTTGAAAGATAGAAAAATTTGAAGTCCAGACCCAGGAACAGAACCAGAGGCTTCCGTAAAGTTGTCTTTAAAAAAACAAGAAGATATCAAAGGAACTCACCTTACCGCGAGTCTCTCGAGTAGAATATCGAGTTATGTTTTACTCGATTATCGGTAGGCCGCCGCCGCCGGCTCCCCGGGTTTTCTCCACTCTGTGATCTTAGGTTCACGACACTTTGCGGTATTACAATTGGTACTTACTGCGGTATATAAAAAAGTGCCTGGGGCCTGTTGCCATCTTGGGTTTACATACCTACCGTGCAATTTACACCATTACTTTTTAGTATTTTAAGGTAATTTTTATACATATAAATGACTAGCTGTACCGCGCAATTTCGTATGCGTAAATTTTCCCCGTTTTTGCAATGTTTCTTATTGCAGCTCCGCTTCTATTGGTCGCAACGTGATGTTATATAGTTTATAGCCTTCCTCGATAAATGGGCTATCTAACAGTGAAAGAATGTTTTAATACGGATCAGTAGTTCCTGAGATTACCGCGTTCAAACAAACAAACAAACTCTTCAGCTTTATAATCTAATATATAAAATTCTCGTGTCACAGTTTTCGTTGCCATAATCCTACGAAACGGCTTGACCGATTTTGATGAAATTTTTTGTGCTTATCCGGTATCTATGAGAATCGGCCAACATCTATTTTTCATACCCCTAAGAGTTTGTTTGTTTGTTTGAACGCGATAATCTCAGGAACTACTGGGCGGCATTGAAAAAATATTTTATTGTTGGATAGCTCATTTATCGAGGAAGGCTATAGGTTATAACATCACGCTACGACTAATAGGAGCGGAGCAGCAATGAAAAATGTTGTAAAAAAAAAGGAAGAAAAAAGAAAAAAGGGAAAATTTACGCAGAGGAAGTTGCGCGGGTCAGCTAGTATTAGTATAGATTTATACATAAATGTAGAAAATTGTTTTTTAGAAAAATTCTTTATGCCTTTATTTGAATGATTTTGATATTTAATTTTGGCAAAACATGTTGAAACTCATCCTAAATTTAACATCACTGTAACTGTACTACTACACATGTTTAAACAAATAAATGATTATTATTAATATTATTTTGTTTCTTTTTTATCTCTCTCTTTTGAAGAAGTAGTACATTACATGTCATGCGGGCCTAGGCCAAGCGTGACACGTTAAATAGAATAGGTTGATGTTAGTGATGACAGGTTCATTTCCGTGCATCGCGAGCCTCTCGCGGCTTACGACAAGCGGCTGACGCTCGCGGCCGATGCGACAATATTCACAGTGCGCGCGCAGGCCTACGACAGTCGCGCGCGTCTGTCGCATACCTCGGAAAAGGCGCTCTACATTCTCATACTCTGACTATTGTCGCATCGGCCGCGCGCGTCAGCCGCTTGTCGTAAGCCGCGAGAGGCTCGCGATGCACGGAAATGAACCTTAAGGTCGCGAGTTTAAGTCTTGCCTGAGACGATTTTTTCCTCCATAAATTTAATTAACGTCATGATCAATTGGTATATTTAAACCACTGGTATTCACCTGTGGCTCCGTCCTTTTATCGCGTGAACGTCAGTTTAAAACTATACTATGTCCTTCCCCGGGACTCAAGCTATGAAGTTATTCTATAGAAATTAGTTTAGCAGTCTAAACGTGAAACGTAACAAATAGACAGACAGAGTTACTTTAACATTTATAAAATTAGAACATTTCATCCCTACACCCAATAAAGTCAACCATGAAATACGTGAGGCATATTTAAAAAACAAACAGCTAAACTCATTTTTAGGGTTTCGTAGCTAAAATGCATGTCCGTCTGTCTCTCTGTCTGTCCGTCCGTATGTCATAGGCATTTTACTCAAAGACTACTTAATAAATATTGAAGAAATTTGGTGAAAAGGTGTCGTGTATGACGCCGCTACTTAGTTTGATAGCTAAATAATAAAAATAAATATTTTAAAAGGGGGCACTCCATACATGTAACAATCATTTTTTTAGCAAACAACAAAGGTAGCGCTTAATAAAAACTTTAAAATAACTAACTGTTTTGGACATTATCGAATATACCGTCATTGAGTTATTGCCCAAAAACAGCGTTTCTCAGTTGCTTTATAAAAATTAACAAAATTAACAAAATTCATTTGCTATATATAAATTAACAAATATTACAAATATTAATGCTGCATGCACAGTGCAGAGCCTACTTTACATATAGAGTAGAGTCTGTTCTTCGATATGGCCCTTTAATTTGAAAAAATAGTACATATATCCACAAAGCAAAAGATTACACAAGAAAAAAAAAATACGCAATGAAATTACATCAGAAATCCAGATTGTAGTGTATTTGTATTATATAATTTTGATTTAATTATTGGTATATGCATCCGAAATCTATTTTTATTATTGTAATTATACATTTGCATGTCACAAGACGACAAAATGTACAAATAAATTATAATATCATAGGACAACTCACACAACGCTTTCTGATCCCAAACTAAGCAGACCTTGTACTATGGACACCATACAACTGATAAACATACTTAAATAGTTCTAAATACATACATATTATAGTTAAATAACTCCCAGACACAGAATAAACCATTGTGCTCATCATACAAAGTTTTATCCTGGGTGGGGATCAAATCCACAACCTCCGGCTTAGCTGTCAGGGTCACTAACCACTAGACCATCAGGCCAGTCAATCAACCAGTCAAGGCACTATTGTTATACATCCTTAAGTAACCTAATTTTTTAAGCAAATAAATGATTCTATGATTCTATGATATTTGTTTGGACAATGTAAACATGATAATAAAACACGGTGTTTACATGATCGTCCGTGAAAAAAGGAGTTTCTTTATTCCGCCATCACTACTGAACGCTTGAAAGGATTTTGTAAAATCATTAAATGAATCTGGTTACCATAGGTTAAATTTGTTTTTATACCTCAGATCAATTACTAAATGGCCTGCCATCAACTTAATAATTACATTCCGATGAAAATAAAGACTACATTTTAATTATTTAAAATACGTAGTTTGTGAAAGTAACACCTAAATGCTGGCATTTTAAGTTTTATAATTAGGTAGGTATTGAAACAGGCAACTACGCGTCACTTTATGTTATAAAAATCAAAATTCTTTATTCACTTAGGAAGGTGCACGCGCACTGAAAGGTGTGCTCAGCTATCGACTGTATTGCTTAGTAATAAGCGCTCCAGCTATGCGCAATGGCTTGTGTTAGGAGTGGGTCCACGTTGTTAGTATATTGCAACTCCAATGCCTTAGGCATGTTCCAGACGGTTGGAAACAAGCGTACAAACCAAGGTCACCTTGCCGGGAGCTTTGTGTGGCCCACCATTTTGACTTGGTATTTTTAACAACAGTGTAGATGGCTGTAGCAAACCAGCAAGATCACCTTGGCGGGAAGGCTTGTTTCCAACCGTCTAGAAGACGTTTTAGCCATTAGGCTACCGCCGCTTCTACTCTTTCGCTTCTTACACTTTGCTCAGTAGTTCCACTTGCTACAGTATGTCAGTGCCCTTCTACCGAAACATAGTGATATGTCACTAATTTACGGAACAATAACTGGCACTCTGATGGAACCCACCATGAAGGCTCATGACTTAGACCTACCACAGGTAGATGCGTTAAACATCCCATGGTGCAAAATCCATTTAACATTTTTAATTGATAAATAAAAGAGTGATCAATGTAAATAATTTCTTGGGACGACTTACACAACGTCATCTGATCCCAAACTAAGCAGAGCTCGTATCATGGCAACCAGACAACTGATAAACATACTTATATATTTCTAAATACATACATATTGTAGATAAATTACACCCAGACACAGAATAAACCATCGAGCTCATCACACAAAGTTTTATCCTTGGCGGGGATCGAACCCACCGCGCCACAGAAACATGATTTAATAAACATCATCGCTTATCACCCAAAGAATAATCCTGGATGGGATTCAAACCCTCAATCTCTGGCTTAGAAGTCAGGGTCGCTAATCACTAGGCCAACAGCAAAAGACACTGGACACAAAAAGGTTGTTTATAATAAAAATACTGCACTGAAATTCACCCAACGTTAAACATTTTTTCGAACGGAAACTAACCGATAAGTTACGCCAAATTCAGACGTAAATAAATAAAATCCGAGGCTAAACAAGTATTAGTACATAAAATAATATCGTGTCATCAATTGAGAACAACAATAACTTATACTTGAGAACATCTCAACAGGAAAAAGCCTCCGACTCGATCGTGGCTATAATTTGAGAGAGACGTAACTTAATATTATGAGGTATACTCTTGTAAATGACAGAGCAATCAATACGATTCGAAATAGACTTGCCATATGACGGCCCAGGACCAAACGAGTCCTGAAGTGGAGGCCACGAACCTCGCAAATTTAGTGTTAAATTTAAGTTTATTACGATGTTTGTCATATCTTCCTGTTTATAAGACAGCTATATATATATATATATATATATATATATATATATATATATATATATATTAACATGGGCAACGGACGTGGTAGTATATGCTGCCATCAATCATGAATAGCTTGCCTATCAAAATCTGTAAATCCATAAACGCAGAAAACTGTAAATCAATTCTGATAGGATACTTACTGTCCTCTAGTAGTTAGTAAATATCTCGATTTTTTTTTTGTAAACTTACCTACATTTTATTATAGTTTGTACCCAAACGATCTATCTAACATACTACTGATAAACTCACGATAGTTTGTGTGGTATGTTTATCAACTTATTTGTTTATGAAATAATTTGTGAAAAAAAAAAGAAACAGAATCGGAAAACGTAAGGTACAATTATTGTCTCAATGTAATTCGGCTGGATTGAAGTTAGGTTCATAACACTTTTGCGCATGTCACAGAGATGCAACTCTAAAATTACTTACGAAGACCATTATTTATGTTTAATCTAGTAAAAAAACTAACAAAATTTAAATTTAACAATATAAAAAATACTATATAAACGAGTTTATAAAAGTTTAAATTTAGAACAGTTAGTTACAGTAAATACTAAAGAAAATTTGAAAAGAAAATCTTTACGAAAATAATCACAAAAAACATCAGTTAGTAATACTAATTAAGACAATATAATGCGTAATCTCTAATTCTCTTAGTTTAGTTACCGCCCCCGCCCCCCGCTTCCTGTCACCATTTACTTCCAAAAAATGCATCTTCACAAGTTATTCTGACAACTGTAGGACGACCCACTGCCGGTGCTGGTGGACCAATGATCTAAAGAAGGTCGCTGGGATTTAGCTGTAGGTATGGGGAAAGCGGAGGACCGGGTGTTATGGCGAAAATTGGACCAATACGGGTGATGATGATTACTTTCATTACATTCATAGTTCACTAGGACAGTAATTCACAAGGTATACAAGTTTACAGGTAGTTTAGTTTATAGGTTGTTACTAATCAATTAATCAAACTGTATCGACCCACTGCTAGACATAAGCCTCTCTCTGAATTGTTACTAGGTTGGGGAGGTTTCTTGCGAATTCGAGAGGTTTTTTCGGCTCCGGTGGAAAATTGAGGGTATTATGTATATATGACATTACATCTCCCGTCGCACAAGCGACTCATAATTGGCCAGAAAAATTTATAAACAGAATTTGGCCTAAAAATCAGCTTGATTGCTATCAACTCAAAAATGTAAATTATGCATATTTTATACGGGAATTAAAGCGCATTATTTTCCCTAAAATTGCTTGCCGTTTCGACCAGGTTGCACCGGCTGTGGTAACATCGCTGCGACAGTTCGCTTGTGACCACGGCCGGTGCAAACTGGTCGAAACGTCAAGCAATTTTAAGGTAAATAATGAGTGTTAATTCCCGTATAATAGATACATAGTTCTTAAATAAGTTAAAAAGAGTACCATACACGTCGTCCTTACTAGAAGTACTCGCTATAATATTGAGTTATGTCTCATCCGATTATGGCTACGATCGACGGCTCTATGCCCTTTTTCTTAGAAAATATCTACAACTGGTTTAGCCGACTATTTTTGTTAAAATATAGTGGCTTTATATTTTTATATTTGAACTTTGAGACGAAATCTATACGTTATTATTACTTAATTGCCACTGAACTTCTACTTAGGTGTAGGTTTTTGTACATATTAATGTTTAAAATAGTTATTTTAGTTACTTTTGTAACTAAAGAAACTATTAGATATATTTTGCGACTTAATCGTGTGAATTATTCAAAGGTACGAACCTTTTATTTACCCAATCGAATTGCACCGATCGTGGTCACGGGTCGACTGTCTCGTGACCACGATCGGCGCAATTCACGCGATTAAGCCCCGAAAATATGTTAAATGTATAAAAATCGCGAAAGTTTAAAAACAATAATTGCATTCCGCTACGGCCGGAATGTCGACCCGTGACTACGATCGGTGCAATTCGATCGAAACTTCGGGTAAATAAAAGGTTCATACCTTTATATAGGTAATTCACGCGATTAAGTCCCGAAATATATCTTATGTGTATAAAAATCGCGAAAATTTAAAACCATTAAAGGAACTATGAATTGATTATATTATTAAGGAGAGAACCACCAACCACGTTTAAAGTAATAAAGGCACCAACCACGTTTAATACGACAATCGAAATAGATTAGTGAAGTTTGCGTTCGATGTATGTTAAGATACCTATGTAGGTCTTTAAAAGGTTTTGTGTGAAGAACGAAGTGATGACAACACGATTAGGTTTGGAATAAGAATGAATGGAACATTACTCATAGCTGATGTGTTAAATATGGCCAGTGTCAAAAAACCTTTATTAAAAATATTAAAAAACCTGCAACAACGAAAATTTGTAGCGTATGATAACACAATAATAAGATAACCATAATTATCGAACTGATCTGATGCCATCGTCAGTTTAGATCGATGGTTTTTTATTATTGTATAACTAGCTGTCCCGCACAACTTCGTATGCGTACATTTTCCCCGTTTTTGCAACATTTTTTATTGTTGCTCCGCTCCTATTGGTCACAGCGTGATGTTATATAGCCTAGAGCCTTCCTTGATAAATGGGCTATCTAACAGTAATTTTTTTTTTCAATTCAGGTCAGTAGTTCCTGAGATTACCGCGTTCAAACAAACAAACAAACTCTTCAGCTTTATAATATTAGTATAGATTATAGATTAATGCGCCAGCATGTTGAAATTGGAACTCCTTAAAGCGGTATGTTATGTTTTGTTATCATGAATGCACATAATGATAATGATCTAAAGATAATTGTGACTTTGACGTTCGTGACAAGGTATGGGCTTCACACTCAGTTTGCCGTATACCCCGAATAGTGCATAGGCGTCACGCCTCGTCACTATCTCATCAGACCAATGTAAAGACAGAGATATTGTTTTAGCGGGCGTGCGTGCCAACGCATTAGCGCATAGGAGCTTATACAGGCGGCTGTAACCAATATGAGGATGAAACCGAAGGAAAACCAAAATAAATAGTCATCCCGAAGGACTTTCAATTCTTATTTATTTAATCTGGTACATTTTCTTCTCTTCTATTAGGTTGGGAGTTGATCATGCATATAATTCCAATTCGTTACGGGTGTTTGGACAACAAAATTAACCAATTACTCGTAACGGTGTATCTATTTATTCGTAGGTATATTTATTTAGAGATGAATGTAATGAAAATAAATATTTTTTCTTTAACCGCCAAAAAGACGTCTCAAAAAATTCTGAATAAATACGATATCCATTCATTCGCACTTTTAAGTGAGTAATCTGTATTTTTAAGCACTTATTTACCATCTTCTGAAATACTTGTAAACTATATACCTACATGTAAAATAGACTAATCTTTTTTATTAATGTATTTACAAAAACCTACTGCTTTATTTCTTCTGAAGTGATCAATTCCCAACACCTCGTTAAAGGAAATGTACGCAATGGCGCCGTACTAGTACGACTGCTGCGCAAAACACGCGTCGTAGGTTTGATTCTTACACTGGAATAATCTTAGTGTGCCCCATAAATATGTGTTCCCAATTTGATGTTTTCTATGTCCGTTAATTGTTTGTTACACACATACACAAATCTTTGTATAAAAAAAAATTGGAACGTTTTTAAAATAAGCTAGCTAACCCACGCAACTTTATATGCGTCAATTTTCCCCGTTTTTGCAACATTTGTAATGGCTGCTCTGCTCCTATTGGTCGTAGCGTGATGTTATATAGCCTATAGCCTTCCTCGATAAATGGGCTACCCAACAGTAAAATATTTTTTTCAATTTGGACTAGTAGTTACTGAGATTACCGCATTCAAACAAACAACCAAACAAACTCTTCAGCTTTCAAATATTAGTATAGATATGTTATGCTGTCAAAAATCAACTGATCAACTCAAAACGAAGAACAAAAGGAATCCACCAGTAAGATACTTTTAAAACCAAAACCATTGAATACAAAAACACAAATTAACAAAGCCCAAAGCTAATAAAGGCTTCACAAGGAATCCATAATTTACCCTTTCATTAGAAGCGTGAGTTTTTCGCTCCAACGCCAAATGGTTTACGAGTTACACCACCCGACTACGGGAAGTAAACATTTTATGACTTTGGACTTTATTACATGTTTTAATAGAGATATACCATCCCCCTGAGGAGACTGCCTTTGTGGCGCGGTGGGAGTGTATCCAACTGCTACGCAAGAGGTCGTGAGTTCGATTCCCACCCAGGATTAAAACTTTGTGTGATGAGCACGATGGTTTGTTCTGTGTCTGGGTGTTATTTATCTGTAACTAGCTGTGCCCCGCGGTGTTACCTGTGGTTTATTAGCCTATCTGTTAATCCAGGATGTCAGCTAACTCCATACCAAATTTTATTAAAATCTGAAAAGATGAAAACAGCGGTTTACATTTTTCTCTTTTTCGCTCGAAAACTAAATCATGCTTTCCTACTTTCACCATTTTTTAATAATAGTGTTGACTGCCTCTGTGGTGCGGTGGGAGTGTATCTGACTGCTACGCAAGAGGTCGTGGGTTCGATTCCCACACGGGATACCACTTTGTGTGATCCACAAATTGTTGTTCCGAGTCTGGGTGTACTTTGTGTCCGTGACTTGTATGTTTGTAAAGTCCCCCGCAACACAGGGCTTGCACGCTACAGCGGGAGTAGTATTTAAAAAAAAATAGTGTGACATTGCAATACACAGGGAGGTTTTTATATACTAATCCCGCTCGTGGCTTCTCTCATGTATTTACTTAACAGTTAATAACTTTGTAATATCAGTTTTAGAAAATATAGTAGCTGACATGTACAACTTCGTTTGCGTCAAATTTCTACGGTTTTTGCCACATTTTTCATTAATGCTCCGCTCATATTGGTCATAGCGTGATGTTATACATCCTATAGTTTTTCTCGATAAATGGGCTATCTAACACTAGAAGATTTTTCCAATTCGAACCAGTAGTTCCTGAGATTATCAGGTTCAAACAAACAAACAAATAAAGAAACAAACCCTTCAGCTTTATAATATTAATATAGATATTATCCTGGGTAATAATCGAACATAGATACGACTGTTTAGTCCTCGGGCTTAATAATCAGGGTCAGTCAACGGAAGTCAAGTAGGTAGCGGTCTGTCTTCTGTGTAATATACAAGTTGTAACAGACTGACACTACTGAGGGTACATACCTAATTTTATCAAAATTGGAGTACACTAAAAAAATAATTAATAATCTTCATTCGTTTATCTATGAGTTTAAAAGTTATTAAATAAAAAAGTATGACTTAAAAAGTTTTATGCCATAATAATCCAATCGAATTTTGGACCAGGGGAGATATAATTCTTATGCCATATGCCTTTCACTACTGAATTTTGTCAAAAAGAATGCTAACTATGTTATAATAATGCAACCAGATATGCCACCATAGTAGGTGCAATACTGATAACATACCCTATCCGCTGCTGAAATTTAACCACACCTTTCTGTTACACACTGTATATCATTTTTAAAGATTTATAATGATCGTGGTATCCAGCCTAATTAACAACGCAGAAGATTATTATAGTGCACAAGTGTATGCGCAACCACAAGTGGATTATCTCTCCCTCTTTTATAGTCTGATATGACGGAAATTTGACACAACAGGAGAGAGATTGGACGCAGGACCGATGGCTCAACGTGTTCTCCGAGGCTCGGAGGATTGATATTTTTCGAAAGCGGTCACCTATTTATGGAATGACAGTGGTGACGTTGCTTAACCTCATAGATATCTCGATATAAATATAATAACAATTGTAACTGTCTTCTAGAACTTGCCTTCAAAACACGTAATAAATGCAGAAACCTGTTTTACAGAGATTTCAACTGTAAAATTATTTTTACTACAACGTCTGAATAATACATTTGACAATATCTGAAAATCAACATTTTTATGACGTTTTTTATATTCAGCTGTTACATTTCAAAGAGAATTTAATGCAGTCTTTATTTCGGTTATATTGTAATTTTGTATTTTGTTGAAAAATTAAAGTCAAAACCGATCTTTTCAGCTACCTACTGCTAATATAATAATAATAAAAATATATTGGGACAACTCCCACTACGTCATCTGATCCCAAACTAAGCAGAGCTTGTACTAAGGTAACCAGACCACTGATAAACATACTTATATGTTTTTAAATACATACATATAGATAAATTACATCCAGACACAGAATAAACCATCGTGCTCATCACACAAAGTTTAATTCTGGATGGGGATCGAATCCACGACCTCCAGCTTAGCAGTCAGGGTCACTAACCACTAGATCAACCGGCCAGTCACCATGAGGCATGAACTATTATTAAATTTGCTCCTGTGTAGAACTTGAAGCCGCAATCTTTTAAGGAATTTGATTTCTCCATACGGAACTTGTTAAACCGATGTAACTCGACTTCTTGACGGGTGTATGGAGATAAAACTCTAAAAGAAATGTCTTAAAGTTCAGTTGTAAACTTTTAAGTTAGACCTGCAACAATGCAGCTGTGAAAAGCTCAGCCAATAGTTTAAGCGAGAAACGCATACCTATGCTAATACTACTTTATGAAATAACAGGTTATCATTTATGTCTTTTTTAATCTTGACAACTCACACAACGTCATCATAAGCAGAGCTTGTACTTTAGCAACCAGACTACATACTTTTAACAATTTTAAATAATTAAAAAAATAAGTAGTAATAATATTTAGTTATCTACAATTTATAAACGTTTACAATCACCAAGCACACTGGTTCTTTCAATAAAATTATTTCAGTAAAGAAAAACTTGATTAAAAGAGTGGTCCATAAGTTACGTGGCAGTTTCTTCTCATGAGCTTTACACTTGGACCTGCCTTCTAAATTTTGTTGTTTTTTAATCAGCATTTTTATTATTCTTTTAGTACTATCACACTAATAATATAAAAGAGAATGTTGAAGAATGTGAAAGAGTTTGTGAGTATGTGAGTGTGTATGTTTGTTACTTCTTCACGTCTAACCGGCTGGAGCGATTTTAATAAAATTTGGTATGGAGTTAGCTGACACCCTGGATTAACACATAGGCTAACATACAGCGGGTAACACCGCGGGGCATAGCTAGTAAGTATTAATTTGAATTTATCAAACAATCATTTGTTTTTACGAAATAAAGATTTTTGCGTTTGCGTTTAATATTACAAAATGTAAAAGTAAGTATGTCTGACTGTCTGTCGGTCTGTTACATTTTCACGCTTAAACCGCTTAACCGATTTAGATGCAATATGGAATAGAAATAGTTTGAGTTATCGGCCAACTAATGTCACGTTATAGAAATAAGCCATTCAGGTCACTTTTCACCACCGCTTTATTTGTCAAAGGTACCTGTGTTATGGATAGTGATGTCGGTCATCTAATTTCAACTGCAATGATTTATTAAAGGTTCAGGGTCATTTCCGTGCATCGCGGCTGATCGCAAGCCGCGCGCGGCTTACGAGGAACGGCTGACGGCTGACCTATACACACTATACGGACACATTGCGAATTATTAAAAACTAGCTGTCCCGCGCAACTTCGTATGCGTAATTTCTTCCCGTTTTTGAAACATTTCTCGTCGCTTCTCCGCTCCTATTAGTCGTAGCGCGATGTTATATAGCCTATAGCCTTCCTCGATAAATGGGCTATCCAACAAAAAAAGAACTTTTCAAATCGGACCAGTAGATCCTGAGATTAGCGCGTTTAAACAAACAAACAAACAATCAAACAAACAAACTCTTCCGCTTTATAATATTAGTATAGATAAGTTTTGGTTATCTGGAGTATATCGATCCTCATTAGGTATGTTTTCCTTTACGGACTTTTTAGGTGTAGCGATGAAACAAATCACACAGAGTGCATTTTCGCCTGCTTGGGTTTTGTACCAGGCCCTCCTAGTACCTAAAACTTTGTGTCTCTATATGCATCAGTTTGCCGTTTTTAAATATCGAATGTTGTTTATGGCGCGGTGGGAGTGTATCCGATTGCTACGCAAGAGGTCGTGGGTACGATTCCCACACGGGACACCACTTAGTGTGATCCACAAATTGTTGTTCCGAGTCTGGATGTACTTTGTGTCCGTGACTTGTATGTTTGTAAAGTCCCCCGCGACACAGGGCTTGTACCATAATGCTGGAGTCGTTTTAAAAAAAAAAATTCAAACCTTTATTCTTAAAACATCATTCCCTACTAACGATTTCTATACATTTAATTATTTATTTGTTGATGTCTTGTAGAGTGCATAGTGACTGCTGGACCCGAGTTCGTGATAAATTACAAGCAGACACAAAATAAACTAAAAGATCTAAATGTCACCGCACCGCGCTCCTCATCTGAGACATAGTTTGTAAGTCGCATTTGTGGATATGTTTGTAACTGACACTATGGTTGTGCCCACCAAGAATAACATTCATTATTCACTTAGGATGCACAACAATACTTGTGTTACGTCGGGATTCTACATGTACATGCAATGCCAAGTTCGCAAACAATTGGTAAAGCCGGAGAAAATAACCTGGCAATAAAAACTCGCGCCACTCTTTTCAAATTGCCATTTTACAATGTTTGAATATTTATAAACTTGATTTGTTATCTGCCACTAATATACTATACGCCATGCTAAAGGACTGATGCAAATTATATTATTAAAAAGTTAGAACATGAGATAAAATAAAATCAGCCATAGAGGGTACAACATTAGAAGCATCTACTTACAACAAGGGTAAAATCTATATGTGCTTAAATATTGGCCAAAGCTAAGATAATGTCTATGGCTATGATTTAAACCTACCGCCTTATAACTGTTTTATACCTGAAAGCATTTTAAATAAAACAGATTTTCGCATTTTCGCAGTGAACTGCGTTGATGTTACAAACAGTAGCTTCAACTAAAAACCGTCATATTTTACAAAAATAAAAATGAAAAATGTTTTAATAAAATAATTGATGACAGCGCCGCGTTAGCGTCGACTCGTGTAAATAATTTGGAGCTGAAAAGCGGACATTTCGCGAAATAACCAGGCGATATCAACTCTGTATGTTACAACGTCTACGTAATTCCAATTCATTTTGTATGTCTACTTTTTGGGTTCCGTAATAAAAGAAACAATGTTTTATACTTTTGCGGTGACAGACAAACATACAGTCTGATTGCTGGCAATTACTAGCATATAGAGGCTAGCAGCTCGAAGAGTATGGAGAGCTTCTTTCTCTTTTTAGATAATGACATCTAGGCTTTAACTGTTAAATTAATATTAATTGCTGGACAAAAAGGTATGCAAATAATTATCTAGGTTACTGTACTACATTTACTGTGTTCTTTTTTTAGAATTAGGGATCCGTTTGTGAAATATTAAGCTTTAAAGTGCAATTTTTTGTTAGAGTCAAGTGTGCCCCCTGCCAGCTAAATGATGTTGATGTTGGGTATGTGAAACAAATGACGGTAGTAATATATATAGGAAGATTAAAAGGTAAACTATCACAGCTAAGTAGGTTTAAATTTACGAGTAACAGCGGATCAAATTAGAAGTAATAAAATTTTCTTACAAATTCCATTGAAAATTATTATTCATTATTAAGTAGGTATAACGTTGTAAGTATGAAACAAAAACAACAGAAAATCCACTTCTTAAGCCACATTATTCAGATGAAAGGACTACAGAACCCTACATTGTGCATGGCCCGATATGCGCTTGCCCGGTTTTTTATTTATAAAGAAAATTATCGATACTTGTGAGAACTAAATTTATTGATATATTAATATCAAATATTGTGATGAATAGTTGAAAATTGATCAAATACTATCAATTTAGAAAAGTAAGATGCTAGGTACTTATTCCATTTCCAATTAAGCACAATGCACACTACACAGAAAAGGACAAACTCAATTCTTAAAAAAACAAGCCAAAAAGAGAAGGCGACCTTATAAATTTTAAACACAATTTTTATACAGAACCTCAGAGAGAATACATTTTAAATCATCCAATTTGTTTGGTAATCCCGCTGGTCCCCCGACATTGACTGTATAGATTAAAACTGGTGTCCATAATAAATACAAAATTTTTTCATTTCGGCACGTGGTGTCGTGTAGTCCTGTCTTTTGGGAGAACAGTGGAGTGGGAGAAATGAATAGAGATTGGAGTAGTGTTGTGTATAGTGGGTCTTATTTTAGTTTGAGTTTTATAACTGTTTGTTTTAAATTACGGCTCAAATTTTAAGTGTATTGTTTTTAGGGTTTCAGGACGACTCTTAGCATTGAGGGAGCTATGAAGAAGAAGAAAATGGTTTTCAGCTTTCATATAATGTACAATTTACCTACTTGTAAGTTTCTTTATTCCAGTATAACTTCTTAACGCTTGAACCGATTGGGATGATTGAAGTATTCAAATATTTTTATTTCGTAAAACCAAATTATTGATTGTTTGAAAACGTCAAATTAATGGCCCACCTTACATCGTGTCCTGTGTGCCCAACCACCTGGATTCTTATTCACGATATTTATTTCGTGTCCGTGACAAGCCCGTGCAGACTGGCTCATGCGTGGTGCACTCAAAGATGTCCGCCGTGCATAAGCATTTTTTAGCACAGCTCTCTATTTACCATTATAACAAGATTTTGACAGTACTCACGGTCTTGCCACGAACACGGATAAAATGAACGTGAATGAGGACCCTGCACACAGGAGGATTTGATGGCCGCCTCGGATAATGCCGTCTAAGTGGCCGCGTTGTGAGCCACATTATTAAAAAAAAAACGAAATAATATCACCGACTTCATAAATAAATTAAATATGGGTTAACATAACAACAAAACATAATATACAAAAAACACTAAGTGACCCCGTCGGTGATAGCTTTTGTATTTTTTTTCTCACAACCTTTCGCAAATCAGATAAAAACAATACATCTAACAGAAAACGAAAGTAACTGTTTGTTTATTTCCACGGCTTTACCACTGGGCCAATCATTATGAAATTTGGTCGTGAGATAGACTGAAGCCTAGTAAGAAGGCTTTCCTCGTTTCCAATTTAAAGGCGGGCGAAACCTGGTGCAGGATTATAAATAAAACACTATTAATATTTATTGTTTTGTGTTATTGTATTATAATTAATATTTAATAATCATACACACTAAAATCACAGCACTGTATAACATACAACAAAATTTATGATTACTTACACTTAATTATTCTAATAAAGTAACAAATAAACTAATATCGTAACATACTTAATATATTTTGTTCTATACCATAATATAATAGTTTAAAATTGCATTTGACATATGCGCGGTACGATTTACTTTTTATATTTTTTTGTTTTATTTTCACAAATTATTTCATAAACAAAGTTGATAAACATACCACACAAACTATCGTGAGTTTATCAGTAGAATGTTAGATTGATCGTTTGGGTACAAAATATAAAAATGTAGGTAGGTTTACAAAAAAATAAATTTCCGAGATATTTACTGACTACTTGAGGACAGAAAGTATCCTATCAGAATTGATTTACAGTTTTCTGCGTTTATGTATTTACAAGCAAGCTATTCATCATTGATGGCAGCATCCCACGTCTGTTGCCCATATACATATACTGCCGGTCTCAATAACTTATCTACTATTAACTATCTGTTAAAATAGCTCTAGTAGCGAAACTGTCATTTGTGCCGGTTATTGAAATAAACAAATGGCAGTTGCTGTTAGGTCCTTTACAAACGTTCCGAGTACCCGGCGTGAAGTGTATGGCGATGAACTTTGACATGTACCGGAGACCGTATCGCCATTATCCGGCGCCGGACCGGATTAAAACCGGAACGTGTGAAAAGTACCTTAATTGGTTGAATTGAAATATTACGTCATTTTATTTTCTAAACAAAAAAAATGTTAAAAAATATTTTGTTCATTAATTCGTGTTCTCCCAACCTTCTCGGAAACAGTTTTAACAATTTTAGTCTAATTTTATATATAGATAGTTCTTCTTTCTAATACATTTTCTTCACAAAATGCTAGTTTACACAAAAAGCATTTTTTTTTTAAAGTTCCATATCAATTACAATATCATCTCGTAAACCTTACAGATAGGTACTCCGTTTTTGTTCCTTCTAACCAAAAAACGGAAAAGGCTCGGATAAGTCACTAGCTAAGTTATAAGCTTATAAGGGTAGGTTACCACTGAAGCTGAGCTGGGCGGAGTGAAAAGGAGCAGGCCGTCAATTGACAAATGACAGTGCTCGAAATAATTCTGGGTACGATTTTGATCACTGATTTGTTAATGGAAACGCACCCTAAGTGGAACGAAGCGGAGCTGGACGGGCTTTCCAATAAAATATTACATGATACGGCCTCGAGAAAGACTAAACAGAGTTCAGCGGAGTGCAGCAAATATCAGTTTCGCTCTACTCAGTTTCGCTCTACTCAGTTTCGCTCTACTTAGCTCCGCTTCAGTGGAAAATTACCCTAAGGCTAGCATATCACACAGAAAAAAAACAAAATCCTGAATTTTCAGGCTAAAACTGAACAAAAGACACGTTCAATACTCCAGCCATATCATCAAAGGTATTACGAATACCATGCAAATGTACGAGATCTGAATAAATTCATGGGGGAATTTACCCCTAATCCAATGAGTCGTGGATAAATATACCCATAATTTGATGGTAATACAAGACGCCTCGCTAAGCCGTTAGCTGAATCAGAACAGAGTTAATGTAGTTTGTAATTAGATTTTACTTTAACCTGTTGTAAATGTAGAGATTAGAAATAGATTTAAGATGGAGGAATAGATATACCTAAAAGCTTAGACAAGTTCCTTTGTCTTTGATTGTAAACGGCTGAAGGAAAACTACAAATATTTAGACTTTCGCGTTGCATAGTTACCAATATTTTAGTGACGGGAATTAACGTCCTCAGTTCGCTTGTGACCACGACTAGGGAGGCTAGACAAGGAACATTCGCTCCGTGGCGAATTCGCTAACGCCTACATTGTAAATTCCAGACATAGAGCAACACGCTCCACCTGCCGGCTCCAAACAATCGTTCGCAAAAAAACGAAAAAAAATGTTTATGGTCAAATTCTTCAAAAATAAAATTTGTCATTTTATTTCGTTACCGGCACCAGCGTTAGGGCCAACGAGTGGCCCCAACGTTGGTTCCAACGCAAATCAAATCCATATTGTCAAATCCATACTCTTCCTAATATTTTCCTTTTCGTAACATTTGAAGATAATGGACTTACAAAGATAAAGACCTCATGGTTTTGTTTTTATAATTTACTAGCGGAAGCCTAGCGGAAGCCTAGCCTAGGTTTCACCCGCGTAATTCCCATTTCTGTGGGAATACAGAGATAAAAATAGCCTATGTCACTCGGGGTAAGTGTAGCTTCACAACGATGAAAGATTTTTTCAAATTCAGTAGTTTCGGAGCCTATTCAATACAAACAAACAATCAAATCTTTCCTCTTTATAATATTACTAGCTGTCCCGCGCAACTTCGTCTGCGTAAATTATCCCCTATTTTTTTTTTTTTATAATCCTATGTTACTTCTAATACCTCCAAGAATATTATGTGTACAAAGTTTCATGATGATCGGAAACAAACTTACATCACATTTATATATTAGTAGGAATTATTCGAATTGCAAAATTATTTTAGTATTGGACAGCCCATCTATCGCTATACGTAGGCTATACAACATCACACTACGACCAATAAGAGTGGAGCATCATTGAAAAATGGTGCAAAAACGGAAAAGTTGACGCAGACGAAGTTGCGTGGGTCAGCTGCTGCTAGTACATACCAGTTACAGAGATAAGTTTGTTAACCGTCTTTAAGCTCGATTATTATGCCTTGTTCTTTTCTGAAAAAATGAAATGAAAAAAAGAGACAAGCAGCTCGTAAACATCACGCTAGCCCATAATAGTATCAGTGCCACCTAAATCTTTGTTTGGTTTTAATTCACCGCACTACGCTCCTCATTTAAGACATCTATACTAATATT
Organism: Herminia tarsipennalis; assembly: GCA_945859575.2. Classification (NCBI taxonomy): domain Eukaryota; kingdom Metazoa; phylum Arthropoda; class Insecta; order Lepidoptera; family Erebidae; genus Herminia; species Herminia tarsipennalis. Next base: position 2,977,776 of record OX243849.2, on the reverse strand, counting down.
ATAAAGCTGAAGAGTTTGTTTGTTTGTTTGTATGAACGCGGTAATCTCTGGAACTACTGATGCGAATTGAAAAATTGTTTCACTGTTGGATAGCCCATTTATCGAGGAAGCAATGAGACAGACGAAGTTGCGCGGGACAGCTATTGGTTCATAAGTCCCATGTGCCCACTTGCTACAGTGCCCTTAATCCGAGACATAGTAATTTCAAAGAATGTTTTATCATCACTATTTCACGAAAGAAAAACTGATTCACCAAGACTGGCTTAGTCCTACCAGCGGTGAGGATTGAATAAAATCTCCACTCTGATTTAATGGACGGATCCTATTGTTCATTATTTCTCAGTTTTTACACTCCTCAGCCTAGCTCCAGCCATAGGACTACCCGAGTCTACCCGTGACCACGGCCGTTGGAACGGTCTTAAAATAAAATATTTACGCGATTAAGACCCGTAGCTTATAAAATTCTATAATTTGTACAAATCGCTAATGTTTACGAATATACTTCCTACAGTTCTTGGTTCAGGATAGCCTCTAAACCTTATAGTATTAATTTAGTTATTCTTGATTTATAAACGACTAGCTGTCCCGCGCAACTTCGTATGCGAAAATTTTCCCCGTTTTTGCAACATTTCTCGTCGCTGCTCGGCTCCTATTAGTCGTAGCGTAATGTAATATATATAGCCTTCTTCGATAAATGGGCTATCCAACAAAAAAAGATTTTTTCAAATCGGACCCGTAGTTCCTGAGATTAGCGCGTTTAAACAAACAAACAAACAAACTCTTCCGCTTTATAATATTAGTATAGATTACACCCACCACTGTGTAAGGTTCGTTTTTTTTTTTTTTTTTTTTTTTTTTTTTTTTTTTTTTTTTTATTGCCTATGGTTGGCAGACGAGCCAGCGGCCCACCACGTGGAAGAAAAGAACGCCGGAATCGATCCGTACAGGACCATATTGTTTCCAGGTGGAATGGATGAACCCTACTACGATGTCGAGTGGTGCGGTGGTAGAAAGGTGACGGTGGCACCATGTCAAACAGTTCCTCAGAGCACTCCCCGTTGAACAGACGGTAGAGTACGCAAAGTGCACCAAAGTCACGCCTCTGCTGTAAAGACTCCAGTCTGTCCGTGAGATTGGGGTCATCAACGATCCGAACAGCTCGCCTTTGGAGGGAGTCAAATGGATCGAGCAAGTATTTGGGGGCACCCGCCCAGAGATGAGAGCAGTACTCCACGTGCGGTCGAACCTGCGCTTTATAGAGCACAAGTCGCTGTGCCGGCGAGAAGTAACGCTTCGTTCTGTTGAGGACACCCACCTTTTTGCTCGCCAATTTGGCTTTACTTTCCAAATGACTCCCAAACTGGACTTTGCTGGAGATTTCGACACCGAGGATCCCAATACTCTCGGTGACTCGGAGTGTAACTCCTTGGAACTGTGGCACTAGGACAAATGGGTCTTTCTTCGCAGTGAACGCGCATTCTTGTGTCTTTGTGGGGTTGAATCGAACCAGGTTCCTCTCACCCCATTCGGAGACCCGCCCCAGAGAGTCCTCGACTTCTGACACAAGTTGCAACCGTCTCTCCTGAACAATGCTCCGAGGGACGTTCTGTTGGCTGGTATATCGCGCATCACCCGTGCTGTCATTCGCATAGCAATGTATGTTCTCTATGGACAGCATATCATTGATATGCAGAATGAACAGTGTTGGGGAGAGCACCGAACCTTGTGGAACGCCAGCATTAATGGTTTTCAGACTGGAACAAGCACCGTCAACGACGACCATAATGCTCCGATTGTCCAGAAAGCTAGCGATCCATCTGCAGAGCCCCTCGGGGATTCCATAAGAAGGAAGCTTCGATAGAAGGGCCTTGTGCCAGACCCTGTCAAACGCCTTGGCGATGTCGAGGCTGACAGCAAGAACCTCGCCCTTGCCTTCCAAGGCTTCAGCCCAGCGGTGCGTGAGGTACACAAGGAGATCACCAGCTGAGCGACCGTAACGGAAGCCGTACTGGCGGTCGCTTATCAGCTGGTGCTCCTCAAGATACCGCAAGAGTCTGGTGTTGAGAACTGAGTTTAATAAAACTATATTTGTAAAAAAAAAAATATAATTTTAAAAGAGTATCCCACGAGTTTCTTGGCAGCTTCTTCTCATGAGCTTTCCACTTGGAACTGCCGCCTAACTTCAATTTGTTTTTTTTTTCAAACATAAATCATAACCAGCTGTCCCGCGCAACTTCGTCTGCATACTTACACACATACTTTCATTCTTTATGTAAAAAGATCATGTCAAAACTAATATATTCCTAAACATATTATTCATTCATATCATATCTAAAGAGACGGCGCGGTACAATTCTGAGCTTTATATAAATAGATACCATCAAATTACATCCTTCGTTCTCTTGGTTCGACAAAATCGTGGCATTTACATAATCATTCCATTGATGCAGATGGCGAAAAGCATTCGCTTGTGTCTTGCTTGTTTTCTTACAATATGTTGTGTTTTGGAATGAAAATAATGTTCTTTTTTTAAGGTTTTGCATACTAATCTGTACTAATATTATAAAGCGGAAGAGTTTGTTTGTTTGTTTGTTTAAACGCGCTAATCTCAGGAACTACTAGTCCGATTTAAAAAAAATATTTTTTTGTTGGATAGCCCATTTATCGTGGAAGGCTATAGGCTATATAACATCACGCTACGACTAATAGGAGCGGAGTAGCGACGACAAATGTTGCAAAAACAGGGGAAATTTACGCATACGAAGTTGCGCGGGACAGCTAGTACTATTATAATACGTTATTACTGTAGTTTAGGTATCCATAAACTATAGTTACCCATAAACGTGTGAATAACAAAATTCTTCACTCGAAGGATATACCACTATTTGATTTTTACTTGCTTTCGAGTCAAAATTGACTACCGTTTGAGTAGTTATTCTTGGTATAGTGCAAACCTGAAGTAGTTTGCTCAGAATCAGTAACGCAATCCATTGGGGTAGTTTTTGGAACATGTTATATTTTTCTGTGATCGAACCCACGCCCACAACTTCGGCTTAGCAGTCAGGCTGCGTTCAGACCCGCGCCTAACACACATTTAATTTTTTTGAAAACAATTTGAGTCTTATGACACATCAATATTAATTAATCGAAGTCTAACCGCACGTATCACGCGCCCGCCTCGCGCCATCCTTGCGCCCACCTCACACCAACCCCGCGCTCACGGTGCGAGGCGTGTGGGATGCATACTAGTATGTTGATTCTGCGCATGCTGAGCGCGGGTATTAGTCGGGTACAACGCGTGGTCGGCGCGGGTCGTCTGACCAGGGTCACTAACCACTTGACCAACAGGTCAGTTACCTATATTATACCTCTAATATTTACAAAAATACAAACAATAACTTAAGTATTAATACAATTTGGGCAATCAATGTAGCATAATATTGAGTGTGTGACACTTTTTTAAATACCCTAATAACGTACCATACACATACTCGTATAATATTGCACTCTTATTAAGAAGGTAAAAAATAATATTAGGTACTAAACTATTGTCAATTCAAATTCAACTTTCAAAAAGGAGGAGATTCTCAATTTACAAATCAACCCACTAGAAAGTGATAAATAAAACGTTTTTACAAAAAAATATGACCGATTTCAAAAATGAATACATATCTAGTACCTAACTAAAAAACAAAAAATATATACAACACCGAAAAAATAACGTTGGTACCAAATTATAAATAAAACTTCTTTTACATGGCACCAACTTTATACTATTTTGTAAAAAAGTTTTTATTTAATATGCTTGTGGTTTCTATAAATCTTATTTCAATCGCACAAACAAATACAAATCAAACGAGTGTTGTATATAGTTTGAGATAAATAACAATTGGACATTCACAAATATTGATTTCCACCAATTCAAGAGGCAACTTGTGGCCCACAAACTATTATCAAGATTTATTACTAAACTATAGATATTTATTGGCACAATGCTTTGCTGAAATACAAACGCTACAGTTAGAAGTCCCGGTAAACATCCATGATTGTCCATTTTACTATTGACTAATAATAATATCTTGGGACAACTCGCACAGCGCCATCTGATCCCAATACAATCCATTCTACTATGCGTTTCAAATGAGAAGATAATCGCGATCGCGTCCACTTCACTCTGTACTTGTCAAAATTGTACCGCTAGCAACAAAAACTCGCAAGTCGGGTAAAGAGCGTATGTGTATTAAGGTAATGGAACGGACGAACTATTTATTTTCTTTGAACTATGTAGGTACCTACCTAACATTTTTCTTTATTAAAATATTATTAGTGTTCTTTATTATTCAATAAACACAAACAGAAATAAGTAAATTGGCAAATTAAAAGAATATTCTACACTTTAGTGGCCTTTCAGTTAGACGTAATATTTTTTTACCTAAAACATAATAAATAGTAAAATACAGTGCTTTTAAATAGTTCATTATAGTAGGTAGGTACTTCTGTGTAATACTAATGACATCTTTTTACGAATCATTTTATTGCTGACCTTACGTTACACAATGAAGTTGCAGTCGTATTGCGAAACAAAATATCATCATGACAGTTATCAACTCATTTGAAACGCATAGTAGGCAGAGCCTGTACAGCAACCAGACAACTGATAAACATACTTAAATATTTCTAAATGCCAGTGGTAGAGGGCCCTTAGAACACCATTCGTTTCGGTTTCTCTTTGAGTTGTAGTTACATAATATGTATTTTAGGTACAAAGAACCGTGTCCACCAAGATAGATACATGGTTTTGGGTTACCTAAGATTTTTTTTAACCCTTTGCTACTGCTAAATACAAAACTATATTATATATAAATTTCACCCAAACACAGAATAAACCATCGTGCTAATAACACAGTCTCTGGCTTAGCAGTCAGGGTCACTAACCACTAGACCAAAAGACCAGTAGATAAAAAGGTGTCATAAAATACTTAGGTACCTGTATTATGTGTCACCTAATTATATTTCGCGGTACTTTTAATCACTCAATGATTAATGTTACTACATATTTAAAAGAAAATGCAATATAATTTACAACTCTGTCATGGAAGTGGGAGTTGGAATACTTATTAGATAGTGAACTAGTTTTGTTAACGCCTGATTACAATTTCTTCCATTGTTCAAAGTGTTTACATAGCAGACGCTACATTCATTTACAAACTCATATTTTGGTAGTCAAATTCGTTAAAATAAATCGTTTTGGCCTCAGTTTTAGAACAAATACAAAATTGCTATTTTATGATTCAGTTAATGTTCAGATACTTAATTTCTACTGATAATTAGTTGATTTTTAAATTGGATTTATTTTTCAAAATCTCGTAAATATGTTTTATGTGCCTCTATTTTTGTCGGTTTTGAATAATCTTGCATTAACTTTTATATCTTACGAAACAGGTCGAATCGAATGTACTACTATAATATCACTTAGTTTTTAAACTACAAATTGATCTTCAGCATTAATATTCCTAGTAGTTTTTGTATAAATCTCATTATCTTCTTTCAAGCCATCTTTACCTTTATAATAAGGAAACTCATTGTCCGTAGCTAAATAAAATATACCTGGTCTATCAAACTTAGCTTCTAAACCTAAATAATTAGTTGGAGTATTGTTGAAACATTGAGCGAATCTAGCTTCTTGTACTGTGTCACACTTAGCTCCTATGAATTTCTTTGGATGTTCCAATGCTTGCCACCAATATATTATAGCTCTAATATGACTACAAACAACTAAACAAGGTATGTATGGTATATCACTTGGTTGAAATTCACCTCCATTTACATAAATGTCTATATGTCCTAAAGCTTCAGCTATGCCAAAGCCGTCTATATTAGTGTGTACTACATCTACTCTTTCTGCGTCTGTTTTCCAAAGTTTATTCTCAGGACCTAGAGATCTAAAGCAGGGTCCCGCAGGGTCCAAACCTGTGACCCTTGAAACTTTCTTGCCTGTAACTTGGTAGAAATATTTTGCTGCGTAGGCTACTTCGTGAGCTCCAAGACTGGCGCCAATTAGTTCGATGTTTTCAGGTTCAAGACCAAGTTCTGTTAGTTTGACGAGAAATTCTCCCATTTTCTTTCCAATTGTTCTTATTAGACGCACTGATCTGTAAATAAAAAAATGTTTTAATGGCATTTGTGAAAAATGTTTTCATATTCAGGGAAAAGTAGTATTTGATTACTTCAGATTATATTATGTCAGCCCTAAGTTATTTTTTTTTAATTTATTTATACGTTGGGAAACAAACAGCTTGTACGTTTTCTGATAGGCAACATTTCAGTATTCACAACATAAGAACATGAATACTGAAATTCACAACATAAGCCTCTTAAAGTTTCCATCTATACCTATACAATAAGTATTTAGTTGTAGGCATGCAAAAAAGTAGCTTAAGAAGTTTACAAAACATTCAAAGTTTTAACTTTAACGCAAAATAAGTATAAAAAAATCAAAAATAAAGTTACATTCACAATATACTATTTGATAATAAAACTATAATAAAAAATAGTTTAAATAATAGTTTAAAAAGCATAAAGTAATTAAAAACTAATTGGCATCATGAGCCGAAAAAAACATTCTTAACAAAGTTTCGAAATTCATGGGATCTACCACTATATAGGTCCAATTGGTTGCTTCTTGCGAATTCATTTGTTTTTTTAATAAAGCGAGGGAAATAAGCATTAAATCGCAAGTTAGTGTCAACCAAAGCGGCGACCTTGAGCATTTCTCAAAAGCTTTTTAGGAACGTATAGCTCAATCTTGTTCAGAAGGTTAAACGAATCAATGTCACCATTAACAATGCTAATCAACATGTCAGTAGTCAATAGCTGACATAGGTCAGCTATTGATCTACGAACTGAAGTGGAAGTATGTTTATCTAAAAGTGATTTATTATCACATAGTATGGTTGAGGGGGCGTGGGGTACCTTTTTAAGGAAATTTCGTGACGCCTCATCAGTGCATCCCGGCACCAGAAGGCTTGCCTCTTCTGTGCACAGAGAATTAGCATTGCCATCCAACGTGGCAATGCTTCCAGCTTTTTGGGAACGTTACCAGTTGACATCGATGGGGAGGAATTCTTTGACGCCTAAACGGTTTTTTATCCACCCTTTTTTATTTTCTTTTTGTAAATATCTTGTATAGAATATATATAGTACGAAACTATAGTAAATAAAATAAGCTGAAGAGTTAAAAAACAAAAAAAAAGTTATTACAATTAAAACAATTCGATGGCTCCTACGACTAAAAAAAAGCATTTTGTGGGAAAACAATTTGTTTTTTTAAGATTTTTAAGTAGGGGTAGTAGTTGTAGTAGTAGTAAGTCTAAAAGAACAGCATAAGTACCTTAACTTCTATCTTTAAATCGCTTCCCAGCTAGATGCATTTTTAAACATACGATAGTATACGTGGGAGCCATCTAATTATAGATCTTCATAAGGGGCGTCTAAACGGGCCATTTTTTACGGCAATTTTTGGCACTATTGGCAGCTAATTTCGGCCAATAATGGCAATATGTCTACAATCATATGGCGCATGATCCAGTCTCCTAAACTGTTGGGTAGCAACAATAAAATAAAGAGCGACTGAAACAACAACAAAATTGGCAGGCCAACATTGCGGAAAATCGATCGCTCAGCGATCGTCCGGCAACCATCAAATCAATATTGAACAGTACTGCCATGTTGCCGGACACAGCATTGCCGCCACAAATTGCCGTAATAAATGGACCCTTTAGACTCCACTTTATAATGAATATAATAGTCCTGGCACATTCAAAGCCTTTGAGTACATTGAAAGAGCTAAAATTTTGCAAAAGTATTTTATGATGTAGTGCAAATAATAAATTATTTTAGGAAACTAATTCATTCATTAATACATAATACAATAAAGAAGAAGTTTTTAACACATCTTAACTAGCGAATGTTATGTCTTTGTTTTTACCCGACTGCGTAAGGAGGGATACCTATGTTTTTCGAATGTATGTATGTTTGTATATACCTATGTATTTAATACTTTGGCACGCTCTAGAGGCTAAATGGCTTTATGGATTTTAGCTAGAGAAGTATCGTTAGATTCATCTCAGTAGCGAGTGTAACACTGGGTACATCAAAATTAGAAAAAAAAATTGGCGAAGTTTTCCAAAAAAATCAGATATTGATTTTAAACAGTCTGGTTTTTTGTTTTGTAACAAAACAAGAAAAACCATTGGAAAGTTCTGAGATGGTTATAACGCGGGCGAAGCCATGAGTGTAAAACCACATTTTACTCGCACTGCTACCTAAGTCATAGTAGTATAGGTACATATTAAGTACAATAAATTATTCTAGACGACTGCCTCATTAATGATACAACAAACAAATTTACATTAAAAATCAATTCATATGACAGTCTTGTATCGTAATGGCTTTTTAATTAAGTGGTCAATAGATGCATGTAAATAAGAATTTACTTATATTACTAAGTCGTATTGAATGCACTTTTAAAGATGTTTTTGTTAGGTGTCCCACGGATATGCTACACGGAGAGAAACTGTGCGGGTTCGATTCCTAGTCCAGGGGGTCAATTCACGTATTTAAAGCAGTGCAGTTGCAGTTAAGTTCGATTAAAACGGTTATTTTTGTATTCTTGTAACTTTGGGATCGATCTCAAATACGCTTGCGTCAAGTATGTGTCTCGAGAGCGCAATAACGACATTTTAGTACGGTGCGCCAGCGAGAAAGATCCCAAAGTTACAAGAATACGAAAATGGCCGTTTCAATCGAAACTTAACTGCAAATGCACTGCTTTAAATATGTGAATTGGCCTCCATATTAGGAATTATTTAAAAATATTTGAATTAAGTCTTCTTTCAGTAAGTATCGTATCTGCAATATTTAAGGTAATTTCCCTCCATGTCGCATAGCCGTAACACACCCTGTATAGCTTGCAGTTGTGAGAACTTCTATGGCCCTTGTCCCACCAACAGCGAGACAGCGAGTAGCTAGATCGCTCAAGAAACGTAAACAAAAGAGATACAGATATTAATTGATCGCTACCCGTTCCCACTGCCGCCGCCGCCGGCGTGTATTAGCTCTATACTGCATCTACAAAATAATTATAATAATAATATCTTGGAACAACTCACACAACGCTATCTGATCCCAAACTAAGCAGAGCTTGTACTATGGAAACCAGACAACTGATAAACATACTATAAATAACATAATACCCAGACACAGAATAAACCATCGTGCTTATCACACAAAGTTTTATCCTAGGTGGGGATCGAACCCACGACCTCTTGCGTAGCAGTCGGATACACTCCCACCGCGCCACAGAGGCAGTCAAAAATACTTAAGTTGTACGTTTTTTAAGCGATAAATCGCTACTCGCTTTTTGCTTATCGTCGTTGGTGGGACAGGTACCTATAAACCTATATTACGATTCATTATTTGTCGTCACCTGTCACTGTTGTGCTGCCATAGTGATGAGTGATTTGTTTGTATTACTTGGGATCCCCTTGATTTGCTTATGGCGTTTTTTTCTTTTTTTTTCACTCATAACGATTTTGGCATCATTGTTAAAGGCAATATAATACTTTGGCATACTGTTTTAATAATTAATAGGCATGAATATAGTTCAGGTAGCCTATGTATGTACTATTTTTTAAATACGACTCCCGCAGTAGGGAACCAGCCCTGTGTCGCTGGGGACTTTACAAAAATACAGGTCACGGACACAAAGTACACCCAGACTTGGAACAACAATTTGTGGATCACAGTGTGATAAGTGTGAAAAAACGTGTCCTGTGTGGGAATCGAACCCACGACCTCTTGCGTAGCAGTCGGACTCCCTCCCACCTGACACTGACCGCCTCGATGGCGCCACCGTGGCAGTCAGTATTATTCAGGTGAATGACGTCACATTATTACTAACATAAATATTTACAATTTTCACACCTATTAGATGGCCTTAGTGCATATGCTGCATACATGAGTGTGAGCAAAGTGTACTAACATATTGACTTAGTACTAAGTTGTATTTACAAATAGCTACTTTATGTTAATACTAGTGACCCGCTCCTGCTTTGCATGGAGTTTTTCTACTATCTATACACATGTATTATATATTTAAAGTATCCGAAAGAAATTATATGAATGATAGTGAATACAGCATGGAAATCTGTTAAGAAGTTTTTGAGATTATTACGAACATATAGACAGACACAGGGGACGAGACAATTTGTTTTATAATAATTATGTAAGTTGTTTACATGTTCACACAAATTAATGTGCGAAATAAATGGTATTTATAGTGTAAATAAATTATTATAAAACAAAAAACCGGACTGCATTAAATTATCAACTGAAAGAATTTGGCGGCGTCAATCTCCATAATTTTGAAGTACTCAGGGTCACTCTCACAACTAAGACGAATCTAACGATACCTCTCAAGCTAAAATCTGTCAAGCCATTTAGGCTCTAGAGATTGCCAAAGAAATATACATACATACAAACATACCCTCCTTGCACAGTCGGGTAAAAAAGCTACTACCCTCGTTAATTCCCTCCAGTAAACAATTAATGTCATCCCAGGCGAATTTCAGATTAAATCCAAGTATCAAGAAATGTAAGGTCCCGTGCAGAGGCGAAAGGTTAAAAATTTTCTGAGGTAACCCAATACAAAAATATACCTCGCTGAACATGGTTTAATAATACTAAGTAACTACAATCCAAAGGGAAACCGAGAGTAATGGTGTTTTAAGGAACCTCCGCCACTGGTCCCGTGGTTAAACAATCTGTTGTTAGAACTAGCTGGATTCCAATGACTGACGAGCCCAGTATAAAAATCGTTTATAAATAGTATTTTTAATTGTCACTTTGAATAAGATCATGATTTGACTTTTGTTATTATAGATTCTGCGTGACAAATAAAGGCCGTTCTTTTCTTTCTTTTGATATCATAATTAATATTTTATGTTTAATCATTTTAAGCAGATATATTTTTTTACCTTTGTTTAATAAAACTATGTTGTACCCACTGATTTTAGTTTATCTCATTTACGACTTTTTAATAATATCTATAATTTGCATCCGTCCTTTAAAGATGGTGTATATATTCTCGTCGTATATTAGTGGCAGCACCTAACCTCCATATCAAGTTTATAAACATTGAAACATTGTAAAATTTTCAATTTGAAAAGAGTGGCTGCGAATTTTTATTGCCATGTCCTTTCATCCTGCTTTACCTATTGTTTGCGAACTTGGCATTGCCTTTGATGTACATGTAGAATCGCGATGTATCACAAGTGTTGTTTTGCAAATTAAGTGACTAAAGTTTTTTTTTTTTTGGAAGCCGAGTGCACGATTCGCCAAACGGTCAAAAAAACGATTATGAGTCTCTCAAACATTTTTTTTACTTTTTTTTACTTGTAACGAATGATTAAATTAAAAATATAAATACCTTACTTGATTAATTTTATTAGTGTGTATGATAAAAATCGCCCAGAAAAATATGCAGTCTAATAGTGAATACCCCATCTAAATCGGATCACTGGCTTTTTAGAAAATTCATACATACGAGTCAAACAGAGAAACACCTTTTTTAAAAGTGGCTAAAAACAAAGGAAACATCTGTCATACGTTAGTTCCATAAACTGCTACCAGAGCAAATTTATTCGTCAACAATAGCTCTGAGGCATTTCAGTTGAAACCGGTCAAGCGCGCGAACATTACGCCGGTACAGGCACAACGTCTCGGCAGAATACAGGAGATACAACGTATTTTATTTCAAATTCGTCTCAGGCGAGATTCAAACCCGCGATCTTTGGGTACCTACTCTAAGCAGTTACCCAACTTCGGCACCAAGACACGCCTGAGAACATACAATTTATCCTCCATATAGATATAAAGTTAAATCTATACTAATATTATAAAGCTGTAGAGTTTGTTTGTTTGAACGCTATAATCTCAGGAACTACTGATCCGAATTGAAAAATTCTTTAACTGTTGGATAGCCCAATTATCGAGGAAGGCTATAGGCTATATTACATTACGCTACGACTAATAAGAGCGGAGCAGTAATGATAAATGTTGCAAAAACGGGGAACATTTACGCAGAAGAAGATGCGCGGGACAGCTAGTATAGATAAATATCACAAAAAATGAGATACAACGTGTAACAGAAAGATGTAGTCAACTATAAAGGAACTCAACCAAAGAGTAAACTACTCAACTGCTTTTGTTTTTGTCAAAACCTGTCACTCCTTTATTTATCCAGTAAGTCCTTTATTATAACTCCTTATTAATCAATTTAAAAAAAATCAAGTTGAAAGTTCAATGCAATAACACAATTTGCATTTTGCACCAGGGGGTGAATTCACGTATTTAAAGCAGTGCAGTTGCAGTTAAGTTCCGATTAAAACGCCCATTTTTGTATTCTTGTAAATTTGGGATCGATCTTAAAAACGCTTGCGCACAGTACTAGAATGTCGTTATTGCGCTCTCGAGACGCTTACTTGACGCAAACGTATTTGAATTCGATCGAATCATAACTGCAACTGCACTGCTTTAAATACGAGAATTGGCCTCCTGTGCAGTTCTAGTAATTATGTAGGTACACAAAGTAAATAATGAAATATCTTGGGGCAACTCACACACAGCCACCTGATTCCAAAGTAGGTCAAGTCTGTACTATGGCAAACTGATAAACAAAGATAAATGACATCTAGACACAGAATAACCATTCGTGCTCATCACACATTGATTTATCCTGGGTATAAATTAAACCAAGACCTGTGGATTAGCAGTCTGGGTTACTAAACACTAGACCAACAGGCCAGCCAAATGACGCGTTAAAACGTAAACGGTTTTAACCCGACTGTGCAAGAAGTGGGGTAATGTTTTTCGAGTGTTTATATGTTGCTTTGGCACGCTCTAGAGCCCAAATGGCTCTATGGATTTTAGCTGAGAGGTATCGTTACATTTTTTTCAGTTGTGACAGTGACACTAGGTACATCATAATTTAAAAAAAATCGAATGTTTGACCTCAAAACACGTTGCGCAAGAGGATATATCCCCGCGCACGATCTTCACCCAGTATAAAACTTTGTGTGATGAGCACGATGGTTTATTCTGTGTCTGGGTGTTATTTATCTATAATATGTATGTATTTAGAAATATATAAGTATAGTGTATCAGTTGTCTGGTTTCCATAGCACAAGTTCTGCTTATTTTGGGATCAGATAGCGTTGTGTGAGTTGTCCTAAGATATTATTATTATTATATCATTAGTTGGAGCACGAGGAAGTTCCCTCTTCAACGGACAGACACGGTTTTCGCGTAAAAACAAAAAACAAGTCAACAGTCAATCAGGACAATCGATTTCATAATTATAGATATGTGATCCGATTAAAACGAAATTTATTAAGGAGATATCTAAAATTTTCGAAAAAATAAACCACTTGAAATTCCACACATCACGGCCACAGTGTAGATAAAGCAACATCTTAATATTAGTTTTTGAGGACGTATGTCCTATCTACTTAATTCCATCTCTGTATCTCTAAAGTTGGGCTTAATTTATCGCCAGGGATTCGAACCCAAGACCCCGGGCGATAAATTTTGAGTATACAGTTGGAATTCATACAGGGATGAACAAGATAAGGCGGTTGTCAGATGGGCGATTGTCGAGACATTTTAATAACTGTGACAAGTGCGACATATCGCTGGTGTGAAATAAGGATATATTTTATGATAGGCCAAGTGATTTATATTGGACTAGCGAACTGCATAGACTTAGTACAGTTATTTTTCAGTATATTTTATACATGTATAAAATATAGATACAGTATGTATATTTATTCTCTGTCCGACCCATTAATGTGTTGTTAGGTATCATGTTCCTATTCGATTTATAATAATAATATTTTTTTTTTTATATATATATACATGATTTTAAAAAACGAATGTTAGTACTTATATCTATGTTATAACCACCGCGCGACATTTGCATGTAGGCGTATCCAATGTTCCAGCATCGGGCTGTCCCACCGAGCTGCTACTGTGAGCAGTATGCTGTTGGGGCTGTCGCGCACCTTGTGTATGATGGATGCGCTCCGTTTGCGCATTATGGCATGAAAACCATTTACTAGCGCTTCGGCAAACATGCTAGATGCACTACAGTGCCGCGGCAGTGATTTATGTCATTTATTTTTAATTTTTTTTTCTTGATAGAAGTCATATTATTATGGGAATACATGTAAACACATTGTTTTGGTTGCAAAGAGGCCAATGCAAAGTTGATAAAAAAATTAAAAATACACATTTGGACGAAATTGGGTACTGAATTCCTAGATTTTAAAATTCCATAAAAAATCTTTTAGCAATTTTTTTTCATTTTTTTATGCACTGTTAATAGAATTCCTACACGCCCTTCGGGTTAGATACGGATTAATTTACACGTTGTATAAGTATGTTTATTAGTTGTATGGTTGGCATAGTATAAGCTCTGCTTAGTTTGGGATCAGATGACGTTGTGTGAGTTCTCCTAAGATCTATGGTATTTTTCTTTCAATCATTTCGGTTCAGTTTCATGGTCTGATCATATCCCTGAAAGGATTCGAATCTAAATCGGCACCTTGTATAAATCCTATAAAGGATTTCCTTAAACTTAATGGTAGTGACAATCGTTTATATAATATCTATCTGTTCTGTCTAATCCTGTTCTAGGTCAACTAAGTACAGAAATAGACAAAAAATAGACAGATAAGAAAGAGCTTTTACTGTGTGCTTTGTATTATTTGTAGACTAACTGTTTATGCCAATGATTTAGTCTCTTTAATAGAACCGCATTCAAAACTGTTAAACCGTAGTTGAAACTTTGTACTTGAAATTTTTATATCTCTTGTTAACTCGTCTTCATTGAGATTTATCACTGTTACCAAAATCTCTATATACCTATCTAATATTATGACTGCCTCTGTGGCGCAGTAGGAGTGTATCCGACTGCTACGCAAGAGGTCGTGGGTTCGATCCCCATTCAGGATAAAACTTTGTGTGAACGATGGTTTATTCTGTGTCTGGGTGTTATTTATCTATAATATGTATGTATTTAGAAATATATAAGTATGTTTATAAGTTGTCTGGTTTCCATAATACAAGCTCTGCTTAGTTTGGGATCAGATAGCGTTGTGTGAATTGTCCCAAGATATTATATTTTAATATAATATATTTTAAATATTATTTGTCCTGAGTCCTGACAAACTGACTGATAGATCAACGCACAGTCTTAACTGTTGACCGTAGAGACGTGAAATTTTGAGTACGTACTCTCTATATTATAATGTAGCCATAAGATAAGAAAGAATTTTCAGAAATAAAACCCCTAAGGGGGTAAAATAGTGGTTGTAATTTTATGTAAAACTTCGCCAGTTTTAAAGTTAAATCTGTGAAGTTTCGTATATGGCCTTTTGGTTTGAAATAAAGAAACACGTGTTTCTGGGTTTTTGGAAAATCGACCCCTAAGGGGTTAAAATTGAGGTAGCAAGTTTTTATCAAACTCCATCAGTTTTCAAGTTAGATCCGTCTTTAGCCATTTTGTTAAAAAAACACGTTTTTATCTTTTGATTGAAGGCGAATATCAACCCTTATCGGGGTAAAGTCATCCACGCGGGTGACAGCTAGTATTCAATATACTTCTAAATAATCCTTTAATATAACATCTCATAGAACAACCTTCAAGCGACCATCCAACCCTCAATAATAATTTCGGAGACTATTCAATGGTCCTTCGAGCCACATAACAGCTATTAATGACGTCATCAATGACGTGCAAAGCCACAGGTTAACGGTAGCATATATCCCTTGAGCCGCAGTTAATTGGACAATTGCTTATCATGCCTAAATGGAATAGGGACCCATAAATACCTATAGATAGATCGGGATTATATGACAACTGACTAATAATGTAGTTCGGTTTAGAAATATAAGTATGTTTATCAGTTGAACTGGCCTGTATAGTGGTTAGTGACCCCAGACTGTTCACACGGAGGTCGTGGGTTCATTCCCCACCCAGGATAATAGTTTGTGTGATAAGCGAAATTTAAGTAGGACCTCCGCTTTGTTTTAAATTACTTATGCCATTTATTATACTAGCTATCTCGCGCAACTTCGTATGCGTACATTTTCCCCGTTTTTGCCATTTTTCATTACTGCTCCGCTCCTATGGTTGGTAACATGATGTTATGTAGCCTATAGCCTTCCCCGATAAATGGGCTATCCAACCAAAAAATATTTTTTCAATTAGAACTAGCAGTTCCTGAGATTACCGTGTTCAAACAAACAAACAAACTCTACAGCTTTTTAATATTAGTATAGATTAATATATTATAATAATAATAATAATATCTTGGGACAACTCACACAACGCTATCTGATCCCAAACTAAGCATAGCTTGTACTATGGAAACAAGATAACTGATAAACATACTTATATATTTCTAAATAGATACATATTATAGATAAATAACAGCCAGACACAGAATAAACCATCGTGCTCATCACACAAAGTTTTATCCTGGCTGGGGATCGAACCCACGACCTCTTGTGTAGCAGTCGGACACACTCCCACCGCGCTACAGAGGCAGTCATATTAAACGTAAATAAGTAATTTAACTATAAATCAAGGTAATCAGTTTTTTAGAAAATATCTAAATGGTAGGCAGTGGCTGCTGCAAAGCCTTAAAGTTTGAAAACAAGAATTATACAAATTGTCATTTGTTAGTGCCCCGGCTGCTAAGTGAGAGCTCGTGATCCCACCTGATACAAATATTTGTGTAATGAGCACGATTATTTATTATCTTCGTCTGGGTGTATTTTATCTTAGACAAGTAAGTGTTTATCTGTTGTCTGGTTGCTGTTCAGGATGTGCCTAGTTTTGATTTTTTTCCCCGCACTTTACACACGCTACAAGCCCTGTGTCGCGGGGGACTTTACAAACATACAAGGCACGGACACAAAGTACACCCAGACTCGGAACAACAATTTGTGGATCACACAAAGTGGTTTCCCGTGTAGGAATCGAACCCACAACCTCTTGCGTAGCAGTCGGACACACTCCCACCGCGCCACAGCCACAATCAGATGGCCGTATGGGTGAGTAGTCCCAAGATGTTTGTTTATAGGTTAAGGTTGAACTACATTATGATTTAACGGTAGGTCTAGTGATTAAACTAATTACTGTGAGCTAGAGTGTTACAGGTTCGATTCACGCACGGAGATCAAAGCTTTGTGGTCCAGATGCATGGTTTGCGTAGAACTCCCACATAGCGAAGAGTGCAACATTCATTATAACGTAATATTTTTAGGGTTCCGTAGCCAAAATGGCAAAACAGAAGCCTTATAAGTAGTTTAGCCATGTCTGTCCGTCCTTCCGTCATATTCTTCTAAAATCTTTTTTTTAGGGTTCCTCCTCTATATGTAAAGTGGGGGATATGATTTTTTTTTCACCTACCCAATCGTGTGGGGTATTGTTAGATAGGTCTTTTCAAAACGTTTAGGGGTTGGAAAACCCATTTTTAGATTTAGGGATCCGTTTGTGAAATATTAAGGTTTAAATTGCAATTTTTGTCGTTGAGTCAAGTACATGGCCCCTCTTCCGCCCCCCCCCCCCCTCCCCTATCAGTTAAATGGTTGACAGCTAAAGCTTTACAAGTTTACGAGTAACAGCTGATCAAGTGAGAAGTAACAAAATTTCGTTCTAATTCCATTGAAAATTATTAGATATCAAGTAGGTATAACGTTGTAAGTATGAAACAAAAATAACAGAAAACCCACTTCATAAGTCGCATTATTAGGATAGAGGGGGGGGGGGGTGACTACGGGATTTCGATTACACAAATGCCACTGGCACTATAACCAAACTAACACTTTGCACACACACGATTATGGAAATAGCAACATCTATCGGAAGACGTGTTGTTGCTCCGACCGCTCGATTAAGACTGCCGAATGAGACCAAGTGCCTCACTACTGGCACTTCGAATGTAAACGTCAAACTTGCGGCGACCATGTTTAAATGAGTCAATGGGCTAGTTTACAACTAGTCAAAACAATTTCTTAAGAAATTACAAAACGCAGATTTTATATGAAGATCATACATACAAGTAGTGGTCTATGACGTCGTAATTTTTTTCTCATCAAATCACTTCTTTTTATGACACTTCTTTTAAAAAAAACCCATCTGCACAAAAAATGCAGTAGGAGGAACTTTACTAAGTTCATCGAGAGTCATGAATGCCTCCGACTGCATTTCATCATTTTTTCAAACGTAACATAATTATCTAAGAACACTTGAGGCGAATATAAAGACCTCATAATTGTACAAATCCGTTCAGTGGATTGTGAGATATCAAATAATTAAGAATATTAATTACATACACACATACACCTTCTTTACAGTCGGGTAAAAAAAGCTAATTTTACACATTTTTTATTTTATCGGGACTTAATTGTCAGTTTAAATGTCAGGTTTATTTCCTAATTAGTCTTTTAGATTTTTTTGTTTACCTAGAAAACACGCCTATTGTCTTGCTTTTCAATCAAAACAGATGTTATGTCAACGGAAATCAATTAGCTATTTACTAATAATTCTTCGACATATAGGTATATAACTCTTCTGCGTATATTGATCGTACATTTGCCTGCACAACAACTACCTACATACAATGTTTACAAATCGAAAACTCGCTATGGAACGAGAAGCACGGCCCGTCCCGGCAAGTTCCGGACGAGAATGAAGAATTGTGTGGTTTTGGTTAGGATTTCGAATGTTTGCTGCAGAGGGTTTAAACTCAGGATATTGGCCGCTAGTCTTGTATTGAGTAGAAATCTGAATGTGATTTTGAGACTCCCTTTCAATGTAATTTTCAAAACATTCGAATGTTATTTGTAAGGACTTACAAAATGCTATAAATTATAGTAAAAGTATTAAATAAAAAAATAAATTATAATAATAAAAAAACCCGCCTGCACAAAAAAGATGGAAACAAGATCTACATAAGCAAAGATGACTGTAGGTACACAACGTGTTTACGTTGTGTACCTACAGTCATCTTTGCTTGAAATTTTTAATTCACTTTATTTACTAACTATATAATATTTAAAAGACACCCGCCTTCAAAAACACAGAAATAAGATACACTTTAAATTTCATATCATGTGACGGAGGCATGCTGTTGAACTTAAAAATTGTGACCGACTATAATTTGTTATCAGCTTTAAAAATCCTTTATTTTGTACCCACTCGATAGGTTTTGAAGATTTTTTTATATATACGTATATATTGGCGCCAAAATTATGCCTTTAACATTATTGTTTTTATTTTATTTTTTAAAGATAACTAGCAATCCCACATTGCTTTGTTTTGTGGTGTAATAAAGGGAAGGATTCGAACCCGCAACTTCACAATTACGAGACCGATGCCTTAGCCATTAGGCTACCGCCGCTTTGGCTTTTTTAAGTTGGTAGATAGGTAAGTTCTTACACAAATAAAACGTATCTAACGACACCTCTCAAGCTAACCGTTTAGGCTCTAGGGCGTAACTAAAGAAATTAACATACAAAAAAACCTTTTATGATTTATGTCTATCGAGGATTATAAAACGCACAAATGTTATTTTGCTGCTAGAGTTGGCTATTTACAGACAGATAACGGTAGGTTATTTAGACCGGGGTCCTTATTCACTATCTTTATTTCGTTGTCGTGACAAGCCCGCGAGTACTGGCGCATGCGCGGTGCGCTTAAATTTGTCCACTCCGCATGCGCGTTGATGAATTTCTAAACACAGCTCTCTACCGCGCATACGTGGTGGACATCTTTGAGCGCACCCCGCATACACCAGTTCACACGGGGTTGTCACGACAACGAAATAAAGATAGTGAATAAGGACCCGGCTGTTATAAATCACATACATATCAATCCATTTTTTTTTAAAGATAACTAGCAATGTGGGATTGAGTCCCGCATTACTAGCAATCTTGTTAACCCCTCCAGCTAAGCTTGTGCTAAGCTAAGCTTGGCTTGTGTTAGGAGTGGGTTCACGTCGGTAGTATAATGGGTAGGATTCGAACCCTCACGATTGCGAGATCGATGCCTTAGCCTTATGGCTAAGGCATCGATCTCTCTTGTTGTCTTGTCGTTTGCACTTGTTTGAAGCGGCAGTAGCCTCATGGCTACTGCCGCTTCAAACAAGTTTAAAATTAATATTTTGTCCCACTGCTGGGCACCGGTCTCCCCAGTAACCTACTTAATGTAGATCCTAGTGGTATCCCAGGACGCTGCTGCCCGTCCTCCGGTGTGAAATCTCTTAGTCGACTTGACGCCATCTACGTCAAGAGATGGGGTGGCACTATTCTGAACATACGGTATTAGAAATAAAATTAAATATACCTTACTTCGGATAGATATAGGTGAGGAACGCCAAGGTCTCCGAGATAAAGACATTGTACCCTCTCCTAGAATAAGCTGTTCCAATGGCTTGCGAATGTATAAAATGCGAGCTGTCCATAAAACCCACTGCGTAGAGAACCGTCTTCTTCTTCCTCAGATCTGGAATAAATGGGTCATAATTACTTCAAACTCGGCTGGCCTGTTAGTCTAATGGGATTGCAATTTTTTCTGTTTTTTAATTGTACGAGTATTTATCTATACTAATATTATAAAGCTGAAGAGTTTGTTTGTTTGAACGCGCTAATCTCAGGAACTACTAATCTGAATCAAAAAATTATTTCACTGTTGGATAGCCTATTTATCGAGGAAGGCTATAGGCTATATAACATCACGCTACAACCGATAGGAGCGGAGCAGCAATGAGAAATGTTGCACAAACGGGGGAAATTTATGCAGACGAAGTTGAGTGGGACAGCTACTAATAATATAGGTGTTACATTGGAGTTAGTGTACCTACTAAAGAGCCCAGTTGAAAACCAGCGTCAGGCATCTGTCTGGCATATAGGTATGCTGAACTGCGTCCTATTTTCGCTATTCAACTGTCTAAAATAGTTATAATGTTATTTGCCGAAATAAAGACCATTTTCATTTCATAATGGTTAGTGACCCTGACTGCTAAGCCGGAGGTCGTGGAGATAAGTTAAAAGCGCTTAACAAGTGGCACCTCAAATAGTGTACAATTAACTTTTTTTTTCCACATCTTTTACTTAAAACATCATTGACTACGTGTATAAATTGTAAATATCTTACTAATCCTTTGTGGCGCGGTGGCAATGTGTCCGATTGCTACGCAAGAGGTCGTGACTCCCACACGGGACACCACTTTGTGTGATCTACAAACTGTTGTTCCGGGCCGGGTGTACTTTGTGTCCTGTATGTTTGTAAAGTCCCCCGTGACACAGGGCTTGTACCCTACTGCGGGAGAGATCGCCCACGACTATAATGATAAACGTAAAAAGCATCTCGTCTCTAGTTGAATAAAAATGTAAATTATTATAACTAGTTGGTTTCTGAATTCAATAATTGATCAAGATACTATCGACAGATGTGATTACATCTGTCGATAGTAGTGTTTAATTAATTACTCAGAACCACAATCACAGAAATCATAAGATCTAAGATGGAACTGATATCAAACACACAGTGAAGATGCTCGAAATTACTTAAGATTTTAGATAAAGTCTTTATATAAATGAATGATAGTACAAAAACAAATTATATCAGTAATAATATTGTGCAAGGCAACATGGAAACGAATGTGGTTATTTTTTACCCGACTTTAAAGAAGGGTTATGTTTTTCGCGCGTATCTTGTATGTATGTATGTATGTAATATTCTTTATTACCTGATATCTCACAATCTGAAACTGAAAGGATTTATACAATTCACACGTCGTTAGATTCGTCTTAATCGCCCAAGTGTTCTTACAGTAGATACGATCAACGTAACTTGACCGGATTGAAGTTAGGTTTTTATCACTTTCGCGCATGTCATAGAGATCCGACCCTAAAATTACTTACGAAAACGATTAATCGATTAAAAATACTAACAACATTTTAATTCACCAATATAAAAACACTATTTAAATGAGTTCATAAAAGTTTAAATTTAGAACAGTTACAGTAAATAATAAAGAAACTTTGAAAAACAATTTTTTTACCAAAATAATCACAAAAAAACATGAATTAGTAATACTAATTATGACAATGTAATGCGTAATCGCATCTCTAATCCTCTTGGTTTAGTTACGGCCCCCGCCCCCCGCTTCCTGTTACCATTTACTTCCAAAAAATGCATCTGCGCAACCACTTGTCGCCTACTTCAGTCCGGCCTAGTTACGTTGATCCAACTGTAGATACGTTTTTAAAAAACAAACATGGCGGCTATGAGATGTCAAAATAAAGAGGTGTAAAAAAGAAAGTTGTTTCGAATACTGCAATATGGGTATCAAATTAAAGAACTCATCTTATACATTTCAAAAAGGTATAACATGAATATGACTGTTTTACTAAAAAAGTTAGTTAGCAACCATTGTTTTTTCAATTTTCAATACATGACAATAGCTGTGATAAAAGTAAGTTGCTACATCGGTTACATCCTACAGCTACTAAAATGTATTAAATAAAAAAATAAATAAAAAAACCCGCCTGCACAAAAAAGATGGAAACAAAATCCCCTACATAATTATACAATTTCATGCAGATTTTTTTGTGGCATCCCATCCTCCATCGTGCGTGCAACTCACAATTGGCCGGTATCGGGCGAAGCTAAATGCATGTGCGTCGTGAAACTGAAGTATGAATTAAAGTTGCCTTCTGTACCCTTGGTATTCTATGGCACTAGTATTTTTGTTTTCGACAGGTGCCTTTTTGCCACCATTGATACAAACAAAAACAAAACTATCCAGAAAATCCTTCATTTCTCAAACATATGTATACGGTTAATATGAAAAGTTGCCTGAACATGTATTATGGGCCAATTTTGCAAACTTGTACCACGGCATGAATAAAATATGAGGATAGGCAGCCATCGTTGTCATACACTTGCTTCTATTGAATATATCACGAATGTAGAATTCGTCAAGAGCGAGTTGCGTTGTTTTGTGATTGAACTGTAGGCTAAAAAAAAAGATATAAAAATAAAAAAAAATACGCCTGCACAAAAAATATGGAAACAAAATCCCCTACATCTACATCTACACTAATAATAAAAAGAGGAAAGATTTGTATTTTTGTATGTAACGAATAAACTCATAAAGTACTAGACCGATTTTAATAATTCTTTTTTTGTTAGATAGCCTATTTATTGAGGAAGGCTATAGGCTATATAACATCGCGCTACGACTATTATGAGCGGACAACGACGAGAAATGTTGCAAAAACGGGGAAAATGTACGCATACGAAGTTGCGCGGGGCAGCTAGTAATTATATAATTTCACTAGCGGCCCACTCCGGCTTCGCACGGGTATAAAATATATAGCCTATGTCATTCACTGAAAAAAATATTAAAATCGATCTAATACTTTTGATTTATTCATTACTGCCCGCATTTACGACATCACATTAGAAACCTAAAAAATAACAGCATTTCTCCACTATATAATGGATGTTATTATACATATAAACCTTCCTCTTCAATCACTCTATCTATTAAGAAAAACCGCATCAAAATCCGTTGCGTAGTTTTAAAGATTTAAGCATACATAGGGATATATAGGGACAGAGAAAGCGACTTTGTTTTATACTATGTAGTGATGATGCAGTCGGAGGCATTAATGAATCTCGATGAACTTAATAAAGTGCCTCCGACTGCATGAAATTATGTAATTATGTAGGGGATCTTGTTTCCATCTTTTTTGTGCAGGCGTTTTTTTTTATTTTTATAATTTATTTTTTTATTTAATACTTTTTAGTAGTTGTAGGATGTAACCGATGTAAAAACCTTTATTACAGCTTTTATCAAGTATTGAAAATTGAAAAAGAATGGTTGCTTACTAACTTTTTTAGTATAATAGTTATAATCATGTTATACCTTTTTGAAATCCTTAAGATAAGCCCTTTAATTTGATACCCATATTAATAAATTAAACTTGTTGGTGCGAGTCTAGAGCATGAAGATTACGGTTTCAATTTAAGAGCCTTATATTAATGCATCTTACAATAGGTAAAAATCATAACCCTCCTTTGCATAGTCGGGTAATAAAGTAAACTTGCTGGTGCGAGTCTGAAGCATGAAGGTTATTGGTCCATTACGTTTGAATTTAAGAACCTTACATTTTGCATCTTATAATAACTAACCTAGATGCGAAAATTTCTTAGAGGCCGTCATCTATCTTTTAATAACTTAAACTTTACGTCATTTAAAAACATAACAAACCTATATGATGTCCCACAGCTGAACACGGGTCTCCCCAGGGTCCTGATCACGTTCTTTTCCGTGTCCGCGTCAAGCCCGTGCGAACTGTCAAATTCTTGTCATAATGGAAAATAAAGAGCTGCGCTTAGAAATCCATCAACGCACATGCGCGACGGACACGTCGCGCATGTGGGTTGATGGATTTACTGTGCACTCAAAGATGTCTCTTTAAACGCACCGCGCATGCGTCAGTTCGTAGGGCTTGTCACGGACACGAAATAAAGATCGTGAATAAAGACCCAGTAGAACTTACTTATATAACCTGGGGTAATTGCCATAATCGCCACGCTTGGCGAGCGGGTTGACGATCGCAGTAAGGCTTTAAAGTAAGCAGAGGACGCTGCTGTCCGTCCTCCGGTGTGAAAGCCTTGATGATACCCCCGGGAAGAGATGAGGTGGAACTATGGAACTATTCAAGCCAATTCTAGATACAATTTTTTTTAGATAAAGATAACTAGCAATGTGGGATTGAGTCTTACATTACTAGCAATCTTGTTAACCCCTCCAGCTAAGCTCAAAGGCTTGTGTTAGGAGTGGGTTCACGTCGGTCGTATAATGGGTAGGATTCGAAACCGCGACCTCACGATTGCGAGACCGATGCCTTAGCTATTAAGCTACCGCTGTTCATCAATGTGCTGTACTACCCTCAAACCCAAACGTAATAATGACGTCTCTGCCCATGATTCATGTCAACCAACTCCATACATTTCCCGTGACAATATTCCATAAGGATTTGTGCAAGACAAATGACGCGATGCGTGTTTTGACCCAAACACCTCTCATATATTTTTCATACTGTAATACTGGCAGTGTGAAAGATAAATAGGCGCTTTCAGTTACATGGTACCCTTTATTTTCTATGGTGGCAGCATTATGTTACCTTTAACGATTGTTTTTTTTTTACCTGACGTCAAAAATGAAGGTTAGAATCTTAATTCTTTTCAAAATTATAAATGTGAAAGTACCCGTGACCACGATCGGTGTAATTCGATCGAAACGTCGGGTAAATACGCGATTAAGTCCCGAAATATATTTAAAAATATGAAAATAACTCTGTCTATTTGTAAATTTGGTATGGAGATAGTTAGTTAGTTAGTTAGTAGTCCCAGGGAAGGACTGAGTATAGTTTTATCGCTATTACCGACACCCACGCAGGCAAAGCCGTGAACAAAAAGTAGTATAATATACAGAATGATTTTTAAAATTCTAAAAACTATCCGTCTTGGCATTAACACTTTTTACATAACACCAAATAAATTAGTGATATAATTTTTGAAAAAAAAAATACAAATTAACCCTTCATCAACTACTTGTGTCACACAACCATTTACCAAACATTTGAGAGACCCCGGAGTAAAATCAATGTTTCTTTGTTAGGTTTAGGGCCTAAACCTCACAATAAACAACTATTTTACTGCAGTAAAATAGTCTGTGGTGGTTAAGGTCGTAACTCCAAAAACAACTGGTAGATGATTAGGGGTTAATCTATACTAATATTATAAAGCGGAAGAGTTTGTTTGTTTGTTGACTATTCAACAGTGAAAGAATTTTTAAATTCGGATAAGTAGTTCCTGATATTCGTGCGTTCAAACAAACAAACAAACTCTTCAGCTTTATAATATTAGTATAGATTTTCCAAAACTGATATTACAAAGTTATTTAGTGTTATATAAAGAAGCCACGAACAGGAGATAATTAGTACAAATCAACCTGTATAATCAGCAAAAACTTTTTATTTATTGTTTTCAGTTAACACACAATACTCGATCACTTTATTATACAACTCTCTCTAAAGTCAGTGCCTCATGACAGGTTTGTATCTGGAGCTAATGATCTGTCTCCATTCTGGTCTCTGTCCAGCACATCTCTTACGACTGTATAAAAACTTTAACTATTTATTATACGGGAATTAACGCGCATTGTTTACTTTAAAACTGCTTCACGTTTCGCCAAGGTTGCACCGGCCGTGGTCACAAGCGGACTGTCGCAGCAATAAGCACAAGCGACAGTGCTAATTCCCTTATAATTCACAGCGTTAATTCCCGTATAATAAATAGTTATAATCATGGAACGCGAAAG
Organism: Herminia tarsipennalis; assembly: GCA_945859575.2. Classification (NCBI taxonomy): domain Eukaryota; kingdom Metazoa; phylum Arthropoda; class Insecta; order Lepidoptera; family Erebidae; genus Herminia; species Herminia tarsipennalis. The sequence continues at coordinate 2,951,248 of OX243849.2, read as the reverse complement.
TTTAAATGTTTGTATAAAAACTAGACTGGATTGATTCATCTTGTTGTTGATCGCCCGATCTTTTTATATAACAAAACTGTCTCTCTTACAGCTGTTTTATGAGTGGTATTCACGTTGGGGTCACTGCTGTGGAGGGGAAGGTGATATGTCCCTTCACAACAAAGGAGAGGTAATTGTGCTGGTGGGCAGCGCGTTTTTCTATAGTTCTACCGGAACGCCAAAACATGTACCGTAGTAAATTTCACGGCATCAACGTCCCGAGACAAAAATGAAAAACGAAATGCTGAAAATGTGAAACGGTATTGGAAAATTTATTCTGAAAACAACTGGTATAGTCAGCCTTATAAATAGATGACCACATTTATATCTCCAAAATCCATGAACATTACTACTTTCTTCCAGTTATTACACGACTGCCTCTGTGGCGCGGTGGGAGTGTATCCGACTGTAGCAGTCGGACACACTTCCACGGCACCACAGAGGCAGTCGATAGTACTTAAATGTTACCTACTTTTGCTGAATAAATGACGTGTTTGATTACGTTTGCACACGTCAAGAGGTCGTGGGTTCGATCCCCACCCAGGATAAAACTTTGTGTGATGAGCACGATGGTTTGTTCTGTGTTGGGTGTTATTTATCTATAATATGTATGTATTTAGAAATATATAAGTATGTTTATCAGTTGTCTGGTTTCCATAGTACAAGCTCTGCTTAGTTTGGTATCAGATAGCGTTGTGTGAGTTGTCCTAAGATATTATGTTTTTGAGCTGATGACTATTAGTTGGCCAACACTCTTTCTTTAAAACGAATTAAATTTCTTCAGTTTACGGGGACTATTCTTAATAATTTTTGAATAAGCATAAGGAGTTCGAACCCATAGACAATTTTTAGGAACGAGTGGATTAAATAGATGTTCCTGGCTCTGTATATCACCACCTAATTTCTGATCGAAACTTCGTTTTCATTGAATTAGAGTAGGCCTCCAGGCCGATCTTTTTGACAATTTCTGCAAGTATTTAGTTCACTTTAACTGAAACAAACGTGGTCTTACGAATTTTGCTGGTGGTTTGTCTTTTACTGTGCTATTTATAAATACTTTTAATAAGAACAGTTCATATATATTAAAATGTTTGGAGGGAAAGTTCGTCTCAGGCGGACTTGAACGCGCAACCTTAAGGTTCATTTCTGTGCATCGCGGCCGATCGCGAGCCGCGCGCGTCTTACGACGAGCGACTGACGCGCGCGGCCGATGCGACAATAATCAGAGTGCGCGCGCAGCCTACGTCAGTCGTCGGCCGCGTGCGTCTGTCGCAGACCTCGGAAACGGCGCCATACATTTTCATACTCTGACTATTGTCGCATCGGCCGCGCGCGTCAGACGCTTGTCGTAAACCGCGCGCGGCTCGCGATCGGCCGCGATGCACGGAAATGAACCTTTAGGGGTACCGGCCCTAAGCCGTTTACCAACTCCCGCATCGAGGCATGTCTGCCAAAGTTCAATTTAGCCTCCACATGATACGATTTTATGGCAATCGTGACGTCATCCACCGCGTTCCTAGGGAACTTGTACGGATCTGTGAGTTTCATTGCAGAAACCATTTAAACTTAGATTTTTGAAGACGCTGGACCTGGATTACTTTTTGTAATTTTTATGCAAATATTATATGTTATGTCATTTAAATGTTTGGAGGAAAAGTTCGTCTCAGGCGACTGGGTACCGGCACTAAGCCATCACGAGGAGGCTAAATTCGACTTTGATGGACATGTTCCAGTGCCGGAGTTGGTAAACAGCTCAAGGCCGGTCGCCCTAAGGTCGGATTCAAGTCCTGCCTGAGACGGATTTTTCCTCCTATTCATATGTATAAAATTAGCATACAAATCCTTAATGTAAAGATCACTTCAGTTCATTTCTTCCTGTTCTCTTCTTGGACGTAAAATGAGGCTGTTTACGATAAATAGATTTTTTGTGGTCTATTCTACATTTAATCCACTGTACAAATCCATCCTAATGAATTTATTTTCATTTTTTTTTTGTTTCACTGTATTACATTTGGGAATTTATTTGTAGCCTATATTAAAATGTATTTATGTGTAATTATAATTAGGAAATATTTTAACTTCAAAATGCAGGAAAATGAATAATTCAACTGAATAAATGATATTATTGATTGTTTTTAATTTGCGTGTAGCGGTTATTGAACATTGGAATCTTCGAAGTCTCCCTAAAGCTACAAAGGTTTTGCTACTGTCGATAACAATTATGCTATCTGATTAAATCCAAAGACTACTATAATACTATTACTACTTGACTGGCCTGTCGGTCTAGTGGTTAGTGACCCTGACTGTTAAGCCGGAGGTCGTGGGTTCGATCCCCACCCAGGATAAAACTTTGTGTGATGAGCACGATGGTTTATTCTGTGTTTAGGTGTTATATATCTATAATATGCATGTATTTAGAAATATATAAGTATGTTTATGATAAACAGTTGTCTGGTATCCATAGTGCAAGCTCTGCTTAGTTTGGTATCAGATGACGTTGTGTGAGTTGTCCCAAGATATTAAGATATTAGCGTCACATACGTGTTGGCTTCGACTCCACACACGCTTCCCAAATAACCGGGACTCTGCTATAGATAGATATAGAACTACATACTTTAATAATCACCCTAGAAAACATACAATGATCGAATTTATGCGAATACATGGCAAACGGATTGACAATAAAATTGTGTAGATATTATGAACAGGTACACTTGTAAAACAAGTTATATTAGTTAGTGGTTAGATAGCACAACTTCTCACAACTGTAATAAAACAATAAAAGTGGATATACTCTATAGAACAATGGTAAAATTTTTTAGTGATTCGGGTTGTTCGTCAAAAGATTAAATGTTTTTTTTTTAATATCACTAAATAAAGGTGAGCAGGTCTTTAGCCTGATGATAAGCGTCACGCTATGCCCATAACAGCGTCAGTGACAACCAAATCTTTGTTTGACAAAAATCTGGTTGTCACCACACTTCGCTCCTCATTTGAGACATTTGTTCAAAAGATTGATTTCCCCAGTAATTTCACTTGCTACAGTGCCCTTTAACTGAAACACAGTAATGTGTTAACATCACTATTTCAGGGAAGAAACTGACACTGTTTTGATACCTTCCAAAACTGCCTATGGCTTAGACCAACTTTCGTTAAATAAAACCATAAATAAGTGTTTTAAGAAATCGAACCGCCTTCAAGGAAATAATAGGCACATCACCCAATGCAAATTTGACTGACTCACTCCTATATTTTAGTTCATATCTCGAGTAATAATTGTAATTATATTTTATTGATTCAAAAAAGTTTACTTAGGTAGTTATTGTACATAAACAGCAAATGCATACATGTTACATTATTATATACAAGAAACAACCCATGCTTCAATATATAATATATAATAAAGCATGGGTTGTTTCTAGTTTAAGAGACAGGGTTTTATTTATTAACTAGCTGTCCCGCGCAACTTCGTATGCGTAAATTTTTCCCGTTTTTGCAACATTTCTCGTCGCTACTCCGCTCCTAGTAGTCGTAGCGCGATGTTATATAGCCTATAGCCTTCCTCGATAAATGGGCTATCCAACAAAAAAAGATTTTTTCAAATCGGACCAGTAGTTCCTGAGATTAGCGCGTTTAAACAAACAAACAAACTCTTCCGCTTTATAATATTAGTATAGAAGTATAGATATAAAACCCTGTCTCTTAAACTAGGTATAAACCTGTGACTTATGGGACAGTGTTAATACAAATAGACCAAACACTAGCACGAGTTTGTTCGGTGTGTAGGAGTGATGCAGGTACGAAATTGAAGAAAAACCGTGTGTAACACACATCAAAAGTGTCTAGGGATCAACATATATTTTTGCAATAACTTTTCTCCTGATTGATTTTTTTTTTTTATTTCTTTAAGGATTCATCAAATAAAGTGTTTTCGTTTGTCACAGTAACGATAAACCAAGTCACCTTTGCATTAATAAAGAAATTTGCCATTTTCCTAATAAAGGGATTTTTGACATTTGAACCACTAACATTAAAGTTCGAAAAAAAGACTGAAATAACAGTTTTCTTTAAAATTTTATTGGGTAACTTAAACAATTAATAATCCGTGTTTCTACCGCGAACACTAACAACACAAGAACATCGGTTTGGCATACTCAAAATGAGTTCATCCAAATCACGCTGTGGAATGGCCGCCCATGTTCGTGGCAACAACAAAAAAAGGTCTTCTTGCGACTGGATACCCTCCATATTCGGCAGAGCTCTTCTCTGTAGCATATCCCATGCATGCTCAATCGTGTTCAAGTCTGGCGACTGAGCAGGCCAGGGCAGGACATTGATGTTAGCTGCGGCGAGAGTCTGTCTTACAACTCTTGCGGTGTGCGGTCGTGCATTATCATGCATTAACTGAAATAAGGGACCGATTTGCACTTGTAGAGGAACGATGACGTCTGATACAATCGTCTCAGCATAAATTTGAGCGTTGAGGTTGCCTCTGATCCAAATCAACTCAGTTCTTCCGCCGATCCAAATACCCGCCCATACCATGATGGTTCCACCACTATAAAGATGGACTTCCTGGCAGGATTTTAATCGCTGTTGGCGTCCAGGGGTTCTCCAGTGTCGTATACGTCTTGTATCCGGTCTCATACCAAAACGAGACTCATCAGAAAAGCACACGAAACGCCATTGTTCTTCTGTCCAATTTCTGTGTTCAAGAGCCCATTGATATCGAATCCTACGATTGTGCATTGCTATAGGTGGTACCCGTAGCGGTCTTCGGGAATGAAGGTTCACTTCATGCAAGCGGTTTCTGACTGTTTGGTCGCTAATTAAGTTCCCTGAAGAGTGATGAAGCCTCACGGCTAACATCATGGCGGTTATTGTTGGACCTCTTCGAGTTAAGATTTGAATGTATCGGTCTTGTCTCCGTGTGGTGCAGCGATACCGTCCTCCATGGCGCTCAGCCACGGTACCAGTGCTTCGGTAACGTGTCCAAAGTCGACTGATAACACTCTGACTTGTATTCAGAGCTAAAGCCACAGTACGTTGCCGGGAACCAGCTTCTATCATTCCCACGGCTCTGAGCATTTCTTCCCTGCTTAAATGACGTCGCCGCTCCATAATAACGTTGGTTTTAATCAGTAGTAGGGAAACAGTAGCACTAATAATGTCTTCAATGCGTTGTATGTTTTTATAGGGAAAATATTGACAGCTGATTTTCATCTTTTACTCGAATTTGATTCACAGTTCCTGATTCAAATTATGAAATGCACCAAAAAGGATCCATATAAATTTATAAAATCATAAATTTATTACAAAGCCACATCTCAATCTCAAGAAATCCGCATAAAAATGCTTGATCCCTAGACACTTTTGATGTGTGTATATAAGTACATATGTGTGTGTATGTGTGTGAGGGAGAGTTTGTGTATGTCTTGTTTTACGCGATATAAGTTAGTAGGGATTCTGTTTGTGCGTAATCTTGTTTTAGGAGTCACTCTGTTAAGCTAGTTTTAACTTGATGTTTATTTTGATGTTGGAAATCTAGTTTTTTCTGTATTTTCTTATAGATGTATGTACTTAATATGTAGAATTGGTGACGAGCATATGTAGTTTTGTATTTAGTGACCGACGGGGGGTTTCTTCGTCTATTTTAATCTAGAGGAAACAAACCGGTATGCTTTCAGAGAACTGCTTTGAGCACAAAGAGCTATCGTACTGTGAGTACCCTGCAATGAGCATTCAGTTGTGTTGTGGGATATTTATAGGGGGTTTTATTCATAACTGTTAATACAGCTCTTTGTGCCGTCTCCAACCTTAAAAAGTTTTAGGAGCTCCTCTCCACACCGTGATACAATAATCTACAACAGATTGGCAAAGCGCGAAGTATACCATCCTATATGTTCGTAAACTTTCGCGATTTGTACACATTAGAGAATTTTATAAGCTACGGGTCTTAATCGCGTAAATATTTTATTTTAAGGCTAACGGTCACGGGTAGACTCACTGAGTCTACCCGTGACCGTTAGCCACGGCCGTTGCAATACGGTCGAAACGTCGGGCAATAATCGAGTAATAAATCGTCGGGTATTTAGCCTTAAAATAAAATATTTACGCGATTAAGACCCGTAGCTTATAAAATTCTATAATATACCATCCTAAGTATATCCAAACTTGCTGATTCTCTAAGGCTCTTAATGAAAAAAAATCTAGACCAGTCACGTTAGTCTGCATATGTGGCATATGTGTGAGTGTTATATAAGCCAGGACAACGTTTTTTAACCTTCCCAGAATAATATGCAATCAAATGGTGGAAATCGCATCAAAATGGGTTTAGTAGTTTCTGAGAAAATTGCGAACATACCTACATACATATATACGGGTCAAACAGAGAATCACCTTTTTTGGGTTTTCAACGTACCTATGGCTTTATCCTTAGCTACGACCTTAGGTGCACTCTCCACTGGCACTAGTCTCCTGTAGACTCGACCCTCGGGGGTCACTCGGTGTATGGTGACCTGAAGCTCTTGCATCATGCGTGGGCTGATGGAGGAATTCTTCAGCACGCCAGGGCCTGGGGAAAGAAACAATAACAGTGAACAGGAGTACTTAATACATTCCATAAAAAACCTGTCTGCAAAAAAGACAGAAACAAGATATTAATATTATGTAGACGGCGGCACATTGTTAAGTTCAACAGGACACTCGCGTCATTAATTTTTTTTTTTTTTTTTTTTTAATTATGGTCTTCAAAACTGAATACAATTCTAAGAAAGATACATGAAACATATGTAATTTAAATATGATTAATTGTACTCTATAATATGCAAACACAGCATGCATTTTTAATAAAGTGTCATAACTTTTATAATTTAAAATGTGTCAACTGCTACTACTGTTTAAGAGGAACATTTTTATACAGTTTTAACCTATCTTTAACTATGAATCTAATGACGCGTCATTTATCAAAATCGGTTGAGCCGTTAAGTAGTTACGAGTGGACATAGGCAGCCATTACACGTTCAATCTAGATCGAGATCCTGTGATCGTTATCAGTGATCTTGATCCAGATTGATTGTGTAACGTGATGTAACGAGTTTACGACTAGCCGAATGAATATTATTCATGCTGCAGGACAAATGACTGCATCTGTGGCGCGGTGGGAGGATGTCCGACTGTTACGCAAGAGATCGTGGGTTCGATTCCCACAGCACTTTGTGTGATCAACAAATTGCTGTTCCGAGTCTGGGTGTACTTTGTGTTCATGACTTGTATGTTTGTAAAGTCCCCCGCGATACAGGGCTTGTACACTACTGCGGGAGCCGTCTTTAAAATAAAACCTTACGTAAGAGTGTTATTATAAACTATAATATGTTATAGCTCCAACACTCTTTTGATTAAAAGAGCGATCGAGCAGAACCGGGGGTCAAAAGTGTTCGTACAATCTCTTGGAAGAAGCCACCTGACGAAGTTGACCACAGCAAGTGGAGAAGTCGTTGCTTCGAAGCCGGCAGTCCTCTCCGAAGTGGAAGGCTTCTATGGCCGGTTATACGCTTCGCATGCATCTCGACCTGATCCTGAAAATGAGGGTCCTAAAGCCACTCTAACACGCCACTACACCGAAGACCTGCCAGAAGTCAACATTGACGAAATCGTGCTGGCTCTTAAACAGCTGAAAAATGGAAAAGCCCCTGGAGAGGATGGCGTTACAACAGAGCTGTTAAAAGCTGGAGGTAAACCCGTACTGAGGGAGCTCCAAAAGCTTTTTAATGCTGTCCTGTTTGAAGGGAGAACTCCGGAGGCGTGGAGTAGAAGTGTAGTCGTCTTGTTCTTCAAAAAAGGAGATAAGACCCGGCTGAAGAACTACCGACCTATTTCTCTTTTAAGCCACGTCTATAAGCTGTTTTCAAGAGTCATCACGAACCGTCTTGCGCGAAGACTTGACGAATTCCAACCACCAGAACAGGCTGGATTTCGGAGCGGATATGGCACCATAGACCACATCCACACAGTGCGGCAGATTATACAAAAGACCCAGGAGTATAATCAGCCCCTGTGTCTAGCATTCGTGGACTATGAGAAGGCCTTTGACTCGATTGAAATCTGGTCGGTTCTGGAGTCTCTGCAGCGATGCCAAGTAGATTGGCGATATATCCAAGTGATGAGATGTCTCTACGAAGCCGCCACCATGTCCGTCCAAGTACAGAATCAGCAAACAAAACCTATACCATTGCATCGAGGAGTGAGGCAAGGGGACGTTATCTCCCCGAAACTGTTCACAAATGCAATGGAGGATATGTTCAAGACGCTGCACTGGAAAGGGCGGGGCATCAACATCAATGGTGAATACATCTCTCACTTGCGATTTGCAGATGACGTTGTCATTATGGCGGAAACGCTGCAGGACCTGCAACTGATGCTGAATGACCTGGCTGACTCCTCTGTACGCATCGGCCTACGGATGAACTTGGATAAAACCAAGGTCATGTTCAATGAACATGTACTACCGGAACCGATAGCGGTGCACGGCGCCGTTCTCGAAGTTGTTCAAAAATATGTGTACCTCGGGCAGTCATTGCAGTTAGGTAGAAACAACTTCGAGGACGAGGTGAACAGGAGAATTCGGTTGGGTTGGGCAGCGTTTGGTAAGCTACGTCAAGTCTTCTCATCGTCGATCCCACAATGTCTAAAGACTAAAGTCTTTAATCAGTGCGTCCTACCCGTCATGACATACGGAGCCGAAACGTGGACACTGACGGTACGGCTGGTCCACAAGTTCAAAGTCGCTCAGCGGGCTATGGAACGGGCTATGCTCGGAGTTTCTCTTAGGGACAAAATCAGAAATGAGGTGATCCGGCAGAGAACCAAAGTTATCGACATAGCCCACCGGATTAGCAAGTTGAAGTGGCAGTGGGCTGGCCATATTAGCCGAAGAACCGACAACCGTTGGGGTAAACGAGTTCTTGAGTGGAGACCGCGGCTTGGCAAACGTAGTGTAGGACGCCCTCAAGCCAGGTGGAGTGATGATATACGCAAAACGGCTGGCAGGAGCTGGATGCGAGAAGCCGAAGATAGAACAAAGTGGCGTGCAATTGGAGAGGCCTATGTCCAGCAGTGGACTGCGATAGGCTGATGATGATGATGATGTTATAGTTTATAATAACACTCTTAACCTATCTCCTTTCATTATATCTTTATTTTACAATTAATTTGAGTTTGCCGGTCATAAGTATGACAACAAATTGTCCAATTCAGCATATATGTTGCGAGTTTTGTGACAAACTTGAAACGCTGATTTTCAATGAGACCATTTACCTATGTATACCTACTATGTGTATGGACGACAAGCCAAGCTAGCTATTTATATAATAATATTTATTTATTTATTTATTTATTTATTTCATGAACAATACAATATTGTGTTTGAAAATAACTTATAACTAGATTAAATATTGATTTTAAATTGCATTCATAATCATAATAATAACAAGTAATTACATTAGCAATTAGTACACAGATTAAACATTCATAATAATAATAACAATTAAATTGACAATAAAAATACATTAAAAATTTATTTTACATTGCATTCATAATAATCATACGTTTAAAATAATTTATAGAATTGCTGTCGCTGCCCCTTATAAATCATTTATGCGGTATAAACATTTTTCTATAAGAAATGCTTTCAATTTAGTTTTAAAATTAACTTCATACAGAGACTTTTTTAGTTCTAATGGAAGTTTATTAAATATTTTGACTGAATTGTATGTTGAGCAGTGTTTAACTATATTTAAGGTAGGCCTTATACTTGACTGCACATCCAGACGCCTTGTCTTCTCACGTATTTGTCTGTCCTCATGACTCTCATAGTTATGTATATTTTTGGCGAAGTTCGTCATTAAAACCATTACATACAAACTTGGGACAGTTAGAATTTTAAGATGTTTGTAGTGCTGTTTACAGGACTCTGCTTGCTCTATACGTACCATGGTTCTGATCGCCCGTTTTTGCGAGACAAACGCTTTTTCAATGTTATATTCATAACTACCACCCCAGAAAAGAATACTATATCTTAGCCTTGACTCTATAAGCGCATAGTACACTGCCCTGAGTTGTTCAATATTTATTTCGTCTCTCAAAAGTTTGAGAGACGAAATAAATATTGAACAACTCAGGGCTGGCTCAACTGGAATATGTTGAGAGCGCTATTAGCTCGTCATGCTATGTTCTCAGAAGTCTGAGAACATAGCATGACGAGCTAATAGCGCTCTCAACATATTCCAGTTCATGTTTCCAATTTAGTAGAGAGTCTATGCGTACTCCAAGAAATCTTACAACTGCTGTAGTGTCTATAACGGTACCGTTCATTATGTTATGAAGCTGATCAGTGTTTTTGGCGGTAGTTTTAAACAAAAGTAAGTTTGTTTTCTTAATATTTATAATAAGTCCATTAATAGTAAACCAGTCAAGAAAAGCCTTTAAAGATTCGTCTACTCTCGAGTTTAGGATACTTATGTCATTAGCTGATACTATAGCATTCGTGTCATCTGCAAAAACAGTTAATTGAATTGAATTTGGTATTATGTCATTTATATAATCAATCAAATCATTGTTAAATAATATAAAAAGAACTGGTCCCAGTATAGATCCTTGAGGAACACCTGTATTCACAGCTACAAGATCAGACTTAAAAGACTTCTTGCAGATGTGTTCTGTGTCACCAATTTGTCTTATGTCATCAGCAATAATTTCAACAAATATTTTACGATTCTCCAAGTAAGAGCTGAACATTTTTTTATTGATACCTCGAATACCATAGTGTTCCAGTTTAGCGATTAGTAGCTCATGGTTAACAGTATCAAAAGCTGTACTTAAATCGAGGAAAATACCTGCTACCTTCTCCTTAATATTCAATTTAGTTACTATGTCATTAATTAAATTATTGATTACATCTACTGTTCCTATTTTCTTAAGATATCCAAATTGTCGCATGTTAATAATTCGGTTTAGATTAAGATGTCTAAGTAGTCTGTTTTTCAAAAGCTTTTCCAAAATTTTTGACATTGTAGGTAGAAGTGATATAGGTCTATACATGTTCACATCTAATTTACTACCTTTTTTATGGACCGGAACTACTTTAGCAATTTTAAATTGCTCAGGATATATTCCCTCATTAATACAATTGTTATAAAATACAGACAATGGTTCCGCTAACAGATCAATATTTTCTTTAATAACAGTTATTGGAACATCATCGTATCCACAGGATAATTTCGATTCCATTGTCCTAACAACATCATAAACTTCTTTTGGTGTGATAAGATCAACAGACATATCCCTTGCAACTCTTTTCGTGTTTTTATTAAGAATTTGCAATGCCAAACTGCGATTAGTGGCAATTGCCTTACAGTTACTATTGAAATGCGTAGCAAATGTGTTAACAATAACTTTCGGATCAGCTGTTACACGATCTCCAATGTTTATTATAAGCGGGCTACTTTTTTTACTATCTTTATTTCTATGTCTATTAACGATGTTCCAGACATCCCTTGAAAGGTTTTTAGAACAAGCTAATGATGATTGAACCGCTAATTTCTTAGCATTCAACAACACTTTTCTGTAGGTTTTAATATAGTTTTTCCTATAATTAATCAATGATGTGTGACAGCTTTTCAGTTTACCAACACATAATACCCGTTTCATTTTACTAGCTACTTTAATTCCTTTTGTGACCCATTTTAAACTCGATTTCGACTTAATATTTACCTTCACCTTTCTCTTCTTAAAACTTTGACAGAAAACCTTCTTAAACTTAGACAAAAAGGTGTTCATTCCCATTTCATTAAAGTTATAACCAAGTAGCAGGGAGCGGAAAACCTTATTATTTTTGTCATTGTATGATCTTTTGTAGATGTACGTAGGATAAAGTTTTTCGTGGTTTAATCTTATTTTATTGTGTGTTGTACTACATAATAAACCAGCATGCCCATCAGCTATACCGTTGTGATCTACACTACAATTAATAATACTATCATCTGTCACATTAGTCAAAATATTGTCAATACACGATTGTGAATTATTACGTATGAATGTTATCGAGTCCACTAGGGGCCTAAAATTATAGCAAGTAAGTATATTAATGAAATCAGTCTTTTTCTTACTGTCTAAACAAAGGTCAATGTTAAAATCTCCACAAATAAAGCATTTCTTACCAAAAAAGTACCGCAATAATTTCTCAAGGTGGTTCATGAAACTATCAAGATTTTTATCATATGGGCTGCGATAGCAACAACATATTGCTATACCAGTTTGTTTGTCTTTTATACCACATATTTCAAAGAAGTCTCTTTTGTACAGCTGTTTGCAAATTGCTAATTCCTCACACTCAATGTTTACACTATTCAAAATCAGAGTTCCCCCTCTTTTTTTATTCACTCTTGTGTTGTAAGCAGCAAGCCTATAATTACTTATATTTATCATTGACGCTAAGGGTTCATTGAGAAAGTGTTCACTGATACATAGGTAGTGTAAGTTTGAAGTGTGGTTTTCTAAATATAATTCCAATTCATCTTTTTTGTTTGTTATCCCACATAAGTTTTGGTGATAAAAATTTAAACCCAGTTTACAATTAGGATGACAAGCAATATTTGGCAATGTTTTATTATATAATTCAAGGTCACATAAATTTAGAGGATCAATAGTAAGATCTGTTCTTATGTTATTAACGAAAACATTTTATTTCTTTATTTGGTTTTTCAACTTTAAAATAATAGGGTATAGTGCCACACTTTGGCTTGTCATAAATGTTCACATTTGGGTCTGTTGCTGAAGTTTTGTTTTTGTCAATAGGCTTGAAATAATAGGGGATAGTGCCACATTGTTGGTGATTAATACTGCCCATATTATTTGTTTTACTATACCTGTTCAGTTCTTGTACACAGTCATTTAAACATATTTTAACTTTTAACATATATTTTTTTAAGTCCTGGAAAATATTTTGTACAGCTTTATTAGTAACCTTACCTGTGAACCTATTAAATATATCATGTGTATAGTTCAGGTTTTTGTTGGTATCAAACATATAGGTGTATTGAAAGGTGTAATTACTATTATATAGAAGCTGATTAAAAGTTTCTATTCTATTATTGAATAAAGTAAGATTACACTTATATTTAAAGCTGGGCAAACACAAGATCACATTAGTGTGTAATAATGTTTCCAGTTTACATTTAACATATTGTACTATATTATGATAATTTTTAGTTACTATAAAGTCTTTATCACCTATAAATACTACACAACAATCAGCAAAAGTATATGTCCTAACTTTTTCCTCAATAGAACGCAGTAGTTGTTTTATATCCGCATTCGGCAAACAGAAGTGACAAATTTGGTGGCTAGGAAAAGTATTTTCAGCGGTCTGAAGGATATTATTAACATTATTATCAGTAATTAAACACAATTTACTTCTATAATCATTCATTGACACTTGACTTGACTGACTTGAGTGACTTGACATTGACAACCTGTCATTTATTGCAGGGATAATAGGTTGATGTTTGATAACAGTAGCGTCCTCTATTTTCTCGTTACGTGTTACTCGTAGATCTAAGTCGTTCCCCAAGTGTTCTTTTGAATTTAGTTGTAAACTACAGCGTTCCTCCGTAGATGGCGCTCTGATTAAAATTTCCTTGTTATTTTTAGTAGGAGTTTGCTGGATAGTGTTGTCGAAATCGAGCCTAGTTCTAAGTAGGCTTTGATTGCGTCTTAAACTTGCACTTAGTTTCGTTTTTTTAGTGCTAGTGCATATTTGAGTTAATTGTGAGATTCTGCGTTCATAGCCGTGGATCTGCTTGGCTTGGGTACTGTTTTCTAGCAAAAGATTTTCGATCTCATTTTCTGCGATCCGTAGTTTTTCCTGAAGATCGCGAATTTTACGTTTCAATTCAATCTCATCTTCTATTGTCTTTAGGTGACGAGAGCGAATGTCTGGGTAGCTTCTACTTAATTCAGGCGAGCGATCTAAAGATATTGAATTTAGTGACATAAATTCCTCATTAATATCTGTATCAACCGTCAAGGCTTCAAATGAATTTTTTCTAGCTTTGTTTCTTTTTGTAATAAATTAATACATACCTATTATAATAAAAAAACATATTGTATTAAATAAATAGTCTATATACTAATATTATAGAGGAAAGATTTGATTGTCTGTTTGTATTGAATAGGCTCCGAAACTACAGGACGAATGTCTAGAAAGAGACAATGCCACTTTGTTAAAAGGATAGCTCGGTCCAGGTCTATATGACAATGGGTTGCTGTTATGTCTTTAGTGACGCAAGATTATAAAAATCGTAATCATCAAAATCGGTCCACGCGTTTGGTCAATATCGTGCCACAAAAGAACACACTTACATACACAGCCAAATAAAACACATTACCCTCCCTTGCGTCGCGTAGTTAAAAATAAAACGTATTTTTCCAACGATAAACATGACCATTTTATTACATGCAAAACAGGTGACAAGTCGCTTAGTAACTATATCCATAAATAGTAATAAATAAAACTATAAAATAGTTTTATGACAAGTAGGTACCTATTGTTTACTACGCTGAGATTAAGATAAAATAAAGTATAAATGTTTACTGACACATAAATCCACAATGCATGCAAAAGAATCGTCTTCCTGTATGTATAAAAACAGTACCAGCTGACTGAATGATCGTTAAGCGGACAGATACGATACGATACGATATCCCCCAACCGGGCGATTCGTCGGCGGCTGCTCGAGCAGCGATCGCAATCGCCCGACGGCTATAATTTTCTGGAACACGGGCATAAGCGCGCGCGTGCTCACGTATTCGCTAGCATGCTCTCAGTAACTACTAGTGATGCTTTCGTGTCGCAGTCAGTCTCAACCTGCGGCAATGACGTGGCCTAATTTCTGTTAAAATAATTGTAGAATGATCTCGCACGCCTTGACCGACCGGCGGTTATGAGAGCGCTGGCCGCTCTGCCGCCCAAGCACTCAGTAGGACCGGATGGTATTCCGCCGTTTATTATTAGGGACTGCCGAATGACTTTAGTTGCACCATTGCTACACTTATTCAACACGTGTATAACTACTGCAAGGTTTCCTGATCGATGGAAACTCACTCGGGTGGTACCAGTACCTAAAGGTCGGGGTGGTACTGATGTTACAGACTATAGGCCAATAGCGGTGTTGAGCGCCACAGCTAAAGTATTTGAGATGGCTATTCACAATTGCTTATATACCCAAGTAAGTCCTTATTTATCTGATGCGCAACATGGTTTTCGTCATGGCCGACAAACTATGGGAAACCTACTGCACCAGATGACACAGCTAATACCGGCAGTGGACTCTGGGCTGCAGGTTGATGTAGCTTATCTCGACTTCCGGAAAGCGTTCGACACAGTTGATCATGACGTTCTCCTTTCAAAGATGGCGGACTTGGGTTTTACACTGCACACGCTAAAATTCTTCACAAGCTACCTAAGTGATAGACGTCAATTCGTCGACTGTGCCGGACACTGTTCTGAGGCTTACTACACGAGATCCGGCGTGAATCAGGGCTCAAATCTGGGGCCCTTTCTATTAATCCTTATGATAAATGACCTACCTAAAGTAGTAAGGTCAACATGTCTACTCTTTGCTGATGATCTTAAGATGTCTGTGGTTGTTAAAGACCCTGCAAATTGCTATTAATTACAGCAAGACTTAGACAGGGTTGTTAGATGGAGCCACGATAATAAATTATTCTTTAATGTTTCTAAATGCTCGGTACTTTCATTCAGACGTACACTTAGTCCAATACTCTACCAGTACAGTATGGACGGCGAGCCGTTGCAACGTGTAGACGAGGTAAGAGACTTAGGTATACGTTTCACCAGTGACTTACATTTCCGGAAACACATCTCAGATATTTGTAAAAAGGCATACCGAAATCTTGGATTTGTTTTACGTCAGGCGAATGAATTCACAAACATCTGTGCGTTAAAGGCTTTATATGAGGCACTTGTGAGGAGTCATCTCGAATATAATGCGGTTATATGGAGTCCTAGTGAAGCGAAATACTCATCAATGGTTGAACGGATACAGAATAAGTATATACGATTTATGTATACAAAGCTGTATGGAGTATACCCTGGGTACCCGTTGTTATATCCGTCCTTGTTTATTCTTGGAATGATAGGATATTATAAGTTAGAAGTGAGACGTGAAGTAGCACTAGTGATCTATTTATTTATGGTGTTACGTGGTAGGATACAAAATACACCGATTTTGTCGCAGATTAGCTTTTGTGTTCCTAACCATTACGCGGGGCGGCGGCGAAAGCCACAGTTGCTGGCGGTGCCCCGCGCGCGTACCAACCTGCTGCAGAGGGCGCCGCTCTCGCGGGCGTTTCGTTCGTTTAATGCAGTGGCCGATGTCATTGACGTATTTTCTTGTTCACTGAGCGAATTCACTAGGGTCACCTATCATGTACTTAGTTATAGATGATTTATTGATTATTATTTTATATTATAAATTGTCTGCGTGTACCGCATTAGATTATTAAAATCTGTAATGGTAGACGTAAGTATTTTGTTGTAAATAAATAAATAAATAAATAAATAAATGTGGTATTGCTAACAACACACAAAAATTGCGCACGGCATTAACCGAGTTCCAAGCAGTGTATAATCCATGCGAATATGAAACTTAATTATTGTATTGAAGCCTTAATGTCTTTTAACACAGTGTGAAATGCGCTCCGGTTCGCTTCGATGCGGCCTGGTTGGTGGAAATCGTACGCAATGGTTTCCTAGCCGTTGTCGGTTACGGCAGCCAATCTCAACAGAGACTAGCCACAGTGTGTGTCGTCGACACAAATGCACTCTTTACTCGTATTCCCTGACTTCTATAACCTAATAGGATAGAAATCCAACAAGACTGGAGAAAAATTGGGCGCAGAAACAACTACTTAACGTGCTCTCTGAAGGGGGGGGGGGGCGTAAAATGTTTCGAAAATGATCACCCATCTATGGACCGATAGTGGTAACGTTTCATAACCTCTGAGTCAGGCTTGCCACTGAGTCAGGGATCCCTCAGCACATCCTAATTAGCTATATCTAGAACAGGGCTACCCAACCTGATTATGAGCACAAAATTAACTGACTCGGTGGTGGTACTGCAGCTACTAGAGTGCATACGACTATAAAATATGTCTGATCTACAAATTATTAAGTACTGTTCAGAGCCTGGTTGTTTTATCCGTGATTTTAATGTTTTGATAGTCCCCCATAACACAGGGTTTACTCTGTTACGTCTTGCTCGAGCGATGCACACATAGATACTGTTTTGTTTTGTTTTTGTTTTAAAAAAGACAACACCCGCAGTAGGGTACAAGCCCTGTGTCACGGGGGACTTTACAAACATACAAGTCACGGACACTTAGATACTGTTCATGAACATAAAATTTCAAACTACTTTACCTGCTATATTATATTTATATAAAAGGAAAAAAATCGGGCAAGAGCATGTCGGGCCATGCTCAGTGTAGGGTTCAGCAGCCCTAAATAATTACATCAAAAGAAGAGCGTAAGTTCATGGCACTTATGCCCTTTTGATGAGAAAAGCAGGCTATACCTAACTCAATGACGGTATATCTGATCATGTCCGAAATAATTTTAGTTTAAAGTATTTGTTAGCCGTTACCTTTGTAATTTTTTTCATATTTTTGGTCACACGGTTCAACAGTTAAGGGGGGGCACAATTTATGCAACTTTCGGAGCGATTATTTCCAAAAGTTTATTAGAAACCTTAAAATGTTTTTAAAAGACCTGTCGAATGATGGGCCACAAGTTGACGGTATCCGAAAAAAAAAAAAATCTGCTTCTGTTACATGTAGGTATGGAGTGCCTCCCCTAAAAATATTTATTTTTATTATTAGTCAAACTAAGTAGCGGCCACTTTAAGACACCTTTTCACCAAATTTCATCAATATTCATTGCGACGTCTCTGAATAAAATGCTTGTGACATACGGACGGACAGACAGACAGACAGACGGCCATGACGAAACTATAAGGCTTCCGTTTTTTGCCATTCATGTCTGACAAAAATGAATTTATAAAAATGTTTGGAAAATTACAAAAGTGGATCACTTCGTTTAGAAAGCGTCCCGTGATTCTGCATCCATGCTTTATATCAACTTGTGTTATAATCTATCGCTGAGCCCGGGTCTTTCCAGTTGAACCTATTTATGCATACTGTTGGGGTAGTTGCCATAATCGCCATGTTTGGCAAGCTGGTTGGCGATCGCATTACTTTAGGCTTTAAAGTATGCAGTGGACGCAGCTATCCGTCTTCCGGTGTGATATCCCTTAGTCGCCTTGACGACACCCACGGGAAGAGATGGAGTGGTACTATTCTGAAGCTGGTTAGTTAGTTAGTTAGTTAGTTTTACCTGGGCGAACAAGAAAACCGCACTTAGCCTCACAATTGGGCCATTGTACGTGTTCTACTTATCTATCTGTCACTCCAGCCAACCGATGCACTCCCAAAACGCCAGCAGCTTGCTGCAGGCTTCCTGAAGGGATGTTGGTGATGCTAGGAGTCGTGCCCGTTGTTCTGTTACACTGCCACACTCCGTGAGCACGTGTATTGGTGTTTCTTCTGCCTTCATACATCCTCTGCAAAGGGGACTATCCGTCACCCCTATCCTGAAAAGATGCTTGTTTAGGGGACAGTGGCCTGTGATAATGCCTATGGTTTTTCGCAAATTGTCCCTGGTCAGCCTGATGAGATTGCGAGTGAGTCTTTTGGACATCATTGGAATCGCCTCTTTCGTGTGTCTGCAGTCATCGGTATTGTTCCATTCTGCTTGGTGGGAAGTCTCAGTTTTTTCATGCAGCCATGATTTTATTTGAGAAATGGGCAGGGGGAGTAGTGGTTCTGGTCCGTATGTGATTAAATTAGATCCCTGCCTTGCCAGTTCATCTGCTGCGTCGTTGCCTATTGAGTTGCTGTGCCCTTTGATCCATTGCAGGGTCACTGTGTTGGGTCCGGTGATCTCCTGAAGGGCCATGTGACAGTCCATGACAAGGGCTGAATTGATTGTTCGGTTTTGTAGTGCTAGGAGTACGGAGGCACTATCCGAGACAACTTTTATGTTGAGACCCTTGATGTCTCTTGCCGCAACCGCTTGGGCCGCTCTGGTGATTCCAATACATTCGGCCTGGAATATTGTGTTCCTTTTGTCTAAGGATGTTGACAGTCTTATGTTGAGGTCGTCCGAGAACACTTATACGTACGTTGAACGTATATTCTTACCGTGTTTGTGCCTGAGCTGTCTTTCGCTTCTGGCATCAGTTGGATTCTGTATCCTCGGTTAAAAATATAGTGTTGTGGTATTTTATCCACTGGGGCATCAAGAAGAGGTTTCTCTTTAGTGATGCCCGATAAAATTTTCATGTGTGTTGGTCTGTTGTCTTTTTTCCATAGTTTGTTTGACCTAAGTCTGAAGGCCGCTGCCATTGCCTCTTCCTGAATGACCAGGTGTAGTGGTTTCAGGTTTAAGAGGCATTCTAGTGCTGCTGATGGGGTGGTCCTCATACATCCGGTTGCCGCAATGCTGGCCAGGCGCTGTAGGCTCTGGAGTTTGTTTCTCGTGGTGATCAGTTGTGTTCTGGGCCACCACACTACTGAACCGTATGTTATTGTTGGTCTGATAACTGCACCATATAACCATAGTGTAATCCGGGGATTGAGGCCCCATTTTTTACCAATCAATCTTTTACACTGCCAGAAGGTTATGCAGGCCTTTTTCAGTTTTGTTTCTAAGTGACTCGCCCAATTGAGCTTGTTGTCTAGGATGACACCCAAGTATTTAACTTGTGTAGCTAGGGTAAGTTCGCTTTTGAAGAATTTAGGTAATTGTAGCTCCGGTAATTTCCTTTTGTTTGTGAAGAGGACTAGTTCCGTCTTCTTTGGGTTTACTGAGAGCTCGTGTTCAGCGCACCATTCTTCTACTAGTTCAAGGGCGGAACGAAGTACCTTGCAAAGTACATTTTCTGCAGTCCCATTTATTAATATGGCTAGGTCGTCTGCATAGCCAATGGTTGTGTAGCCTCTTGCGTTCAGTCTTCTTATCAGACTGTCCACGACTATGTTCCATAGTAACGGTGACAGGACTCCTCCTTGTGGGCACCCCTTTGTTACCTTGGCTCTTATAGTGGAATTCACCGTTACCTGAACTGCCCTGTTGCTTATCAGTTCTGTGATCCAGTTTCTTATGACTGGTTCCACATTAAATTTCTGTAGGGCGTGATTTATGCTCTTGTGCATGGTTTTATCAAAAGCTCCTTCAATGTCAATGAAGGCGGCTAGTGTTGATGCCTTGTTTGTGATAGCTGTTTCTATCTTGTGAACTACTAGGTGCAGTGCCGACTCCGTGGATCTGCCTTTTCTGTAGGCATGTTGTTGGGGGTGGAGTGGTCTTTCGATCAGCGCTCCATCCCTTATATGTCTGTCCACTAGTCTCTCGAGTGTTTTTAACAGGAAGGAGGTTAGACTTATGGGTCTGAAGGATTTCGCTTCAGTGTAGTCGTCTTTGCCTGGTTTTGGCAGAAAGACTACTTTTGCTTCCCTCCACTGTTTTGGTATGTATTTGTATGCGATGCATGCTTTGTACATTGGTTACAGAATTTTTGTCACCTTGCTGATTTGCCATTGCAGCAGTGCCGGGAATATGCCATCTGGTCCCGGTGATTTGTATGGTTCAAAGCTGCTTATGGCCCATTCGATTTTCACCGTTGTTACTACTCTATCAGCATCTTCCCATTCTAAGGAGCTTGGTTGGGTGTGGGGTTTATATGGCCATCTTTGTTCTTCATCAAGTATGCATCCGGGGAAGTGTGTTTTGAGTAGCATTACACTGGTTTCCTCATCGGACTTGGTGTATGTTCCATCATCTTTCTTAAGGCAGCCCAGAAGTTCTGGACAGCTTTTTGATAGTATCTTTTTGGCCCTGACGGCCTGGTTAGTTGTGTTGATGCTACTGCAAAAGTTTCTCCAGGATTCGGTTCTACGATATCTGGTTCGTTTTTTGTAGTGCAGTTGTGCCTGTTTGTAATTATCCCAGTCTGTTGTCCTTCTGGTGTTCTTCGCTCTATTGAACAGTGTCCTGAGTTTGTGACGTAGACGTTCGAGCTCCGATCCCCACCACGAGCTTTTCTTCGTGTCTTGTGTCACTATAGGGCATGCTTTTTCGTAGCTTTCCACTAGTGACCTTGTTAGAGATTGGGTGCTTATTTCAATATTTTCGGTGTTAAGTGTTGCGTCTACTGTTTGTGATTCGTTCAACGCTATGTTAGTGAGGTTGATATATCTTGTCACATTTGTTTTGCGGGGATTGCGGAATGGGGCAGGATTTGGCAGTTTTAGATTAAGTTGAAAACATATTCGGCAGTGGTCCGCCAGCGATGGTTCATTCTGAAGCTGGTACCACACGGCCAATGTCCACACGCTCATGTTATTTGTGCTCAGTTAGTATTTTTTAATAAAAAACAATAATAATTATAATTAGCCAAATGAAAAAGGATTTTCTATGCTTATTTATATAAGA
This sequence comes from Herminia tarsipennalis, assembly GCA_945859575.2. Taxonomy (NCBI): domain Eukaryota; kingdom Metazoa; phylum Arthropoda; class Insecta; order Lepidoptera; family Erebidae; genus Herminia; species Herminia tarsipennalis. Next base: position 2,929,578 of record OX243849.2, on the reverse strand, counting down.
ATATTATACAGAAATAGACTTAAAAATGTAGAGGTAGTAAATCTTCAGTCTTACAGAGGCAGCATTAACCACTTCAATAAAGATGAAGAAAGATGCTCCAGGCATACATGGATATCATACTAGCTACCCCGCGCAACTTCGTTTGCGTAAATTTTCCCCGTTTTTGCAACATTTTTCATTGCTGCTCCGCTTCTATTGGTCATAGCGTGATGTTATATAGCCTAAAGCCATCCTCGATAAATGGACTACCCAACAGTAAAAGAGTTTTTCAATTCGGACAAGTAGTTCCTGGGATTCAAACAAACAAATTCTTCAGCTTTTTATTATTAGTAAGTATTTATATCCATGCACGCTTGAAGCACTCATTACAGTAAAATTGATGTTTGTTGTACACGAGTTACGGTAAGATAGCGTTTGGGGTCTTCGCTAGAGAAAAGTTAGGAGGCTATGGTCTAGAATCATAAAATTGTAAGTTTATTATTCTATTTATCTACTACAGATTGACTTATTAGCATAAATAGTGTTGTCTGCTGTTCCTGCTAGGTATTATACTTGTTACACGAGCTTATAATAGTAATTAGCACATGTTTTTGTATTTATAGAACAGGATAATAGTATAACTATTCATTACATCAGTTAAACTAGTATCTAACGGCAATCTAATATTTATCACCGACGCATAATATAAAGTGAAGTCGTCTTCCGCATTCTCAAATGCGCTTAGTTCATCACTACGCAATAGATTTTAATACGTACCTATGGGTTTTTCTGATGCCAGACCCTTAGTGTGCTCTTCTATCAAAGATATGCTATGCAACTATGCCATGAAGATATCAAAGCTAAGCTACGAAACTATTTGAGCGTTTTCACTGATGCTAAGTTATGTAGCAGGGCATCATTTACCACAGCGATATTTTGGGCAGTTGAATTAAACGTGGCTGCGAGAGCTTGGGATACGATGAACGTTCGGAACGTCCAAAAACTACGGACGATAAAGTGAGTGAATCAAAGTGAGAGAGATAGCAGAGGCACAGATAATATAATACTATACTGTTATCAGAGGCTATGAAAATGTCCAAAGAATGTGTTTGTTAAATCAAGGTTTTCTGTGAAGCTGTTCGCGCGTTCGACCAAAAATGTGTTTGAATAAACATTTCCAACACTCTGTTGGCGCAGTTTAGGTGCAATAAATCCTAGATTTGGCGTGAATTAATTACTTTACATAAAACTTGGATACGCCCGTAACAAAAATACAGTAAAACAGTGGACTACAAATTGGGAACCGGCTTCAAAAAAGCAAAAACTGATTTTTCGGCTCGGAAAGTGATGGCGACTGTTTTTTGCCATAGTCATGAAGTTATCTTAATGAATTATCTTTAAAAACGAAAAACCATTAAAAGAGCATACTAAGTATAATGACAAACTGAAGGCAGAAATTGCGGGAATAGGGCCATATTTGCAAAAAAAGGAAATCCCGTTTTAATAAAACAACGCGCTGTCTCACACCTCAGCGGTTGCCATGGCGAAAATCCAAGCATTACGGTTTGAACAGCTGGACGAAGGCGGATGCCTTACTCACCAGATCACGACAGAAGAGACATTTTTTGTTCCCTCATCTAAAAATTGCGTTCGAAGACAGAGATTTTCGTCAAATGAGGAGGCAATCACCTTCGTGAACAATTATTTTGCAGAGAGTAAAGCCGAGTACTATTTCGACGGGTTAGAGAAATGGGAGCATCATTGGCAGAAGTATGTAGAGTTACAAGAAGACTATGTAGAAAAATAAAAATAAAAAATTACAAAACAACTATTAAAAAAAATACATTTTAATAAATAATGCCTTGTATTTTTGTATAGGTCAAAAACTTTTCAGACCACCCACGTATATAAAGCTGGCAGAGCTTTAGATTGGGATCAGTTGGCCGTGTGTTTGTTATTTTAACTTTTATAGAATGATACACATATTATAAAATGTGAATAATTCTATAAAATTGTGATACACATTGTATAAAATGTGTATCACAATTGCAATCAGTGATCCCAGTGACTTTGTTTCAAGTTAACGCGATCGACACGTTTAGGACGTTTGTCGCTACGATTGGCCCACTCCAAGTTCTTAACCAATCAGACAGAGAGTCAAATGCGGTAAACGATTAGATCGTGTAAACGTAAAAAAAAAAATAAGATGGAAACAAGATCCCGTTCATAATTATATAATTTCATGCAGTCGGAGGCACTTCACAAAATTCAACGAGATTCATTAATGCCTCCGACTGCATGAAATTATATATTTATGTAAGGGATCTTGTTTCCATCTTATTTTTTTTTTATTAGTTTCCATCTGTTTTGTGCAGGCGGGTTTTTTATTTTTATATATTTTTTTTATTTATTACTTTTTAGTAGTTGTAGGATGTAACCGATGTAACAATTAACTTTTATCACAGCTATTGTCAAGTGTTGAAAATTGAAAAAAGAATGGTTGCTAATTAACTTTTTTAGTATTATAGTCATAATTATGTTATACCTTTTTGAAATGTTTAAGATGAGCCCTTTAATTTGATACCCTTAATGCAGTAGTGGATACAATTTTTTTTTTCACACCTCTTTATTTTGACATCTAACAGATGTCATGTTTATTTTTTTCAAGCGTTACTCAACTAAGAACACTTAGGCAATCAAGACGACTCTATCGACGTCTTAATTGTATAAATCCGTTCAGTGGATTGTGAGAGATCAGGTAATAAAGAATATTACATACATACATACAAGATACGAGCGAAAAACATAACCCTTCCTTACAGTCGGGTAAAAACAACTCGCACTCGAAGCACAGACCTGCACTAAGGACCAATGCCTAATGACTATACATGATAAACCTGTCTTAACATTCCGACACGTAATTATACCGTCAATTTGCAATTACTAATGCATCAATCCTTAGTTATAACACAGAATACCGTAGGTACAGAACGTAAACTTCATACAAAACTCTCTTGACACACGCACACATAGATATCGTCACAGACGCGGAGAATCGGAACAAGACGTACTAGGGGTAATAGACAAAGTGTCGTTGATGGAAAAGTAGGTACAAAATGTATGGAATTGAAATATGTCACGTGGTCAATGCAAGTCGTTGCATAAGCTCCACTATTGACAGTATCTTAGCTATTTTGTTCCATTCGATTGATCACTAATTTAGCGAACAGTGAGATCATGTAGAAAACGAAGTAAAATGGCAGATTTTATTTTTTAATTTAACGTTTGTGGTTTATAACATTTATTTTTATATTTTGAGAACAATCGTTTGTAATTAACCAATAATGTATAGACCAGGACCGTGCCACCCTGTTCAATTAAAAAGTAAATATTGACTGCAAAGAGGAAAAGAGATAAAAAAAATCGAGCGGATCTCTTTGACAGATATTGTCCACAAAGTAGCGTTGTCTCTTTTTAGAGAGTGCTCAATTTTGTTAGGTTACGTCGCAGTCCAGGTCTATAAGTCAATGGAATCGACCTCTTGTAGGCCATAAACGGTTATTACACTACCTTGAATAAGGGCCCTAAATCGAGGTGGCCTTGAAAATTTGTTAGAGAATTAAGGCCCTAACTCTTATTACATTGCTCTTTTTAAGGATTTAGGGTCCCTGATTCAGTGTAGTGTAATAAGCGCATTAGCGAATTCGCCACGGAACGATTGTACCTTGTCTAAGCTTCCAGAGACCGCGAGTGCCATGTTCTCGTGCTGCGGTTGCTCGTTTGAGCGCACGTGTGGGTGTAGGTATAAAAGTCTTGGTACATACTTAAGCGTTCCTTCTATACTCTCTTTATTTTGTGGCTATAATCACAAAGCACCACGAATACAGATGGTAATGTTCTTAATCCTAATGTATTATTACCTAATTTAAATTAAAATATTATGGTACATGAACTCTTTCTTGGTAGAATTTTTACATCAAAATTGACCTAGAACCTAGTTAAATAATCCTAAATATTAGTGGTCGGCCAATTAATCGAACGTTTTACAGTCAGCCAGCCGGGGCGAAAGTAAACCCTTTTTTTTTTAAGATAACTAGCAATGTGGCATTGTGGTTCCACATTACTAGCAATCCTGTTAACCCCTCCAGCTAAGCTCAATGGCGTGTGTTAAGAGTGGGTTCGCATCTGTACTATAATAGGTAGGATACGAACCCGCGATATCACACTTTTATTTAAAGACTAGCTGTGCCCGCGACTTCGTTCGCGTGGAAGTTGGGTTTATATTAAGGTAGTTTATATTACAATTCAACTTCTGTGTAAAACATATTGTAAACATGCTCCACAATGCTCTGTGGCATCTATGGATATTTGGGCCTAGCTTTAATCAGGGCCCAACATATGGCAGGGCAAGCCAAGAAAATGCCCAGTGCAGCAAAATGAAGGGCGACAAAGTTTATGGCGCCAGACGGTTAGAAGACAAATTATTAAAATTCCCACGACCACACCTCGACAAAAAAGTGATTTGCATCACATCAAATACTATTAATATTGAAAAATTCCCCCACCACGCGAGTACTGGGGCGGTTTCGAGTTAAATGAAGCTCGAAACCGCCCAATTACTCGTGCGAAATTTTGAGTTAAGGAGCTTCGATTCTGACTCCGATAGCTCGAAAATTCCGATTGATTTTAAACCTCCGACTCCAACTTCGGCTCCGACACTTTTAAATCAGACCTTTTAATTGGAGGTACCTAGCCGCTCCTTCAAGATAATTTATACATAGGTAATAAAGGTATGATGGAAAAAACTCTCACAGATTCCCTATGATCGCAGGTTATGTCCTGCCCGAGCGATCTTTTCCGAGTCTAAAGTACACCTACTTTGTGTCCGTGTTTGTACCGCGGGAATGCAATGTTTTAAAACTATTTTGCGGGGGCAAAATAGTTTTAAAACATTGCATTCCCGCGGTACTGTGATGCGTGTTTAAACAAACAAACAACATTCAAACGTTTCTAAAAGATATACTCAGCTATCTTTTTTTGTGTTTAAATACTATTTCTAAACTTATTTCAATATTTTTTTCACTCACTTTAGAAGATTAAAATATTATTTTATATTGTCTACATTGGTGAATTTAAAAATAGGTGTGTCAACCTGTCGCAAATTAAGATCATCATATATTCATATCCCTCTACGTAAGAATTTCAGTTTTTTTTTTAAATCAATTTTCCTGATTCTTTTTAATTTGTATTTAAACGCCATCTATTTTCAAATTTTATATTAAACTATCATGCATATTAAACGTAGGTAGGTAAGCAAGGTATTTAACCTTAAATTATTCACGCGATCAAGACCCGTAATACATGTATTTTCATAAGATATATTATATATTTAACAAATCGCGAAAGTTTATTAACATTTGTAGGTAAGCAATTTTGGCACTCAGAAGAAATCGAATCACAGATACAGAGAGAGAACGCGGACTTAATCATTCATTTTTTTTAAGCAATTAACATTTATAAATTCTAGAAAATATCAAGTAATTACTGTTTATTTGTAATGTAATATTGTTTTTCATTTCTACATTTATAACATAATCACTATTCATGCAAAACAATGATAAAGGTGCCTATTGGAAGTGATTATTAATATGAAAATTTGTTAAACAAAGTAAACATGTTAAAGTCAAAAATAAAAGCTTGTATAAATAAGTATACATTTAGAAAAATACTTAAAAAAAAGATTGAATTGAAGAAAAATAATTTTAACACAACACAAAAAGAGACTCGCAATTAGGGAGTCGATCCTCCGACCTCGCTCGTTTAATACCGCTACTTGTGCCAATAGACCACCTCAGCTGATGCAAACACGGTTAAAATAGCTGATCTTAAGAAAATTGAAAATGTTGTGTTTAGCTCCTAATAGTTTTAGCGTGAAGTTATTGTTTCCATGGGTTACAATTGTAAATAATGTCTTATTGTGGAAAAAATTGTGAAAAACCATAGTGGTTCGACAAAACATACCTACGTTGCTGCTCACTCCCCATAGACGATAGCATAATGATTTATAGTGCAAGTAATGACCTATAGTATTTACAATAAAACTGCAAATTTTCATGAAGATCCGTCAAGTAGTTATTGTTTTATAACGATAAATAGCTACAGACATTATCCGTCATTGCTTAGCTCCTATGGAAAATAGCGTGATAAATTATAGCCTATATGTAAATCCAGACTACACATACAAAATTTCAACCGAATCTGTCCAATAGTTATTGCGTGATGCGTGTTCAAACAAACAGACAGACAGACAGACATTTTTAAAAATGTAGGAAAGTGTTTAAATACTCTTTTCGAACATTTCCCAATTTTTTTTTTCACTATGTTCGGCCATGTACAGACACGTGAAATTTACAATTTTATTAAATGTATAGATATAGATAGATAGCATGATTAAGTATTCACGCGCGATGGCTTATTATTAGCGTATTTCATGTATAACTTTGGTGTTTCTATACCGATTTCTATTAGTATTTTTTATGGAATAGTTAATTATGTTAACTTTTTTAATTAGGGATGACTGAGAGTGTTATAAACGTAAGAGTAGACAAATATAATCAGAAAGCTTCAAACTACTAAGCTATCGGGAGTTACACGTGATATTGTGAGTCAACCATAAAAGATAGACATATGCTGTCGTGGGATATTTTTTATATAATTTTAAGGAGAACATTTCCGTCATACATGATTTCTGTGTAGCTTTAACCATTACGGTTGCACACGCGACGAAAGCTTAAAAAATGGAGTAACTTCTACCGTTTTCCTTCACTGCTCTGCTCCTATTGATTGTAGCGTGATGAAAAGTATACTATAACCTACTCAGGAGTATGAAAAATAATTGTACCAAGTTTCGTTAAAATCCGTCGAGTAGTTTTTGTTTCTATAACGGTTATACAGACAGACAGACAGACAGACAAAAATTTTACTGATTGCATTTTTGGCATCAGTATCGATCCCTAATCACCCCCTGATAGTTATTTTGGAAATATATTTCATGTACAGAATTGACCTCTCTACAGATTTATTATAAGTATAGATAGATAAGAAGATATTAATCAGTCCATCTCCACTTCATTCCTAAATAATTTTCAAAAATACCTACTGAGAGTACAGAAGGTAATAATAATAATATCTTAGGACAACTCACACAACGCTATCCCAAACTAAGCATAGCTTGTGCTATGGAAACCAGACAACTGATAAACATCCTTTTATATTTCTAAATACACACATAATAAAGACAATTAACACCAAGACACAGAATAAACCGTCGATGGGGATCGAACCCACGACCTCCTGCTTAGCAGTCAGGGTCACTAACCATTAGGCCAACAGACCAGTCAACCTTTATACGAAGCGCGCTCGAGCAACGAACGCAGACATTGTTCATGGACACATGAGCATGTGGACATATTGGCCGTGTGGAACTGGCCAAAGAATAGTACCACCGCATCTCGTCATCAAGGTGACTAAGGGATGTCCCAAGATTCCCGAACGCTACGACATGTCTTTCTTCAAAAGAGGTTTAAAGAGAGTTTTCACTTCACGGTAGGCAGCGGTTCGGGTGTGTCCCTGACATTCCTGTAGTCCATGAGCGGCGGTTAACGCTTACCATCAGGTGGGCCGCTGGCTCGTCTGCCAACCATAGGCAATAAAAAAAAAAAAAAAAAAATGTCGCACCGGAGGACGGGCAGCAGCGTCCTTTGCGTACTTTAAAGCCTTACTGCGATCGCCAACCCGCTCGCCAAGCGGGGCGATTACGGCAATTACCCCCGGAATCTATAATAGGTACGTTCTACTGGGGAGACCCGTACCCAGCAGTAGGACATCATATAAGTTGATATGAAACATGAAAGCTGAATCACGGGACGCTTTCTAAACGAAGTGGTCCAAGGTATTACTTTGTGATTTTTAAAGCATTTTTATTAATTCGACTTTGTCATTCGGCTTGTCTCGGTGCTGGAGTTGGTAACGGCTTGGGATCGGTACCCCTAATACTTTAGACCATAATTACTAATTACTTTAGACCATATATGAAGGCGAGACTTGAACCCGCAAGGTTCAAGTCTCGCCTTCAAATATGGCCTAAAGTAATTTGAAATTCTAAGTTCATGAACAGTGTATACATATGTGTGCATCACACGAGGAAGACGTACGAAGGTTACCTTCTATACTTTCGGTATTTTGTTGTACATCGCTCGAGCAGCGCACATAGAGGTTTCGTTTACGGACACGGAATTTGGAACACGTTCGAAACTAAAGTGATGGTTATATGCGCTGCTTTTTTGTATACATAACGGAATAATTAGATAGAGCTTACCTTCTGAACTCTTAGTGACTTGTGACCATGCCTATTATGTACGAGTGATAATGATAGGTATCGACGCAATTATTTTTTATTTGGCGAATCAACAATTTGTCAAGTCTAGAATAGAAAAACACAGTAACAGAGTTATTATTAATACCTACACTAAGCAAAATCTATAATAATATTATAAAGCTGAAGAGTTTGTTTTTTTTTTTTACACACCAATTTTGTTACTTCTCCACTTAATCAGCATTACTCGTTATCTTGTAAAGCCTACTTAACTGTGATAGTAGTTAGACACTTGACCCTGACACAAATTGCATTTTAAAGCTTAATATCTCACAAATGGATCCCTTCGTCAAAAAAAGGTCTTCACAAATCCGAAATGTTTTTAAAGACCAATGATACCCTATTCGTAAATAATATCCATGCAAAATTACAGCCTTCTAGCACTAACAGTCTCTGAGCTAAGTGTGGCTGGACGGACGGATGGCGAAACTATAAGGGTTCCATTTTGCAATTGGCTACGGAACCCTAAAAACGATTTCATGGCACCAACTTCAAAATGTTTATTTATTTTTGTTGTTCAATTTTATTTTTAGCTGTTAAGTTACCTTGTATTTTTTTTTTTTGAAGTTGGTGAAATTTTTATTGTAAAAAGTTTTTTTTAGTTTTCAAAATACATATAGGTACATAAATTTATATTTTATTTTGTTTTATATTTATTGCATAAAACTCCATGTTATTAAAAATCAGCTAGTTACTTACACAGTAGGAACTACTTGTAATTAAAAATGCACTTTTCCAGGGACGCAAACCTGTTACTTTATTAGTTTCGTTGTAATAATAATAATAATAATAATAATAATAAAAATCATTTATTCACTTAGGAAGCAAAATACTACACTTGTGAAAAGTCGATTCTACATTTACTGGTAATGCCTGTTCGCAAACAATAGGTAAAGCCCGAGAAAAGAACAGGCAATAAAAACTCGTGGCCACTCTTTTCAAATTGCCAATGTTTACAATGTTTCTCTGTTTATAAACTGTATATGCAGGTAAGGTGCTGCCACCATTATATTATACACCATATCCACTGCAGGAATGAATGAATCCAGGCTAATTAGTATCTTGTAAAATTATGGCTTTTTTTTTTCAGGTACCTCCTAGCTTTTTCATGGATTTGCTCGTGGTTTCGCCCGAGTAGATTAATTGATAAGGTTGATGAAGAACGTGTTATTTTATTTAAAACCAAAAAGCCAAACACACAATTTTAGCTTCAAAACTGACGGAGTTTCACTCTCGATATAGTATGAAATTAAAATAAAATAAATCATAAAAAAAAACAATTAAACAGTAGTGCTGTACTGTCCGGCCTTGCGTTTGAACTCTATTTCCATTTAACATCAGGTGGTATGAAGTCATTTGCTTACTTATAAATTTAAAAAAAGAATGTCAGATTATAAATTATAATATATATCTTTCTTTTCCTGCGATCTGTCGATTTGACATTTAGATGGAGGTTAAAAAGTTATTTAGGTCGTGCATCGAACAATATCCATTGATTTGCCCATATATCTTAAAGCATAATATGATATCTTATGTCAGCATGAGGTCTTGTGGTGCTTTTCTCTTAAGTCTTTGAAATGTTGTTAACCCCCAAGGTTTATCCACCAAGCTATTTGCTAGGCTGTTAGGGTGTATTTGTATACGTGTTGAGAGAGTCCACTACTTCGTTCCTAACCGTTTTAATCTATGGACCACAGTGAAGTCTTTCATTGTTATGTTTAAAATAATATTATAATAAAAAACTTTGGACTGCCTCTGTGGCGCAGTGGGAGTGTGTACGACTGCTACGCGAGAGGTCGTGGGTTCGATTCCCACACGAGACACCACTTTGTGTGATCCACAAATTGTTGTTCCGAGTCTGGGTGTACTTTGTGTCCGTGATTTGTATGTTTGTAAAGTCCCCCGCGACACAGGGCTTGTACCCTAATGCGGGAGTTGTCTTTATTAAAAAATATATATATGTATATACATCACAGCTAGGCAAGACTCTATCAAATGTAGATGTCAGCGTTTAAGAGTCAATGTCGAAAAAATACCTAAATAAACGAGTAAATCAATTTGATGCCTGAAAATGCCTATATTCAATCGTTACTAAACTCATGCGGTTCGAAATACCTTACCTTATAAATGAAGCAGTACTATAAAATATTTTACTTATACCAAAGATGGGCATAACAAATAATAGTTTTAAATAATGTTCTCCGAACCGATTTGGGTCACGGTGACAGTGATGAGATTAATTAACTAATATCTAATAATATCTTGGGACAGCTCACACAAGCCATCTGATCCCAAACTAAACAGACCTTGTACCTACTATAACAAATATCGATTGATAAAGATTAAAGATTTCTTTATTTTGTATAAAACATGAGTATACATTACAAGATATAAAACTTACAAGCAAGGTGTTACTGTTGAGTATGTGCTACAGGTTTTGCCCTTATAGGCATACAAAAAGATTATAATAGATAAGAAGATAGTTAACAGTTTATAAAATTGTATTATAATGATAGTAATACTACAGTCTATTAATTAATACGGTCGTTCATCGTAGTAAACTGATCGAGTAATCGATCGGACCCGACTCGCGGCCGCAGAGTCGGGTCCGTCCGTCGTCTCTTTTATATTTGTATAAGACGGCTCCCGTAGTGGGGTACAACCCTTGTGTCGCGGGGGACTTTACAAACATACAAGTCACGGACATAAAGTACACTCAGACCCGGAACAACAATTTGTGGGAATCGAACGAACAGTTGCGTAGCAGTCGGACACACTTCCACCACGCCACAAAGGTAGTCGATAGTACATAAATGCTAGCTACTTTTGCTAAATATATGTCGTGTTTGATTACGGTTGCACACGTCATGTTAAAAAAAAAATATTGATTATAAATTAAATATTATAAGCGCATGTATATTACTTATTTTTATTAAATAAGACGTCTAACGTACATTTAGTCATTTATCCTAACCCAATATTTTCATGGCGGGGCATTTATCCACATCTAACCTCAATATAACTGATTTCACATAAACTCAATTTCCGTGAAATCAGTTATTTTTCGAATAATATTAATTAGTTACAATGGCGCATTAAAGATTAAAGTACCTATATTCATAGCCGTAAAACACCTGTATCATGGAATGACCCTATTTTCCAGGCAAGGTTTTTAATGTATAAAACTAAACTAATGTAAAAAAAACCTAGGTTATAAAACAGCTGTGATATAGGGAAAATTACAATTTTGACAGTATTTCCCTAGTACTACCTTTTTCATTTGAAGTTAGTAAATTTATCTTAAAAATAATAATAATGTTATATCAAAAAAATATTTTTATTCACTTAGGAAGCAAAATACTACTCCTGTGAAAAGTCAATAGGTAAAGCCCAAGAAAAGAACAGGCAATAAAAACTCGTGGCCACTCTTTTCAAATTGCCAATGTTTACAATGTTTCTTTGTTTATAAACTGTATACGCAGGTAAGGTGCTGCCACTGTTAAATTACACACCATATGCTAAAACCATCAGACTCATGCTAAAAAAAGATATAAATAAAAAATATTAAAAGATGGATGGATGGTGCTCAAACGGTACAATATAGTAGGAGCATCCACTTACAATGTAAGAACTATATGTATCTAAGTAGGCCCGTTAGATGAATATTTTGCAGTTAAATACCGAGAGTACAGAAGAAAACCTACATAGAGAACGCTCTTGACGCACGCACACGTACTCAGCATCGTGGCACATCGCGCGAACAAAGTGCACCGATGTGGTCTTAGATTAATTTACGTGAACGATGTCTATATGTGTGCTAATTGAGTGAAGTACATATAAAGCTACTAAATTGACCTCTTTTTTTGCATATTGACCTCTTTTTTTGCATTAGTCCTCTAATATGGTGTATAATATAATGGTGGCAGCACCTTACCTGCATATACAGTTTATAAACAGAGAAACATTGTAAACATTGGCAATTTGAAAAGAGTGGCCACGAGTTTTTATTGCCTGTTCTTTTCTCGGGCTTTACCTATTGTTTGCGAATAGGCATTACCAGTAAATGTAGAATCGACTTTTCACAAGTGTAGTATTTTGCTTCCTAAGTGAATAAATGATTTTTATTATTATTATTATTAGATATTATTAAAAAAGAACCGGGAACCGTTTTTCAAGAAAAAAGGAAGCTATGCCCTATTCCAGATACAACAGCTTTAGCGTGATCGAATAACATGCATCCATACATCCAAATTTTTGCATTTATAAAATACTAGCTGTCCCGCGCAACTTCGTCTGCGTAAATTTTCCCCTTTTTTTTATAAACCTATGTTACTTCTAATACCTCCAAGAATATGTAAACAAAGTTTCATGATGATCGGTTAAGTAGTTTTCGCGTGAAAGCGCAACAAACAAACTTACATTCACATTTATATATTACTAGCTTTCGCCCGCGGCTCCGCCCGCGTGGATGTCGGTTATCGCGATAAAAACTATCCTATGTCCTTCCTCGGGACTCAAACTATCTCCATACCAAATTTCATCTAAATCGGTTTAGCGGTTTGAGCGTGAAAGCGTAACAGACAGACAGACAGAGTTACTTTCACATTTATAATATTAAGTATGGAAGTATGGATTAGGGATGTATAGTACCTATAGATAATAAATTAAATTCGTGATATAGCTACTGAGAGCTCAAGCTATAATTTAGCATTTAAATTTAAATTCGTTTAATGTGCCTATTTATCTTATAAGAGCTTATTTAGTAAACAATTATACATAAGACCATATTCTACTTAGTGACTTAGAATGTCGTATCTATTAACCATGACCGATTATATCAAGTTTATAATTAACCTGTAGAGGTAGATTATAAATCAAAGTCGGTAATTCTTGTCCAGTCGCTATGAGAAAACTTGTAGCTGCTTGGCAAGTCAGTTTCTATAAGCTACGGGTCTTTATCGCGTAAATATTTTATTATAAGGCCGTGACCACGGCCATTGCAATACGGTCGAAACGTCGGGCAATAAACAAAGGTATTTAGCCTTAAAATAAAATATTTACGCGATTAAGACCCGTAGCTTATAAAATTCTATAATGTGTAGGTACTAATCGCAAAGTTCACGAACATATAAAAATCAATTTTTATATCTATTATTTATAAAGTGATCGTTTCACGATAACGTGTGATGAGAACGATGGTTTATTCAGCGTATGGTTGTAATTTATCTGTAATCTGTGTATATTTAGAAACTAGAGGACCCGCGAAACATCGTCTGTGTAAGTTTTTCGCGTTTTTGCAACATTTTTCATTGCTGCTCCGCTCTTATTGGTCGTAGCGTGATGTTGTATAGCTTATAGCCTTCCTCAATAAATGAGCTATACAACAGTAAAAGATTTTTTTAAATTCAAACCAGTAATTCCTGAGATCATCTTGTTTAAACAAACAAACTCTTCAACTTTATAATATTAGTATACATATTTATGTATGTGTCAGTTGTCTGGTTGCCAGTATACAAGCTCTGCTTAATTTAGGATCAGATGATGTTTTGCGAGTTGTCCCAAGATACTACATATTATTTTATTAAATATCTTTTAAATTAAATTGTTTGGAATTATCGAGTAGGAATTAAGAGTTAAGATGTCTTGTCATTTGTATAATAATTTTACATTTAATAATATTTTGACGACCAAGTTAAATCCTTTAAAGTCCTCGGAATATTTATTAGATAGCATAGCACATTTCTGCAATATATTTTCTTTTTTTTGCTTAAATATTGTATATATCTTTATTTATGGATCAACAATAAGATTACCTGGAGCATTTTTCGGTACAAATAATTATTCAACGTACACGGATTTGGTAAAAGAGATAAAAGAAAATATTGAACACAGTACCGCAGTTCCACATAGACAAAGTAGCAGCGACAAGATTTTTGTGCACCCACATCTATCGAAATGTACACACGTTTTTGTAAGATGCGATCGGATGCGGCCAAGCCTCACACCTCCGTATGAGGGGCCTTATCTCGTAATTAGCCGTAATGATAAGATATTTACGATCTTGATAGACGGACGTAGAAGCACGATAGCTATTGATCGATTAAAACCTGCATTCATGATCGATGCCAAAGAGATAAAGCACAATGAATTTATTGAACCAGCGTTAGAAGATAAGAACGTGACAGTCAAACAAGATGATAATATAAGTTTCAGAAAAAAACGTTCTGGTAGAATCTCCCACCCTACTGTGAGATTCCAGTTGTAGATATATAAACTGAATAAAGCACGCATTCAGTCAGTCAAGCACTCATTATATTCAACCAAGCAGCACTTACTAAATATCAACAATGGGTACCAACGCCAGCCACGAAAAGGAGCAGGTCAACATGGTGCAGAATAACGTAGTAGCCCCAGAGGAAGTTGTGAAGTCACACAGGAATATTACTGAAGAACTACAGGAAATCCGGAGTTATATTTATACTTGTAATTGTGGGTTTTGTATATAAAACAATTGTAGCTAAAATGGAGAAGAAATTAACTAGAATAGTAAAAGTAGCAAATGAAGTTTAAAGTAATTAATTTAGTTTTCTTTACAGTACATGTATGTAATATTTATTTAATTTCTCAAGGGGGGAATATCTATGGCGGAAGCCATAGTACATAGTATATAGTTTATGGTAAATAGAAACGGACAAACGTGCCGTATAATAATTATAAGATAACACGTACTTAGAATTGTAAACTTAAACTTAAACCGCCTTATTCCAAAAGCTGGACTAAACCTGGTTTGACGAAAATCCTAGTTTAATCCATACATATCAACCCATAAGATGGCCCACTGCTGGGCACGGGTCTCCCCAGTAGAACCTACTAGTATGTAGATCCTGGGGGTAATTGCCATAATCGCCACGCTTGGCGAGCGGGTTGGCGATCGCAGTAAGGCTTTAAGTACGCAGAGGACGCTGCTGCCCGTCCTCCGGGGTGAAATCCCTTAGTCGCCTTGACGACACCCACGGGTAGAGATGGGGTGGTACTATTCTTAAGCCGGCACCACACAGATCAACACAGATTATTTTTGTTCAACAATAGTATCATTAACTAGTGCTCTATGTAAAACAATCTGATGCATTCCACTTATAATATGTCACATTATTTATATTGAAGTTGGAAAATCACATTTGGAATGTCTGATAGGTGGTCTGGAGTAGTGCGGCAAAAACCAATGTTGAATTTACTCAAAATGCACAAAACAAAGTAATAGAAACATCATTATGACAAAATTTCTTACCTAAAACTTACTACTGAACTATACATATTATAGTGGAACTAAATAAACATTGATCAATTTAAAATTTAGTTGGTAAAGTGTAACCATGGGTATACCTATCACTAGAAACAGATGTAAACTTAGGTTATAGGTAGGTACCAAGAACTGAATATTATGTTTATAAGAGCTCAGCTAGTTAATACATTGCTACAATGTTCCTTTAAACATAGTTTAAACACTAAACAGAGAGTACAGATTAGTTACAGGTTATTGAAATTGTGATGTAATAACTATTAGGCACTACTTAACAGTTTAGATAATTATATTTAAGATTCTCTGATAGATGAACTATGTTCTTAGGGAGAATAAATGGTATCTAATAAATAATGATTCTATGTATAATGTACCTAAAACTTACTAGTGAACTATAAGTTGGATCTAAATATAGAATTATCAATTTTATTATATAAATATATTATTGATCACTGTTTATATATTATACAAAAAATGCATACAATTTAAAATTTATTGTAAAATACTAATATTATAAAGCTGAAAAGTTTGTTTGAACGCGGTAATTCTTTTGAACTTTTTACTGTTGGATAGCCCATTTGTCGAGGAAGGCTATAGGCTATATAATATCACACTGCAACCAATAGGAATGGAGCAGCATTGAGAAATGTTGCAAAAACAGGGAAGATTTATGCAGACTAAGTTGTGCGGGAAAGCTAGTCATTTAAATAGAAATAAGGGATATCAACTCAATATTCCTTTTCAAACATAGTTTGAACAGGGAGGACAGAATGGTTACAGGTTATTGAAATTGTTAACATCCATTGTGTTGTCAAATGGAATAACTATTAAGTGCTACCTAACAGTTCAGATAATTATATTTATGATTCTCATGAAAATGAACTCTGTTCTTAGGGAGAATAAATGGTATCTAATAAATAATGATTCTATGTAGTTATTTGAGAATTTCATTTCATAGCAAGCTCACTGATATTAAATAATAAATATATTCATAAAATTTGTTTCAATTGTTTGTTGTGCTTCAGCCGAAGCTTCAGTACCTATGTTGAATCTAGGCATACTTTCCCCCAATACATTCAGAACAACGAGTGCAACAAAGAAAACAGTAAGTACCTATATCAAAAATGGAATATCTTATTGAGTAAGTATCCTTCCATGCTAAGACCTGTTCCAATGAAACTAGCTTTGTAATAAAAACTCGCATCCAAGTTCCTGTGTTTGGGCGCTATAATTACTCAGATTAAACTTATAACATCCCTAATAATGTCTGAGTTAATTAAATTTAGGTTATCATCATTTGTTTACATTTTTAGTACTGATGACAACTACTTATGTAACGTTCCGATCCTGACAGAATCTATTTGATTTTTCGTAAATTGCAGGCCGAGGGCTTTTATGTCAGGTTAATATTTTGAAAATTACGTAGTGCTGGCGAATAATTTAGCTACATAGAACGTCTAAATATTTTATTCTCAATGAAAACTATACTTTCAAATTACATTGGTATAAAACGGAACGTTATATTTGAAAATGATAAGAACAATGAATGAACTAAATTGATTATAATCTGTGGCTGATTGCTAGATCCTTTGGTATCAGCTGGTCCACGGACTATCTAAGCTTTGTAATAAGACCAATAGTACTGTACTATATCCTGGACTTGAAAGTCTTTGTTTAAACCTTGATTTGATCTTTTCTTTGGAATAAGGCGGAAATTGTCACGCACATAATATTGTTAATTTAGCATAATGCCCTACCACTAAAATCAATTGTTTCTTTGTTTATAATTTGTATAAATACTCACAAAATAAATTAACAAACCAGTCAACATTTTATCATCGAAACGTCGTATTCATTTGACTCCCTTTTATATAGCAACACGCTATACATTTCAATTCAGAATCATGTCAATTTTTTTAACGATGTCTCATAATTTGTTGAATTACTTTAATTAGACTTTACTTTCTAGGTTTTGAACCCGCGACTTGCACACTAATCCTTTCTTATAAGAACTCATGAACTTCTTGGTTTTTAACTGCCTCTGTGGCGCGGTGGGAGGTCCGACTGCTACTGCAAGAGGTCGTGGGCTCGATCGCCCCCAGGATAAAACTTCGTTTGATGAGCACGATGGTTTATTCTGTGTCGGGTATGTTTATCATTTGTCTGGTTTCCACAGGACAAGCTTTGCTGAGTTTGGGATCAGATAGCGTTGTTTGAGCTGTCATGTGTCATGATATTATTATTATTGGTAGGTATCACAACATTGTCAATTATTCTTTCATGAAATAGTGACATCTTTCACACCTCTTCATTTTGACATCTCACAGCCGCCATGTTTGTTTTTTTCAAACGTCACATATCTAAGAACACTTTGGCGATCAAGATGAATCTAACGACGTCTTAATTGTATAAATCCGTTCGGTGGATTGTGAGGTATCAGGTCATAAAGAATATTACACACATACATACAAGATACGCGCGAAAAACATAACCCTTCCTTACAGTCCGGTAAAAATAAAAAATAAAAATATTTTTTTAAAAATAAAAAATAAATTTTTTTGAAACTATTTTTTTTTTATTACATTTCGGTGCAGCTCGTCTCGGTCCGTGAGAGCTTCGTACAGTCGTACCATATACATATACGTTATGCGAACGCTCGGCCGAGCTACACAGTAGGCGGAGTGTTAAGTTTTATTTTCGTTACGGAATTTCTTGATTCGGTCGCCGCGCTCAAAGCCCTATGCAATAGCTTAAAAACTGCCACCTTTTACACAGAGGTTTATGCACCTCCGCGCTACCGAGGTAGTCACATCCTCATGTTTTTGTTTAGTTATGATGACTAAGAGACTCAATAATCGTGATGTGTTCCTCCTCACAGGTAGTTCTCATGATTATTATGGCATTATAAATAACCGATACGATTGAATTCGGTCATGGTCGCCAGCGGCTTGAACTTAGTTGCATTCTATGTCAGTGCCAAGATTATATTTCCTAGCGTCTTATGTACAGACAGGTAAATAAGTCGCGGAACATTTTCAAATATTCCAACCATTTTAGTACTAATATATTTCGGTGAATACCTACTTAAAAAATGAAATCACAAAAAAACAGTCATCGTAGAATTTAATAAAATCGGGAAAGAGCATGTCGGACCACTCTGTGTAGGGTTCTGTAGCCTTGATATATGATAAATGCATCAGCAGACGAGCGTATGTTCATGGCACTTATGAGAAACGCAGTTTTTCGCCAATAACTCAATGACGATATCGGATATACCGGAAATCGGAAATGTCGGAAATCATTTTAGTTTGAAGAATTAAGCTTCGTAATTTTTTTTTATATTTTCGGTCACAGGGTTCAAAAGATAAGGGGGGAACACAATTTATGCAACTTTCGTAGCGATTATTTCCAAAAATATTCACTCAATCAAAAAAGTTTAAAGAAACCTTAAAATGTTTTTGAGTAAAATGCCTATGACATACGGACTTAGAGACAGACGGATATAACAAAACTATCAGGGTTGCGTTTTTGCGCCATTTTGACTACGGAACTCTAAAAATGTTATTTATTTTATTAACATAGAAGATTCACAGTTAAACAGGTCATAATAGATCAGTTATTATGATAATCTCTAGTCAATTTCGTGTCTTCATGTATTGAAATTACTTAGACAGTTTGACTCCGAAAAAAGAACCTAGGATAGGGCTGCAAAAAAATTTACGGTTCGCGCGCGGTTATAAGTTTCAATTTAGCTTGCAGGCGACGAGTCTAGGTATATTTTTATACCTAAACCTGACTTTTGTAAGGGAGTGAACCTTCTGTACGTAGTACTATTACTTATTCTGTGGATAGGGTCATTCTAGGATAGATGCCTTGATGTGATAAGTAGGTGCCCAGTTTTCCAAAAAAGTATTTTCTAAAATTTCAGTCATATCAACCCATATTATGTCCTACTGCTGGGCACGGTCTTCCCAGTAGAACCTATTTATTATAGATACTGGGGGTATTTGCCATAATCGCCACGCTTGGCGCGCGGGTTGGCGATCGCAGTAAGGCTTTAAAGTACTCCAAGGACGCTGCTGCCCGTCCTCCGGTGTGACATCCCTTAGTCGCCTTGACGACACACACGGGAAGAGATGGAGTGATACTATTCTTAAGTGGGTACCACACGGCATTTGTATTTTTTTCCAAATTG
Source organism: Herminia tarsipennalis (assembly GCA_945859575.2). Lineage (NCBI taxonomy): Eukaryota > Metazoa > Arthropoda > Insecta > Lepidoptera > Erebidae > Herminia > Herminia tarsipennalis. Next base: position 2,909,670 of record OX243849.2, on the reverse strand, counting down.
CAGCAATTAATTTATAATATTATAAAGCTGAAGAGTCTGTTTGTTTGAACGTGATAATCTTAGTAACTACTGGTTCAAAATGAAAAATTATTTTATTGCTAAAAATGCTAAATACCTTTAAACAAAAAGATTTATTTTTTATATTTTACTGTTTTTTTTTCTTAGCTGCTGCATTTAAGACATCTAGTGATACTACCCCGAGCTGTGGAGACCGTGTTTAAAAATGATGAATTAACTAAAAATGTTTCAATGTCGGATGACCTCGTTGCGAATTTTATCCTTCAAAGGGACTCCAAGCATAGCTCACTCCATAGCCCGCCCAACCGTAAAGCGTCTTCTAGATGGTTGGAAACAAGCGTTCCCACCAAGTTGACCTTGGTTGTTTGCAGTAGACGGCTGTTGTAAACCAAATTACTTTGTACTTGGTTTGCAACAGCCGTCTTCACTGTTGGAAACTAGCAAGGTCACCTTGGTTTGTTTCCAACCGTCTGGAAGACGCTTTCGTGTTCATCTTTTAGCACCGTAGGTCATAATAGGTAGAACGCACTGGTTAAATACCTTGGTCTTCAGGCATTACGGTAGAGGTGAATAGAAGACTCGACGAGCTGGTTAAAAACTAAATATAAACAAGACGTACAGTCACACTTGCAATACAAACTAAAAGCATCCCAAGAATTCAACAAGTAAATATCATAAGGAAATCATTTCCATAATTTTCTGTTCGTTCAAACACTCAACACAAGGTGTAAATGTTCTTTAAACAACTTCTGTTTGTTTGTGTGCTCATTACTCGAGAAACGCTGATCCAATTCTGATTTTTAAACGTTTGATTACATTTTAAGGTTCCGTATGAAAAGGGATAAATAAACACTTCTGGGACTATTTCGTTCTAGGTCTGTCTATTGTCTTCCTTTCTCAAAAATTCTATGAAAGTATCTATGACGAATCTTAGATATAGTCTCTAGAAAATGTCCCGCCTACCTAGTTGGAGCATAAAAAGCTAATAATAAAATAAATCCATTTATTTTATTCTATATTCCACACTAGCTGTTGTGCACTAGCACTAGCTGCTGTAAGAGTGTGACTTTATGCGAGTGTGCTATAGCACTAGCTGCTGTGAGTGTGACTTTATGCGAGTGTGCTATAGTGAGTGTGTCATTCTGTGAGTATGCTATAGTAAGAGTGTGACATTGTGCGAGTGTGCTATAGTGAGAGTATTTCATTATGCGAGTATGCTATAGTGAGAGTGTGAAAATATGCGAGCATGCTATAGTGAGAGTTTGACATTATGCGAGTGAAAACAATATAGTGACATTTTGTGAATGTGACAATTTTAGAACGTCATTATACGCCGAGAGGTCCAGCTTCTGCCATGAGTATGACACTCAGTTCTTGGCTAGGTTGGTCCAATCTTGTTAACGATGTCATCACCCCATTGTCTTATTGGTCAACATTAATTTTCCCCTTTATTTAAATAGGTATGTTTTATTGCGTGGTTTCAAAGTCCATCTTTTGTCCTTGTAACGTGATATGTGCATATAAAGCTACGATCACATTTATTTTATTATTGAAATTGTAATTGCATGTTAATGTTACTCTTCACTCATGTATTGGGTTGTTAATAAAATACCTTTAAAATCTACTAGACTAACTGTGGAATTTAAATACCTGTCACGGGTACCAGTCTCTCACAAATGTATTTAAACCAAAACAATTGTATTAATTGAACTGCTGCAGGTATATTACCATTTGTAAAAAGAGATAAATAATTTAAGTTAATATTATAAAGCTGAAGAGTTTGATTGTTTAGACGCGGTAATCTCAGAAAATACTGATCCGAATTGAAAAATTCTTTCAATGTCGGATAGCCCATTTATCGAGGAAGGCAGGCTATATAACATCACGCTACGACCAATAGGACCGGAGCAGCAATGAGAAATGTTGCAAAAACTAGGGAAGTTTACCCAGACGACGTTGCGCGGGTCAGCTTTTATTTAATAACACGCAGATGTCAAGCGTACTGGGGGCTTAGACAAATGCCACACATTTATTTTTCCGCACACGCTACTGTTGGTTTTTGTTTACAAATTCATCAACAGTCGCGTAAGGTTTTGTCAACCTTATGTCAGATGCATAGATTTTTTCGCGTTAGCGTGTGTGGAAAGAGAAGCGTGTGTCATTTGTCTAAGCCCCCTGGTTAATATTGTGAATGTTCAAATAGCGCAATCTTAATACGTAGCCTATGATTAAGATTGCTAATTATATAATGCCCTGTTGGTCTTAGTGGTTAGTGACCTTGACAGCTAAGCCAAAGATCGTGGACGGATACAGAAATCGAACGACGGAACCACTGTACGCTAGTCCGACTCACTCTTGACAAGTTTTTTGAGATGTTTGAGATGTATGTAAATATTGATAGTTGGACACGTTTTTACACAATAACAAATTATGACTTACGACTGGAATTCTTAATCGACAGAGTTAATGATTCCTAATCTAAAGATTGTAATTTATGAAGACAATCAAATTATGGTCTGCGCCAGTCAGAATGACAATCGGTATAGCTAGTTTGAAAGCTGGTATGACTGTATGCTCTATGGCGCGGTGGGAGTGTATCCGATTGCTACGCAAGAGGTCGTGGGTTCAATCCCAACCCAGGATAAAACTTTGCGTGATGAGCACGATGGTTTATTCTGTGTCTGGATGATATTTATCCATAATATGTATGTATTTAGAAATATATAAGTATGTTTATCAGTTGTCTGGTTCTCATAGTACAAGCTCTGCTTGGTTTGGGACAAGATATTATTATTAAACGCTTCCAGTACAGTACGCGTTTTACACCACGCAGCGCCGGAGACCAAGCAGTATAAGGTCTCCTAACTGATGTCGGTTTCAACGGCCAATATCATCAGATACTCACCAAATACACAAGAGATATTACAGTGCACGAGAGTATGCGCAGACACAAGAACACTCTCTATTCTCTCACTCTCATAATTCGATTCGACGGAAATCTGACACGACTGGATGATTGATACAGGTGCAAGACCGACATCTTAAAGTGATCTCCGAAGCACGGAGGGAAGTGACTATGTTCAAAACTGTCACCCATAAATTCAAATTCTTTAATTACACAAAGAATTAGCATTGCCATCCAACATGGCAATGCTGCCAGCCTTCTGGGAACGTTACCAGTTGACATCGATGGGGAGAAATTCTTTGACGCCTAAACGGTTTTGTATCCTCCCTTTTTTATTTTTGTAAATATCTTGTAAATATTATATTATTATAAGATGTAATTTAGAGTAGTTTTTAAATGTCTTGTATATAATATATATCTTTAAAAAAATATTCACTTAGGATGCAAAACAACACTTGTGGTACGTCGGTATTCTACATGTAATTCTACAGCCAAGTTCGAAAACAGTAAGCTAAGCGCAGCTCTCTATTTACCATTATGACAAGATTTTGACAGCTGGCACGGGCTTGGCACGGTCTTGCCGGGGACACGAAGATAAAGATCGAGAATCTCCTGCTCGATTGCCACATATATGGACTTGCATTATGCCCGTGGCTTTGCTAGCGGTATATTTGTTCACCCCCGTAGGGCCCGGCTACATGCTCAATAGGAAAACGGTATACTGCACAAATAGCTTGCACCAAACGCTAATTCGTACAAAATTGATTTATACAAATATTATGCATGTATCTATTGAAGTAATTTTTATAGGCATTTCTTGCCAATCGCTTTACAAATACAATAATTGCATTTTCAACCGACTTCAAAAAGGAGGAGGTTCTCAATTCGTCTGTAGGTTTTTTTTTTTTTTTTTTGTATTTTTTTGTATGTTTGTTCACCGATTACGCAAAGACGGCTGGACCGATTTGAAAAATTGATTTTGTGTTTGAAAGGGTATACTTCCAAGTTGGTCCCATTGTCATCAGATCACGATCTGATGATGGGATCTTGGAGAAATCGAGGGAACTCTTAAAACATTAAAGGCACACCTACAGTGATTTAGGTCTATTTCATAGTGATTCGTGCATTTACTCTTAAAAAATACCAACTGATGAAGTGGAACTGATGATGAAGACCACAAATGACGAGCAGACCTATTCAATATTTCAGTTTGCGATTCAGTTACTTTAATATGGTATTCAGTAGCACTTTATTCTCGTTATACTACTACTCCACAATGTAATAGAGCTGATAGTGAACTCCTCAACAATTAACGGCCCTGCATCGGGGTAAGCAATATTTTGTAAAAGGATTTCAGCAGTTGACATAAGCCTATTGTAACTTAAGTGAATTACAAACCAACCCACTAAAAAGTGAGAAATAAAAACTTTTTTACAAAAAAATATCACCGACTTCTAAAATAAATACAAGGCAACTAAAAAGCATTAAATAATGTACCTTGAATAACAAAAACAAATTAAACATTTTGAAGTTGGTGCCGAATAAAACATAAAGACTACTATTTCCTGGCACCAACTTCAAAATGTTTAATTTGTTTTTGTTATTCTAGGTACATTATTTAATGCTTTTTAGTTGCCTTGTATTTATTTTAGAAGTCGATGATATTTTTTTGTAAAAAAGTTTTTATTGAAACTCAAAAATGCAATTATATATAATCATTTTAGAAACTCGAAAATGCAATTATATAATTATACAATAATTGCATTTTTTAAACTTAAAAATGCAATTATTGTACATGTCATCTAAACTTATATTACAAAGCCGACAAGTTTGTTAATTTGTTTGAATGAGATAATCTCAGAACCTACTGGTACGAATTGCAAAATATTTATATTTTTTTTGTAATTTTTTTTTATTTGTTTTTTTTAAATATAATAAATTATATTACAAAAAAAAACAATACTTAAGCATTCTAAATCCAAGGTTTAGACTGAAATAAGTCAGGACTTTTTTTTAAAGATAACTCGCTATGTGGGATTGTGGGTTCCACATTACTAGCAATCCTGTTTACCCCTCCAATTAAGCTGAATGGTTTGTGTTAGGAGTGGCATCACGACACATTGGTAGTATAAAGGGGAGGATCTTGCGACCTCACGATAGCGGGTCGGATGCCTTAGCCATAAGGCTACCGCCGCTTGTGTGTTTTATATACAGTTTATACACCTAAACGTTGACCGATATGTCAGTCAGTTTTTTTAAGCTATTGCATAGCTTTTATCGCGGGCTTTTAGCGCGGCGACCGAATCCAGAAATTCTGTAACTAAAATAAAACCTAACACCCCCCACACCGCCTACCATGTAGCTCGGCCGAGCGTTCGCTTAACGTATATGTACTCGTATATGTTACGACTGTACGAAGCTCGCACGGATCGAGACGAGTTGCTCCGAAATCGGACGAATACGTAATTAAATGTTTTTTTTTGTGTGTAATTACACTATTTATACCTAATTATTTATACTTATTATTTATACCTAGGTATTTTCATTTTATAAAGAAAAAAACTTAAAGAGCTAAAAAGAAAAAGAAATTGTGAACGTCAAAAGGCATATTATCAGCGTCAGAAAGATTTTAAGAAAAATGAAAAAAAAAATGCATAAGTTGATAAAAAATGCTATGCAATAGCTTTACCGCGGCAGTCCCCGAGTGCCACACATTTTTCTTAAATCTGTAGATAATTAAAATAATACACTTACAATCAGGTATAAGTCCAGCGGGGTATCCATAATCGGCCCGCGGTCCATAAGTCGCTGCGCCGGCGCATGTGATGACCGCAAACGTTAATATGACCGTCACTGCGGTCTTGAATACTATAGACATGGCTCTGAAAAGAAAATACATAGTTATTTAACTTTTAATGTTCTCCTAAACGATTTTAGCTACGGCTTAATTAAACTCAAATATATTTATTTCATAAAACCAAATGGATATACATAACAATAAATTGATATAGGTACATATACTATATATGACTGCCTCTGTAGCGCGGTGGGAATGTCTCCGACTGCTACGCAAGAGGTCGTGGGTTCGATCCCCACCCAGGATAAAACTTTGTGTGATGAGCACGATGGTTTATTCTGTGTCTGGGTGTAATTTATCTGTCATATGTATGTATTTAGAAATATATAAGTATGTTTATCAGTTGTCTGGTTGCCATAGTACAAGCTCTGCTTAGTTTGGGATCAGATGACGTTGTGTGAGTTGTCCCAAGATATTATTATTATTATTATATGACGGCAATCGGCAATGAAGTGATTGGTCGTTTACCGAACGAACCTTTGAAGTCAAGCCAAGTCTCACGATACCTCACTAGAGGAGTAAAAAGAAAAGGAGAGGAGAGGATCTAAAAATGGCCAAAATCAGGTCGGGACTTAAAATATCTCCATACCAAATTTCATCTAAATCGGTTTATTGGTTTACGGGGGCATTACACAGAGAATTATTTAGCGCTATGTACCCAGCGACACGATCGCCGGCCTCGCTCTTCCACACACAACTATTACTTCACAGTGCGCAGTAGCGCAGGTCAAAATAAAGTAGAATATTCCTTCGTACATATGTTATATTACGAACGCCATGACTATGACAAAACGAAAATGCTCGTTTTTGCATTTTTCCGCAACTTCACGATTTATTTGCGGGATCATATTAAGACATATCCTTAAATTTCTTTATTCATCTACTAGAAAAACTCTTTGACTAGTGACGCATATTTTTTCGTGTCCTAATATTTAGGTTTTCTACATAAATTTTTGAGAGAGCCGAACCCTATTTCGCGTAATCTACCTTTAAGCGCGAAAATCATAACAATATTATTATAAAAATAAAAAATTATAACAATAAAAAATCTTTATTCACATAAAAAGCAAAACTACACTTGTGAAAAGTCGATTCTATCTACATTTACATGTAATGACTGTTCGCAAACAAAAGGTAAAGCCGGAGAAAAGAACAGGCAATAAAAATTCGCGGTCATTCTTTACAAATTGCCAATGTTTACAATGTTTCTTTATTTATAATCTGTATATGCAAGTAAAGTGCAGCCACAATTTTATAATACACTATATTAAAGATAAAAAGGTAACAGACAGACAGAATTACTTTCAATGTTGATTTGTACACATTATGAAAAGTCCCTGGATGACCGAGCTCTTATTGGTTTTTTTTAAAACGACGTTTTCTAAATCTGAAACCTAGCTAGATCGATTTATCGCCCCCGAAACCCCCTGCATGCTAAATTTCATGAAAATTGCTGAAGCCGTTGTCGAGATTCAGATTATATATAGGTATAGGTATATACAAAAGTTGCTCGTTTAAAGATATAAGATATATTACGGGTCAAAATACCGTGGCCCGGACCACGGCCGTTGCAATACGGTTGAGACGTCGGGCAATAAAAAAAGTATTTTACCTTAAATTATTCACGCGATAAAGATCCCTAATATATATATTTTCATAAAGAATTGCATTCACATATATAATATTAGTATGGATTTGTCTAAACTATAATAAAGGCAAGATCGATGTGAAATGTTTAATAACTAAGTTGTGTATTGTTTTGTTAAATAAAGTTGATCAATTTTTATCTACTAACTTTCGGCCGCGGCTTCACCCGCGTGTATGTCGGTTATCGCAATAAAAGCTATCCTATGTCCTTTCCCGGGACTCAAACTATCTTTATGCCAAATTATATCTAAATTGATTCAGCGATTTAAGCGATATATTATTATTTTTTAATGTAAAATCCTTTCAAAGAGTGAAATAGTGTGGTGGTGGCCACCATTACCAACACTACCACCTTTACCAATAATAACAAATTGTTAATGCTGTTGGTCATCCGATAAATAAATAAATAAATTCGTGACATGGATATCGCCAAATATTATACCTACTTAATAAAAAGTCGGAAGTCTCCTAGGAACAGGAAATGGCCAAATATTATTAGTGAACTATTAATATTAGGTATTCATAAAAACTAGTCTTTTCTATATCTAGTAATATGTAGGAAGTGATAATAAATATCATTCATGTTTATTAGATTTGTTTAATGCAAATTTTAGTCTACCTCATTTCGGTAACTAATTATATACCACTAGCTGTCCCGCGCAACTTCGTCTGCTTAAATTTTCCTCGTTTTTAAAACATTTCTCATTGCTGCTCCGCTCCTGTTAGTCGTAGCGCGATGTTATATAACCTATAGCCTTCCTCAATAAATGGGCTATCCAATAAAAAAGGAATTTTTCAAATCGGAGCAGTAGTTCCTGAGATTAGCGCGTTTAAACAAACAAACAAACAAACTCTTCCGCTTTATAATATTAGTAAGTATAGATTAGGTACTACTAAATTTAAAAAAAAATAATCATCTAGCCTGTTGGTCAAGAGGTAGTGACCCTGACTGCTTAGCCAGAAGCCATGAATTCCATTCTAACTAGAATAATGAGAACGATTATAAATTTGTGTGATGAGAACCATTATTCATATGATTTATCTTTAACATGTTTGTTTTTAGAAATTTTCTATAAAGCTAAGAATTTGTATGTTTGATAGCCCATTTAGATAGCGTTAAACGACCTTCAACCTCTGTGAGGCTTGGCCTGAGGGCGACAGAGAGGGCAACCTGTCGTCCTAAAAGAAGAAATGCCTTGACGGTGTCGCGACATATTCTACGCGCGCCTCCCAACACGAAGTGGTAGTAAAGCCACCAACGTAAGCAACACCAGCAGACACCCTCACCCTCGGCCATAGGCTGTTATGAAGGAACGCCATGTGATTTTTAGTCGGTTCGACTCCATCACGCTGCGACAATAGGAGCGGAGCATCAATAAAAAAAGTTGCAAAAAACAGGGAAAATTGACGCAGACGGGGTTGCTATAGTGCAGGCTCTGCCTAGTTTGTGATCAGATGCCTTTGCATGAATTGACATAATTAGAATGTTTCTACAAAATAGATAACATTATGTGATAACCCAATTTCAACATGAGTATGTCTAGTTACTACAAAACAGACAATAAACAGTTTTACAAATACTAGCTGTGCCCACGACTTCGACCGCGTTAAGTTACATTGCTGCTCACTCCCTATACAGGCTGTAACAGAAAGATGTGGTCTTATTCAAGGGTTGGTATGGGCCCATGATACTGAGTGCACATATCTAGTTTTATCAAAATCAGAGTACCCTAAAAAAAATATATTATTTTTCATTCGCTTATTTATGAATGCAGTTTATATCAATTGTATTATGAACCAAGTTGCTGCTAACCTATACTTCTTTACTTAATATTGTAAAGAGGAAAGATTTGATTGTTTGTTTGTAATGAATAGGCTCCGAAACTACGGGACGGATTTGAAAAATTCTTTCATCGTTGTGAAGCTACACTAACCCCGGGTGACATAGGCTATTTTTTATCCTTGTATTCCCACGGGAACGGGTACTACGCGGGTGAAACCGCGAGGCTACCGCTAGTGATTTAATAAATACAATGACAGCTGCAATAGAATTAGCGATACGGTCCAATTATCACCGTTTTACGCTCAATTAAGACCGACGTATTGTTTTAGCTCAGTTCACCGCAGCATCTATTAGATCTATAATCTAACGTAGCTGAATGCCATACTATGTTGATTCGTGTAACCACAAAATACCTATACTACAGCAAATAACATTCATACAACATACGTTCACGGACGCGGAATCTAGGAACGCCTTTCGAACTTAGTGGTCTGAAGTGGTCTGAGATTATAGTAACTAAGGTATCGGACTGACAATCGTGAGGTCTCGGCTTAGAATCCTACCCAATACTACCGACGTGAACCCACTCCTAACACAAGCTTAGCTGGAAGGATTAAGAGGATTGTCTGTCATTTTAGATTATTATTAATATTATTAATGTGGGATTATGGGTCTCACACCCATAATCCCACATTAATAATGTTACAGTTCTTAAATAGAAGCCCCGCCTCCTGAACTAAATTATAAACTTATATCTCAGGAGACAGTTAAAGACTGTATGTGAGGGAAGGAATTCCTTCCCTCACATACAACCTTATTTAGTTATAGCTTATAAACAATTACAAAAAAAATTAGAGATAATATAAAAATAAAACATATACAAATGTAATTTAATAACAAAGAAAAAAAGTAATAGAAAGTAGGCGCACACACGCGCACACGCGAGCGCGTTTAGTCATTCAAACCATTGTTAGTAATCTTTAAAAAAAAAGTAGCAAGTAGCATTATACGGGCCAGTGCAGCGGGCCAAACAAGCTGTTCACAAATAAGCCCAGCGGCTAAATGTCGTTTTGAACGCGAGCGTTTGAATGCACCTTATGGTTACCTTCTGTACTCTTGGTATTTTGTGATAATAGATTCACAATGTGACGTAACTAAATGCCACACTATGTTGATTCGCAAATTCGCAATACTGAGAGCGAGCGCATGCGCAAAGGTCGAATGCCTACTATCTGAGCTGTCATTGAACTTGTCTTTAGGGTTGCCACGAGTATGTTATAACTTTACTTCTCTTCTATTTTTTGTTTTATTTATTACGTATCATTATATAATTTTATAAGCTACGGGTCTTAATCGCGTAAATATTTTATTTTAAGGCTAAATAAAAAATAAATAAAAAAATCAAAATATCTATAATGTGTACAAATCGCGAAAGCTTATGAACATATATTACGTATCAGTCTATAGCTAGACCTAGGCATCTCTATTTACCCCACAATAATCATGAATTTGTGACAAACGGGGTCCTAATTCACGATCTTATTTCCGTATCCACGGCAATCCAGCGCAGAAAATGATGCATTTCTAAGCACACTTTTTCATTTACCATTACGACAAGAGTTTGACCCGGCTCGTAATTACTTCATGCCCACGACTTCATGCTTTTGAAAATAAAAAAAAAACAAATCGATTCAACGGCTACTGCACATTATTCCGGGATAAAAGTAGCCCATATGCTATTCCAGAGTGCAATCTATATCTTTGTAAAATTACATCTAGATCCGATCAGATGTTTTGTCGTGATTGAGTTACAAATACACATCCATTCATCTAAATGTTCGCTTTTGTTATAATTAGTATAGATTAGTATGCAAATAACTATACCTACGTTAATTTCTTAATGAAGGATCTGCTACTAGTTATTTACATATTTATTGGGTAGTTATGTGTTTGTCGAAGCGCCAGAGTGGTTTTATGAGCTATTAGCGGCTTAATATTCAAATTAACATTATGGTAATCGATTATATGAACGTGGATATCTCGAGCAAGGTAAAGTCGGTCAACGGTGCTAATCATTTCGATTACACAGGTGCCACTGCATCACTGACGACTCAATAACCACACTAACAATTTGCACACACGATTTTAGAAATGGCAACGTCTATCGGAAGACGTGTTGCCGCTACAGTCGCTCGATTAAGACTGCCGAATGACACTTACTGCCCCACTACCGGCGCTTCAAATGTAAACGTCAAACTAAAGTCTATGAGTTTAAACTAGACTTAGAGAAAGGACATGCTGTTTAATCAAAACAGATGTTAAGTCAACGGAAATCAATTAGTGATTTAACAATTCTCCGACATGTTTCTTTTAGGCAAGTAACTATTTAAGGTTTTATGTTCTGTAATCTTATTTGTTTTATTTTCTAAAGAAGGATAACTGGCAATGTAGGATACACATTACTAACAATTTTATTGATTCTGGGAGGGGGGGGGCAGTAAAATTACGTTGCTTGTGATAGGAGTGGATTCAAGGCGGTAGTCTAGTTTTTCTAATAAAAACTAGGCCATAAAATGCTATATAAAATCCGTTCTATATAAGTGGCAACCCTTAATGCTTAATCAAATTTTAATTTGTACTGGTTAAGGTCAATGCAGTAAATTATGCTGTACATCTAATAATAATGTTATGTAATATTAATTACAAACACTAAGTTTAGAGGTCAAAAAGAAGGCAACGGCTAGAAAAAAAATTGTCCCATCTATATAACATTACTTGTTTATTGCCCGACGTTTCGACCGTATTGCAACGGCCGTGAATACACGTGACCACGGCCATTGCAATACGGTTTATAAGGTATATACGAATATAGCATTATTCATGCGATTAAGACCCGTAATATATATATTTTCTTAAATATAAAATTCTCGTGTCACAATGTTAGTTACCATACTCCTCCGAAACGGTTTAACCAATTTTTATGAAATTTCATATGCATATTCAGTGGGTCTGAGAATCGGCTACTATCTGTTTTTTATACCCCTAAGTGATAAGGGTTTTCTATACTATACTATAATATTATAATGCTGAGGAGTTTGTTTGTTTGTTTAAACGAGAATTTTAAGAACGACGGATCCGAATTGACAAATTCTTTAACTGTTTAATAGCCCATTTATCGAGGAATGTTATAGGCTAGGAGCAGCAAGGAAAAATGTTGCAAAAACGGGAAAAAATTACGCAGACGAAGTTGCGAGGGTTAGCTAGTATTTTCATAATAACGTTACTTGCTCAGAATCAGTAATACAATCCAATGGGGTAGTTTTTTGACCATGTTATAGTTTTCAATTAATCAATAATTCATTAAATAATTAATCATTCTAACAGTCCGAATACTGTTCACAATGTGATGTGAAATGTAATCATCACTTATTTTTCAATAATAAACATGGATTACGTTCTACTACATGCAAACAGTACGATAGCGCGAATAACACAAGACAACTTGAATGGCTTATAACTAAGCAAGTCCTCAATAATTTCATTTTTTTTAGATGATTTCTTGAAGTAAAAATGTTGTTCGGTGTCTGAGCTTTGCACTATATCAAAAATTACCTTGTAAATATCTTAGGACAACTCACACAACGCTATCTGATCTCAAACTAAGCATAGCTTGTACTATGGAAACCAGACAACTGATAAACATACTTAAATATTTCTAAACACATACATATTATAGATAAACTTTTGCTCGCGGCTCCGGCCGCGTTGATGTCGGTTTTCGCGATGAAAACAGTTCCTTGTTTTCGCGATAAAAACAGTTCCATGTTTTCGCATATAAATGTTATAGTCCACACTTGCCCAAAGTCTGTGGGCAACAAAGAGGTCGCCATACTGACCAAAAATATCAAACAAATAACATAATGGCAGTGCACAGCAAACAAAGTGTGAAAGGCATCTGAACCTTAATTTTCATACCAAGTACATAATGGCAACGTGAAATAATGACTTTTTTATTCAAATTTGATACCTTGGATCTTGGGTTATATTATTGTAATTTTCGTAAGGAGTATTAATTTAAAAAAATAAATAGCCTATGTTATTCAGTGATAATATAGCGTTATATTGGAGAAATAATTGTTAAAATCTGTTTAGCGGTTTAGGCGTGAAAGCGTTACAAAGAAACAAACACACACTTTCGCATTTATAATAAGTATTAGTAAGAATTAGGATAATTGCCCGCATGGATGGCTTAAGCCCGTTAAGGGCTGATTTTCGCTTTCAAACGCTGAAAGACGTGTTTCTTTATCCACAGAGTAAAATTTTCACAGATTTAACTCTGAAACTGACAAAGTCACATACTAATTTGCAAACCTATTTTACCCCCTTAGGGGTTGATTTTCGAAAAACGCATATTTGTTTATTTTAAACCAAAAACCCAACTAAGAATATTTACAAATCTAACGAAACTGAAAAACTTAAAACTGACGAAGTTTAATACAAACGTGCCATCCCTTTAGGGTTTGATTTTCCAAAAACGCTGAAGTACGTATTTCCTTTTTTAACACGCTTTTATTAGCTTCAAACGTATGTTTGTATGTAGGTATGTTAGTATGTTTCACCCACTTCGGAACATCGGATTTAACTTAATTGAAAACTTGTTAAAAAAACTTAAAAAACACACTTATCAAGGATCAATAACAATACAATCCAATAAAAAGGTAGTTTTGAAAATCCATCCCCTAAGGGGGTAAAATAGTGGTTGTAAGTTTAAATGCAACTCCGCGAGTTTTGAAGTTAGATGTGTGGAATTTCGTATCTGGCTTATTGGTTTAAAATAAAGAAAACATATTTCGGTGTATTTGGCAAATCTACCCCCAAGGGGGTAAAATAGGGGTTACATTTGTGTTAGGAGTGGGTTCACGTCGGTAGTATACTGGGTAGGATTCGAACACGCGACCTGACGATTGCGAGACCGATGCCTTAGCCATTACGCTACCGCCGCTTCTAAATGTAAACGACTGGCACCTACTCTAAGTGTACAGTACTCCCAAATTAATAATGCACATGCAGATCTTCGCTAATTGTCGTATTCCCGGAAACACTCGAATCATGGAATCGTAAGAGCCCTAAACAAGGCATTTGCATTTTGCACCTTGTTTAAAAGAGATAGGAGTCAATATCATGTGTGCACAATCGAAAACAAATCGGGCGTTCGGCAGCTGTCGCCGGTCAGCGAAATGTCTGTCAGTCGTCTTTATATATTGGTAGTGACTGCACGTGTTCTCTATTTGTGGAAATATATAGAGCTGCTATTACACACCCTTCTTGGTAAATATAATTTCAACATTAATTAGCTTATTCAGATTTAAATAGTATATTTTGAAAAAAGGAAAATAAATAACATATTTCACGTTTTTTTAATATTAAAAAAATAAAATACCTACATTAAATACATATTAAGTACTAGAAAAACATTTAAAAAATGAGATTTATTTAAATTAAATAAATAGATAAACATGCATAAAAAATATATACCTAACTCTGCCCATGCCATTTTCTTTCAGACGAATTCTTCCAAAATGGATAAATTTAAACGTGGAAAACCGCTTAATTCACAAGCACGGCAAATGGTATTTAATGTGTACCTTTATTTCTTAAATGAAGCCAATGTTTTCAACAGAGACCATGATGGTTATTTTAAAAAAATTCAAGACCGTGTTACAAAAGCTACAGGAATTTCGCGACGAACTTTGAGTAATATCTTAAACGAAAAAAAACATAATCAATCAAAGAAATTTTCTACACCGAAAAAAGGAAGACCTAAAAGTAGATTTCGGCTGGTACTTGATGATTTCGACTACTGTGTTATTCGTAATATGATATACAATTTTCAATTGACGCTGAAAGAACTCCCAACTGTAAATAATTTAAGAATAAAGTTGATCGAAGCTATTAATTTCAAAGGCTGTGCCGAGACTTTAAGGTTGATCTTGAAAGACATGGGGTTTAGGTTTCTGAAAACTGATAATAACAGACAATTACTTATGGAAAAACATGATATACGCCTAAAAAGGATCAAATATCTCAGAGAAATACAACAGCTGAGGAGTTCTGGTAGAAACATAGTATTTATGGACGAGTCGTATGTGCACACATCACATACTAAGGGTAAAACTTGGCAAGATAGCAACAAAAAAGGTATCAAACAACCCATTTCCAAAGGAGAGCGAATAATTATTGTACACGCAGGCAATGAAAAAGGCTTCGTCCCAGGGGCTCTAATGTTACATAAATGTGTCGACTCAGAAGGTGACTATCATAAAGAAATAAACGCGGAACGTTATCAAACTTGGCTACGCAATCAATTGATTCCCAACTTGCCTCCTAATAGTGTGTTGGTAATAGACAACGCCCCATATCATAATAAGCTGTCTGTGAAACCACCAAACTCAAACACATCTAAACCACAAATGACAGCTTGGTTACAACAACACAACATTCCGCATGACCCAAAGAAACTGAAACCCGATTTGTATAAAATTATACAAAGATACAAAGAAAATTACACAGAATTTGCCATTGACCGTATAATGGAGGAACATGGGCATAAAATTATACGATTGCCACCATATCATCCCGATTTTAACCCTATTGAAAATATTTGGTCCCAAATAAAGCAACACGTGGCCAAGAGAAATATTGCAATGACTGTGACGTCAGTTAAAGATGCTATATTAGAAAAAATCAATAAAATAGGACCAGAAGAATGGAAAAAAGTTTCTGATCATGCGGTTCAATGCGAAGATGAATATAGAAAATTTGAGCCAAGAATCGATAGTTATTCCGATAAACTGATTATTTACACAGGTGATAGCAGTGAGGAAAGTGTAAATGAACAAGAGCATAATGAAACTTCTGATGAATCTGCGATGTCGGGAATAGAGGTCTTCCTCGATTCTGATTAATTTTTTTATAATTGTATTATTTTTCTGGAATGATTAGTGCTGTAAACAAATTTGAACTGAGATTTTGATTATATTTTATGTAAACCTCTATTTGAAAACGTTTTTTTCTCCTTCTAATAAAACCTTATGTTATTTAAACCTTTTCCTCCATAATTACACCAACTTCGGTAAGACACTTGAAAACTAATCACTCCAACAATGATTGTAGCGTTTTCGCTATTTACTTACATGGAATTATCGAATCAAATTTCGTTACAGGTAAATCAAATCTGTTTTAGCACAAAACACATAATATATAAAATTAAGCATAGAGAAATTGCTCTTAACCACTCTATATAAATATCGTCTTTCGACGCTCGGGTAATACGACCGTTGCCGAACAATGACGAAGATTTCCGAAGATTTCTATGCGCATTATTACTTTTGGAGTACTGTAACTACATTAAGACATCTCTTCTCTTTTTCATTTTTCGCGCAATATTTAAAAACTTTTAAATACCTGCCATAAATCGATTTCCGATTAGATGAAATATAATCTTCGTTCATAATAGAGGATCTGAGAACCAAGCTAACATTGAACTTTACAATTATGTTAGCTAGTTTAGTGCAATGATTCAATGTCACGCGGAACTATTTCTTTAGTTCCTGCTTTCCGATACATATTCCATTAAGTAAGGTCACTGTTTAAAAACAAATGTATAATCCTTACTATTATATTATTAAGCACTATTCATATCGAGCAGCTGCCATTTGTTGCATATTGACTAATTCGCAAAATGACAATGCACAATTCATGCAATCTAACCTGACCGCGAATGCATTTTAACGTGGCTAGATCTATTATCTTTGAACGTGTACCTACCTAGTAGAAGCAGCGGTAGCCTAATGGCTAAGGCATCGGTCGCGCAATCGTGAGGTTCGAATCCTACCCAATAAACTACCGACGTGAACCCACTCCTAACACAAGCCTTTAAGCTTAGCTGGAGGGGTTAACAAGATTGCTAGTAATGTGGGACTCAATCCCACATTGCTGGTTATCTCTAAAAAAAAGTATATTGCTACTCTTTATACTGCCGAATATTTTTAATTTCTTTTTGTCATTTAAACGAAATAAATTGTTCCCGTAAATAGTCTACACGAACAACTTACAGAACATAACGAAGATATAGATCGTACGATCGATACTTAAAGATCGTCTAAGTAAGTTTGCGAGAACTGTAAGTTGACTAATGAATACGTGAAATGAACAATTTCTACTTACATAAATAAAAACAACACAAAGACCCGTGTATTTTGCAAAATATTTCCTTTAGACTGCATCTGTTAAGAATAAACATTTTACAGAGGGGGTTCTTGTGGTAAGATTTCAGAAACCTCGACCAAAAAAAGTGTTAAACAAACATAACACGAGCGAATCCGCGAGAATAAGCTAGTGAGATGTTATTTATAAATCTGACAATATAATTTACAGAGTAGTACTTTAAGGCATAGAGAGATGGGATATTTCAGGAAATGGTAACCAATGTAAACTGCCAGTGGTAACGTTGCTTAACAAGAATGCCAAGGTCTTTTTTTTTAATTCTTTTTGTAGAGTACAAGCCCCGTGTCGCGAGAACTTTACAACTAATAATTCACGGACACAAAGTACACCCAGATTCGGAACAACAATTTGGAAATCACACAAAGTGGTGTCTCGCATGGGAATCGAACTTCGACCAGTGACTTGGCAGTCAGGGTCACTAACCGCTAAACCAATAGGCCAGTAATTAAATAATTTTAGATATATTTCGGGACTTAATCACTGACTCACGCGATTAAGTCCCGAAATATATCTAATATGTATAAAACTCGCGAAAGTTTAAAAACAATAATGAAATTTTTGTATGAATTTACAAAACAATTTGTAAGTATTGAACAATGGTTCTGTTCTGAAAATATATATATAACGGGTCTTTATCGCGTCAATAATTTAAGGTAAAATACCTTGTGTATTGCCCTACGCGACGTTTCGACCGTATTGCAACGGCTGTGGTCACGGGTAGACTCTACCCGTACAGTCTACCCGTTTACCACGGCCGTTGCAATACGGTCGAAACGTCGAGCAATAAACAAAGTATTTTACCTTAAATTATTCACGCGATAAATACCCGTAATATATATATTTTCATAATATATTACGGGTACTTTAATGGTTCCCTATTTGAAGAAAATATAAATGAATTGCTACTGGTAATCTCAATCAATATACAGGGTTAAGCAACGTCATCAAGGTGATAAGTTCGGTTGATTGTCGAGGCTAAACCGCTATTAATTATTAAGCAATGGTGTAACTCTCTTCTAGAATATTCAATGTTGCTAATTCTACTAATATTTTAATCGGAAAGTTTGTGAGAATGTAGATAGATGTTTGTTGCTTTCTCACACAAAAACTACTGAAGGGATTTTGATGAAACTTTACAGTAATGTAGTTTGTAGATACGTCAGAATAGCACATAACGCGTGCAGGCAAAGCCACTGGAAAAAGCTAGTACTGGTCTAAGACACGCGGAAAGTCAACCTTCACCCATCTGAATTCCTTCCATATTATAAATATGAAACTCTGTCTGTCTGTCTGTCTGTTACGTTTTCACGCTCAAAAAGCTATACCGATTTAGATTAAATTTGGTATGGAGATAGTTTGAGTCTCGGGGAAGGACATAGGATAGTTTTTATCGCGATAACCGACATTCACGCGGGCGGAGCCGCGGGTGAAAACTAGTACTTATTATTTTACTTTATCTATACTAATATTATAAAGCTGAAGAGTATGTTTGTTTGTTTGAACGCGAACTCAGGAAGTACGGGTCCCAATTGAAAACTTATTTTACTGTTGAATAGTCCATTTATCGAGGAAGGCTATAGGCAATATAACATCACGCTATGACCGATAGGACCGGAGCAGCAATGAAAAATGTTGCAAATGCGGGGAAAATTTACGCATACGAAGATGCGTGGGTCAGCTAATAGATTTAGCTTTTCCTTCCCTGTTCTCTCCTTACTATTCTGCGCCAATTTAAGCTGTCTAGGGTTATCGCTTCAAGCAGTTGGGCTAACTTGAGGTTCTGTCTCTTTGTATTTTGACAGCCTCTGTGGCGCGGTGGGAGTGTGTCCGACTGCTACGCAGGAGGTAGTGGGTTCGATTCCCACACGGGACGCCACTTTGTGTGATCCACAAATTGTTGTTCCGAGTCTGGGTGTTTGTGTCCGTGTCTTGAATGTTTGTAAAGTCCCCCGCGACACAGGGCTTGTACCCTAATGCGGGAGGCGTCAAAAAAAAAAAAAAGTCCACCAGGTCAGTGACGCGCCGCCTCTACCTCTCTTCTGTTCCTTATATTTAAGGCAATATATACCACATGATCTACATTGGTTTTTGCTCATACGTCTTTTCTGTTCTGCAGCACTCAAAGAATTGGGTTGGCATTTTAAAGGATTCGTGAGTAGAGGTAACCCTGAACACAGCCTTGACTAATGTACCCAATGCGGGGAGAGAAATAGACCCCATAGTCAACAAAACCGGGGCCGTACCATGAATTCCTATATTATTTGCCAAATGCAGGACAGTTCAACTGACGCATGTCTATCTCTAAACTGCTGTCAAGAGTAAAGAAGATAAAGACGACAAACGTCTGCCTTCTTTTTTTAAACGATAACGAGTGTGGGATTGTGGATCCCACATTACTAGCCATCCTATTAACCTCTCCAGCTAAGCTAAATGGCTTGTGTTAGGAGTGGGTTCACGTCGGTAGTATAACGGGTAGGATTCAAACCCTAACGATTGCGAGTCTGATGCCTTAACCATTAGGCTACTGCCGTTTTTGGCTAATACAAATAGATAATGGTCGCTCGCCGGTTTGTTGACGTCATCACTGACTCGCCTGCTTTTTAACAGAGACGAAATTAGTAGGACAGGTTATTTTTTGTCTACAATTGTCCGGCTATAAGAGCTCATGGTAAGGCGCCTGGGATACAGCAGATTGGTGTACGTCACATACCGGTTTAGGAAACACCGGTTTAATATGTGTTTTTCGCCGATTTGAAAAAGTAACATTGAAATACTCGTAAATCAAAGTAAAACAAGTTTGCCGGCCGTAGCTAAGTTGTGGGGTAACTATTCAGTTTAAAAAAACATTAAATTAAATTGTAAAAATGTTGTCTACTTTCATTTTGTACTTGTGAGTCGGAAAAGAAGTTTATAAAAAACTTATTTTGGAGACCACTTTTCCAATATGGCGGTGCTAGCGACAATCACTAAATATATTTGCACGCCATTTTATGGCAGAATATGTCCGAACTTAATCTTACTGTAACACCAATGTACCACCATATTTTAGCAAATAAAGAAATATTCTATATTCTTTTCTAATGTTACGAGGTGGCAAAGTTGAACTTCGGAAAAAGCACACCGAATTCAAAATCTCCAAAACTCCCGCAAAAAGTACAAAATGATTTTACCTACTAACAGGTCACCTCTGCTTTATACTTATCTATCATATACCATGTTATAGGTGTGAAGGAAATTATATCTGCCAAAAATCACCATTTCTCTTTTTCAATAAAACATGATAATTAGAGTGAAAATTACCTACCTCAGTTTTATCGAACCTATAAAACCTAACAGTTATTTAATTATCAAATCTATACTAATATTATAAAGCTGAAGAGTTTGTTTGTTTGAATGCGGTAATCTCGGGAACTACTGCGAATACCAAATACTACGAATTGAAAAAATCTACCCGATAGCTGTCCCGCGCAACTTCGTCTGCGTATTTTTTTCCCGTTTTTGCACCATTTCTCATTGCTGCTCCGCTCCTATTGGTCATGGCCTGATGTTATATAGCCTATAGCCTTCGCTGAGATTACTTCGTTCAAACAAACAAACAAACTCTTCAGCTTTATAATATTAGTATAGATAATGGTTCGGTCCCAATAAATTTTGCACGTTCTGCTCTCAGGAATGGTGACTGGTTTATAGCTATAGTAGTTATGGAACTTTTTAAAGAATGAATTTCTACCGATGTGCAAGGTGTTGGTGTACTATTGTAGCTACTTGGTCATGGCGGTGTTTGTAGTCGGATTGTACAAGTAATTTGCAGGCGCCAGTTATATGTTGGGTTGTTTCAGAAGCGGATTTGCAATGTCTGCATAAGTCTAAGGTTCGATTGATGTCTTTAATTATAAATTTCTTATAGTTTCTAGTAATTATATTCTGATCTTGTATTGCCAACATGAAGCCTTCAGTCTCCGGGAATAGTTCCCCTTTCATGCGTCATTCCTTCGATTTTTCTTTATTAATTGTATCGAACCGATTGGGGTATGAAATATCATATATTATTTCTATCTATATAACCAATTTTATTGTCCTGTAAAAAAACTTGGACATTTTTTTTTTGTTTTTTTTCGAACACTTGCGTGCTGTGATTGAGGAAAAAACAAAATTTGGTAAAACCCAAAAAAAAAGACATAAATCGAAAATATCGGTAATTTTGTATGGGAATTTCCGCTTCGGGCTGCAAACGATGGTAGGTCTAACTGCTTTAAGACATAGGCTGTCTTGGTGGGTACCAATGTCAGTTATTCTTCCGTAGATGTAGCAGTTCAATGTTTCCACATCACTGTGTTTCGTTTGAAGGGCACTTGTAGCAAGTGTAATTACTGGGCAAATGAGACCGTATAAGACATTAGTTTGTAAAATGAATATCTTTAGCTAGCTGTCCCGCGCAACTTCGTATGCGTAAATTTTCCCCGTTTTTGCAAACATTTCTCGTCGCTGCTCCGCTCCTATTAGTCGTAGCGCTGTTATATAGCCTATAATAGCCTTCCTTGATGAACAGGCTATCCATCAAAAAAATAATTTTTCAAATCGGACCAGTAGTTCCTGAGATTAGCGCGTTTAAACAAACAAACAAACAAACTCTTCCGCTTTATAATATTAGTATAGATGAGGAGTGCGGTGCGGTGACATTCAGATCTTTGCCAAGCAAGGATTTGGGTGGCCCTGATACTGTTATGGGCTTACGTGACGCTTACCATCGGACTCATGACTTTCTCGTATCTTCCGGTGGTCTCTTTTGGGTGACCGTTTTCGAAAAATGTCAGACACCTCAATGTCTCGGAGAGCACGTTAAACCGTCGGTTCTGCTCCTAATCTCTCTCTAGTCGGTGAGGGAATAGACAGTGAAGAAGAAGAAGAAGAAATAATTTATTTCGACATAAAAAATAAAATTTTACACACCTAAAATAACAACACATTACCAATATCAAAGAAAAATAAAAAACACGTAGGTTATATTTAAATAGATAATTATGTCGAAAATAGGACCTAGTTCAGCATATGCCAGGGTAACGCCTGACGCTGATTTTCAACTAGGCCCTTTATGTGACTACTATAAGATTTGTTTTTAAAAAGAGTGCACTTGTGTTTGCGCCTACACTTGTGCACTTTATTAATGAATATTGACTGCTGTAATCACTGACATCATTTCGTAAGACCAGATTATATTCTTATTATTTTTCAATTAATCAATTTTAAGCAGTTTTAATTTTTATTTTTGTAATCATTTAGTGTGTTATGTGTTTAGATGGCACAATGTCCACCGTGTCAGTTAGTTATCAATATCTATTTATTACTGTACCTCCGTAAATAAATCCTTTTATGTATTTACAACACTTATCACATCCTAATTCGTTGAAACTGTATAAAAACAAAATCAAGGTTCGTTATGATAAATTATCATGATAATAATAATGTTGATGAACTAAAAATTTATCAAATTAAATACTAATTTTAATTCAAATGTAATATTCAATTTATATTGTCGTACTCGTACTAAACGTGGTCGGGTCGGGTCGATTCGGCACGTGCATTAGTCAAGGGATTTTTGCTTCTATTATAAAAAGATTAAGTGTTTGTTTGTCGAGTGATTAGCGACCCTGACTGCTAGGCCGGAGGTCGTGGGTTCGATCCCCACCCAGAATAAAAGGTTTGTGATGAGCACGGTGGTTTATTCCGTGTCTGGGTGTAATTTATGTTTATCAGTTGTGTGGTTGTCACAGTACAAGCTCTGCTTAGTTTGGGACCAGATGACGTTGTATGAGTTGTCCTAAGATATAAGATATCTGTGTTTAGTGATCTAACTATCTATTTGCTTATGACATAATGACTTCTGTGTGTAACAAATAGTTTTTTCTTAGAAATCAGATTGGTTCTTAAATTTATTTAATTAATATCCGTTTTAAAGAAAAAAAACGTTTTATTATCATAATATCGTCGCAAACAAGATTAAGGGCCGCCTGATGGTAAGCGAAGCCTGTAACATTAGAGGTGTTACAAACGCGTTATCGATGCTTTAGAAATATATTCATTCTCTTTTTGAAGACTCCCCTGAGCAGTAGGTCCATTGTTTTCCCCCGAAACAGTAGGCCTACTCTCTTTCTCTTTTAAAATTAATTTCGTTTACTTAAATTTCTTAAGTTTACGGGAACTTTTTAATATTTTTTTTTATACGCACAAGAAGTTCGAACCCATGGACGATTGACGAAATGAGTGAATTAAATAGATGTTCGTAGCTCTTTAGATCACCACCTCATTTTTTTATCAAAACTTCGTTTTTATTAAATTATAGTAGGCCTCCAGAACTTCATAACTTTCGTAGTTTTAAATTTTAGAAGTTTGAATCCATTGATAATTATCGTAAACAAATATAATAAATTAATGTTATAGCTCTGAATCATTTAATTTATGAGATTTTTGCTCCAATTTCGTTTATTGTTGAATTAAAGTCCGGCCCTGACACGTTTTAATATGCACATAACTTTTACAAAATGAATTAGATGAACCGAACCTGACCGACCCGATACCACGGATGCAGCTCTTACACGTGTAATCTTCGGAATTATTTATTATTGATAATTATCACTTAGAACCCTGAATAAAACACAGCACTGACTCACGTCACAACACAACACAAACTAAACAGATGTATCGAATTATTTAAACATTCAAGATCAGAGGTATTTGGAAAATTTGAGCCAAGTTTAATACGTCAAGTTCCATTATAGAGTAAAGGTCGCAAGCTTATGCAAAAAAAAAATACTGGTATCATACAGCATAGTATTAAGGTATCATACAACATACTATTAGGGTATATCGATACTAATATTATAAAGCGGAAGAGTTTGTTTAATTGTTTGTTTGTTTGTTTAAACGCGCTAATCTCAGGAACTACTGGTCCGATTTGAAAAATTCTTTTTTTGTTGGATAGCCCATTTATCGAGGAAGGCTATAGGCTATACAACATCGCGCTACGACTAATAGGAGCGGAGTAGCGACGTGAAATGTTGCAAAAACGGGGAAAATTTACGCATACGAAGTTGCGCGGGACAGCTAGTACATAATAAATAACCAAGTTGACTACGACACGACGGCGACATCTCGACAGATGAGACAAAAAAGATTCTATCTCTACGCTTAGTTGTCGGAGGATAAAGATGTCTGAAAGACTCGGAATCGCAAGTTTCAGGATGTTCAGTTTTCTTCATATAAGTTATGCGACATTGTGGAGACCTTTACATTTTCTTATATAAAAAAAAGAACCGTGTTTTAACCCCTCCAGCTAATTCGAAATTAAACTAAACAACCTACGACCTCGCGATGCTTTAACTGCCACTTCCCCTTCACTTCCTACATACCTGTGTCGTGTTTTCAATATGTTAAAATTGTTTGTAGATTATAACAATAGTAAAAATCACCTAACTAGGTCTTAAATCCAAATAATTTGGCATTCCCCTTTTATGTTCTCGGACGTTTTTTTCAATGTGGTAATAGTGTGGTCCTGGTTGGTTTTAGCCGCATAGGCCGTCTTGGTTAGTGCCACCAGAGTGTTCATTATTCTTTTGTGAAATAGTGATGTTTAAACATCACAGAGTTTAAGAGTTGATTGGACACTGTAGCAAGTAAAATCACTGGCAAAATGACACTTACGAACTAATCTATACTAATATTATAAAACTGAAGAGCATATTTGTTTCTTTAAACGCGGTAATCTCAGGCACTACTAGTTCGAATTAAAAAAATATTCTTCTGTTAGGTAGCCCATTTATTGAAGAATGCTTTAAGCTATATAACATAACGCTACGATTAATAGGAGCGGAGCAGCAATGAAAAATGTTTGAAAAAACTGGAAAAATTGACGCCTACGAAGTTGCGCGGGTCAGCTAGTCTCTCTTAAGAGGTGCGCAGTGCCACCGCGCTGCGCTCCTCATAATCTATCTACATATTTAAATCTTTACCAAACAAGGTGACGCTTATCAGACGCATGACCTGCTCGTCTTCATTTCATGGTAAAAAAAAAGACTTGCCAGGTCTTTTATTCAACACACAAAATCGATCCTTAAATATATGTAAAATAAGTAATAAAGTCAAGCATATGATTATGTCGTAATATTTGATCACATATTTTTATTGGTTGATTATACTATTAAACTATATTTGATGGACGAATAAACTACATAAAAGATTTGCGTGGAATTAAAAAAATCCCTATTTGCAGATTTAAAAAAGACATTTTTTTTGTTAAATAAGACAACTAGCAATGTGGGATTGGGGGTTCTACAAGCCATTGAGCTTAGCTGGAGGGGCTAACAGGATTGCTAGTAGGTAACTAGCAATCCTGTGGTGAGTTCCTCCAGCTAAGCTCAATGGCTTTTGTTACAAGTGGGTTCACGTTGGTTGTATATAGGTTAGGATTTGAGCCCGAGATCTCACGATTGCTCGATTGCTTGATCGATTAGAATAATATTAAAAGTTAGGAACAAAATAACAATAAATAAGGACAACAAACTAACTAAAAAGTAAAAAATAACAAAAAATAAACATTTTGAAATTGGTGCCAGGAAATTTAGTTTTTATGTTTTAGAACTTCAAAATGTTTTTATCTTTCTCTTACTTTAGTGTGTTGGTTTGTAATTGATCCCAGTAACAGTAGCTTAATCCAAACTGCACATTTCTTTTTACAAAATATTGCTTTTCGCGATGCAAGGCTGTTAATTTTTGAGGAGTTCACGAGATACTTGACTATCAGCTTTATTACATGATGTGATGGAGGTGAAGTATACATACATACATATCAACCCATATGATGGCCCACTGCTGGGCACGGGTCTCCCCAGTAGAACCTACTAGTATGTAGATCCTGGGGGTAATTGCCATAATCGCCACGCTTGGCGAGCGGGTTGGCGATCGCAGTAAGGCTTTAAGTACGCAGAGGACACTGCTGCCCGTGCTGCGTGACGACACCCACGGGTAGAGATGGGGTGGTACTATTCTTAAGCCGGCACCACACGGCTTGGTGAAGTATAGGGTATTCTAAACTCGATACTCACATCGTAACCCAAAATATTTATAATTGAATAGTTCCGCTGGTCATCTGTGGTCTTCCTCATTAGTTGATTAGGTGAACTCCTCGAAAATCAACGGCCTTGTATTGCTAATCGCAACATTTTGTAAAAATAAATGAGCATATTGTAACATAAATCAACTACAAACAGATAGGTACACTAAAAATTAAGAAATTAAAACCTTATTACAAAAAAATTATTAAACATTTTGAAGTTGGTGCCTAAAACATAAAACTACATTTCCTGGCACCAACTTCAGAATGTTTAATTATTTTTTGTTGTTGTGCTGACTACAAAACTTCAATTTGATTTTAACATTTGGACTGTAATTGACAAAATCAAATAAAAGTCTATACTTGTGTAACATTGATAAAAACCGTATTGCAACGACCGTGGTCACGGGTAGTCACGGGTAATCTACCCGTGACCACGGCTGTTGCAATACGGTCGAAACGTCGGGCAATAAACAAGGTATTTTACCTTAAATTATTCACGCGATTAAGATCCGTAGTATATATAATTTTATAATGTGTACAAATCGCGAAAGTTTATCAACATTTATTGATAAAAACAACTGGCATTTGTCTTAAGTGTCAAAAACGTTAACAGGACGGTCATTCGATTCGGTATTTGAAATTGTTATCACTTTGTACTGTGTATTTCTGTCGCTCCTATTCTCTTAAGTAACAAAGACAGCATGCGAGTTGACAAGATCTTTAAACAGAATAAGTTTTGATACAGACGTAAATATTTCAAACTATTCTTTGTCCTAATCGAAACTAAAAACAAAATGTATCAAAAACCAACAAGTTTTCGACGATCAAGGTTATAATCAAACAGTTTATGTTAATTTTATATTTACATTGAAGGTCTCACTAATCCTAAATATGTATTTTATACATTGTTTATTATTATTATGAGTGACACCATTACGGAAGCTATTGCAAGCCCTTAACCTTCTATCAAATTTTTTAATCACGTCATAAGAATTTTTAAAGTTCTTTACATGATACTCATATAAATATTACTCGCGTGGCTTATTCTCTATCTGGGTTTAATTTATCTGTAATAAGTATGTATTTAGAAATATATAAGTGTGTTTGTCAGTTGTCTGATTTTCATAGTAGGTACAAGCTCTGAAGATATTATTATTATTACTAGCTGACCCGCGCAACTTCGTCTGCGTAAATTTTACCCGTTTTTGCAACATTTATCATTGCTGCTCAGCTCCTATATGTCGTAGCGTGATGTTATATAGCCTATAGCCTTTCTCAATAAATCGGCTCTATCCAACAGTAAAATATTTTTTCAGTGCAGCCCAGTAGTTCCTGAGACTATCGCGTTCAAACAAACAAACAAACTCTTAGGGATATGAAAAATAGATGTTGTCCGATTCTCAGACCTACCCAATATGCACACAAAATTTCATCAAAATCGGTCAAGCCGTTTCGGAGGAGTATGGCAACGAAAACTGTGGCACGAGAATTTTATATATTAGATTTAATTTGTAATAAAAAAAGATATTATCACAAATTGAAAGTCACCCTCTTTGTTATGGCTCTTATTACAAGTGGCATGGCTCTAGTGAAAGCCATACTCGTTGCATCGTAAAATTATTTTTTTAATTACAATTTTATTTTCTGTTGGTAAACTAGCTTGTCCAACGGTAAATGTAAGTTTGTCATATGCCTAAAAACCAGGTGTTAAACCTGATTTTTAGGGTTCCGTAGCCGAAATTGCAAAAACGGATCCCTTACAGTTTCGTCATGTTCGTCTGTTTGTCTGCCTGTCTTTCCGTCCGTATGTCTCTACTCAAAGACTACCTAATAAAAGTTAATGTTTTGGTGAAAAGTTGTCTTGTTAGTAACCGCTACTAAGTTTGATAAGTAAATAATAAAATATATATTATTAGGGGGGCACTTCATACATGTAACAGAAACTGAAAAAGATTTTTTCATCAAACATCAACGTGTGGCACATTACTCGACAGGTATTTTAATAACATTTTAGGGTATCTAATAAACTTTTTTGATAGAGTTAATATTTTTAGAAATAATCGCCCCTAAAGTTGCATAAATTGTTTGTATGTGTGTGTGTACGTGCGCGCGTGTGTGTGTGTGTGTCCTTAACTTTTGAACCATCTGACCAAAATATTTAAAAAAAAATAACAAATGTAGCGCTTAATAATTACTATAAACTAAAATAACTTCAGATATGATCGGATATACCGTCATTGAGTTATTTTTGAAAAACTGCGTTCCTCAACAAAAGGACGTAAGTGCCATGAACATACGCTTTTCTGCTGCAATTATTCGAGGCTACGAAACCCTCCACTGAGCATGGTCGTCCGACCTGATGCTCTTGCCCAGTTTTTCTTTCGTACTTATGTTGTTATTTACCTCAAAACGAAACTACCATTACAATTCCAGCTTGATATGTATCATTTAAAAACTTTATTGATGCCGACCTAATTTTTAAGCGTTTTTCAGTTTTCTTTCCAATACTGTTGTCTACATTTTCGACTTACATTTATTTTGCATTTCCTTTCCTGTTTAATTTATGCAAGTACTCGTAATATGAACAAAATAGGTATGATACCTAGATCCTTTTTGAAATACTATAATCTATATTAATATTATAAAGCTGAAGAGTTTGTTTGTTTGAAAGCGGTAATCTCAGGAACTACTGGTCTGTATTGAAAAAAATATTTTTCTGTTAGGTAGCCTATTTATCGAGGAAGGCTATATAACATCACGCTACGACCAATAGGAGTGGAGCAGCTATGAAATATGTTGCAAAAACGGGGAAAATTGACGCATACGAAGTAGCGTGGGTCAGCTATTAAATCAATACTAATATTATAAAGCGGAAGAGTTTGTTTGTTTGTTTGTTTAAACGCGCTAATCTCAGGAACAACTGGTCCGTTAAAAAATTTTTTTTTGTTGGATAGCCCATTTATCGAGGAAGGCTATAGGCTATATAACATCACGCTACGACCAATAGGAGCGGAGCAGCGATGAAATATGTTGCAAAAACGGGGAAAATTGACGCATCCGAGGTAGCGCGGGTCAACTAGTATATTATATATATATTTTGATTTTTTCTAGTTTTTTGTTGTTGTGCCGAAAGTCTAGGTAGATACTTCTTTATTATGATTCAATTGAAGGTCATCATTCAAGTAACTCTACCGGTTTTGATTGTACCTACAGATAATGGTAACGGTCGACCGTTTAACAACAACAAGTTACCAACAAAGATACTTATAAGTAATCTATACTAATATTATAAAGCTGAAAAGTTTGCTTGAACGCGATAATCTCAGGAACTACTAGTTCGAATTTAAAATTTATTTTAGTGTTGGATAGCTCATTTATCGAGGAAGGCTACATGCTATATAACACCACGCTATTAATAATAGAAGCGGAGCATCAATGAAATATGTTGCAAAAGCGGGAAAATTGACGGAGACAAGTTGCTAGTTATAAATATATCTGCACTAACGACACCAAATTTTGCACTGAGATTAACCCCGTAAAGTAAGGAATTTTGTGACGTTTATATATGTATATAAAAATGAATGTTTGTCTGTATGTTCTTTAAAGAATCGTAAACTATGCATTTAATCATGTGAAGATCAGCAAAGTGTTGTGCATGAGCCCACGAAGGTTTACGGGTACGGATAGCGGGGCATCAATGAAAAATGTTGCAAAAATGGGGAAAAATAACGCAAACGAATTTGGGTTAGCTAGTTTTTATTATATTTTTTTATATATGTCTGGGGCGAACTCACACAACGCTATCTGATCCCAAACTAAGCAGACAACTGATAAACATACTTATATATTTCTGAATACATACATATTATAGATACATAACACCCAGACACAGATTAAACCATCGTGCTAATCACACAAAGTCTTATCCTGGGTAGGGATCGAACCTACGACCTCTTGTGTAACAGTCGGATACACTCCCACCGCGCCACAGAGGCAGTCAATATTATAAAATCCTTACAGAAGTATTTCGTGAAATAACAGCAAATATCCATTCTTGTTATCATGAGGAGTTTGAATCCCCCCCTTACGTACTCTCTCTCAGACACACACACACACACACATATACTAACCGTTTTTATTATTAATATAGTAATTTAACTGTAATATAGTAAAGCATATTCAGTGGCCATCTTAGACGAGACAATGTAAGAATAAAGGGTGGAGACCTGGTGTCCTGAAACACAGGCCCCGAGCCTAGCTGAGGCTCCCGCAATATGTTAGAATAATATTATATGTATAAAATGTAATGTAATGTTTTCCTATATTGTGGTGAGAAAATACATCACTATTATTATTATTATTATTATTCATCACAAACTAGCAAAATACATATTAGTGGGATTCTGTAATGATGGTCAAGATCGAGGTCCTACGCTTGTTCTTTTTGGTTTTAAAAGTTTATAATGTGAGTCCTTATAAGAAACTTGTTTTTGGTCTTTTTTATGCATAAACTGCAAATAAACTTTATAGGTTCTATTACTTCTTGTAATTTTTTTATGATAATTTTATACATATTAAATGTATAGAGGACAAATTCGTCTCGGGCGGGACTTGAGCGGTACCGGCCCTAAGGCGCTTGTCCGACTAACGGCGAAAAAGTGAGTAGCGAGCTAGCGAGTAGCGATTTTATGGCTCAAGAAACGTACATACGTATGTATACCCGTGTAAACAAAAGGATAGTTGATCGCTGTGTGTTCACACTGCCGGCGAGTACTCGCTCTATACTGCATCTCTTTTGTTTACACGGACTGGATCTACAACATACTTCTGTTGTACGTTTCTGGCACGATAAAATCGCTACTCGCTATTTGCCGGCAGGATAAGTGCCAAAGGGCTCGTTCTCACTTGTCGGGGGTCGGGTCTGAATAAAAACTCCGTGGTTATGTTCACACTTGTCGTGTGTTAGATCTGCTTGAAGCCAAAGCCAATGACGCGCAGTACCTACTTACAAAATGGCGGTTTTGCAAGTAGGTACTGAGAGCTCTGCCCTTTAAATTTTTTAAAGGGCAGGGTGTATAGAAATGTAATTTTCTATAAACGTTAACCCCTGCGGAATAGAAAAAATGTATGGATTTGACATTAAGTTGATAGATGTGAGAGAAAACTCTTCGCAATTGAATGTCAAATGCATACTATTTTTCTTTGCCGCAGGCGTTAAGGTTTATACATAATTACATATGTCTAGACCCACTGAGCCTTCAGCGTACTATATCTTCCCTATTCTCGATCAGAACCTGTAAATAAACTTATATACGTACTACTTATATAAACTTATAACTCATATTCTAAACTATTCCATTTCTAGCGGTGCCTCACCACGAAAATGGAAAAAATACCAAACTTTTCCTCATCTTAAAAAAAAACGAATCCTTCCTCATTCTCTGATTATCTGCCTATATCTATACTACCATTGCTTTCAAAAGTAATGGAATGGCTTATTCATTCTCAACTCAGTGCATTTCTGTCCAAAAAATGTCTTCTAAATCCCTTCCAGTCTGGTTTTCTTCTACCCACAGTACTGTTGCTCTCGTCAATGTTAAGGGTGACATTAGACTAGACATGGAATAAGGAATCCTGAGCGTACTTTTTTTATTCGATTTCAGTACCGCATTCAATACTGTATAGATTTAAATATTCTTCTTGGCATACTACGCTCTATCAACATATCTCCAACGATGATAGATTGGTTTTATAGTTACCTGCCCCCCTAGACAAATGACATTCTATTTGATTAGAGTTTACGCTCATCGAATAGAATTATGTCGTTGCGCAAACAACACTGAATCGTTAACATGAGATTAGAAGTTGTGCATGCGCAACGATGTCATTCTGACGTCATTCTATTCGATTAGCGTAAACTCTAATCGAATAAAATGCCATTTGTCTAGGGGCGCTGTCTGGTCGTCAACAACGTTTTGAGAGTCCAGTTCCTGAAGTAATATTAATATTATATATAACAAGTAGGAACGAGCCGTAAGCCGTACAGAAAGTAATGTTCAGGCCTAACATCACTAAAATTCTGTGTTTAAATGGTTTCTGCAACAAAACTCATAGAGACGTACAAGTTCCTCAGATACCTGTACGGTAGGTGTCGCGACGATTGCTGTAAAAATGGATCAGAGGGCTTAGACAAATACCACACACTTCTTTTCCCCACACGATAACGCGAAAAAATGTATGCAATTGACATAAGGTTGACAAAACGTCACGCGACTGCTGCCGAATTGATAAACAAAAACCAACTGTAGCGTGTGTGGAAAAAGACGCGTGTGGCATTTGTCTAAGCCTCATGTAGGGATAAATTCGACTTTGGCTCAGAGCTCTCGGTGCCGGAGTTGGCTTAGGGCCGGTACCCCTAAGGTACCCCTTATTTTTAATTTCAAAAGTAATAGGACTCCGTTTCTTATTTCCGTATTTGTCGCTTTTAATCTTAGCGGTCATGACCCACAAAAATATATAGAAAAACCTACATATTTGAAGTTCTTTCGAGCATCTGAGCGTTTATTACTGTGATTACTTGCAATTAAGATAGGTACAGTAATATTATAGTAATTAAAAACATTCACATCAAGATAAAAATTATTTAATAGCGCCCGTGTCCTCGGTATAGACTACGATGTGTTAGACTAGCGGCTATTATTACATTAGCCGTCTCATTTCTCGACGAAGCAGAAGTAGAAGGTCAAATATTATTTAAAAAAAACCGGGCAAGTGCATGTTGGACCACAACGTTGGATTTGTTTTCTGCTGTTTTTGTTTCATACTTACGTAATAATTTTCAATGGAATTTGTGCTTCTCAATTGATCAGCTGTTATTCGTAAATTTGTAAAGCCGACTTAGCTGTGATAATTTTCCTTTTAATTTCACTATATATACTACTATCGTAAATTCTTTCACATACCTAACAATCCACCATTTACCTGTCAGGTGGGGGGGGCACTTGACTCTCACAAAAATTAGCAGTTTAAAGCTTAATATGTTACAAACGGACCCCTTGATCTAAACAATACATGGTCTTTACAAGCCCTAAATGTTTTTAAAAGACCTATCTAATGATACCACACACGTAGGTGAGAAAAATAATCACACCCCCACTTCACATATAGGGGAGTTACCGCAAAAAAAAAATTGTTTCAAGATTTTATTCTTTCACTTTGTCGGCGTAAGTAATATGTGTATCCATGCAAAATGACAGCCTTCTAGCACTAAGTCTCTGAGCTAAGCTGCGGACGGATTGACGGACGGACGGACGGACATGGCGAAACTATAAAGGTTCCGTTTTGTCATTGTTACGAAACCCTAAAAAGTGGCCATGACAGTGGCACTGGTTTTACTTTTTGCGAAGTTGCCATTCAATGTAGACTTATACTACACCAAAATTTTGTTGCGTTTTGTAACTTAAGTGAATAAAGTATTTTGACTTTGACTTTAGGGTTTTTTCTGACGGATCAGGACGTTTTGACAGAGCTTTTACTATGGAAACCAGACAACTGATAAACATAAATACATACCTGATACATAATGTAGATAAATTACTCCCAGACACAGAATAAACCATCGTGCTCATCACACAAAGTTTTATCCTGGGTGGGGATCGAACCCACGACCTCCGGCTTAGCAGTCAAGGTCCCTAACCACTAGACCAACATTTAAATACTAAAAAAATCACTGTATGTACACTTTTTTATGGGCATTTAGACCATACCATACATCCGCAAAGATCAGACTAAACAGTGATGTTTCAAAGTAATTTATTTCAAGTAGTATGCATTGTAGAACAATGAAATTAGTATCACAGAAAACAACGCGTTCCCACTATGTCATGACGATTATTTATATTCCGACGACTGTCGTCCCTAGCTGTTGGCATTATAATGACTGTCTTGTAAGCCGGTCTGATAATATATCACAGCAAAAATGTCGTGTTCGACTGTGATCGTGTCGTCCTATATCAGAACACCTTTATTTAAATACACAAGCGTTATGACATATTGGGAACGCGCCCTAAATATCATTAGATAATTGGCTTAATATGTGTTATTAAAAATCGTGCCTTTACATTCAACATTCATAAATTAATCTATACTAGATAATATTATAAAGAGGTAAAGTTTGTTAGTTTGTGAGGTTGTAGGAGGTAATCTCTGAATGTACTGAACCGATTTTGAATAGTTTACCAATAGAAAGCCATGTTATTTGTGCGTGTCATAGGCTATATAGCATCATGCTACGACCAATAGGGGCGGAGCATCATTGAAAAATGTTGCAAAAACGGGGAAAAATGACGCAAACAAAACACGAGTCAGTATATACTATAGAAACTTTTTTACAAAAAAATAAAAACCGACTTCCAATATAAGGTAACTAAAAAGCAAAAAATAATAACGGTACAACAACAAAAAATAATTAAACATTTTTATGTTTTAGGCACCAATTTCAAAGTGTTTAAATATTTTATTTCTCACTTTTGTGTATTGGAATGTAGTTGATTTACGTTACAATAGCATAATCCAAACTGCTCATTTGTTTATACAAAATTTTGCGTTTTGCGACACAAGGCCGTTGATTTTTAAGGAGTTCACCTAATACTAGACTATCAGTTCCATCACATGATTTGATGGAGGCGAAGAATCTGGTATCGAACACGCTACTCAGATCGCACTATACCCGCAATATTTATTATTGAATAGTTCCTCTGGTCATCTGTGGTCTTCATAATAAGTTCTATTTCATTCTATGGTTTTTTTAAAGAGTAAATGCACGAATTACAATAAAATATCTTATTGACTACCTCTGTGGCGCGGTGGGAGTGTGTCCGACTGCTACGCAAGAGGTCGTGGGTTCGATTCCCACACGGGACACCACTTTGTGTGATCCACAAATTGTTGTTTTGAGTCTGGGTATGTTTGTAAAGTCCCCCGCAACACAGGGCTTGTACTACTGCGGGAGCCGTCTTTAAAAAAAAAAAAACAAAAACACCCCAATTACTTTTGGTGTACCTTTAATATTTTAAGAGTCCCCTCGATTTCTCCAAGATCTCATCATCAGATTCAAACTTTGATGACAATGGGACCAATCTGGAAGTATACCCTTTCAAACACAAAAAGATTTTTTTCATATCGGTCCAGCTGTTTGCGAGTAATCAAGTAACAAAAATAAAAAAAAATGCAGTTGAATTGAGAACCTCCTCCTTTTTGAAGTCGGTTGAAAATAATATGCAAGCAAATAATCCTCGCCTTAAATTAAATCTCCGTGTCTTTTTGTAATAGAATATCTAAATAATTGCCATTAATTAAACATTGTTTAAAAACTAATATCTATGTGTTAATTTGTTTATTGAATATAATAATTAACACGACGCTGCCACCTACTTCATCTTATTTTGTTTGCAATCATCAAAGAGCACGTCTCAAAATTAAATATTTTTTCAGTATTCGGACAAGTGATAAATACTTACATGATCGGGTCGGGTCGGTCTTACTAAAATTTATGGTTAATTTACCGACCCGACTTTGTTAATTTTTTTAAAGTTAACTATCAATGGGGTATTATGTTTCCGCAATACTATTAATCCTGTTAACCCCTCCAGCTAAGTTCAATGGCTTGTCTTAGGAGTGGGCTCACGTCAACAGTATAATGGGTAGAATTCGAACTCATGAGACGGACATGACGAAACTTTAAGGGTTCCGTTTTTGATATTTTGGCTACGGAACCCTAAAAAGTACCTTAATATTTCATAAAATTGTAAATCAAAATATTACATGTGACCTTGTACTTCACCGAGCGAAAAGAGTTTTTACATAACAACATATTACATGTTTTGTATGTATGTTTGTTTTTCACTCGGTAAAGTAGGTATAAGGTCACACCTTAAGGAGCAGTAACCGTTGTCGCGCGAATCTTGATTATTTAAAAAAAAAAATGGTTTTTTTGGTATCATGGTCTGATCACCTTCTGCAGGAATCCGACTGACTAAATCGGCACTATAAACAAGGTATTTTTCTTAAATAATTAAATTATATTAATTGATTATAATAAGTGCAAATTGGAAAAGTTTATCAACATTTATAACTAAAGCATTAACACCCAACCCAAATCCTTGGATCTGGACAGAAGCTAAAAGAAAGAAAATAAAGAAAAAGTATTTATTTTTTACACAGTACATTTAGGCAAGTCTTATTTACAAAGTTAAAAAAATCACATGTGTGTAAATAATTTGGATCTCACTCAGCATTGTGCTGCCTCACCAGTATTGCTACTGGAGTCAGCGCTGATTTTCAGTGAGATCCAAAATGTTGACGTTTGACATAAATTTAAATTTAATAACTTAACAACATACACATTGCAGAAGAAGAAATAATAATCCATATCCTGTATACATACAATATAATACAAAAAAAGAAAAAATAAACAGCTGTACATTATAATAAATAATATCTTAGACAACTCACACAACACTATCTGATCCCAAAGCAGAGCTTGTACTATGGAAACCAGACAACTGATAAACATACTTATATATTTCTAAATACATACATAATTATAGATAAATAACACCCAGACACAGAATAAACCATCGTGCTCATCACACAAAGTTTTATCGTGGGTGGAGATCGAACCCGACTCGACTGACCCTTTTGACGAAATATTCCTATGCGCTGGCGATCGCAACCGCCTCGACCCACCCTCTCACGCCCAATTAGACAGAGATGACGTTTGTTTGAAATGTTATTTTTTATGCAAATTAGCCCGTTTGTGACATTTCGTGCAGTATTTTTAAGTTTTTTAGTGATTGTTTTTTTTATTTTGACCTCCCGCTCGTATCCTGGACTGATTGATTGCTTCTGTGACGACTTTGACGTGTAAAAGGTCTTGAAATGATTGCCTGACTGTGATCCTTTGCGCGAAGTCGGACTTATGGGAACATGGCTTCATCCCGTAATATTGAACATTCAAGTTAAAAACCAAATCCAAGTTAAAATTCAAACTAATATTAATAATATGAAAGTTACTCTGTATGTCTTTTACGTTATCACGCTTAAACCGCTGAACCGATATAGATGAAATTAGATAATACAAATCGATAATAATGAAAGGACATAGGATAGTTTTTTATGGCTATAACTGGGAGCCACGAGCAAAAGCTAGTACTTCATATATATTTATTTTTTATACTATCTTCTTCTTTGATTTTGATTTTCGTCATAGACAAATAATACTATTTTATTACATAATGAAGCTTTTTGCTTAGTAATTTTCATAGCATTAAGACTTATTTAATCAAAGCCGTAGTAGAATCTAAAGAAATGTAAAATACTTGCACATTAAAGATCAAAATTCAAACGTTGTTTGATTTCCTTACATATGAAAGTCCGTATGAGAACAACACGCATTACGAATAATATGACGATTTCTCATAATCTTTTTTTTTTTAATTTTATCATTAAGAAATAAAGGTTAAAAATTATGTGATTTTTACATAATTTCAAACCTTACTATGAAAAAAAATAAGATTCATATTGTTTACTTCAAATCTGAGCAACAATATAATTTGATATACAGAAGACATAAAAAACTTTTATATAAAAAATAATACCGACTTCTTAACTAAATACAAGGCAACTAAAAAGCAAAAAATAATATACCAAGAAAAAACAAAAACAAATTAAACATTTTGAAGTTGGTGCCATGAAATAGTAGTCTTTATTCGGCACCAACTGTAACCATCAACTACAATGTAACTACATGGATTATGATTATTATTATTAAAAATGTAGTGCCTCTAAACGGGCATTACTTAATTACGTATAATGCAAAAACTGTTGTGGTATGATTACCCTTCTACCTTTATCAATACTGTATCTACAACTAAGTATACCTTATTGAAACATAATAACTACACGAATAAGTAATAAAATAAATAAATTATGCAACGCTTGCGTGTTTATGTACAGTAAAATATCAATAAGATCAATGCCAAGCAATTTAATCTAAATATTTTCAACATTCATTTCCGATACAACAAAAAACAGTGTTAGGGTTTAGTGATTGTCAAAAATATATAATATAACACTTGATTGGATACATAACCTCTGTGGCTCTGTGGTGGTAGTGTGTCCGACTGTTACACAAGAGGTCGTGGGTTCGATTCCCACACGGGACACCACTTTGTGTGATCCACATATTGTTGTTCCGAGTCTGGGTGTACTTTGTGTCCATGACTTGTATATTTGTAAAGTCCCCCGCGACACAGGGCTGGTAACCAACTGCGGGAGTCTGTTTAAAAAAAAACTCAAAACTCACTCAGTTGAAGCCGTTCATATGTCAAAAATACACCAAATTTGGTGTCAGTTTTTTCAGTACCTGTCAAATCTCAGTATTTTTTAACAGTGGCTTAATTTATTTGATATGTACTAAGGGAACAATACTTCTAGACAAATAAAATTAAAAAGTAAAATATTATAGACACAGATTGATTTTTTTTGAAACGAAAGAGTAATAAGAAGTAATAAAATAAGTCACGTTTTTTTAGCAAAACAATACAGAAAAAATACACATTTTAAAAAGCAATAATTAACAAGCGATTTGGACCCGTTTGTTACAAGCGTTGCAGCAGCAAGGCGGAGTCTAAGCATTGATTTATTTGATTTAAATATGTGAACAGTATGTACTATTTAAGAATTTCTTTTTTTTTAACGTATGTGAAAGTAACGTACACAATCATAGCTTCCCTATACAATTGTTTATAAGTGAAGACCTGTAATTGGCTTTTTGTTTGTATTCTGTCATTTTCTTCCACAAATGTTGTAGCTGTTGGTTTTCCGAATTGAAATAAATAAATAAATAAATATTCAGTATCGATTAAATATCAACCCGTTAAACAAGAAACTTTGGCAAAAAGACATCAGCTCAATTTTCCGCAAACACAAATCAAACTTAATTACAAAGCAGTCTTTTTTTACTTCGTAATTCGTAATCTTGATCAAACTAATCTTTAAGTTACAAAAAAATAGTACCTACGGGCTTAAGACAATCAATAAATGTTTTTAATAACATCACTGTCATAAAAAAAAATGAAAATTGTGTAGTTGTATTATTGATTGCTATAATTAGGATTCCGGATTCGAAATTATTGAACCGCCAATTATTTTAAGGTCAAGGTAGCACATTCCTAACTCTGCAGCCTTATGTAAAAAAATATTATTTGACGTTTGGTCCTCGCTGTACTTAACCCTACTTTTAGTAATCTTTCGCGATTTGTACACATTGTAGAATTTTATAAGCTACGGGTCTTAATCGCGTAAATATTTTATTTAAGGCTAAATACTTTTGTTTATTGCCCGACGTTTCGACCGTATTGTAACGGCCGTGGTCACGGGTAGACTGCCTTTACACGAGTACTTTAGCCTTAAAAAATATATTTACGCGATTAAGACCCGTAGCTTATAAAATTCTATAATTAACCCTACTTTGAGACGTAAAAAGGCGGACATGTAAACCTACCTACTCTATTTTCCCGAAATGAAACTTTCTACTTTCGTAGTTTTTTCCCGAGTGCGGAATAGGGTTGTGTTTGACGTGTATTTGTGTATTTCTATCCTACTAATGTTTCTATGTCCGCTCATAACTCCTCAAAAGCTCAACCAATTTTAATAAATGATATGTCATTCGATTTTCATTTAGTAGCAGTAAATTGGCCAAGCACATAAAGTTTTTACATCGTAAGTAGATGCTCCTACTATGTTGTGCCCATTGAGGCTGATATATCCAATCTCGTGTACTCTTCTAATATTTTTGACCACTTTTTTTGCATCAGTGCTCTAATATGGTGTATAATATAATGGTGGCAGCACCTTACCTGTATAAACAGTTTATAAACAAAGAAACATTGTAAACATTGGCAATTTGAAAAGAGTGGCCGCGAGTTTTTATTGCCTGTTCTTTTCGGGCTTTACCTATTGTTTGCGAACAGGCATTACAAGTAAATGTAGAATCGACTTTTCACAAGTGTAGTATTTTGCTTCCTAAGTGAACTTACCAAAAAAAATAATTGTAGACGCAAGTGTCACTGGGTACATACAATTCCTAAAAAAATTAAATGGCGGATTTTATGCGCGTCAATATGCGGTCTGAAAATGGTATTCATGAATTCTGTTGAACTTAACATCGGTTCTCCGACTGCATGATCTAAATACAAATAAATAAAAGTGTCTGTTTGTAATGTCAAAATAACATTTTTTGTATTTCTCACTGGTTGACCCGCGCAACTTCGTCTGCGGAAATTTTCCCTGTTTTTTCAACATTTCTTATTGCTGCTCCGCTCCTTATTTCTCCACTATTTAATGAATGTTATTATACATATAAACCTTCCTCTTCAATCACTTTATCTATTTAAAATAACCACATCAAAATCCGTTGCATAGTTTTAAAGATTTAAGCATCCATAGGGATATAGGGACAGAGAAAGCGACTTTGTTTTATACTATGTAGTGATTACAAAACCAGTTTTTATTTTTTTTTGTCTGTCTGTCTGTCTGTTTGTTCCGGGTAAACTCCGAAGCGGCTGAACGGCTTTTGACGGGACTTTCACTATTCTGTGACAATAGACATTTTTTTTATTATTTTGCGAACGATTAGAACAGCGTTAGCGAATTCGCTACAGAACGAATGTATCTTGTCTAAGCCCCCTGCTCGTCTCTCCATTTCGTGTATATTTATATTCAAAATGTAGATATCATATTTTTCTGACGTTGTTTTATACCTTGAACACTTATGGTTCGCGGAACACTATCGTAGATTTGCATTACGGAAGATATGATCAAATCTAGATAATAATCATTAATAACGATTTATTAATCACCTTATAAATTATTCATGCGTTTGATTCATGTTAATAACAAAACAAGTTTTTTTGGTTCTGGTTTCCAGTTTAGGAATTCTCCTAATTCCGCTTAAAACGACATTTTTGCCCATTTCGAGCAACCAATTGGTTCGTCATTTAAACTGAAATGTCAGTTTCAAAATTCCTTATTCGCTTAGGAAGCAAAATACTATTTTAACACATGTAGCAAGCGGCGGTAGCCTAATGGCTAAGGCATCGGTCTCGCAGTCGAGAGGTCGTGGGTTCGTTTCCTGGCCATTATACTACCGACGTGAACCCATTCCTAACACAAGCCATAGAATTTAGCTGGAGGGTTTAACAGGATTGCTAGTAATGTGGGACCACAATCCCCCATTGCTAGTTATCTTTAAAAAAAAAATGTATTGCTAAATTAGCAAGAAAAAAAAACAAGGCAATAATATGGCTTTTTCAAATCGCCAATGTTTGTTTGTTTATATATTAATATTTTTAAGCAAGTAAGGTGCTGCCATATTAGAGGACTGATGTAATTTGTACATTATTAATACATAATAATAATATTGACTGGCTTGTTGGTCCAGTGACCCTGACTGCTAAGCCGGAGGTCGTGGGTACGATCCCCACCCAGGATAAAACTTTGTATGATGAGCACGAAGGTTTATTCTCTGTCTGGGTGCTATTTATCTATAATATGTACCTATGTATTTAAAAATATAAGTATGTTTATTAGTTGTCTGGTTTCCATAGCACAAGCTCTGCTTAGTTTGGGATCAGATAGCGTCGTGTGAGTTGTCTCAAGATATTATTATAATAGGTACCTATCAAAAATTACAAAATGAGTTTTAATACTTTTTTACGTATCAACCATGCAAGTACCTAATCCATAAATCCCCCCCCCCCCCGGTTCATACCTAGGGGGCTGATCTAGGAGTTGGGTACAGGAATTACAATTGACTAAATACCGGCGAAATGTACTCATTTCGCAATTGTAACTCCTCCTCTCTCCGAAAACTGATCCTGGTTACGCCAATGATATCAACCCCTATGTCGCTTTAACATAACGCAGGCAAAGTCGCAGAAAAAAGGTACTATACAGAGTGTCGAATTAGTCAGTCGAATCCTTGCTGGTGATCAGATCATGATACTGAAAAAATAAAAATTCGAATCCGAAGATTCGTGCTTCAACCCGCAAAAACGGTTACCGTACTTCAATGTGTGACCTTGGAAGTATAAGCTAAACATTATAAATATCTGCTAATTCTTGTTTTGCACGAAGGAGTAACAAACTGACTGCCTCTGTGGCGCGGTGGGAGTGTATCCGACTGCTACGCAGAGGTCGTGGGTTCGATCCCCACCCAGGATAAAACTTTGTGTGATAAGCACGATGATTTATTCTGTGTCTGGGTGTTATATATCTATATTAAGTATGTATATAAAAATATATAAGTATGTTTATTAGTTGTGTGGTTTCCATAGTACAAGCTCTGCTTAGTTTGGGATCAGATAGCGTTGTGTGAGTTGTCCCAAGATATTATTATTATTATTATTATTAAACATACCTACATCCTTGGAAACCCTTCTGTTATTAATATTGTACCTAGTCGGATTTATACGAACACGCTATTTTTTTAATTAAATAACTTTAACTAGCAATTATATTTTGTAATTTTTAAAGCTTTTATATGCTAATTTTATACATATAAATAATAAAAATTCTTTATTCACTTTGGAAGCAAAATACTACACTTGTGAAAAGTCGATTCTACATTTACATGTAATGCATGTTCGCAAAAAAATAGGTAAAGCCACAGAACGGAGAGAAATTTTAAAAATTAACTAGAAATGCGGGGGTCCCACATTAATAACAATCCTGTTAACCCTTTCAGATAAGCTCAATGGCTTGTGTTAGGATTGAGTTAAAGTCAGTAGTATAATGGGTAAGATTCGAACCAGCAATCTCACGATTGCAAGTGTGACGCGCGGCGTTGCTTGATTAAATTTGATCCAACGGTTTCATTTAGTTCACTCATAGTCGTAAAATGGACAGGTTAATGACTTGTGAATTTAATTTCAAGGAAATGTGACACTTTTGAAACTTTTCGACATCTGAATTATTGGATTTTCATTAAACATAACTACCATTACAAAATTAAACCATCTTATTTTTCAAGAGTTATTAATGCCAATTATTGGTTACTCTTAACTAACTAGTTACGAGTAATTAGCCAATCCATAGGTACTAATGGTATCTACCATAAATAGTTATCTATAGATAACTTTGCCATGATTGCATGTAAGACATACTTTTAAAGTAAGACGGTACCATAAACAAAATGAGTGATCTATTTTTTTTCTTTTAAGTTGTCATCTGTCTTGTCAATGTCAACATTCTTAAAAATATGATAGATGGTTATGTGTCATGCG
This sequence comes from Herminia tarsipennalis, assembly GCA_945859575.2. NCBI lineage: Eukaryota > Metazoa > Arthropoda > Insecta > Lepidoptera > Erebidae > Herminia > Herminia tarsipennalis. The sequence continues at coordinate 2,865,720 of OX243849.2, read as the reverse complement.
TAAATATATTACTTACTTAGTTATTTTGTTATAAAGCTAAGTATTACACAAAAGTTAGTTAGTTATTGATGTTTTCTTTAAAGATTAGGTAGGTAGGTAGTTAATGCTTAAACTGTGAAATCTACCAACTAATAATTTCTTTTTTTTATGTATGTTTGAGTTGATGGCAACATTATTCCGATTTTTAGTCAATATGTAAAATTTGTTGTGCCTACATTTATATGCACAAAGATACGTTCTCGTGAATTTTACACGAATTTCATGCATTTTCACTTAAACGTTTAACACAAGCTGTTAAAATGTTGTTTGCCACCACTTTGATAACTCCAATTTGATCGAAATGTCGCCTTAGTTAATATACAATATTTATACGCAGCCAGCGTATACTGAAAATGTTTAAAAATATTCGATAAAACTAAACGAAACTTACCTTTTTTTCTTTCAAATCTATCCAATCAATCTTCAAAATGACGCCACTTGCACTCACCATAAACCAACATTAAAGTATATATTTTTAAAACAATACACTGTTCATAATCAACTGACTCTCAAAATTCGAATCGATTTATAAAAAAACAATCAATTTTACAATCACTAAAATTGTAAACAAAAAGATCACCACTTATTTTCTTAAAAATAACAAAAGAATCTCAAACTCATTCTTTATTCAAATTTAATATGACTTGTAAAATAGCCAGTGTTATATTTTTAATTTAATTTATTTCGATCGCGTTTCGAAATACGAACAGTACAATGGCGGGACGTGCGTTGTACGCGACACGCATGCGCTCGACTAGCGTTCCAAGTTTAAGGACAACTTATAAACATTATGTGAGATGCAGTCATTTATTTTATGAACTTGTATGTACAGGGTGTAAACGTTAAGTGTGAATAAACGATTATTCCGTTATAGTAACTATACTAGTTTGTTGTACACTAAACTGATATTTTATTAACAATTAAAATATCAGTATAGAGTTTTTTAATATCTCCGTCTCTATCTACGTCTCCTAATGTATACTCATTAGGAGACGTATATTCTATATTACTTTAGAGTTTTTTTTATATGATTTGAAGTTGTGTGTCTTGCAGGCCTTTGCACTGCAGTAGGACAGTCAATCATTGCCACACCGGCAATAATTGACTGTATTGTCCTACTGCAGTGCAAAGGCCTTCTTACTCTCTCTCCACCTCTCTTTGCAGTCGCTGTATGAGGCCAATATTTTTCGAAGGAGTATAACTCATCACGCTTTTTTATTATATTTGTGAAATTAAGGTAACAACAATAAATACTTTTTAGTTATAAAATTATTAAAACTACTTAAAATAAGGAAACTAAAATCTCTTTATGAGGGCGCTTAAAGTAATTTTTTTGGATATATTTCGTGTTAATTCAAAAAGTTATTGATGTCGTTTTACTTATTAGGAGACATGCTTTAGATATATATTTTTTTATGTGTCTTATATTTACGGAATGATCGCCTGTACACACATAACGATTACACCCTATATATTTATTTTGTTTTAGTAGTCTTGTGATTTTAATATCAACAATATTTTAAGAAAATATTATATAATTTTGTAATAGGTAGGTAAGGTACTTACTTACTGAAATACTAAGTAAGTAGGTAATACTTAAAGAATAACAAATACTTAATAATAATATAGCATTTCACCAATCTTAATAACAATGAAATAATCGTTTATAAGTAGGTATAATTATTCTTTTTAGATGGATGGCTATGTAATTTGATGATATCTTATTTTTACCCGACTGTAAGGAAGGGTTATGTTTTTCGCGCGCATATTGTATGTATGTATGTATGTAATATTCTTTATTACCTGATATCTCACAATCCACTGAACGGATTTATACAATTAAGACGTCGTTAGATTTGTCTTGATCGCCTAAATGTTCTTAAATAAGTGACCTTTGAAAAAAAAAAACATGGCGCCTGTGAGATGTCAAAATAAATAGGTGTGGAAAAAATAAGTTATTTTGAATACTGCAATATGAGTATCAAATTAAAGGGATCATCTTAAGCATTTCAAAAAGGTATAACATGATTATGACTCAACCATTCTTTTTTCAATTTTCAATACTTGACAATAGCTGTGATAAAAGTGAGTCGTTACATCGGTTACATTCTACAACTACTAAAAGGCATTAAATAAAAAAAATATATCTAAAATAAAAAAAGCCCGCCTGCCCAAAAATATGAAAACAAGAACCCCTACTTAATTATATTATTTCATGCAGTCGGAGGCACTTCACTAAGTTCAACGAGATTCATTAATGCCGACTGCATGAAATTATATAATTATGTAGGGGATCTTGTTTCCATCTTTTTTGTGCAGGCAGTTTTTTTTATTTGTATAATTTGTTATTTATTATTGAGGTGAACAGTACTTGTTCTATTATCTTTGTGAATTAGGTATAACATGATATATTTGTATAATATTTTATTTTGTATCTCTTCTTAATAAACTACTATGACTACTTACTTTAATATTTTACTTTATAAAATCGTAATTTATGGTTTACGGAAGTTTTTTTTAATTACAAGATCCTAATTACAATATACAGATATAATAAATGAGGTGTACGTTATTGAACGAGTTATCCGTAATGTAGGTACCCATCATTCAAGTTCATGATCAAGGTACTCGTACAAGGTAGACAGCTTTAAAGCCAATAAAACTATTTAATTGCAATGCTAGTATAATTTTACTATCTTACTTCCTACTAATATAATAAATCCGAAAGTTTGTGAGAATGTATGTTTGTTGCTCTTTCATGCAAAAAATACTGAACGTATCTCGATGAAACTTTACAATAATGTAGTTTATACAATTAGGTACATCAGATTTTTTTTTAATTATTATTATTTTTATTTCTTTATAATAAGACAACTCCCGCAGTAGGGTACAAGCCCTGTGTCGCGGGGGCTTTACAAACATACAATTCACGGACACAAAGTACACCCAGACTTGGAACAACAATTTGTGGAGACAAAAGTGGTGTCCCGTGTGGGAATCGAACCCACGACCTATTGCGTAGCAGTCGGAAACACTACTACCGCGCCACAGTGGCAGTCAATTTTTTTTTAAGTGCTTGATGGTAAGCATTGATGAGGTCTATGATAAAACGAGCGCACCCAGAATATGCCAGTCTATACTCTCTGGTTCTAACAGTATCCTGACGCAGCCAGGTTTGTTTCATACTTTAGCTATTCACATAACGAATGTAGAAGCGTACCGCTTTGTGCGAAAGTCAGGTATAGACACAACGTGTGGATGTTAGCCAGCAGTGCGTCTAGATGGCCAATGATGGAAAGGAGACGGCGGGAACAGTGCATGGAGATCTTGGTAACACTCTCGGTGGTACAATCTGTAAAACATAAACAAGAAGAATAGCACATAGGCTATGAAAATTAAATATCATACGGGCAAAGCTGCAAAAAACTTTATTTTTATAAAAGCGGCGGTAGTCTAATGGCTAAGGTATCGGTCTCGCAATAGTGAGGTCGCGGGTTCGTTCCTACCCATTATACTACCGACGTGAACCCACTCCTAACACAAGCCTTTGAGCTTAGCTGGAGGGGTTAGCAAGATTGCTAGTCATGTGGGACTCAATCGCACATTGCTAGTTATCTTTAAAAAAAAATATATATATATATATATATTAAATAAAATTCTCGTCTCGTCGTTATGATATTAAAGGAGGTAATACTAATAATAAATAATAAAAATGTTAGATATTAAAATCGAATCTCATTTATAGAATCTTTAAGTTGGTACTCGGTACGCTAGACAGATTTTAATCAAATTTAAATCACAATGTGGTCTCTATTCAAATCAAAATTAAATATATATTCATTTTAAGAATTTGGTTGTTTATTTTCATAACACTCAGTTAAAAAATATTGGAAAGAACGCACATAGTATAAAATGAAGTCACTCCCGCTATCTGTAAGCTTAGATCGTTTGAACTACGCAATCGATTTAAATGCAGTTTTCAGCAATAGATAGAGTGATTCAAGAGGAAGGTTTTTATGTATGATACATCATCCCGCAGAAACGGGGTCCACGCGTACGAAGTCGCGGGTGTCTGCTAGTTTTATACACAAAATAGGTACGTAGGTAGGTATTAGAAGATTTTAATTTTAAAAAAATCCAATCAAAAAATATGTATATTAGCATATCAGATAATACTTTGATTTTCAAAATTTTAGAAAAAAATAAAATTTAAAAAAATGCAAATGACTGCATGATATTACCTACTTAAGTAGGGGATCTTGTTTGCATCTTTTTGCTCAATGCGGGGTTTTTTATTTTTTAAATTTATTTTTTTATTTATTATGTTTTAGTGGTTTTATAATGTAACCGATGTAAAGGTTCATTTCCGTGCATCGCGAACGATCGCGAGCCGCTCGCGGCTTACGACAAGCGGCTGAGGTAAGTGACAGACGCGCGCGGCCGACGACTGTCGTAGGCCTGCGCGCGCACTGTGAATATTGTCGCATCGGCCGCGATGCTCGGAAATGAACCTTAACAACTTACTTTTCATTCAAAATTAAAAATTGTTTCTAATTGACTTTTTCAGTATTACAGTCATAATCATGTTATACCTTTTTGAAATGCTTACAATGAGCGCTTTAATCGGATACCCATATTGCCGTATTATAAAAAAAAAATTTTTTACACCTCTTGTTTTTGTCATCTCGCAGCCGCCATGATTGTTTTTCTCAAACGTCACGATCTAAGAACACTTGGGTGGTCAAGACAAATCTAACGACGTCTTAATTGATTAAATCCGTCAAGTGATTTGAAAGATATGAGGTAATAAAGAATATTACATCCATACATACACACATACACACGCGCAAAAAACATAACCCTTCCTTGTAGTAGGGTTAAAAGAAAAACAATAAACTTCTTGTTTACCAGTTACCAACTTGGATGCCGATTTAGTTAGTCGAATCCCGACTGGAGGATGACCACACCATGATATTCTACCGAAAAAATTCAAAAACAAGTAAATTACCTTTACCTTTTTAAAAAACATAACCCTTCTTTACAGTCAGGTAAAAAGAAAAACAATAAACTTCTTGTTTACCAGTTACCAACTTGGATGCCGATTTAGTTAGTCGAATTCCGACTGGAGGATGACCACACCATGATATTCTACCGAAAAAATACAAAAACAAGTAAATTACCTTTACCTTTTTAAAAAACAATAACCCTTCTTTACAGTCGGGTAAAAATAAAAGTATGATTCGAATCCGAAGACAACACGCGGAGTCAATGTACTAAAAATGGGTTTGGGTATAAAAAAAACTAAATCGGCATTCAGTAGGTATATGTAAATCATTATAAATCTGAAGAGTTGTTTGTTTGTTTGAACGCGGTAATCTCTGGAACTACTGGTCTGAATTGAAAATATATTTATGCCCACGCATAGCCCATTTATCGAGGAAGACTATAGGCTATATAACATCATGCTACGACCAACAGGAGCGAAGCAGCAATGAAAAATGTTGCAAAAACGGGGAAAATTGACGCATACGAAGTTGCACTGGTCAGCTTTTGCATTCTGAACGGTCACTTACCCACAGGTCACATTGCATTAATGCATTAACATAATAAAAAGATTATTATAAAATTAATGCTTTACATATTGGTTTGTCCTTATTTTTATTTGTTTCTCAAAATACGAATATAAAAACGAGCTGTTGGCCGCGGCTCTGGGTCCTTATTCTAATATTTTAACAATTTTCAATAAAGCTTATGCGCGAACAAAGCCAAAAAGGCGCGAATGGCCAAAGACAACCCGATGACAGCCATATATTATTTGACAGGTGCGTTCCGAAACACGCAATCTCATTACAATCGATTATTAGAGCGAACAACTATATTTTTTTTCGTTTTCGCGTCAAACCCGCGCTTTTAACTGTCAAAATCTTGACTCATTGGTTTAGAGAGAGCTGCGCTTAAAAATGCATCGCGCATGCGCGCGGACATCTTTGAACGCACCGCGCATGCGTAATTCGCGCGGTTTTGCCGCGAAATCGAAAAAAAACATGTGAATAAGGACCCAGTTCGTGTTTGTCAGTTTATAGATACCTTAGTAAATGTCAGTACCTAACTCTATAAAGTATCCTTATAATGTAGCTTTCATCGTAACTTTCATCCTCTTTTTACTCCTTTAGGATAATGAGTTTTCAAAAATCCATTAAATAAAGAAACTGAGAGCAAGATTTATTGCTTCAAGCTTCCACCAGCGGTTCCAATGTTAATCGGTACAATCATTTTGGACCAGAACTAATGTTTAAAGTTTTGAACTGTTTTTTATGTTATCCCCCCTAGGCAACGGCAGGCGAAAGACACAGAAAACTGATTTCCTAGAAGATAATATAAAGCTTCTTATAAATATATAAAAATGTGGGATGTTTTTGGTTAATTTTCCACATTAAACTTCAAAAATCTCTATCCAAAATTGAAAGCTTTCTATGTTCAAGGGTTTGGGCTGGGTACCTATGAGAGAGAATTAATGTTTTTTTTAGTACATACAGATTTTGTTTATACCTGCCTAATAAAATATAAATAACTTGTTGACCCGCGCAACTTCGTATTCGTCAATTTTCCCCGTTTTTGCAATGGATCCTCGATACATGGGCTACCCAACAGTAAAATATTTTTTAATTCGGACCAGTAGTTCCTGAGATTATGGCTTCCAAACAAACTCTTTATTCTCAGCTTTATAATATACTAGTTGACCCGCGCAACTTCGTACGCGTTGGTCGTAGCGTGATAAATATAGCCTATAGCCTTCGTCATAAATGGGCTATCCAATAGTTTAATATATTTTTTAATTCGGATCAGTAGTTCCTGAGATTATCGTATTCAAACTAACAAACAAACTCTTCAGCTTTATAATATTAGTATAGATGTATAGATATTACAATTGTTTCCTTTATAAAATATATAAAATATATAATAAATAAATACTTTTTTACCTAGTTAAAAATAGCATATTATGATAACAATAAAAATATTTCAGTCACTCTTTCCGTGCCTGGGTGTAATTTATTTAATTCGAGAGTCTCGAACTTAGCATTAGGATGAGGATATTTAGTAATAATAATATATAAATTATTATTATTATATATTTAGTAAAGGTTACACTAATATAACGAAAATAATAATAATTTCCGCAGTTTTAAAAATAAAATAATAAAGTCACAGCTTAAGACTTCGTCCTAATCGACAGTCACACCTATTCTTAATCAATCCATAGTTTCTCGTATTTTAATCATAGTTTTAGTTAGTTTTTGTAATTGAGTGCTATGTACGCCGTTATTGTCATGTACATCAGGAATAATACCAACTGTAACTTAATATTAATAAGGTTTAATGTATGTGATGTGGCTGTACTTTAATAAATAAATAAACAAAATACTTAGAAATTAGAGTACAGAAGAAAAGTCTTACAAAACTTAATCAACGAACAGATAGACATCACTCACTGACAGGGAATCTCGAACCACGTTGTTCTGAGTGTTCCGATATTTTGTATCTGTGACCCATGTCAATCTTATAGTAATTTTTATAGGCATTTCTTGCCAATTACCTTATAAATGTCATGTATTTTAAAAGCATTTCTTGCCATTTCAATCTGTTGCTCATAGCTTTTTTTCTGTTTTCTCAGTATTTTATGTTATTATTCCTTCCTTATAAAACGTCTTGTTCAAAAATTAATTAAATATAATAATACATTTGTAAAAAAAAAAAAATTAAAAATCAATTTTTGCAAATGTTTTATTAAAATTTATTGCTACACTGATACTAGTTTATAAGTGTTTATAACTTGAATTAAACAATTTAAAGATCAGTGACGTTATTTTTTTATGTACCTATCTAAGATGTTAAGATATTCTTAACTCATTAATTATGACGCAGATTGTATCATCACCTTGTGTCAATTTTATGTTATTATCTGTTATGTATTTTATTATTTATCTTTACTATTTTCTTTAGGTATTTTTTAAACGATTAAATACTTATCTCACCTATAACACCCGATTATTTTACAAAAAATACATATCTATATTTTATGAAAATATTGTATTATATTACAGGTATAATCGCGTCAATAATTTAAGGTAAAATACCTTGTTTATTGCCCGACGTTTCAACCGGATTGCAACGGCCGTGGTCACGGGTAGACTCTCTAATTATTCACGCGATTAAGACCCGTAATATATATATTTTTATAATATGTACAAATCGCGAAAGTTTATCAACATTTATATCTATATTTATAGAAGAAAGTCGGGTTGGTTACACAATTTATAACTCAACAACGTCCGGGTTGATTTGGTGGATTCGTCTCTGTCCCAAATAACAGAATAACTATTAAAACATCAGAAAAAATCACGAGAAAACGTGGGGCGGTACGAAATTCACAGGAATAGCTAGTAAATTATAAAAAAATGTGTTCCAGTTACCAGTGGTTAGGGCTCCAGAGATAGGAACTACTTTCGATGTAAAGTGCAAGAAAGGACCTCAATCACGACGCGTGATAGTGTTTAATGTTGTCATTGGAATTAAAAAGGACCAACACATTATAAATGTTCAATATTATTAGTTACTAACTACTCGTTTAGCAGTCAGGGTCACTAGACCCTGACTCCTAAGCCAGAGATCGTTCCGGTTCGATCCCCACCCAGGATAAAACTTTGTGTGATGAGCATGATGGTTTATTCAGTGTCTGGACGTAATTTATCTATCGTTACTCGTATATTATATTATAAAGCTGAAGAGTATGTTTGTTTGTTTGTTTGAACTCGGTAATCTCAGGAATTACTGGTCCAAAATGAAAAATTATTTTTGTTGGGTAGCTCATTTATCGAGGAAGGCTATATAACATCACGCTAAGACCAATAGGAGCTGAGCAGCAATGAAAAATGTTGTAAAAACGGGGAAAATTGATGCATACGAAGTTGCACGGGACAGCTAGTCTTTAATATGTATGTATTTAGAAATATTTAAGTATGTTTATCAGTTGTCTGGTTGCCATCACAACGCCCTTTTTATCCCAAACTAGGCAGAGACCGCTGGACCTGGGGAGTGAGTTGTCACAAGTACTTCGATATTATTAAGACAAGAGACAAGACAAACAAAAAGTTAACTTTATGAGTAAATGCTCTAGTTTGTTTTTCTAATATAAAATATAATAATAATAATCTTTATTTGCAAGAACATTGTTACAAAGATGGAAGGTTGTCTTAAAATTAAATGCGTACATCATGTTCTGCCTAAATCGGGCATGCAAATGTCAACAGAAAATATACGATAAAGAAACTAGTGTTTTGAAGCATTTATCTAACCTGCCTATTTATTAATTAAGAATTCTTTTACAGTATATAAACTTCTATCGATTAGCCAAGTCTTAAGGCTTTTTACAAATTTATTATATTGTTAGGTATGCGATTAAATATAACTCCACACATTGCAAAACAATTAATTTACATGATTGTTTAATTATTGTAATATTTAAGACATATGCAATTTACATTCGTAAACTTAAATATAGATCCACTAAAAACCTATATTATTTTCTTGTAGTAGATAATTATCATTAAAATTCATTGACAAAAAAATAGCAAAACAAGTTGCATTCTTACTTTTTATGTAACCCAAAATTAATAGGTTACATTTACCTTAAAAACAACATATTAAAAACATTAGCAATAGCAAACAAGTGGAGATAATGCTTTTGTTTGTTCAATAGTTAATAATAAAGTTTTAATAGTTTTTACTACAAGTGTTTAGGAATCATTTCCTTTGTATAATGTCTATCATATGTCTTCATTATGTCTGACAGGATTATTATCGTTTAAATGTAGATCCACATCTTCAAAAACCACACTGCTTTATAATATTAGTAAAAATTTAAACTATTGTGCTATATTGAAATCATTTTTATAGGCATTTCTTGCCAATTACTTTACAAATACAATGATTACATTTTTGAAAGATAAAAAAATTTGAAGTCCAGTCCCAGGAATCGAACCCGACACTTCCGTAGCCAAATTGGGGCCGGAATAGAACGTCCTATCTGGACTATGTTACTAGACCTCAAATTTTTCTACCCTTTGAAGCTCGCGAGTTGGGCCAACATACTCGTAGCATAGCATAGCGCAACATAGTCCAGATAGGTGGTTTTATTACGGCCCCGTGAGCGACATCTGTGTGTGTTATATATATATATATATATATTTAAAAGATAACTAGCAATGTGGGATTGTGGTCCTACATTACAAGCAATCATGTTAACCCCTCCAGCTAAGCCCAAAGGCTTGTGTTAGGAGTGGGTTCACGTCGGTAGTATAATGGATAGGATTCGAACCCGCGACCTCACGATTGCGAGACCGATGCCTTAGCCATTACGCTACCGCCGCCTAATAGTTTTTCTTCTGACCTCTCTTTGTTTTGTGACATTATTAACTTCTAATCATACTAGTTAAATAGTTTTTAAACTACTCTATTCAACATAATTTTAACAAATCGGACCATAATCTATGAAGATGCAAAAAATGTAATATCAGTGTTTAAGAATTTTTAACATCTATATATAATTAGGTAGCTATAAAAAATGAATACATACTTGATAAGTGTGTAATATAAATTCTGTAATATATTTATAAGAGGTCAAATACAAGCTAATTATGTTCCTGTTCGACATATGAGTGACGTTAAGGATCTTCAAAACTACTACACGTTTGTAAATAATACAATACATCTAAACTAATATTATAAAGGGTAAAGATTTTTTGGTTGTTTGTTTGCATTGAATAGGCTCCGAAACTACTGGACAGATTAGAAAAAATGTTTCACCTTTAGAAATATACATTATTGCGGAGTAACATGTTGTATCTTGTATCTATTCTCTGTGGCGCGGTGGGAGTGCATCCGACTGCTACACAAGAGGTCGTGGGTTCAATTCCCATCCAGGATAAAACTTTGTGTGATGAGCACGATGGTTTATTCTGTGTCTGGGTGTTATTTATCTATAATATGTATGTATTATGTATTTTCTGGTTTCCATAGTAGGTATGCCGTGTGGTGCCGGCTTAAGAATAGTACCACCCCATCTCTACCCGTGGGTGTCGTCAAGGCGACTAAGGGATTTCACACCGGAGGACGGGCAGCAGCGTCCTCTGCGTACTTAAAGCCTTACTGCGATCGCCAACCCGCTCGCCAAGCGTGGCGATTATGCCAATTACCCCCAGGATCTACATACTAGTAGGTTCTACTGGGGAGACCCGTGCCCAGCAGTGGGCCATCTTATGGGTTGATATGTATAGTAGGTACATGCTCTGCTTAGTAGTGCTGCCAAGATATTATTATTATTATTTTGTTGTCAAAAAAAATAGAGATCTCTACGAAAATTGCAATAATGTAACCCAACGTATAAAAACACTACGATATGATTAACAAACAAACTCTTTAGCTTTATAATATTAGTATAGATATAAATGTAATCGGACCAAATAGGAATTCTATTTTAGGATGAGTACAGAAATAGGATGACATCATAGGATGAATACGGAACAACTCTCGGTATAGGTAAATTTAACGGACACAGATTGGGGGCAAGGCCACGTTTAAACATGTTCTCCAAGGTATTGAGGGATAAGTATTTTTTCGAAAACGGCCACCCATCTATCGATCTGCGTCGTCATAGTCCCAAAAAAAATAATTATCTAATTAGTAGGTAAGTACTTTATCAACAAAACCCTATAACGAAATGACTAGCCTTTTGGCTTAATGATTAATAACCTTGTATGCTAAGCTAGAAATCGTGAGTTCAATTCCCACCCAGTATATATCTTTATGCGATCAGTTGTATGATTAATTAACATAGTATGTTGTACCTATGTCCAAGATGATTATTTGTATTAAAAAAAACTGTTCACTTTAAAATGCACCTGTTTCTTTACAATAGAGATAATAAGTTTATTCTGTGTCTGGGTGTTATTTATCTATAATATGTATGTATTTAGAAATACATAAGTATGTTTATCAGTTGTCTGGTTTCCATAGTACAAGCTCTGCTTAGTTTGGGATCAGATAGCGTTGTGTGAGTTGTCCCAAGATATTATTATTATTATTAAGTATGTACAAAATGCAACATTAAATTCTAATTCTGGTAATTAACGTATGAAATACTAAATACTAAACAATCTAATGATCAAAGCTAATTGTTCGGATCTTCATTCATGTCGAATGAAACTGTCGCTGAGCAATTTGACCAAAATTCCAACTAAATTATTCAATTATTAACTAATTAAGTAGCTAATTAATTAATTGAGAATTGATTACTTGTTGCATAAACTTGTCCATTATTATAATTGATGTTGATAGTAAACCCATAACAAGTGACTAATGCGGAAAGGGACTGTACTCCTAAGCACAGGCTAATTACTTAGCCTAGTTAGGAAATACAGAAACTCAATTTAAATATATGTAAAATCCTGTTGTTTCTCATACTGATGTACAACACGCTGTATTTACTTTAGTTAAATAAACATAAACATAAAGCTAATATCACAAAATGCATAGGAACAGAAGGTAGGCTCCCTTCAACGAGCGAAAATAGGCTCACATAGTTACGCATGTACACATATCTCGGTCGAACTCGATCGAAAATCACTTTGCGTGAACCACAAAATTTTTGACCGGTAATTTTTCGTTTATAAAGTCTCCTACGACTTGTACTACTGACTAGGGATGTTACGCAGCTTCGACTCCGACTCCGAAAGATCGGAACTTCCGATTGATTTTACACTTTCGACTTCGATATACATTTATATACATCTGGCTTTTATCTAAAACTAAAAGCATTTCTATTGGAAAGGTGTTTATATTCTATATATAGATGATTTGTAATGTAAATGGTATTATTCACAAATAATTCACTAATACGTAATTATTAATTAAATTATATTATGCATAGCTACTTCATGTTGACATCACGCCAAATTTCTGTTTAAGTTATATATTATTTTTTTAAATAAATTCTTGACATTCGAATATGATTATGTAACTAATTGTCATTTTAAATTATTCTTCATTTATATTAATTATGGTGAAAATTATCGATATTTCTTTTTCTATTTTATTTTACGGTTAAAGATTTTTTTTTTTTTATTTCTCAAAAGATTACAGTAATCACTTACAGAGAAAATTACAATAATACAGTATTTTAAATCAATTAGCGTAGTTAGTTAGGTAGTTGTAGAAAAAGTGTACAAATGTATTACAAACAAAAGAAAAAATATGTTGGTGTTTAGTTAAAAAGTGTTCGTACAGAAACAATGCATGTTTATTAAGGCCTATGACTTAGTAATGTGTAGCAGTAGGGTGTAGTGTCGAGATTTGTGTTTGCAGTATTTGATAAGGCGATTTAGTAGCGATACAAGTGTATTATTTGTATATAGGTATAAATATTATAATTCCACAATTTGATTTGTTTACTTATGATCCTTGTGTAGGACACTTGTATATTTTTGCATAATTTACTGGATATAAGAATTTGTGTAGTATTTGTTCATTATTGTAGATAAGAATTAAATATATAAATATAATAAACAGATACATACATATCCATATGATTATTATTATTTTATTTTATAATCATTAATATGATTATCTGTAATACATTTATGTTAAATGCATATGTACATATATACTCTAATATATATTTTTACAGTGTAGTGTGAGTTAAGTTAATTAGTAGTTAAAAATATTTTTATTTATTTATTCTATGATATTAAAGAAAAATCCTTTAAAATATGGCTTTTTAACAGTTTTTTAAATGATGATAAGGTTTTGGTTTCTTTTATATTTTTAGGCAATTTATTGTATGTTTGGGCACCTTCATAGAGAATGCTTTTTTTTCCATAATTGGTCCTAGGTGGTCTTAGACAAATATTATTAGCTTGTCTAGTCAGGCGTTTGTAACAGTCTATGCGTTTTGTAAAAATTAGTTGCGAATGAATATCCTTTGTTAGGACTTTCCTAATTAAGATGCAGATATTATATTTGTAAATTTGTGTGATATTCATAAGACCAGTTTCTTTATAAATTTTTGCAGTGGGTGTTAAATAGACATACCGGAATAGTATTTTAATTAGTTTATTTTGTGTGGTTTGTAATAGCTTTAAGTTACTTTTGGCAGCCGATCCCCAGACTTCAATCAAATGTTCGATGTGAGACTTTACCAAGGAATTATATATGATATATTTCACATTTTTAGGTAGACTTTGGGCTATGGGTCGTAGAGCACCTGATAATGACATTAGTTTATGACGAATTTTTTCGATGTGTGGTTTCCAGGTTAGCCGATGGTCTAATAATAGACCCAAGTATTTCTCCTCATTAATTTTATTTATCCTCTCGCCGTTGACTATCAAAGGAGTGTAATTATCAATTTTGTTATTATTATTAATTTAATTACTGTTATTATTATTATTCAAATTAATGTACTATTTTGTGAAACCTGTATGTATTCAAACACGATTTAAAAATTGTTAATGAATAAATGATTGATTGATACTTTTAAATCGGATGTTTTAATCGGAAGTACGAGGGGCAGTGGCCGCTCCTTCAAGCTTATTTATACCTACATGTTAAAGGTATGAAAGAAAATTCTCCATCTCTGATATGATCGCGGCTTCAAGTCCCGCCCAAACGAATTTTTCCTTCAAACATTTAATTTATGTAACTGAATAATATTTCTTTGTACTATTTTTATTTTATTTTCTTAAGCTTTATTTCAACGTGTTTGTCTTCTCCCACTACCTCCGAGCCTCCGACTACGATTCCGACTTCCGACAAACCAAATTTCAAAACTCCGACTCCGACTTCGGTTCCGATAAACCACCTAGGTAACATCCCTACTACTGACCTCTATGGTATTGCTGTCACTTTGTACGGGGTAGCCCATAGATTACCTATATACGTATACCCATAGAGATAGATCTTATACCGGTTGGGTAGCCAGTCTAGCGTACTAGAACTATAGAGGTCATTGACTTGTACACACAGGTAAGCCTACCGCAGAATATAGTCTAAGAGAGGAGCGCCAAAAATGCAAGTACTTCATGTTTTTTTTTTTATATTACGTACATTAGTGGAGTAAAGATATACCTGTTATTAGTCAGCTGGATTCCTTCGTATACTCGTACAATATAAATGTACCGTCGTCGTAAGATTGGGGCAGGTTAGGAATAAACGCATCGGAGTCTTTATTTACGAGATCGTAAATAAAGACTCCGATGCATTTATTCCTAACCTGCCTGGAATAAAGATTTATTCCATGTTCGTGGCAAGCCGGTGCGAACTGGCACATGCGCGGTGCACTCAAAAATGTCCGCAACGCATGCGCGTTGATGCATTTATAAGCGCAGCTCTCCATTTAACATTATGACAAGATTTTGACAGTTCGGCCCGGCCACGAACACAGAAGAAAATATATTTAAAAAATTAAAAACCAGCCTGCCAAAAAAAGAGTGAAACAAGATATATAATATAACTTATGCAGTCGGAGGCATTCATGAATCCCAGAGAACTTACTAAAATGCCTCCGAAATTTGAGTGAAAATAGTTGGTAACCAACTTTAAACCGCTATATATCCTAAACGGTTATTTTAAGTGAAAATGTTTTAGGAAATTTCATCATGAATTTAGAATACCTACACGATGATATCCCACATGGCATAGTTTGTTGACTTTATTTTTTTTCTCTACAACAATATGGCGTCTGTTTGTTGCCATTTTGAATTTTAATTGCTGTCATGTTTTAGTGACGATTGCAAAATCGATTGACGTATGATATATCATCAAAATTGGCCCACGCATTTAGTCTATATAGTGCCACATAGGAACACACATGCAAACACGTCTAACACATTACTCTCTGCTGTCGGGTAAAAAGGTACGTAAATAAGGGCCCAGGTTAGGATAAGGGTGTTACAACGAGGGAACTAAAATTTAATAAAATTTTGCTATTTCTAACTTAACCGGTTAGGATTTTGGGTCAGCTTAGGAATAAACCGATATTTTGTGTTGTAATTTCTGCGTTAGTTTACTAGATTTTAATATTCCATTCTCTGTTACAAAAATTTCAGACCTCAGAACTACAGATAATAAGCTGAAAAATAATATTAAACTTTGCTTATTAAAAGTTGTCACAAAATCTCATAAATTCACGTGTCCAAGACGCTAACATGAGATTTCCGTAAATATATAGTTTCCTTTGCTTTAAATTAAGTATAGAATTTAATTTATTAATAACAATTGGAGAACATAAAAATCTTTATCATTTTTATTTACAACAGTTATATTCGTGTATCAGTTTATCGCGAAGAAACAACTCACATACAGCCATCTGAACCCATACTAGGCAGAACCTATAATATAGCAAACAGACAACCGATTCAGACTTTTCTATGTCAAAATACAGATAAATTACACCCAGACACTGACAAAGCAATAATGCTCTTCACACAAAGATTTATCCTAGGTGGGAATCAAACCTACAGGCTCTGGATTAGCACTAGCAGTCAGGGTCACTAACCACTAAGCCATTCAGGCCACTCAAAGTGGTACAATATACCCTTGAGTCCTTTTCACATGCTCCGGTTAAAACCTGATTTCAATTCAGCGCCGAACTGAAACTCGGATACGTACACTTCACGCCGGGTTGAAACCAGAACGTATGAAGAGAGTCTTACTAAATGCTTCTCCCTAATAAAAATAATAAAAAAAACCCGCCTGAAAAAGGTATCTATATCTGTATCTCCGACTGCATGATATTAAATGTGAAGGGTTTTTTAATTTTTTTATTTATTTTTTATTTACATTGTTTTTTTAGCATTTCTTATTCCAAATTACATTTAAATATATATGTTATAGATATAGATATATATCAGCTCTTAAAATCCTTTATTTTGATACCCCACTCGATAGGTTTTGAAGATATATTTTTTAAACATAAGTACATATATAATGGCGCCAAAATTACGCTATTTGACATTTTTTAAATTTTAAAGTACCCAGCTGCTTACAACTAAGACGAATCTAACGAGACCTCTCAAGCTAAAATCCATCAAGCCGTTTAGGCTCTAGGCCGTGCCAAAGAAGTATACATACATACATACACTCGAAAAACTTAACCCTCCTTACGCAGTCGGGTAAAAACAAAAGAAGATAAAAACGAGGCATAACCTGTTTAGCCGTCAGAGAATTCCTCCCCACAACGACTCCATTCAAAAACAAACAAACACAGTTTCCTTATTGAGATAGATGAAATCTTAATAAACACATCAAAATGTCATGTTTATTGTATGTTAACGGCAATTTATGTATTTTTTGTAACAATTATACTAAATTGTGTCGAAAACACATTGTTATACCTACCAACATATGTTTTAGGTACATACGCACTGTGTCTTTGTTGAATTAACATAGTTTTGGCTTCCTCATACCGTTAAGGTGAACCGGTGAGATTGACTTTATAAACTTGCGGCACAGGTATACATTTAAATGTATACAAGGTGTAACAGAAAGGTGTGGTCTAATTCTAGGGTTCATAAGTACCCATGATACTGAGTACCTACACATTATTTATTTAAAACTTTATGCACAATGATGTACAGAGGCAGACTTAATGCTACAGTTGGATCAACGAAATTTATAACCATTTACCAAATCATATTAAAGACTAGCTAACTTTCATAAATAAATTTAGGTAAGTACTTCCACTAGTGTTAATGTGTTTGTATTATAAAAGTATTGAAAATGTGTGGCACTCGGGGACTGCCGCGGTAAAGCTATTGCATAGCATTTTTATAAACTTATGCAATTAATTGCTGTGTGGTGCCGGCTTAAGAATAGTACCACCCCATCTCTACCCGTGGGTGTCGTCAAGGCGACTAAGGGATTTCACCCCAGAGGACGGGCTGCAGCGTCCTTTGCGTATTTAAAGCCTTACTGCGATCGCCAACCCGCTCGCCAAGCGTGGCGATTATGGCAATTACCCCCAGGATCTACATACTTGTAGGTTCTACTGGGGAGACCCGTGCCCAGCAGTGGGCCATCATATGGGTTGATATGATGAACGCTCGGCCGAGCTACATGGTAGGCGGAGTGGGTGTGTTAGGTTTTATTTTCGTTACGGAATTTCTTGTTTCGGTCGCTGCCCTCAAAGCCCGAGCCTGCGATAAAAGCTATGCAATAGCTTAAAAACAAAATGTGTATTTAAACAAAGATACCTACTGTAGAGTTATGTATTTCTTTTTACCAATGCTTGGAACTATTGAAACATAGCAGGCCTTGAATATTTATCTTAAATTTGTTGAGACTAGTCCTGAATATATCAATATCTAATTCAGAATGGTTAGAAACGGTATCATTATACAATCGACACATTCTAGTTAAGGGGTTGTGAAAGGACGTATTATTTTTGAAAATTTGGAGGACAAATATTTTAGGTGAAATATGCATGTATTTTGAAATATATAAATAAGTTTATCAGTTGTCAGTATTTAGAAAGACCATAAGACAGACCACACTAAAGTGAAAAATAAAGTGCTTTAAAAAGAACGGCACTTTTACGGTCATTTTATACTCAAACCAAAATCGTAGTGGATGAAGTTTTTAAACGCGGTCATATTAAAAAAGTTGGGGATGCAAAAAAATATAATGAAACTGCGGATTGTAGAGTAAAGAATGCAACAGACATTTTTCAAAATTCCATTTTGATTAAAGTGAAAACAACAAAATTCGATGTTTTTGTAACTGGCTAGAAAAGGTTATAGGTATCTGTTCTATTTTTATACATATTAGATATATTTCGGGACTTAATCGCGTGAATTATTTAAAGGTACGAACCTCTTATTTACCCGACGTTTCGATCGAATTGCACCGATCGTGGTCACGGGTCGACTGATGGCAGCTTAGCGATGTCTCCGTGAGGCGCGGGGTTTTTCAACTACCCTCGCCTGGTCTTGATCATTTTGATAATTTGTACTGTCGGTACTTCTACACACTACACTTACAACGTCTTTACACTGAGGCGCGGTGTCTTTACGGCTACGATTACAAAATGATCAAGACTTAAATAATTCTGTTCTATTTGTTATCCTAATGTATTTAGTCGTGATTTTCATCAAAATTACTGATACAATTTGGATTTTCGCTATTCAATTTTATATATTTCTAGGAAGTAGTAGTTACTTCTACCACCATTTTGTATGCTTTCCGGGTGTAATCTACATCTACACCAATAATAATATTATAAAGAGGAAAGATTTGTATTTTTGTATGTAACGAATAAACTCAAAAAGTACTGGACCGATTTTAATAATTCTTTTTTTATTGGATAGCCCATTTATTGAGAAAGGCTATAGGCTATATAACATCGCGCTACGACTTATAGGAGCGGAGCAGCGACGAGAAATGTTGCAAAAACGGGGAAAATTTACGCATACGAAGTTGCGCGGGACAGCTAGTATTTTATATTTGAATGTCATGTATTCTCATGTAAAGTGAATTTTATAAAATTCTTATGAGAATAAATATCTTTAACCACATATTTCTAGGAAGGTTTTTAATGATTTGAACGTCATTCTAGATTATAACACACAGAGCTAAAGAATAATACACATAGAAGTTATTCAGTTCAATTATTTAAAGTCGGTTTTTAGAGTTTCGTACCCAAGGTTAAAACGGGACCCTGTTACTAAGACTTCGCTGTCCGTCCGTCTGTCACCAGGCTGTATCTCGTGATAGTTAGTTAGACAGGTAAAATTTTCACAGATGATGTAATTTTGTTGCCGCTATAACAACACATACTAAAAACAGAATAAAATGAACATTTATGTGTTGCTTTTTTGCCGTTACACTGGATGTAACTACTCACAACATGTAAGTGATTTGTGTGTCAATAAAGTTTATTATTATTATTTTATAATGCTTAATGTTGTAAATATAATGGTACGGAACCCTTCATGCGCGAGTTTGACTCGCACTTGCCCAGCTTTTTTTTTTAAGAGGACTCACGCAGTAAGGTACAAGCCCTGTGTCGCGGGGGACTACAAACATATAAGTCACGGACACAAAGTACACCCAGACTCGGAACAACAATTTGTGGATCACACAAAGTGGTGTCCCGTGTGGGAATCGAACCCACGACCTCTTGCGTCGTGGGTTCGAGTCGGACACACTCTCACCACACCACAGAGGCAGTCTAAATAACATGATTCCCGAGGTGGACGAACTATTTAGGTAAATACATTTTTGAAAGATAGAAAAATTTGAATCCAGACTCAGGAATCGAACCCGAGACTTCCGTAGCCAAACCGGGGCCAGAAGCGAACCACCTATCTGGACTATGTTACTAGATATCAAATTCTTCTATCTCTTAATGCTTACGGGTTAGGCCCCCGTAGCGACATCTAGTCGGTAGTTAAAGAATATTATTTAGGTAGATACATATCTTCCTACCAACAAGTTTGTACGGAACCCTAGGGAAGCTTTGATTTTAAGACCACTTCTATAGATACGTGCACCGGACCCCTAAAGGATTTTTTACGCGGGGTTTCTTTTAGTTGCTAGTTGTCCCGCGCAACTTCGTCTGCGTAAATTTTCCTTGTTTTTTCAACATTTCTCATTACTGCTCCGCTCCTATTGAGCGTAGCGTAATATTATATAGCCTAGAGCCTTCCTCGATAAATGAGCTATCCAACAGTAAAACAATTTTTCAATTCGGATCAGTAAGTAGTTCTTGAGATTACCTCGTTCAAACAAACAAACTCTTCAGCTTTATAATATTAGTTTAAATAATTAGTGTTGCTTGTTGTAATTTTTGAAGCATTTTTAAAAATAATAAAAATATTTTATTCACTTAAGAAGCAAAATACTACTCTTCTGTAAAGTCGATTCTACATGTACATATAACGCCTCTTCGCAAACATTATGTAAAGCCGGAGAAAACAATGAGGCAATTAAAACTTGCGGCCACTCTTTTCAAATTGCCAATGTTTACAATGTTTTTTTTTATAAACTGAACTGAAGATGCTGCTACCATTATATCATATACCTTATTAGAGGACTGATGCAAAAACAATAGATAAAAAAAATAAAAGAAAAGTACATGGTTATCGCGATAAAAACTGTACACTGTCCTTTCCCGGGAATTAAACTATCTATATACCAAATTTCATCTAAGTCGGCTCAACGGTTTAAGCGTGAAAACTTAACAAAAAGACACAGTTACTTTTACATTATTTATTATAAGTACTAGCTGTGCCCCGCGATGGTACCCGCGGATTATAGCCTATGTGTTAATCCAGGGTGTCAGCTAACTCCATACCAAATTTTATTAAAATTCGCTCTAGCCGTTTAGACGTGAAGAAGTAACAAACATACACACTCACACACTCACAAACTTTCGCCTTTATAATATTAGTGTGAATAGTGTGGATAGTCGAAGTATATGTGAATGCTCCTTCGTCATTTTTTAGGCACATTTCATGTCAACAGACGTAAAATCTGAAGATTTACATTACACAGATTGTAAGACAAGTATTGGCTGAATAATGCATCACCTATGCTAAGACCACGCGAAACCTTTTATCCTAGAAAAACACATAGTACCCCGGGGAAATTCTAGGGAACAAATTTTGTGAACGAATCCACAGGAAATGGTAACTTTGTATGCAATGCAACTTGTGTTTATATAACAGAGATTTAATATGAATGGTGATTTTTGTACGACTGAAGAAAGAAGTGCAATGTTTTTAGGATTCAAGGACTAGCCCTTTGATATAGTTGTTAATGGCACTACTAAGCTAAAGGTTCCATTCCCACACGGGACACCACTTTGTGTGATCCATAAATTGTTGTTCCAAGTCGGGGTGTACTTTGTGTCCGTGACTTGTATGTTTTTAAAGTCCCACGCGACACAGGGCTTGTACCCTAAGGCGGGAGATGTCTTAGGGCGCTTCCCCGGGCAAACCCGTTTTGCACGGGGAAGCGCCATTAGACTAACTGTAACTAGCCGTTTTTTGTGCACTTTTGTAGAGTTATCTGCTCTATAGCCAAAAAAAACTATCAACTAATAAAAATATATTAAATTTCTACTATTCTAACTCTAAAATATTAGATTTTGTTTCTGTTAAAGGAATATAATGTTTATTTAATCTATAGGGATAAAATCGGAGAGAGACACAAGACTGCCGTGCTCTGCGAGCCACGGAGAGGTACCTAGTACATTTTTCGAAAATGGTTATCCATCTATGACCCGACAATGGTAACATTGCTTAACCTCGCATATATCTCGGTCTGCTCGACTGCCCGGCTGCCTGAGTCATGGACCCCGATAAACAAAATTGTAAAAATGTAACTGATTAATAAATATTACCTAATCAAATTATCCTTATTTTTTTTTCAGTTTATTTTTTATTTAATAGTTTTTTGTTAGTTGTAAGGTACAATGATTGGATTTAAAAGAAAAAAATGAAGTTCAGACCTAGGAATCGAACCCGAGACTTCCAATCGCTTTAGCGGAGCGCGAAAGCCGAACCATCTAACCTGAACTATGGCACTAAACTTAAAATTTATCTTCCCTTGTTGCGTATAAGTTGGGCCCTCGCAACGTTGTAAGGTGTAATAACTGTACTAATCGAAAATTTAAGTGAAATGGTTGGTAATGCACTTTAAATCCCTATAAGTATATCGTAAACATAAATTCTAAATGTAAAATGATTAAATGAAATACCAAACAATGATACCCCACATGACATAGTTTGTATTTTTTTTTATATCACAATATGATATCTGGCTGTCGTCATTTTAAAATGTTGATACCTGTAATGTCTTTAGTGACCCACGCAAGATTAATACAAATCGATTGACGTATGAAGTGACATAATTGGCCCACTCGTTTGGTCTATATAGTGCCACAAAAGAACACACATACATAGGCTGTAAAACACATTACCCTCCTTTGCGTCGCGCAGTCGGGTAAGAACTCTTCCAATCATCTTAAAAATGCATCGTAATAGTTCAAGAACCGAGGGGTTTCTTTACAATTGATACAAAACTGGTTCGGTAGCTAACAAGTAACCTTTATGAAGGTATTTCATGACCAGATCCGGTATTAACAGTGTTAAAGAGGTTTAATGACTTGGCAGAAAGGTGTGTGATCTTTATTAACAAAGAAAACTTTTTACACAAATACAGATTTTTTTTTAAATATATCACCCGCTGTTGGATTATTTACATTACACCAAATAACTTTGTATATACATATATATAAATATTTATTTTAAATGTGTGACACTCGGGGACTGCCGCGGCAAAGCTATTGCATAGCATTTTTTTATCAAAATAGGCAATCATTTTTCTTCAAATCTTTCAGACGCTGATAATATGCCCTTTGACGTTCACAATTTATTTTTCTTTTTAGCTCTTTAAGTTTTTCTTCTCTATAAAATGAAAATAGCTAGGTATAAATAATTAGGTATAAATAGTGTTATTACTCACCAAAAAAAATATTCATTCAATTACGTATTCGTCTAAATTCGGAGCCGCTCGTCTCAATCCGTGCGAGCTTCGTACAGTCGTACCATATACATATCGGCCGAGCTATATGGTAGGCGGAATGGGGGATGTTAGGTGTTATTTTCGTTACGGAATTTCTTGATTCGGTCGCCGCGCTCAATACCCGAGCGCGCGATATAAGCTATGCAATAGCTTAAAAATTATCTCTTCACCGACCTACTTTTCCCACACAACCATTTACCACACATCTGACAGACCCTGGAGTAAAATCTGTGTTTCTTTGTCAAGTTTAGGGCCTAAACCTCACAATAAACAATGATTTTACTCCAGTAAAATAGTCTGTAGGTGATTAAGGTCATAACTCCAAAAACAAGTGGTAGATGATTAAGGGTTAATTTATTAAATATTTTCCAAAACTGATATTACAAAGTTATTTAATGTTAGTATTTCTTACCTCTAAAAGTAGGTATACAGGGTGTAACAGATAGTTGTTTCAAATTTCAGCAGCAGATAGGGTATGTTATAATATTGCACCTAACATGGTGTCATAGCTGGTTGCATTATTATTACATTGTTATAGCATATTCTTTTTGTAAATCTATTCATTTAAAATTCAGTAGTGAAAGGCGTATGGCATAAGAATTATACCTCCCCTGGTACAAAATTCGATTGGATTATTATGGCATAGAACATTTTCAGTCATACTTTTTTTAATTAATAACTTTTTCACTCATCAATAAACGAATGAAAAAATAATAAATATTTTTTGGGCTATTCCGACGCGGGACACCACTTTCTGTGATACACAAATTGATGTTCCGAGCCTGAGTGTACTTTGTTTGTGTCCGTGAATTATATAATATCTTGGGACAACTCACACAACGTCATTTGATTCCAAACTAAGTAGGGAGCTTGTACTATGGCAACCAGACCACTGATAAACATACGTATATATTTCTAAATACATACATAACACTACATAGTATAAAACAAAGTCGCTTTCTCTGTCCCTATATCCCTATCCATGCTTAAATCTTTAAAACTACACAACCGATTTTGATGCGGTTTTTTAAATAGATAGAGTGATTGAAAAGGAAGGTTTAATGTATAAATATAACATCCATGTATATAGTGGAGAAATAAGGAGCGGGGCAGCAATAAGAAATGTTGCAAAAACGGGGAAAATTTACGCAGACGAAGTTGCGCGGGTCAGTTAGTTATAGATAAATTACACCCAGACACAGAATAAACCATACAAAGTTTTATCCTGGGTTGGGAATCGAACCCACGAATTCTTGCGTAGCAGTCGGACACACTCCTACCGCGCCACAGAGACAAATATAATTTGTGTTTTGCTGAAATATGTTCTTTTACATGTTCTTTTACAAAAGAACCTGTGCCTTTTCAGAGAAGAAATGCTTCTTATTCTTATTTTTTTTCTATTACTCTTCCCATTAACCATTAATCAAAAATATCGAAAAACAAGGTTATTAAAAGAATACACATAAAACTAGGTTTTAAGCGTAAAAAAGTAACCGACAGACCGACAGACAAAGTTACCTACTTTTATATTTAGTACCTGGTCATTTTTTTTTTAAACTACGTTTTCAAAAAATGAAACCTACCTAGAACGATTTATCGACCCCGAAACCCCCTGCATACTAAATTTCATGAAAATCGCTGGAGCCGTTGCCGGGATTTCGATTCATCATCAGCCTATATTATAAATATTTAATTGCTAGCTTGGTTTGGCATCCATACATCCTATACATAGGATGTATGGATGCCAAGCCAAGCTACAACGCTGATTTTCAATGGTCTCATTGAAAATCAGCGTTGCAAGTTTGTCGCAAAACTCGCAACATATATGCTGAATGGGACCATTTATTGTCATAGCCATGACAAAAACAAACGTAAAAAGTATAGTTTAAGTTTTTTTTTTCTTTTTTTCCTTTTATTTTAAGGAACTTTTATACATTGAGTATATGCCAATTCTATTACAACCTAATATAAGCTATTTTAACAAAATAATGATTGTAATTTAACTTAACCTATATTAAATGTAATATAACTACCTAGTACCAAGAGGGTTACTACTGACGAGGACTAAAGGCTATAAACAGATGTTTCGACGCTTCGTATAATATAAGTTAATGATAAGTTTAATTTATGGTTTTTAATTTTGTATATATATATTTTTTTTTATGTACGTCATTTATGGCAATAAAGAAACTTTTCTTCTTCTTCTTCTTCTTATATCGCAGTCCACTGCTGGACATAGGCTTCTCCAATTGTACGCCACTTTGTTTTATCTTCGGCTTCTCGCATCCAGCTCCTGCCAGCCGTTTTGCGTAAATCATCACTCCACCTGGCCTGAGGGCGTCCTACACTACGTTTGCCGAGACGCGGTCTCCACTCAAGAACTCGTTTACCCAAAGGTTGTCGGTTCTTCGGCTAATATGGCCAGCCCACTGCCACTTCAGCTTGCTAATCCGGTGGGCTATGTCGATAACTTTAGTTACTGCCGAATCACCTTATTTCTGATGTTAGCCCTAAGAGAAACTCCGAGCATAGCCCTTTCCATAGTATACAAGAATTGCTGGTTTAAAGGTTTATGATAATATTAGTTTAGATTGCCCAACAGGAGCCCCATCACTGGATAAAATGGCCAATACTTACTTGCTTCCCCATGAGACAGCAGCTTTAGCTCCAAACCTAATTTACCAACAATACCTTAGTGACTATAGTTACTTTAAACCAGTAACCCAGGCAGGCATTACAAAGAAACTACTTTATATCTACCTAGCTGTATATTGACCCCCTTCTAGGATAAACTTTTAATTGCCTTTCCATCGTCAGAACTTAAAAAGCTATTTAAGACATGATAGTGAAAAAGGGAAGATATTCTACCGGTATAGGCAAAAAGAATTTTAAAAATTTAAAAAACATTTCCTGAAGTGTACTCGAGGGATGTACAAAAAGTTAAAGTTTTATTCAAACTAAAAGGGTTATCAGATGCTCCGATTTGGTCGTGTCCTATCAAGTTCGAGGACATGTGGAGCACACAAGTCCATTTTTGGTATACTGCAAAGCTCAGACACCCCAACGAGATTTTTTTAAATTCAAGAAATCATTTAAAAAAAAAGAAAACGAATATATTGAAAACTTGCAGAGTTAGGTTCGGCTCTCTCAAAAATTTATATAGAAAACCTAAATATTAGGACACCAAAAAAATTTTCTCACTAGTCAAAGAGTTTTTCTAGTAGATGAAATAAAGAAATTTAAGGATATGAATTAATATGATCCCGCAAATAAATCTAACCATTGCTATTATTGAAAAATTAGTGATTATCACATTTCACAACACATTGTGAACAGGATTTAAACTGTTAGAATTAAGAATGGATTCATTAATGATTGATTAATTAATTGAAAAATATAATATGGTCATAAAACTACCCCATTGGATTGCGTTACTGATTCTGAGCAAATTACTTTCAGTTTGCACTATACCAAGATTAACGTTGTTTAAACGACTACAAAAGCGATGTAATTACAAGTAGTCAAGATGCGAATGTCGAGATGGATGTACTCGTAGCTTCAATAACTGAAAATTTGAGTAGTGCGCGTCTGTCTTGGTATGGAGATGTCAAGACAAGTGATGAACGAAATATTACATAGAGGGTTGGTACTTAGTGTGAAGGCTTTTCTAAAGGATGACCCAAGAAAACATGAATGGACCGTGAAAGATTATATGGCGAGAAAGGGAGAGAGTACAGAGATCTATCATCTCTGTACTCTCTCCCTTTCTCGCCATATAATCTTTCACGGTCCATAGGGAATGGGAGGCAGTCGTCTCCTTTTGCGAGGAGGTGATGCTGCAAAAGGAGACGGCGGAACGCGTGAGAGATAGACGGTCCTCACGCCCCGGCCGCTGCGCGATACGCCCCGGGGGCCGGTCAGGGACGACATCCGGCCACCCTAGGGGCAGGCCTGCGGACGACGAGCAGTGGGTAGCTTGCTGTCCAGCTTAGGACCAAGCCCTGGTACTGTACGCTAGTGTTCCATGCGCGCCTCAAAGAGGTGTCGGCATGTGACGGGGCCCCATTGATCTTTGGATCTTTCGAAAGAGTTACCGTGCTTCCGGAACACCAGGGCGAAAGAAGGGACACAAATGGGTTTTAGTCAGTAAGAGTCTGACACGCCCTCCCACTCGTGACCACAGCAAAAAAATAAAATTAAACCATATTAGTAAATAAGTCTCAATGTAGGGAGTTTGTATATTATCCAACTTAAAAATAGTCCATAAAAATTCTCTTAACAAAATATGACAAAAAATTTGATGGAGACAAGGCATAATGGTTGCAAACCATCATGCCTTGTCTCCAAGTCCTTAAACACGACCGAATCGGACTGTCTGTTATAATTTTAAGTTACAGGCTTGGAAGTTAACGTCGTTGAACTTCTTACGAAGGTACTTGTACTTAGTATTATATCGTTTGCACTTAATCGATGAAAAATGGAGTCTCAATTCTTGTCTTATAAGTTTAAAAATGTGTAAGTTAGTTGCTTAGCCATGCAAAAACGGCTTTGGATCAAATATGGCACACAGACAGTTTATAACCTAAGTTATTGGATAGGTAGATACATTATTCAAAATTCTTTATTCACTTAGGATGCAAAACAGCACTTGTGATACGTCGCGATTCTTCATTTACATGTAATGCCAAGTTCGCAAACAATAGGTAAAGCCGGAAAAAAGAACCTGGCAAAAAAGACGCGCGGCCACTCTTTTCAAATTGCCAATTTTACAATGTGTGAATGTTTATAAACTTGATATGGGGTAAGGTGCTGCCACTAGTATACTATACACCATGTTAAAAGACTGATGCAAATTATATTACTAAAAAAGTTGGAACATGAGATAAAATTAAATCAGCCTTAGTGGGTACAACATACAAAATATTATCGCGATTGCTAACTATGATCGATTTAAATCGATCGACCTCGAAACCTACCGTTGAGTTAATAACAATATAAATTTT
Source organism: Herminia tarsipennalis (assembly GCA_945859575.2). Taxonomy (NCBI): domain Eukaryota; kingdom Metazoa; phylum Arthropoda; class Insecta; order Lepidoptera; family Erebidae; genus Herminia; species Herminia tarsipennalis. The sequence continues at coordinate 2,837,038 of OX243849.2, read as the reverse complement.
AAAAATAAATAAACCCGCCTGCACAATTAAGATGGAAACAAGATCCCCTACATATTTAAATAATTTCATACAGTCGGAGGCATTAATGAATCTCGATGAACTTAGTGAAGTGCCACCGACTGCATAAAATTATATAATTATGTACGGGATCTTGTTTCTATTTTTTTTTTGTGCAGGCGGGTTTTATTTTTTTTATATAATACTTTTTAGTAGTTGTTGTATGTAACCGATGTAACAACTAACTTTTATCACAGCTATTGCTCAAAATTGACTGGCCTGTTGGTCTAGTGGTTAGTGACCATGACTGCTAAGCCGGAGGTCGTGGGTTCGATCTCCACCCACGATAAAACTTTGTGTGATGAGCACGATGGTTTATTCTGTGTCTGGGTTTTATTTATCTATAACATTTATGTATTGATATAAGTATTTTTATCAGTTGTCTGGTTTCCATAGTTCAAGCTCTGCTTAGTTTGGGATCAGATAGCGTTGTGTATTATTATTAAATTATCTACATACTGAATTTCATCTAAATCGGTTCAGTGGTTTAAGCATAAAAACGTAACGGACAGACAAAGTCTTCACATTAATAGATAATATCTATTAATAGATTTGGATGTGCTATTGTCATTTATAAACTGCATTACTGAGAAGTTTCGTTTTTAGGGTTCCTTACCCAAAATGGCAAAAAACGGAACCCTTATAGTTTCGTCATGTCTGTCTGTCTGTCTGTGTGTCCGTCCGTATGCCACAGGCATTTTACTCAGAGACTTCTCAATAAATATTGATGAAGTTTGGTTAAAAGGTGAGTTATAGTGGCCGCTAGGTACTTAGTTTGATAGCTAAATAATAAAATAAATATTTTAGGGGGGCACTCCATACATGTAACAGAAGCTGAATTTTGTTTTTTTGGCTAACATCGACGTGTGGCACATAATTCGACAGGTATTTTACACATTTTAAGGTTTCTAATAAACTCCTTTGATTAAGTAAATATTTTTAGAAATAATCGCTCCGAAAATTGCATAAATCGTGTCCTTTCCTTAACTATTGAACCGTGTGACCAACAAATATGAAAAAAATCGCAAAGGTAGCGCTTAACAAATACTTTAAACTAAATTTATTTCGGACATGATCGGATATACCGTCATTAAGTTATAGCCGAAAAACTGCTTTTCTCAACAAAAGGGCGTAAGTGCCATGAACATACGCTCTTCTGTTGATGCAATTTATTATTTAATACTAGCTTTCGCCCGCGGCTCCGCCCGCGTGGATGTCGGTTATCGCGATAAAAACTATCCTATGTCCTTCCTCGAGACTCAAACTATCTCCATACCAAATTTCATCTAAATCGGTTCAGTAGTTTGAGCGTGAAAGCGTAACAGACAGACAGACAGACAGACAGACAGACAGAGTTACTTTCACATTTATAATATTAGTATGGATTCTACACTGAGAATGGTCCGACATGCTCTTGCCCAGTTTTTTTATTTTATGAAAAACAGGATTATGTTATATTCGGCTAAAGAACATTGTTTCTTTTTTAAAACGAATACACCTCATTTTAATTTAGTCTTTTTTTAGCAACAACCTAAAAACAAAATGGTAAATTGTTAAAATGTTTAAGCTTTTTAAAGTACAAAAGTAAACCTTACTTTTAGCGAGTTTCGCACATTGTGAAATAGTAAAACTTTGACGCGAAATAAATGCATGACTGCACGGATTTCCTTTGTTTCTTAAAAACAGAACCGTTTGGCACTATAAATTCGTTTCAATACAGTTTTTTTAATGTTATTTTTTTTTAAGTGCTAGGCACGTCTGTGACAAAGGCGACTGAATATAGGTATAGCCCACTGTCCTCTATGGTACATCGTACACTGGATTGGCTATCCTGTACAAAGTGACATCAATTTCAAATGCCGAATGGAATGACCTACAAATTTATTAGAACTAATGGTTCATTTATACAGGGTGTAACAGAAAGGTGTGGTCATATTCAAGGGTCGTCACATACACATGATAAATGACCTGTGTACCTAATCTTATCAAAATGTAAGAACCTTAAAATTTTACGTCATTTTTAATCAGTCCATAAATTATTATGCAAAATATCGCCACGAATAATGCTACATCACTAACCAATCATTCAAGATTTTCATCGTAGTATAGTAGTTAGTAGAGAGTTCAATTATGTTGGATGACCCTGCACAATGATCTCTTATGTATCACTGCGCGCCTGGTACCCGTCACGCGTCGAACATACGGACGTCCGCGCGTCCGTAAACCAAAGAAACACAGGCAAACAAATTAATACCAACTAACTACTAACCTCTGTACGTTTTCCGTCGCCACCGGCTTTCACGACGACCACATCGAACGGACAAATGTTAATCACCATCTCACTGTTGTTGGTACCTACTTTGTTATCACATCTGGTGAACGATCATTTGAATGCACTTCACGGTACAAAATAACGTACTAGGTACCTACGTTCGGCTTTTACATCCCTACATTTTTGATATTAATGTTTTTAGGGTTCGGGGAAGTACCTACCTACCGTTTTTGAAACTTCAATAAGAATGAGATTTAGGTATTTACATACTTTAAGTTACGAATACACAGTATCACAAATCACAACACATCAATTTAGCACTAACTTCAACGCGCACTTGTTTGTTCGAATTGATAATACCTACATAATGAAAATAGGCGCGAAACTCGGTGACGCTTCCCCGCATTCCTGGCACCACTACATAACTAAATCGGTACCTACCTATCGGTCAACAAAAAATATTTGTTGCGTTCGCCGAAAGTGGTAAGTATCTAGTGGGTTACATTTGGATCCCTTAAGGTACGTTTGTCCAGGACCGAGCAGACTGTTTCTATCAACTTACTTGGTACCTAACCTACATCGCGTAGATTACGATCGCGTCATATGCAATTGATACACAATTTCGAAATTATTCACTGTTACTAACTTAAAACAAAATTTCTTTATCAATTTCACATCACTTCCACAAAGAAAGACAAACAAAAACCAAGAAACGAAATAGATCGAACCGCTTCGGGCTCCGCGTCGAAAGCACTGACGGACAGTGACGGAATAAATAAGCAACACCAAGAATGAAACAAAGAAATGAAAGTGCCTAAAAACTTAAAACTTCTAAAATTACAAGAAAATGTATGTAAACTATCTTAGAAAAGTTTTAATTTAATTAATGGCAATATCAAATTATTTTATGAATCATAATAACAACAAAAGAGTATTAAAAACTCATTTTGAAATTACAATGACTTCCGAATATTTCTGCCGAGCTTCCGGTCAAATACCGAATTATTTATTGCACACGTTTTGTTTATGACGCCACGGCCTTGAAATGTTGGTGTCTCTGTCTAACTAGGTAATAAAACCAATAATCGGTCAGTTTGAGTTTGAGGCACTGATATTTGTTTTGAATAATTATTTTGTTTGGAAAGCTAATTTCCATGCATTTGAAGTTTTTGAAAAAATCTTTACGTGTTTAATGCAATAAGTTGTAAAGCGTTAATAACGCGGGACTTCGCCATGAGTGTTCGAAGTTGAGCCGTGAGTTTACGATTTATTTTTGTTGCAAATCAACTGTTCACCTGAATGTCTGTGTGTTTGTCAATTACTTTCCAACACAAAATAATGAATATCGATTTAGATTGTAGATTGTTTTATAGTTTGTGGTATTATTTAAACTATTAAAAAACTACCTTAACACCTCAATGATTTTAATCCTACAATGAAATAAATTGTTAGATTTTGTGAAATTATGTAATTATTTTAACGATTTCATGTAAATTGATTTAAAAAGTGTTCTCTGACAATAAAAAAAGACCAAAACGATGATTCATGCGAGTATAACATTTTAGAAATCGGTCACCCATCTATGCACCAACTGTGGTAAAGTTGCTTAACTTACGCAAACATTATATCATAATAGAAGTTGGTTCAACTTTGAGGTACACCGACAAGTTACTATAAGAATAACAAATTCGTATAACAGCGTTATATTTGTTCTGTGTATAACAGTGTGTCGTCGCCGACTAGGGTCAGTAGGTACCTTTGTTTATTTGTGATGTAATACCTACCGTACCCTGGAAGACGGGGAATTTGGGAAGAAAGTTCGAAATTATGGTGTGAGCGGTGATGTTCAAGTTACAAATAATGTACGGTTTAATGCTGCCTGAATTCGTTACCTTGTCAACAAAATCAATGAAAATATTTAAATGACTTAAGTATCATATTTTATTACGTAGGTAATTTAAAGTGTCCTATTTAAAGCAATAGATGGGCGTCAGGCGTCATACCTGTTGTTCCCAAGTACTCCTCACAATGTCTGTTACCTTGGTACTCCGAACATTGGTTTTCGGGTTACCTACGTATAGTGTTTCTGTGTGTGTACATTTGTGTGAGTGTGTAGGTATACACACACTCACACAAATGTAGTCGACCAGATAGATTATTGTGTGACAGAGATAAATTATTTTTATTAATGAAAACTGCATTTATTTTACTCTTCGTCCATAAACAATGATAAAGAACGAGAGGCAAGCTACGGAAGAGTGAAACAAGATACCAAAGGACGAATGAGAGTTAAAATGATAGAACGAGACTAGCTTGTCTCACTCACACATCGTCACTTGTTTCATCTTTGCAGGAACAAAAGAGTGAAACAAAATGAAAGTGGGTGGTGATTTAAGGTCAAACCTGAAGTTCATTGCAGTTCATTGGAAACAGCTGATTATCTGTTAGTGTTGGGTACCTATCGGTAAAGTCGTATTTTCAGTATGTCGGTGTTACGCACTCGATAAGAAAGAAAATTCTTTATCTCAGTCATACTAAAGAAATCAGAATTGGTACCCCCGCAGATGTTATACTTATACCTAACACTGTTCATTGCTAAAATATGACCACACCTTTCTGTTACACCCTGTATATAATATGCAGGGCTCAGTAACACCTGCATTTTTGAACCGTTTGGGATCGAGACCCTGGGATTGTGGGGACCAGGCGCGCACCGCTTATGCCAGGAGCAATTTCATACTCCTCCATCCGCGCAACAGGGTAGATGACAGTCAAGTCAAATCAGTATCTTTTTAAGAAACGTCAAAACGATGCGCCTCGTACTAATTGATATGAAATACAAAACAATGACGTCATTCTTTTGTATGGTCAAATCATGTAGTTTCAATGTTTGTTTTGATGATTATAAATTCATGACAGCGTAAAATTGTAGAGAAACATTGTTTTTCAGAATATTTTTTCAAATGCTATTTCCAGTATAGTGTAAAATAATTTATTGTTATTGTAGTCATCTACCCAATTCTTGTTAAAAGGGGTACAACATTTTTGAGTCACGTATTACTACTTACTTTTGACACATATGACAAAATGGCCGCCGGTATTACTCGGTGGATTATAATAATAATATGTAATAATATGTTGGGACAACTCACACAACGCTCTCTGATCCCAAACTAAGCAGAGCTTGTACTATGGAAAACAGACAACTGATAAACATACTTATATATTTCTAAATACATACATATTATAGATAAATAACACCCAGACACAGAATAAACCATCGCGCTCATCACACAAAGTTTTATCCTGGGTGGGGATCGAACTCACGACCTCTTGCGTAGCAGTCGGATACACTCCCACCGTGCCAGAGAGGCAGTCAAATTATGGCTTGCACATTCTATGCATTTGCTAAATTCAAGTATAATTTCTTTTAGTTTCAAGCTTTCTTCTTTGAATTACAAAGCTAGTCCCGCCGTTATCGTGGCCGCTACCTTGGCCAGGAATAGCAGAGCTGCCGGGAACTGGGCGCCGTGTTTTTTGGTTTGGCTCTATTTGAGGTTTTGGCCTCCTTATACCACGCTGGCCAGACGGGTTGGTACAGGATTTGATTTAGAGTTTTCCTTCTCTAGGAGTTGGTTGTATCTGCTTGACTTTTACTCCCTTTGTCGTCTAACGACACCCATGGGGATGAGATGGGGTGATGACCCTTGTATTCTTAACGCACGACACCGCGTGTCCAAAAAAATATTAAAAAAAATCACAACGGTAGCGCTTTATAAATACTTTAAACTAAAATTATTTCGTAATGATCGAATATACCGTCATTGAGTTATTACAAATACAAATTAATTTATTCACAAGAAATGTGGTTACATATAGGTGGTAATAGTAATAAATAAGTTTTTTCACATTCTACCAACAATGGTGCGTGAATATTACCGAAAAACTGTGTTTCTCAACAAAAGGGCGTAAGTGACATGCGCTCTTTTGCTGATGCAATTATTAAAGTCTGCGGATAAAAAAACCGGGCAAGAGCATGTCGGACCTGCTTAGTGTAGGTTACACTAAGCAGGTCCGACATGCTCTTGCCCGGTTTTTTTTTAATAATTTTTAGTTTTTACGTATCTATAAACTAAAAAATATTTTTTATACTTTTTTCGAGTGTGCCGCATGACTGAGACGTGGGGGGAGGGTAAAATAGTAATAAATGTCAAAATCGTTAAATAATCATGAAAAAAGGTACTACATTTAATGCAGTTTTAGATGGTTTCTTGCGGAAAAAAATACGTGTGATTTGCCAAGCCCCCCTCTCCCCCACGTGAGATTTGGTGAGATTCAGTTCTACCCCACCCTAAACACCGCACGTAATTAATGGACGTCCCCTAACCGACGTCCACTCGGGCGGAGTCCCGGGCGACAGCTAGTATTTACATAAATACGTATCGAATTGAGAACACACTTTTTTGAAGTCTAATAAAATGAGGCTACCAGGTTATATATACCTACGTACTTACCGAATTGCTGTGAAGCTGTGCAGGATCGCTATTAAGTATAGGTAAATAAAAGCCTTAAAAAACATAAAATGCTATTAAATAAACAATTACATCAAATTTCTAACATTAACACAGAACAATAAAAAACAAATTTTATAAATTGACTAAACAATAAAAAATACAAATTTATTTTTTGGCAACACTCATTTTTTTGTTATTCGAACGAAACAGTATTTTATGTTCGTCAGGGTAAATTAAAAATAACAATTAAAATGTCAACCACAGAGACATTACTTCGCCCTTAAGGCGTAATTGTAATTAAATTGAACCATGGGTACATTGTTATTATTTATTTGTGTTAATACTCGCATGTTAGGGTCCCATAAATATTTTATATAAGGTTAATAGATTTTAACAAATTCGTGATGACATGCAATGGAAACAAAGGGCATTGGAAGTTTCTACAACTAATTGAGTATTACTTTGACCTTACAAAAGAACGACTATGACGATGTTTTTTTTTTAAATATATCTAACAATGTGCGATTGAGTCCCACATTACTAGCAATCTTGTTAACCCCTGCAGCTAAGCTCAAAGGCTTGTGATAGGAGTGGGTTCACATCGGTAGTATAATGGGTAGGATTCGATTGCGGAAAACAGATCGCTCAGCGATCGTTCGGCAACTATCAAATCAATATTGGACAGTACTGCCATGTTGCCAACCACAGCATTGCGGCCACAAATTGCCGTAAAAAATGACCCGTTTAGACGCCCCTTATGGAATACAAAATTAAATCGGTATAAACCGCTAAGTGAACAATACGGTAATACAATAAAATACAAAAAATATAATAATAACTAATGCATAACAATAGTTATTAGTAGTAGAATTACTATGGACCGATAGTGGTAACGGTGCTTAACCTGGCAGATATTTCGATCTCCTTGGTCGCCACTGAGTCAGGGACTATCAGGGAAATTATAATTAGTGACTTTAAAATATATACAATTTTAGATATATTTCGGGACTTAATCGCGTGAATTATTTAAAGGTACGAACCTTTTATTTACCCGACGTTTCGATCGAATTGATCGCAATGACCGATCGTGGTCACGGGTCGACTGATGGCAGCTTAGCGAGCCGTAACGACACCGCGCCTCAGTGTAAAGACTTTGTAAGCGTAGTGTGTAGAAGCAGTACAAATTATCAATATTATCAATACCAGGCGAGGGTAGTTGAAAAACCCCGCGCCTCACGGAGACATCCCTAAGCTGCCATCAGTCGACTCGTGACCACGATCGGTGCAATTCGATTGAAACGTCGCGTCGGATAAATAAAAGGTTCGTACCTTTAAATAATTCACGCGATTAAGTCCCAAAATATATCTAATATGTATAAAAATCGCGAAAGTAAAAACAATAATATATACAATTATCTATCGAACACAAACTACACGAAAACTAGAATCGGTCCGGTGGAAGAATCAAACTCATTTACAACCTCTTAAACAGCAGTTGTACACCCTCCACTGCGTCACCTTACGCCAGGAGGTAGTCCCAAACGGTACTTCTATATACGTATCATGTCAGAGCCCAAAATAAAATTACCTTGAGCATAAGAATGGTAGTTTATTCATGATGAGTTTACACACAACTTTAGATGGACACTTGTTAGCAATTGAAACGATCTTTAAGTTAAGCAGGCAGGCTAGTGGAGTGTAAACAAAGTCAAAATGTTTTATTCTTTTTCTACTTCCTGTATGACGTAATATTTTGGGTCCATGACTCAGTGGCAACTGAATAGATTGAGATATATTCGAGGCTAAGTAATGTTACCACTGTGGGTCCATATTGTCCCCGAGCCACGTACAAATGTTGTCAGTAATTTATTTTAGGGCGATAACTTGTAAAATGCGTAAGAGAGTTGTATATTGAAGCTCCGTGGATGTCAGCTGGAATTCGGTGAGTGGGTTATGTAGTAGTAGTCTCCAACGCAAGTTACGCAAAATAAAACTGGGCAAGAGTATGTCGGATTAAGCTTAGTGTAGGGTTCCGCAGCTGTTACTACAAAGAAATAATAATAATATCTTGGGACAACTCACACAACGTTATCTGATCCCGAACTAAGTATAGCTTCTACTATGGAAACAAGACAACTGATAAACTTACCTATATATTTCTAAATACATACATATTAAAGATAAATAACACCCAGACACAGAATAAACCATCGTGCTCTTCACACAAAGTTTTATCCTGGGTGGGAATCGAGCCCACGACCTCTTGCGTAGCAGTCGGACACTCTCCCACCGCGCCACAGAGGCAGTCAAATGCACTACCTATAAAAAAAATTACATCTGAAAAAGTTCCCCAACAAAAGAGCGTATCTTTAAAGCACTTAACACGTCCTTTTGTTGAGTAGCGCAGTTTTTCGGCAATAACTCTAAGACGGTAGGTATATATGTATTTTGGTCAAAATTTTAAAAGTTAAAAGGAGGAGGGGTACACAATTTTTGTAACTTTCGGAGCGATAATTTTCGAAAATATTTGTTTAATCAAAAAAAATGTACCACGTGTGGGTGTTAGCAAAAATTTTTTTTGTTAATTGTATGGAGTGCGCTTAAAAATATTTATTTAAGGGTTCCGTTTTTGAATATTGGCCAAGGAATCCTAAAAATGAATTGTGTTCATTTAAATGTTGATAAACTTTCGCGATTTGTACACATTATTAAAATATATATATTACGGGTCTTAATCGCGTGAATGCAGTAACACCTAAACGGATTCCGTATGAAAATATTATCAGTGGGGTCGAAGAAGCGATAATGCGTAACAAGGTACCGTCTGCGGACGCGGAAACGCTTAGACAGGATGTTGCCGTTATCCTTCGAAAATCGAAGCTGCCTAAACCGAATATTACTACAGAAGAGCGTCTAGCGTTGAAAGAGCTACGTGATAACACGAATATTTTAGTGCTAAAGGCCGATAAGGGAAACGCCACTGTAGTGATGAATTCGAGTGACTATGATGACAAAATACGGAGTCTTTTAAGTGACACTTCTATATACAAGTCAGTGTCATACAACCCTACAGCCAGAGTCACGAAACGTATACGAGCACTGATTAGGGACCATGAAGATCTGTTCGCGAATGATGTCTATGACCGACTCTTTCGACCCAAGAGCGTACAGCCGCCCAAGTTATATGGGTTGCCAAAGGTTCATAAAGGTAACGTCCCACTACGCCCAATCGTAAGCCAAATTAACTCGCCTACTTACGATCTAGCGAAATACCTTTCTTCAATACTGCAACCTTTAGTGGGTAAAACGACATCGTTCGTAAAGGATTCTCGCCATTTCGTGGACATCATCAAGAGCATGAAAGTGGAACCAGACGAGGTGATGGTGAGTTTTGATGTGGAGTCACTATTCACCAACGTTCCCATTCAGGACTGCCTTGAGGTCATCGAGAGAAAGCTGAGAGCAAACGATCTGTCCAATGAGTACATTGTTTTACTTAAAAACTGTCTGGAAGGCAACTTCTTCATCTACCAGGGACAACACTACCTCCAGATCGACGGAGTGGCCATGGGCAGCCCAGTGGCGCCGGTGATGGCCAACATCTGGATGGAACATTTTGAGGAAACAATTGAGCTACAATTGTCCCAGGTCAAACTGTGGAAGAGGTACGTCGATGACGTGTTCTGCATTATGAAGGGCGGTAGGCAGGAAGTAGAACAATTTGCTAAAGACTTGAACTCCATACACCCTAAGATCAGGTTCACTTTTGAAATGGAGATAAACAGATCGCTAGCTTTTCTCGATGTTAAAATAATGGTTAGAGACAATGGTACCCTAGCACACACTGTGTACAGAAAACCGACCCACACAGACAGATACTTACATGCTGACTCGCATCACCATCCAAGACATCTGGAATCCGTGGTATCATCGCTGACAAATAGAGCATATGACATTTGTGACCCTGAACATTTAGAAAGTGAGCTCACACATGTTCAGGAGGTACTAAAGCGAAACGGATACAGAGGAAGCACACGACGTACGAAGAGGAGAGACTCCCGACCGGGGGTTGACAGGGCTCCAGCTTTTCTACCGTATGTGAAAGGAGTGACGGACAAAGTTGGAACAGTACTGCAGAAATACTCCATTAAGACTGTATATAGTCCGCACTCCAAGGTAGCTAAGCACCTACGTACTCCTAAGGATGTAATTCCTCTACAGACACCTGGCGTCTACAAAGTGGATTGCAGCTGTGGCAGTTCCTACATCGGACAAACCAAGCGAACCATAGCGGAAAGGGTTAAGGAACATATCGCGGCTGTGAAAAACCGACAGACAAACAAGTCAGCAATAGCGGAACACTTGCTGGATGCGGGAACCAATCACTGGATTGAACTACACAAACCACAGGTCCTCTCCACCGACCGTCACTATTACTCCAGGATGGCGAGGGAAGCGGTTGAAATCAAAAAACATGTCAATTTCAACCGAGAAGACGGATACCGTTTGTCAACATCGTGGAATCCCGTAATCGGCAAGTGTATACACCGCCGAACAAACATTACACGCCAGTGTGCAGATGTCCTTAGTGTTGTGTGTCGAAGTACCGACGGTTCCGTAATAGTGAGTGATAAAAATCAAGCGAGGGTAGTTTCCGAAACCCGCGCTTCACGGAGGCGACGCTGAGCTCAACTATAGTTCGTAAAATATAGCTTGATACCTGTGACTTTAGAGACTACGTTTAAAAGACTGCTACAATAAATTTGTTGTTGGAAAAGTTTTAATTTTTTAAATATTAATAAGACATTTGTATAGAAATCTAGAACACTTTTTTCAAATAGAACTTGTTATCAAGGAGATACTAGTATAAACAAAGGTAATTTAAAATATTTATTATATTTTATTATTTATATTTTTTTGTTAGCTTACTTCGTAAACTCTTTTCGCAGCCTGGTAGGGATGTGTAATCGACTGGCCAGCGAATATCGATAAAATAAATGTATGACAATTTCATTAATATAAATTGTATAAATGATTATATCTAATCGTTTTTTCACAACGAATTCGTATTTTTTTAGTCTTGCAATACCTACTGCTTTCGCATGCAGCGATCAAGCGGGCGCCATCTTTTTTGAGTCAGTACGAGTGCCCACGCCTTGTATACGCTACCGCTACGTGATTAATATTGTTTTGTCGTTATTACTGTTGCTTTGTTAAGTTTTGTTGTTATTTCTAGTTATTTGTTTTTTTTTGCACCACAATGCCGAAAAGAACAAAAAAAACTGTTTTGAATAGCGAAAGTCGCGAGTTTGTGATTCGTTTGCGTGAGTATTTTGAGCGCGAGAATCAAAATGGCGGACCGCTACTACCGTTGGAGCAAGTGTGCAATAGAGTTGCTGACGCTCTTGGTATCGGACGAGCTACAGTGTCTCGAATTAGCAAAGAAAAGTATGGAGAATCGTCAAAGGAGATGGTGGCCGAAGATGAGGGAGGTAAAATATTATCGACTCCTAATAAAAAAAGGAAGAGAGTTTCACAGCGAACAAAATGTTGACATTACTACATGAAGCTTGTGTACATGTAAATGCTGATGATTGGAAAAAGGTAGTTGAGAAAACAAAAAATGTGATTCAAAAAGATTGGGAGCGCGATATTCAATTTGACAACATATGCGATCAAGAATTAATTATTAATCTACAGGACTGCTCCAGTGATGAATCAGAATTCGACTTGGAAGTTGATCTCGGCTGTACACCATTTGACAATTAAACTTTTAAATACCTTCAAATTCATCTTTCATTTCCTTTTTTCTTTCTTTCAATATCGTTAAAATGTATTTTTTTTAATAAACTCATTCCATATAAATATCGATAAAATACGAAAGGCGTCCCATACCTATTACATGTCATTCTGACAAACGTCACAGGTATCAAGCTATATTTTACGAACTATAGTCTTCCCGTGACCACGGCCGTTGCAATACGGTCGAAACGTCGGGCAATAAACAAGGTATTTTACCTTAAATTATTCACGCGATTAAGACCCGTAATATATATATTTTAATAATGTGTTCATTTAATCGTGTTCGTATGCAAATATATCACATTATAGCTTACCCAATATTTTAAAGAAAAATAAAGTCAGCTGACAATAAAGTGTCACACAAACATGTTTTTTTTTAATTTGCTATTATTTATTCTCAATTGAATTTAACAGATGGTTAATATGTCAGCTGGCTATATATCGGTGGAAAGAATGTCAGTTGATGCCCTGAAGGGTGTAGCGACGAGTTTTCCCTCGGCATATAGGCAGCTGTTTTTTTTTCATACTGGTTCATACTAACTATTAGCTTACAATTTTATATCCAGGAAGAAATGACGTATCCAATGTTATTCTTCACTAGTCGCAACTTCGTCTGCGTAAATTTTCCCCGTTTTTGCAACATTTCTCATTGCTGCTCCGCTCCTATTGGTCGTAGCGTGATGTTATATAGCTTATAGCCTTCCTCGATAAATGGGCTATCCAACAGTGAAAGAATTTTTCAATTCTGATTAGTAGTTCTTGAGATTACCGCGTTCAAACAAACAAATGAATTTCTTCGGCTTATAGATTATGCTGCATGCTCTAACTGATAAACAAATGTTTCGATAAAACTAATCAACGTAACTAGGCCGGACTGAAGTAGACGACAAGTGGTTGCGCAGATGCATTTTTTGGAAGTAAATGGTGACAGGAAGCGGGGGGCGGGGGCGGTAACTAAACCAAGAGAATTAGAGATGCGATTACGCATTACATTGTCATAATTAGTATCACTAACTCATGTTTTTTTGTGATTATTTGCGTAAAGAAATTGTTATTCAAAGTTTCTTTAGTATTTACTGTAACTGTTCTAAATTTCAACTTTTATGAACTCATTTAAATAGTGTTATTATATTGTTGAATTAAAATGTTGTTAATATTTTTAATCGATTAAACATATTTAGTCGTTTTGGGACAACGCGAAAGTGATAAAAACCTAACTTCAATCCGGTCAAGTTACGTTGATCGTTCTGTACATTCTATTTGCAAATCAACGAATTTTCAAATAAAATAAGCAAATCAATTTATTGAAGTTGTTTTATTTTGCATAACGTGCGTGGCAGGCTACCACTTCTTAACTCACCCACCGAGCCGCAGCTGACGTACATCATCATCATCAGCCTATCGCAGTCCACTGCTGCATCATCATCATCACCATCAACAGCCTATCGCAGTCCACTGCTGCATCATCATCATCATCATCAACAGCCTATCGCAGTCCACTGCTGCATAGACCTCTCCAATTGCACGCCACTTTGTTCTATCCTCGACTTCTCGCACTCAGCTTCTGCCAGCCGTTTTAACCGGCTAGCCGTCCTACACTACGTTTGCCGATACAGCTGACGTACATACTTACGTACATTCTATGCAAATAAAGTTATTATTATTATTACAATTCTCTGAAGCATTCTACAAGTTTTCCCCTGAGAGGAACTTTTTCTTTTTTTTTAAAGATAACTAGCAATGTGGCATTGAGTCCCACATTACTAGCAATCTTGTTTGGAACTATGGACTTGGTCATTACAATCTGTTTCTGGCTTGTGTACTATAATAGATCCGTGAGTGAGTAGCCGTTTTCGAAGACTGTCTCAACCCTCCGTAACTCAGAGAACACGTTAAGCCGTCAGCCCCCTGCGGCCAATCTCTCTCGGGTTGTGACAGATTTCTACCCCGTCAGACAATGAGTATGAGTAGGGAAGCTCTCTATAAAGAGCTCGAGTCGCGACTCTAGCTGTCTACGCAAAGCTCAAGTCGAGGTCTGACTACTCGTCATTACACCACGTTCACTGGATGAACTAAGTGATGTAGACGATGTGATAAATCATCAAATTAGCTATTATTCATAATTGCTACCTCAAGTTGAAAGTTATTTTATTTTCTAGTACTATAGTTGTATTTATTTTTGTATTATGTAGTCTCGAGTCTCGGTCATGATGGCATTGATGATGATGATGGTATTGATGATTATGACGATAATGATTGGTGATGATGATGTTGGGTGTTGATGGTGGTGACGGTGACTCGCGAATTAAGACTCGCGACCTCTCAAAACTAAAGCTTTGAAGGCTCGTTGAACCTTGACTTGGAGCTCAAGTCGCGACTCGGAGCTCATTTTACTCAACACTAATGAAGTTTGTTTTCTACTTTTGATGATGAGACAACTATTAACCTGTATACCAACCGGGTCGGGGTGAAAGATTTTCATTTTGTTTTTCACTATCACCCTGCGATTACTAAAACGCTCGCCAAACGTGGCGATTATTGCAATTACCCCCAAGACCCGGTATATATTAATAGGTTCTACTGTGGAGACCCAAGCCCATCAGTAGGAGTTCATATAGGTTAATATGTATGTACACCCCAGTCGTCTTATCTTAATATTTTTTCAACAAATAAAGCATAATAAAATAAGTAGAAATAACAAAAACCGGTCACAATCTAACGAATATAAGGTTATTTGCCGTGACCTGACCACGGCATTGTTTAATTAATAGTCAAATCTGTTACTAAGTAACGCAGTCACGCTTCGAGAATTAGTTCGTGTACTCTACGGATTATATTATATACTGGAATGGAATAATAATGCCGTTATCTGTGTGTGGTCGTTTTATAATTTACGTAGAAAGACACGACGTTTATGAATCACACGGATTTTAAATAAATGTTTGTAAAATTTTAGGATAGCACACAACAACTAACTTCCAGTGCCATGAGCGTACATAAGGGGTCAATTTGGAAGTTGAACCCATTGTTCTGGGGGGGGGGGGGGCAAAATTTGACTCAGCCGGTCAAGTATGAGTCGCTCGTATGAGGGGGGGTGGTGCATTTGATTCAACACCGGTACACAGATGGTGTGTCGTGCAAAATTCCCAAATTCCCATATCACTATCCCCAACAACGATAGTACCTAAACGTAAAGTAATTATATTATAAACACCGAGGATCATACCTATGACTCGTAAAGTCATGGCGATTGACAAAGAGGTAGTCGACCTCCTCTTAGCTCCCGCCACCTGAATCCCTACCTCTAAGAACAGAAGCCCTACCTTAAACTTAAGTCTAGCTACGGCCATCCAATAGCTAGATCCTTTTATCAGGGTTTTTATGATTTACCCACAGGCTAATAAGACTAGAGCCTAGGGCGCAAGGACCAAGGGGCGGCGGGCGCGGCGCTGAACTGAGACTCACCTACATAATAATATTTGGTAATATCAGGAAAATACTATAAATCTACACTATATAGTATTATAAAGAGGAAAGATTTGTATTTATGTATTTTTGTATGTAACGAATAAACTCATAAAGTACTGGACCGATTTTAATAATTCTTTTTGTGTTGAATAGCCCATTTATCGAGGAAGGCTATAGGCTATATAACATCGCGCTACGACTAATAGGAGCGGAGCAGCGACGAGAAATGTTGCAAAAACGGGGAAAATTTACGCATACGAAGTTGCGCGGGACAGCTAGTAATAAAATAAAATTATTGCATGCACTCTCAAAATAACCGCCGCGCCACACATTTTCAACCGGATTTTTAATCCGGACAGCTAGTGAGCGCCCTTTTTCAACCGGATTTTTAATCGGGACTAGCTAGTGGAAAATAAGTGTTAGAATTATTTTGTTCGTTTCGTCTTTCGTTTACCTACTTACTGACAGTTTGATTCAAAGATGTTAGGTTACGTAAGCTCTCTTTTGCATTTGTAATTTAAGTAGTTGCACCTGTTAGTCAATGAAAAGGAAGAACAGGACATGCTGGGAGGCGCATATTCACAGTTAACCTAGGGCGGTCAGAACTGCCTTCTTATAATTCGTAGAAATAGGTATAGATTCCTGTCTACTTCAGCTCAATTTTAGCGTAAATAGACTCTGCTGTACCCCTTATAAATATTCATGTCCAAGTTTAGTGAATCTATGACTCGATCTAACATCACTGTCTACTGCCTAGTGATACGTGCCGGCCGGTCTAATTTCAGTCGAGTACTTACCTAATACAATTAACATTCGTAAGCCATTATTGTTAAGATCTGAAAAACTTCCTCAATAAAATGGTTTCCAAGTTGTTAGGTATTTTTTCCTATAACAAAAGATAGTCCGTACTACGTATTTAGTAAGAAGGACATCTTTGTAACTCTTTTTTACTACGAAATGAGAAGACGAGCAGGTTTTGTGCCTGATACTAAGCGTCACGCGTCGCCCATAACAGTCATTTGTAAAGTCCCCCGTGACACAGGGCTTGTACCCTAATGCGGGAGTTGTCATTTAAAAAAAAAAAAAAAAAAAAAGTAAACAAGTCAGTGCCACCCAAATCCTTCTTCTTCTTCTTCTTTTTTGAGTTTATGGCAATCTAGCACTTTTAACGGCTAATTTCTGCCAGTGTCAAGTATTTAAGCGCTTATTAGAAGCATAAAGTCTCGTTTTTACTCAATTAGTTATCACGTATTCAAATCAATTTTTACAAGTTAAACTCGGAGCTGTAAAAATAATGGCCGGTTAGTTTGCCGCCATTTTTACAACTCACTCAAATCATTGTTTGGCAAAGATCTGAATGTCACCGCACCGCGCTCCTCATTTGAGACATTAGTTCTTATGTCTCATTTGCCCAGTAATTAAGTACACTTGGTACAGAGTCCTTCAACCGAAACAAGGTAATGTGTTATCATCACTATTTCACAGACGAATAACGGACACTGGTGTGGTATCCACTAAGACGGCGGATGGCTTAGACCTATCACCAAAGACCTTATTTATTGCAACTATGTGTACATACAGATGTTAATTTAAGTATACTTTACAAACTTAGCGCCTTTTTCAAGCATTGCAATATAGAGAGAGAGCTGAACCTAAAACTAATTTATATTAATATTATAAAGCTGAAGTTCGTGAGTTTGTTTGTTTGTTTGAATGCGATAATCTCAGAAACTACTGGTCCGAATTGAACAATTCTTTCACCGTTGGATAGCCCATTTATCGAGGAAGGCTATATGCTATATAACATCGCGCTACGACTAATGGGAGCGGAGCAGCGACGAGAAATGTTGCAAAAACGGGGGAAATTTACGAATACGGAGTTGCGCGGGACAGCTAGTACATATTATTTTTTTTTATTTTTTTTATTCTTTATTTGTTAAGGAGTTTTTGTCCACATGGCAAGTCAACTCCAGCGTACCTTATCCTAATTGTAACCTACTACTAAACCTAAGCAAAAGAAAGCGAATCACTGATATATCACTAATGCCAAACTACTCATCTTTTGTGCAATTTCGGAGTTAGGTTGTGCCAAAATAGATAATATTAACCCCACATCTAGTCTATTTAAATTATATTGTGTCATCAATGATTCCCTCTCCCTTTCGTTCTTAACACAATCCATCAGCAAATGTTGCACATCCTCAAGTTTATTACACACGTCACAATTTGGCGAGGTCACTTTTCTCATGAGGAATGCAAACTTTGCCGATGGATAGTGCCCAGATCGAAGTCTTAATGCTAGCTTAACATAGGCTCTACCTAACTTGCTATCATCAAACCAGGTCGCACGTGGAAGCTCACACTGTATGGCCTTGTACCATATCCCCTTTTCCAACGAGATTCTATCAAAGTGGTTCTGCCAGGTCTTGAAACATATATTCTTAAACTTAGAGAAATATTCCCAATGATCTGGTAAATATGTAATTTCCCTACCAACCTCAGTTGCCCACTTAGCTATGCTGTCCGCCTCCTCGTTGCCCTTTAATCCTATATGTGCTGGAACCCATTGCAATATCAGCCTCTTACCATTATTATTAAGAGTATGTATAATTTCCAAAATATCGTAAGCTATCGATGCACCTCTGATACCAGAGGCGCTTCGAGCCACGTGTTGAAGCGCACTTTTACTGTCAGTAAAAATTACTACTTCATTAAAATTATTCCTATACGCATAGGATACTGCTTGAAGTATTGCAATAAGTTCCAGGGACATTATGGAAATATTGTAATTAATCTTAAAACCAGCTCTATATTCTAAGTTATGATGATAGAAGCCTGCGCCTGACCCCAGTACATTTTTGGACCCATCTGTGTAAATTGTACACCAGCCACTATATTTAGTAGCTAATTCGGCTTTAACTTCATTTAAAATTAAATTAGGCTCATAATATTGCTTGGCTTGTTTGATGCACTCCAGATCAGTCATAATAGTGTTCTTAACTTGTATAGTTGTTACCCATACCTTTAAGTTAAACATTTTAAGCGTATCCGACCTAACCATGGTCAAATCCCCAAGTTCATTGAAAGTAGTTGCGAGTAAGGGTTTTTTTTTATTTACCCAATAACGGGTATGACACAGCAAACACAATTCTGAAATACTATGTATACTTATATTATTTGACCATGACATTGCTCGCAGCAGGTATTTATATGCAAGGTATTGTCTCCTTACAAACAATGGTGGTATATGTAGTTCGCTCTCCATCACATGGATGGGAGAGCTTTTAATAAAACCTCCAATCACTCTAAGCGCTTGATTTTGCAGTTTGTCTAATTTGGAAATGTGAGATTTTGCGCTGCAATCATAAATAAAGCTGCCATAATCCAGTCGACTTCTTACTAATGAAATGTAAAGTTTACGTACATGTTTAATGTGGACCCCCCAGGAACTCCCAGCTAAAACTTTCAATAGATTTAAATATTTTGAGCCTTTCCCAACTACCTCATTTATGTGCTTACCCCATTTTAAGCTTCTGTCTAACCACATGCCTAAGTATTTAACACAGTCTGTTAAATTTATCGGATGTTCATATATTTTTAAAGTCGGCAATATTCTCCTATGACCTCTACTGAACACACAACAATTAGATTTATTTGGTGATAACGTTAGTCCAACCTCATCCAGTAACCCCATGAAATCATTTAACGCTTGTTGTAGATAATATTCGCATTTTTTTATTTGTTTGTCTCTGTAGTAAATGACGAAATCATTTGCATACTGTGATATGGCTACATTATTAATCCTATGACATATATTATGTGTAACTAAATTAAATAGTAGGGGCGAAAGGGGATCCCCTTGGGCTAGACCTCTATTTGTCCATCTACACAACAAGCTTTCATTATTTATTGTTTTTATACTTAGATGTCTTTCATTCAGGAAGTACCATAAGTATTTACATATCTTAGCCCCGACCTGATTCTCGTCTAATATTTTGGTAACAGCGTCATTTGAAACATTGTTGTACGCATTTTCAATGTCCAAGAAACATGCGACTGTAGGGATGTTCTTAGAAAAGCCTATTTGGATGTAAGAAACTAGGCGTGAAATGGAATCTAAACAGGATTGTGATTTTCTAAAGCCTACAGTAAATTGTGATATAATTTTTTTTTGTTCTGCATACCACTCAAGTCGTCTACACAGCATTAAGTGAAAAATTTTACACAGACATGACATTAATGAAATAGGCCTAAATTTAATCTCGTGGTTAGTGTTATTATTGACTTTAGGAATAGGAACAATGTGGATATTACGCCATTGTACAGGGACAGCACTAAATTTAAAAATATTATTATAGAGACTTAATAAAAATTGTTTACTGGAATCTGGCAAGTTATAGATCATTGAATATGTAATACCATCTTCTCCTGGGGCTGAGTCTTTCTTTTTTATGCAAGTTTCGAGTTCTTGTCTATTAAATTCTGATTCTAACATGTCATTTCTGGATGTAAAATTCGGGACGCGATTTATAATATAGTCTGGCGTTAATGACTGCAGTAGTTCATTCTGTTTCTCAATTGAAGGACATGGTCTTTGTTGTTTGTAACCCTTCATCCACCTCATACGGCGCCACATTTCAGAAACTGAAATAACTTCGTCAATAGAGTTACAAAAATTTTGCCAACTAATATATTTTGCTTAATAATATATTTTATAAAGCCGAAGAGTTTGTTTGTTTGAACGCGGTAATCTCAGGAACTACTGGTCCGAATTTCAAAATTCTTACACTGTTAGATAGCCCATTTATCGAGGAAGGCTAGGCTAGGCTATTGCTTAAAATTAATGTTACTTTATTAATACTCAGTTAAATAAGATTTAGTGTGTTATATATTTAGTAATATACAATATATATATATATATATATATATATATAAAGTAAGTAGGTAGGTATAACATTTAGGTATTAATTAGGTATTCTGAAATTGAGTAGTAACATTTTCAGTCTCTGAGCAAAAGCGCGGACGGACGGACATGGCGAAACTATAAGGTTCCGTTTTGCCATTTTGACTACGGAACTCTAAAAACGACTTTTTGGGATCGACTTCAGTCGCCTCGGGCTCGACTAGAATCGATTTGACTCGATGACTTTTATATATCGAGCTTTTTTATAGAAAAAATGGAAATTTGAGTATCTACCTACCTACCTACTTTTCATGCTTTGTATGCTGAACGCGGTGGATGACGTCACTATTACTGTAGAATGGTATAACTTATGGAGGATACATTTGATGTTGTCAGTTGTATGATATGGACAGTACGGTACCCCATCATGTGTTTGAATCCCGCTTGAAACAAAAATATATTTTTGTTTATAGCAACAGCCTTCAATCTTAAAATACCTATGTATAAATTATTTTAAAAATGCTTAAATTCACAAAAAGTTAAAGCGTTTTTGTTACTCTTCGGTATTTTGCTCAGTATTAGTAATAATAGTTTTATAACAATAATAAGTATTTTGGGACAACTCACACAACGCTATCTGATACCAAACTAACTAGAGCTTGTATTATGGAAACCAGACAACTGTTAAACATACATATATATCAAAAATTTCTATCTTTCAAAAATGCAATTATTGTACCTATTTGTAAAGTAATTGGCAAGAAATGTCTATAAAAATTACTTCAATATTCAGCCTGCGACATCATAATTTGTTAAAATGCTCTCTGTAACGAAGCATTAACAAAAAGCCGTGATAGTTCTTTAACTACCGACTAGGTGGCGCTGCGAGGGCCTAACTCGCGAGCATTAAGGGATAGAAAAAATTGAAATCTAGTAGCATAGTCCAGATAGGTGGTTCGCTTCTGGCCCCGGTTTGGCTACGGAAGTCTCGGGTTCGATTCCTGAGTCTGGATTTCAAATTTTTCTATCTTTCAAAAATGCAATTATTGTATACTTATATATTTCTAAATACATACATATCATAGATAAATAACACCCAGACACAGAATAAACCGTCGTGCTCATCACACAAATTTTTATCCTCGAATGGATCGAACCCACGACCTCTTGCGTAGCAGTCGGATACACTCCCACCGCGCCACGGAGGCAGTCGCGCAGTAATCCTATAATATTTCAAACAGCTATAGATAGGTATAATACGGAAATAATTACGGGAATCTACCTGATGCACGCCTTTGAGCAATTTGTTAACTTCGTAGGTAGGTATTACATTTTAATGTCTTGCATAAAGTTTTAAAAACATGGTTTTTTACGTTCGCTTCCTCAAAAGTAGTTTTTATTAAGTTGTACATAAATAAAACCATTTTGAAACTAGTGTTAAATTATACTTTTTATTACATATTGCACGCAATAGGATGCAATCAAGACAGTGTTACCTGGCTGATTGCAGGTGGCAAAAACTACAGTTATAAAGACTTGGCCCAGCTTCAGGTTCTACTAGGATTGACCAGTTAATACACTCTACTACAGATAATATAATACTAGTATAGTATTATGCCGTGTGGTGCCGGCTTAAGAATAGCACCACCCCATCTCTTCCCGTGGGTGTCGTCAAGGCGACTAAGGGATTTCACTCCGGAGGACGGGCAGCAGCGTCCTCTGCGTACTTAAAGTGGCGATTATGGCAATAACCCTCAGGATCTACATACCAGTAGGTTCTACTGAGGAGACCCGTGCCCAGCAGTGGGCCATCATATGGGTTGATATGTATAGTATTATATTATCTGTAGTAGAGTGTATTAACTAGTAACTCTACTAACCAGTAGAGTTAGCTCTTCTCATACCTCTCTCACAGACTGAGCTATCGGCCTATGAGTTAAGTTTTTTATTCATTCATAACAATTTACATTGTGTTGAATTAGATAGATATACAGTAGGTTACATAATATAACTAATATTATAAAGCGAAAGAGTTTGTTTGTTTGTTTAAACGCGCTAATCTCAGGAACTACTGGTCCGATTTGAAAAAATCTTTTTTTGTTGGATAGCCCATTTATCGAGGAAGGCTATAGGCTATATAACATCGCGCTACGACTAAATGGAGCGGAGCAGCGACGAGAAATGTTGCAAAAACGGGGAAAATTTACGCATACGAAGTTGCGCGGGACAGCTTGTCATTTCATAACTATTCATCCACATTATGCACTATAATAATTTAATTCAAGCGGCGGTAGCCTAATCATTAAGGCATCGGTCTCGCAATCGTGAGGTCGCGGTTTCGAATCCTACCCATTATACTACCGACGTGAACCCATTCCTAACACAAGCCTTAGCTGGAGGGGTTAACAGGATTGCTAGTAATGTGGGACCAAAATCCCACATTGCTAGTTATCTTTAAAAAAAAAATGAAGTTATCTTCAGCTTAATAATATTACTAGCTGACCCGCGCAATTTCCTCTCCATGAAATTTCCCCGTTTTTTGCAACATTTTTCATTGCTGCTCCTCTCCTATTGATCGTAGCCTGATGTTAAATAGCCTATAGCTTTTATCAATAAATGCACTATCCAACAGTAAAAATAAATTTAATTCAGAACCTTAGTTCCTGAGATTATCGCGTTCAAACAAACAAACTCTTCAGCTTAATAATCTCTGCGTAAATTTTTACTGTTTTTTGCAACATTTTTCATTGCTGCTCCTCTCCTATTGGTCGTAGCGTGATGTTATAAAGGCTATAGCCTTCTTCGATAAATAGGCTACCCAACAGTAAAAAAAATCAATTAGAATCAGTAGTTCCTGAGATTTAGCGCCCTTCATGGGGGCACCCACCATTTTGGACACTTACCTATTTCATACTAGCTGACCCGCGCAACTTCGTCTGCGTAAATTTTCCCCGTTTTTTTGCAACATTTTTCATTGCTGCTCCTCTCCTGTTGGTCGTAGCGTGATGTTAAATAACCTATAGCCTTTATCAATAAATGCACTATCCAACAGTAAAAATAAATTCAATTCAGAACCTTAGTTCCTGAGATTATCGCGTTCAAACAAACAAACTCTTCAGCTTAATAATATTACTAGCTGACCCGCGCAACTTCCTCTCCGTGAATTGTTCCCGTTTTTTGCAACATTTGTCATTGCTGCTTCGCTCCTATTGGTCGTAGCCTGATGTATAGCCTATAGCTTTCCTCGATAAATGGGCTACCCAACAGTAAAAAAAAAAATCAATTAGAACCAGTAGCTCCTGAGATTATCGCGTTCAAAAAAAAAATCTTCAGCTTTATAATATGAGTACAGATATAGAGAATGGTCTAAAAAATAAGCTTCCTATTTGTGTTGGATAGGTACCTACTTAGCTATTAAGTAGGTACTTACTTAACAAAATACTTAAGTACCGATAAGTAGGTACCTACATAAGTAGGTGTCG
Organism: Herminia tarsipennalis; assembly: GCA_945859575.2. NCBI lineage: Eukaryota > Metazoa > Arthropoda > Insecta > Lepidoptera > Erebidae > Herminia > Herminia tarsipennalis. Next base: position 2,812,540 of record OX243849.2, on the reverse strand, counting down.
GTATACCTCTAGTGACCTTAACTTTGACATTTAATGAATCAATATCCAATACAATAGGGTCAATGTTAAGATAAACAGTGACATTGTAATTCTTTAACGATACGATATCAATGATATCACTCAATAATATATAGCTGTTTGACACTACAATAATAGACTCTAAAAACAACAGAATTAAGGTCTTGTTTTCTTTGTCAGATAGGTATATCTACAGCTACTTGCTATCCAACTTTTTTTTATTAAAATATCAACTCTATTGTCCTAACATAAAGTTGACAATACCTTTGCGGCGATAAGTGAACGAGGGATGAGCAAAAGCACCTCTAAACCTGATTAAAATATATTTGTTCTCACGGCAAAATAAACCTAAACACATAAATAATTAAGCATAAATTCCAAGTAGCACAGTTTGAAGATTTAAAGCACGGTGTTGTTATTTTCGTACATCGTTAATCAACGAATGTTGAAGAACGCAACTCGACATTAATAAATAGAAGTAGTATCATAGTTTTGCTTTTTATTACAGAGACGCTAATATATGATAAATTTTCAGGAAACGACTCGGAATACGGGTGGTATTCCGAGTCGTTTCCTGAAAATTTATAGACTAGACTCAGCCTACGGTTCTCAAACCTAATCTTTAACTGCTCAACAATGGCTTCCGCTAGACCAAAGGAACGTAGTAGGTACCCATTACTGGTCTTAAAAAACTTAAAAGACTGCCTCGGTGGCGATGGCACGGCGAGAGTGTGTCTTTGTACGACTGCTGCGGTTGGTTGGCTATAGGTTCAAATCCCACATGGGTCTCCACTTTATGTGATCCACAAGTTGTTGTTACGAGGTCTGGGTGTACTTAGCCGGAGGACGCTATCGGCGCCCCCTGACCTATGGTGCCTTGAGCGGTGGCTCGATTCACCCAATGAACTACCCGGCCCTGATCGTAGCCATACTCAAACTGTTCTGCAAAGTTCTGGAGCTCCGGGAAGTCTCTCCGGGGTTCTGCAAAAATATTGGCTTTATTTTTTTTTTTTAACTATTAATAGGGTTGCGAGGTTGCAGAAGAAAATAAGAGACTACCAACTGAACTTTTTTATGTTGGCATAATAAGAATCTAAACAATTTACCTAGGTACCTACTGTAATAGACTGGAAGCCGAAGCTGATATGACTTAAACTCTCTTCTACCAAGCAATAAGTTCTAATAATTAAAACAAAAAATATATTTTTTTTGTGTCTCATTAAATGGAAATTTTAAAAGGCTTGATTAAAAAATAGATAGGTACCTACCTACTCAGATAGGCACCTATACATAAAACTAGGTTTTGTTTAATTTAAGACTCCGAGAAAAAGAACGGGGCGCAATAGGAACTTTACCATTTTATATGCATAAAACAACACCACGCTTTAGACTGTACAAACATGCGATAAATGACTCACCTTTTTAGCATATTGCCACTACGCTCGCGGGCAGCCCGCCTGTCAACAAACAAAAACATGGCGGATAAAATAGCAGTGGTTACTGGTGCAAACAAAGGCCTAGGATTTGCTATTGTAAAAGCACTGTGTCAAAAATACGATGGAATCGTTTATTTAACAGCAAGAGACGAAAATAGAGGACTTCAAGCTGTGGAAAATCTTAACAAAGTTGGATTAAAACCAGTTTTTCATCAACTTGACGTCAGTGACAGTAATAGTGTAGAAAAATTTGCTGAATTTATCAAAAATAAACACGGTGCTTTCGATGTGTTGGTGAATAATGCTGCGATTTTAGAGTGGGATGAAGTTTACCCTAGCTACGAAGCGGCTAAAAGAAATATTGATGTAAATTATAAAAGTTTGTTGACAATCGAGAAGTATTTATTTCCGTTGCTAAGAGATGGCGCTAGAGTCGTCAATATATCTAGCGCCTGTGGACATATTTCGAATTTAAAAAATAAAAAATGGATTGATACTTTGCTGGACACGGATTTAACAGAAGAACGCATTAATGAATTCGTTGATGAATACTTGGAAAGTGTGAGAAACGGAACGTTTAATAAAAATGATTTTGCTGATGGCGGGAAACATGCAGAGCATAGAGTATCAAAAATTGCATTAACAGCTTTGACTATGGTCCAACAGAGGAAATATCCGAACATTTCGATTAATGCTGTTCATCCAGGGCATATAAAAACCGACATGGCGAATGGTGGCGGTGAAATAGAAGCTGACGAAGCGGCCAAAGTCGTCTTGTATTTAATTTTGGATGCTTCATCCAAATTAAAGGGTACTTTTATGTGGCATAATAGAAAACTTGTGGATTGGTACGATCCCGATAGTGACTTTGCTTGTACTGGTCTTTGGTAATAAATAATTTTATTCTGTAATTCAATAACCAAATTATAGAATTACCTACCACTGTAAAAATGAAAAGTTAGTAGTTGGTATTTACATATGTATCTAACTAGTAGCTACTACCTTAATTGAATATAAAAATGTATTGAAAATGAAATTTATAGAATTGACTTTCAATGTGTACCTATACCATATCTGTTTGCAGTTTTACTTATAATATTTCTAATCGTTGAAGGTATATTTTTAAGTTGTTTTATTTACATACTCATCTTTTATTTTATTATATGGGCTTGCTCTTGGCTTCGATTACGCCTGATGTAAAGCATTGATGAGGCCTACGATGGAACAAGCGCACCCAAAAGATGCTTATGCATTCTAGTTTAAAAGTGTCCGGGTTTTATTTAACCTGACCAGACCCATAGTTCCTGAGATTGCCGCGTTCAAACAAACAAACTCTTCAGCTTTTTATTATTAGTATAGAATGGAAACACGGACGCCGCATCAGAGAGTTCCACACTTTAGCTGTTCGCATAACAAATTTGGAAGCGTACCGCTTTCTGCGACAGGTGGGTATAGCCACAACTTGTGGATGTCCGCCTAGATGTCTAATGATGGAAAGGAGACGGCGGGAACAGTGCATGGAGTTCTTGTGAACACTCTCTGGTACAATCTGTAGAACACTGACAAGCAGGCCATGTTACGCCGATGTTGCAAGCTGTGGAGCCTTTTTTGGTCAACGCTTCGTTGTTTATAAGGCTCTGCGTTGATCTGCGTCTAGTGAGGCCAGTTGGTACTTACCCGAGCCATCCCACAGGTGACAACAGTACTCCATGCACGAACGGACTTGTGACTGTTCTGGAGAGAAGTACCTCTTCACCAGGTTTAGGATGCCCGGTTTCTTGGCACCAACTTGTGCTCAGGACTCAATATCAGCACCGAAGTTGAGACTATACGTTAACCTTATGTTGTCGGTAACTGAGATAGATGCACTACGGAAAGTGGAATCAGGTCAAATTGACTGAAGATACACGCCTGCGTTTTGACGGCATTGTATTCGACCAGATTGTCGATTTCCCATTGGGAAACAAGGTTTAAGGTAAAGCTGGTACGTTCTACCATGGCTACTCTATGCGAAAAGGAAAAGACGTCATCCCCTTCGACTCCCGCAATGGAAAAACACCTTTCCGACACTATGCTAGCGTCTGCATACCCATAGATACCAGGCATTAGCAAATCGTTGACGAGGAGCAAAAACATAGTCGCAGTGAAGAGAACTCAGCGAGCCCATTATTTTCACTGAATTCTTTATTTTCTGTGTAAATAAATACAAATAAACTACAAAATAATTATCAGCAGTCATTAATAAGCTGTGGCGTTTATTACTTTATTAATGATAAATTAAATAGTTTGTCACAAATTATTGTCTTCTTATTTTTCTATGACACCTTCAGCGGCTTGAGCTACTAGAAATGTACTATCTAGATGAAGTGATTACATACTCTGTGGTATCTAGGTAGTCGATAGACAAAAATATCCGATATTGGTTTTAAATTCTGTAGCACAAACTTTGTGCAATTACTTAAAAATTCAAAATTCTTGATTCACTTAGGATGCAAAACAACTCTTGTAATATTTCAGGATTCTACATGTACATGTAATGCCAAATTCGCAAACAATAGTTAAAGCCGGGTAAAAGAACCTGGCAATAAAAACTCGCGGCCACTCTTTTCAAATTGCCAATTTTACAATGTTTGAATGTTTATAAAGTTGATATGGGGGTAAGGTGCTGCGACTATTAAACTATACACCATGTTAAAGGACTGATGCAAATTGTATTATCAAAAAGTTGAAACATGAGATAAAGCAAAATCAGCAAATCGGGTACAATGATATAGTAGGAGCATCTACTTACAACAAAGGTAAAAACTTTATGTGCTTAAATATTGGCAAAAGTACTTGTAACGAATAATTAAATATAAAATATTAATTCTGATATCAAAAGGAAGAAAAGAATGGCCTTTATTCGTCACGCAGAATCTTTACTTACAAAAGTCAAATCATGCTCTTTAACAAAGTGACAACAAATTAATGTCCATTGTCCATTATATACATAACAATGGCAGGAACTACCAAGCTATTAAAAATTAGTTTATAAATGAGCAGATAAAGCTATTGATCACTGATGGTACTCCAAAATTTAACCCAAAAAGAAGATGAAATTTATGAAAAAAAAACAAATTGTCCATGTAGTGCATAAGTTTAGTCAATAGATGTCACTACCTATTTGCACTAGGTATAGGTAATAATTTTTGATTACTTTAAATATACGTAAGTAAATAATTTATTTATATATTATTTACGTTAAAGACAGTTTCAGAAATACTTCCAAAATAAAATTCAATTACATAACCTTTTTTTTTTTATAAGGAAGTACTACTGAAATCTAAATTATTCATACAGAATATCCCAAAAGTAGATATGCCATACGCAGAGAAAGTGTCGCATATATTGTAGATAGAACATCTGATTTTTAAGTTTTATAAATAATCGCCTCTCTGAACTGGAAATCGCATCCATATAATATGGAAACGCACTTTTATGACACCATTCCAAAGGGTCAGTCCTAAGGATATTTTTTTGTAATTATCATACTTATAGTCTGTCCATTATATTAATACTCTTTTGACAGCTCGACGATTGACAAAGTTAGTGATGTACAAAAGTATCTCAAATGTGATACCATTCCGACTGTACTAATATCATTATTCGAATTAGGTACGTAAACAAAATAAGTGATTGCGATAAACGTGCGTTTCGATTTAATATTCCCTTAGATTTCTTATAAATCCATGTATTTGCGTTTTTATTCATTATTATAAAAATAAATATTAGAAACTGTAAAAATTGCATAGTAAATTCGTAAAATTATATAAGTCAACTTGCAACATTAACCAACGTCCGCCCGGTCGCCATTTTGACGTGGTCTGTCACTCGCAACAAAACGCCCGTGCTAGTCACACGCATTTACGTTCGCTGAGTTTTTTTTAATATTTGTGATACCTCGAGTTGAGTAGTTTTATTTCTCGCAGAGTTCATTGATCGTGAGAATGCCGAAAGGACGTGTGTTGAAAAAACAATCGAGAGAATTAGTGCTTAAACTTCATGATTACTTTGAGCAAGAAAATCAAAATGGCGGTCCGCTTATACCAATTTCGCAAGTGCGAAACCGAGTTGCGGCCGCGTTGGGTATCAGTCTTTCAAGTGTAACTAAAATTACTACCGAAGCCTACGGCAAGAGCGGCTTAGAAAATAACAAGCTTTCTACACCTAAAAGTAAACGCCGGCCTCGTGTTGTTACAAATGTTGACGATTTTGATGCTGACGCCATTCGCCGTCATGTATATGACTACTATCTGAGAAAAGAAATTCCAACTTTAAGAAATCTTATTGTTTCTTTGAAAAGAAACGGTCTATTTCGTGGAGAAAAATCGTCTTTGGCCAAAGTTTTGAAAATAATTGGCTTTTCATTTAAAAAGTCAAATAAAAGAAAAATATTACTGGAACGCACTGATATTGTTTTGGCACGATGTGACTTTTTAAAGGAGGCAAAAAAAATTCAAGATTGGACAAATGTTGTCTTTACGGATGAAACATGGCTCAACGCTAACCACACCGTATCTCGGTCCTGGACTGACGACACTGCTGCTTCCACCTCCGCAGTACCTATTGGTAAAGGCGAACGCCTCATCATTTGCCACGCAGGTACAGCTAAAGGTTTTGTGAAAGATGTAATGCTGACATTTAAATCAAAGAAATCTGGTGATTACCACGAGGAAATGAATGCGGAGGTGTATGAAGAGTGGTTCAAGAATATGCTTCTATCATTGGAAGAACCATCAATCATTTTTATTGATAACGCGCCCTACCACTCTCGCCAAATTGACAAAATGCCAACACAAGCTAATAAAAAACATGAAATTATTAATTGGCTACGCGATAAAGGAGAAAATGTAGACGAATCCATGTTAAAAATAGAATTATTAAAAATATTAAAAAACAAGAAGAAACCAAAACGGTATGTGATCGATGAAATGGCAGCAGAATATGGCCATATCGTCCTTAGGATTCCTCCCTATCACTGCCAATACAACGCTATCGAACTTATATGGGCACAAGTAAAAGGGCATGCTGCAAGAAGCAATACAAGCCCCCCATTCACAGCGAATAAAATGTTACAATTACTAAAAAACGCTTGCACCCACGTGACGACCGAAAACTGGGCGAGTGTGGTGCAGAGAACTAAGAAAGTCATAATGTCTGATTGGGACCGGGACATTGCATTTGATAATTTATGCACACAAGAGCTAATCATAAATATTACTGAAGACTCCTCATCGGACCAATCAAGTTCAAATGAAGATACTGACGAGTCATGTTAATAAAAGAAATTTAAATAAAAATGTTGTTTTCTTTCTGTTTAAATTACACCTTATTAATATATTATGAAGAAATAACATTTATTCATAGCATTTATTTCTACCGATTATTTGTAATCTGTGGCACAATCGTAATGATCGTTATGCGTAGCACATCACTAAGTGGGCGGTAACCGTCCATGAAGTACAATACTATTTGTTTGAAAATTTAAGGTAAACAATACGAAACTTCATGGGCGTGAGCTGTCAAAAAACTAATAATATAATGGACAGAGTATAGTATCTTTCATAAATAAAGGGAAGGCTATTAAATTTTACAACTTAAATATTTTTATTTTTGGATACTATGTTATTTAAAAAAAATCCTAATGATTTACCTTTTCGATTGGTATCGTGGAAATACAGGCTATTTCTTTTTTCATATTTTGGGGGTTCGATTCCCGGTTCAGACAGGCGATTAAGTAAAAGTCTGTGAATCCACATCGAATTATTTTTAAAATCAAAATTATGACTTCATTTGCCTTTTAGTAAAATGTTCTATCAACAATATATAAGGTACTTTAGGTGGCATATTTTTTGGACATTCGTTTAAACTGCCAGCCAATTACGATACAACCACTATCTTTTTCATTCTCTTCGAATTTCGAACGAAATAATTTTTAAAATAAGGAACGTTCAATTTATTGCATAGAATGGAACATAACTGATAAGACAGCTGAGTCGATCGAATTTGACAAATGCAATGTCAATTTGACAATCTACAATTCGACCGCGGAATTCCGTTTGTGGGTGTGATTACTGAATATTCATCAGAAATAAATCGAATTTAATAACAATAAAACCTATTATTAATCAGTTCAGTGAATTAAATAAATATTTTTATCTCCAACACGACTGCTACCATTCACAGGACTATCATTCTGTTGGGTAAGTAATTTTATCTGCATGCTTTTAGAATAATCGGTTTTCAAACCTGCAATGTGCACTAGAAGTAAAGGAATACCAACACGTTAATTAATCATTTTATTGTCAGTCGGCTCGATGAAATAGTCCGAGCGGTATTAATTTTTTCGTGTAAATATTTTTCAAAATGTCAACTATAAAAGGCCGACGGTATTGAACTAAAATAGATATTTTTGACGCCTTGACCTAGCTAGGTATCATTAACATACCCAGTGCAGTATTGAACACCCAGTATTAAAGTGTTAACAGTGATTTATATGTATTTTTTAAAATAGTATATTATATGTCTCAGAAACATCTGAAGAGGATGTAGTGTTGGGTCAATTTTTTTTAATATTTTAAATTTCGAATGCGGAACTAGCATTGAAAATGTGTGACGTTAGCCCTCTGCGAAGGTTTTATTACAAAATTAATTAAGAAAAATAATTATGATTGATTGTTTTCTTATCTGTGTTTTTGTTTCTATTAGATATATAACACAATATTGTTAACCTCGAAGGTATGATAATTAGTTCTAAATAAAGATTGCAAGGTAAACATCTAAGCTGCTCAGTTGAGTTTGTAATTGGTACCTATTGATAAGAAAATTTGTTATTTTTTTTACATACCTTATGACATGTAAAAAAAACTGTTGATATATCTGGATAACTGTATTATAATTTATTTTTATAAATGTACATATACTACTTAGTAATCAGTATATTAATGAATTCTAATAAGTTCAACCTATAGTCAGATAAAAAAGATATTAAAACAAACTCTTAATAATATAAAATAAAGTGATAAATATGTGTAAAAAAATAAGAATGTATTACTTCTTAGATTTTTTATTCATAATTTTTTTATAAATGTTATCAAAGAAATGTCAAACATTTTTTATAGGATTTTTTTCAAGGCTCTCTACATTGATCAGTGATACATCATGTATAATTTATTGTCTAAACCTGTTTTACCTATTATGGATTACTGGTTTCTTTTTTTTTTAAAGCATAATTATACCTGCCCAGGTTTTATATCATGTATTAAGCCTCCTTATTTTGATCACAAAATGTAATTGATAATAATTTATTATTTAGATGGGTTCTTTTAACAGTTTTATTTAATGAGTTATATAAACCTTAACTACTACAATATTTTAAATTTAGAAAAACAAACCATGTTTTTCCATTTTCCAGTAGGTATTGCTGAATAATGAAACCTACAAAGATTCTAGAAACGATTTGCACACATTATAAAATTATATAATACTATGCAACAGTCAAAATGTTGGGCAATAAACAAGGTATTTTACCTTAAATTATTCATGTGATTAAGACCCGTAGTATATATAATTTTATAACGCTTACTCATGCTATTATAAGGTGAATAGTAGCAACTGAAATACTTTTGCCAATGATTCTGTTGAACCAACCAATGGAATCAACCAATAGAATTTGTGCTTCAAATTGTGACAACAAGAATGATTTGCAATTTCAATTTTAATAGCCTCTTAATTCTCATTTCTCCTTGTTTCATTTATAGGTTGTTCCTATTTTGTCTTATTAGTAAATCACGGACTCCAGTGTGCCTCCTGGCAAAGGCGTCCTCCTACAATTTCCACTGTTTGAGATCTCTCACTACTCTCCTCAAGTTTAGGCCTGCTGTGAGTTTAAGGTTGTCCACACATTGTTTCCTTTGCCTTCCCTTACTTCTTCTGCCATCACTCTGTCAAGATCTTGCTCCACTTCTCCTGAGGGCTTCGGAGCATGTGTTCTGCCCATCTCCACTTCCTTTGGTCAATCATTTAGAATGTCTGATACTCTTGTCCTGGCTCTTATGGAGGCTTTTCTTTACTTATCTAGTTTTTCAATCCTTAACATGTTGAGAATTAGATATGCAAATGCCAGTGATAGTTTTTACGTAGTATAAAACAAACCTCTTTTTTCTGTCCGTATGCTTAGATGTTCTAAATTTCCAAACAATAAAAAATAAATGTAAACTATGCAATGGATTTTGATGCGGTCTTCACTATCATTCAGATCATTTCTTCTGGATGGGTTTTTTTTTAAAAGACGTCTCCCGCATTAGGATACAAGCCCTGTGTTGCAGGGGACTTTACAAACATACAAGTCACGGACACAAAGTACACTCAGACCTGGAAAAACAATTTGTAGATCATACAAAGTGGTGTCCCATGTGGGAATCGAACCCACAACCAGTGAATCACAACCTATAATTCAAAGTATGTGCCAAGCAGGTAGTGGGCCACTAGTTTCATATAAAATAAAGTTGATACGGTCTGCAAAATCAATAATGTTGGTAAGCATTATTTTGTTTTTTATACCTGTCATTGTATTTGTGATACATTTTCTCTCATAAATTTATTCTATAAAGCTGTGAGGTAAACAGTTTTCAGCTGTTATTAATTTGGGTATATAAAAATATATTAAAATGTTTTTACTGATCCTACCAATTGTAATATTCCTATCATCGTCACCCTAATCTATAAGGAAGCTTCCAGTTGAATGAACAGTTATTTTTTATCACGCTGTTGACCTTTGTCATGGTCGAAAACTAATGTCTTATCTTTTATTGTAAAGACATATTAGTAACAAGAAAAAATAATTTGACATATATTTATTATTTATTTATTTTTTTATTATTCTTTATCTATAAGTGAGTGTTTTAATTAAGAGGTAATTTGCCCCCAAATGATCAAATGATGTCATCATCATCAGCCTATCGCAGTCCACTGCTGGACATAGACCTCTCCAATTGCACGCCACTTTGTGATATCTTCGGCTTCTCGCATCCAGCTCCTGCCAGCTGTTTTGCGTAAATCATCACTCCACCTGGCCTGAGGGCGTCCTACACTACGTTTGCCGAGCCGCGGTCTCCACTCAAGAACTCGTTTACCCCAACGGTTGTCGGTTCTTCGGCTAATATGGCCAGCCCACTGCCACTTCAGCTTGCTAATCCAGTGGGCTATGTCGATATCTTTGGTTCTCTGCCGGATCACCTCATTTCTGATTTTGTCCCTAAGAGAAACTCCGAGCATAGCCCGTTCCATAGCCCGCTGAGCGACTTTGAACTTGTGGACCACCCGTACCGTCAGTGTCCACGTTTCGGCTCCGTATGTCATGACGGGTAGGACGCACTGATTAAAGACTTTAGTCTTTAGGCATTGTGGGATCGACGATGAGAAGACTTGACGTAGCTTACCAAACGCTGCCCAACCCAACCGAATTCTCCTGTTCACCTCGTCCTCGAAGTTGTTTCTACCTAACTGCAATGACTGCCCGAGTACACATATTTTTGAACAACTTCGAGAACGGCGCCGTGCACCGCTGTCGGTTCCGATAGTACATGTTCATTGAACATGACCTTGGTTTTATCCAAGTTCATCCGTAGGCCGATGCGTACAGAGGAGTCAGCTAGGTCATTCAGCATCTGTTGCAGGTCCTGCAGCGTTTCCGCCATGATGACAATGTCATCTCCAAATCGCAAGTGAGAGATGTATTCACCATTGATGTTGATGCCCCGCCCTTTCCAGTGCAGCGTCTTGAACATATCCTCCATTGCATTTGTGAACAGTTTCGGGGAAATAACGTCCCCTTGCCTCACTCCTCGATGCAATGGTATAGGTTTTGTTTGCTGATTCTGTACTTGGACGGACATAGTGGCGGCTTCGTAAAGACATCTCATCACTTGGCCATATCGCCAATCTACTTGGCATCGCTGCAGAGACTCCAGAACGGACCAGATTTCAATCGAGTCAAAGGCCTTCTAATAGTTCACGAATGCTAGACACAGGGGCTGATTATACTCCTGGGTAAATATGTCAACTTTAAGCCAATGTTTAGATGACGGTCGTTGAACACGCATTAACTATTTTTTTCCATTTTGTTTAGGGGTTCACATGGTAATGCGCATTATAAGTATTGTGGGATCCCTGAGACAGTGACTACATCTGCGTGGTTAAGCAACGTTACCTCTATCGGTCCATAGATGGGTAACCGTTTTCGACAAATGTCAAACCCCTTTCGAGCCTCGGAGATCACGTCTAGCCGTCGCTCATGCGCCTATCTCTCCTGTCGTGTCGGATTTCCATCCCATCGGACTAAGAGAGTGAAGGAACAGAAAGCGCACTTGTGTTTATGCATATCTCCTACGTAATTTCGTCAAAATAGGCCGCCGTAACCGACATTGGTTAGGAGAGAGAGAGATCATTATTTACAACATTTTCAATATTCTTTTAACAGTTCACTTAGTAACGCGTATTAGGTATTGAAATTATAAAACGCGTTAGCCAAGTGCACGTCAATCGCTCGTCCCCTGAACGCTAAACCAAGGCATTCTTAAAAGTATTGCTGGCAACAGGGGCAGTTGCCCCCTCCAAACTCGACTGAAATACCTGTGTTTGAGAAACTAGACCGGTGTGTTTGACCGTCCCCCCGTCATGCGACTCACTCACACTTCGCCAGTTGAGTCAAATTGCCACCCTCCACCCCAGAACAAAGTTCTGGTTCCTGCCTGACTAGCGCAGGGTTTCCTAAACTTGACATCATGAAATACTCATCAAATGCCTTCTATTTTATGTAACTCCATGTCCATGACGGCGAGGGAGTGCAATTTGACAAAGATTTCGGTTGATTGTAGAGTTCTCATTTAATTTGGTGATTTTTTTTTTTTTTTTTTTTTTTTTTTATTTATTAAATCACATATTAACACACACTATACAAAATTAGAACACGCCAAACTGCGATTGCAGTTTGTAGGCGCTCGCTCAAATCAGATTATGTACTTATAATACAATGTGTTGCTACTTATACTAACTTTTATTTACAAACTTACTGATAATAACACAATTACAAATAAAAATTTAATTACCTACTATACTATCCCATGTATTACCTATTTATGCTAAATACAATGTACTTACTTTCACACACAATATTCATCTATATACATACTCACACGCATACGACGATTACATATTTTGAACCCACATACACATTTCACAGTTATGCACATTAAAAAAGACATAGAATATTCACAGACTTACTACATACTTAGTTGATCACACCGATACCAGCCCCGGGCGGGTATCGAACCCACGACACTGCATCACCTTTCTTATAGTATCCCAGCATTTCTTTTAATTTAGTTTTCAATTTAAACTTACATTTTATTTTCTTATCATCCCTTAATATCTCATATGTATTACACAACTTTGGTACTATGTATTTTCTAGTTCTTTGACCATAATAATTAATAACCTTAGAATTTAATAACTTTCCCTTTTTTACCGATCTTACACTGTATTTACCTATATGTTTTCTTAATTTTAAATTCTTCTTTATAGTAAGTTTCTAATGCTATCAAATAATTTACTTTAACATCTATTGGCATTATTTGGCATTCCAAGAAAAGTTGGTTATAATCACCCTTACACCTATCTTTTGTTTTTTTGTTTACTAACATCTTTAAAAATCTAAGTTGAATTATTTTTATTTCATCTAAATATGTTTTAAAAGTTAACCCATAACAGCTCAGCCCATAACTAATAACTGATTCTGCTAGTGCATAATAGACCAATAGCAAGTTATGCTTGTCTAGTACTCTCTTTAAGTGGAAGAATTTGCTAAGTACATTGATTCTTGTAGAAAGTAGTAAAGAACTGAACATCACATGTTTGAAAATTAATTTCTATGAGCTAATTTTGTGGAACCGTGGCAACGTTCCACGAAATCCACTTCGGAAATCGCTGCACTAGCCACTCCTTCAAAATAATATTATCTCGTGACTGAGAGGGAGTTCTGAATAACAGCTCAGCACCTAAGGACCCTCAGTGTGTCTAGAAAATTCTAATATATTTTATAAAGTTATGCCATCTTTAGGCGGCAGTTACAGCATGAGATAAAACTGCGTTTCATAATTAAATAGCGTGTAAGAAATTAAACACAACAAAATTAAAGTCACATGTGTCAGCAGAATTTTTAAATTACCTACTTTGTAATTGACCTCGACATCTTTTAAGCTTATTTCACAGGCATGAAAACGTCTAGTATGCTATCCTATCAAGATTTCTTTCATTTTTCATACTTCATTAGTATGCCGAAAGCGCGTAGCGAACGCGTTATGATTTTAAAATCATGAAGACCACTAAAAATAAGTCCGAGGTTCATTTTCTTTTAAAAGTAACAAATGGAAATGGAGGCCTTAATAAGCTTATATCTTTATAAATAGAAATAATTATTTAGAATTTATTTTGTTTTTATTTCTCCTGTATTAAAAGTGAAAGAATATAAAAGAGAATAGCCGAAATGCAGACGATTTTTAAAACATTCGGTCATCATTTTCATTGGTCGCTAGAAAAAACAATATGGGAAACGTAGTAGAAACAATATGTGAAGCGTAGTACCTAGGTTTCAAAATAAGATGCCGTCTTGTCTTCCAGAAATCACCCCGTTTATTACCATATGCATTATATCGTCTTTCCAGCAATGAAGACATGATATAGATTAACAGCCAGTCTCAATGTATCTGATAGTTTTTTTAGTTTGATTTACGGCAATTAGCGTTTAAATAGGATATTATTTAAAGGCTAATTTTTGCCAGGGTCACCTTTAACTGCATTTACTACAATTTTTACATGATAAACGTGGATCTGAAAAAATAACGACAGGTCAGTCTGCCGCCATTTTTACAACTCCAGTCTGTCTGTTAAAATAGCTATCTCGAAACTGACAATTGTGCCGTCAAGAAAGATAAAGATACGCACAAACGTAAGTTTCGCCACATGCTTTACGACTGGTCTCAATAATCTTAACTATCGATGGATTTGGCTACTAGAGGTGTATATTTGACATAAGCTTCATATAAAATGTGTCAACATTCTACCTCTAGTAGCCAAATCCATCGATTGGTAGATTATTGAGACCAGCCGTTAGCTATATTAACAGATAGTTAACGGTAGATAATACATTGAGACCGGCCGTAAGACATTCTCATTTTAGAAAAAGGTCAAACAAATCATTGAAAAATGACTTGACCATCCAAGTCATTCCAAGTACGTACATAACTCTAGCGAGTAGCGACTGATGGGCTTTTATACTCTTTGCAACTTATGGTCATAGGAAGAACGTGCTTAGCTTCCGATGTTTCGTTTCTCCCTAATCTAATTGATAAATATTAAACAAGCTAAAAAAGTAATATGTTCAGCTAAACAGTTGCTTATCGGATCAAATGGTTTAGACCGCCAGGTTGATTCTAATGACAAAGAAAACTTCATTGGTATCTCATTCGTCAAAAATGTTGTGGGATCAACGTTTCAAGAGATCACGAATTATATTAGGATTTATTATCTATCTATCACTGACTGTACCTACACGTAAAAACATCGTTTATTGTAAGTTTTATAATATATTCGTAGAGTTTTAAGTTTTAATTGTTTATGTGTCAGATACTGATTGATAAATCTTGTCGCCATGTGTTTTTTAATGTCTTGAAGTTTTATAACATTCGGAGTACTGTAGCTGACTGAGTCATTTTCTCAAAGAATTTACGGATTTTGAAGAATACGTTTTAAAATATTGAGTGTGGCTCGATTAAGGTGCTCAGAAGCGTACCCATATTCATGAAAATAATAAGTATAATTATTAAAAGTGCTTATATTCTTTACTATAACAAAAACATGAGCCAAGTGGTTCAGAAATATTATATTAAAATATGTGCATGTGTGTAGTGATATCTGAAATTTCCTAAAAAGTGCAAAAACATGTGACATTACAAGTGCAACAATGATTATAGTGCGTTTTCGTGCGATGGCGTCCTTTGCGGCGCAAGCGGCGTTGCGGTCCAAGTGGAGTTCCCTGATCGAATCCACTAGCGTCGACGTGCCTGGAGAAGTGACAGATGGTGTCAGATCCGTCGTTGGATGGCTCAAACAGGCACGACTTTGGCTTAGATAGTTTGTTTAATGCTCGCACGTTGACGTTGTATTTTTTATTTTATTTTGTAGATGCAGATAAAGATTTATGTTGCTTGAAGAAATTCTTTTTTTAAGGTTTATAGGTTCTAATGCTTGTCCCAAATACTACACTTGCCTAGTTTTTAGTACGAGTACTTTAATAATTGAACTGAGAATAAATTACGAACCGTCTAGAAATAAATAGGTATGCAATTATTTATTTTGTGTTTTTGCTTCAAGGCATCTTTTAGTATAATAGCGTGGAGCAGACACAAAAGAAAAAACTAATTGAAAGGTCGTTGACCTCCCCAGTTCGCGTAACAGCAAAAAGTTTATTTCTTTTTTGTATTATTCAATTCAATTGAAACACACAGCTGGTTTCTTCACTTGAATTGACTGATTTTATAGAAGATTGCAGTGAAATAACTTAGGTATTGTTATTTTTCTGTGAATGAATACAATTGTCGAGTTGTGGAAATAGCGACCAACTTAGCTGAGAATGAATCACGTTAGGTATTAAGATTTTAATTAAAGGGGGTATTAATCACGTTAGGCTTGAAGGGGGAGGGCACCCCCTCCCCCTTCGAGCTCGGAAAAAACATTAAAGGTCACCAGAGAGGAGAGGAGGTATACTGAGAAATTACGTGTATTTTTTCGGATCTTGTCGTTGGAGGTTGGTATTTTTTTTGTACCAAAAACCTACGTGATATTGGGAGGGGAGTCTCAAAAGTGGGTGGTCAAAAAGTGGACGAAAAAATTGGAACATGAGATAAAATAAAATAAAAGTATAATAGATGTATAGATAGATATAGGGAATACTTTTAAGCATTAACTACATATTAAGGTACCCTAAAATGATGATGTTATACCTCAGACAAAATTGAGTTAGTCTCCGATCCAGAATATGATTTAGTTATTTACTCTCGATATTTCAATAATAAGATATAAGGTCTCGGCATTCTTTGGTTGAATATTTTGGATGACTCCACAATAATATTACGGTTGAAGAAAACGGATAGGAAAATATAGATTTTCTATCTCAACGAATATGAGATGTCGACGGGTCTTAATGAGCCCTAAATAGCGTTTCGGATATATTGAACATTTTGTCAATATTTTTTTTGTTTTCGGTAATTATCTAGAAACCATGATGGAAGTTTTGACCATCTTCCTAATTTATCATAGTTTTTTGTCAAAAATCGTAATTACAAAACCCCGACAGACAGAGACATGTAAAGTGTTCTGCTCACTATAAGTTGAAGGACTACTATCTTTCTTTGAAAAAGGGGTAAGGTCTGTTCAAAAGTACAAATTTCGCACTGATCACTTTCACCTTCAGTCACAGGCTTGCGTTAAGGAAGACCACGGACTCGCGTTAAGGAAGAGCATGGACTCTATAATCAGATCGCCTCAATAACGAATCGTAGTACTCTGATGAGAAAAATGGAACCTGTCTCTCACGTGGATATAAAATATATAAATATAACGTACTATACGTTATATATTATATAAAGCGTGTGTAATAACACAAAGACGATGCTATAATATATAATTTGCCTTCATTTCGTCAATGGTCGACCTATATTAATATGCAATAATATGAATTACGGTTTAGATTGGTGACGTCATAGAAATATACACTGACGGACTCATAAACTGCATCAAAGTTCAGGTTTACTCTAAAAGGATTTTTTTATAATAAGTATGCAAACTTTTTAGATTAAATTATATAAATATGGAAAGACTGGCTCTTAATCTTAAAAAAAAATTAAATTTAAAAATAGAACTGCGGTAAAACAAATGAATATAGCCGGGAAAAGAAAATTTACTCGTAGTATCAGATTTGCGTGTTATTTATAGCAAAGTTTTAAATTAATTCTCATTGATTTTTTTTGTTTGGTCAATTGAATTATTGTTACCAGCATAATTGTTGGGTTAGTTTTTTAACACATCGAGAGTTTTTGAACCATAATATGGATACTTCGTCCGAACAAGCGGCACAAATTGTAGCATTGGTGCGGGAGGGCTTGGATCAACGAACGATTGGTAGAAATTTAAATTTAAACCAGTCTACGGTTTGTAGAATATACAGAAGGTTTGTAGAGACAGGTTCTTACAGGAGGAGACGTGGTACAGGCAGAACTCGAGCAACCACAGGTCGTGATGACCGATTTATTGTTACAACTTCCCTGCGAAATCGTTTCCTCACGTCAGTTAACATCAAAACCGAGCTTAATGAAGTGCGTGGAAAAAACGTGTGTGCACGAACAATAAGAAGAAGGTTAAAGGAAGCGGCTATCACCCCTTTTAGACCAGCAAATGGTCCAAAGTTGTCTGCAGCTCACAGACAAGCTCGCTTAAGATTTGCGCGTCATCACCTGAATTGGACAGATGAGCAGTGGGCCTCTGTATTGTTCACGGACGAGTGTAGGACATGTTTATATGGTGCAGATGGTCGCAGAAGAGTCTATCGTCGACGTGGGGAGCGATATGCTCAAAGTTGCATTGAGGAGCGTGTTCCTTTTGGAGGCGGTTCATGTATGGTCTGGGGTGGCATATCGATGAACGGGCGAACAGAACTTGTGTTCATAGACATGGTCCGTCAAAACGGTAATAGAGGGGGTTTGACAGCACATCGCTACATAACAGAGATATTAGAAGATCACGTGGTGCCTTACATGGGATTCATAGGCGAAAATTTTACTTTAATGCAGGATAATGCCCGGCCGCATGCAGCTGCACAAGTTCAACATTATTGCGAAGAGGTTGGGATACGTACAATGAATTGGCCAGCACGCAGCCCGGATCTTAATCCCATCGAGCATGTTTGGGACAATTTAAAAAGAGCTGTATATGCGAGAAACCCTTCGCCTACGACAGTGGCAGCACTAAGAACAGCACTTTCAGAAGAATGGGACAATATTCCGCAAGATCTTTTAAAAACCCTTATAAAATCTATGCGGAACCGATTAGAATCCGTAATAAGGGCACGTGGGGGTAATACACCTTATTAAAACACAAATAAACCCTTGCATAAAGTTTGTGTCTATTGTTAAAACCAATTTTTTAATTAAACAATTTTCCCTAAACTTCTGTTTTTTCTTCAAAAAAGGTCTTAAGGTCCTTTCCAGTACATAAACTTAAACTTAAAGATATGATCCTACGCTGTTTTAAAGTTCACGAACCAATCTAGAGGTTTCAATTTAAATCTGTATAGAAAGTTTGCATACTTGGTTAAAATATTTATTTCAAAGTCGTCTATTACTTTGATGCAGTTTATAAGTCCGTCAGTGTATATTAAAGCTGCGTGTGTGGTCACTCGAAAAATTGTTTAGAAAATATATATGCCTTGCTATAAATTATATCCATACTAATATTATAAAGCTGAAGAGTTTGTTTGTTTGAGCGCGGTAATCTCAGGAACTACTGGCCTGATTTGAAAAAATATTTTACTGTCAGATAGAATATTTATCGAGGAAGGCCATAGGCTATATAACATTACGCTACGACCAATAGGAGTGGAACAGCAATGAGAAATGTTGCAAAAACGGGGAAAATTTACACAGACGAAGTTGCGCGGGTCAATAATATATATTATAGTTACCTCTGTGATGTTCTTTACACTAGTACCTTGTTGACTCTATTGACTAATATGTGGACTTGTTGCATTATTGTTCCCATTGTTCATAGACAGCTCTCTTTTACAAAGCTAAATAGAAAGTTCAAATTGATAATTTACGTATTTTCAAACTTGGTAAAAACTATAAAACTTTTTTCGGTAAAAACAAGTCCTAACGCTGTTGTCAGTACGATAAATTGCCTTTCAAGGCAACATTCTCTTCAAATAACTCAGTTTATAGAAGGTTTGTGCTAATTGTCAACAACTTTGTTTTGATGTGTTGAAATAAAAAGTTTGCTAAATGTCATAATAATTATATCGGAATTGTATCTAACTGATGTCGAGCTCTCTAGAACCTTCTCCTTAGAATCTTGTGGTGAACTGTTATTTATTCGGTTATGAATTCACTTTAGCCAAACGAGGAAAAATTTGCCACTAATTGGGGAAAATTGCTGCGGAAAATTAAATTTATTTACTCGTGGAGAAATTAGTTAATTGGTGTCTCGTATAAACGTTTGTAATTTATTTTTTGTTTTCGTTAGATTAAAAAGTCCCAGAAAAACAATTATATTTAAGGGTAGATTACGCGAAACAGGGATAGGTTCTGTCAAAAAATTATGAAAAAAAACTTAAATAAGTATTAGGACACGAAAAAAAAAAAATCTTTAAGTTACGGAAAATGCAAAATGAAGATTTTCGTATTGTCATATTTATGGCGTCTATAATCTAACATATGTACGAACGTATATTCGACTTTATTTTGTTCTGCGCTCCTGCGCACTGTGAATTATTGGTTGTGTGGAAAGCGGAACCAGCGGCCTTATCGCTGTGTGCGTAGCGCGTAATTTTATTCGCTCGGCTTGATGCCCTCTTAAGAGCGATACATTCGCAGACAAAGGCACACACTACGATACAAATCCTATGCCGCGGGGGACTTTTTATAAAATTAATAAATCAAGAACACATAGTGTACCCAGACTAGAAAAAATAATTTGCGGATTACACAAAGTAGGTAGTGACCCGTGTGGGATTCAAACTCACAAACTCTTTGCGCAGGTTTGTACAAAACTACCCACTTCCGTTGTACCACCGAGGGAGTCAAATTTTGTTTTGACTTTACATTTAACTTATTGTCTCTCATTATCATTTACAACGTATTGTTCTATCACGCAAAAAATATTTAGATCAAAACACAAATTATCATTTGTATTATCTCGAAGTTATTTTAAGATACAAATGCGCATGCCAAGTATTCTCCAGAGAAGCCACTTGAATACTCTAAGCTGTGTATAAGTATAAATGTGCGATCCTAAATAAATTTTCCTGCAACGAAAGGAAAATATTATATTCATAAATCATAAATCATAAATCATTTATTCTTTGCAAATATGGGTGTTAGTAATAACATAGATGTTTCTTTATAATAGTCATAGATCTCCATATTCTACCGTCACATGGGCATGCAAATTTTATTCAATTGAAGACACATAGTATTAATTTTATTACATTATGAAATCTTATTTATGTATTTTAATGTCAAGTTTTACAGTTGGAATTAGAGTGATGAAATAAATTATAAATGTCAGTTTAGTCATATTAATAAATAAAATTATTTAATAACAATAAGAATGTAACAAAAAAAAAAAAAAAATATTAACAATAAAATAAAATGTCGTGTTACTATATTAGAGCAGTTTGTCATTCAGGAACTCATCAATTGTATAATAGCATTTTTGCAAAAGCAGTTTTCTTAGTGCACTTTTAAACCTCAGGGTAGTCATATTTTTGATATCATTGGGTACTTTGTTGAAGATACGTGGAGCTACACCAAAGAAGCTCTTGTGCATCAGTGCGGTTTTACATTTTATTTGACACACTTTATTTATATATTGGTTGCGAATAGGGTTACTTCTAACATCAGATAGTTTTTGAAAAAGATGTGGATTATTTTTCACAAACAGAGCTGTTTCTAATATGTACAGAGATGGCAGTGTCAAAATCTTTAGAGATTTGAAATAAGGAAGACAGCTATCTGTCATCTGCAAACCACACAT
The DNA here is from genome assembly GCA_945859575.2 of Herminia tarsipennalis. Lineage (NCBI taxonomy): Eukaryota > Metazoa > Arthropoda > Insecta > Lepidoptera > Erebidae > Herminia > Herminia tarsipennalis. Next base: position 2,791,184 of record OX243849.2, on the reverse strand, counting down.
TGACCTTATGCATCGCTTTTGCATCTTAAATGCCAGTTCCCTGTCTGTAGATTGTCCCCAGAAAATTATGCCATAACGCAAAATAGATGCAACTAGTCCATGGTATGCCGTTAATAAGGCCGTCACGTCAACTTTTTTTGAAAGTTGAAAAAGCGCATATGCGGATCTATTAAGTCGCTTACATAGTTCTTCAATATGGCTCTTCCAAGTAAGTTTGTTGTCAATCATAACACCTAAGAATTTAGCAGTATGAACTTCCTTAATATAAGAGCCTTCATAGGTGATACTAACTTTTAGATTTTCACAGCGCTGATGAAAATTCATGATTTTGGTTTTATTTAAATTTATTACTAAATTATTATTATGTAGCCAATGTATGATGTCACTTAAACAAGTATTAATGTCATTCTCATAATCGTTTTTATTTGTACATTTTATTATTGCTGTACTGTCATCTGCAAATAGGACCATTTTGTGAGATGTTGCTTTCGGGAGATCGTTTACATATATCAAAAATAGCAACGGACCCAAAATACTACCCTGTGGGACACCATATTCTTGCGAGTCTATAAAACCTTGGTAATATTAACTTTGTTTCGCCTATCCATTCGAGCTGCAGGAATCCAGGAATCCAAAGCCCAGGTTTAAAAGCTTATTAAATCACCGGTTGTGTAAAGTCTGGGGAGGGGGTACCAATTATTGACTCTTTTGGCGCCAAGCACATTGCCAGCGGTCTAGATCCGTGGTCACTGTAATCTATGGCATGGCTTCTAAGCCTGCAGTCAGACCGCGACTTCCATCTGAACCTAAACGCGGAACTCAGAATTCTGACCGCAGAACTCTAGACCGCTGGCAGTCTGCTCGGCACCTTACAAAATAATATCAGTGAACTATCAAATCCCATCTCTCCTGCCCTGACTCACATTTGATACATAGATATAACAGCTGATGTGAGTTAGAAAAATGTTTTATTACAGTGCAATAACACCGAAAATATTAGCTACCGCCTCGAAATAAATGTTCCTTAAATTTCGTGCTTCAGAACGCGTGCAAAGGAAATGACCCAAATTAGTTCAATAATGGCACAATTCAAACGGAACATTGCTATAATGTACCATTCGAGACTTTTTGGCAGAAGATTGGTATACATATGCAGGGTTAATTTCAAAATGACTAATAATCATCATCAGCACATCAGGTCCACTGCTGGATCACCCTGTCATTTGCCTTCCGCATTCAGTCTATCCCAGCGAAAATTACTAATAAACTCTTTAATACTTAGATAACCTATTGACAAAATTGCTCTTTTCCAAAAACGTTGTCATCGTTTGAAGTTTCGAAGGAACCATCGGATAAGCACAAAAAATAGGAAAAAGAAACTTTACTTTTCGTGGATTAGACCAGACCAGACCTCGGTAACGCTAGTGTACCATCCTCTAACGGTGCCAGTTGATGGGCTATCTTAGCTCCTTTCCATAAGGTTAGATTAGGCTTGTTTGTCCATATGCTATCATAGTCCTTCATCTCTTTTATAAGTTTTAAGTATTTTCGTCTCTTCGTCTCTATGCCTCTTGAAGAACCAATTGGTATCTTATTTAAATCAATGCGAGATAGACGAACTGTGCCAAGCCACATTTTGTAGTTGCCTGTTCCTATTAGAAACATATGAATCACACCCATCTAGTCATTATAAAGCTTATGTAGTCGTAATTAGTGTTAAAATACCTTGTCACGTTAATCGATAACTCATTTTTTAAGCGTAAATGCCTAAAGGGAAGGAACAGTTTACGTCGAATGACGGGAACGCTTTTGCAGATTGAGGGTAATTGAATATGAATCTAATAACCGTGCAAAAATGATCTTAAATGTGAGGGAAATAAGCTCAATTTGGAACGGCACTTTTGGTAACAAGGTCACATACGACATTATGTGTATAACTCTGCAAAATTTAGCTGGTATACGAATTTGGAATATGTTGAAAATGGATGCAATAATAGGGTATTTGACTGAAGTCAAATAAGCCTCTCAAAGAAACGTAAAAAACGACCCGCTCGGTACAAATTTGTATGAAATGCTAGCTTAGGTCAAATCATTTACTTTTAGTGTTTCTTTTTATGCTTAAAAATTCATAAACTTGTTAAACTATAGATAAACATATTTTTTCAGAACACTTATTGACATATTTTTACATTGTTAGTATAAAATATATATTTTTTGTTTTTGAAAAGATAACTAGCAATGTGAGATCGTGGTCCCCCCCTACTAGCAATCCTGTTAACCCCTCCAACTAAGCTCTATGGCTTGTTAGGAATGGGTTCACATCGGTAGTATAATGGCCAGGATTCGAACCCACGACGTATACGTAAATCAAACTCAAAATTTACCTACTAACCGTCACACAGGTCTCCTCTCTGATATCTGATGATCAGTGGTAGGTCTGGGTGTCAGTGCCATTCGTCGTCATGGCATACCTTGGACATATCCACTATCTCCTTACAAAATGCCGGGGTTTTGAAGATTCACCTTAATCAAATAGACCCGCACCCTAAAAATGTACGAGTATATACTTAGCTATGGCTTTAAAGCTATTTGTGTTTCAAAAAAATCACTGTAATTTCTATTGCGTTACGACTCAATAGACTCTTACAAAAACATTGTTTGCTGTCATGTTTACCAGGGATGTTACGGAGCTTCGACTCCGACTCCGAAAGGTCGGAAATTCCGATTGATTTTACACCTCCGACTCCAACTTCGGCTCCGACATTTTTATATCGGATATTTTAATCGGAGGTACCTAGCGTGCGGTGGCCGCTTCTTCAAGCTAATCTATACTAAAATTATAGAGCTGAAGAGTTTGTTTGTTTGAATGCGGTAATCTCTGGAACTACTAGTCCGAATTGAAAAATTCTTTCACTGTTGGATAGCCCATTTATCGAGGAAGGAGCGACGGCAGCGACGAGAAATGTTGCAAAAACGAGGGAAATTTACGCATACGAAGTTGCGCGGGACAGCTAGTGTATAATAAACTAGCTGTCCCGCGCAACTCCGTATGCGTAAATTTCTTCCGTTTTTGCAACATTTCTCATTGCTGCTCCGCTCCTATTGGTCGTAGCGTGATGTTATATGGCGTTCCTCGATAAATGGGCTATCCAACAAAAAAAGATTTTTTCAAATCGGACCAGTAGTTCCTGAGATTAGCGCGTTTAAACAAACAACCAAACTCTTCCACTTTATAATATTAGTATTGATGTTAAGGGTACAAAAGAAAAATTCTCACGGATTCCTTATGATCGCGGGTTCTAGTCCCGCCCGAGCGTTTTTCCTTCACACATTTAATATGACTACATAATGTTTCTTCCTACTATTTTATCTTATTTTTATAAGCTTTATTTCAACATTTTTGTCTACTCCCACCACCTCCGACTCCGATTCCGACTCCGACAAACCAAATTTTAAAACCGCGACTCCGACTTCGGTACCGATAAAACCACCTCTGTAACATCCCTAATCTATATTTAATTTTGTATTATATTTGATTTGTATTTTGTATGTAACGAATAAACTTAAAAACTACAGGACCGATTTCAAAAATTCATTCACTGTTGGGAAGCTACACTATTCCCAGGTGACATAGGTTACTTTTTATTCATGTATTCCCACGAGAACGGGAACTACGTGTACTTATATTTTTGTAACGAATTACCTCAGGAAAATTTTAAGTCTTCGCCTTTATAAACAAACTGTGCCTTTATATAGAACTACGTAGAACTCGTATTACTACAAAATTTTATTGTAGCCTTGTTTGCGTTGCTAAGGTAACTAAGACTAACTGTGTTATGCGAATGGTAGGAAAATCGACAAGTTTGGTTAAGTTTTGTTATAAGTGTACCTATAATTATAGTTATAATTACATCACGCTACTGTGAGTGTTTAGCAGTTTGGCTGAAAAATTTAGGTTTGTGAAATTTGTTGTATGAAAATGTTGTAGTTTTGTATTGCATGATTATGTATATTATTATAGTATGGATGACAGTGACATATCATCGAATATAATATTAATTTAATAATTTATTTATTTTCGTCTCACAATCACCAGTCTATACAATATCAATTTATCACATTAACAATGATTAAAAAATAGTAATTGTGAGAGGACTGATGTCTTAAATAGGCGTGAGCCTGTAGCTCAGATCACCTGGCATTTATATGTATAGAAAAAGACAAAGTGTAGTTGTGGATGATAATATTTTCCTCTCAGACCACGTGGTGCGATCAATCGGACTACGTGGCAACTACCAGCACCTGCGACTTCGTATTGTCATTACTCCTTGTAACAATAACTATTTACAAGGGAAAGCCAAGTTATAATCTGTCCAGTCAATTTGAAAATTAGCCTGGAACAAACTTAGCCGAAATTTTATTGGTGTACTTAATTCATATTCATTTAGTAAATACATGTTATTTAAACATTACAACCTAAACTTCAATTTTGTTTATTCCTGGGTATAAATAAAAAAGTAGGTATACGAGTACCTAAATTAAACTTGAAATAGCTTGTCTAGATCTACGACTCAGCTACATAGTACTTAAAAAGTCGCTTCCTTAGAAAACAGATGGAAAAAGTCATTTTATTAGGTTGACTGGGATACATTAATGCTACCGACTGCATGAATCAAGGTTATCTTGTGTCCATCTTTTTTCAAAGCTGGCCGGTTTTTTAATATTTATATATTCGTTTTATTTCATACTTTTAGTAGTTGCCAGATGTACTATTAACTGTAACTATTTAAAAATTTAAGTGAAAATAGCTGGGAAACCACTTTAAATCGTTATATATTTTAACGGTCGTTCTAAGTGAAGAATGATTAAAGAAATTTCATCGTGATTTTAAAATATCTATACATTGATACCCCACATGACATAGTTTGTTGACTTATTTTTTTTTCTCTATCACATTAAGGTGTCTGGCTGCCGCCATTTTGAATTTTGATTGCTGCCACGTTTTTAGTGACACTCGCAAGATTAATACAAATCGATTGACGTATGAATCATCAGAATCGGTCAACGCATTTTGCCTGAATAGTGCCACAAAGGAACACACATAGGCTGTTAACAGCCTATTTTGTGTTCACGCATTACCCTCCTTTGTGTCGCGCAATCGGGTAATAAATACAGTCGAGTAAACGTCATTGTACTTTTATCAAGTTAAACCCATACTAATTTTAATTTAACTCAAAAAGATAAGAACAGCCTCAAACTCATCAAGTGCGTGACTCGTGGTGTAAAAGCTAATCAATATATTAGCGAGGTTAAGCAACGTTCGGTTCTTCGAGAGAGAGAACCGAAAGAAGGTTCCTTTGGCGACCACGACACGGCAAACGCAGTATGGGCTAGGAGGTCGGCCAGATGGACAGACGATCTGGTCAAAACAGCCAGGAATAATTGAAGGATTGTGTCCCAGGATCGCCAGAAATAGATACGGTTGAAAAAACCGGACAAGTGCATGTCGCATAATGTAGGCTTCCAAAGTCAAAGTCAAAGTCAAATATCTTTATTTCGTAAAATCAGGTTAATGATTATTTGAAAACGTCAAATTAAAACATACTAAAAATTTTATAAAATTGTTTGAATTAAATTATAATAAAAATTTAATGTTTGAAAAAAAAAAAAACAAAATGAGGTTAGGTGGCAGTTCCAAGTGTAAAGCTCATGAGAAGAAGCTGCCAAGAAACTCATGCGCCACTCTTTTAAAATCATCAAGTTTTTCTTTACAAAAATAAATTTTACTGAATGAACCATTGTGTTTGGTGAGTGTAATCGTTTATAAAATAAGGATAACTAAATAATAATACTATTTGTAACTCTAAAATGAGTATATATAAACGTATTCAGCAAACACAATACTTCACTTCTTACAAAGTAAATATGTATCTAAACATATAATCTTAAAGTACATTTTAATAGCCTGTGAGAGAAAGCAGTTCAATCCCAAGCGTTTTTGTCTTCCATATAATCAATTATTGAGTAGTAACTTTTCATACACAATTTTTTCTTAATGGTACACTTAAATTTATTACGACTTAATTTTTGAATATCGCTAGGGATTTTATTGTAGAAACGTATACATTGGCCCCGAAATGATTTGTTTACTTTTTGTAACCTTGACGCTGGTACAACATTCCGTAGTCCCTATCCGGAAAATGTGGCTTAAGAAGTGGGTTTTCTGATGTTTTTGCTTCATACTTACAATGTTATATCTACTTAACAATATTTTTCAATGGAATTTGTACGAGAATTTTGTTACTTCTCATTTGATCAACTGTTACTCGTAAACTTGTAAAGCCTACTTAGCTGTAATAGTTTTCCTTTTAATTTCATTATATTATTATGTTCTACTCCTTTCGTGGATTTTTTCACATACTAACGAATCCCTAAATCTAAAAATGGTCTTCCCAACTCCTAAACGTTTTTAAAAGACCTATCTTATGATACCCCACACGATGGGGTAGGTGAGAAAAAAAATCAAACCCCCCCTTTACATATAAGGGAGGTACCCTAAAAGCATTTTTAGTTCAACATTTTATTCTTTCACTTTGTCGGCGTAAGTAATATGTGTATCCATGCAAAATTACAGCCTCCTAGCACTAACAGTCTCTGAGCAAAGCTGCAGACGGACGGACATGGCGAAACTATAAGTGTTCCGTTTTGCCATTTTGAAAATCTATAGATATACTAGCATTTTAAAATCATCAAAGCATCATTCCGTACCAAGCTATAACTGAGAGCCCGTTAAGCCATTATTCGACGACAATATGCGTCATATTTTCCATATTATTTAAACCAACACACGTACTAGGGAGCAAGCCCTGGTATTGCAGACAGCATAACAGAAAACAAACTAAATACACCCAGATTTGGAATCAACATTTATGGATTTCACAAAGTTCTGTCACACGGTAATCGAAAGCACAATCTCCTGCACATCAGCCGTACGCATTCCCACTCCACCATCTAGGCAGTCGGCATTTGACTTATGTAAATATGGAAATAGAAAATGCACACATCAATTAATCAGATTTTATCGGTCCACTGCTGTACATAGGCCGCTTCTATCTTACGCCACAACACCCGGTCCCAGTGACTATTATGTCATAGGGTTGGGGTCGTCCTACGTTATGGCACATACTTAGCTATTCTTTTCTATTTCTATTAGTTTCCTTTAAGACTAGTAGCTGTGACCGAATTCGGTTTCAGTATGGCTTTCATGAAAAACAGCTTTAAATCCCTATTTTGGCATTGTTTCAATTAGGTTTCGTAACGTGTTTTGTTTATCCAAGTTGTAAAGAAAGTTATGGGTCGGTTCTTTATTTGTTGTCGATAAAATAACCGTGATTTACCGATTAACGAATTTAAATTTAACATTATGGTAGAAGTTGTCTAAATACGTCTGTGAAAACGACAATTTGATACAAGTCGCTTCACACGTAGACACATTTTGAAATCCTTTGAGCATTCACCGCAAGCTACGGGATTTCTTTGGGCGTTTCGAATATGTACATTATGTATCATCCTATTTGGCAAGCGATTTAAGAATAAGCAATATAACTATAAAAAACAGAAATCGTTTTGATTTTCTTAAAAAAAAAATAGCAATGTAGGATTTAGAACCCACCAAAGTAATGTAGGTACATGATGTGTTCACTATTTTAGAACGCACACCAATGTTGTGTCTATAAACTCCCTTGTTTCCCACTAAGTTAAAAGTGTGCTTTCAGTTTGTGAACCTATTAATTTAAAAAAAAAAACCCTGTCACGTGTCTGCTTTAAGAGTTGAATTTTCAAAACGGAAAATAAAGCCGTTCTTAGTGGATTGTTGGTGTAGCCGTTCATAATGGCAACGTCATTAATTAATTAAGTCCAGCCTTTTTTTTTAAAGACGAAAGCCCTGTATCGCCGGCGATTTTACAAACATACAAGTCATGGGCACAAAGTACACCCAGACTCGGAACAACAATTTGTAGATCACAAAAAATGGTGTCTCGTGTGGAAATCGAACCCACGACCTCTTGCGTCTCAGTCGGACACACTCCCACAGCGCCACAGAGATAGTCAAAGCCGCGGAACAATTGGGACGAAATTTGACCCACTGGTAGCTGTGGATCAAATTTCAATCCATTTGTTCCGCGACTTGGACTACGCGTTAATTTGGATGAAAAATCATCTGAAAATGATTGGTTTCAGATTTTTCAAAACTATAATGAACAGGACTATAAAGTAACACAAAAGCTTAACAACTATTTCATATCTCGGTCATCTAATAATACTATCTACTGAGTCCAAAACGAAATAATACATAGAATAACAGCTATGGTAAAAATCTTGGCGGTGGGCCGGAAAATGCCAGAAAGAACGGTAATTACATTTCGGTTTCCATCACACTAATGCAAAAGTTGGAATGATTGTTATTCAATAATCTTCGGGAAGGAATTCCGATCAATTTAGCCGATATATTTTTTATTGTTTTGAGATATTCGATCTGTTACGCGAATTTGCACGAAATAAAGTCCTTCGTAGTATTAATAATAATAATTATATCTTGGAACAATTCACACAAATATATCTGATCCCAAACTAAGCAGAGCTTGTACTATGGAAACCAGACAACCGATAAACATACTTATATATTTCTTAATACAAACATATTATAGATAAATAACACCCAGACACAGAATAAACCATCGTGCTCATCACACAAAGTTTTATCCTGGGTGGGGATCGAACCCACGACCTCTTGCGTAGCAGTCAGATACACTCCCATTGCGCCACAGAGGCAGTCAGTATTTCGAACACTATCGGTCGCAGTGGCCATAAAGCCCATTGTGAGCAAAGCTGCTCTTTTCATAACACGTAATTTTGCACTACGAAACCCCTAGAGGAAAGAAGAAAGTTTTACGCAAAAGAAGGAAAATATAAGTAACACCTAAACAATGTCGTATTATGTGTGGTGGTACGTATGAAGCTTTTCTTTGTCTCGAGTGTTTTGTGCTTGCACGTAGTTCTACCGAAGCGTCACTTGCAACTTGACCCCGACAGACCTCAGTGTGCAAAGCAAAAATAAATCATGAGTTATCCCAATAGATATCAAATTAGTCTGACATTCACGTCCATATTGATATAACCTTCACCTTGCACTGTCGTACTTTATTCTCACTTCCCGGGGACGCGTTAAGTGCCTTGGGAACGCTATAGGATGTATGGCAACGGAAACTTTGTTGCAAATTGTTCTGACGGCAAAGACTGAGATTTTTTTATGTGTTGAGAGATGGATTGGTTTCCGTTGATGAAAATCATTTGGAGCCCTTTGTCCTCCTGTTTGAAGGGTGTCAATTGAGGTTAGTTGTTCGGAAGCTGTTGTGACAATTTAGGTGAAGGACCTCTTAATTTTTTCAAATGACCTACCTACTGCAATTTCGAAAACATATTTATAGTTTTAGCACTAGAATGATTCGAAAATTTCAAAATGTAAAGAGAATTCTTTTGCAAACCCTTCACAATCAAATAAGATCCATATAAAATATATAATAAGTGGATTGTTTCGATAAGATTAAGACTGAATGCAGCATTATGCGTTGGTGTGAAAGTCAAAATATCACTCTATTATCCACTTTGTGGGACCAAACGTTCGTGATAAGTGTTCGTCATTTCCGTTGTTTTGGAGGTCGGGTCAAGAACTGACTTGTTCTTTATGCCTGTGACCTACAAATAGTCATAACTTAGTTTTCGAATATGAAAGTATGCTTTCCAAGCTGATTTTCGGTTACGATGTAATCTCATCAGAAACTAGCCAACTACGCCAGAAATATAATAGTGCAGAAATAGAATATAGAAGTGTGAGCAAACTCAGGGGGTCTTACGTCAGGGGTTGGGCGTGGGGCCACTGCTTATCGTGGTCTTCGAAGTATGCAGGTATTTTTTTTAAACTGTCATCTACGTCCAGGGACTTCGTTTCAATTTTGTAGAATCGCAATACAACGAATATAGTCGTATTTAGCATTCATTCATTCAGCTCGGTGAGTTAACTTGGTAAAATACATAGGATGCGTAGAATATTGGTACATAATGGGTAACTCCACAGATGCCTTAAATTTCTTTCGTATGACCAAGAGACTAATAGTAGAATGTCCCAACAATAAAAAAGTGACCTATATCAACTAATTAAGAGTTTCTGAATACTAAGTACGACGATGGATGGGTTGACGCAAAAATCCTTCCGTCGGTTTTCCGGCAATTTAAATCGGTTACGTATATCTATGGCGCGGGTCCTGGATTTATGCGGTGGGAAGGGGGGCACGAGAGGAAAATGGCACTGCCGGATCTAAAATGCTTACGACGGGGGAGAAGGTATGGTGCATTTCGTTTCACCCGACGACATTGGCCAAGTGTGGGTCGCACGACGGGGATGGTGCATTTAGTTTCGCTGACACCGGCCAAGTTCTAGGGGAGGCACAGAGTGAGCCAAGAAATTCGGTACACAAATCAGCCATCTGGGGGGAGGGGTCACGTGCCCCCGCGCAAGGATTCTATTGTTTTACTAGCTACTCTATAGGTATACTAGAACTAGAGAACTCAAGTAGAGTGATCTCAATAACGGGTTTCCTCGTGGTCGGAGCCGCGTGCATAAGCTAGTTTAAAGTATAATATTGTGTCTTACTTTGAATACTTCCGAGGTATATGTAGAGTAGACGTATCAAGTGCAAAATAGGCCATCTTTATAGAGATCGTAGATTATTTAGTAGGTCAAAGTAAATGTTTAAGCATGGCTTACCAGCCCGCTTGAAAAGAACTCCTGTATTTATAATTGTTTTTAAACATATTACAATATTATCTGGACATACCTTTTATTTACCCGACGTTTCGATCGAATTGCACCGATCGTATTCACGGGTCGACTTAGCTTAGTGAGGCTCGGGGTTTTTCCTGGTCTTGATAATTTTGAAAAATTTTACTGACAGTACTTCTACATACTACACTTATTACGTCTATAATGTCTGTATTGCGACGATTGCATTTGTTGATAACGGGTTTCCAAAAAGGTAAGACCCGGTATCTATTTTCTCGGTTGGAATTCTTGTCTCTTCCGTATTATACTAGTCTTTCTCAATGTGGGCGATAACTGACTCTCCTGTGGGACTCCAGGGCCCACAAGGTAGTTTTCGGCTCTACAGGAGAAAACAACAAAATTTGAATGAATATTGTATTTTATAAAAACACAAATTTATACTGTTATGGCACCTGTCTCACCAACCGCGAGAAAGCGAGTAGCCAGTAGCGATTTATCGCTCAAGAAACATACGTTTATTATATTATGTAGATCCCGTGTAAACAAAAGATATACATATACTGTACTCGCTCTATACTGGATCTATTTTGTTTACCTACAATATATAGCTATTGAACGTTTCTTGAGAAATATCGCTAATAATCTTATAATATCAACTAATATATCATAATCATATAGTAATAATCGCTACTCGCTTCTCGCTTATTGCCGTTAGTGGGACAGGTGACTTAGGCTCGTTATAGGTACCTATCTACCTATATTTTATTAAGAAACGTTCAAGATGATACGATTTAAGGAAAAGCGACGTCGCGAATTTTCATTTACTTTTAATATTTTTTTGAGCTTGGTCGTACCTACTCGTCATATTTTTATTTACTTTTTTTTTTATAATTTGCGGCAGACATATTTATTCAAAATTTTGTTATAGGTATTATTGCATGTCTAGTGTAAAATAATGAATTGTCGTAGCATTCATAATAATTGCTATTTTTTTAAGTTTAATATTAAAAAACGGGTATACTTAATTAAGTTTGTACTCGCGCTACTGTTACAGCACGCCATTGAATACCCAACTTTATGTGCAGTTTAAATTATTTATTTAAGCTTTATGTGTATTTAAATGTATTTATCAAAACATCCTTTTCACTAAGCACAGTTTATTAATCATTACAGGTATTTAACCGCTGTTTTTTACAACTTATGTGTATGTTCCATCTCCAGGCGTCACTCGAGGTCCGACAAGTTGGAAGGCGCGCAGTCAGCCAACTGGCTGGACGAGGAATGGACAACGACGTATTCATAATACATTTCAACGATGTGTATAACATCGAACAGACTACAAGTAAGTGTAATTTAAAGCACTAAGGTTCAATTTACAATGACTAGGAATCAAAGCGAATTATTTAATGATTGCAAACTTTCTACCTATCTTCCCGATTTCGTGCAAATTCTTAAATGTTCTATGAATTTGTATACCTACTATGAAGTAGAAAATTAAAGTCAATTTGCTGTGGAAAAGTTTACATTTGATTTCATTTCGCGTTCCGAATTGGTCCTGAAATTGTTAAGGCATTGGATTCCCAATCGAAATGTCACTTGTTCCAATCACACCCATTATACTACCGACTTGGACCCTAAGCATTTTTTTTTTAAAGACAACTCCTGCAGTATTCTACAAGCCCTGTGTCGCTAGGGGACTTTACAAACATACAAGTCACGGACATAAGGTACACACAGACTCGGAACAACAATTTGTGGAACAAACACACACAAATTGGTGTCCCGTGTGAGAATCGAACCCACGACCTCTTGCGTAGCAGTCGGACACTGTCTCACCGCGCCACAGAGGCAGTCAATTTTAAATTTAAGGTCAAATTTAGTTTTCACTAGCGGCCAGCCCAGGATTCACACGGAGTTTATTGCTCTGTCTTTTTACATAATAATTATGCATGCATTATAGCATTATACCTACACTAGCTGTCCCGCGCAACTTCGTATGCGTAAATTTTCTCCGTTTTTGTAACATTTTCCATTTCTGCTCCGCTCCTATTGGATGTAGCGTGAACAATGCGAAAAAAAAAATAGAAAAAAATATATCCCTCAAAAATATTTTTTTATTGAATATTAAAATTCACGATTTTAGTACCCAATTTCGTCGAAATGTGTAAATTTTCAAGATTTTTTTATCAACATTGTTTTTTTTTCATTGGCCTTTTTACAACAACAATCCAAACAATCTTTTCCGCCTTTGCATGTTTTCTAATATGACTTCCGTTAAGAAAAAAAAAATATTGGTTATTTTTTTTCGTCATTAAATTTTAAAAGGATTTAGGAACATGATACCTAACAACACATCGGGCAGGGATTAAATATACACGCTGTATACCTTAGATTGGCACGTACTCGTATATCCAAGTATACGCGAGGGCAACACTTATCAATTCCTTATCTAATAACATTCTTTCTGCTGGTCTTCGAAGCTTATTTGAAGTTCAATAAACTCGCTATTTCGTTTTTTTAGATTGGCACTGTGCCAATAATGTAAAAAGTACTCTTTGAAAACGTGGGTGTGTACACTTTTATAGAATGTTGAGTAGTTATATGTGTATAGATTGATATATCTATACTAATATTATAAAGCGGAAGAGTTTGTTTGTTTGTTTGTTTAAACGCGCTAATCTCAGGATCTACTGGTCCGATTTGAAAAATTCTTTTTTTGTAGGATAGCCCACTTATCGAAGATGGCTATAGGCTATATAACATCGCGCTACGACTAATAGGAGCGGAGAAGCGACGAGAAATGTTGCAAAAACGGGGAAAATTTACGCATACGAAGTTGCGCGGGACAGCTAGTGTATCATAAAATTCTTCCATTTTGCTATCAACTGGCATCCAGGGGGGTTAGACAAGGTACATCCGTTCCGCGGCGAATTCGATAACGCCGTACTAATCGTTCGCAAAAAAATAAAAAAATGTCTATGGTCTCCACCGCAAACCTCAAATTCTATACTTTAATTCTTTTCCATTATCGACATCGCTTTTCGAATGTGACTTTGTCTAAACCCCCTTTAGGCCAATTCACGTATTTAAAGCAGTGCAGTTGTATTTAAGTTTCGATTAAAACGGCTATTTTCGTATTCTTCTAACTTTGGGATCGATCTCAAAAACGCTTGCGTACCGTACTAGAATTATTGGGCTCTCGAGACGCATACCTACTTGACGCAAGCGTATCCTAAAGTTACAAGAATACAAAAATGACCGTTTTAATCGAAACTTAACTCCAACTGCACTGCTTTAAATACGTGATTTGACCCCCAGCTGTTCTGCACTTTCCGAATACAATTTACTTGTAATATCTTCTTAAATCAGTAATACATGTTATAATACGAAGTTCCTCGCCGCGTCTGTCTGCCTGTGTGTATGTATATTTGCGATCTCAGAAACTACTGAACGAATTTTCATACGAAATAAATAAACTACATAAAAAGTTGTTAAAAATAAAACTTTTTTTCTTAAATAACTTCTAACCAACTTTAATCACGGTTGATTGCTGGCATTTAAGCGTCTTCTAGACGAGGAAACAGGCCTTCCCGCCAAGGTGACCTTGCTAGTTTCCAACAGTGTAGACGGCTGTTGTAAACCAAACTGCTTGGTACATGGTTTGCAACAGCCGTCTGTGTGTTGGAAACCAGCAAGGTCACCTTGGCGGGAAGGCTTGTTTCCAACCGTCTAGAAGACGCTTTATTGAGGGTTTAGTTGTCTGTCTCCGAAATTCATCATCAGATCTTTACGAAATGTATATGGGAACGAAAGAGGTTCATCATTTCTGTATGAACCTCTTTCGTACAAAAACATAATTTTGTAAATCCCTCTATACATATATGACGGAGTTCGAACCCGAACATTCATAAAAAAAAATCATCAGCATTGAGAACTTCCTCCTTTTTTAAGTCGGTTAAAGGCTTTTCTGAGCTTAGTTTTAAATAAAAAAGCTAAGAAAAGACTACACTACACTTAAATTTGCATCAGTCCTTTAACATGGTGTATAGTATATAGTCGCAGCACCTTACCCCCATATCAAGTTTATAAACATTCAAACATTGTAAAATTGGCAATTTGAAAAGATTGGCCGCGAGTTTTAATTGCCAGGTTTTTTCGCGGCTTTACCTATTGTTTGCGAACTTGGCATTACATGTACATGATGTAGAATACCGACGTATCACAAGAATTGTTTTGCATCCTAAGTGAATAAAGAATTTGTTTTTTTTTTTAAATAAATAATTCTATTATTGCAGATACGGAGCCAGTGGGAGGTGCACTTAGGTTCAGTACAGCAGTCAAAGCACTACAACACCTCAATCCATTGGTCTTATTCAGTGGAGATATCTTTTCACCCAGCATGTGTAAGTATACCCGTAGTACACTGACCTCTATAATAATGGTCTCCTTGCCTATGACGGTTACCAATCTCAAAAAAAAAAAAAAAATCTCTCTCTATTTCTTTAATCTCATCTCATAGTCCGATGGGACGGAAATCTATCATGACCGGAGATAGATTACGCGCAGTATCAACGGATTAACGTATTAACGTGCTCGCATAAGCACCGAGGGGTGCGACAATGAATGAAAACGGTCACCCATCTTTGGGCTGTGGTAACGTTGCTTAACCTCAGTTATCGGCTATGCTTGGTTGCTACTGACTTAGGTACCCCACAGTATAGTACGTCGTACTCGGGACAGGTCATTGAAGCGGCGGTAGCCTAATGGCTAAGGCATCTTTCTCGCAATCGTGAGGTCGCCGATTCGAATCCTAACCATACACTACCGACACTACCGACGTGAACCCACTCCTAACACAAGCCTTTGAGCTTAGCTGGAGGGGTTAACAGGATTGCTAATAAATGTGGGACCACAAATCCACATCGCTAGTTATCTTTATAAAAAAAAAAAACGGAGCCCACTCTCTTCCCTCTTGAATTTGTATCAAAACAATTGAATCAGAAAAACACTTATCATACGCTACGCTAACACAGGCGTCCCACGCTAATTCAACTGTTTTAAATTTAATCGTCAAGATGTTGAAACATTTTCGCGATTTGTACCCATTATGAAAATATATATACTACCGGTCTTAATCGCGTGAACAATTTGAGGTAAAATACCTTGTTTATTGCCCGAAGTTTCGACCGTATTGCGGGCAATAAATAAGGTATTTTACTTTAAATTATTCACGCGATTAAGACCCGTACCTAGCTTATATCATTTCATATGAGTCTAAACGTTATAACACGCTGCATAGGTTGCATACGGTAGGCTCAGTTTGTCCTTACCTTAAATGCCCACCGTAATATATGTATAGGAAGGTACTGTTTGGTTCAACTCTTCAAACCTCATTTATGAAACAATTTTAATGATTTACAGTGAGCACTTTCACAAAAGGCGAACAAATGGTGCCTGTGTTAAATGAAATCGGAACACAGTGTGCTGTATTTGGAAACCATGATTTTGGTAAGTGAAAGTGTATCCTTATTTAGAACTAAGAATGTGTGTTGTTTACTAAATAGCTATACTGAATGTCGCTAGAGTTATTACAATCCCCGCGTGTAGTTCCGGAGTATCACACCATGATACTGTACCGAAATAAAAAAAATGATTATCCCCGCGGGTATCACACCATGATACTGTACCGAAATAAAAAAAAATGGTTATCCCCGCGGGTATCACACCATGATACTGTACCGAAATAAAAAAAAAAGATTATCCCCGCGGGTATCACACCATGATACTGTACCGAAATAAAAAAAATGATTATCCCCGCGGGTATCACACCATGATACTGTACCGAAATAAAAAAAATGATTATCCCCGCGGGTATCACACCATGATACTGTACCGAAATAAAAAAAAAATGGTTATCCCCGCGGGTATCACACCATGATACCTACTGTACCGAAATAAAAAAAATGGTTAACTCCGCGGGTATCACACCATGATACTGTACCGAAATAAAAAAAAATGGTTATCCCCGCGGGTATCACACCATGATACTGTACCGAAATAAAAAAAAAAGATTATCCCCGCGGGTATTACACCATGATACTGTACCGAAATAAAAAAAAAATGGTTATCCCCGCGGGTATCACACCATGATACTGTACCGAAATAAAAAAAAAAGATTATCCCCGCGGGTATTACACCATGATACTGTACCGAAATAAAAAAAATGATTATCCCCGCGGGTATCACACCATGATACTGTACCGAAATAAAAAAAAAAGATTATCCCCGCGGGTATCACACCATGATACTGTACCGCAATAAAAAAAAATGGTTATCCCCGCGGGTATCACACCATGATACTGTACCGCAATAAAAAAAAATGGTTATCCCCGCGGGTATCACACCATGATACTGTACCGAAATAAAAAAAAAAGATTATCCCCGCGGGTATCACACCATGATACTGTACCGCAATAAAAAAAAAATGGTTATCCCCGCGGGTATCACACCATGATACTGTACCGAAATAAAAAAAATGATTATCCCCGCGGGTATCACACCATGATACTGTACCGAAATCAATAAAAAAAATGGTTGTCTGTAAAGTCGGTTTACGGACGATAATTTTTCGTGATAAGTCATAAAAAAATATTGATTACATAACACCATTCGCGTTGCTTAGAAACCAGTCAATAACGTTAGCTCCAATTTTATCGTATGTCGCTGCAATCGCCATTAGCTATTAGCTGTTGCTTAGCAACCAATCAATAACGTGACAGTTTCTTAGCAACCAATCAATAGCGTGACCATTGCTACGTGACACTTTTTCGTGCGTGCGTAAAAATAATGGGTTTATAAAGAAAAATAAGGTATCTACTATTTTTTTATTGATTTCGTAGAGTATGGCCAATGACTTTGTTCGCAGGGCAATTTTGAAAAACAGATATGTCCTAAGAAGCCGTACATTTTTTCAACTAAATTACCAAAAAGCTTTGTAAAATTAGTTAACTTTAGACTTGTTTTTTTTTCTTTAGATTATTGTTTTGTATTGTTCTGTTTCAATTGGATACATTTCTTGCTAAATAAGAATTTACATGAAATAAACTCCAACTTTTAAGTTGTTTATGACTTGTACTAACATTTGTCTTTAATTGCTGTCTCATAAAACTGGACATATGGACATAGATAGATTCGTCTAAATATTTACTCTTTCATACAATACTGTTCTTACTATAAATGCAGTATGTTATAAATCTATACGTATATGTATAATCTCTTGTCCTGGCCGACTTACTGATAAAACGAGAAATATGTTTTTTATCGCGATTATCGACAAGATAAAATAATGACAAGTTTGCTTGCTGTCATTTTCACAACTCGTCAAAATCTTTGTTACTTAATGTTTTTTTTTTCAGACCAATCCCTTATTCAAATTTTTGTTTAAAAGTTTAGATAGATTGAATGATTGATTAATGGATGATTGTTATTCAATCACGCCAAAACGACTGAACGGATCTTAATGAAATTTTTCACATATATAGGTATACCAGCTGACCCAACTTCGTATGCGTCAATTTTTCCCTGTTTTTGCAACATTTCTCATTGCTGCTCCGTACCTATTGAGCCTTCCTCAATAAATGGACTATTTAAATTCAATTCGGACCAGTAGTTCCTGAGCTGGTTTTTTAACAAACTCTGGCTTTCAAACAAACTCTTCAGCTTTATAATATTAGTATAGACTAGGTGACCCGCGCAACTTCGTATTCGTCAATTTTCCCCGTTTTTGCAACATTTTTCATTGCTGCTCCGCTTCTATTGGTCGTACCGTGATGTTATATAGCCTGTAGTCTTCCTCGATAAATGGGTTATCCAACAGTAAAATATTTTTTCAATTCGGATTAGTAGTTCCTGTTGTTTCAAACAAACAAACTCTTCAGCGTTATAATATTAGCAATTTTTTTTCAATTCCCGTGGGATTGTTTTGGTTTTTCAAAAGTTTCACGCGATATACGAAATCAGGTAGTTAATTTTTTATTTTCTTTTTCAGATTTTGGTTTAGAAGTCCTCTCCGGTCTAGTAGCGCAGTGCAACTTCCCCTGGTTAATGTCGAACGTGATCGACAATGAGACTGGTCGTCCGTTAGGTGACGGCAAGATAACACATGCGTTACTTTGTAATGGACACAAAATTGGATTCATTGGACTTGTTGAACAGGTATGTTACAGTGATTTTTATCGGCATTTCTTGGCAATAATTTTAAATAATAATTTGTAAAGTAATTAGCAACAAAGAGTATGATTTGACTTTTGTAATTAAAGATTCTGCGTGACGAATAAAGGCCATTCTTTACTTCCTTTGGATATCAGAATTAATGTTTTATATTTTATCATTCGTTACAAGTACTTTGGCCAATATTTAAGCACATATAGTTTTTACCTTTGTTGTAAGTAGATGCTCCTACTATGTTGTACCCACTAAGGCTGATTTTGCTTTAAGTATTTCATATTTCAACATTTTGATAATACAATTTGCATCAGTCCTTTAACTTAGTATACTTCTCATCTCCGTATACTTTAGTATATTAGTCGCAGCACCTTACCCCCATATTAAGTTTATAAACATTCAAACATTGTAAAATGGCAATTTGAAAAGAGTGGCCGCGAGTTTTTATTGCCAGGTTCTTTTCTCCGGATTTACCTATTATTTGCGAACTTGGCATTATATGTACATGTAGAATCCCGACGTATCACAAGAGTTGTTTTGCATCGTAAGTGAATAAAGAATTTTGAATTTAAATTTCAAATGCCTATACAGATTACTTCAATATTCGGCCTGCGACATCATAATTTGTTAAAATGCTCTGTAATGAAGCAATAACATAAGCCGTGATAGTTCTTTAACTACCGGCTAGATGGCGCATGCGAGGGCCCAACTCGCGAGCAACAAGGGATAGAAAAAATTGAGGTCTAGTAACATAGTCCAGATAGGTCCCGGCCCCGGTTTAGCTACGGAAGTCTCGGGTTCGATTCCTGGATCTGGACTTCATATTTTTCAAAAATGCAATTATTGTATGTGTACAACAATTGTAGGTATTTAAAAGAAATAAAATAAGGATTATAGTGGGGACCTAAACGAAATAGAAATTTGAGGTTTGAGGTTGGAGTCAAACCATATATCCCGGACAATGGCTGTCCGGGATATATGGTTTGACTCCGGCCCCGGCATGGCAATCGGTCGATTTTTTTTGATAGTTGCTGGCTTTTTCACAATAAAAATTTACATTTTTTTTTCAGGAATGGTTAGAAACTTTGGCCACAATAAACCCAGAGGAAGTGACGTTTATAGATTTTGTGCAAGCAGGGTCTAAGTTAGCTGCACAGTTGAAACAAGAAGTAAGTTACATCTTTACTTTTTAATAGGTTACTCTGGTAATATAGTCCATGTATCGCGAGGGACTTACAAGCATACAGATCACGGACACAAAGTAGACCCAAACTCGGAACAACAATTTGTGGACACACAGTGTAATCCTGTGCGAGTATCGTATCCACGACTGTTAACCTGTGTGGGAATCGAACCCACGACGACTCTTGCGCAGCAGTCGTACACACGTCATAGAGGCTACAGTGACTACTTAGAAGCAAATTCTTCGAGTTATGGCTTATTTGAATCATTTTGATTATTCCCGTATATTACACTAGCGGCACGAACTGTTCTCCACACATAATATGCATGCATATAAATTGTACACATTATGAAAATATATATATATTACGGGTATTAATCGAGTAAATTATACGCGATATTTCACGCGATTAAAACCCATAATATAAGGTTTCCGTTTTGCCATTTTGGTTACGGAACCCTAAAAACCATTATTTATAGTTTTTATTAAAATATATATATTACGGGTCACGGGTAGACTTAGACGAGTCTACCCGTGACCACGGCCGTTGCAATACGGTCGAAACGTCGGGCAATAAACAAGGTATTTTACCTTAAATTATTCACGCGATTAAGACCCGTAATATATATTTTTTAATAATGTGTACAAACCGCGAAAGTTTATCAACATTTATAGTTTTTGAAACAAAATTCTCACTTTTTTATTTATTTGTTCCAGGGTTGTGAATTTGTAATAGCATTGACTCACATGCGAACCCCAAACGACATAAAATTAGCTGAAGGATGTACAGATATAGACCTAATACTAGGCGGACACGATCATGTCTATGAAGTATTGGATGTAAGTATTTTTGACGGGTCTTTTGAATTAGTTTTACGGGTCTTAATCGCGTTAATATTTTATTTTAAGGCTAAAATACCTTTCTAAAACTATCATAGCTAATAGTGAGTGATAAAAATCAAGCGAGGGTAGTTTCGGAAACCCGCGCTTCACGGAGGCGACGCTGAGCTGAACCAGTCTACCCGTGACCACGGCCATTGCTACGGTTGAAACGTCGGGCAATAAACAAAGGTATTTAGACTTAAAATAAAATATTTACGCGATTAAGGCCCGTAGCTTATAAAATTCTATAATGTGTACAATTTGCGAAAGTTTACGAACATATATAGACTTTGTATATATTGACTTTAAAATCTTACAAGCTATCAACGACACCTATTAACCCTTTTTCTTTAAATTTTGCGCACTGTTTAATGCAATATACAAACACAAATTATTTTTTTGATTTGGCTAATATCTATACTAATTTTATAAAGCTGAAGAGTTTGTTTGTTTGTTAGAACGCGGCAATCTCAGGAACTACTGATACGAATTGAAAAATTCTTTCACTGTTGGATAGCCCATTTATCGAGGAAGGCTATAGGCTATATAATATCACGCTACGACCAATAGGAGCGGAACAGCAATGAAAAATGTTGCAAAAACGAGGAAAGATTACGCAAACGAAGTTGCGCGGGACAGATAGTCTTAAATAATATTTAATTAGACTTTTTAAAAGTTGGGTAAATGCCTGAATGGCTATACTATATGTTCTTGAACTGAAAGTTACTGAAAGTTCTTTATTGAAATAAAACCTCAAATCTTTGTATAAGATTACAATAGCTTTTTGTTAAAGTAGTAACAATGATTCGCACTCTTCGGCGAGTGACGAGAGTAAATTTGACGTTAACAATGTTATTCTTGGCATTGTGCAAACCTGAACCTTTCCCGTTTTTTAAACATTTGTCATTACTGCTCCGCTCCTATAGAACGTAGCGTAATGTCATATGCCTATAGCCTTCCTCGATAAATGGGCTATCCAACAGTAAAAGAATTTTTCAATTGGAACCAGTAGTTCCTAGGATTATCGCGTTCAAACGAACAAACAAATAAATTCTTCAGCTTTATAATATTAGTATAAAAAATATTTTTTATATTTTTTACATATATTATTCAACTGTTTATAGCTTTATATATCAAAATATTTATTCTGCTCTTCTTCTTCGATTTCTACTAAATATGAACATGCTTTCCAGATAAACAACAGATTCGTTGTAAAATCGGGTACAGATTTCCGTCACTTCAGTAAGATTCGTATTAGTTTCACGGCGGAAGGTAGCGATGTGGATATAACACAAGTGGCTGTCAACAGTTCGTACGCTGAAGACTTGGTTCTCAAGGCCAAGGTCGACAAATACTCTTGTAAGTATAGCTTGCTATGATAACAAAAATCAGCAAAGTGCTATTGGTACTCGTGTACTGTGGGTTCCGTACATGTATTGTATTGTATCGGTGCGCGAGTACCTCCAACACTTTGTCGATTTTGACGTGACAACGTCTTATAATTCGATGGAGCCGGCTGAACGCACGAAAAAACATGACGCGTGAGGCGTTACCTCGCTCTGAGGCGTTCCATTTAAGTGCAAGCGAGAGCGCGGAACGAGCGACAAAGAGGCACAATCGGCCTCCGCGTTCGGCAGGAAACCATTCCATCAGTATTTTCTTATGACGTTGTCACGTTCAACTATCGTCAGTAAACCGACTTTACGGACAACCGATTTTTTTTTGTTATTATCAGTGTTTTTCTGTCCGGGCCTACCCGCTAGGTCCGCCACTATGTGTGTGGTCATTTTCGCACCCCCTCCCCCCATGTTTTGTCGCACAACAGGGAGGGGAGTGCATTAACTTAAGGGCGATCTACATGATGATTCTACCATATAAACGCGCATAAGTGATTACTTCTATAATACAAGGTCGAAAGTCAAAGCTTAAAATGAACATCAATTTTATCATAAACTAAGCTTGTAGAAAGCGATAAATGGGTAGTTGACTACAATAGAAGCGGTGATAGCTTAATGGCTAAGGCATCGGGCTCGCAATCGTGAGGTTGCGGGTTCGAATCCTACGCAGTATACTACCGACGTGAACCCATTCCTAACACAAGCCATTGAGGTTAGCTGGAGGGGTTAACAGGATTGCTAGCAATGTGGGACTCAATCCCACATTGCTAGCATCTTTAAAAAAAAAAAAAAAGAAAAAAAAAATAATGGGGATATTGACTGTCTGGCTTATAAGGCTTAAGAATTTTAACACTCACGACCTTATACAGAGGAGTAATCACTTATAGTCCGAGAGTCAGGTGAAAATTTGGTTAATTATTTCTTCTCGAGAGATAATTGGTGATATGCATCAGACAATAGTATCATGAAGCCTTATGACCTTCAGCTGCGGCACGGTGGGGGGGATGAGGAATTGTAACCTCCCACGCTCGAAGAAAAAAAAAAATACATTCATTCATTTCCTCTCGGCTAAAAATTTATCAAATTATAGCTGACCCAATGTCTCAACAAAAAAAAAATATCAGCTGGCTATAACATAGTGTATTGTACGTCAGCTGATGTCTTGATCATGGAAAAAATATCTTCACTTTCAGTGATATCCTCTCAAATAAAAATTTACGTGATGATAGCTTATATGTAACTATTGATAAATATATACGTCAGCTGGCTGTATCTCGGTGGAAAAATCGTCAGCTGATACTTTGAAGGTCGTTACGTAGAAGTTAGTCAGTAGCATTTACTGACTATTTAAATGCATCAGCTGACTAGGTTTCCCTCGACTTACTGCTAGCTGATTTTTTTTATTTATCACAGAAATATATTTAAAATCAGCTCACAAATTTTCATGTGGGAGGAAATGACGTATTTTTAATTATTCTTGTTATTTTTAAAGATTCAAACAATACACGCTAGCATAGCATAGACAGTATTAAGGTACGCTTGGAGGGGGTTAGTTGTACGCATGCTCGGGGGCCCCTTTTGTTGAGGGCACTGGATAACATTTTTAGAAGTGGAAAAGAAGGGGACTAATATACGTTTAGAATAAACGAGCAAACGTAGTCACGCGAAAAGAATATTTTAGAAACATTGTTGTACTATCTGTGAAAAATTTATAAAAATGTCTAATGTAACGCCTTTTTGCGTTTTTTGCAAAAAAAAACAAAATCTCTTTCTAATTTAAAATCGTTCAGTGAAGAAAATCTCATTAAGTGCACTGCTATATTGACTATAAGAAAAAAATAATAAACTGAGTGGACACGAGGCTGTACTTCCGACAGAAAAAAACAATTTTCAGCTGTACCACAGTGAGTGCTATAGACGCTTTACGGCTTTGCCCCCAAAGTATCGCAAAATCATACCAGAAGATGCATCTGCTGCGAGATTACAGTATGTATATAAATTATTTTTTTTTCTTTTATTTTTTAGGTTATGATTTTTATAAGCATCATACAGTGCTGTACATTATTTAGTAGTATATTACGTGCCTAGTGTATAACATTACTATACTTTAAAATTTGAAAAAAATATTAATTTTTATATTATAATATAATAATTAAAAAAAATTATCATAATAATAATAATAATTATTATTATTTTTTAGACAGCAAGAAAATGTTCATACAATTGTGGGGACAAGTGTAATACAATCACCGATACCTGCAATGCTTTACCTGGTGAGAACGTCGACCCAAGCGAGGTTAATTTGGATGTACCGGAAGACTATGGTTGGGAAGAAACTGACAATAAATATGATTTCACCTGGTTCTTTGGAAGTCAGTTACCAACATCGATTGATGAAATAACTATCCAGCCCGAAAAAGGTACTATTTTATTATCATATTAATGATATTATGCTAAAGTATGCATTCTAATTTTATTTTTTTTGTACAGATGATGACGATGAAAATATTACCGCAGACAGCTCTGACAGCGAAAATGTATCAGAGGAAGATGGTTGTGACTCAAGCCATAGCGAAAATGAAAATGATTAAATAACATTGTCATTCTTATTGTAATTTTTCATATTTTTTTTATAATAAATATTTTCTATCAAGTAACTAGTTAATTTCTACTAAGCAAATAGATTATTTAAATATTGGAATAGAACTATTTTTTTTTGAATATACACGTATAAGTTTAAAAAATATTGATAAGGAATATTTGTTTCACCTCAACACTCATATTGGAGTGCTATGTCGAATAATTAAAGAAATGTCATTTCCTCCCACATAAAAATTTGTGAGCTGATTTTAAATATATTTCTGTGATAAATAAAAAAAATCAGCTAGCAGTAAGTCGAGGAAAACCTAGTCAGCTAATGCATTTAAATAGTCAGTAAATGCTACTGACTAACTTCTACGTAACGACCTTCAAAGTATCAGCTGACGATTTTTCCACCGAGATACAGCCAGCTGACGTATATATTTATCAATAGTTACATATAAGCTATCATCACGTAAATTTTTATTTGAGAGGATATCACTGAAAGTGAAGATATTTTTTCCATGATCAAGACATCAGCTGACGTACAATACACTATGTTATAGCCAGCTGATATTTTTTTTTTGTTGAGACATTGGGTCAGCTATAATTTGATAAATTTTTAGCCGAGAGGAAATGAATGAATGTATTTTTTTTTTCTTCGAGCGTGGGAGGTTACAATTCCTCATCCCCCCCACCGAGCCTCAGCTGACGTTCACGAGACTTTATGGTTCGATTTTCTGATGCATTTTACTAATTATCACTTGAGAGGAACTTGGTCATATAAATCTGTTACTGGCTCTCGGACTATTATGCGCGTTTGTGTGGTAGAATCTTCGACTAGGATACCCTTAAGTGAACACATCCCCTATTTACAAAATGTTTTTTTTTTTTTTTTTAAAGACGACTCCCGCTCTAGGGTACAAGCCCTGTGTCGCGGGGGACTTTACAAACATACAAGTCACGGACACAAAGTACACCCAGACTCGAGACAACAATTTGTGGATCACACAAAGTGGTGTCCCGTGTGGGAATCGAACACGACCTCTTGCTTAGCAGTCGGACCCACTCCCACCGCGCCACAGAGGCTATTGCTGATGTAATGTTACCCAGATATTGCTGATGTAATCACCATCCAACCCTCCCCCTACCCCAAGTCATCGGAAATAACCCAATCAACCTACCTTTTCGATTATAAAACCCTAAAAATAACTATTTGATTATCTTCCCAGCAATGATCGAAGGCAAGATGGACGAGATTTTAGGCAAGATATGTGTGCCGTTAGAAGGTCGGTTCTCTTGCATCAGGCGACAGGAGTGCAACCTCGGGAACTGGGTCTGCGACGTGTTGCTCGCAGCTACAGGGGCTGATCTAGTGTTGCTTAACTCGGGAACTTTTAGATCTGACCAGGTTAGTGTTTATTAATAGAAATGGAACCGTAGGCCACTATATCTTTGCGGCTGTGATATGTCGGAATAATCGGATGACTAGTCGACTAAGATGACTACTATTATTTAAATTTTTTGAAGTGATACTACTACTATTATAGTGAGCAACTTTGTATGCGTACATTTTCCCCGTTCTTGCAACATTTTAAATTACTGCTCCGCTCCTATTGGTCGTAGCGTGATGTTATATAGCCTATGACACTCACAAATAATGTTGCTTGTTATTGGTAAAAGAACTTTCAAATTCGGTTTAGTAGATCCTCCCTACAATCTCACAAACTTTACTTTATAAAATACTAGCTGACCCGCGCAACTTCGTTTGCGTCAATTTTCCCCGATTTTGCAACATTTTTCATTGATGCTCTGCTTTTATTGGTCATAGCGTGATGCTGTAAAGCCTATAGCCTTCCTCGATAAATAGACTATCCAAAACTAAAAGAATTTTTCAATTCGAACCAGCAGTTCCGAAGATTATCGCGTTCAAACAAACAAATAAACAAACTTCAGCTTTATAATAGTATCGATAAAGCTATTTAGGAAAACTACCCCCCCCCCCCCCTTATTTTAGTATAATGGTAGGCAGTACCTGCTTCCCAATATAGCTACTACACATCAATCTGTTGTCCCAGGTACACCCAGCAGGAGACTTCACCCTGCGCGACCTGTCCACAATCATCCCAATGCGAGATCCCCTAGTCGTGGTGGAAGCTACCGGTGATGTTATACTGCAAGTCCTTGAGAATTCTGTCTGCAAATATCCTAGCTTAGAAGGACGGTTTCCTCAGGTAAGTGACACAGATCTCAATATTTATATTTCGGGCCTGTTGGCCTAGTGGTTAATGGCCCTGACTGCTAAATTAATAAATAATATTAATTATGTTTAATATAAATTTAAACAATAAAATAATTTAGGTTTGTTTAAAGTTCTTGTTTAATCACATTACGTATTTATATTTCAGGTCGCAGGAGTATCCTTCGCATTTGACCCCTCAAAACCC
This sequence comes from Herminia tarsipennalis, assembly GCA_945859575.2. Lineage (NCBI taxonomy): Eukaryota > Metazoa > Arthropoda > Insecta > Lepidoptera > Erebidae > Herminia > Herminia tarsipennalis. The sequence continues at coordinate 2,763,632 of OX243849.2, read as the reverse complement.
CCAGGGGAGAGGGTAGCAGAGCAAGTGGTCAAGATTGGAGACGAATACTTACAACGCGACCAGAAATACAGACTAGCAGTCAAACAGTACTTGCATAGTGGCAACGACGGGTTTAATATGCTACCGAAGTGTAAAGTACTTGTAAGTTGATAAATATATGTCGGAGAATTATTAAAACGCTAATTGGGTATTTGAATGAAGCGGCGGTAGCCTAATATAGCATGGGTCTCGCAATCGTGAAGTCGCGGGTTCGAATCCTACCCATTATACTACCGACGTGAACCCTCTCCTAACACAAACCTTTGAGTTTAGCTGGAGGGGTTAACGTGATTGCTAGTAATGTGGGACTCAATCCCACATTGCTAGTTAACTTATTAAAAAAAAAAAATCAAGTCAAATCAGTATTTTGTTTATAAAATGTCAAAACGATTTGTTCTGTAGAGATTTGTATGCAATTTACCATTGTGACGTCATTATGTTTTGGTTTCAAATCATTTACTTTTACTATTTATTTTGATGATTATAAATACTAAAACATATAAAATTATGCACGAATATATATTTTGGTAAGTGTAAAATAATTTATTGTTATTGATTTGAGATTCAAATATCTAATTGATTTCCGTTTACCTAGTATCTGTTTTGATAAAAAAGAAAGGCCGCCATGATGGCGTGACATTCGTTTGACTGCCTCTGTGGCGCGGTGGGAGTGTATCCGACTGCTACGCAAGAGGTCGTGGGTTCGATCCCCACCCAAGATAAACCTTTGTGTGATGAGCACGATGCTTTATTCTGTGTTTGGGTGTTATTTATCTATAAAATGTATGTATTTAGAAATATATAAGTATGTTTATCAGTTGTCTGGTTTCCATAGTACAAGCTCTGCTTAGTTTGGGATCAGATAGCGTTGTGTGAGTTGTCCCAACATATTATTATTATTATTATTTCAAGTGCCGATAGTGAGGCACTGAGTCTAATTTAGTCAGTCATAATCGTGTGGACGTAGCGACAACACGTCTACCGATAGACGTCGACGTCGTTTTACCTTACTGCGGGAGTCGTCTTTAAAAAAAAACAACTGACCTCTATAGTACTAGTACTCTGGACAAACTACTCCGACAATACCAAGACTGCCTCTGTGGCGCGGGTTCGATCCCCACCCAAGATAAAACTTTGTGTGATTAGCACGATGGTTTATTCTGTGTGGGTGTTATTTGTCTATATTAAGTATGTATTTAGAAATATATAAGTATGTTTATCGATTGTCTGGTTTCCATAGTACATGCTCTGCTTAGTTTGGGATCAGATAGCTTTGTGAGAGTTGTCCCAAGATATTAAGATATTATTTTGACATTTAGACGGTGTAACAAAGATAACCTTAACGGCCATTTGTCACAAGTGTCAAAAATTTGACAGGACGGTCATTCGATTCGACATTTGAATTTGTTGTCACGAGGTAACCAGTCTAAACGTACTATAGAGGACAGAGACTCTGATGAAAGCTACGGTACGATCAACGTAACTTGACCGGATTGAAGTTAGCTTTTTATCACTTTCGCGCATGTCATAGAGATGCGACCCTAAAATTATTTAATTCAACAATATAAAAACACTATTTAAATGAGGTCATAAAAGTTAAAATTTAGAACAGTTACTGTAAATAATAAAGAAACTTTGAAAAACAATTTCTTTACGAAAATAATCACAAAAAAACATGAGTCAGTAATACTAATTATGACAATGTAATGCGTAATCGCATCTCTAATTCTCTTGGTTTAGTTACCGCCCCCGCCCCCCGCTTCCTGTCACCATTTACTTCTAAAAAATGCATCTGCGCAACCTCTTGTCGCCTACTTCAGTCCGGCCTAGTTACGTTGATCCAACTGTAGTAATGGTCATTGATCTGTTCTAGATCCCAGAAGACATGTGCCCAGAGATAGGTATGGCGATCCAGAATCACTTCGCGGCCATCAACGTGCGGACGGGCAAGTCTCGTCCGAGCAAACATCGACAATCTCTTGTTACTTTAAGTAGAAGGTACGTATTTATATTTAACACTACCAAAAAGCCAAAACCAAAGAAAATCAAGGGTAAAATAGGGGTACTATTTTACCCCCATAAAGGTTGATTTTCTATAAACGCGCAAAATGGATGTGAAATTTTAATAAATCGTGAATCTTTAGTGGTTTTGGAGCCGATATTTTTGAACTTCATATCAATAACCTAGTCATCTATCTATATATAATATATATATATACTCGCTTACCCGCGCAACTTCGTATGCGTAAATTTTCCCCGTTTTTGCAACATTTCTCGTCGCTGTTCCGCTCCTATTAGTCGTAGCGCGATGTTATATAGCCTATAGCCTTCCTCGATAAATGGGCTATCCAACAAAAAAAGAATTATTAAAATCGGTCCAGTACTTTTTTAGTTTATTTGTTACATACAATAATACAAATCTTTCCTCTTTATAATATTAGTGTAGACTACCAAAAGCCAACGCCTACGAAAATCAAGGGTAAAATAGGGGTGCTATTTTACCCCCATAAAGGTTGTTTTTCTATAAACGCTGAAACACGTGTTGCTCATAAAGTCAAAATGGATGTGAAATCTTAATACACTGTGAATTTGTAGTGGTTTTGGAGCCGATATTTTTGAACTTCTTATCAATAACCTAGTCATCTATCTAAATAATATAAAAATGAATGTTTGTATGTATGTCCTTTATAGAATTGTAAACTATGCGTTTGATCATGTGATGATTTTCAGCAAAGTGTTGTGCATGAGCCCACGAAGGTTTACTGGTACAGGTAGTATTTAATAATAAAAAAAACGCTAACAGCGAAGCGTGGCCGATTTCAGCTTGTTTTTAAGCTATTGCATAGCTTTTATCGCGAGCTCGAGCTTTGAGCGCGGCGACCGAATCAAGAAATTCCGTAACAAAAAATTCCGTAACGAAAATAAAACCTAACACCCCCACTCCGCCTACCATGTAGCTCGGCCGAGCGTTCGCTTAACGTATATGTATATGGTACGACTGTACAAAGCGAAGCACGGATCGAGACGAGCTGCTTCGAAATGTAATGGAAAAAAAAATGTTTTTAAAACTTATAAAAAAAAATCTTTTAAAATAAGTTAAACATAAGTTGATAATAAATGCTATGCAATAGCTTAACCGCGGCAGTCCCCGAGTGCCACACATTTTCTATAAAATTGAAATTAGTGTCGTTTGCGGAAAATAAACGCTACTCGATTTCACGTAATACGAATAGGTACTACGATCATAATATGTCATTCATAATTTTCCACCACACAAAAGCTCACGTGCCGCTTTATTCAATTTAAGGTTATTTTTTTATAAAAAAAGATGATAATATTTTATTAAGCTGATTTTTTTTAAAGACGTAAGTTATATATTTCTATGGAGTTCAAAATTTTCGGCACCAAAACGACTACAAAACCACGGTGTATATAAAACACAAAAAAATGTTTTTATATCCGTTGTTAACTTTAAAACAACCGGTCTCATTTGCAAGGCAACAATGCGAAGATAGTTTTGGACAACTAAAACCATTATAAAAAATGTTAATAATTTCAAAAAAAAATATATAAAAATAAAAAACCCGCCTGCACAAAAGATGGAAACATATGAAATTATATAATTATGTAGGGGATCTCCCTACATAATTATATAATTTCAACCGATGTAACAGCTAACTTTTATCACAGTTATTGTCAAGTATTCAAAGTTTAAAAAAGAATGGTGCTAACTAACTTTTTTAGTATTACAGTCATAATCATGTTATACCATTTTGAAATGCTTATGATGAGCCCTTTAATTTGATATCCATGTTGTAGTATTCAAAAAATTTTTTTTTCACACCTCTTTATTTTGACATCTCACAGCCGCCATGTTTGTTTTTTTTTAACGTCACATATCTAAGAACACTTGGGCGATCAAGACGAATCTAACGACGGCTTAATTGTATAAATCCGTTCAGTGGATTATGAGATATCAGGTAATAAAGAATATTACATACATACCTACATACAAGAGACGCGCGAAAAACATAACCCTTCCTCACAGTCGGTTAAAAAAACATGCGTAAAAGCACATGCCGGATATCCGCTAGTGTTTGATAACAACTGTTAACAAAACGTGTTATAAGTTATTTGTTATACAAGAGTGCAAAGTTGCTTTTTCACCGCTTGCTCAATTTAGATGACCGAGCAAGCAAACGATTCTAAAATAGGGATGTTGACTGTCAAGTCAAACCAGTCTCTTTTTATGAAATGTCAAAACGACAAGCTCTATAGAAATGTGTATAGAATAGCAACCTGTGACGTCATAAGTTCCTATCGTCCAATTATTACTTTTAGTATTCGTTTTAATGTTTGTTAAATTGTAAAATAACAGTTATTTTCAGAGCATTTTATGATCTACAATTACCTGATTAGTATAAAATAATTTACTTTTATTGTAGTCAACTACCCAATTAGAATCCTGAGTGTTAGCGAGGGAATCAAAAGAGCATGAAGTGAAAAATCTTTGCACTCGAGTTCAACCTGTCACTTTTCATCCCACCTCAGCTAGGAAATGCAAAATGCAAAAAAAACATTTGCGTAGTATTGACAGTTTCAGTCAATAGGGTAGATGACGTCAAGTCAAATCAGTATCTTTTTATGTTTTATCAGGGTGTCCACATTCTGGAAAGTCAGGGAAAGTCAAGGAAAAGTCAGGGAAGCTCAAGGTAGTCAGGGAAAGTCAGTGAAATCGAGGAGCCACCTGGAAAGTCATGGAAAAATTAAGAACTTACACTATCCCAACATTTTCCAGTGATTGTAAAATGAGAAATGTTATTTAGTCATGCCCCAGAATGACATTAACTGTTAGAGCACATTTTTTTGTCACAATTAAATTTAGTTTTAATAGATTTTCTTTAATATGTATTTTATTTTTTTGTAAAATTAATTGAAATATTTCTATCCTTTTGGATGATTTTCAACAAGCTGTAACTTAAAAAAAAAATGGTTGTACAGCCAATTTCAAAATAAAAACCAATAGTAGCTGCAGTTTTTGTATCTGAACTTAATTTTATTTACGATTTTTTTAGGACAAGAAATCCACCAACTTAGCTTTTTTACCTTTCGCAAATATAATTAAAAATTAAAAAAAAAAAACTTTTTTTTTTAAATATATTCGTATGAAAAGTATTTTATTTTCGACAAAAAACTTTAAGGGTTCCATAGCCAAAATGGCAAAACGGTACCCTTATAGTTTTGCAATGGCAACCTGTTGTGTCTGTCCGTCCATATGTCCTAGGCATTTTACTCAAAGACTACTTGATGAATCTTGAAATGGTGAAATTTGGTGAAAAGGTGTCTTGTAGTTGCCGCTACTTAGTTTGATAGCTAATTAATAATAATAAATATTTTTATAATAATATCATCATACATAACAGAAGCTGACACTTTTTTTTTCAAGGAAATCCCCTCAGTATTTTTTTCGTGATTCGTTAAAAAAACCGTGCAAGAGCATGTCGGACCATGCTCAGTGTAGGGGTCCGCAGCCTTAAATAATTGCATCAGCAGAAGAGCGTATGTTCATGGCACTTACACCATTTGTTGAGAAAACGCAGTTTTTCGGCTATAACTCATTATAGCAAAACTGCTTTTCTCAACAAATGAAGGTATATCTAATCATGTCCGAAATAATTTAAGTTTAAAGTATTTGTTAAGCGCTACCTTTATGATTCTTTTTTTTCCATTTTGGCTACGGAACTCTTAAAACGAATACGATATATCTGCTGTAGAGTATGATATGAGTTGAGTATACCTACCAATAAGTTAAAGTTTTCCATGTTTTGGAAATTCCACCGAAGTGACAAGTATAAACCAAATTTTAATTCAATCGGACCTGTAAAAGTTGACAAAACCTCCTTGTAAAGCAAGATATGAGTTGAGGATCTTTAAACGCCTCGAGAGATATTCGTAAGTTATGGCTAAGAACCTTCTCGGCCATATCCGCTTTTAAACAAAAAATCCGTGTTTAATCGGTCTATTGGTTTAAGAGTTACAGTTGCCCAGACAGACACATGTTAAACTTATAACACCCCTCTTTTTGCGTCGGGGGTTGTTTGTTTGTTTGTTTTAACGGGGCCGCAATGTCGCACTTAGCCTCTTGATTGGGCCATTGTGCGTACGTTGTGATGTGTCAGTTCTTTTCACTCCAGCCAGCCCAAACACTCCCAGAAGCTCAGCATTCCCCGCAGGTTGCTGCAGGCTTTAGGGAGGGATGACAATGTTTTTAGGAACTGTGCCCGTTGCTCGGCCACACTGGTACATTCCATGATTACATGCTTTGGCGTTTCCTTATGTTCCATGCACCCTCTGCACAGTGGGCTATCTGTGATCCCGATGGTGTGCAGGTGCTTGTTGAGAGGACAATGACCTGCCATGCCTATTGCTTTTCGCAGTTTGTCCCTGTTTAGTCTGATTAGATTCCGAGCGAACTTTCTGGGCGCTGCGCGCTGTTGGAATCGCCTCTTTCGTTTGTCTGCAACCGGTGTTTTTTCCCCATTTTCTCTGTTTTCTCACGCAGCCAAATTCGTACCTGGGCTTATCGGTTCGGGGCCGTGGCTGTTCATTTTAGATCCCCGTCCCGCTAGCTCCTCCGCCACGTCATTTCCAATTGAGTTGTTGTGTCCCTTTATCCATTGCAGGGTCACTTCATTATCTTGGGTAGCCTTACGTGATTCATGGCATTCTTGAATAAAGGTCGAGTTTATGCTGGTGTTTGACACTGTAGCACTGAATGCACTGAAGCGCTGTCGGTTACAATTTTTATTTTTAGATCTTTTGCATTTCTGGCTGCGACTGCTTGAGCCGCTTTGGTTATGCCAATGCATTCTGCTTGGAAAATCGTGTTTCTTCTGTCCAAAAGAGTAGATATCTTAATGTTGAGGTCATCTGAATAGGCTCCTGCTCCCGTGCCTAGCGCAGTGTTTGATTCATCTGTGTATATTCTAACTTCAGATGGTCCGGAGCTGTCTTTTGATTCGGATTTTAAGTCTGATTTTGTATCGTTGGTTAAGTTATGTTTTTGGGGGATTCTATCTGTTGGGGTTTCCAGGAATGGATATTCCTTTGTAATTTCTGATAGAATTCTGCGTCGGGGGTTAAAAACCAATCCAAACATCTGTCATTATTTGTTTCAAGTGTGTACAAATGTGCTAGATATCCTGGCTGCAGCATCAGACCACGAATTGCATAATCTTGCATAGATATTTAGCATACATGGGTGTTTCAAATTTTAGGTCACACATTATGTTTGAAAGTAAAGTAAATACTCATTTTGCGTCTAAGATCCCTACCGCAGCTAACAAAAGAGCTGATGACCTTGAAATGGCTGAACCAATTTTGATAAGACATGTCTAAAAACCGTCCCTAGAAAACCTGCTTTCAGATGAAAAAAAAACGCATCCAAATCGGTTCACCAGTTTTGCGTCGGGGATTAAAAAAATAAAAATTAACCTAGTATCTACCAAACAAACGTTCCAAAAAATTGTTTATTTGCAAAATAAGAATTCAAACAAACAAACGTGTATTCATATTTTCCTTGAGTTTCTTACGTAATAAATATTAAACAGGGGGAAGGGTCAGCCGATTCTTATTTTTCTAAAGTAGGAGGAAGGGGGTCAAAAACTGCCCAAAATCAAACTTAACTAAAAAAAGTACAAGTCCGTAGACCTAAAAAAAACCACAAAAAAACGTTTTGTTTTGGTTGGTTATCTTACAATTATTTGTAAAAAAAAGTCTTAAAGTTCAGTTCCAAAAAGACAGCTATATTTGTTTTTTTTTTTTAATTTGCTGAACAACCATTTAAGAAGCCTGCACTCAAAAATGTTGAAAATTTTTTACTCTCTTAATTTTTCTAAGAAGTATATTTGGTCAGGGAAATTTGAAAAAATGGTCAGGGAAAGTCAGGGAAAAGTCAGGGAATTTTTTTGAACATTTGCAGTGGACACCCTGTTTATGAAACGTCTTTTTCCTCGTACTAATTTATATGAAATACAAACAATGACGTCATTCTTTCGTAAGGTCAAATCATTTAATTTTAATGTTTGTTTTGATGGTTACAAATTCAAGACCACGTAACATTCTGGGGAAATATTGTTTTTTAGAATATGTTTGCAATTGCTATTTCCTGATTAGTGTAAAATAATTTATTGTTAGTCATCTACACAATTCTGTTGGCGTCAAATAAACTTCTGAACGACCCACTTTAGGTTTTTCATTTGTTTTAAAATTTCTTGTTTTTAACCTAAGGTTTTAACATTGACGTATAGACCAGGACTGCGCCATTCCTTTGAATTAAAAAGTAAAAATTGACTGTAAAGCATGAAAGAGAGAATAAACTCGGCGTTGTCTGTTTCCTCTCCTCTGTTCTGTTCTCTACGTCAATGGGTTTTAACAATAAGACGTGAAAAGAAAATGGCCGAGCAAAGCAATTTAAAAAAAAAGTACACCAAGAAGGTTCCGAGTCTGAGTTTTTAACAAATTAAAAAAGGTTATATGATAAATTCGGTACCATAGAGGCAGAAGTAAAGAGGTTTAATGATGTTTTGAATTCACAAACTTAGTGCACACGATGTTCTAAATTCAATTCACTTTATTCACCAGCAGATAAATACGGCATTTGCACTCAGATATCAAAAATACTCTCCGAAATGGGTGATGAAAAAAAATTAATTTAATCATTGCTAAACAATTTTGTTACTAAACAATAAATATTCATTTTGCCTTTAGTATAGCTGTTGATGCGGTGAAAAAATGTCTAACCGACTTCAATCACAGTTGATTGCTGGCACTTACAGTACGATCAACGTAACTTGACCGGATTGAAGTTAGGTTTTTATCACTTACGAAAATGATTAATTATGTTTAATCGATTAAAAATACTAACAACATTTTAATTCAATAATATAAAAACACTATTTAAATGAGTTCATAAAAGTTTAAATTTAGAACAGTTACAGTAAATAATAAAGAAACTTTGAAAAACAATTTCTTTACGAAAATAATCACAAAAAAACATGAATTAGTAATATTAATTATGACAATGTAATTAGTGTTGCCCAAATTCAGTCTTGGTCTTGCAGTCTTGGTCTTGTTCTTGCGTTTTTGCAAGACCAAGACCAAGAACAAGACCGCGTATTTTTAGCAAGACCAAGACCAAGACTGACCGTGCAAGACTTGAGCAAGAACAAGACATAGCCTGCAAGACTCTTGCGTCTTGCAGCTAGGACTTAGCGCTATTTCACTGAGTAGTTAGGTGTAACAGTTCGGTGTATAGGTAGGTACGCTTAGGAATTCTATGAGACGCAAAAAACTGTATCAAAGAATATGAAAAACTGGACCTATGCGCATTACGACTAATACCATAAACATAGCGAATAAAAAAATATCTATTAAAATCAAACTGAGTGCATGCATAGTTATGTTTTAACCATCGGCACTTTGATAATGCGGCATCAAAGGTTTTGTACTTACTTCTCAAAGAAATTTGCCGCTTTTCGGAAGTACATGGTTATGATACACGCGCCGGCGGCTTCTTTTGAAATCTAAAACAATCGTTGCCGCCACGCCGAAATCATAACATTTGACACTATTTGATTGCCGCCATAGGGCGAAGGTATACTCATGCAAAATAATTTCCTAGTAGAGTACCTACAGGTGTTCCAAAGAATAAATAAGTTTCAGAGTGCTTAGAATGAAAATGAATACATTATACTGATCACGCAAGTAGTATTATGATTAGGATAAAATGGTAAGGATAGGTAGTAGATGTCATATTAATTCATTCTAGTAAGTATATATTATAATATTGATTACTTATATGGTTTTAAACTAATTACTTAGGTACTATTATTGTACATTTAGTCATTATATTTCTTAAGTTTTTACAAGAAAAAATAGCAAAAAAGTGTTCAAATATCACCCGTTTAATAAATATTGTAGCCACTTTTAAATATACTTGAAACGTGTAAAAAAATTCTACAAAACTAATAAAATAATATAAAAAGCGTAGGTACTTACCTACTAATAAAATAAAAAGCCTGCGATAAGAGTTTTGTATTACTTACCAGCCCGAATATCTCTGAGAGAGATGATGAGAGTAAGTATTTACTAGCTGTGCCCGCGACTTCGTCCACGAGGAATAGTAACTTTGGAGGTATAGTGACGTTCAGGACTTATTTATTTATTTTAAAACTTCTGTCATCAAACATACAAACGAACTCTTCAGCTTTATAATATTAGTATAGATGTACGCCAAAACATTCACTTATATGTAAAGAATAGTGATTGGCACTAATTCTATTTTATTCACGCGTCGCGTCTGTACAAGTAGGTAATATTTAGTGTGTGTTTGTACGCCGCACGCGGCATTGTTTGATTTGCGGCGGCATCCTTTTCATAGAGCCGGCACGTGGCGAGGCGGCGCGGTAAAGCAAGGAAACGTACTATAAATAAAGGAATTATTTTAATTCCAGTCATTTCCAATTGAGCTGTGCTTCGAGTCTAACTTGATAATTGTTTTTACTAATTCTCGTTGTTTTCTAAAAACGTATCACGTGTACAATTTAATATGAGTGACGAAGATTCAAATTATTCTAGTCCGAGTAACGAGAGTTTGAGTCACAGATCTAAAAGACCCAAAAGCAAATTTGAGGAGTTTTTCGAAATAATTCATGCATCCCAAACTGCCTTCTGTAAATTGTGCCAACATAAAAAGATTGAAATAAAAATGAAAAACAGAAACACTTCAGGCTTAAGGAAACATCTAATATCTTTCCACAAAAAGGAATCAGAAATATTTCTTCCTGTTAAACCAAAATTAAGTGGAGATATCACAAGCTTTTTAGTAACCGCTGGAAGTGGACAGGTAAGAATATTTTTTTAACAGTTAAAAGAATTTTAACTCCGCGTAGCTATTCATGCGATACTTTCAAAAACGCCATTAACTTACGTAAGTATTTTTGAGTTAGTGGTGTTTTCACAGTTTTCATCTAGGGGTGCGACATATTAAGTATGTAATTATCGTCTTAAATATTTTTTATAAACACCCATATTTTCAGTTAATCGGCCAGTAACAACTAAGTACTTTATTTTGGTAAATTACAGTACAGTGCAACCTTAATATAACAAATATCAATTTAACGATTTTCTCGATTTAACAACAACAAACCTCCTCCTCTTATACGCTCAAACCTAATAACACAAGATTTATTGTTTTGTTTCAGTCGGAAAACAGCAGTGACAACATCACGACAGCTACAGTTGATTGGGTGGTGAAAAAATAACTTCCCTTCTCATTTTTCGATGACGAAGCTACACAAGTATATTTTCGACGTATTTGCCCTAATATGGTGTTTCCTAAAAGGTCTACACTTAGAAGGAAAGTCAAAGAGCGATTTGAAGAGCTCCAATTGAATCTCAAGGAACGACTTCAACAATTATCATCTAAAATGTCTTTTACCATTGATGGGTGGACGTCAATTGCTGGTAGGAGTTACTACGGGGTTACTATTCATTATATAGACAACGCATGGAAGTATCAATCTGTAGTTCTTGATTTTATACCATCACGCGGTCGACATACTGGGGAAGATATTGCAACGATTTTCCATGAATGTTTATTGGAATATGGCATAATTGATAAAATACAAGGTATCACGGTCGACAACGCAACTGCAAATACCAAATTCATGTATGAACTGGGCAAACAGCTGCCGCCACACTTTGATTCAGACAATCAACATTTCCGGTGCTTTGCTCACATTTTAAACCTTGGTGTACAAGATTTATTAAAGACCTTAGCATTACACTGTGAGTCTGACACTAACGCGCAAGATCAGCAGTACGAAGACTATGCAGACGAAACTGAGGATGAGGAAGATGAAGAATCTGCACCAAATATTGCTGACTCGCGTACATCTGTAACAAAGTTACGCAGTATTTCCAGTAAAATAAAAAGAAGTGAGATAGTGAAGAAGAAGTTTCAGTCTGCTTGTGAAGCAGCTGGCGTGCCATCAAATCTAAATGCCATTCTTGACTGTCCAACGAGATGGAATTCCACACATGATATGATTGGATTTGGTTTAAAAGTGAGAGCGGGCATTGACATATTGTGCAGTTCTGTCACCGAATTAAATGATTTTCAAATCACAGCTAATGAATGGCAGGTACTCGAAAAATTACATAAATTTCTAATAAACTTTAAACTTTTAAGTACAAAACTTGGTGGAGACAAATATGTTACATTACCGCTAGTCATTGTATCATTCAATCTCTTGCTAGATAAAATTGAATCCATGGTAAAACAGTTAGATGAGAAACCTAATCGATCTGAAGTGGATGAAAGGCTCATTCTAGCTTTCCAAGCAGCTCGAGACAAAATGCTTAAACATTACAAGAAGAGCAACTGGATTTATTGTACTTCTTTAATTTTAGACCCAAGGCATAAGGCTCAGACTTTTGACCTGACAATGTGGGGGAAGCAACTTAAAACAGAAAGTCTGCGCAAGTTCAATGAACTTTATGAAGAATATAAAAGTCTACACTCACTGAACAAATCTCTGGAATTACCAGAAAAAGAAAATAAAGTATGTGATGAAGATGAAGACGTAATAGACTTTGATAAACTCTATGAATGTCCCTCGACGTCATCTGGATCTTGTCTTCAAGGCTTAGTGATAGACGAGTTGGAGGAGTACCTGAGAAAACCAAGAACTGCCAGCTCGGAAGACATTTTAGATTGGTGGAGGACGCATGAGACAGAGTATCCGATTTTATCGAAAATGGCCCGTGATTTTCTCTCAATACCTGCAACTTCAGTACCTGCTGAGAGGTTATTTTCTAAAGCATCATTAGTAATTAGAAAACATAGAAATAGGTTAAGTGATGAGTCAGCCAGATGGTTACTTTGTATTAATTCTTGGTCAAAAAAAATTATATAAAGTATCATAACCTAATGATAAAGCTGTTGATTTGTGTTGTATTTTATTTTTTATTCAAATAAATGATAAATCGTAAACTCTTTTATTAAATTTCTTATAAGTTGAGGGTTCAATCTCTTTCTAGACAGATAAGTATTGTTCTTTAAAATACAGTCAAGTTATTGTAATTAATTTGTTTTTTTACATGTTTTAGCAAATGTAAGCTTATAAATCATAAATGTTTATTAAGAAACAGTTACTTCCATGGAAAACGACATATAGGTCAGTTGATTTTTCGAATTTCTTATCAAATCTTCAGTTACTTATTAATCTGCTTGATCTTTACTATGGCTATGTTAATTCAAGCTCACAATGTTCCAATTCTAATACGTTTTTCTAAGATTTAAAGTAAACTTTAATAAATAGTAATAGACTAATAGGTAATTGCAAGACTTGCAAGACTCTTGCTGCAAGACCAAGACCAAGACCAAGACTGGGAGCGCAAGACCAAGACCAAGACCAAGACCAGGTGTATTGGCGCAAGACCAAGACCAAGACTGGCTAAGTCTCGTCTTGTTCTTGCATTTGGGCAACACTAAATGTAATGCGTAATCGCATCTCTAATTCTCTTCGTTTAGTTACCGCCCCCGCCCCCCGCTTCCTGTCTCCATTTCGACAGTCTCGACTCCCTCTGTGGCGCGGTGGGAGTGTGTCCAACTGCTACGCAAGAGGTCGTGGGTTCGATTCCCACACGGGACATCACTTTGTGTGATCCACAAATTGTTGTTCCGGGTCTGGATGTAATTTGTGTTCGTGACTTGTATGTTTGTAAAGTCCCCCGCGACACAGGGCTTGTACCCTACTGCGGGAGTCGTTTAAAAAAAAAAAAAAAAACTTCCAAAAAATGCATTTGCGCAACCACTTGTCGCCTACTTCAGTCCGGCCTAGTTACGTTGATCCAGCTGTACTAAGGAGTTTCGTTGTTTGTGTCCGAAAGTCATCATCAGATCGTTACTAAATTTATATGGTATCATTTCTGTATGAACCTCTTTTGAATATATGACGTAGTTATGCCCGAACATATATAAAAAAAAACATTTCAATAAACAAAAACAAAACACACACAAACAAACAACACAGATTTAAATTTAGACCTTTTTAAGAACTAAATTTAAATCTGTAAAAAATGTATTTGGCTTTTTAGTTTTAAATTTAAAAAAATCAAGCCTTAAAGGGGTAAAATCGTTCGCAGTCGAAGCCGCGATCAACAGCTATACTAAAGTAAAAATGAATGTTACATGTTTATTAACAAAGTTGCTTAGCAACCATTCAATCTTGAGTACGTTTGTCAACGGTTGTTTGTCATGTTTAACATCTGTTTTCATCAGTAACGTACCACTATATATTGTCGTATACATAAAGTTAGAGGGCCCATAACTTTTTATCTGCGTCATACCCGTCATGACATACGGAGCCGAAACGTGGACACTGACGGTACGGCTGGTTCACAATTTCAAAGTCGCTCAGCGGGCTATGGAAAGGGCTATGCTCGTAGTTTCTCTTAGGGACAAAATCAGAAATGAGGTGATTCGGCAGAGACCAAAGTTATCGACATAGCCCACCGGATTAGCAAGCTCAAGTGGCAGTGGGCTGGCCATATTAGCCGAAGAACCGACAACCGTTGGGGTAAACGAGTTCTTGAGTGGAGACCGCGTCTCGGCAAACGTAGTGTAGGACGCCCTCAGGCCAGATGGAGTGATGATCTACGCAAAACGGCTGGCAGGAGCTGGATGCGAGAAGCCGAAGATAGAACATAGTGGCGTGCAATTGGAGAGGCCTATGTCCAGCAGTGGACTGCGATAGGCTGATGATGAACTTTTTATAACCTTATACTACAATTCCAGCTTGATATGCTGGAATTCCAGCATATCTAGATGCAATTGTCATGGTAATCACTTAAAAATATATTATAGGGATCCTTACCTATACAGGGTGTAACAGAAAGGTGTGGTCATATTCAAGGGTTGGTATGTGCCCATGATACTGAGTGCACATACCTAATTTTATCAAAATCGGAGTACCCTAAAAAAATATTTATGATTTTTTCATTCGTTTATTTATGAATGAAAAAGTTATTCATAAAAAAAAGTATGACTTAATAAGTTCTATGCCTTAATAATCCGATCGAATTTTGTACCAGGTAACGTATAATTCTTATGCCATACGCTTTTCACTACTGAATTTTGACAAAAAGAATATGCCATAACTATGTAATAATAACGCAACCAGCTACGGCACCATGGTAGGTGCTATACTGATAACATACCCTATCCGCTACTGAAATTTGACCACACCTTTCTGTTACACCCTGTATAGACCGACTCGGATTGGAAGTTAAGTAAAAAAAGACATTGAACTTGTTCCAGGCATAGTTTAGTCAAGATGTTAGACGGCAGTGAACTTGATGGACCTCCACCACTTCGCAGAGCTTCTTCTGTTGCCGTAGAACCTACCTCACATAGTGGACACCACAGGTACTATTTAATACCATAAGACAATTCATATATGCCCATCTGATCCCTTACTGGCACAATCTGTGCATTGCCAGTTTCAAGGTTATTGGAACGAAGTTCCTTATCGCGCGTTGTGAAAGAAAAAAAATCTCACGAAAAGTTGTAACGACACTTTTTGACACACACAAGCCGTGCGGCGTGCGCGTAAGATATGAACATCTAATTTGACGAAGAAGTCACCTGTCGATTTGGTCTAGAGGCATAAATTCGGTACACAGTATTGGTGACAATTGTGTAGTTGTGGGTTCGAGCCTTCGGTATACAATCGTCTTTTTGTAAGTTATTTTCGTTTCGTCTTTCTATTTCGCATTGAACAGTGTGGTGTTGCGAAGATTATAAAAAAAAAAATTAAGATAAGAACATCGTTCTATCCCTTGTTCGTCCCTTGACACCTCTCAAGTTTTTTTTTCTTTTAGTTTCAACTTTATATTCTCGGTGGCGCGGTGGGAGTGTGTCCGACTGCTACGCAAGAGGTCGTGGGTTTTTTATACAGCGTGTAGATGAGATGCACAAAACCGGTCTTATACTGGTGAGCTCGGACTGGGAGCAATGATGCATTGGTCGCCCGTTGTAGTAAACATTGTACCTACCTACCTTATTAGTAGTATTAATATATCTCAATACCGAGCTAATTTGTATTATGTACATAGATATAAGTTTCCTATTTTATGTTGCTTAGCATATTGTAACTGCAGATTGTAAAGCATTCCCGACAAACCCTTGAGTGGTTTTTGGATTGCTATTTTAATAATAATAATATCTTGGGACAACTCACACAACGCTATCTGATCCCATACTAAGCAGAGCTTGTACCATGGAAACCAGACAACTGATATACATACATATATATTTCTAAATACATACATATTATAGATAAATAACACCCAGACACAGAATAAACCATCGTGCTCATGGCACAAAGTTTTATCTTGGGTGGGGATCGAACCCACGACCTCTTGCGTACCACTCCCACCGCGCCACAGAGGCAGTCGATTTTATACTAAATTTTAAGAAATAATGAAAATAAATAAACTAAAAAAAATAAAATAAATGTGAGATTGTAGTCCCACATTATTAGTAATCCTGTGAACCCCTCTAGCTAAGCTCAAAGGCTGGTGTTAGGAGTGGGTTCACGTCGGTAGTATAATGGGTATGATTCGAACCCGTGACCTCACGATTGCGAGTCCAATACCTTAGCCTTGGGGTTACCGCCGCTCAATTTAATTAATCTCTAGTAGCCAAATCGATCCATAGATAGAATATTGAAAACTGCCATTATTGAGACAGGCCGTCACAAATTCTGTAATTATTTTGTAGGTTAACCCGCCGGGCATCGTTAGATGATCTCGAACAGCAATCATGCGAGTTAGCGCCCAAATTGGAGAACAGAATCATTATATTGAACAAACCAGAGGTATGTTATATATAGTTATATTACATTTTTTTTAAGCTATTGCATAACTTCTATCGCGGGCCTTGAGCGTGGAGACCGAATCCAGAAATTCCGTAACAAAAATAACCTAACACCCCCCACTCCGACCGGCACAGCGGTGATACTTTTTAGTTTTTTTTATTATTTTACTTATTTTTTTTTTTAATTATATTTATTTTATTTAAAAAAAAATATATATATATTTTTTTTTTTGTTTTTTTTAGTTGATAAAAAATGCTATGCAATAGCTTTACCGCGGCAGTCCCCGAGTGCCACAGTTTTTTTTTCAAACTAGTTTTTATCTGCCTACTTGGATCTTGTTTCTCCATACAAAATTTGGACCCCCATTTCATCCCAATAGGTGGTGAATTTTGAAAAATCCTTAGCGAATGCCTGCATCATAATAACTATCTGTGCGCCAAATTTCATAGCAATCCGTTAAGTGGTTTGAGCTGTGTTGATAGTTAGTAACGACTGCCGTTTCACCTAACATCTGTTTTAATTAAAAACACACCGTGCGCATATACCCTAAGCGATTTCTTACAATACAACCTATCAATTACAAGCAAACTAAATATATTAGTTACAATTCGGGACTTAATCACCAGTCGACTGGAACAGTCGACCCGTGACCACGATCGGTGCAATTCGATCGAAACGTCGGGTAAATAAAAAGGTTCGTACCTTTAAATAATTCACGCGATTAAGTCCGATCGATCGAATTGCACCGATCGTGGTCACGGGTCGACTGTTCCAGTCGACTCGTGACCACGATCGGTGCAATTCGATCGAAACGTCGGGTAAATAAAAAGGTTCGTACCTTTAAATAATTCACGCGATTAAGTCCCGAAATATAACTAATATGTATAAAAATCGCGAAAGTTTAAAAACAACAAACTAAATATATTTTTATATTTTACAATAGATCAACCAAATATCTAAAATGGTGACAGAAAGAATGCAAAATGCGTTATTTGGATTTAATGGAAAAGTTTACTAGTAGTCCCTATGTTAGTAAGTACACAGTTTTATGCGTGCATGTATAGTTCGTACAAAAAGTTATTAAAATAATAAATTGTTTTTGGCTTAAGGCGGGTATTTCCAAATTTAGGGCAATTGTAAAACGACTTATTTTAAACAAGCTAACTCACGCAGCAAAAACGGGGAAAATTGTCACATTTTGACTTTATATTTTACCACCCATGATGGCTTACACTCAACATATCTGATGACGGGGAACCGCCTGCGTCAATTTTCCCCGTTTTTGCAACATTTTTCATCGATGCTCCGCCCCTATTTGTCGTAGCGTGATGTTATATAGCCTATAGCCTTCCTCAATTAATGGGCTAACCAACGCTAATTAAATTAGAACCAATAATAACTGAGATTTAGAATAAAGAATATTTTAATTCGTCAGAATTGCAATTCAGATTTAAAATATCTACTAATAGCGCCCTTATCGCCAGACTAATGCAAGCAAGCATAGGATGCATTAAAAATCCTAATAAATACAGCGCTCTGAAATACTAGCCTTAATTTAATTAATAAAAACTTTTTGTACTAACTATAGCGGCGATATTCGATGCATGCATGGGATATATTCATGCCATATTCCTACCTATTCCCAAATACTAAGTTATACCACAGTCTAATAAATAACACAGTCGTTCGACGAAGTCGTCTACGTTGCGGGACGCGACACAGCATTTGGACGTGGTGTGACCGCATCCAGAATAACTAACAGACACCGTGCGGGTGACCGCACGGTGTCTGTTAGTTATTAGACTATGGTTTTACTTTGTATTTGAAAAAAGGTACGAATATAACGACCAAAAAAACATAATCAATAAAAAAAAAACAATACATTTAATTGAATACAGTGGCTGTTTTGCTCTGGGAAAGTTTAATTAACGGCTGGTCTCAATAACTTTTCTATAGTTAACGGGCTAACTCTAGTAGTTAAACTGATATTAGTGCGTTTCAATAATTCAAAAGGATTTCTATCTATCGAGCGTACAAATGTCAGTCTACCAGAGTTAGCTATTTTAAATGACAGTTAACCGTAGATGACACCGGTCGTTAGTACTGCACGCTACGGATATTTTATGGTATCAAGAAAGCACGCAACTCATAAACTTATAACACCTGCCCCACACGTTGGACCCAACGCCACTCAAGTGTGGATCTACAATAACGCTCGTCCCAACGTTGGCGCCAATGCTATTTTCTAGATCCACATGTTGGACGAGTTTCTTTGAGGCCAACGTATGGAGCCGGTGTAAGGATGCTTACCTAAATTTACATTTAAATCGGTGTAATGGACAAACATTTATTGACTTTCAAACAATGATGTTTTAAGTAAAAAGGTGTACTTAGATAGGTTACAAGTGCTCAGCAAGCGGCACCATAAAGTCAATTAATAGACAATTGACCAAATTTTTATATGTCAACTAGCGGCCCGTCCCGGCTTCGCACGGGTGGACATGGGATCCCTCATTTTTTTAGTAATTGCGACTATTATTAAAGATCTAAGCTATCCTATCTCTCATGTTGGACCAAACTGCATATTGCGTGCAAATTTCAACGAAATCTGTTAAGCGGTTTAGGAGTCCATCGCGGACAAACATCGTGACAGGAGATTTATATATATTAAGATGTCGCATCGCCGGCGCGCGGCGTCAACAGATTAAAGCAGCGGATTACATTTATCTCTTGTTCGCTCGTGATAATTAAATCATGCTTTCCTAATTTCACGACCTTTTATAATAGTGTGACATTGCATTGCATATATAGGTTACTAGCGGACACCTCGCGGTTTCACCCGCGTAGTTTCCGTTCCCGTGCGAATACAGGGATAAAAAATAGCCTTATGTCACCCGGGGTTAGTGTAGCTTCACAACGATGAAAGAATTTTTCAAATCCGTCCAGTAATTTCGGAGCAATACAAACAAACAATAAAATCTTTCCTCTTTATTTTATTTATTTTTATTTATTTTATTAACATTGATTGCTCACTGAACTTACAGTTGCCCAATACGTGCCCAATATTATTTAAATTAAATTATATATATATATATATATATATATATATATATATAATATATAATTATATTAATATATAAATTGTATACATACATATTTAAAATCGGCATTAGTTTGCCGTTTTTAAATATCCAATGTTGTTTAAGTAACATATCTACACCTTTTTACTTAAAATATCATTGCTTTCATAAAAATTTCTACTTCTTTAGTTTACGACAAGGGCACGAGACTTTCTGATTCCTTTATAACTATCCTGAATGAATGGAATGATTTATATAAAAAAATACTTCACCTCGTGAAAGCGGAAGATTGCATGTCAAGGGACTGGAGGTACCTCTCAAGCAGGATTCTCTTTGTTCAAGTAATTGTGTTCGGTCTGTCAATCTATTTCGAATGTTGTATTGAGGGTATCCCCTAACAACTTCGATCGATGGAATTCACCGATCGAGGATGAATGCTGGGATATCAATCAATCAATCAATTTATTTATTCACCGTAAATAGAGTACAATGGATGGAATAATTATCATAACAATTCTCTGTGCTATATCTATTTAGCCTATTTTGGGCATGTGAATATACTAATAAAACATTTCAAACAGTTGATTAAGCCTGATTTCATTAAAAATAATTTCATTAAATCAAAAATATAATTTATATAATATCCAATAATAAATACCTAAGCCTAAATTAATTAATATAATCAATTTAATAATACAATAAATCTTATTTAATTTCGTTTAGTAATGAAATAACAATCAATATATTTAGCCGTTCTGATACGAGAGATTTAGGTGGGATTTTCGCGCCATGAGACGGCTGATTCAATTGGGTATCTCGACTTATACATGGCTTACTGGCATAAAAACCATAATCGTTGCAACACAAAAATCATTTTTCTTACAAATTTATTTGCAGTTGGTAAGCTAACTTAATAAGCACTTTAAAATATGTTCTAGGAATCTTTACCTATACTGTTCTTCGTCTACATTAAATTTACGCTCATGGGACACATAGCATTTTGGATGGGATTAAATCCTTTACGGCCGGTCTCAATGACCTATCTACAGTTAACTGTTTATAAAACCTTTCAGGTTTTCTATCTATTGACGGTTATCGATAAGCACAAATGCCAGTTTTGCTAAAAGTTAGCTATTTAACATACAGTTAACGGTAGATAACCTATTGAAACCGACCGTAAGACACTATTAAAATAAACTAAGACTCTGTTTTCTTCTAGGAACTCCAAGCGCTCATCGCAGAGCGTATTCGTTGGGAAGCAGACACCGTCATCAAAGAAGTGGATGATGAGTCGTCCCCCTAAGAATTACCGTCATTCTATGGGTGCTTCCTATGGTACCGGCATTTTGCACCCTAGATTGTAGATGTAGCACTGGGACAATATAAAACAACATGGGGATGTTTTTAAAATATATTTTGAAACATAACAATGAATAATGTCTCCTATTACTATGTTAACTAAAGTTATGCTGTAACTGGTTTTTAAACGAATTGTAAAGATGAAGTCTGTAAATAAATTTATATTATTTTAAATAAAAAACAAAATGTGTGGCACTCGGGAACTGCAGCGGTAAAGCTATTGCATAGCATTTTTTATAAACTAAAAAAATATTTTTTTTTAATTGCATAGCAGCTAAATCTTTACAACATTTACATTTTTTTTACAAACTATATGACACATGCAACATTGATCTTTACAATTCTGTTTAACGTTTCTTATTAATTATCATAATTTTCTTTTTTAAAGATTTTTTGTAATATTTATTATTCATATGAAACTATTATAAATGAATTCTATGTTATGTAACAAAATATCTTAGCACTCATAACCCTTGTTGCAGTTCCAGGTAGATATATATATATTTTAATTTTCCGTCGGTACCAAACATTTTTCGCAGCAACTGCTTAGTAAATTATTTTCAAAAATATGTTTACATATTTCAATTTTAAATTTCCAATTTTTTGTCAGATTAAGGCATTAAGTCTATTCTGTATTAATTGGTACATATATCCCCTTATTCATAAAACGTTAATAAATGTATTTTTACTTTTTCTAGATAAAACAGTTAACTAGCAATGGGGGTCCCACATTACTAGTTAACTAGTAATGGGGGGGCGTCCCACATTACTAGTTAACTGTTTTTTTAACAATCTTGTTGTCCGGCCAAGCTCAGTGGCATATGTCAGAGTGCGTCTTAACATCGGTTCCGGCATCGGATTCGTAATCGAAACAACATTCGATACGAAGACTGACTATCGAATGTTGTGTCTCCTTCTATTCATTTTAAAAAGACAAGAACAGATAATTAATTTGTTATTAACGTATCCTGAGTAAGAGGAAAACATTTTTGACATACCAAAATAGTGAGATGTATAACTTAGATTTTTTAAGTTATTTTTTCGATGTATATTTTGAAATATAAAGGTGACTCTACTATTTTTAAACTAACACAGACCTGACGAAGATACGTGAAAAGATAACAATTCAATTTAAACTTAATAAGTATGACATACGGTTCAAAATCGTATAATAAAGCAATTGGTAAAGGCCATAGACATACAGACTGGAAAGGGCCTTCCCTTTCAAATATAAAGTAAATACAGACATAGTTATCTCTTTCTAGAAATCTCATTGTGTCTATGTCAATTCACTTTAACATTACTGAAAAGAGACATGTATTGGCCGCAGAGTCTCGTTGTCTCTTTCTATACAGTGGACAATTTTGTGAGGCTCAGTCCAGTCTCTGCGTCTATAGTAACGATGCGCTGGCGCTGGTATACCAAGCAAGGAATTTTAAACTGTATGTGGTACAAGTTAGGGTATACTTCAAGTAGAGCGTCATCTATATCCGTAATGAAGGCGACTGAGATTGTATACAGGGCAATATTAGGTCCGGGTAAGGAAGAAAATTGGAACAATTATTATGTTTTTTTATGATTAATTAGCTATTGCCGGCGGCTTTACACGCCAATCTCCTATTAAAAAAAAAAACAACGGGTTGCACTCCGGGAATGAAAACTTAAACATTATATTACATACTGATGAAATTTTAATAATATTTTTCGATCTTACTGACATAATAATAAAAAAAATATGAATGAATAAATCACAAATAAAAAAACACTCAAACTGGGCCTTCTGGTTTTTGGACCGCCCGACTTCCCACCTGAGCTATAATAACATTGTAGATGATGGCGAAATACCTTCGTATTCTAATGATATTGTAGCAGTTTTTTATTGCTCTCCCTCAGTCTTACGAATTTTCGATCAGGTCACGTGTCCTGACGCGAGTTTAACATTTTTTACCCATCCCAAAAAGTGCACAACGCCGCTAAAGAACTTTTCACTTCAAAAATAATTTTTGAAACAGGTTGTATAATGTGTCCAAATTTAAGCTCAATCGATGCAAAACTTTTTGGTTTTTGAAGCGTAAATAAACCAACATTTTTTTTAGAATTAAATGAAGAGACGAGCAATTTAGTTAAGTGTTATGGGCTTGCATTACCTTGATAGTCACGACCGTCCTTTCATTTCGTAATATAAAAGACATAAACATTGTTCCAATTTTCAATGTTTAAGAACTTAAACATGTTAGTTGGTATATTCTAGGAAAGGTGACAGGGTTAACTTATAAATTCTGTTACATATAAAAAGTCGCCTTCAATACACGAGTCTTTTAAACGAATATAAGTTAAAGTTAGAACAAACTACAACATAAAACTGTATAAATTTGGCGCTAGTGTGACTTGGGTTTAAATTTTAAATACGCGTTTAAAAAAAGGTTATAATATTTGTGAAAGAAAATGGGGCATATTTGAGATTGATTTGAATTTTTTGCATATGAATTTACGGCTAAACCGTAAATGCTATTTGAAATCAGGAATTAAGAATTTTCCCTTACCACCAACTTTTGTCACACAACCATTTAACACACATCTTTAAGACCCGGAGTTAAATTGATGTTTTTTATGCAATTAAATATATGAGTTTCTCAAAAATTCAGACCCAGAATGCATTCACTATCAACTAAAAAAGATAACTTATAATATAACTTGATAGATGGCGCCACTTGTACCTGAAGTCACACTAGCGCCATCTATACCATTATAATTATTTAAAAGAAAGCAGAAAACGATTAACTCGTAACTGTAGATCAATTTAGTAATCTACCTCAGGCATAGTATTTCATTCTATGTAAGACCATACGTGAAACTATGGGTTATCAATTATTTGTATAGTATTAAAAGCTTTGTTGTAGGCTTTTATAGTAATGTGTGGGGATATACTCGGAGATATGGGACTAAAGTGATAGAAAGACATACTTTAGTATGATAAAAATATATGAAAATGTAATTTTATCAAAATGTAGTACTTAGGTCCTGAGTCAGTGGGTACAGCGAAGTATAGTGTATTGTCCTTTATTTCCTACTTCATAGTGACAGAAATATGAAGAATTCTTTAAGAATTTGTATATTATTATGTTGTAAATACAGGACAATACGTTTAAAGAATTTAATTTCGCGTTATTGTAATTTAAGTCTAATTACAAACAATTTATTTACATTATCTTTAATGAGACGTCTCCCGTGCTAAGAAATAATCTTCTTTGTCACATAAAATTCCAAGCATAGACAGAAGTACGAGTACACTGACTCAAAACAATAATTAATGGATCACGATCATACAAAATGTCAGATATCTACGACTATATTCGCACTACAAAATAGGCCTAGTCTTCCGTTAAAATACTCTTATACTGTTGTGAATATTTACTGTTACTACTTGTCTGTGGTTTGCCCACTACTGGGCTAATTCGCCCTCTTCTAGATTAATATAAAGGAAACATGAGATTATAAAAGCTTCATTTTGATAAAAAATAAAAGTGACACGAAATGACAAAATTCTGTTGTGCTTTTCTATCACATATTAAATTGCATAATACAGAATGAACCAAAACATATTAACAAAATCACTTTTATTTGTTATCATATTACAAACAAAGACCTTATTTGCAATTAAGTACATATCAAAAAAACTAAAAATAAAAATATTTCTTTTTTAATTGCCTACAAAAAATAAATTTCTAGGCATGATATTTTGAAAACAAGCACAATATTTTTGGTGGAAAAAATGTAGATATAATACAATAAATATTAAAATAAGAAAATTCTTATTAATATGAATTTTGCCTTATTTTAAGAGCTTTTTATCTAAAATGGGTCAAGTGGCTTCATTTTATATATAAGGCAAATACAGGATACTTTGGACCGCGTTATGCAGAAAGTAGTTAACATTAAAACCGATAAGCAAAAAATAATGCAATTTTTCTAGCCCCATCCGGAGATAGGGCTAGAGATGTTTTCAAAAGATGTTTTCCATTAGACGCACAAAATTGAGCCAAAGCTAAAACTTATAGGTTTGTTGTTACTAGGTTTTAACTTTAGTTGCAGTCAAAAAAACGTGTTTAATTTGCTTTTTTTTCAATTTTACTAATATTTAATCATTTTCACGAATATAAATGTCTCATTTTCAATTGGCTGTTTTCTGCATAACTGCATCCAGTTTTAAATGACAAGCAAATTTGTAGAAAGTGTAAGATTTGCCTGTAATAATTGAATTTGTAGGTAATATGATAATCAATTAGCATAGTAGTACATGTATAAATGTCACAATTGCAAGCTATTTTATATTTGCGAGGTAAATCCACACAACTTATTCTTTATATCCGTATGTTTACTTATTAGTCGTGTTTCTAAAATTAAATTTAAGTTTCCTAATTAATCACCAAAATGTGTGTACGCACATAATCGACAGCACCAAATTAGATATCTTATTGTCAGGACAAGGATGGGATAAAAGTTTTTTTTTTTTAAAATCGTGCGTAAAAATTACACTTATGGGCAGCTAATAAAATATAACGACCCGTGACCACGATCGGTGCAATTCGATCGAAACGTCGGGTAAATAAAAGGTTCGTACCTATAAATAATTCACGCGATTAAGTCCAGAAATATATCTAATAATAAAATATGTTTAAAAAACGTGAATTTTAAAACAACTTGTTTGTTATTAACAAATCGCAGACGTATAAATAAAATATTTGTATTGTGTACCTTGCAAATATAATAATAGTTATATAACAGCAAACGTCCTTTTGAAATCTATAGAATATGAAACTTGCGTAATGTAATCAATGTATTGGCCGATTTGTTGGTCAGCCCATAAGCATACTGGCCGATGAATAGCCCCTTTTAGAAAATACGATTTCATAAGAAATAATTATATTACCGCCTATTGCAATATTTAGAAACGAAAACACCGCTATACTGCCTTCACTTCCTCTATATTTAAATATATGTAATTATTTAAATAATATTATTGTATCTATAAAAAAATATATCTTGTAAAATCAATAGATATTGTTTTATGTATAAATCTTTTAAAAGTTATGTTTTTCTGATTGCCATAGTACAGGTTCTCAAGGCCCTGCCTAATTTGGGATTATGACCAGATGTGTGTGAGTAGTCACAATATATCTATTAATTTATGAATATTAATTGTCCATTTCGCTTATGTCAAACGAAATAAAACGTTATTGCAACGAAACTATTTAATAAGCTATTTATTATTACTATTATATATATTTTAACTCTTAACGTTAATATCTATTGATTATACAAGGTATAATACTTGAGCAACGTTACCGTCAATGAGAATACTTATGATAAGTAATATCGAAATATTATGTCTATTAATTATTATTATAATTATGTGATCGCTTTAACAATAGTTACCAAAGCCGAATCTTATATTGTATTTTAATAGATGTCACTATTATTGATGATACAATTTATACTAAAAAAATACTTTTTATGTGATGCGAACATGTTTTTTTTTCTAATAAAGCCACCATTCGCTCACTAGATGGCGCTACTAGTAGCCTGTTTTGAAATACGCCGAATGAAAGCTTACAAACTTACAAATTACGGCAACTAAATACACTCAAACTCAAAACACATGTTTATTTATACAAGTTATAAAGTTTATTTGCAAAAAAATACAGAACACGTCACATAATAATTATATTCTGAGCAATTTTTGTAGATAGTGACATCTATATAGAGTGTTATTTAACAAGCAGTATTCAATAGTACAATTTCTTATGACTAAGTTAAATTCACTTAGCTTAAGAGACATTAGTTCTATCTCTTTTTATTTACAAATGACTATAGATCAAGATACAAATTGACAAATAGCTATAACGATTAATATGTTAGTACTCTATTTCAACATTTGAGGCGCCACTAGTACTTACTGAGTGGGATTTTGCTCCCGCTAGGCGGCGCTAGTATTTTTTGTGGTCAAACAAATCGTGTAGTACACCGTGTTTCATAGCTCTGTCATGGGCGTAAACAGAGGGGAGGGGTGGAGGTTCAGGTTCTGGATACCAGTGACGGAACCAGGATTTCATTTTATACGGGGTGATTTTTAATATACTAATAACCTCCCACTCTTGGCTTCTTTATTACAAACAACTTACTTCGCAATATAATTTTTTAAAGAAAATAATTACAAATTAACCCTTTACCACCTACCTACTTTTGTCACTCAATCATTTACCACATATCTATGAGACCCCGGAGTTAAATCGACGTTTCTTTGTCAGGTTTAGGGCTTATACCTCACAATAAAAAACGGTTTTACTCCTGTAAAATAGTCTGTAGGTTGTTAAGGGCATAACTCCAAAAACTAGTGGTAGGTGATTAAGGCTTAATGTATTACATTTTTTCCAAAACTGATATTACAAAGTTATTTAGTGTTATTTAAAGAAGTCATGAGCGTTATTAGTAGGTATACTGTATAGGGGGAGCTTAATCCCGCTGGTGACCCTAAGCTTTGATGCTTTGCCTCCTTGAAGGTACATTTTGTCAAGGTAAAGCACACTGATTAGACGCAAATACTTGTAGGACTTGAGTCCCTTATCGTCGATCTTCCCCCCGGATCCGTCACTGCTGGACAGAGCTCAAAGAACACTCGTGTTAATACGGCCTATATGAGATAATATTCCGATTTGTATGTTGATTTATAGACTATATTGTAAAATAGCAACGATTTTAAGCCAAATGATGCAAAGTATTTTATTATTGTTATATCTTTCTTCTACAGTTATTTTTATTAATATGCTAAGATAAATAAAGCCTTATTTTGTTAGCAATTAGATTGCTTCTTGATGTTGCTTGTTGAACAAAAATTATTATTATAATTACGCAATTATTTGTAATAGCTATGTTGGTCCAACGTCGACAAATGTTGGCCAAAAATAATGTCTTATGTATATTTGATATTATTATTACTTTTCAGTTTTTATTGTATTATAAAAATGCTCTTTATGGTGCATTAATTTTGTTGTCCTTTTTCGTTATTGCTATTTAACATTTTCTAAATAACATAGCAATAGCCAAATTAATAACGTTAAAAATATTTCGATGGATATTATTTTTGTGACAAAAATGGATATATTTTGGAGTTAATAATAGGGTTATAACATTATGTAATAAGTGTTGTGATGATATTATGATATATTTAATATTAGCGTAAAAAGACATGCACTCCAGTTTCTTAGTGCTAGAGCACAATACAAGTAGCATTGAATGTAATGGCGGACAAATTAAAATAACGTTATTATTAAATACTTATTTAAATAACGAAATGTTGAAAACGAAATCATTAAGAATATTTTGAATGTTTATTTCGTATTTCCAATTATATGGTTCTGTTCTATTATGGTAAATATGTTATTTATGGCTTAGTAATAATACAAATTAAACCTATAAAGTGTTATAAAAATCAGAAGAGAACCAATAATTACTTAGTATTATTTGTAGTTATTGAGTTTGATTATATTCATAATACTTTATGAACACGATTTTAATTCGCGAATTTGTTTTCTTACTCTGTTTTGAAAATATGTAGTTCAGTCATTTTAGCATAAAAAAGGAATCAACCTCAAAATGAGAGATAATAAACTGAATTACGCAATTACCTTCATTTTGGCGTTTTAAAGGTCTCATAAAATCTCTTGTCTGCGTCGTAAGTTATTCAGGATAATAAAAAACAGATTTTCGCGATTATGTTGGCTTGGAAAGCAAAAACATAACATTCGGTATAGATCTAAAACAACTTTATTGACTTAAGAAATTTACAAATTTTTACTAAATAACAATATGACAAAACATTCCCTGTTTCTAATGCTGTTCACTTCAATATCCAAATTAATTCGAAATATATTTTGTTGATATCATTTTGATTTTATCATCGTATGTTATTTTGTCCGTCAAAACATTTCAAATAAGGCATAGTGTGTAAGCACGCCATTGTAAGTGATTTATGAATCTACGCTAGCTGTACAAGATTTGTGATATATTTTATGAATTTATGTTGCGACACTTTTATTATTGTTTTTGATTAATCTATTATTAAAATTAGTGTGACTATAAATTTGTTTTAATGTAATGCGATAAAAATGTACCTACCTTAAACTAAGATTAGCGGTTTCAAAAAACAAATAAATTCTTCACCTGTATGGTGTTAGTAGGTACACCCTTCATTTCCAACTCGACAGATTTTCAGGTTGTCCTTAAATGTACAATTGAATATGTACACATTTTCTTATCATTTTAATCATACAGAGTAGGTACGTAGCATATTTTCCTAAGATGAGATTTATATAAATAAACCCCGATACAGGATACCTACATGCTAGGTGTCATAAAAATTTGCTCGAATATTTTTATTATAATCTATACTAATATTGTAAAGCTGAAGAGATTTTTTTGTTTGAAAGCAGTAATCTCAGAAACTACTGATCCGAATTGAAAAAATCTTTTACTGTTGGATAGCCCATTTATCGAAGAAAATTTACGCAGACGAAATTGCGCGGGACAGTTAGTTAAAAATGTATGTGGAAGGCGCCAAGGTAGCCTTATGAGCCTTTAGCAACTCAATATTCGAATTAAACTTATGATAATGGTAATCGACCATAATGTGGTATGGATACCTCAGTAGATGCCACCGCTTCACCTACTATCTACGACTAGCGACAATTCCACCAGAGAGGTGCTTTCGACCGTTCAATTCAGACTCCCGAGTCAGACTTCTATGTACTCTGTGAGACTAACTGCCACGCTCCAGCCATTTTAAATGTAAACCAATGTGACGCCACACAACGGCCGCCATGTTCAAATGAGTCGACACACTTACTATTTGATAAAACAGGATGTTGGAAATCATTAGCGATCTGCTAGCGGACATTTGTGGTCGATTTGATTCTCAAAACGTAGATCGTTACACAGTTATTACCTCGGATAATTATGAATCTTAAACCAAATAACGGCAGAACCGCTTCGGCCTTTTTGTTTAAAATAAATAAAAAGAAACAATTATTGTGACAGCTAACTCAACAAAATAAATTAAATTAGAAAACATTAAATCATCAAGCGTTAATGTAGGTAATTAACAAAGTCAACCATAGATGGCGTCCTCAGCGGATATTTTTCAGTAGCTACTATTGTTGACAAT
The DNA here is from genome assembly GCA_945859575.2 of Herminia tarsipennalis. Taxonomy (NCBI): domain Eukaryota; kingdom Metazoa; phylum Arthropoda; class Insecta; order Lepidoptera; family Erebidae; genus Herminia; species Herminia tarsipennalis. Next base: position 2,732,988 of record OX243849.2, on the reverse strand, counting down.
AGTTGGCGGTACTGACGCTCTGGTCTGGGTGTCATTGGTAAACTTGTAAATGAGCCGGTAAATAAATGGAACCGTTGCCGAAAAATAACACACCCGTGCCTTGGAGAACACATTAAGCCGTCAGTCCTACGCTCAATCTCTCCGATCGTGTCGAATTTCTTGAGACGAAATAGAGGATGCAGTTACATAACTAGGGCGGTGGCAGCAGTGCCCAGGCACAGTGCACAAGAAAGACTAGTTACGGCACTGAGAGTGGCAGTTGATGCACTTATGTTGGCGCATAATGCCATGGGGCAAATGCCACTGTTGTCCAACCCCCCTCCCCCCCATTGGATCCGCGCCTGGGCGAGACACGACACTACGAGATGGTGGTGCGGTCTTGACCCACAGTACATGCAGAAGACACCGAGACACTTGTCGCAGTCTCTCGTCTCGGTCTCCTGTCTCTTTCGCGGCGCGATCCACCTTTATACTGCGTAGTCGGCTACTCTCTGATGAGATTGGCTGCCATAAACGGCATCACAGCGTTTCCCCTATTGTGTGTGGCACCAACTCATTTATGGCCCGCCGGGATGACCCCCATTGGAAACTCCATACAGCTAACTAAATTATGACGTTAATTAACTACGGAAGAGAGTTAAAGAACTTGTAGGTATTGTAAACTTTAGTATGCCACGGCATAATAAAGTTTGAGAAACACAAAAGAAAAACATAATTACTTAGGAATTATTTATTTACAATAATTACAAATAATAAATATCGAATACCCATTCAATATCACAATATGTACAGTTATATTATTTGTTTATTATTATAACTATTTAAATAACAACAAATAAGTCAACAGTCCAAATTATTTATTAAAAATATAATAGGTACTCATAACGGGCAAAATATAGCTAATAACACAAATAACCTATTATAATCATTAGCTATTTAAAAAAATAGGTACTTAGTTGACTATGTTCTTCTCAAAGCTTTAATGTGCCTTCATTTCAAATATTTAAATCTATTTATTAGTTTATATTGGTACCTCTTTATGTAAGTATATACATAGTGAGGATAAGATGTTTATATAAATTTATACCTTGTACTTTTATACACAAAGTCAAAAGTAGAATGATTTAGTTCATCAAATTAAATTTTACAAACGCCTGATCTCAGAATGCCTAAATTTGTGCAGAATGTATGTAATGTTTTATTTCTCTGCATTGTTAAAAGGTCGCATTTTCATTAGTCGATAGCAATCTCATTAGTGGTACAGTCACTTCCTAAAACTTGTCATATTCTCAAAAAAATAGTTGGTTAAATTCCATCTGTTGGTTGACTGCCTGTGGCGTGGTGGGAGTGTGTCCGACTGCTACTCAAGAGGTCGTGGGTTCGATTCACACACGGGACACCACTTTGCCACCGCGCCACAGAGGCAGTCGTGTTTAAAAAAAAAACTGTAGCATGCCTTTTCTTAATTGGTTAGTTTCATTAGTCGGCCAATAAAAATATATATATTTAAATATATACATATATATATTCTAATAGCGGTTGCCCGCGACTTTGTAACATCTTCCTGAGATATAGTCTAAAAGCCTATTATAATCTATTTCTGTGTCAAATTTCATGCAGATACATGTAGCCCTTCTGGCATCATTGAGTAACTTTCGCATTTATAATAATTTAAATTCGTTCGAGACATCGAAAACCGAATCCTTAATAAACACAGTCGAGGCTCGCGATCAAATTGTTCATAATTTTAATGTATATCCACAAAAGTCCGGTTTAAATCAGTTTCATAAGTCAACTTTGGCGCCTATGTTGCTAAGCGGTATTGCTTGGAGCTCAGTCCGGAGACACAGGAACTCCCCGGCTATGCAAGTGATGCATGCACAAGATATTGATAGTATCCACCACGAGAATGTGATGGGGAATGAGCCGTTGTACAGCCAACATGCAAGAAGATGGATTCCGTGGTATGTGCAACTGTAAATGAGAACATAATGAATTAGAAAATTAATAAAAAATTAAAACAAAACCGCAAAGTGTTACATATATTTAAAGTCGTCTTAATGTGGCACTGATTTCGATACACATATAGGCTTGATGAGAAGAAAAATAAAAAATAAATTATAAAAATAAAAAAACCCGCCAGTACCAAAAAGATGTAAATAAGATCCCCTACATAATAATATAATTTCATGCAGTCGGAGGCATTAATAAATCTCGATGAACTTTGTGAACTGCCTCCAACTGCATGAAATTATTATCTTTTTTGTGCAATTGGGCTTGTTATTTTCATAATTTATTTTTTTATTTAATACTTTTTAGTAGTTGTGGGATGTAACCGATATAACAATAACTTTTATCACAGATATTGTCAAGTATTGAAAATTGAAAAAAGAATGGTTGCTAACTAACTTTTTTTAGTATTAGTCATAATTTATTTATACCTTTTTGAAATGCTTAAGATGAGTCCTTTAATTTGATACCCATATTGCAGTATTCAAAACAACTTTTTTTTTACACTTCTTTATTTTGACATCTCACAGCCGCCATGTTTGTTTTTTTCAAACGTCACATAACTAAGAACACTTGGGCGATCAAGACGAATCTAACGACGTCTTAATTGTATAAATCCGTTCAGTAAATTGTGAGATATCAGGTAATAAAGAATATAACATACATACATACATACAAGATTAAAAAAATGCGAAAAACATAACCCTTCCTTACAGTCGGGTAAAAATGGAGTGATTTTAACCGTAAGAAAGCATTTAATTAAAAAACCTAGGTTTAGTCATCCAGAATCATGTAATGATTCACGAGAAATTTGTTCAGACATTTAGAAGTTATGATGGATTAAAAAACTTGCATGCTACTCATAAAAACATGCCGAAAATATGAAGTTTCTTTTTTAAAAAGGTTTTAATTATACAATTTTGGATAGGCTTGTTCATTGAGTGTTGTATGGCAGTTCAGTATTTAGAATCTGCAACGGGCTTATGTGGTGAATTTCGACCATAAGGTCCTTTCACCAGTGTTTACCCGTGGTCCCGGCGTGTCGACCCATTACCGGGTCCATGGGTAATTTTAATTACCCGTGGTCCCATGGCATTAGGGATAGCTGCCTGTACTTCTGATTGTATCGATAGAAAATTATACACACTGGGTCAAGCATAAACTTGAGGTTAAATAAAAATCCATATAACAGCATAGGTACCTAACTAATAGGTACGTTAAAAGAGATCGCATATTACAAAGACAATTACATTTTTCCTGTTTATATTGTCATTACTAGTAGGATCTAAGTAGGATCTCTATTAATTTTTCCTCTTTCGTAATTTTGACATAATCATTTATGGTTACGGATTGAAATCTTGAAATTGATTGAATATTTTAACTGAATTTAAATTAATTTGCTGAACATGGAAAATAACGTAAAAATAATTAAAAGAAAGAAGGGTAGTGTTTTACTATTCAAAAATCATCAGTATTACAAGCATACTGTTTATAAAAATGAATCGTCTCTGTGGAACTGTTCTTTGAAAAGGAAAAATCAGTGCAAAGGATCTTTAACGATTAATAAAGTAGGTATTGTTTATTTTTTTTTAAATGCTGGCTGTCGTCAAATTAGTAAAATTTAATATTTATCATTTGCTTCAACGTTTGCACTGTATTGTTACAGGAACAGATTGTAATAAAAAACATATCTCATACGTGTCCGGATATTATATCGAATGAACTGACTGAATGTCTAGACAGCTTAAAATCGGAGGCGCAAAGAACTGACCGACCTGTTACACAATTATATGTAGAAGCGAAAGAGAGCTGGTTGGATAAGGGGAACAATATATTGACTCCCTTTCCTGAATTCAACAGTGTCAAGCATTGTCTTTATACCGCGCGGAATGAATATGCTGGAGTTAATAAAATGAATTTTAAAACATTTCATGAAGTGCAGGTTCCATTACAACACCGAAATTTGGTTTTGGCAGAATATTATTATGAAGACACAACAATTTTGATATTCTGTATGGAAGAAGACAAAGCTAAAATTGAGCAAACAAAGGAAATATTTGGTGACGCAACATTCAATTGTAGCCCCCCTCCATTCCTTGAATTTTTTACTATTCACGCTGAATTAGGCAGTACTGCTAGTACAACTCATACAAAACCAATAATTTACGCTTTACTAAGCGATAAGAAAACCGAAACCTATACAGCCCTTTTCTATATATTAAAATCCCAGTTTCCAAATTGGGAACCATTAAAATATCACTGCGATTTTGAAATTGCTGCTATAAATTCTATATATAAGGTTTTTCCCCACATAGAGATTAAAGGGTGCTATTATCACTGGCAGCAAGCTATGTGGAGAATGGGCAAAAAGATATTCGGCATAAAAAAAAGTAAACCTCAAGCCTCAAGAGTTGTGTCACTGTGCTCAGTATTACCATTATTACCAAGTGAACGGCTTTTGGAGGGGTGGGAGTATATTAAATCACAGTGCAACACCAAAAATATTAAAATTCAGAAATTTTTAAATTACTTGCAACGTGTTTGGCTGAAGAACGATATTCTTAAAACTCTCAGTGCCTTCGGAGAAAGGCACCGAACCAATAACGTGACCGAGTCCTGGCATAGCAAAATTAAATTGAAAAAAAATTTCACGAATATTATGCGTCTCCTGAACGTTTTGATCAAATTATCAAAAATTAAAACGCATACCCCTGTCAGAACCAGAACAAAAATAGCAATTGAAAATGATGAATTCATAACCGATACACTGATGGAATTAGTTACTGGTGAAATATCGGTTGGATACGCACTAGAAATGTTAAGATAGTTTAGAGTCATTAGTTATCATTATCAGTGTATTTGGTTATTAATTCTTCATATTAATATCAATATTTTGTTTTATTACATACCCAATGTTTTTGTTCCTAAGAATGGGAATTTATTTTAATTAGTAAACTCTTTGTATGTAACTGATACAGCAGTGTTCATATTCTATCGATGTTTTAATTTTCATCGATATATTCAGAATTCCGGAAACAATCCTTAATGGAACCACGGGTAATTAAAATTACCCATGGACCCGGTAATGGGTCGACACGCCGGGACCACGGGTAAACACTGCCTTTCACATGTTCCGGTTTCAATCCGTATGGGTAGCCGACGCCCGGCGAATGTATGGCGACAGGGCGGTTACTCCCAAAAGTTGATCGGGAACGTGTCGGTCGAAACGAACGCTCGCCGAACACGGAACCCAATAGCTACCACCAAAGTTGTTCGATGATGATGGACGGATTACGTTAGTTGTCGATCCATAGCCAAACGGTCGGATCTAGAGTGTCGCGCAATGGATTACTATCATTGAAAAACCGATAACCAACAGAAAAATCAAAGTTATGCTGGTAATCTTACGAGAAAAACTTTATAAGTTTAAGGGTGAGCTTTTATGCTGTAAATATACCTTTATGTATATATAAACAAAATGATTACGACCAAAAAAATATTTTTATTTAGTGTCAAGGATCTTAAAAGGCTTCGGTCCATATTACTTTCATATTTATGACATAAGTATGATGAACCGTAGTAGTAGTAGTAGTAGTAAACCGACGGCCACAATGTCAAATCTCCGTCGACGGACCGAACGTCGAAACGTAAGCCTTTGGTGGTAGCTAAGAATATGATCCGTCTACGGCCGATAACACGAAAGGTTTTGGTGGTAGGCTCCGACCGGACGGACGCCGGAACGTGTACGCCGGATTGAAACCGGTGAAAAGGAACTTAAGCTCAGAATAACCCAAAATATCAGTAGTGGGAAAAAAACAGTTTTAATGTGTAAGAAATATAATATCTAAAAAAAAATATTCCATTAATCCTTTTGTATTTCTACGTAAAATCTGCCAGCATCAATTTTTCATTTTACACTTTAATTACAAGTTAACAATAATAAAGCTTTTTATTCTTGGATTAGAGATGATGTTTGTATCATTCATATCTTTTAAAATGTATCTAGTCTCAGACTCTGTGTGCCTCTTGGCATAAGCCTTCTCCCAACAGCTTCCACTGTGGTCTGTACAAGTTACTACATACCTAATAATAATAATATAGAAGTTGTTCCCTTGACCAGTGCTAGTGCAGCAATTTTACATCTTTTATGACACCATAGTATCCAATTTTATCAGAGCATTTCTTCCAACAAAACAAAAAAAAAATAAAAAGCGGCGGTAGCCTAATGGCTAAGGCATCGGTCTTGCAATCGTGAGGTCGCGGGTTCGAATCCTACCCAATATACTACCGACGTGAACGCACTCTTAACTGGAGGGGTTAACAGGATTGCTAGATATGTGGGACCACAACCTCACATTGCTAGTTATCTTTATTTAAAAAAAAATCAACGGTTGTTTGTCCTCTATGCATTCCAAAACCATCAATCAGTGATGAAACTTGGATAGTGTTCTAGGGCGCCCGCGAGGATTCCTGCTCCAAAAAGCTGCAGCATAGTGGGTTCAGCTAGTATATCAATTTAAATGTATGGAGAGAAAATGAGGTGGGATTTGGACACGCGACCTTAGGGGTAAGCCGTTACCAACTCTGGCAGCATACCTCGGTGCCACAGACGAATTTAGCCTTCACATAATACAATGTTATGGCAATTGAAAATTTATTTGCATAAAAATGCTATAAAAATTTCAAAAAAAAATGTTTAGCTAGTATATTATTAATGAAAATGTGTAGTTTAATAAAGATAATGTTTATCTCCACTGTATTTATTGTCATAGATAGGGTCAAGAAAATCATTATCTAGTCCGAGACTGGTGAGTACTAGCTGTTAATACATTACACTTATCTCACCTAAAATCCAAGCACAGTTTAGTCCTGCCGACGACGGTCCACAGTACAAAGGCTCCAATGATTGCATTCAACACAAATGCAAAGATGACCGATCTACCTTCATAGTCTCGTACATGTATCTCCTGTAAAGAATAAAATAAATCTAGTCTTAATTATTATAACTATATGAGCCCAAAGACGCAGAATTTGTACTATGAAAATTTGAACAATTTGAAAACAATTTTGAAATTTGTAACAACCTGACAACTGAATAATGTAGATAAAAAAGTGTGTGCGAGTGGTGAAGAAATTATAAGAGAAATTGTAGGTAGGTACCAACTCATACTCATACTCATCACACAAAGATTTATATTGGATGGTAAACCCACAACCTTTTTTATAATAATATAATAATATCTTGGGACAACCCACACAATGCTATCTGATCCCAAACTAAGCAGAGCTTGTACTATGGAAATCAGACAACTGATAAACATACTTATATATTTCTAAATACATACATATTATAGATAAATAACACCCAGACACAGAATAAACCATCGTGCTCATCACACAAAGTTTTATCCTGGGTGGGAATCGAACCCACAACCTCTTGCGTAGCAGTTGGATACACTCCCACCGCGCCACAGAGGCTGTCGAGCTTTGGTTTAGCAATCAGGGTCACTTACGACTAGACCAACAGGCTAGTCAAAGAAACGCAACTATTACTTGGGACTAGTCTTAAATTTACTTTTGGTACAGGATTAGGCCTGTAGACCACTGCATTCAACATATGAAAATGTTTATTAAGTACATTTATTCTCATTGAGAGCTGATCTGATATTTTGATCTGCAATAAATCAAAATCTGAACAAAGAAGACTTCATTTCTTAATTTTCATCCAAATTAACCTTAAACTATGTTACTAACAGAGAGTCTACTCACATAATCAGAACACTCAACCTATATTTTTAGACTGCCTCTGTGGCGCGGTGGGAGTGTATCCGACTGCTACGCAAGAGGTCGTGGGTTCGATCCCCACCCAGGATAAAACTTTGTGTGATGAGCACGATGGTTTATTCTGTGTCTGGGTGTTATTTATCTATAATATGTATGTATTTAGAAATATATAAGTATATTTATCAGTTGTCTGGTTTCCATAGTACAAGCTTTGCTTAGTTTGGGATCAGATAGCGTTGTGTGAGTTGTCTCAAGATATTATTATTATTATTATATATCTTGATATTGCATAAGGACTAAGAAGGCTATGTTCTTGTAGATTAATCACCTAGGCAGTATGCATAATTGTTGTTGTTTTACATATACTAGCCTTCATGCGCAGCTCCACCCATGTGGATGTAGATTAACACAAAAAACTATGTTGTCTATGCGAGACTCAACTATCTCCATAACAAATTTCATCAACATTAGTTTAGTACTAAGTGTGAAACGTAACAGACAGACGGAGTTACTTCCACATTACTAATTTAGATATTTTACATTTTTGTGAGTTTGGATGACAAAAAAATATAAAAAAAAAACTTGGGAGGTGTCAAGGGAAGTTCTTATCTTATTTTTTTTTTTTCTGTAATCTTCGCAACACCACACTGTTCAATGCGAAATAGAAAGACGAAACGAAAATAATTTCTCGAATCCACAACTACACAATTGTCACCAATACTGTGTACCGAATTTATGCCTCTAGACCAAATCGACAGGTGACTTCTTCATCAATTAGATGTTCATATCTTACGCGCACGCCGCACGGCTAGTGTGTGTCAAAAAGAGTCATTACAACTTTTCGTGAGAATTTTTTCCGTCTAGCCCCCTTTCACAACGCGCAATAAGGAACTTCGTTCCAAAAAACAGCATGATCGTTTAATGACGCAAGTAACACAACTTCACGCGAAACAAACACAGAGATAGTATCACTTACATGATATTCGAAGATATGATCTAGAGTTCTTGTCGACCCCGTTAAATCTTGCATCACGGCAATGATTATACACAAACTGCAGTACAATACAGACTGCATAGCCACTATTTGTGAGACTATTAAACAAGGGTCCCATTGCGTATAGCGGAAAGAGCCCGTCAACTTTTTAATTTTCGACATCTTTTACAATAGAATGTACAAAAACATTAAATATTTTGCGATATATTTAAGTCGGTAATAATTTATATGCCTGTTTATTCGTGATAACAACTTTAATTGTAAGCATATGGATTTATTTACATAATAATTAAGTAATTTTGTAAAATGAAACTAATAACACACAATGACAAATGAAGTTCCAACAAACTTGATTGATTGTCAAATGTGTCAAAGCTGTCAGAAAACTTCTTCTTCTCTTTCTGCCGAAATCAATCGGCAGGGAAGGAGAAAAGGATTATGGCTCGACTCGCACATTTTTGTGCATTCGCCAATTTCAAGAATAATTTCTTTCTAGTTTTCGTCTAAGAATCACAAAGTCTCGTTGCTAGTTTCAAGTTTATATTCTTTCTAGTTTTCTTCTTTGAATCATAAAGTCTCGTTGCCAGTTTCAAGTTTATTTTCTTTATAATTTTCTGCTTTGAATCACAAAGTCTCGGGGTTGGTCTTAAAAACAGGCCGCACGATTTTGAAGTTGAAAATAGTTTTGTGGGATAGGGGTTGGTTTTCGCAACCCCCTGGTACTAATTGTTTTTGCGCGGAGATATCTCAAGTCAAGTTTTTACCTAGATATCACGTATTTCAAGTATAATTTACACATTAGACGCGGAGCTGTAACAATAGCGACATGTCAGTTTGCCGCTATTTTTACAACTCTTAGAATACTGGAATACAGTGTTGCCATGATCTAAACTTGATTTACGGTGATTTCACCCAACATCTACTTAGGCCCTGAAAAAAATGGCGGAACTACTTTCAATGTGACATTTACTTTAGCAGATAAATTACTGTTCAAAGCAAAGTACGAAACAAAAACCTTAAATTCATAAAAAAGTGAACACAGAATTACGTAAATGTTATGTTTAAGAACTTATCAGGCCTAAAGTTGATGCAGCTTTGTCCATGCTATTTGATAGACTGCTGTGATTCCCTTTTTTTATGAATTGAGGTATTAGTTTGTTACGTTTTTCTTTAAAGTTCACTTTGCCGGTACCTACATATAAATCAAAACATAAAATTAACTACCTATCTACTGAGATTGAATGAGTTTAAAACATTAAGAGTATGTATATTTTTATTATGGAAATGCTAACCCCACATATTAAGGTAGTTTTTGTCACCGTTGTCATACTTCGACGTTAGGTGAAAGATTTGTTCTGCTTACGATGCACTTACCGTAAACACACATGGCAACAATGCTTGAATGTGTTTCTATCTTTGGGTATATTTTATACGCTCTTTGTTTGGGTATGTTCCGATTAAGGTTCCGCTAAACACTGCGTGCACTGTTCAGTGTTTTTATTGGGGAGAAATTCGTTCCGTTAAGACTGACTGAAATAAGTGACGTCATAAATCGTCGCCACTTTTGTACTGTGAGCCAAGCTAGAGAAGAGGACTGCGCCTTAACCTCACAAAATTGACCACTCTCTACAAAGAGACAACGCTACTTTGTAGACAGTTCTAGACAAGGGCCTCACGAGTTTTTCTCTCTTTCACGCTTTGCAGTCAATATTACTCGTAACATGTTACTTTTTAATTGAAAGGATGGCACGGTCCAGGTCTATGTCAATGCTGTGAACACTGGTTATTGACCTAGGTCAGTGGCACTGGTGTTTTCGGGGTAAGATCAGGTAAGATGTTCTCACGTGATTAACAGCGACCTGAAATTCAAATGAATTCCAATGATTCAGACATTATGCAATTAATTCAATTGATACTTACCAAATAATTACATTCAAAATATTTTTTTTCTTGTTGATAAAATTAAATAAACGTGGTTATCAGTAGTTATGAACTGCGTTGCGATTTATATAATTCCTTTCAACTTTTGAAATATACACATACACAAACGGCTGATACCAAGCTTTTGAAGTCTGGAATATGACCGACGGCTCCATACCCACTTTGTGCAAGGCGGTCACCGCAATCCTATTTACTTTACCCCTTTTTGTAATTTGATAATGAACACGAAAAAATATGTGGAAGGGCGCGAAATCGAAAGAACTTTTAAAAATAATAAACGCGTTCCAAATTCAAAGTAATTAAAAAGTTGAAAAAAAAAGAAAAGTTTTTATGTGTCATATAATATGTAATTTAAAACACATAAAAATGATGATGTAATAATAGTGATGTGAATGTGAACGAACCTACCACGTCGCTAGTGCGCTGCCCTAATTGTCCACAAGCTCGGTTTTTTAAAGGTAAACGGGGTTTGAAAGTACATTTTGGTAAAGTGCACAAATCCCAAGATGTACTTTCGAGCCCAGTTCCATCTACTCAAATACCTTCTAATAATACTCATAATACTCCCTTTTGGCAAATTCTATCCAGTTTCAAAAATTCTGTCCCTGTGTTAAAGAGGATCCCCCGTGGTGCAAGACCTACAGTAGCACAAAATCTAGCCCACTGCATAGGTCTTGTACTAAGGGAGAACTCTCAGAGAGCTTGGGAACAATTGCTAACCTTCCCTTACCGAATTTTATATATCAGACATAATCAGACAACCAAAAAATCTCTCACCTCACAAATCAAAGAAAACTGCAGCATCTCATCACCAATTTTAGAGCCTCAATTTGTTAATTTTCATAATAATTCAAAATTTCATTACATAGAATCTAAATTAAGGGAAGGTGACATAAGGGGAGCAGCTCGACTTCTATCAGTAGTGACGTGGTGGCGCCTTGCTGCAGAGCAAGGCAAGAGCAAGGAATTTACTCGCTAGATGGTCGCGGTAATATGAACAGCATAATTTGGCTGCCGTACGCCGATAAGTACTTCCTACGGCAATGGGACGAAGGAAGTACTTATCGGCGTCAGCAGTGACACGCTTGCGGGTCTGCAGGGCAAACACCCAGCACCAAGGGATAGCCTGTCCTTCCCCGACCCACCCGACGCTGATGCAGATTGCCTCGGTGTCACTGCCAAGGACGTGCTATCTGCCGTTAACTCCTTTCGGAGCGGGTCTGCCGGCGGCCTTGACGACTTGACCCCACAACATTTAAAAGATCTTCTGGGTTCAAGTGCCGGGAAACTGGCGGCGCGCTCTTGAAGGAGTTAACGGCCTTAATTAACCTTATGCTCTCCGGCAATGTGGATGATAGCGTTTTAAGCATTTTATATGGGGCAAATTTATGTCCTCTTCGCAAGACCGATGGTGGTATTCGTCCCATTGCCGTAGGAAGTACTTATCGGCGTACGGCAGCCAAATTATGCTGTTCATATTACCGCGACCATCTAGCGAGTAAATTCCAGCCCCTGCAACTTGGTTTTGGCTCAAGAGGGGGCTGTGAGGCTGCCGTACATGCTCTATCCACGTACCTTGGCTCGGGTAAGGCAGAGGTCATTCTTAAGGTTGACGTGAAGAATGCCTTCAACTCTGTCAACAGGGACACTTTGTTGGCACAGGCAAAATTAGAAACACCCAAAATTTACATTTATCTTTGGCAATGTTACAGACTCCCATCCAAATTAATCTACAAGGACAACCTTTTGGATTCAGCAGTAGGATGTCAACAAGGTGACCCCCTTGGGCCAGCCATTTTTAGTTTAGCTATTCATCCTATCATTCGGCAGTTGAATTCCAAATTTAATGTTTGGTACCTAGACGACGGGACTCTGGGGGGCGATGTGGAAACCGTGTTTAACGATTTGGCTTTTCTAAAAGATAAATTTCAAGATATTGGCTTAGAATTAAATTGCAGCAAATGTGAAATTTTCTTATGTGATAACATTGACAAACTTCCGACTTTATCTAAATTTAACTCTTTAGTTCCAAATTTAAAACATATTGAAAATAACTCTTTTAGAATTCTTGGGTCCCCGATATTAGAAGAAGCCTACAATAAAATTCTTTTATAGAGGAGAAAATACAAAAATTCTGTGAAGTTTCGGACAGATTACTCCAAATTAATATACACTCAGCCTTCACTATCATTCGGTATTGCCTTTTCGTCCCGAAATTAACACACGCGCTTAGATGCACTCAGCTGTTTAAAAATTTAGTACTTTTAGATAAAATGGACAAAATTATACAAAACACACTTTGCAAAATTTTAAATATTGCTATAAACGACCGAGCATGGCTACAGGCGTCTTTACCTGTCCGCCTGGGCGGCCTTGGTGTTCGGAAAATTTCAGATGTAAGCTTACCAGCGTTCTTGTCTTCACTTCACAGCACTGAGGAATTAACCAGGAAAAATTTAACTCCTACACTGGTTGATTCCGAAGTGAGGTGTAAGTCTGAAGCCTTGAACGCTTGGAAAATGGCTTGCCCAAATGTTGATTTTCCCTCCAACCTGTCCTCCCAGAGGCAGTGGGATTGGCCGCTCTGCAGTTCAATAAGGCAGCATCTAATAAATACTTTTTCCAGTCCTACAGAGCGAGCCCGCCTACTGGCTGTGGGTGAATGGGAATCGGGCATCTGGTTGCAGGCTCTTCCATCGTCCAACTTAGGCACAAAGTTGGACGATACGACATTTCGCATCGCTGCATGCCTTCGTTTGGGTGTCCAATGTGTTTCTCCTCATCGATGTCACTGTGGAGAAGACGTGTGCGGCCTCGGATACCATGGCCTGTCGTGCAGCAGGAGCGCAGGTCGTATGTCCCGCCACGCAAGCATCAACGACATAATCCGACGGGCGCTGGTGACCGCTGGCGTGCCAGCTGTGATCGAACCAAATGGTTTGACGCGCAGTGATGGTAAGAGGCCGGACGGTATGTCTTTGTTGCCTTGGAGGATGGGTCGGCCCTTGGTATGGGATGCAACTTGCGTCGATACCTTGGCGCCTACCCATCTCCCAAGCACGGCGAATTACGCCTGCGCTGCTGCTGCATCCGCTGAGAACCTCAAACAGCGTAAATACAGTAATCTGGTTGGGGATTATGTATTTGAGCCGTTTGGGGTTGAGACTCTAGGGCCGTGGGGCCCAAGTGCGCGCCTATTATATAAGGAAATTTCCCGACGTCTTATCAGTGCCTCCCGTGACCAGAAGGCTGGCCTTTTCTTTGCACAAAGAATTAGCATTGCCATCCAACGTGGCAATGCTGCCAGCCTTCTGGGAACGTTACCTGTTGTCATCGATGGGGAGGAATTCTTTGACGCCTAAACGGTTCTGCCCTCCTTTTTTATTTTATTTTAATTCTGTAAATATCTTGTTTAATTGGTTAGATGTATTATAACTTAATGATAAATATTACTGATATAATATTATATATAATATAATATAATATAATATAATATAATATAATATAATATAATATAATATAATATAATATAATATAATATAATATAATATAATATAATATAATATAATATAATATAATATAATATAATATAATATAATATAATATAATATAATATAATATAATATAATATAATATAATATAATATAATATAATATAATATAATATAATATAATATAATATAATATAATATAATATAATATAATATAATATAATATAATATAATATAATATAATATAATATAATATAATATAATATAATATAATATAATATAATATAATATAATATAATATAATATCTATAATATAATAAAAAAAAAATGTGTGGCACTCGGGGACTGCCGCGGTAAAGCTATTGCATAGCATTTTTTTTCAATTTCTGGATTCGGTCCCCGCGCTCAAGGCCCGCGATAGAAGCTATGCAATAGCTTAATAATATAATATAATATCTTGGGACAACTCACACAACGCTATCTGATCCCAAACTAAGCAGAGCTTGTACTATGGCAACCAGACAACTGATAAACATACTTTTATATTTCTAAATACATACATCTAATATATAAAATTCTCGTGTCACAGTTTTCGTTGCCATACTCCTCCGAAACGGCTTGACCGATTTTGATGAAATTTTGTGTGCATATTGGGTAGGTCTGAGAATCGGACAACATCTATTTTTCATCCCCCTAAGAGTTTGTTTGTTTGTTTGAACGCGATAATCTCAGGAACTACTGGGCCGCATTGAAAAAATATTTTATTGTTGGATAGTCCATTTATCGAGGAAGGCTATAGGTTATAACATCACGCTACGACCAACAGGAGCGGAGCAGCAATGAAAAATGTTGTAAAAAAAAAAAGGAAAATTTACGCAGACGAAGTTGCGCGGGTCAGCTAGTATTATAGATAAATAACACCCAGACACAGAATAAACCATCGTGCTCATCACACAAAGTTTTATTCTGGGTGGGGATCGAACCCACGACCTCTTGCGTAGCAGTCGGATACATTCCCACCGCGCCACAGTATTTATGACCGGAAGTCTTGGAGATAATTTTACGCCAAGTGATATAACTGGCAGGATTTTCGCGATTTATATAATCGCTCAGGATTTCATTGCTCTCCCTCCGTCTTATGAATTTTCGATCAGGGTCACGTGATCCTGACGCGAGTTTAACGTATGTGTGTGTGTGTACATTACAAACATACAAATAAACTTGTACTTTAATTCTTATCATACAGACATACGTAATAGTACCTACCTCGTTTAAGTGGCTAATGTTGAGATTCCGCTAATTATCGAGTAACAGAGCACGAACTATCAACTTGTAATTGAAGCGAATCCATTCTGATTTCGGAGGGCAGCGCGGGTAGAAGCGGCGGTATCCTAATGGCTAAGGCATCGGTCTCGCAATCGTGAGGTCACAGGTTCTAATCCTACCCACTATACTACCGGCGTGAACCCACTCCTTTTTTTTTGTATTGGCGGGGAAAATACCTGACGAACACCCCCACCGTCCCGGGGAAAATGATGGAGGTAATGTGGGGTTTGCACCCACTAAAAAACCCGCCGTGTATCGCTCGCCACCTTCACGAACGGGCCGCCGGAATTCGTTATACCGTCGGCGGCCACGTGAACCCACTCCTAACACAAGCCTTTGAGCTTAGCTGGAGGGGTTAACAAGATTGCTAGTAATGTGGGACTCAATCCCACATTGCTCTTATCTTTTAAAATAGACTGTACAAAGGAAGGAGGATCCGACGAATCCAGAAGAATGAGCAGGACATAAAACACTTCTTACAATGGCTGGAGCACAGGTATTGAAAGTTAGAAGATAAGTAAGAGGGGAGTGGGAGAACTAAGAATAGAATAGAGAGTAGTGAGAACGCGCAAGCCATTCAGTTTGGAACGATAAAAAGACACATGATCAAACTTACCGAGATTTAACATTAGCTGACCCGCGCAACTTCGTCTGCGTCATTTTTTCCCGTTTTTGCAACATTTTTCATTGCTGCTCTGCTCCTATTGGTCGTAGCGTAATGTTATATAGCCTTTAACTTTTACAACGCACATTGATAAAACTGTAAAGAAGGCAGCGCAGATGCTTGGATTTCTAAGAAGGAACACTATAGGTTTTAAAAATGAAGGTACAAA
Source organism: Herminia tarsipennalis (assembly GCA_945859575.2). NCBI lineage: Eukaryota > Metazoa > Arthropoda > Insecta > Lepidoptera > Erebidae > Herminia > Herminia tarsipennalis. The sequence continues at coordinate 2,716,610 of OX243849.2, read as the reverse complement.
AATAATCTTGTATAACGCTCTCGTCCGCAGCAATCTTGAATATGCTAGTACTGTACGGTCACCTTTTTATGCAGTGCATTCGCAACGAATCGAAAGCATTCAACGAGCCTTTACTAGAAATCTTGCTTTCTCTTGCAGTGGTTTTTCCCATCGGAGTCCATACAACCAGCGGCTATCCAGATTTGGAATGACCACCCTCAGTAATCGAAGGCACGCTTTTGACCTCTGTTTCCTTCATAAAATAATAAATAATCAAATACATTGCAGTGATCTTCTTGAAAAGGTACGCCTGGCTGTGCCTTATTCTTATCCAAGGCATAAAATTATAAAAATCTTTCATGCACCCTCTTATAGAACCAACTTGGGTAGACAATCACCTATACACAGAATAATTGATCAGTGCAACACTATCCAGGCTCGCTATCCTGACATTGATATCTTTCATGATTCACTCAGCAAATTCAAAGCGAAGATGCAATTAATATTTACAAAACCAAACTGCTAGTCCTCAGTTTAAACAATGTCTCACAAATTGATATTTTAAATTATTTTAAATATTGTAAAAATTAAAAAACATTTATTTTGTAATTTAAATTAGCTCAAAATTAATTCTACATTTTACAGTGAATGTTATGTACACCGTAAGTGTCATATATATCAGATGTAATACCTATTTGTAATTGTACCAAAAAATTTATGAATATGTATGATGTGGTTGTACTTACTTAAATAAATAAATAAATAAATAAATAAACCTTCCTCCTATAAATGGGCAACCCAAATAAAAATCGTTTCGGACCAGTAGTGCCTGAGATTCAATCAAACAAACTAACTCTTCGAGTTTATAATATTAGTATAGTTATTAAGTATATATAGGTATCATTCTACTGTACGTGTATGTCACTGAACTCCTCTTAAACGGCTGAACCGATATGAATGAATTTTTTTTGTGTGTGTTCCAGTGGATTCGAGAATGGTTTAGATTCACAATTGAACCCCATTCACAAAAAAAAGAGGCGGTACGAAGTTCTCCGGAACAGCTAGTATAACTGTTCTATACAATTTATTCAATGATGTTTTAAGAAAAAAAAATAGATTAATACATAAAAGACATTCGATCTTTAAAAAACGGCACACTAATGCACATACCGATAACCTATTTAATGCAATGTCACACTATTATAAAAAATAAAAAAAGTTATAAAAGCAAGAAAGCATGATTTAATTATCACGAGTAAAAAAAAAAAAATCTGCTGCTTTCATCTGTTGACGTCGGTAACACTGACATATAAAACTAAGTCAATTGTATATATTTTAAGGTGCCGCAATCTGAGCGCTTGTAACCTATCTACTTAACCTTTTTACAAAACGTCATTGATTTTTTTTTCTAAATACATTTATGTTGCCAGTTTTTTGACGGTCATTGTACCAAAATAGGCACTTAAATACCCTACCTACTTACTTAGTTAACAATAGATGACGCAAGTAGATTATATCTAAAGCACATAATATATAAATTATGACCGTGAAGGTTTACCAAAATGTTCTTTTTAATATGTGACAATGTCTAGATTCTTCAGAGTCCTTATTCACTATCTTTATTTCGCTGTCGTGACAAACCCGTGAGAACTAACGCATGCGCGGTGAGCTCAAATATGTCCGGCGAGTGCGCGGTAGTGAGTTGCGCTTAGAAATGCATCAACGCTCAATAGTGATTAAGGACCAAGAGCAATAATTGATCTGAGCTAGATTCGACATTTCATTGACGTGGTCATGTCACACGTTACGTGACGTCACATCAATACAATAATTGGTGTAAGTACATTTGTTGTAAGTAGATGCTCCTACTATATTGTATCCACTAAGGCTGTTTTTATTTTATCTCATGTTTCAACTTTTTGATAATACAATTTGCATCAGTCCTATAACATGGTGTATAGTAAATTAGTCGCAGCATCTTACCCCATATCTAGTTTAAAAACATTCAAACATTGTAAAATTGGTAATTTGAAAAGAGTGGCCGCGAGATTCTTTTCTCCGGCTTTACCTATTGTTTGCGAACTTGGCATTACATGTACATGTAGAATCCTGACGTGTTGCAAGAGATGTTTTGCATCCTAAGTGAATAAAGTTTTTAATTTTGAATTGAATTTTGTAGTTTTGATTGGTTCAGTATAACCTTCTTGGATTCATTATTACATGAAAGATAAACGTCAAAATCATCATTATAGTTAATAGTGGCTACACACGATCACTTATAACTCTCCGTTTTAAACCGATTTCAAAAAATGTTGTCAATTGGACTGTATTTTTAGGGTCCGTAGCCAAAATGGCAAAAACGGAACCCTTATAGTTTCGCCATGTCCGTCTGTCTATCTGTCTGTCCGTAAGTCACAGACATTTTACTCAAAGACTACATAATGAATCTTGTAGTAGCCGCTACTTAGTTTGATAGCTAAATATTAATAATAAATATTTTTATAGTGTCACTCCATCATGTAAGAAAAGCTGTTTTTTTTCAGCTTAAACTTCAACGCTTTGCACATCATTCGACAGGTCTTTCAAAAACATTTTAAGGTTTCTAATAAACTTTTTTGATTGAATAAATATATTTGTGGAAATAATCGCACCGAAAGTTGCTTAAATCTTGTCCCTTCCTCCTCCTTAACTTTTGAACCGTGAGCCCAAAAAATAAGGAAAAAAATTACAAAGATAGCGCTTAATAAATACTTTAAACTAAAATTATTTCGGATATACCGTTATTGAATTAATTATTGACAAAAAACTGCGTTTCTCAGCAAAAGGGCGTAAGTGCCAAGATGCAATTGTTCGTGGCTACATTAAGCATGTAAGCATGTTCCGACATGCTCTTGTCCGGTTGTATTGGCTGGTCCGATACGAAAATATATTTTTGTGTTTTAGAGGGTATAATGATGTATACTTCCAAATTGGTCCCATTGCCAACAGATTAGGACTTGCTGATGGAATTCCGGAGTAATCGAGGGCACTCTTCAAATTTTAAAGGCGCACACCTATAGCACTTTGACTGCCTCTGTGGCGCGGAGGGATTGTATTTTAAAACTTTGTGTGATGAGCACGATGGTTTATTCTGTGTCTGGGTGTTATTTATCTATAAAATGTATGTATTTAGAAATATTTGCGTTGTGTGAGTTGTCCCAAGATGTTATAATCATTATAGTGATTTAGGTATATTTCATAGTGGTTATTGCATGCATTAACTCTTATAAAGCACCAATGGGTATGGGAACTGATGATGAAGAACACAAATGACAGCGAAACTATTTAATATTTCACGATTTGCGATTCAATTACTATAATATGGTACTGAGTAGCACTTAATTCTCATCATATTACTCTACCACAATATAGTAGAACTGATGGTGAACTACCATGTGAACTCCTCAACAATTAACAGCCCTGCATCGGGAAAAGCAATATTTTCAAAAAGGGTGAGAGCAGTTGACATAAGGCTAATGTAACTTAAGTGAATTACAAACCCAACCACTAAAAAGTGAGAAATAAAGAACTATTAAACTAAAAGTGAAAATTGAGTGTGTGTACGGTGAAAACTGTCAGTTCAGTGAACAAAGGGCGTCAATATTCACTGTCGGATAAAACTGATAGTTAAAAGTGATCGGTTGGGAAGTGATGGTTTTTAGGGTTGTATTAATCATGTTCTTTTAGACCGCCGGGGGGCGCTACACTGCTCATAGTTCTTCAAAACAGTTATACATTTTTTTCTCAGAGATGGTTAAGGCGAGTTGGAATAGGTTTTTTGCTCTGTTTATGTCTCATTTCTGAGCATTCTGAACATGTTCCAGTTAAGTTTTGATGTTACAGACCGACAGGGGGCGCTACAGTACACACATTTGTTTCTGGAAAAAGGGTCCAGCCCATATTTTTATTATTAAATCGGATTATAACATATTCCGTATGAAAATGATATCAGTGGCCTCGAAGAAGTGATAATGCGAAACATGTTATAGTCTACGGATGCGGAAATGCTTAGACAGGATGTAGCTGTTATCTTTCGTAAATCGAAGTTGCCCAAACCTAACATCACTACAGAGGAGCGTCTAGCATTAAAAGAGCTGCGTGATACACGAATATTTTAGTGCTAAAGGCCGACAAGGGCAACGCGACTGTAGTGATGAATTCTAGTGAGTATGATACCAAAATACGGAGTCTGTTAAGTGACACATCTATTTATAAGCCAGTGTCATATAAACCTAATGCCAGAGTCAAAAAAACGTATACGAGCACAAGCTAAGGACCAAGAAGACCTCTTCACGAACGATGTTTTTGAACCCCATTTCTGACCTAAGAGCGTCCAGCCACCCAAGTTGTATGGTTTGCCAAAGATCCATAAGAATAACGTGCCACAACGATCGGGCGATCGTAAGCCAAATCAGCTCACCTACTTACGATCTGCCAAAACACCTAGCCACGATACTGCAACCATTAGTGGGCAAAACAGCGTTTTTCGTAGAGGATTCTCGTCATTTTGTTGACATTATCAAGACCATGAGAGTGGAACCAGACGAGGTGATGGTGGGTTTTAATATGGAGTCTATATTCACAAACGTTCCCATTCAGGACTGTCTTGAGGTCATCGAGAAGAAGCTAAGCGCGAACGAGCAGCCTAACCAGGACATTTTTTAACTGAAAACTGCCTAGAGGGCAATTTCTTCGTTTACCGTGGGCAACGCTACCTCCAGATCGACCATGGGTAGCCCAGTGGCGCCGGTGATGGCCAACATCTGGATGGAACATTTTGAAGAAGTAATTGAGCTGCAAATGTCTCAAGTCAATCTTGATCAATCTGCAATCCGTGGTATCATCACTGACAAATAGAGCATTTCACATTCGTGACTCTGAACATTAAGAAAGAGAGCGCACACACGTTTAGGAGGTACTAAAGCGAAACGGATACAGAGGAAGCACACGACGTACGAAGAGGAGTGTCTCTTCTTCGTATGTCGTACTCTCCTCCCTACCGGGAGTTAACATGGCCCCAGCTTTTCTACCACATGTGAAATTAGTGACGGACAGCATTGGAAGAGTACTGCAGAAATACTCCATTAAGACTGTATATAGTCAGCACTCTAAGGTAGCTAAGCACCTACGTGCTCCTAAGAATGTAATTCCTCTACAGACACCTGGCGTCTACAAAGTGGATGCAGCTGTGTTAGATCTTACATCGGACAAACCAAACGCACAATAACGGAAAGGGTTAAGGAACAAATCGCGGTGGTGAAAAACCGATAGACAAACAAGTCAGCAATAGCGGAACACTTGCTGGATGCGGGATCCAATCACTGAATTGAACTACACAAACAACAGGTCCTCTCCACAGACCGTCACTATTACTCCAGGATGGCGCGGGAAGCGGTTGAAATAAAAAACACGTCAATTTCAACCGAGAAGATGGATACTGTTTGTCAACATCGTGGAATCCCGTGATCAGCAAGTGTACACACCGCCGAACAAACATTACACACCAGTGTGCAGATGGCGTTAGTGTTGTGTCGAAGTACCGACAGTTCCGACGAAGCGACGGTATTTCCGAAACCCGCGCTTCACTTAGGCGACGCTGAGCTGAACCAGTCTACCTGTGACCACGGCCGTTGCAATACGGTCGAAACGTCGGGCCATAAAACATAAGCAACCCTCCAACGTCTTATCTTCTTATCTTGCACCACACACCAATCTCAGGCCAGCCCAAGGTCAAGGACATTAAGATAATAAAACAAAATTTTTAAAATAAAATATTTACGCCTATATTATGACCCGTAGCTTATAAAAAAATTGTAATGTGTACAAATCGCGAAAGTTTACGATCATACATAGTATATTAGTTCAGTTACAATAAAATTTTACTTTCAACACGAAGTAAAACCTCGTATATTTTGTAAAAAATGTCTAAAAAGTTGAAAAAAAAACAAAATGAAAAATTTTAAAAAACCCAGCACTATTGTAAAAAAGAATCAAATACAATTTTAAAACCCACCGACTAACAGGAGGTAGGAAAGTAACCTAAGAAAATCCGTCGGGGTCTATCAATGCAATTGATTATTTATTCCCCGTAGTGGGTTGTTTGAAATCTTTTAATTTTGTTTTATCAAAATCGGAGTGCCTCAAAATTTTGTTAATTATTTTTTCATTCGATAATTTATCAATGAAAAAAATATCAAATTGAAAAAAGTATGTCGTAAAAAGTTCTATGCCATAATAGTCCTATCGATTTTGCTAGAGGAAGGTATAATTTTTATGCCATACAATATTAATATTGTTATAGAGTAATAGAGAACGCCGTAATTATTTAATAACAATGCTATCGGATATAGCACCGTGGTAGATGCAATACTTACCTATAACATACACTGTCGTCTGCAAATTTTGACCACACCTTTCAGTTACACGCTGTATAATTCAAAATGCGCTAGTTTCTGTTGCATGTTGCGTTACTACGCGAACTTTACGTTAACTATGCGACGATACAGTTATATTCGTGTTGCGAATATTGTGACATTTCAGTCTCAAGATGCAGCGCCCATGCGTGGTTGTGTGCAGGTGAGTTAGTGTTTTTTTTATTGCGATCAACGACTCGAGTCCTGCAAAGCAAATCTATATTAAATTAATATAATTAAAAATCAATTTGTATGTTTGATAAAAATCAAAATGTTATCCGATCCGAAACATTTTTTTTTGTTAATACATTTTAAATATAAGTTTCGTAACGCAGACGTTTGTCTTCTGTTCGTTCCAAAACCTGATGTTTGATTGAGTTAAGGGGCTAACACGTGCCAAACGCGTCTTTTTAACTCGAAATGCTGAAGAACCTACTGATTATACCGCTAATAAAAAAATACCACCAATAATATCATTCTGTACCTGATAATCTCAAATAAATACAATTTTAAATTACTGGGTACTTAATGAATAAAAAAACATTTTATGAACGTCTTTTTATTCCTATAACGTGGAATGCCGTGTCAAGGAAGAATGCGTCAATAAATATATTTACACCATCGGATAGGAAATTCCAAAATATGCAAAATGGTCATTTTCAAATATTTTTAGAACCAATATTGAGACTGTTTAGTTTTTCTCTAAGTGTCGTCTGGATTTATTTATATTTTTCTCTGAGTTACATCTGGATTTGCTTTTGTCTTTGACAAATGCTAGTTCAATGTTTAAGAGTTGCGGGGTGGGTTCCAGATGGCGCTAATCATAATTATGCGTCGAATGCCCAAGGTCATTGGCGAGTGTTAAAGCCTTAAGGAGGTAGGGTGGTTTTTTTTTTTTTTTAATTTCTTTTTTTCGTTCTGAGGACGCCGCCGCCGTCGCGAATTTCTGGTCCAAAAAGACTCATCGAAACGTGGGTTCAGGTAGTGTAGGGACCGGGACATTCGGAACCTTTAATTTAAATTTTTGGTACTTATTTAATTTTTGTGTTTTATTTGGCACCAACTTCAAAATGTTTATTTATTTTTTCCGTTGAAAAAATAAATAAACATTTTGAAGTACTTCAAAAAGGAGGAGGTTCTCAATTCGATTGTTTGAATTTTAATTTTATGTTTGTTACCCGATTACTCGAAGACGGCTGAAACTATTGATTGGTCCCATTGTCATCAAAGTTAGAATCTGATGATGGGATCTTGGAAATATCGAGGGAGCGCCTCAAATATAAAAGGCACAAATAAAGTAATTTGGGTATATTTTGTTGTAATTCGTGCATTTACTCTGGTCTCTCCCATTGGTCGTAGCGTGATGTTATACAGCCTGTAGCCTTCCTCGATAAATGGGCTATCCAACAGAAAAAATAATTTTTAAATTCGGATAGGTTAGTTCCTGAGATTACCGACAAACAAACAAACAAACAGACTCTTCAGCTTTATAATATTAGTATAGATTGAGTACCTGGTTCTGTTGGTCTTTTGTGGTCTTCAACGTCAGTTCTACTTCACTAATAGGTGCTTTTTGAGAGTTACGATACGAATTACGATAATATATATATATATATATACATATATATATATATATATATATATATATATATATATATATATATATATATATATATATATATATATATATATATATATATATATATATATATATATATATATATATATATATATGACTATAATATTTGAAGAGTTTCCTCGATTATTTCAAGATCCTATATATCGGCTCTGCATATGCCTTTATATTAAGGTAACTGTTTACCATCAGGCGGACCGTAAACCCGCCATCTTTGTGGTATAACAAAAATAGCCTTGTAATATATATATATATATATATATATATATATATATATATATATATATATATACAAGGTTACTTACTCAGGCACCCCAATAAGATTTTTACTTCAAGAAATCACATAAAAAAAGAAAATGCAAACATTGAAAAATTTGCTAGTTAAACTTGCTAACTAGTCTTGTGTTGCGTTATATCGTGCTCATTGCGTCCCGTAGTACGTAATCTATGTTATTATTAAAAATAAGTAATTATCACATGACATTTCATATCAAATTGTCAACAGGAATTGGACTGTAAGATTCATTACGGAATTAATTAATGACCGATTAATTAAATACAACATGGTCCAAAAACTACTCCAATGGATTACGTTACTGATTCTGAGCAAAGATTCTAAGATTTATTTTTAAAAAGTAGATAAGTACAAGTCACCGACACAAAGTACACCCTGACTCGGAACAACAATTTGTGGATCACACAAAGTGGTGTCCCGTAGGAATCGAACCTACGACCTCTTGCGTAACAGTCAGAAATACTCCGCGCCACAGAGGCAGTCAATGCCAGTCAATTGAAATCTGTCAATAATTTTTGTTTCTCCGTGACAAGCTAAAAATGAATTCAGATACAAAATAAACTAGATTTGGCTGACGATCTGTTTGTTTAATGATATCAACAAGATAACAATAGGTATTGTGAGATTACTACATTAGTTAAGACATAATGAGTAACTTGGATGGTGTCATAGGTTTTTATAACTCTTAAAATACTCTCGACTTAAAAGTAATGAAAAACTAATATTATAAATGTGAAAGTGATTCCGTCTTTTTGTTAGGTTTCAAGCTTAAACCAATGAACCTATTTAAATTAAACTTTGTATGGAGATAGTTTGAGTCTCAGGATAAGACAGAATATGGTTTTTACTCGCGATAACCGACAATCACGCGGGTGGATCCGTGGGCAAAAGCAAGACGACTTCTCCCGCAGTAGGGTACAAGCTATGTGTCGCGGGGGACTTTACAAACATTCAAGTCACGGTCACAAAGTACACCCAGACTCGGAACAACAATTTGTTGATCACACAAAGTGGTGCCCCGTGTGGCAATCGAGCCCACGACCTCTTGCGTAGCAGACGGACACACCCCCACTGCGCCACAGAGGTGGTCTAATTCATTAATAGAAGTAACGCTGGCTGATTACAATAATTTTTACGAATTCGAGACATATTTTTTTTTGGGATTTTACTACAATGAAGCGGCGGTAGCCTAATGGCTAAGGCACTAGTCTCGCAATCGTGAGGTCGCGGTTTCGAATCCTACCCATTATACTACCGACGTGAATCCACTCCTAACACGAGCCTTTGAGCTTAGCTGGAGGGGTTAACAAGATTGCTAGTAATGTGAGTCTCAATCCCACCTTGCGAGTTATCTTTAAAAAAAAAAAAACAATTAAGCATGTCTTTAGTTATCCTATACTTGACACGAGGTACTCGCCCTTGCGGACTGAAATGAAATTCCCCCCCCCCCCCCTCCCACGCTCAGCCATCGTAATCGAGTTCACAAGTTTCCACCTCGAGATAATTCTAATTCAGGCCCTGAACAGATGAACTGTTATGACCGATATTTTAGTATACAATGGAATTCTATTACGTATCTACTTCGTGACAATACAAAAAGCGCTAATTACAAATTAGTCATTGCCATCTTCTTTTCTGTATAATAACAACGAGTAATGAAGTCGTAGTCTATGGCTTATGCAACCTCGATCCTTAATCACGATCTTTATTTTGTGTCCGTACAAACTGGTGTATGCGCGGTGCGCCCGAAGATGTCCACCGTGCATTCGCGTTTAAGCATTTCTAAGCGCAGCTCTTTAATTACCATTATGTCAAGATTTTGAGTTTGAAGTACATAACACTTTGTTTTTACCTATATTATATTATTGATTACTAAAACAGTAATTTTGTTATCTAATGTTATATTTTGTTTCCAGTGTACTTCTGCTAGTATGTGAGTGTCAAGGCGTGGGGTACAAGTTCCCGAAATGGTTCAAGTTCGGAGCTGCCTCCTCAGCGTACCAGGTCGAAGGCGGGTGGAATGCCTCCGGTAAAAAGACATCTACTTAATTAACCTACAACTCGAGTAGTAATATTTAGCGAGCAGTACCCATGTAATAACACGAATCAATTGGAGACATAAGACTTACAATCAAGGTCCTTAATCACGATCTTCATTCCGTGTCCACGGCAAGCCCGTACGAACTGTCAAAGTCCTTTATATAATGGTAAATTGGGAGGTGTGCTCACAAATGTATCAAGGCGCAGGCGCGGCGCACTCAAAAATGTACGTCGCGCATACGCGATGATGCATTTCTATGTCCAGCTCTCCTTTATAGCAAGATTTTCACAATTGGCTTGCCGTGGACCCAGGTGCCGGCGATAGTACAAAGTTGGAAGGTGCTGTAAAAGACATGTTCTAATCAAAGGGAGGACATATAATCACCGCCCACAGCGATGTGCTGTAGACTGCTACAACCTGGCCAAACTTGGACACAACTACCTACTTACTGTATTGTTTACTGGTTTCGTTCCCGACAGTCAATCTTACCAAAGACTAGCCAACTACATAACATATATCGACTGCCTCCGTGGCGCGGTGGGAGTGTGTCCGACTGCTACGCAAGAGGTCGATTCCCACACGGGACACCACTTTGTGTGATCCACAAATTGTTGTTCCGAGTCTGGGTGTACTTTTTATCGTGACTTGTATGTTTGTAAAGTCCCCCGCGACACTGAGCTTGTACGCTAATGCGGGAGTAGTCTTTAAAAAAAAAAAATAGTACATAAGTGTGTGTGCAGACACATGCACACTTTCTATTCCATCACTCTCATATCCAGATGGGACAGAAATCTAACACGAGTGGAGTGGCAGGTACAGAAAGCTTAACGTGCTCTCCGAACTACCGGAGATTTTGAAATTTTTCACAACGGTCCCCTACTTATAGACTGATAGTCTATCTTCTTCTTTATCATTATCTTGAAGAACCTCGTGGAAGCTAATCCGGATTGTGACCTGTTTGTGGGTGAATATTAAGCCATAATGACTCTGCAGCTTAAGTTTTGTAAGAATTAATGTTAATTATAACACGTATTGTTTAAAACAGTTTATCTTTTTGACGTGATAACGTTTTATAATCGATGACCGGGTTGCACGCACGAAAAAGTGTCGCGGTCCGTCGCGTTCCGCCTGCTGATAGGCTGAAGTATAGTGGCCGGGTCCACTAAAGCTGTCACTCATTCATTCTCGGTCATTTTTTTATGACGTTATCAAGTAAAACTATCGTCCGTGAACCGACTTTACAGACTTTTTTTTTCTTTGTTACTTTTCTTTCTTTCTTTGTTATAAGATTATACATTAATCAGTATATACGTGTATAAACAGTGGTGAAAAGTACGCGCAAAGCCGGAGCCGGCCGCTAGTTTAAAATATTTGTGTATTTCAGACAAAGGAGAAAGTATATGGGACCACCTGACTCTTACACAACCTTGGCTGGTTAAAGATGGCTCTAACGGGGCTGTAGCGTGTGATTCCTACCATCTGTGGAAACGGGATATAGAAATGGCTGCTGAGTTGGGGCTGAACATGTATAGGTAGGTCCAAACTGGAGATGAGTGGCTTAAGGTGGACAACAGTGGCAATTGTGTAGGTGAAAACAAATACATAAACAATAAATGATTGATGAACGACTGGCCTGTTGGTCTAGTGGTTAGTGACCCTGACTGCTAAGCTGGAGGTCGTGGGTTCGATCCCTCCCCAGGATAAAACTTTGTGTGATGAGCACGATGGTTTATTCTGTGTCTGGGTGTCATTTATCCATAATATGTATGTATTTAGAAATAGTTAAGTATGTTTATTAGTCGTCTGAATGCCATAGTACAAGCTCTGCTTAGTTTCGGAACAAGTGACGTTGTGTGAGTTGTCTTATGTACTAATCAGGCAGGTTCTTGGGAGAGGCCTACGCTTTGCAGTCTACATTTTTAGGCCGATGATGATGATAAATCAGGAAAAATAATTTCTTAACAATTCTGTACTAAATTTTGTCCATAATTTAAAGTTTTAAATAACTTTTTATTGAAAATGGTTGGTTTATTAAGCGAAACTTAATTTAAAAAATCCAAAATTCTTTATTCACTTAGGATGCAAAACAACTCTTGCGATACGTCGGGATTCTACATGTATACAATGTAATGCCAAGTTCGCAAACAATAGGTAAAGCCGGAGCCGGCTCTTTTCAAATTGCCAATTTTACAATGTTTAAATGTTTATAAACTTGATATGGGGGTAACGTGTTGCGACTAATATACTATACACCATGTTAAAGGACTTATGCAAATTGTATTATCAAAAAATGAGATAAACCAAAATCAGCCTTAGTGGGTACCATATAATAGGAGCATCTGCTTACAACAAAGGGAAAAACTAAATATATGTGCTTAAATATTAGCCAAAGTACTTGTAACGAATGATTAAATATAAAATATTAATTCTGTTATCAAAAGGAAGAAAACAAACATTATGGACATTTTCTTGTAAAATGCTACAGGTTCTCAATATCGTGGCCGCGTCTCCTCCCGTCTGGTTTCCCTAACTACATCAGCGAGGAAGGCAAGAAGTACTACAACAACCTGATCGACGGTTTACTGGAGAAAGGCATCGAGCCCGTAGTCACACTGTATCACTTCGATTTGCCACAGTCTTTGCAAGATCTTGGTAAGTGTTTTCCTATCTATTTTGAATGAAAACCAAAGATAATAGATCTAGCTAGATGCCACATGTTCCTGTAACAGTATGAAAACGGAGCATGCCACTTTATCCCCACCGCGCATGACGTCACGCGAGCGTTTTAGTGATGAACCTACCATAAACAGAATCGTTTCAATCGTAAGACATCATTCATTCAACAGAGTATCGATTTTAAATCGACCAATTCGATTCGATACTGCTATTTTAAATTATTTAAATTGAAAGTGTTTTTATTAAAAAGAAAATGAGTAAGGTCAATTATTTTTGACTCATGCAATTTTTACGCTTTATTTCAATAAAATCATGTTATAATTAACAAAATTCTTTCGTTAGAAATATGTGTCTTCTGAGATAAAAACAGTGAATTCGCCGCTAGAGGCGCTAGTGTAGGTCTTCCAAATGTCAAATTTCATAGTTTGTGGATGGGTTACGCGGATTTATTTCTAATTTAACTGTTGCTTTAATGCTTTAAGTAGTAATTAGACTATTGTTGTGAATATTTTGCAACATCTGAGATGAATTATGGCAAATATGAGTTACGGTTCAACGAATGCCAGTGCTTTAAAAATACAACTTGCGCTTATATAATAAACTGTTTCTGATTATTTTACAAAAACTTATGTCCTCCTTTTTTCCGAATAAATTTTAACAGCCAAACCTGAAACAGTCGCGCCAACTGGTAACAAATGTAGTTGATCACAAAACGGTAGCCCCCATAGTTAACGCACGTTCGGGGCCCCTGTTGCCTGAGGGCCCCCGTATCATTGATACGTCTGATACAGCGGTAGATTCGTCCTTGGTAGAGTCTTATGGTAATATAGAGTTGGGCAAGAATATAGACGTTGTTCATCGAACGCAATTTTTCTATTTTCTTTCTGAATCCCAATACACAATCTTTATTATTTTGACTGCCTCTGTGGCGCGGTGGGAGTGTATCCGACTGCTACGCAAGAAGTGGTGGGCTCGATCCCCACCCAGGATAAATCTTTGTGTGATGAGCACGATGGTTTATTGTGTCTGGGTGTTTTTTACCTATAATATGTATGTATTTAGAAATATATAAGTATGTTTATCGGTTGTCCGGTTTCCATAGTAGAAGCTCTGCTTAGTTTGGGATCAGATAGCGTTGTGTGAGTTGTCCCACCAATATATTATTATTATTAATTCCAGGTGGCTGGGCAAATCCCCTCATAGCTGACTGGTTTACCGACTATGCCGATGTAGTGTTTTCCCTATACGGTGATCGTGTGAAGACCTGGGTGACGCTGAACGAGCCCCTAGGTATCTGTGATGCAGGGTACACACAGCTGGCCGCTCCGTTCATTGATGACCCGTGGGTTGGGAGATACTTCTGTAATAAAAACACATTGATGGCTCATGCAAGGGCTTATAGACTTTATGATGAGGTTTACAGGCCTAAGTATAAAGGTAATATATAAAAATGAATTTGTATGTATTTTCCCCCCTGGGTCCTTATTCACTATCTTTCATGACATAATTCTGTTTAAAGGAACAGCCAAATAAGAATAAAATAGTTAATTTGTGTATGGGAATTATTGTCTTTTTCGTTTAAGAACGTTCAATTCCTTAGGGCTTGTTAACTATCTTTATTTTGTTGTCGTGACAAGCCCATGCGAATTGACGCATGCGCGGTACGCTCAAATATGTCCACCGCGCATGGACGGTAGAGAGCTGCGCTTAGAAATGCATCAACACGCATTCATGGACATCTTTGAGCGCACCGCGCCGGCGCCAGTTCGCACGGGCTTTTCACGACAACGAAATAAAGATAGTTAACAAGCCCTAAGGAATTGAACGTTCTTAAACGAAAAAGACAATAACTCCCATACACAAATTAACTATTTTATTCTTATTTGGCTGTTCCTTTAAACAGAATTATGTCATGAAAATATATATAATACGGGTCTTAATCGCGTGGATAATTTAAGGTAAAATACCTTGTTTATACGTTGTCTACCTGTGGCCATGGCCGTTGCAATACGGTCGAAACGTCGGGCAATAAACAAGGTATTTTACCTTAAATTATTAACGCGATTAAGACCCGTAATATATATATTTTCATAATGTGTACAAATCGCGAAAGTTTATCAACATTTATAGTATTTGTTGGGGTTTTCCCTATGATACACCAAATCACTGTTTATGTTCCAAAAGAGTTTATTGTAAAGTAAATAAGTATTGTTTAGTCATCTGAGTCGCACCGTTTGCACGTCACAGCTACATGCTGTCACGACTACTAATGAATTGTCGATTTACTGACATCAAAAACAAATATTGCTGTGTGAGCTATTGGCTCGTACAGTATTTATGGCTACTTTCTGCCTTTTATTGCAAAACTAGCTGTGCCTTCGTTCGCGTGAAACAATGCTAACCTGCAGGGCAGTTGACTTAATGACAAATCTTAACTGCTATAAAATATAATTGACTGCCTCTGTGGCGCGGTGGGAGTGTGTCCGACTGCTACGCAAGAGGTCGTGGGTTCGATCCCCACCCAGGATAAAACTTTGTGTGATGAGCACGATGGTTTATTCTGTGTCTGGGTGTTATTTATCTATAATATGTATGTATTTAGAAATATATAAGTATGTTTATCAGTTGTCTGGTTTCCATAGTACAAGCTCTGCTTAGTTTGGGATCAGATGGCGTTGTGTGAGTTGTCCCAAGATATTATTATTATTATTATAATAATTTATTGTTCGACTGTTTGATCGAGTGCCGCTTGCGATCTGATATATCAGTTTTTGACATCAGAAGTGCTATTAGGAATATTTAACTGTTTTAGACTTTAACGGAAAACTGTCACTGGCAACTCTGTTCCACTGGTTTGAACCTGAAACACCTGAGGATGTGAACATAACAGAACTATCCATAGAGTATTGGGTAAGAAATTGTCACCTATTTTTTTAATTAAACCCTCGACATCAAAAGAGGAGTTTCATAAGTTTATTGTATCTGACTGTGCCATTGTTGCGCTCAAGAAACTTATAGTGGAGTCAACACTATACTATAAATTTGTTAGTAAAGAGAATAAACTTGAACTATTTGCCATTTCATGAGATCGTGTTTCTCAAGTTATATAGCTCCTGACTTCTACTACTACACTAAGGTAGATAGAGAAGGTGGGTGGCTTTCTGAGCGAGACGACACGAAAAGCCCAGGCACACCTACGTACCTATTTTGAGTTTAGTCTCCGACTTCATTATAAGCTTACTGGTCGAGCTCATGCAAATTTGAGTATTTAAATCTGGATTTGGGTCTGTCCCCGTAGACCCATTGTGTTCTCATAATGATGGAGCAATTGACAATAAATTGTCTCAGAGAGTTGCTTCCAGAAGTTTAATTGCCACCATGGGACTAGCAGGTTAGACGTTATCAAATTACATTAAACATAATTAAACAGTGAGACTTATAGATATTTGATTATTATAAATTGTTACCACTCACTAGACATACGGATATGATACAAAACCATAAAATGCCAGCCTCTTCGTGTGCCAAGGTTCATGAATAGTTTACATACAAGAAAATTGGTTGTTACCGCTCATAGATTCAGGTCTGGACACATTTCAATAAGTTCGCTTTCATTATATAGGAAATCACCTCACCCAATTGTGAAGAATGTGGTGTCGTGGAAGACTTATTGATATAATCCTAATAGTTTAGTATCGATCCAGAACCTGAACAGAACTGATGTAGGCACTTTCCGCCAAGTTTTGTATTGACCTAATACCGTTGTTGCAGAAGCCCAGTTCAGGTTCATGGCTACTTTATGTGAATCGTTTAAGCTTAGGGTACGATGGGACTGACATATGCTTTGTGGTTTAAAAGACCCTGAAAAAAAATAAAAAAATAAACAGTGAGTGAGTATTTTTAATATATGTGTGTGACTATGCCATACTGAAGGTTGTCCTCCTGTCCTTGGCGAGGTAAAACAGCTCCGCTCGGCCCTCTTGTCTTCGGTCTACTCGCGTATGTTACCAAGCCACGACATCTTACGATGGCATACTCGTTTGTACGCAATATTAATAAGTTGCAGTAACTCGTATTTGAAAAAAAACTTGAGAGGTGTCAAGGGACACCCGGATGGAACGAAGTTCCTTTCGATTAATTATAGAAGTGAAGGAATTATAATAAAATTAAGACCAAAAGTTGTAACGACACAGCAAAAAGTATCGTTACAACTTTTGGTCTTAATTTTTTCCGTCTAGCCCCCTTTCGCAACGCGCGATAAAGAACTTCGATCCAATACTAGGATGCAGAAATATAAAACGACAGAAGTTTAGAGTTAATGGTGATGACAAACTACACTATTGTAATAGCTCGTTGACATGAATTTACAAACATTTGTCTACGTCTTTTTTCCAGGAAGGACGCTTCGCTCACCCTGTGTTTTCCGAAAAGGGTGGTTGGCCGAAGAAACTAGAAGCATATTTAAATAGGAAAGCTAAAAGAGAGGGCTTTCTATACCCAAGACTGCCCCCCTTTTCTCCCGAGGAAATTGATTTAGTTAAGGGTAAGTCAACTAGATTTTTGATGTTTTCGGATTTTGGTTTCCAACATGTCCTTTTTGTCAAAACAACTTACCCAAGTTTCATTATATAGATTGGATAAATAATATAGGCACGAACACACTCAGAGAGCTACTCTAAATCTATGGAGAGTACAGAAAGAAGGCCTCATACGTACTTCTCTCAACTCAAGGCTCAGGGAATCGCGAACCATTGTGTCAAAGTGTTCCGAAATTCCATTTTTTTTGGAATTTCAGGTACATATGACTATTACGGCCTGAACCATTACACGACGCGCTTGATCCGCAAACTGAAGAAAGGAGAAAAAGCAGGGTTATGGCCATTCTATGGTGCTGCTGAACTCAATATGAAAATGGTCAGCCATCCTTCTTGGAAGCAATCTGATATCGATTGGTTCCCGGTAAGATAAAGTAAGGGTCACGGAGAATAAAGACCAAACGCTTTAGACAAGTGGCATAAACGTCAATCGAATAAAATGACGTTGTCACGCGTGCAAAACTGCGAATGGTCTTCGGCTAATTTTCATATTCGATATGTTTTTCAATATATTCGATTAGCGTTTATTTCGCTTGTCTTGGGGAGAAAAGTGGAAGAAGTGTTCAGCTGTATGCCTTTTATAACTGTTCAAAACCGACAAAATAGCTAGCGTAGATGAAGGGTTTTTGTAATACCACGACGGTGGTAAACATGCATACGGTCCGCCTGTTAGTAAGCGGTTATGGACGCCTGCAATATTATGGGTATCAAACTATCAAGAACGCGTTACCGACTCTTAAAAATATATTCACTCCCTTCTTGAATAGTACTTAGTTTTTATAATAATTGTTCATCAATAGTCGCTTTTTAGCAGGTATTCCAATAATTATCATCGATAATTATTGGAATACTTGGAAATCTGCTAAAAAAATGTTCCATATTATATATGTGTAATATTAGACCGATAATAACTGTCACCAACGGCTCTACCCTTTGGTGTTAGAAGTTTTAGTGTCTGTACCATTGTTGTTAGTGCCCAAACGGATTTAATTACAAGCCCAGTTTATTCTTAATGTTTTTTAGTTTTGATAGACATTTTTTTCGGAAAAAAATACTTATTCTGTACTTTTCTTTTTTTCTATAAGCAAAAATAAATGCAAATTACAAATTATTACAAATCACCCTGTATAAGTTGTTGGCAGCAGTTGAAAGCCGAAAACAGGACTCAGTTCAGCAAATTTATGCCAGACAGATCGCCTGAATTCGATTTTCAACTGCTGCCAACAACTTATACAGGGTGATTTGTAATATACTAGTAACCTTTACTAATAACTTTGTGATATTACTTTTGAAAAATATTCCAAGTTTCCACCCTTAACCACCACCACTTATTTATCTATTTTTGGAGCTATGACCTTAACTACCTATAGATTATTTTGCCGGGGTAAACTCGATGTTTATTGTGAGGTCTATGCTCTAAACTTGACAAAAAACAACGATTTTACTCCGGGGTCTCACAGGCGTATGGGACGTAGTTGTGTGATAAAAATAAGTGGTAGATGGTTAATGTTTTTCGAAACTGGTATTACAAAGTTATTTGGTGTAAAAAAGACACGAGTATCAGCTTATACCTTGTCAAATTTTTGAGTCGTGTGTCGAATTTTTTTGCAATATTATCTTGTTTCCAGATATATCCTGAAGGTCTTCGGAAGCAACTAAACTGGCTAAAAGCTAGATATGATGTAAAAGAGATTATCATCCTGGAGAGTGGTCTGATGACTCAAGATAAGGGTCTCGTTGACACCATCCGGGTGGAGTACATTAGAGATTATTTGGAACAGGTTTGGCAAACAATTAATTCTAGAACAGTAACAGGCCTATTGGTCTTATGGTTAGTAACCCTAATTGCACGGTCCAGGTAATGTCAGGCCAATATATTTGACTAAAGTCAAATTAATGTCGTCTTAAGAAACGTCAAAAACGATACGCTCCGTACATTTTTGTATGAAATACTAGCGTATGACGTTATGATTTTATTCATTAAATCATTTACTTTTGTTTTTCTTTTGACGAATACACATTATTTATTGGTTATTAAAAAATAATTTATTATGATAGTAGTCAAATACCCAATTGGATAAACGAAGGAAGAACGAGACTTTGTGAAACTAAAGTGGACGTACAAAATACCCGGGCAGATATTAACCGTTGAAACGGCTTCATTTCCATAAATTCAAAGAAGAAGAAGAAGAGTAGACATTCCATTTATTTTGTAAAATGTCCGTCCAAATATCAAATCAATCGGTAGTCTTGTTGTTGTAGTAATATGTGGCCAATGAAATTCGCCCCTTCAACATAGCATTTAACGCCCATTAAAAATGATGTGGTGACATACAGAGTCAACAACATAAATTCAATCCACTCGTGTCTGAAAATCGTCTAAGAGTTCTGACTTCTTGAGCTTATACTAACATTTAAACTTTCGCGTTGCATGATTATAACTATTTATTATACGGGAATTAACGCGCATTGTTTACCTTAAAATTGCTTGACGGTTTGACCAGGTTGCACCGTCCACGCAGACCAGGTTGGACGTCACAAGCGTCCGCTTGTGACCACGGCCGGTGCAACCTGGTCGAAACGTAAATATTTTTGAAAGATAGAAAAAATTGAAATCCAGAGTCAGGAATCGAACCCGAGACGTCCGTAGCCAAACCGGGGCCACCTATCTGGACTATGTTACTAGATATCAAATTTTTCTATCTCTTAATGCTTGCGAGTTAGGCCCCCGCAGCGCCATCTAGTCGGTAGTTAAAGACCTGTCACGGCTTTTGTTATTGCTTAGTTACAGAAAACGTGGGCCTAACTCGCTAGCATGAATTGGCAAGAAATGCATATAAAATTACTTCAATTTTAAGGTAAACAATGCGCGTTAATTCCCGTATAATAAATAGTTCTTGAGCTTATCCAAAAAACAAATAATTAGAATTGTTCCTGTAAACTAAAGAAATTTAAGAAAATGAAAATTGATGAAATTCGTTTTACAGAAAGAGAAGGCCTAGTGAATAGGTTGCAATCGTACTCGTCTAGTATATCTAATTGCATTTTATTTACAGGTGCTATTAGCAATAAATGATGGCGTCCCTGTCACGGGATATACAGCCTGGACGATGATGGATAACTTTGAGTGGCTTGGTGGATATAGGTGGGTTTCAGTTTTAATTGTGAGTAGGTGGGTGATTTCCATCCACCTACTATGATTTCCATCTGTCAATATTAAGTTGTGTTTGTGGCAGCATGGGTGGATCCCGGATATAATTAATTTCATGACCAAAGAAAGATTTCGAATTTAGAATAAACGAAAGATTTTTTGGGCACTTACCCCTTCAACGATCGAAGGGTGAGTGCCCAAAAACGTCCAAAACGTCCTTGGGGGCCCATGAGTCCCAGTGGCCCATTCCCGGATCTAGGAAAGGGGGGCACGGGGCGCTTATGGTTTATAAACAAACAAACATTGTAAATACCTATGGGTATTTGTAAAAAAGTTGCCGCGAGGTTTTATTGCCTTGTTATTTTTTCTGGCTTTACCTATTGCTTTGAGAACATTACATTAAATTTACGTGGGAATACAGGGATAAAAATAACCTATGTCACCCGGGGTTAGTGTAGCTTCACAACGAAGAAATAATTTTTTAAATTCGTCCAGAAGTTTCGGAGCCTATTCAATACAAACAAACAATCAAATCTTTCCTCTTTATATTATTATTATTATTAGTATAGAAGTATAGATAGCTGTCTCGCGCAACTTCGTCTGCGTAAATATTGCCCATTTTTGCAACATTTCTCATTGTTGCTCCGCTCCTATTGGTCATAGCGTGACGTAATATAGCCTACAACCTTTCTCGATAAATGGGCTATTCATCAGTAAAGGATTTTTTCAATTCGGAACAGTAGGTTCTGAGATTACCGCGTTCAAACAAACAAACAAACAAACAAACTCGTCAGCTTTATAATATTTGTATAGATTATTATAGATTTTAAAGACAACTTCCACAGTAGGGTATAACAACAATCCATTTATCGCGGGGCTTTACAAACAAAAATCACAGTCAAAAAATAAATGAAATGAAATGAAATGAAATAAATGAAATGAAATATTTTTTATTTGCTTATAATGTAGGCACTAGGTGAAGCATTAAGATTACATTCGTTCCATATACATTTTGTCGCTTACGACATGCAAATCTTACATAAATGTCGAAAACAAAAGATAAATGAATTAGACATGACTTATTTAACCAGGTCAGACAGTGAGTAAAATGACTTTTCTAGTAACCAGGATTTCAATTTCTTATAAAATAAATGAAAGGGCAACAGTTTTATTTCCCCAGTAAAAAAAAAGTCATAAATTCTGTGAGAATCGAACCTGAGACCTCTTTTAGTGTATTTCTCAATTAGTACCTACTTATATTATTTTCAGCATGACATTCGGGTTGTATGCAGTGGATTTCACGAGCCCGAATCGAACCCGTGTTATGAGGGATTCGGCAGCATTCTACTCAAGTATTGCCAAAAGAGAAACTCTATACACCAAGAATAACGACATTGTTATAATTTTATAAAATATATTTATTAAATTTTAAATTAAATGTTTTATTTAAATTCAATTTGTATTACAAATCTAATAAATACATATTTTTTAATCAAGTTGGACAACTCAGTCGCGGGGTACTTTTCCAACATAAAATCAAACGTCATAAGGCACACTGACTGGAAACAATGATTTGTGAAACTGGAACAAACAAAAGATAAAATACATAAATAAGTGATAAAATAGACTTATCACTTATTTATGTAATTTATCTTTTGTTTGTTCCAGTTTACTAATTTCACAATTAGTTCAACGGCAAAAAAATCCAAAAATACGAGTTTCTCCTTCGCACATCTGACATTGGCAGAATTGTCGGCACCGGCATAGTTGCCATAATAAAAAAAGAAAAAAAGAAAGAATTTGTGAATTACACAAAGTGGTGTTATTTTAATCACACCAATCTGTGTGATTTGTTTATCGGTTTAATACTTAGCTATAAGACTACATACTATATACTTAAAAGAATTCGTTTCCTGTAACATACTGCTGAGTTTACGCAGCACTATGGGATATAACGGGGTCCTTATTCATATCATATCATATATCATATCATATCAACCCATATGATGGCCCACTGCTGGGCACGGGTCTCCCCAGTAGATCCTGGGGGTAATTGCCATAATCGCCACGCTCGGCGAGCGGGTTGGCGATCGCAGTAAGGCTTTAAGTACGCAGAGGACGCTGCTGCCCGTCCTCCGGTGTGAAATCCCTGAGTCGCCTTGACGACACCCACGGGAAGAGATGGGGTGGTACTATTCTTAAGCCGGCACCACACGGTCCTTATTCACGTTATTTTTTTCTATTTTCGCGGCAAGCCCATGTGATCTGTCAAAATCTTGTCATTATGGTAAATAGAGAGCTACGCTTAGAAATACATATGCGCGGTGGACATCTTTGAGTGCACCGCGAATGCGCCACGGACCGAACGTAGCCATAATCATAGAAACGCTCCCATGACTACTGTCAAAACCCAGGCTTGTAACACACTTTACAAATACAATAATTGCATTTTTGAAAGATAGAAAAATTTGAATCCAGACTCAGGAATCGAACCCGAGACTTCCGTAGCCAAACCGGGGCCAGAAACACACTGTAAGTTCAAAAAATTGTCCTCAGACTGTTTTGGTTGGCTCATTTTGCTTGTTGGGAATGGCGTCTTAAAATGTCTTCTTCTTCCTACCCTCATCCCATTTTATCTGAGGTCAGGCCTCCTCGTGCATTTGTGCCAGGAAACTGTTCCGGGCTGTCACTGCTGAAAGGTTTTGCGGCTTCAAGTCCAGTAAAAATATTAATAGACTGTGTGTATGTATGAATAAATATTAAGATAAAGTTTATGGTTTTATATCTTCTTACGTCAGACAAGCAACGTAGATAAATATTAGAGATGGGCCAACTGTGACTTTGGCCGGCTAGTTGACTGGTCTACTAGTCGGTTTCAAAAAGGTTTTTTTTTTGTTAAAACCATAGTGATGTTAGGTACCGATGTCGGTTCATGTAAAAAAAAAAAAAACGTTTCGTGGCCGATTTCACTAGTCTTTATTCCTTCACTCTCATCTTTCGGTGGGACGGAAAGGAAATCAGACACGACCGAAGACAGATTAGGCGCAGGACTATCGGCGTAAAGTGGATTAAGGTACAGAAAGGTGTGAAAACGGCCCCCTTAGGGCCGGCCTTAGCCGCACTGTCGCCTCGGGCAAGTCGGGAGGTGGTAGAGTCATTTTGCTGGACTTAATACTGGCACGTAGGACTGACTAAAAGGGGACACAAGATCAAGTTTTTGTCCTACTTCGAAATAATCGTATACGTTATCCGACGTTGACTGTAACATAAACGACTAAAGGCTTTTATGACAGAAGTCTGATTTTTTAAGGATAGAGAAAGTAAAACATCGATCTCGCAAACGTGAGGTCGCGGGTTCAAATCCTAACCATTATACTACCGACGTAAACCCTCTCCTAATACAAGCCTTTGAGCTTAGCTGGAGGGGTTAACAGGATTGCTAGTAATGTGGGACCTAAATCCCCCATTGCTAGTTGCCTTTTTTAAAAAAAAAACCCACTCGCAGTCCCAGCTTCCATAAATCTCAGCACTGCATAAGCTTCCAATGGCGTCCATACAATATATATTTTTCCCCGTAAACATTAGAGATTGAAAAGGTTGGTAAAATGAATCAGACGACTTCGTCACTGCTGTGACCCCTCGGGCCACGACGGCTCTCCAGCCTCGTGGCCCGGGGCGCGCCCCCCTTAAGGCCGGTACTGGGTCCTCTATCTATGGATTGAAAGTGGTAACATTCCTTAACCTTGCAGATATCTCCAGCTGCTTGATAACCACGGAGTCAGGGACTCCTCAAGTTACGTTATCTTGTGGCCACCATGGTCACACGATGGCGTAACTTGTAATTGGAGCCGGTGCTAATGCAAACCACTTGAAACATCAAGAAATATAAGGCACTGGTACCCAATAAGGCTCACCTAATTTCAAACCATCATAAATTAAAGAAATAGAACAATTGAACTACGCAACTGTTTTAAATATATTATGAGTTTATTAAAGAATCATTTAACATGAACACAGTTTTTTTGTATGATCACAACAGTTTACTACTTCAGTTTAAACCAATATTTCGAAACCCTTTGGCCTGGTAGCCTTAAAATGCCCAGTATGAATGAATAAATATTTATGTGACATAAGGACTAAAAAACATGTTCAATTATCCAGTAAATTTAAATTGCGCTCATACTTAAGTTAGAAGGATGCATAAAAAAATAAAAATGTGTGGCACTCGGGGACTGCCGCGGTAAAGCTATTGCATAGGAATTTTTATCAACTTATGCAATTATAATTATTTATTTATTTTTTATTTATGCAGTTTTTTTTTTCATTACATTTCGGAGCAGCTCGTCTCGATCCGTGCGAGCTTCGTACAGTCGTACCATATACATATACGTTAAGCGAACGCTCGGCAGAGCTTCATGGTAGGCGGAGTGAGGGTGTTAGGTTTTATTTTCGTTACGGAATTTATTGATTCGGTCGCCGCGCTCAAAGCCCGCGATAAAGACTATGCAATAGCTTAAAAGCCTCGAGCCATCTTATGACTATAGTTTCAATAGAAACCAGGAATGGTTTGAAAACCATAAACCTACTTTTAAGCTTAAAACATATTAGCTGACCCGCGCAACTTCGTAAGCGTCAATTTTCCCCGTTTTTGTAACATTTTTCATTGCTGCTCCGCTCCTATTGATCGTAGCGTGATGTTATATAGCTATAGCCTTCCTCGATAAATGGGCTACCCAACAATAAAATATTTTTTCAATTCGGACTCGTAGTTCCTGAGATTGCCGCGTTCAAACAAACAAACTCTTCATCTTTATAATATTAGTATAGATATGTTCGGGGCCACCCTCGTTGATCGTAACTAGATAATACTAATAAGATAATCAAATCGGTTACATATTTTTTTAAATCTGGCCGAACTTTAGAGCATTGGAAACTGTTATTTTTAAAAATAAGGAAACATTATATGTGTATAGGTCTAGACTGATAAAAACATATTTTGGGTTTGCTGTGACATCTGATCTTTCTTTTGGTATCTCATTTGGCCTAGTTAAAGCCATTTTCTTGAATTGAATTGAACTTCAGCGAAACGCCGTTTCCATCTCAGGGCGTTTTACAGTGGGCGTTGTTATAAAACTTTGGTCTATATTGGATATATCGTGTCTAAAAGTGAAATATAATTTTAAATAATATTTTTATTTTTTATTTTTATTTTTACATAAAAAGACTCCCACATTAGACATTACAAACATACAAGTCACGGACACAAAGTACACCCAGACTCGGAATAACAATTTGTGCATCTCACAAAGTGGTGTCCCGTGTGGGAATCGAACCCACGACTCTTGCATAGCAGTCAGACACACTCCCACAGCGGGTTTTTATTAAATATATAATAAATCTTATTACTATCACCCGTTCTTACTATATTTTGCTCGAAAGTGAAATAATATTAATAATAATATCTTGGGAAAACTCACACAACGCTATCTGATCCCAAACTAAGCAGAGATTTTACTATGGTAACCAGACAACTAATAAACATACTTATATATTTCTAAATACATACATACATAATAAAGATAAATAACACCCAGACACAGAATAAACCATTGTGTTCATCACACAAAGTTTTATCCTGGGGATAGGATCGAACCCGTCGTGGGTTCGATCCTATCCCCAGGATTGCTCTTGCGTAGCAGTCGGATACACTCCCACCGCGCCACAGAGGCAGTTATACATTTTTTAGTAAGTTAAAACGGGCACTCCTTTGGTGCGTCACTTTTAACAATTTTTTTTTTAAAACACTCGCGCAATTGTGCCATGAAGTTTTAAAAACACTTTTAAAAATTCCTACAATTTTTTTTTTCTGCCGGGCCGAGCGGTCTATGCTATGACCTGGAACTGGGCCTTATCCAGGTAAAGTACAAAAGAAAAAGTTTTTAGTCTAATTCTAAAACAAAATGATGAAGTCGGTGGTACATCTCTAATAAATGTTTATATAAGAATTATATCTCATAAACACTAATCTACTCACATAAACTAATTAAAAGTTATCGAGAGTTGTTCTATTAAGGAGTTCTGAGATTTTAACAGCATTTTTTCTATTAATTAAGTAGTATTAAGTGTGTCTAAATGTCTCATCGTCAGTCTTCGCAATGAAGTGCTCCTGCGCAGTTGTATTGTGGTGAGTCAAGTGCTGTGATTATTTCAATAAAAGAAGTGCCCAGTTAAAAGCATTCATATGTGTAGAATTGAGTACAATTGTAAATTCACTATGTGATTCAGCGAGTCCAAGGGAATTTAAAAGGTATTTAATAAAGCTTAAAATAACTTAGCGACTCAGATACTATTAAAATTAGAGCCTTCGTCTTCATAACTTTGTAGATTTTTATGATTTTATCTACTAACAAGTCTACGACGATTCTTTTCTTTGTTAAAGTGTTAAACAGTTATGTTTGTTATAAAATAAAAAATGTTCTAAGGGCAAATATTATTATACTAGCTTTCGCCCGCGGCTCCGCCCGCGTGGATGTCGGTTATCGCGATAAAAACTATCCTATGTCCTTCCTCGGGACTCAAACTATCTCCATACAAAATTTCATCTAAATCGGTTTAGCTGTTTGAGCGTGAAAGCGTAACAGACAGACAGACAGACAGAGTTACTTTCACATTTATAATATTAGTATGGATAATGTAAATAATTATGTTTTAATCGAGCTGATAGTCAAGTAACAGGTAACCTGCTCAAAAATTTACGGCTCTGTATCGGGAATAGTAATATTTTGTAAATGGAGATGAGCAATTGACATAAAACAAACAAACTCCTTTAAATGAAAAAGATATAAATACTTTTTTTACAAAAAATATTGCTGACTTCAAAACTAAATATAAGTTTTACAAATTAATTTTAAAAATAAAAAAACCCGCCTGCGCAAAAAAGATACAAACAAGATCTCCTACAAAATGTAATATCATGCAGTCGGAGAAAAAATGTTTTTTTTATTTAATAATTTTTAGTGGTTGTAGGATGTAACCGGTGTAACAACTAACTTTTATCACAGCCATTGCTAAATATTAAAAAAATTAAAAATAATAGGTGCCAATTGACTTATATATGTATTACATCTAATTTTTTAAGTGCTCACGTTATCTTGTAAACCAATGTGAAGAAAGTTAACACAAAATTACTAACTTTACATCTATAGTAACACAATATAAATAAACAATATATTTTCAATGAGAAAATATAAAAGGAGGATAAAACAGTTTAAGCGTCAAAGAATTCCTCCCCATCGATGTCAACTAGTAACATTCCCAGAAGGCTGGCTGCATTGCAACGTTGGATGGTTTGATCTGAGTTGGATGGCAATGCTAAATCTTTGTGCAAAGAAGAGATCAGTCTTCTGAAATGAAAGTTCAGGAAACAAAGCATGAAAAATAAATGAGAATGTTATCAGTTGTTTAAGTTATCAAGTGAGATGAACTTTATTTAGACTAGAAAAAATGACGCTTGAATCAAAATAAGACAATTTAAATTAAAAATGTTTTTATGTATAGCTCGAAATATGGATATGACCTGCTGATGCCGCGCCGATCTTTGTTCGTAATAATATACACTAAACTTTCTGTATGTGATTGAGTCTTTTGTTACATTTTGTTTAAGTGTAATGTCGACAATACCTATGTGCCCAATGCATCAATGCCGCTGCCCCCCCTCCTCTAGATATTTTAAATAATAATAACATTAAATCTTTTTAATGCGTCAAGTTTCCTTTCCATTGTTATGAATTTAGTTTAAAATATTACGTATTTGACGTCACAACCCGACTATTTAATTTTATTTATGTGTTTTTATCAGATTTAAAAGATCTCATATTATTATGAGTGGAATTCTAAAGGCAGGTTTTAAAGGCCAAAGAATACCTTATAACTCGAGATCTGGTGCTCATTTTTGGTAGGTATTTGGGGCAAGGTGAAAAGGTGCCATTCATTTATTACGTAGGGCGATTTAGGGGGATGGGGGTCGGTCATTTCTTATTTTTTCTTACAAAGGAGTGGGTCTTGACATTTCTTACGTAAGATCACAGAAATGCGTAAAGATTATACTTTGAAAAAGCGCGAAATGCGCGATTAAAGAAGTGCAAAAAAAAACTTTAAAATAAAACCAAAGTCGAATATGAATTACAAAAAATTGTTTCGGTAAAAAAAGGTAAAATAAGCCTAAAGTATGTTAATTTTGCTTTTAGATTTTTACATAATAAACATAGTGGGGTAGGAGATTGGCCGATTCTTATTTTTTCTTACATATGGGGGGAAAGAGGTCAAAAACAGGCCGAAAATCATCTTACGTAAGGAATAAATGGCGCGAAATTTGTCCGATACTTCTTCTGCATATAATCCTCAAACAACACCTGGTTGGGCAATAACGGGGCTAAATTAAATAACCCATAAACAACGTTATTCTGGGTATAGTGCAAACCTGAAAGTAGTTTGTTGAGAATCAGTACACAATCCAAATTAATCAATTAATTCATTAATTTCACTATTTTATTTTTAAATACAGTTAATAGTTTCTCGCATTAGGGTACAAGCCCTGTGTCGCGTGGGACTTTACAAACATACAAGTCACGGACACAAAGTACATCCCGACTCTTTTTTTTTTTATTGCGAGACCAATGCCTTATCCATTAGGCTACCGTCACTTCTCGGAAAAACAATTTGTGAATCACACAAAGTGGAGTCCCATGTGGGAATCGAACCCACGACCTCTTGCGTAGCAGTCGAACACACTCCCACCACGCCACAGAGGCAGTCAATAATCATTCTAACAGTCCAAATCGTGTTCACAATGTGATGTGAAATTTAATCATCATTTATTTTTCAATAATAACCATCGCAATGAACACGACAGCGCGAAGAACACAAGACAACTCGAATGGCTTAAAACTATGCAAGTTTTATTTTTCTTGATTTATATGATTTCATCAAATACAAATCTTGTGGGGTGTCAAAGCTTTGCACTGTACCAGAAATAACCTTGTATTTAAAAAAAACGTCAGGACATATTATTGCATTAAATTGTGTACGCAAACACTAGTCTCTATGCCCTCACTTTCATAGTGCGATAGGATGGAAATTGGACACGAACGGCGAGAGATTTTATAAAGGATCGACGACTTTACATGCTATCCATTTCTCCATATCCAACATGAAACCTCACTAAGTCACTGACAGTCAAACCACAGAACACCATAAGTACAAAAGGCACAGTCATAATACTTCACTCTCACGACCCACACTTAAATATAGTTCACGTACATGAATCCAAGACCACTTCGGTGCACTTTGTTCGCGTGGCGTGCCACGATACGATACGTGTGTGATGTCTAAGTGTGCGTGCGTCAAGAGCGTTTTCTATGTAGGTTGTTTTCTGTACTCTCGGTATTCGGTGTTTAAGGGTAGATTACACGAAACAGGGTTCGACTCTCTCAAAAATTTATATAGAAAACCTAA
This sequence comes from Herminia tarsipennalis, assembly GCA_945859575.2. Lineage (NCBI taxonomy): Eukaryota > Metazoa > Arthropoda > Insecta > Lepidoptera > Erebidae > Herminia > Herminia tarsipennalis. The sequence continues at coordinate 2,686,272 of OX243849.2, read as the reverse complement.
ATATTAGGACACGACAAAAATTGTGTCAATGTCAAAGAGTTTTTCTAGTAGATGAAATAAAGAAATTTAAGGATATGTCTTAATATGATTCCGCAAATAAATCTTGAAGTTGTGGAAAAATGCAAAAACGAGCATTTTCGTATTGTCATAGTCATAGCGTTCGTAATCTAACATATGTACGAACGAATATTCTATTTAATTTTGACCTGCGCTCCTGCGCACTGTGAAGTAATAGTTGTGTGCGGAAGAGCGAGGCCTAGCGCTAAATAAATAATTCTCTCAGTGCAATGCCCCCTTAATTAAATATATGACGTAACATCGGGTTTAAGAACTATTATATACAAGTCATTATAAAACCTTAAAAAATATTGATGGCTGGACCGGTTTACGCAGGTTATTATTATAATATCGATAGGTAATATTTCGGCCATTCACAGTTAGGGTTTTCCCCCAGTACGCCGTACACAAAACATATGAAAGCACTGATTATGAGCTTCCTATAAACGCTCTTGAGTAATGCACACATTGACACAATTCAGTTGTGTAAGTAGTCCCAAGATATTAGTACTTATTATTTAAATTTTATTTTGGTAGCACAAGAGGCAAAGAAATTCAATAAAATACAAGAAATACAGTACACAAAACAGCCCCCTCCTCCGGGTTCAGCTATGTTCACGGCCATGGAAATATAGATCACTTAGTTATGAAGATGTTTCCGTGGTGAGCAGTGTCTATATGTGCGTTGCTCGAGCAAAGTTTTGTGACCATGCTTAAATGGGATGGGAGAACCAATCAAATTATTAATTTATAATTAAATATAAAAATAATTATTGCAATTAAATGTACAAACCAGATGTTACACTTTTACACAGAGTACTTAAAAACTTTGTGCTTTTTACAAGCTTTACAATATAGAGACACAGAAAACCGAGAGTACAGAAGACAACCAACCTACATAGAGAACTCTCTTGACGCACGCACACATAGACATCGCACACGTACGCAGTATCGTGACACGCCATGCGAATAAAGTGCATCGATGTGGTCTTAGATTTACGTACGTTAACTATGTCTATGTGTGCGTCGTGAGAGTGAAGTACGTATGAAGGTTGTCTTCTGTACTAGAGGTAGAACGATGTCTATGTGTCCGTCGTGAGAGTGAAGTACGTGTGAAGGTTGCCTTCTGTACTAGAGGTAGAACGATGTCTATGTGTGCGTCGTGAGAGTGAAGTACGTGTGAAGGTTGTCTTCTGCATTGGAGGTAGAACGATGTCTATGTGTGCGTCGTGAGAGTGAAGTACGTATGAAGGTTGTCTTCTGTACTAGAGGTAGAACGATGTCTATGTGTGCGTCGTGAGAGTGAAGTACGTGTGAAGGTTGTCTTCTGCATTGGAGGTAGAACGATGTCTATGTGTGCGTCGTGAGAGTGAAGTACGTATGAAGGTTGTCTTCTGTACTAGAGGTAGAACGATATCTATGTGTGCGTCGTGAGAGTGAAGTACGTGTGAAGGTTGTCTTCTGTACTAGAGGTAGAACGATGTCTATGTGTGTTTAGTGAGAGTGAAGTACGTGTGAAGGTTGTCTTCTGTACTAGAGGTAGAACGATGACTATGTGTGCATCGTGAGAGTGAAGTACGTATGAAGGTTGTCTTCTGTACTAGAGGTAGAACGATGACTATGTGTGTTCAGTGAGAGTGAAGTACGTATGAAGGCTGTCTTCTGTACTAGAGGTAGAACGATGACTATGTGTGTTCAGTGAGAGTGAAGTACGTATGAAGGCTGTCTTCTGTACTAGAGGAAGAACGATGACTATGTGTGTTCAGTGAGAGTGAAGTACGTATGAAGGCTGTCTTCTGTACTAGAGGAAGAACGATGTCTATGTGTGTTCAGTGAGAGTGAAGTACGTATGAAGGCTGTCTTCTGTACTAGAGGTAGAACGATGACTATGTGTGTTCAGTGAGAGTGAAGTACGTATGAAGGCTGTCTTCTGTACTAGAGGAAGAACGATGTCTATGTGTGTTCAGTGAGAGTGAAGTACGTATGAAGGCTGTCTTCTGTACTAGAGGTAGAACGATGACTATGTGTGTTCAGTGAGAGTGAAGTACGTATGAAGGTTGTCTTCTGTACTAGAGGTAGAACGATGTCTATGTGTGCGTCGTGAGAGTGAAGTACGTGTGAAGGTTGTCTTCTGCATTGGAGGTAGAACGATGTCTATGTGTGCGTCGTGAGAGTGAAGTACGTATGAAGGTTGTCTTCTGTACTAGAGGTAGAACGATGTCTATGTGTGCGTCGTGAGAGTGAAGTACGTATGAAGGTTGTCTTCTGTACTAGAGGTAGAACGATGTCTATGTGTGCGTCGTGAGAGTGAAGTACGTGTGAAGGTTGTCTTCTGTACTAACGATGTCTATGTGTGTTTAGTGAGAGTGAAGTACGTGTGAAGGTTGTCTTCTGTACTAGAGGTAGAACGATGACTATGTGTGCATCGTGAGAGTGAAGTACGTATGAAGGTTGTCTTCTGTACTAGAGGTAGAACGATGACTATGTGTGTTCAGTGAGAGTGAAGTACGTATGAAGGCTGTCTTCTGTACTAGAGGAAGAACGATGACTATGTGTGTTCAGTGAGAGTGAAGTACGTATGAAGGCTGTCTTCTGTACTAGAGGAAGAACGATGTCTATGTGTGTTCAGTGAGAGTGAAGTACGTATGAAGGCTGTCTTCTGTACCAGAGGTAGAACGATGACTATGTGTGTTCAGTGAGAGTGAAGTACGTATGAAGGCTGTCTTCTGTACTAGAGGTAGAACGATGTCTATGTGTGCGTCGTGAGAGTGAAGTACGTGTGAAGGTTGTCTTCTGCATTGGAGGTAGAACGATGTCTATGTGTGCGTCGTGAGAGTGAAGTACGTATGAAGGTTGTCTTCTGTACTAGAGGTAGAACGATGTCTATGTGTGCGTCGTGAGAGTGAAGTACATGTGAAGGTTACCTTCAGTACTAGAGGTAGAACGATGTCTATGTGTGCGTCGTGAGAGTGAAGTACGTGTGAAGGTTGTCTTCTGCATTGGAGGTAGAACGATGTCTATGTGTGCGTCGTGAGAGTGAAGTACGTATGAAGGTTGTCTTCTGTACTAGAGGTAGAACGATGTCTATGTGTGCGTCGTGAGAGTGAAGTACGTGTGAAGGTTGTCTTCTGCATTGGAGGTAGAACGATGTCTATGTGTGCGTCGTGAGAGTGAAGTACGTATGAAGGTTGTCTTCTGTACTAGAGGTAGAACGATGTCTATGTGTGCGTCGTGAGAGTGAAGTACGTGTGAAGGTTGTCTTCTGCATTGGAGGTAGAACGATGTCTATGTGTGCGTCGTGAGAGTGAAGTACGTATGAAGGTTGTCTTCTGTACTAGAGGTAGAACGATGTCTATGTGTGCGTCGTGAGAGTGAAGTACGTATGAAGGTTGTCTTCTGTACTAGAGGTAGAACGATGTCTATGTGTGCGTCGTGAGAGTGAAGTACGTGTGAAGGTTGTCTTCTGTACTAGAGGTAGAACGATGTCTATGTGTGTTTAGTGAGAGTGAAGTACGTGTGAAGGTTGTCTTCTGTACTAGAGGTAGAACGATGACTATGTGTGCATCGTGAGAGTGAAGTACGTATGAAGGTTGTCTTCTGTACTAGAGGTAGAACGATGACTATGTGTGTTCAGTGAGAGTGAAGTACGTATGAAGGTTGTCTTCTGTACTAGAGGAAGAACGATGACTATGTGTGTTCAGTGAGAGTGAAGTACGTATGAAGGCTGTCTTCTGTACTAGAGGAAGAACGATGTCTATGTGTGTTCAGTGAGAGTGAAGTACGTATGAAGGCTGTCTTCTGTACTAGAGGTAGAACGATGACTATGTGTGTTCAGTGAGAGTGAAGTACGTATGAAGGTTGTCTTCTGTACTAGAGGTAGAACGATGTCTATGTGTGCGTCGTGAGAGTGAAGTACGTGTGAAGGTTGTCTTCTGTACTAGAGGTAGAACGATGTCTATGTGTGTTTAGTGAGAGTGAAGTACGTGTGAAGGTTGTCTTCTGTACTAGAGGTAGAACGATGACTATGTGTGCATCGTGAGAGTGAAGTACGTATGAAGGTTGTCTTCTGTACTAGAGGTAGAACGATGACTATGTGTGTTCAGTGAGAGTGAAGTACGTATGAAGGCTGTCTTCTGTACTAGAGGAAGAACGATGACTATGTGTGTTCAGTGAGAGTGAAGTACGTATGAAGGCTGTCTTCTGTACTAGAGGAAGAACGATGTCTATGTGTGTTCAGTGAGAGTGAAGTACGTATGAAGGCTGTCTTCTGTACTAGAGGTAGAACGATGACTATGTGTGTTCAGTGAGAGTGAAGTACGTATGAAGGTTGTCTTCTGTACTAGAGGAAGAACGATGACTATGTGTGTTCAGTGAGAGTGAAGTACGTATGAAGGCTGTCTTCTGTACTAGAGGAAGAACGATGTCTATGTGTGTTCAGTGAGAGTGAAGTACGTATGAAGGCTGTCTTCTGTACTAGAGGTAGAACGATGACTATGTGTGTTCAGTGAGAGTGAAGTACGTATGAAGGTTGTCTTCTGTACTAGAGGTAGAACGATGTCTATGTGTGCGTCGTGAGAGTGAAGTACGTGTGAAGGTTGTCTTCTGTACTAGAGGTAGAACGATGTCTATGTGTGTTTAGTGAGAGTGAAGTACGTGTGAAGGTTGTCTTCTGCATTGGAGGTAGAACGATGTCTATGTGTGCGTCGTGAGAGTGAAGTACGTATGAAGGTTATCTTCTGTACTAGAGGTAGAACGATGTCTATGTGTGCGTCGTGAGAGTGAAGTACGTGTGAAGGTTGTCTTCTGTACTAGAGGTAGAACGATGTCTATGTGTGTTTAGTGAGAGTGAAGTACGTGTGAAGGTTGTCTTCTGTACTAGAGGTAGAACGATGACTATGTGTGCATCGTGAGAGTGAAGTACGTATGAAGGTTGTCTTCTGTACTAGAGGTAGAACGATGACTATGTGTGTTCAGTGAGAGTGAAGTACGTATGAAGGCTGTCTTCTGTACTAGAGGAAGAACGATGACTATGTGTGTTCAGTGAGAGTGAAGTACGTATGAAGGCTGTCTTCTGTACTAGAGGAAGAACGATGTCTATGTGTGTTCAGTGAGAGTGAAGTACGTATGAAGGCTGTCTTCTGTACTAGAGGAAGAACGATGACTATGTGTGTTCAGTGAGAGTGAAGTACGTATGAAGGCTGTCTTCTGTACTAGAGGAAGAACGATGTCTATGTGTGTTCAGTGAGAGTGAAGTACGTATGAAGGCTGTCTTCTGTACTAGAGGAAGAACGATGTCTATGTGTGTTCAGTGAGAGTGAAGTACGTATGAAGGCTGTCTTCTGTACTAGAGGAAGAACGATGTCTATGTGTGTTCAGTGAGAGTGAAGTACGTGTGAAGGCTGTCTTCTGTACTGTTAAGCTTATTCTTCTTATATTAAGGTTTTTCTAAGATCTTACTGTACTGTATTTTGTGGTATGGTGTAATGTACTGGGCTGAAACCTTTAAATATTAAAGTTTTGCTAATTATAGTTTTATAAAATTGATTTATTTCTTACCCATAATAATATCCCATGTACGCCTACAACATAAATAAGTCGTGACTTATAAACAGGATGATTTTTATTACCCTACTGTAAAGAAGGGTTATGTTTTTCGCACGTATATTGTATGTATGTATGTAATATTCTTTATTACCTGATATCTCACAATTCACTGAACGGATTTGTACAAATAAGACGTCGTTAGATTCGTCTTGATCGCCCGAGTGTTCTTAGATATGTGACGTTTAAAATAAACAACAATGGCAGTTGTGAGATGTCAAAATAAAGAGGTGTGAAAAAAAAAGTTGTTTTGAATACAGCAATATGGGTATCAAATTAAAGGGCTCATCTTAAGCATTACCAAAAGGTATAACATGATTATAACTGTAATACTAAAAAAGTTTTTTTTTTTTTAATTTTTAATACTTGACAATAGCTGTGATAAAAGTTAATTGTTACATCGGTTACATCCTACAACTACTTAAAAGTATTTAATAAAAAAATAAAATATAAAAAATAAAAAAACCCGCCTGCACAAAAAAGATGAAAACAAGATCCCCTACATAATTATATAATTTAATGCAGTCGGAGGCACTGTACTAAGTTCATCGAGATCGATCATTCATTAATGCCTCCGATAGCCCATTAATCGAGGAAGGCTATAGCCTTCTTCGATTAATGGGCTATCCAACATATATAGGCTATATAACATTACGCAACGACCAATAGGAGCGGAGCAGCAATAAAAAATGTTGCGAAAACAGGGTAAATTTATGCAGACGAAGTTCCGCGGGTCAGTTAGTCAAATATTATGCATAACTTATACTAATATTATAAAGGTGAAGAGTTGGTTTGTTTGAACGCAATAATCTCAGGAACTACTGGTCCGAATTGAATAATTATTTTACTGTTGGATAGCCCATTTATCGAGAAAGGCTATATACATAGATCACGCTACAATCAATAGGAGCGGAGCAGCAATGAAAAATGATGCAAAAACGTGTAAAATGTATGCAGACAAAATCCCCTGTACTCGTGATAAATGTGTAGACATTTATTAGCTCTAACTAGCTGACCCGCGCAACTTTGCTTGCGTCATTTTCCCCCGTTTTTGCAACAGTTTTCATTGATGCTCCGCTCCTATTGGTCGTAGCGTGATGTTATTATAGTATATGACACTCACGAATAACGGGGCTTTCTATTGGTAAAATAATTTTTAAAATCGGTTCAGTAGATCCAGAGACTACCTCCTACAACCTCACAAACTAACAAACTTTACCTCTCTATTATTAGTACAGATAAATATTATTACCCCAGAATAATTTATAGTTTTAATTTATATTTGACTGCCTCTGTGGCGCAGTGGGAGTGTGTCCGACTGCTACGCAAGAGGTCGTGGGTTCGATTTCCACACGGGACACCACTTTGTGTGATCCATAAATTGTTGTTCCGGGTCTGGGTGTAATTTGTGTCCATGACTTGTATGTTTGTAAAGTCCCCCGTGACACAGGGCTTGTACCCTACTGCGGGAGTTGTATTTAAAAAAAAAAAAAAAAAAAAAAAATGTTTAGGGTCCTCCAAAGGGCGCGCATGTGAGGTGGACATATTTGAGCGCACCGCGCATGCGCCAGTTTGCACGGCCTTTTTACAACAGCGAAATAAAAATAGTGAATAAGGACCCTGTACTCTTACGACTCTGTGTATGCACACATTTATTTTGCTTTTAAAGATAACTAGCAATTTGGGTTTTAGACCACATTACTAGCAATCTTGTTAACCCCTCCAACTAAGCTCAAAGGCTTGTGTTAGGAGTGGGTTCACGTCGATCACGGTAGGATTCGAACCCGCGACGATTGCGAGTCCGATGCCTCAGCCATTAGGCTACTGCCTCTGTGGCGTGGTGGGAGTGTGTCCGACTGCTACGCAAGAGGTCGTGGCTTCGATTCCTACACGGGACACCACTTTGTGTGATCCACAAATTGTTGTCCCGAGTCTGGGTGTACTTTGTGTCCGTGACTTGTATGTTTGTAAAGTGCCCCGCGATACAGGGCTTGTATACTACAGCGGGAGAAGTCTTTTAAAAAAAATATATATATTTATATAAAAATGTTATGTTGGTTTGTGTACACTTCAAAAACTCAAAAAGTTCTGCACCGATCGAGCTGAAATTTTAGCATGATAGATAATCCGCATCAAGGATTGTTTTTATCTATTCAATCACAATGTACCACAGCGAAACGTGGCAGGGTACAGTTAGTATTATTTAATATTATACCCGTCATTTACGTATCATTTACATAAGTAATTTATTGCATCATAATTACATTTTGCTTGTCAATGCAAGATGCATCTTTATTACATAGTATAAAAATCTTACACACATTATGTTGCATTTTATTTTTACCCGACTGCTGGAAGAAGGGTTATGTGTTTCGAGTGTATGTATGTATATTACTTTGGCACGCTCTAGAGCCTAAATGGCTTGATGGATTTTAGCTTAAGAGGTATCGTTAGATTCGTCTCAGTTGTGAGAGTGACACTGGGTACATCAAATTCATCATCTTCAGTTATTAATTTTAAGCAGTCGGTTTTTTTTTCATGAAGTAAATAGAAACTTGGGCGGTTCTGGATGTTCAGCACAATACCGTGTAGACTGGCGTTATACCAAGGTATTTGAATCACACCAATAGGGCTGTGAGACAGAGGGATGTCATACACCCTAAATCAGCTATACTCAACCTGCGGCTTGCCGGCCTGTTTTGGTTGGCCTTTTTTTTCAACCGTATTGATTTTTTTTTTTGAAATTTTTGCGACCATTACAAAAACTGACAGCGCTGAGAGGTACTAATCAGTATCGCGCCTTAGTGCGCATAGTGCGCAATGCTATAAATGATACAGTAGTTTTTTTTTTTTTTAAATAACTAGCAATGTGGGATTGAATCCCACATTACTAGCAATCTTGTTAACCCCTCCAGCTAAGCTCAAAGGCTTGTGTTAGGAGTGGGTTCACGTCGGTAGTATAATGGATAGGATTCGAACCCGAGACCTCACGATTGCGAGACCGATGCCTTAGCCATTAAGCTACCGCCGCTTCAGTTTGTCGTAATATATACATATCAACCCATATGATGGCCCACTGCTGGGCACGGGTCTCCCCAGAAGAACCTACTGGTATGTAGATCCTGGGGGTAATTGCCATAATCGCCACGCTTGGCGAGCGGGTTGGCGATCGCAGTAAGGTTTTAAGTACGCAGAGGACGCTGCTGCCCGTCCTCCGAAGTGAAATCCCTTAGTCGCCTTGACGACACCCACGAGAAGAGATGGGGTGGTACTATTCTTAAGCCGGCACCACACGTAATATATACATTCATTATTAATTAATTAATTTACTTATTTTTTAATATACAGTGGACGCCTGATTGTACGTAATGATCAAATTCTAGAAACATTCTGTGGGTCTATTCACAGAGTTTTTACAGATCTTACATACTCTGATCTGGTTAATAAAATATGGCTGGCATGTCAAGCCAGAACTTGACAAGTGTTAAAAAGTATTCTCTATTTCATTAAACGTTGTAAAAAAATTTTTGATTAGAATTTTTATTGACGCCTACATGATTTCAATTTAGGTTGAAGCGAAGTAAAATGCACCCCATTTTACTTCGCTAAATACCGTTTAAGTATCTACCTCAGGAAGAGGGGGGGGGGGGGAACAATAACCTTTGCGGCCCGCGACACCATGAGTAACACGTATTTGCGGCCCCTATAAAAATTAGATAGAGTATGGCTGGTCTAAATTCTTCACCAACGCTCTTGAGGACATTTTCAAGACACTCCTAGAAATATTTATTTTAGTCAATTATGTTAAGACTAAGTTGGACGCGTAAGGCTGAGAACCTGGACTACCTAGGCTAAGAACTTACTCCATAACACGTGGAGTAAGTTAAGGACTATGTCCAGCAGTGGATAGATATATATTTTGTGTTTTCAGTGTACTGTTGCTAGTATGTGAGTGCCAAGGCATGGTGTATAAGTTCCCGGAATGGTTCAAGTTCGGAGCTGCCTCCGCTGCGTACCAGGTCGAAGGTGGATGGAATGTCACCGGTAAGATGCCTACCTACTTATTATAACACAATTTGTTGTCCCGAGTCTGGGTGTACTTTGTGTCCGTGACTTGTTTGTAAACTCCTCCGCGGCACAGGGCTTGTACTGCGGGAGTCGTCTTATAAAAAAAAATAAAAAAAAATACAATTTTCTGTTAAGTCAGTAAGCGGCGACGGCGGTAGCGTAATGGTTAAGGCATCGGGCTCGCAATAGCAAGGTCGCTGGTTCTTGTCCTACCCATTATACTACCGTCGGGAACCCACTCCTTACACAATCAATTTTGCTTAGCTGGAGGGGTTAACAGGAAGGTTAGTAATGTGGAAATCGCAATCCCACATAGCTAATAAAAAACTTTTTTACAAAAAAATATTACCGACTTCAAAAATTACGGCAAGGCAACTAAAAAGTAAAAAATAATATACCTAGAATAACAAAAACAAATTAAACATTTTGAAGTTGGTGCCATGAAATACTAGTTTTTATGTTTTATTTAGCACGGAAGTTTTCACTTCAAAAAATCCAAAACACAAAGTAGAAAGAAAGAAAATGCTATTTAAGCCTAAACGGCCTAAACGGCCTACAGAAGCACCTAAAATAAAAAAAAACTGTGGCACTCGGGGACTGCCGCGAAAAAGATATGCATAGCATTTTTTATCAACTAAAAAAAAAACAAAAATTTTTTTTTTTTTTTAATTAAAAAAATATTTAAAAAAAAATAGTATTTAAGTAAAATAATAAAAAAAAACTAAAAAGTATCACCGCTGTGCCGGTCGGAGTGTTAGGTTATTTTCGTTACGGAATTTCTGAATTCGGTCTCCACGCTCAAGGCCCGCGATAGAAGCTATGCAATAGCTTAACTATTTCTCTCTATGCTTAAAATAAAAAAAATAAAAAATTGTAAGACAATAAAACACTACGATTTACGAAGTTAGCTGCTCCGCTACATAACATAGGCAGAAATTATCAGATAAAACGGCTAGATAATGGTTTATTAATTAAGAAGAACTTAGCAAATTTATTAATGGATCCGCTGCTAATATTTGACCACATACAGGTTAGGCTGCTTCTATTTTTAGATAAATTGCATTATGTTTGGCGGTTACTCAGATTGTAGGTATGTTAATCTTTAGCTGAGTAAGTTAGTTATTTAGTTTACAAACGTTTAGCACCTTACCGCTATCGAGCCATAGATATGTACTTAGCTATCTTTTTTTTTTTTAAACCGACTCCCGCATTAGGGTACAAGCCCTGTGTCGCGGGGTACTTTACAAACATGGACACAAAGTACACCCAGACTCGGAACAAGAATTTGTGGATCACACAAAGTCATGTCCCGTATGGGAGTCGAACCACAGTCGCAGTCGGACACACTCCCACCGCGCTAGTCGAGGTAGTCTTAATAGACTACCTCTGCTGCGCGTTAAAATTTGTTTAAACATATAGGTAACATAATATATTTACGAACTCGCTTTTCATAGCCCTTTGATTTGATACCACACTCAAACAAGAAGAAAATCACAAGATATTAGAGAAAGAATTATAACTTTAACCAATTTGAGGTAGCAATTATGAATACATAATATAATTGAATTACATGTGTACCAAGTAATTGAATTACAAATACCAAATACGTATTTGTATTTCAATTACGTATTTCAGTTACAAGTAATTTAAATACTGCCCAACCCTGTAACAAATGTAACAAATCGCAATCGAAAAAAGTGGCCATGAGTTTTTTTAGCCAAGTTATATTTTTATGCGCTCTACTTTTTGCGACCTTGTCGTTAAATATAGAATCAATATCATATATCATAAATATTGATTTACTTCGTGAAGATACGTGAACATTGACTGGAATCCTTTGTACACATCCATATCTGGCGATGATTATGTTAAGGTTTTCAATTCCAACTTGATCAAGCTATACGCTATGCATGCTCCGATCCGTGAAATTAAAATTTTATTGGTTAAGAAAGCTGCAGCAAAATCCAGATTTAAATGCAGACCTAATTCTAATAATCGAGAGAGATTAGAGTATAGAAATGCACATATCCATATCTCTGTTGAAAACGGGGATCAAGGTAAAATATGGACGAAGAGAAGAAATGCGTATCAAGTGCGTTGTGTCTTGTGTTGTACAACAATGTTCTAAAAATGAACATTGTTTTCCAACACCCAATGTTCTAAAAAATGAACATTGGGTGTTGGAAAACAAAGACAAGACACAACGCACTTAATACGCATTTCTCTTCTTCGTCCGATTTTATCAGTTCTATTAAAACGAATACATGAAATCATCTTTCATCTTTTCCATAACCCAACTACTCTTCTTTTGTGATTGTGATGTTAGAAAGAGCATAGTATCAGAGATTATATCGAATGCAGTAGGTACTGATTGTATCAGCCGTTATACCTTCATGACCTTCGTTCTTGTCAGCACTGATGTGCCAGCTGTTGCTGAACCTAATCGTTTGGCGCGCAGTGATGAGAAGAGGCCGGACGGTATGTCTTTGCTACCTTGGAAGATGGGCAGACCTTTGGTGTGCGATGCAACTTGAGTCGACACCCTCGCGATAGAGATCTTCCAAATACTGCGAGCTGTGCCTGCGCTGCTGTTGCATCTGCAGAGACTCTCAAACGGCGCAAATACAGTAATCTAGTCCGAGATTACTTAATTGAGCCGTTTGGGGTTGAGACGCTAAGGCCGTGGGGTCCAAGTGCTTGCCTTTTATATAAAGATATTTCCCAGCGGCTCGTCAGTGTATCTCGTGACCCTTTCACGAAGGCTGGCCTTTTCTTTGCACAGAGAATAAGCATTGCCATACAACGTGGCAATGCTGCCAACCTTCTGGGCACAATACCGGTTGACATCGATGGAGAGGAATTCTTCGACGCCTAAACTGGTTGTGACTCCCCTTTTTATCTAATCTTTTTTTTTGTACTTTATTAGGTAAGTTGTAAATAATTGGTTAATTATAGGTAAATTTTAATTAATATTTAAAATAGTAAGTTCGTAGGATAATGTAGCATTAGTCCATTTGAATTATTATATATTATTGCAAAATAATTCATGACTTAAATTGTTTCTAGATTCTAAATTCCTCCTTATCATAATGTACATATATTCTGAATTCCCCCATTACTAGCGGTTCCTTTCCACGAATATAGAAAGAAGCCCAAATTATTCCTTTTGCTAAAAAAACAAAAACCTTCCCTTTTTAAAGTATTTTAACGACTTCTTCTCAACTCAGTGCATTTTTGTCAAAAAACTGTCTTCAATTCACAACTCAGTGCATTTCTGTCAAAAAACTGTCTTCTAAATCCCTTCCAGCCTAATTTCCGTTCTGCCCACAGTACTGTTACTACCCTCGTCAATGTTACAGATGACATAAGACTAGGCAATCTGACCATACTTACCTTACTTGACTTCAGTAGGTAATGCATTTAACACTACATTTTCATATTCTTCTTGGCATACTACGCTCTATCAACATATCTCCAAAGGTGATTGATTGGTTACCTGTCTGGTCGCCGACAACATGTACGCATTGAAGAATCCTTTTCTTTCTAGTGTGATATTACGGTTGGTGTACCGCAGTGTGGCGTTTTATCTCCTTTACTTTTCGCAATTTTTATAAACTCTATATCTAACCAACTAGTTTCATCCTACCATATTTATGCAGATGATCTTCAAATTTACTAACAAGCTTCACTGGGACAGCTACCACTAGCGCTTTCGATTATTAACTCGGATTTGGATTGAATATGTCAATGTATGTCAATGGAGTGACAACCACGGCCTCAAGGTTAAACCGTCAAAGACCCAGGCAATCGTTGTTAAAAGCACAAGGATGATTTTACAGATTGGAACCAATTGCCTCAAAATTATCTTTAATGGTACCTTAAGGAAAAGTGTAAAAAATCTGGGTATTTATATTGTTCGAACTTTATCTTGGGGTCCCTGGTCCCTAAGCTGCAGGAAGTTAGTCGCAAATTATTTGCATCTGCAGGGTCCTTACGTAGACTCCGAAACATTTTGCCGATTATGACTAAAATTGCGCTGGCGCAGTCTCTTCTTCTACTTGTACTTGACTATGCTGACACCAGCTATCTCGACCTCACCGAGGAGCAACTTAATAAACTTGAGCGCCTTCAAAATTTCTGTCTGTATTTGGTTTGCGTAAATATGATCATGTTTCCGAATTACGCAACGTGCTCAAATAGCTCCCAATACGCCTTCGTCGGAATACTCACATTCTCTCTTAACTGTATAGTATACTGTTTAATCCTCAAGCTCCCCTGTATCTTAACGAACGGTTCACTTCATGAAATGCATTGCCTCTTACCATAAGACGAGCCCAATCGTTGGCATTGTTTAAAAGAATGTTCACCTTTCACACATTCTATTTCTACATCACCCTAAGGTAGACTGGCAGATAATGCTTTTAGCATTAAGTCCACCTTTGTACAACTTTGTGCATAAAGTTTTAAATAAATAAATAAATAAAGGACCAATATCTCTCTTAGTAAACTTTAATTTTTTCTTGATTATCTTTTCTTTTCCTTGTAATTCTTGATAACTATAAATTAATATCACGCATTATACACGCTGTATACTACCCCTACCTACCTAATTCGTGTATTGATATCTCTGTCCATCAAAAGGTTGCCTGAAAGCGGTAAGGCCGCCCATTGTAATTTATGTTATACATATAATGTATACTTTGTTTTTTATTTTGGTGTACAATTAAAAATATTATTATTATTCTCTTTGATACTCTTTTATCTTTTAAATTACATTTTTAAATATACAGGGTGACTTTGAAATCAGTCGACAAATTGATAGGGGAGTATCAGCACCGTTAGTACTTACATTATGCATTGACAAATTGCGAATTTAAATTGTAAAAAAAACATCAGATTTTATTGCTTAAAACGACGGTGACAGGTCTATTAAGGTTTAGTAAACTAAAAGAATCAGTACATTATCATTATTTCCATATGTCTAAAACTTAAACAAATAAATAAAATGAACAAAGTTTAAAAATCGTACGACGCGCTATAAAAATCATATTCATAAAATCGTAAAAACGTAGTTCATTCAAAGGGTCATTGATCATAAACACCAAATAAAGAAAGTACAGAAGGTAACATTCAAACAACGCGCTCAATAACAACGGACACTTAAACACCGTTCAAGGACACAAAATCTTGTGTCGCCTTCCGAACTACGTGGTCTAAAGTGATATTTATACCCTGTTCCATGTGAACAATGTGTATGTGCGCGTCGCTACGTATGAACGTTATCTTCTGTACTCTCGGTGTTTTGTGTAATGCACTCCCGACGACAAACCCGATCGGGGATTCCGCCGGCCGGCACGTGTAACGCGGGTGGTGCCGCTGGGGGGAATGAAACATACCGATATCGATATTTTTTTGAAATCACATACTTGTAAAGTAGCATTCTTGAATGTAAAGGATTGATATTTTTACAAGTGTTAATAGCTTTTTAGAAAACTTCTAGTACGTTCGCATACTCTATCCAGTATTCTAATAAAGTTTGTTAGGATTGTTGTCGAGTACATTTTAAACAAACTTCATTTATTTATAAAAAGAGGAATTGAAATCACAAATCATACTTACTAAGAACAATTAAATACATTAATACCAACACAGTATGCGAGTCACTTCAGTCCTCGTAAGTACAAGCACGAGTGAATAATTACAAGTACGTAACTAAAATAAGTAATGATCATTATCTACGGAAATATCGATGAATTTCATTTGCTCCCATAGTATCATTCCTAAACGGCGCGGGCGCGAGCCAATCGTTGCAAACAATTTCACCAGTCGGACGAAAGCTTAATTAGGTGACGGTCGTGTGCTGCATAAAAAAGTAATCGATTGTGTAGTTATCGAAGTTGTGTACTGTTAAGTGATAAGTTTTCGAAGATGCCTAGGGGTACGAGAAGAAACAGTGAACTTTTTGATAACCAACAAATTTTAAATGTGGTAATTTGGTATAGCCAAACTAACAATTTAAAGGAAACGCAGCGAAGATGGCGAGAAAATTATCCACGGCAAAACCAACCGTCCTTAGAGAGGATACTAAGTGCCACTCGAAACCTTTTGGACTTCGGTAAGTAGTCTTCATGTTTCCACCCATGCCATGTAAAAGTATGAAGGAAAAATTGGTTTTACATTGTTTTGTTTCGCGGCATGATAGGTAGGTTAGGTACAGATAGGTCGTCGATTCGTTACCGTACCTAAAATAAGGCAGTGGACTGTATAAATATTATAATGGATAACAAAGAATCGTACAACTGTTAGTCGCGGTACTGAAATATGAGGACAAATAAATTGATACAAAAATGAGGTGCGCGAGCGCGGTTGTGCGTTGAATACATGCGCTGCGGTGCGGGGGCGGGCGCGTCGACCGGGGAGTCCCGCTCCCGCACCCCGTCGTCCTCTCCGCGCCGCCTGAGCGCGGCGCTGTGTTGACTGAATGACTCAACACTCTGTCTGTATTAATTCATGCTCACGGAAACAAAAAACGGCGGCGCATGGAGTTACATATTAGATACTAATGTATTTTTTTTGTATTTTAAAATATCATAGAACATTAATATTTTCTTATAATAATATGTCCTAAAAAATCTTGGATACACGCAGGTTTACTCATTGAAGTTTGTCGACTCAATTCAAATTCATCCTGTATATAAATAAATACATTTAAAAATATAAAAAAAACGGTTTCCACCGGCATCGGGTACAGGGACCAAGCTACGGGTGGTTATGGCCCCAGAGAAAGGAACTTCCTCACGATGCGAGCCGTGTCCAGTAATACTGCCTTCTGCATCAAGCCCTTGATCCAACCGCCTAACTCGAGATGCAAGGTCGAGGCTCTTGGGAATCAAACTATTAACGGAGATGACTGTAGGTACAATTATCGCCAAATCAACATCCCACATGTCGATAATCTCGTGCGCCAGATCCAGATATTTAATTTGTTTATCTTTTTCGGTTTTCACGAGATTTTCGTCATGGGGTATGGTGATGTCGACGATCATTGCACGACGCTCTGATCGGTCGAACGCGGGTGATGCATTCGGTATGACGTCATCAGTGTGCGGACTTTTCGATCCACGACGTCTAATTCAGTCTGAGTCCACTTGAGTATGCCGAAGGAGTACATAAGGAGTGATACATGATCCAACTGACTGACAAAAGTCTATTAAGAACTTTTTTCAGGCGACCGAAGAAACGTTTTTGCAGCAGCTGTTTGATGTCAACCTAATTTGAGCACAGCGCCTGCGACATACCCAAGTACTTATAGGTCTCAGTTGCGAGTGATCTGAGGTGAATGGAATCCGAGAGTTGAGTCCCTTCGGATTCCACTAACCGTCCTTGCACACCAAACTCCATTCTAATAAGAATTACTGAAGGTTTCAGTTACTTTTAGTAACGCTATTAACTCATCCATTTATAGCAAGTGGGATATGACCTGACCACCACGTTGCAACCTGCAACCTAGCCCTGAACTCTCTAGTAAGGTACTAAGTGAGTTCAGTGCTGGGCAGAACCTAAGGGGACTCAGAGTGTCACCTTGGAATATACCCCGCTCAATCCTTATAGGTATCCTATCCAGGGTGCCGAGGGATTAAGGAAGTGGCAGCACTTCCTTGGATCCCTCGGCACCCTGGATAGGTAAGAACCGTATTCCATTGCCCCATACACGACTTTAAGAAGGTGCATAAAGTTGTATTAACTTTATACAACTCCAGCGCCCTCAGAAGCCATGTATGTGGCACGGAGTCATGCGCCTTCTTATAATGTATACAACATGCCGATAGATCCTTTCGGTTGCGGCGAACCTGCTCCATCCATTCTGAGAGGTACACATGGAGTTTGTGTTTATGTGTTTATTTATTTTAGCTCTCAGAATAGATCTAAGAAGTTTATAGATCGATGGTAAACAAGTTATCAAAACCAAAGTTAACAAAACAAATAGGTCTATAATTACTAGAGTCCGAGGTACTTCCGGTCTTATAGAGTAGGTGGGTCACTCCTTTAGTCATAATTATTATTATTAATCATTCTATTCATTTTTTTCCCGACGTTTATGAGGGTTGCATTCTGTAACCTAAATGAATTAAGTAAGTATTCTGTCCATCTCAGCGACCTTCTAGGCCGGACCATCTGGCTCATAAAATATAAAAGCAAAAGTATTTTCACTGGTGTTATTTTCAGACAAAGGCGAAAGCATTTGGGATCACCTGGTGCACTCACGACCAGAGCTGATCGCTGGAAAAGATACCGGCGACGTCGCTTGTGACTCTTATCATCACTGGAGAAGAGACATCGAGATGGCCGAGGAGTTAGGACTTAATATGTACAGGTATTCTTATTATTTTAAATGCGAAAATGTGTCTGTCGATCACCTTTTGATATGTATTCTTCCTACGGATATTCCTTAAGAAGGAGACCAGTGTCCATGCTTTAGAAACAATATGAAGCTAATTATATTATAACTTAAAATATCCGTATTAATAAGCTTATTAAGTAGACAAACAGGGTGGTCCCTGGTCCCTCAGTCAGGTGGAGGCATCTACATTTCTCATTGAAGAACCACATTTAAAGAATTCTGTTCTGCATTGAACCTATGTTAGTTGAGATAGTGACGTAATTTGGTGTTGGGTCCTGTTAGGAATGAGGGTTCAGAAAACATCACAACTTTTGCAGGTTCTCAATATCCTGGAGTCGTCTCCTGCCGTCAGGTTTCCCGAACATCATCAGTGAGGATGGCAAGAAGTATTACAACGACCTGATCGACGGTCTACTGGAGAAAGGCATCGAACCTATTGTCACATTACACCATTTCGATTTACCGCAG
This sequence comes from Herminia tarsipennalis, assembly GCA_945859575.2. Lineage (NCBI taxonomy): Eukaryota > Metazoa > Arthropoda > Insecta > Lepidoptera > Erebidae > Herminia > Herminia tarsipennalis. The sequence goes on along the minus strand of OX243849.2, from coordinate 2,667,677 downwards.
TCTTTGCAAGATCTTGGTGAGTGATGTGATATGGATGAATGAATGATATGATCCTAAATCTTTAAAATTCTGAAAGTAGAAGATGTACCACCATTTCTAAGAGTGACATTTCTCATTCTGTCCCACAGGCATACTCAGAGATTTTTTCAGGGGTGAAGGGGTTCAGTCCAGTTAAAAGTTTCACTGTAATAATAAAACGGCGGTAGTCTAATGGCTCAAGTTTAGCTGAAGGGATTGACGGAATTGCTAGCAATGTGGGACCACAATACCATATTGCTTTAAAAAACCGGCGAGGAGGCGAGGATAATTACGTGTAAAAAAGAGTGGGGGGTAGATATATGTATAGAAAACCTGTAGATATTTTTATGAAGTGAAAAATTGTACAAGTTTTTATAAGTGAATCAGCAATTACTATTTACGTCTTTGCTATCAATATTAAACAAAAAAATGTCGGTTTGAGCGATACTCGTAATTTATTACTGTGGAATCTAATAATAAAAGTATGTTTTGCGAGTAGGTAGGTACCTACTCGCAAATTGAGCACATTCGCATAGTGAAAAAGCTTTATTAAACTTTGTCCAGCTTTTTTATAAAAAATCGTGTCTTAAATTGAGAGTTTAGATAACTCACACTATGGCAATCAGACTACTGAGTGACAGATCCAGGATTGTCGATTGGGGGGGGGGGGGGGGCTTGAACCAGATAAGGACGTTGTTGTACCACTTGTTCTAGTGGTTAGTGACCCTGACCGCTAAGCCAGAGGTCGTGGGTTCGATCCCCATCAAGGATAAAACTTTGTGTGATGAGCACGATGGCTTATTCTGTGTCTGGGTGTAATTTATCTATATTACCTATGTATGTATTTAGAAATATATATATATATATATATATATATATAAGTATGTTTATAAGATAGAACAAAGTGGCGTGCAATTGGAGAGGCCTATGTCCAGCAGTGGACTGCGATAGGCTGATGATGATGATGTTTATTAGTTGTCTGGTTGCCATAGTACAGGCTCTACCTAGGTTTGGATCAGATGGCGTTGTGTGAGTTGTACCAAGATATTATTATTACTTACACGAATCGAATCGAATGGGTGAATGGTGAAAGATTTTGGGCGGGGATTGATCACCGTAGCCGACCCCCTCGGATCCGTCACTTTACAGACATACTATATTTTTCTGAATATACAGGGTGAATTATCGTATACTAATAACCTCCCTTTCGTGGGTTATTTACATAACACTAAATAACTTTGTTATAGCGGTTTTGAAACATAATTAATTTAATCACCTACCAGATGTTTTATAGAGTTATGACTTAACCACCTACAGACTATTTTATTGGAGTAAAATTGTTTTTTATTGTTATTTTAGGCCCAAAGCTGACAAAGAAACATCAATTTAACCCTGGGGTCTCTCATATGTGTGTTAAACATATGTGTGACAAAAGTAGGTGGTGAAGGGTTAATTTGTATTTTTTTCCAAAATTATATGACGAAGTTATTTTATATAATGTAAAGAATCCAAAAGCGGGAGGAAATTAATATATTAAAAATCACCTGTACCTATATCAAAGATTAATTACACCCAGACACAGAACAAACAATCGTGTTTAACCACGGAAATTCATGACAAGGCATTTTAAAACTGTGGGTATAAGCTTATCAATGTATACATTGTGTAACTATAAAAAATTAAATAGGCAATAAAAAATAATGACTGCTAATTTACATTTTAAATGTTATATATTCGTAGCCTTAAGGTTCATTTCCGTGCATCGTGGCCGATCTCGAGCCGCGCGCGGCTTACGACAAGCGACTGACGCGCGCGACTAATACGACAATAGTCAGAGTGCGCGCGCAGCCTATGTCAGTCGTCGGCCGCGCGCGTCTGTCACAGACCTCGGAAACGGCGCCAACCGTTTTCATACTCTGAGAGGCCGCGCGCGTCAAACGCTTATCGCGTATACGCGTAAGCCAAGCGCGGCTCGCGATCGGCCGCGATGCACGGAAATGAACCTTAAGGTAAACCTTTTTTGAAACAAATACTCACATTATCTAAAATTAACTAATTGGTCTTAACTATTACACATATCATATTCATAAGCGGCGGTAGCCTAATGGCTAAGGCATCGGTCTCGCAATCGTGAGGTCGCGGGTTCGAATCTTACCCATTATACTACTGACGTGAACCCACTCCTAACACAAGCCTTTGCGCTTAGCTGGAGGGGTTAACAAGATTGCTAGTAATGTGAGACTCAATCCCACATTTTTTATATAAAAAAAATGTGTGGCACTCGGGGACTGCCGCGGTAAAGCTATTGCATAGCATTTTTATCAACTTAAGCAATTAAAAAAAAAAAAAAATGTTTTTTTTTATTTTGAATTATAAAAAAAACAATGTTTTTAATTTCTTTTAAAGTTTTCATAAAAAAAAAATTTAAAGTTTTTTTTATTTTAAAATATTTTTATTTTTTTTTCTTTTTAAATTTAAAAAATGTTTTTAATTTTTTTTATTTAATTTTTTTTTTAAAAAGCATAAAAAAAAAAATAAAGTTTTTTTGTTATTATAAAATATTTTTATTTTTTTTTTCTTTTTAAATTTAAAAATAAAGTAATTAAAAGTTCTGCTATTCATCGATAGATGGCAAAACTAAAAAGTGTCACCGCTGTGCCCGTCGGAGTGGGGAGCGTGAGGTTTTTTCGTTACGGAATTTCTGGATTCGGTCCCCGCGCTCAAGGCCTGCGATAGAAGCTATGCAATAGCTTAAAAAAAACTATTACGATTTTGTGAAATGTATTATACAAGGTGTTTGGAAGATCGATGTAAAGCCGGAAAGCGGAGCTAGTATAGATTATTTAAAACCATTTAAACTAAACTTGTCTTAGACGAGGTGTGACTTTTTTTGTTAGCAAATTTTATTTATTTTTGATGACAAAATCCTAAATGTTGCAGTTAGTTGCGATTAATGGTCTTACACAGCAAAGTAGTGCAGACCCTAATTTCAATAATTTTTGAGTTATCTGCGTAGGTACCTAATGCCTCAAAAGAAAGAACAATATCCAGACATGTTTTTAAAAATGTTTGAATATAAAAGCACCGTACGTATTTTGTTTTAATAATAAAAAAAAATACTTAAACTTTAAATTACTGTAAAAAAATATCTCATGTCACATATGGCCTAATCATGTTTTAATAGATTAATCATTGTGTAAAAGATAAATCATTTATTTTTTATTTAATTTCATTAGAGACACATTACTTTAATGAAATTAAATAAAAAATAAATGATTTATCTTTTACACTGGCCATAATTCGCAGCGAACTGCAAAATTTGCTAAAAATAAAAAGTCACCTTTTGTCTAAGACAAGTTTAGTTCAAATGGTTCTAAATAGTCTCTTCGTCATCTTCCAAACACCCTGTATAATTAATAAAATCACCTACTCTGTCTATCTGTCTGTTACGTTTTCAAGCTTAGAACGCTGAACCGATTTAGATAAAACTTAATATGAGATAAATAGTTTGAGTCCCGGAAAATTACATAGGACAGTTTTCATCGCGATAACCGACATCCAGGCGGGCAGAGTTGCGTGCGAATACCTACGTACAGTTCCATGCCTATGACATACGGACGAACCATGTACCAAGTAATTTGGTTTACAACAGCCGTCTACACTGTTGGAAACCAGCAAGGTCACCTTGGCGGGAAGCCTTGTTTCTAACCGTCTCGAAGACGCTTAATAAATAATACTAGCTTAAGCTAAATTATAGGATAACAATGTTGTTTTAGGTAAAAAGGTGTAGGTATGTAGATAGGTTACAAGCGCTCATAAAGGTTTTATATGTCAGTGTCGCATCGCCGGCGTCAACAGATGAAAGCAGCGGATTACATTTTTCTTTTTTTCACTCGCGATAATTAAATCTTGCTTTCCTATATTTACGTTTTTTTTTGTTCCGTAGCCATAATGGCATAAACGGAACTCTTATAGTTTCGTCATATCCGTCTGTCTGTCTGTCCGTCCGTTCGTATGTCACAGGCATTTTACCTAAAGACTACTTAACGTATATTGATGAAATTTGTAACAAGGTAGGTACCTTGTAGTAGCCGCTACTTATTTTACACTACAAATTCTGTGCCCCCCCCTCTTATCAAACTCAGCGCTTAATAAATACTTTTAGAAACCATAAAACTACTAAAATCATAGTAGCAATATTTATAGTCAAATTAAAAGGAAAACTAGCTAGCGAAGCTAAATAGGCTTAACAAGTTTACGAGTAACAGCTGATCAAATGAAAAGTAACAAAGTTTTCGTACAAATTCCATTGAAAAATATTATTAAGTAGATATAACGTTTTAAGTATGGAACAAAAACAACAAAAAACCCACTTCTTAAGCCACATTATTCGGATAAGGGGGGGGGAGGCAACGGAACCCTACATTATGCGTGACCCGACATGCACTTGCCCGGTTTTACTTAAAACATACAGTAATACCCCGCTTTACGCGACCCCGTTATGTGCGGTTTCACTATAACGCGAATTTTAAACATATTGTATCTAAATAAGTTTAGACATATTGCAGAGTATAGACAACAATGATGACCGTGTCTTGACCGTGTGTCAAACAATTAAAAACAGTGTTGAGTGTTATGAACGTATTTTACAAAAACGTAAAAAACTACCCAAAAGACAATAGATGTATTTTTCCGTAAAAAACAATTAATAGTATGTATTGCATAAAGTGCTCTTAGAATTAAAGTGATTGATTAAAATGATTCGTATTTGTTTGTACTAAATTTTGACAATGTTTAATCATAAACCTCGATATACGCGAATTTCAGTTAACGCGATTTTTTCCGGAACGTATCCCTCGTGTAAAGCGGGGTATTACTGTACTTAAAACATCATTGTAGGTAAATAAATATCTTGGGGCAGCCAATACACAGTCATCCTACTTGCTGTCATAATTTGTTTGTCTTAAGTCTATTTACAAAGAAATCGGTTAGGATGACATTGATATCACGTATACTTCTTTTTCAAAATTAACTGCAAAATCAAATGTACCTTTCAGGTGGTTGGGCCAATCCCCTTAGCTCTGACTGGTTCGCTGATTACGCAGAAGTGGTGTTCTTTCTTTACGCTGACCGTGTCAAGACCTGGCTGACTCTAAACGAGCTGATTGGAGTTTGCGATAATGGCTACTTTCAGAATGCAGCTCCTTACATCGATGATCCAGAAATTGGAAGATACCTGTGCAATAAGTATACTCTGATAGCTCATGCAAAGGCTTACAGAATCTATGATGAGATATACAGACCGAAGTACAATGGTAAGTACTTGGAAAGGGGGGCATTTAAGTATTTCATAAACACCGTTTGGTCTTGTGCGCTAATTCACCTGGGAGAATCAAGTGCACCATTTGACAGACTTAATTCACCTGGTTTTTGGTGAATTAAATCTACCTCGAAATAATATATTTCTGAGTAGACTTAATGCACCCAGTTAAAAAAGCAGCATGTTAGTGAGTTAACAATATTATAAAGAGGTTAGTCTCAAAACGTTTACTAGTTTGTCTCAAAATATTTCGGCTGCAAAATGACTAGCTAAAAGTTTGTGTTGCAGTAAAAAGTGTTTGGATTAACTGGAACGCGACAGAATAACATACGGAGTCGTACGCTATTGGGTACCTCTGCTAAATATTAGCTCTTTCTTTAGTGACACGGGTCTTGGGAAGGTGATCAAAATATTAAAAAAAAATTAGGCAATTAAAAAATAAAAAATTATAAATATTTTTATGTTTCTTTTGATCCGTGCGAGCTTTGTACAGTCGTACCATATACATATACGTTGCGGAGTGGGGGGTGTTAGGTTTTATTTTCGTAACGGAATTTCCTGATTCGGTCGCCGCAATCAAAGCCCAAGCCCGCGATAAAAGCTTTGCAATAAAAATCAACAGTGATTCTAGCACATTAGATTATCAAACAGATAGTACAGCTTGATATCCTAAAGACGCTAATAATAATATTCCACGATTATGTGAAAGGATTAATAATAGATAATACGACTTTTTTTGAACTTTCTAAAAACCACCACGAGTTTTCGGCTAGATCGAATCGTAGGTCTTTTGAATAGGAGCTTCTTTTGGGTTCATCAAAATCCCCGTTCCATGCTAAAGAGTATTTAATTAACTAAGTATCAGTCACATTGGCAATAGATACTTGCAATACATAATTGAAAAATATTATAACAATATTAAGTTTAAATGCTTTTAAGAACAGTGATATCCTATAATGTCACTAACAAAGCTCATAAAAGCTGCTATCAAATTATTCAAGAAATAAATTATTATTTCGCGAAGAGAAATTTTGGTTCATTTGTGTCAGGTCATTTTCTTCAATCTCGTCGCCGCGTCATAAAGTGTGGCGTTTATTAGATTTGCCAGACTTTTGCGAAGAAGTTATTGTTTTAAAATCTGAATCTGAAGTCATTATACCATTCACTGATTTGAAAAAAAGACAATTATCGACAACACCCTTACATCATGGAAGTATATTTGCCGGGACCTCGAACTCACATAAACCTGACGAAAGTACCAATTAATAAACTATTAACAATCGAGAATGGCGAGAATCATTCCGAAAATGGTCAAGCAATATTTACGCTCCTTGATTCCGTAGACTTCAAAGGCCCATCTAACAGCTCTCTCTTAATGATATCAAATGAAACAAAACCGTTAAATAAAATCCGTTTGCAAGACCACAAAACGCCAGGAAGCAATAGGTTATCGGACTTTATAAAGTCAGAATTATCACGACTCTCCAGTTCTTCAATATTTTACTGTTATTGTTACTGGAAGTAAAAATAGTGAGAATTTCACCACCATGTTCCTGAAAATGCTATCTAAACTGTCCACTCTAACTAACAAACTGGCAAGCTTAGAAAATAGAATTCTAACGTGATTTGTTCATGGAGCTCTAATTGTTTGTAATAAAATAACGGTTACAATAATAAGACTTAAAAAAAAGATTTACAGCTGCCAACCCCATCAATAATGCAAGGATATATACAACCTAAACCTTTTTTCCTTCGCACCATACCTAATAATCTTCAAAATCAAATAGGTCCCCACGACGTTCGAATAAATCCAAATTTAGCAGGTTGGGCTCCTCATGACAAACAAATGAAGTTACGTTGTCAATTGTCTATCAATATAATGTTTAAAATTTGAAAGTAGAGATCATCAGCCTATTTCACTAAAGAAATAATTCTATCACTGAGAGAATTACTTCTTTAGCGCTGCGTACCTAGCGACACGATTGCCGGCCTCGCTCTTCCGCACACAACCATTACTTCACAGTGCGCAGGAGCTCAGGTCAAAATTAAGTAGAATATTCGTTCGTACATATGTTAGATTACGAACGCCATGTCTATGACAATACGAAAATGCTCGTTTTTGCATTTTTCCACAACTTCAAGATTTATTTGCGGGATCATATTAAGACATATCCTTAAATTTCTTTATTTCATTTACTAGAAAAACTCTTTGACTAGTACACAATTTTTTTCGTGTCCTAATATTTAGGTTTTCTATATAAATTTTTGAGAGAGCCGAACCCTGTTTCGCTTAATCTACCCATAATTCAATGAAATACTCGTTTATCAACTTGTTGAGTTCATATGGTTTCGTAGCCAAGTTTCGCTATGTCCGTCCGCCCGTCTGCCTTTCTCCAGATTAGCTCAGAGACCCTTAGTACTAGAAAGCTGTAATTGGCAGAGATATACGACTTTTTTGGGAATCCGGGACCTAGTTGAATAAAGTATACTATTTGATAGACTTAATGGGCCCTTGTGAGATCCCCTAGTCAAATGGGTGCGTTAAGTACACTCGAAAGTGCACTTAATTCACCTGGCTGAATTAGCCGGGTGAATTAAGTGCACCAAACTAAAGGGGGTCGGAGGGCTGTCGGGCATAGGCGGACTCAGGAATTCATTCTGGGGCAACGAGAGGCAAATAGTAGGGATCATTTCGTTTCATAGATCCTAGGGGTAATTGCATAAAATTAATACTTTAAAGTACGAACAGGACGCTGCTGCCCGTCCTATGGTGTTTCATCTTAGTCGTCTTGACGACACCTACGGGAAGTGATGGATTGGTACTATTCTTAAGCCAGTACCACACGGCTTAGTGTAAAGTGGTGTAGCGTGGGAAATGAACCCACGACCTCTGGCTTATCAGTCACGGTCTTTAGCCATAAAACCAACAGGTCAGTCAATATCTTAAATTCATATTTTTATAGGTAAGGTGTCATTAACAAACATATTCCTTTGGTTTGAACCAGCAACACCTGATGATGTGGAAGTGACAGAGCTGGCTCTTGAATTTTGGGTAGGTATGCCATTTTTTCTTTTAGACATTTTTTCCCTAGTCCTAACCGATTCCAGTTACAGCGGCCAATGTCATCAGAGACTAGCTAACTACGCAGGAGATATTATAGTGCACAAGTGTATGCGCAGACACAAGTGCACTCTCTTTTCTCTCACTCGCATAGTCCGATGGGACAGAAATCCGACCGGAGAGAGATTGGGCGCCGGACCGACGGCTTGACGTGCCCTTCAAAGCACGGAGAGGTGCTACATTGTTCGAAAACGGTCACCAGTCAAACGGTTTTTTAAGCTATTGCATAGCTATTATCGCTGGCTCGGGCTTTGAGCGCGGCGACCGAATCAAAAAATTCCGTAACGAAAATAAAACCTAAGCCTACCTAAAATAATACCGAGACGAGCTGTTCCGAAATGTAATGGAAAGAAAAATGAAAAAAAATCCTATGCAATAGCTTTACCACGGCAGTATCCGAGTGCCACATTTTTTTTTAAAGATTACTCTAACAATGAATTACTATAACAATACACATGACTCTAACAAAAATTTTCACTTTTATGCTTCATATTTCACAAATGTATCCCTAAATCTAGAAAAGGTTTTAAAAGATCCATTTAACGATACCCTACAAGACGGGGTAGGTGAGAAAAATAATCACATCCCCACTTTACATATAGGGGAGGTAGGTACCCTACAAAAATGATTTTAAGATTTTATTCTTTTATTTTGTCGGCTTAAGTAATATGTGTATCCATGCAAAATTACAGCCTTCTAGCACTAACAGCCTCTGAGATAAGCTGCGGGCTTTTTAAAAAAGTTTTTTTTTTAATTAAAAAAAAATATCATTAAAAGTTCTGCTATTCATTGATAGATGGCAAAAGTAAAAAGTATCACCGCTGTGCCCGTCGGAGTGGGGAGCGTGAGGTTTCTTCGTTACGGAATTTCTGGATTCGGTCCCCGCGCTCAAGGCCCGCGATAGAAGCTATGCAATAGCTTAAAATTCAAAATTCTTTATTCATTTAGGATGCAAAATAACACTTGTGATTCGTCAGGATTCTACATGTACCTACATGTAATGCCATGTTCGCAAACAATAGGTAAAGCCGGAAACAAGAACTCGGCAATAAAAACTTGTGACCACTCTTTTCAAATTGCCAATTTTACAATGTTTGAATGTTTATAAAGGGGCGTCTAAACGGGCCATTTTTTACGGCAATTTGTGGCGGCGCTATTGGCAACTAATTGCTCGGCCAATAATGGCAATATGTCTGCAATAGTATAGCGCATGATTCAGTCTTCTAAACAGGTTACACAACCCGGCTACAATAAAATAGAGAGCGACCGAAACAACAACAAAATTGTCCGGGCAACATTGCGAAAAATTGATCGTTCAGCGATTGTCTGGCAACCATCATATCAATATTGGAGAGGACTGCCATGTTGCCATAGCATTGCCGCCACAAATTGCCGTGAAAAATGGCCCGTTTAGACGCCCCATTAACTTGATTAATAGTCGCAGCACCTTAATTGGTGAGGTGCTGCGACTAATATACTATACACCATGTTAAAGGACTGCTGCAAATTGTATTATCAAAAAGTTGAAACATGAGATAAACTAAAATTAGCCTTAGTGGGTACAATTAAGTGAAGGATAGGAATATAGCCCCTGTATTGAAGAAAAGGGTAGGCTATAGGCTATTTATGAAACTAGCTGTCCCGCGCAACTTCGTCTAAATTTCCCCCGTTTTTGAAACATTTCTCATTGCTGCTCCGCTCCTATTAGTCGTAGCGCGATGTTATATAGCCTATAGCCTTCCTCGATAAATGGGCTATCCAACTAAAAAAAGATTTTTGCGAATCGAACCAATAGTTCCTGAGATTAGCGAGTTTAAACAAACAAACAAACCAACTCTGCCGCTTTATAATATTAGTATAGAATAAATTTAACGCGGGTGAAACCGCGGGACGCAACTAGAGTACAAAAAATTTGAAGTCAACAAATTTTTAATATATTTTCAGGAAGGACGATACTCTCATCCCATATTTTCCAAAAAAGGTGGCTGGCCGAACAAGATAGAGAAATTACTTCTGGAAAATGGCAAGAAAGAAGGATACACCTATCCGAGACTCCCACCGTTCACTGCTGAAGAAATTGAACTGGTTAGAGGTAACTTTGATGTAAAGTGGTTTTGCCGTTGTTAAATCCTTTATCTATCCGTACTTGAAAGTGCTTGATGATCCTTACAATCTATCTATTGAACTATATCCGCAATAATCTATCTTACTGTTCTAGTAAAGATAAATACACACTAAAATCGGCTTATGTAATACTAGCTGTGCCCCGCGGTGTTACCCGCGTGTTTATTAGCCTATGTCTTAATCCAGGGTGTCAGCTAACTCCATACCAAATTTTAGCCGTTTAGACGTGAAGAAGTAACAAACATACACACTCACATACTCACAAACTTTCGCCTTTATAATATTAGTGTGATAAACGGCGGTAACCTAAAGGCTAAGGCATCCTCATATCCTCCATCATACGAATCCTGGCTATTATACTACCGACGTGAACCCATTTCTAACACAAGCCATAGAGCCTTAGCTGGAGGGGTTAACAGGATTGCTAGTAATGTGGGACTAAAATCCGTTATCTTATAAAAAACCATAGACTTCTAAAATCTATTATTTTATTACTATTATTTTTTTATTTCATTTTTTTTCTACGGAGTAACAACGACATGAAATATGCATTCTTACGACTAAATAGATTAACGATATAGCTAATAACAGGGTCCTAATTAACGTTCTTTTTTTTCTTTTCCGCAAAATGGCAAAATCTTGTTTTATTGGCAAATACAGAGCTGCGCTTAAAAATACATCATCGCGCATGCGCGGCTGACATCTTTTGCGTCGGTTCGCACGAGCTTGTCACGAAAACGGAAAAATAGAACGTGAATATTTTTTTTAAATAGTGTATTCAGGCGATATATACACTGTATTGTGGATTCCAAACCACTGATGCATACTCAAGGATATTGTACATCAAAGCATAGTGAAGCACTTTAATGGGGAATCTCTGGAACTACCGGTTCGAATTCCAAAATTATTTAAGGTACTGTTGGATAGCCCATTTATCGAGGAAGGCTATATGCTATATAAATTCACGCTACGGCCCATTGGAGCGGAGCATCAATTAAAAATGTTATAAGAATGGGGAAAATAGGCGTGAATGAATTTCCGCAGCTCTGCTAATCTTATAAAATGAGACGTTATATTTTAAATTTCCAGGTACATACGATTTCTACGCCCTAAACCACTACACGACGAGGTTAATTCGTAAGGTGAAGCCTGAGGAGGAACCAGGAGAATGGCCCTTTTTTGGCTCCAAAGAGTTGAACATAACTATGGAAAGCAATTCTTCGTGGAAACCTTCTGATCTACCATGGTTATCGGTAAGATGTGTTATGTTAACTCTTTAAGGCTGCCTGTCTATTGAAGCGGAGCGAGCATGTGGAGCGAAAAAACTTGGCCAAATTACTGAATAAGTTTTAAAAACACTAAAATGGCAACATATGTTCGTAAACTTTCGCGATTTGTACACATTATAGAATGCCGTGTGGTGCCGGCTTAAGAATAGTACCACCCCATCTCTTCCCGTGGGTGTCGTCAAGGCGACTAAGGGATTTCACTCCGGAGGACGGGCAGCAGCGTCCTCTGCGTACTTAAAGCCTTACTGCGATCGCCAACCCGCTCGCCAAGCGTGGCGATTATGGCAATTACCCCCAGGATCTACATACCAGTAGGTTCTACTGGGGAGACCCGTGCCCAGCAGTGGGCCATCATATGGGTTGATATGTATAGAATTTTATAAGCTACGGGTTTTAATCGCGTGAATATTTACGCGATTAAGACTCGTAGCTTATAAAATTCTATAACAAAAGTGGCAGTTTTAATCAAAACTTAACTGCTACAGCACCGCAATTGCACTGCTTTAAATAGGTTGGTACGTGAATTGGATCGCTAAGTTATTTATTTGAACAGACAGTTATGATAGACTAGCGGACGCCTCGCGGTTTCGCCTGCGTAGTTCCCATTCTCGTGGGAATACTGGTATAAAAAATAGCCTATGTCACCCAGAGTTAATGTAGTTTCCCAACGGTTAAATAATTTTTGAAATCAGTCTAGTAGTTATTGAGTTTATTCATTTTTATTGTTATTATTGTTTTTAAAAAAGATAACTAGCAATGTGGGATTGAGTCCCACATTACTAGCAATCTTGTTAACCCCTCCAGCTAAGCTTGTGTTAGGAGTGGGTTCACGTCGGTAGTATAACGGGTAGAATTCGAACCCGCGACCTCACGATTGCGAGGCCGATACCTTAGCCATTAGGCTACCGCCGCTATTACAAACATACACACACAGAAAACACAAAAATACAAATCTTTCCTCTTTATAATATTGGTATAGATATGTTATTGACACCGGCTGTTAAAGAGTGTTGGTGATGCTAAAGGTCATCTACAGCATATTTACGAAGGACTACCTTTCGCCCGCAATTCCATCCGCGTAGATGTCGGTTAACGCAATAAAAACTATCTTTTCCCGGGACTAAAACTATCTCCAAACCAAATTTCATATCAATTGGCTCAGCCGTTTTAGCGTGTAAACGTGACAGACAGGCAGAGTTAGTTTGGATAAAAACAAATGTCTTTTCCAGATATACCCAGAAGGACTACGCACCCAGCTACATTGGCTTCATGCTACGTATGATGTCAAGGAAATTATGATCTTAGAAAATGGCCTCGCAACTTTTGATCCAGGGTTGGATGATACTATTCGATTGGAGTACATCAGGGATCACCTGGAACAGGTGAAGGCAGCAAAGACTAAGTAGTATAATAATGAAATAAAATAATGAACGTACCTTTTCAATTTTAAGACATCCAGGGGAATAATATCCACGGGCGTTTTTCGGATCGGGATATGGGGGTACGAACCGAACCTACGACCTTTAGTTTAGCAGTCAGTGTCACTAGCTATTGAACCAACAGCCCACTTTTGATTGAAGTATAAAATTTAAAAAAAACTAAATTTTTTATTCATTTAGGATGCAAAACAACTGTTGTGATACGTCGGGATTCTACATGTACATGTAATGCCAAGTTCAGAGAAAAGAACCTAGCAATAAAACTCTTTTCAAATTGCCAATTTTACAGTGAATTGAATAAACTTGATACGGGGGTAAGGTGCTGTGACTAATATGCTATACACCATGTTAAAGTACTAATGCAAATTGTATTATCAAAAAGTTGAAACATGAGATAAACTAAAATCAGCCTTAGTGGGTACAATATAGTAGAAGCATCTACTTACAACGAAGGTAAAAACTATATGTGCTTAAATATAGAACTGAAACCACAACATCTTGTATAACACGATGCACGCCTTGTTACAATATACCCTGGCAAGGTACTAATAAGAGATAAATTAAATCAGATATCAGGATAACAGGGTCTGATTCAGGAAAGTGTACGCAGCACGGAATAGAACTTAACTTAGCTCAGACACTATTACACGGCTGAAGGCACACCTTAATGGAGTCTTTAGCTTCCCGTGAGAACAGCAGCAGCTAGTTGATGTACAGGTTTATCTCCTAATCTAGGAAGTCGTGTCGAGAGCAGACGGACCTCCTTAGGCCCACTCCAAGGCAGCTAAGCCCGGGCATATACGTGACACAGGGTTCGACCCTAGCGATAGGGATCCGCTTCTAGAAGTCCGGAGTGGGAATCCGCGGATTCATCACACTTTCAGCATTTGCTTTGGCTCATCTCATTTTTTCGCTGTGGCGCGGTGGGAGTGTGTCCGACTGCTACGCAAGAGGTCGTGGGTTCGATCCCCACCCAGGATAAAACTTTGTGTGATGAGCACGATGGTTTATTCTGAGTCTGGGTATTATTTATCCATAATATGTATGTATTTAGAAATACATAAGTATGTTTATCAGTTGTCTGGTTTCCATAGTACAAGCTCTGCTTAGTTTTGGATCAGATAGCGTTGTGTGAGTTGTCCCAAGTTATTATTATTATTCGACGCTGTTTTGTGTACCTACCATATTAAGAGCTACATGGGTTGAAATATGAGTCTCTAAAACATTAGGCTTTGAGCTAGGTTTGTAAGGGACTATTGGCCGCTTTATTTCAGCGATGAAAGAAAAGAATGTGAAAGATACAGAATTATGAAAACTATTTTGACGTGATAACGTTTTACAAATGGATGACTGCGTGCACGCACGATAAAGTGTCACGTTCAGTGTCACGAACTAAAGCTGTCACAGGCATGGTTGTTTATTACAATGTCATTGATCAATGTTTTCTAATGACGTTACCACGTAAAATTATCGTCCGTAAACCAACTTTACAGACACCATTTTTCTACAATACCAGAATTTTTTTTTTAAAAAACCTAATTTTTCAAAATTGGCAAAGTGTAAGCTGCACTCACGATGAAGGGATTTTGCATGGTGTGCCTATTGGGCACTATTTATGGTAACACCATTTAAATTCTATCTGACCCTAAGAATATATGAGATGTTTTCTTTTTAGATCCTATTAGCCATAAATGACGGCATCCCAGTGACAGGGTATACGGCGTGGACAATAATGGATAATTTCGAATGGTTTGCAGGATACAGGTAAATAAAAAATTACGCAAAAAGAGCATCTTATATGAAGGAGCGCTATACTATAATAAATTACCAAAGAATATAAGAAAATCACTAACCTTAACCATATTAAAAAAAAAGAATAATATAATAAAACTAAAATTTAACAGAAAACTATAAGTACTTCTTTCATTTACCTACCTATATAACAAACTAGTTATACGCACTAGATATATAATTACAACAAATATTTGAAAAAAATCACTGTGTGTAAGAGCCTAAGTAACACCTGTTGTGCAGTCATTAGCGGACACCCAACATATTTTTGACTAAATATTATACATCTACCCCCTTTATTAATTAGTTTTTATTAGCAGGGGGGTGTCACTCCGCAGTTTAGGTATATTCGGGTAGCACGCCCCTCGAAGGGGCGTATGGCAGTGGGAGTACTTTATAAAATTCTATAATGTGTACAAATCACTGACTTCATTTTTTTCATTTTTTTTTTAACATGACTCCTGCAGTAGGGTACAACAAGCCCTGTGTCGCGGGGGACTTTACAAACATAATAATAAATTATAGTATCGGATTACTTCAGGAAGATTTTAAGCCTTCGCCTCTGACATGCTGTATATCCTGGGCCCTTAGACAAATGGCATTCTATTCGATTAGAGTTTACGCTAATTAGATAGAATGACGTCATTGCGTGCACAACACTGTAAATACGAAAATTGTTACTTTAAGATTAGCAGTTGTGCGCGCGTAACGACGTCATTCTATTCGATTAGAAAGGAATCGAATAGAATGCCATTTGTCTAAAGGTTCAGGACTGTTCCCTCCGTTCCTAAAAATTATCCAGGCAATACCTATGTCTTCATACTAGTTACACACGTGTTGTATTTTTACAGTGCGAAGTTTGGTTTATATGCTGTGGACTTCAATGACCCAAATCGAACCCGTACCCCGCGGGAATCAGCGCTGTTCTACGCTAACGTGGCCAAGAGTCGAACACTTCACACGGCAAACGCACAATCTATATCAACCTTTATAGATGTTAAATAGTTAATTTTATATATTTTCTTTAGTAATTTATTTTAAAATTAGATTTAGCTTTTTAAAAGAATAACATTGGTTTTATTTCCATAAATTAACGACTCCTATGTAATGTCGTAACGAGCCATTTTTAGCCGACTGTAAAGAAGGGTTATGTTTTTCGCGCGTATCTTGTATGTATGTATGTATGTTGGATGGAAACAAGATCCCCTACATAATTATACCATTTCATGCAGTCGGAGGCATTAATGAATCTCGATGAACTTAGTACAGTACCTCCGACTGCATGAAATTGTATAATTATGTAGGGGATCTTGTTTCCATCTTTTTTGTGCAGGCGGGTTTTTTATTTTTATAATTTATTTTTTTATTGTATCAGCTTTCGTACATTTCTTATAAATGTTGGACTATTAGCAATTCAAAATCTCATGAGGTCTTTGTCGAAATTATTGTTATCATTAATATTCTCTGGCTACTTTAATGATGATTTTCAAATATCGATGGTGGATTCTTAACAATCAATGTAAGAGGAATTTCCGCATTGTGACGCCTGATTAATCTATACTAATATTATAAAGCGGAAGAGTTTGTTTGTTTATTTGTTTAAACGCGCTAATCTCTGGAACTACTCATCCGATTTGAAAAAATCTTTTTTTGTTGGATAGCCCATTTATCGAGGAAGGCTATAGGCTATATAACATTGCGCTACGACTAATAGAAGCGGTGCAGCGACGAGAAATGTTGCAAAAACGAGGAAAATTTACGCATACGAAGTTGCGCGGGACAGCTAGTTTTATATAATGGCGTCAATTCTAAGTTGGTTAGGGTTCTAGATAGCTCTGTTTTTCGTAACATAGAGCTAGTCCTGGGGGGTTAGACAAGGTACATTAGTTCCGTGGCGAATTCGAAAACGCCGTACCTAGTATAGTATTATATTATCTGTGGCCGTACTAATCTTTCGCAAAAAAAAAAACATGTCTATGGTCTCCACCGCAAACGTCAAATTCTATACTTTATTTCTTTTCCATTAACGACATAGGCTTTATAACATCACGCTACGACCAATAGGAGCGAGACAGCAATGAAATATGTTACAAATGGGTCAGCAGTCACAGTTAACTTATGTCAATGGTTGCTTAGCGACATTGTTATTAATTTCGGCTTTAGTATAGAGAGGTCCATCTTCACACTTGACTCTAGTCCCGACAAACTTTATCATGGCAAGGGTACTCCCCCTTCCTAGGGTACTCCGGCTCTTTTGGTGGCTTGTCGGGACCGAACAAGGGTTTGTTGAGCTTGTTTAACATGGAGAGCTCGAACTCGTGGAGGTCTGTTGGCACTGGTGATGAGCAGTGAATCAAAATTGTGATTGCAATGATTGGTACCTGGAAAGAAAAAAAAGGATGTTTTAAATCCATTTTTTATTGATTTTCTTTTATACAAGATATACTAACAACCGCCTCTTGTGGCTTTTTAATATAAAACTTTGTAATATCAGTTTTGGAAAATATTTAATATATTTGTTTTTGGATTTATAACCTTATCTACCTGATAGATGGTACTTTATAGTAATCTGTACTAATATTATAAAACTAAAGAGTTTGTTTAAACGCGATAATCTCAGGAAAAATTAGTTCGATTTTTTTTTACTATTGAATAGCCCATTTATTGAGTAAGGTAAATTATCGAGTATATAATATCAAGCTACGTCAAATAGGAGCGGAGTAGCAATGAAAATTGTTGCAAAAACGGATAACGAAGTAGCGCGGGTCAGCTAGTTAGGTACCTATAAAGTGGTATCTAACCACATGTATCTACTTACTTAGTAGTTTTTTTTAAGTTTTTGATATGGATGAACATTGTACAATCATTTGTTAAGTGCCTACATTGATAAATAAATAACCCATTATTTTAACACTAATATATAATAACTAAGCAGATAATTACCCAATTCTGTCAAACGATTGGGTTTTATGTGTTAGTAAATTTTCGCGATTTGTACACATTATAGATTTTTTTACGCTACGGGTCTTAATCGCATAAATATTTTATTTGAAGGCTAAATACCTTTGTTTATTGCCCGACGTTTCAACCGTATTGCAATGGCCGTGGTCACGGGTAGACTATATAGAGTCTGCTATTGGCAAATTATACAATTGGGCGACAAATTCTACAATTGCGTTTTCGTAAACTATGATGAGTACCTATTTATTGAGTAATTTATTTATTTTTGAAGGTTCAAAAGCTTTTTTATCTGTTAAACGTCGGCATCAGCTGATTACTGAGGATGTTTTGTTTTTATTTTCTAAAGAGTATTAATTTACTCCATCAATGCGACTGATAAAAAGAAATCAACCTTTAGGAAACAGGGATGAAACAGGGATTGCCAATTTCTATAACATTCTAACTTACGCGTAAGACATAATTTAAAATGGATAAAAATAACTACCTACGGTGTAGTTTATAAAAACTATTTACATTTATTAAAACCGGGCAAGTGCATGTCGGGCCACGCACAATCTAGGGTTCCGTAGTCCCCCCCCCCCCCTATCCGAATAATGTGGCTATAGAAGTGGATTTTCAGTTGTTTTTGTTTCATACTTACAACGTTATATCTTATTAATATTTTTCAATGAAATCGAATGAAAAGAAGGGGGTAGTCAAGTGTCCCCCACTTGACTCTAACAAAAAATTGCAATTTAAAGCTTAATATTTTAAAAACGGATCCCTAAATCTAAAAATTGTATTTCCAACCCCTAAACGTTTTTAAAAGACCTATCTAAAGATACCTCACACGATGGGGTATGTGAGAAAAAAAAATTACACCCCCACTTTACATATAGGGGAGGTACCCTAAAAATTTTTTTTCAAGATTATAGTCTTTCACTTTTTCGGCGTAAGTAATATGTGTATCCATGCAAAATTACAGCCTCCTAGCACTAACAGTGTCTGAGCAAAGGTACGGACGGACTATAAGGGTTCCGTTTTGCCTACGAAACCCTAAAAGGAAGAAAAATAAATCAAAATTGCAAAACACTCAAGTATAAAATTAAAGACATGTCTTTGTCTGCTTTGCACTTTAAAAAAAAAGAAACTGCTCACCATAATTTTCAACATGGCTGCCCGATCACTTCGAACGTTTAACCCTTCAAAACAATGGAGCTTTACATAAATACGCGATAAATACAGTAGGTACACCGGCCACCCACAAAGAATGTGTACATATAATTCTGTGCGCCGCTATCTGGCTGTTAATAAACTGCGCTGTGATTATAAAGACGAGGTTATACTGTACCTACTGATTAGTAAAAATCAAAGAAATGTAAAATCTTCAGTTTTATACGTTTTATTTTACTATAATCCATTCAGCCGTTTTCAACAATACATCTATTGATGGATTTGGCTACTAGAGATAGAATTCTGACATGTTTTGTATGGAGCTTATGTCAAATATATACCTAATCTCTAGTAGCCAAATCTATCGGTAGATAGAAAATTGAAAAGAGCCGTTAGTGATTGTCGTTTCGGGTGACGTACCACCACAGATTATACAATTGATATAACAATTTTGGTAGAAGAAGGAAGTTTGAAAAAAATCACAAATGGGAGACTACGGAACCCTACATTGTGCGTGGTCCGACACGCACGTGCCCTTTTTTTATTATATACTAGCGGACGCCTCGTGGTTTCATAAAAAACCTATGTCACCCGGGGTTAGTGTAGCTACCTAACGGTCAAAGGATTTTTGAAATCGGTCTAGTTTTTGAGTTAGAGTTAGTGAGTACACACACACACACACACACACACACACACACACACACACACACACACACATACACACAAAAATACAAATCTTCCCTCTTTATAATATTATTATATATATAGAAAACTTATTTACAAATAAAATTAAATAACAAAATACGCTTCAACCTTTAACTCATGAAGTTTATAGAAGTATTTTCTTCATTACGAGGGTCAAACTGAAAGTTCTTAGAACTGGCCACTTATAAACTATATAATAAAAAAATAATTCTAAAATTTAAAAATATAACTCTTTGCCAATATTACTGAGTACATATTTCATTCATTTGTCATTTGTTTTACGATTTGGCGGCAAATTGAAAATTGTCTGTGTCACGTCAACATGAATTTAACACGAGAAAATTTTCGTGCAATGATTTTTTATGACTTTTGATGTCATTTAAGTCAACAAGAAAGTTATGATAGACTACGATTGGCCTTTCACGATGAAGCCCCATCTCGTGCGACTGTTTACAACTGGTTTAATGAGTTTAAACGTGGTCGCACTAATCTCACTGATGATTTACGTGAGGGACGGCCTTCTACGGCGACGACTGAAGATAACATCTGTGTTGTGCGGCGTATGATAGAGACTGACAAAAGAGTGACCTATCAGCAGATTCGGACAAGCTTAGGCATCGGTATGAGTCAAGTGCACAAAATCCTCCACGAACATTTAGCGGTCAGGAAGCTTTGCGCCCGGTGGATACCTCATAATTTGACTGAGGCTCAAAAACTCCATCGTGTGGACTGGTGCCGTAAAATGATTGAAAGATTTAACGGAGGTGACTCAAATGCTGTGTTCGACATACTAACAGGTGACGAAAGCTGGATTTACTGTTATGATCCTGAAACCAAAAGACAATCTGCTCAGTGGGTGTTTCCTTTCGAGGAGTTGCCAACTAAAGTGAAAAGAGATCGAAGTGCGGGAAAAAAAATGGTGGCCTCGTTCTTTGGAAGGATAGGTCATTTCGCAACAATTGTGTTAGAGGATCAAAAAACAGTTTCTGCAGAATGGTACACTACCAATTGTTTGCCACTTGTCTTGGAAAAAGTTCGAGAGAAACGACCTCGCAGTAGGATCCTCCTTCACCACGACAATGCCTCGTCGCACACCGCCAAGCGAACGATCGACTATTTGGCGACATCAAACGTTGAATTACTGGGTCACCCGCCGTATAGCCCCGACCTCGCGCCTTGTGATTTTTATTTATTTCCAAAAATTAAAGAAAAACTTAAAGGAAAGCGGTTTATGAATGCTGAAGAAGCGGTGTCTGCGTATCGCGATGCCATTGAAGAGACCCCTAAGAACGAGTGGGCAAAGTGCTTTTCCCAGTGGTTCCATCGCATGCAGCGGTGTATTGACGTGAATGGACAATATTTTGAAAAGATATAATAAAACTAATAACTGGCTAATGTAATCAGTTTTTGATTTTCTAAGAACTTTCAGTTTGACCCTCGTATTATTTCATTTATTTTTATTAGCAATTCGAATTTAAATAAATTACGATGCGCAAACGGCATTCTATAGAATTACTAGCTGTCCCGCGCAACTTCGTCTGCGTAAATTTTCCCCGTTTTTGAAACATTTCTCATTGCTGCTCCGCTCCTATTAGTCGTAGCGTGATGTTATATAGCCTTCCTCGATAAATGGGCTATCCTACAAAAACGAATTTTTCAAATCGGACCAGTAGTTCCTGAGATTAGCGCGTTTAAACAAACAAACTCTTCCGCTTTATAATATTAGTATAGATATCAAATATGCGAAATTGCTCTTAAAATATAAATAGTGTAATGAATCCATTGACAAAACGTCACACCGTTCATACAAGTACGGCTGACAACGTTTAAACATATCAGTTGAACACATACTGAAGCGGTAGCCTAATGGCTAAGGCGTCGGTCGCGCAATCTTGAGATCGCGGGTTCGAATCCTACCCATTATACCCTTCCGGCCGTCATCGCAACTGACTTTCGTAACCAGTTGCACTACCGACGTCAACCCGCTCCTAACACAAGCCATTGAGCTCAGATGGAGGCGTTAACAGGGTTGCTAGTAATGTGGAACCCAAACCCACATTGCTAGTTATACTTGTCATCGCAACTGACTTTCGTAACCAGTTGCACTACCGACGTCAACCCGCTCCTAACACAAGCCATTGAGCTCAGATGGAGGCGTTAACAGTGTTGCTAGTAATGTGGAACCCAAACCCACATTGCTAGTTATCTTTATAAAAAAATAAAATATACCTTGTAATATAGTTACTATCTGAGTAAATTGTTAAATTGTGTGTTTACCCGACTGTAAGGAAGGGTTGTGTTTCTCGCGTGTATCTTGTATGTATGTATCTATGTGTGTATGTTATATTCTTTATTACCTGATATCTCACAATCTACTAAACGGATTTATACAATTAAGACGTCATTAGATTTGTCTTGATCGCCCAAGAGTTCTTAGATGTGACGTTTGAAAAAATAAACAAAAATGGTGGCTGAGAGATGTCAAATTAAAGAGATGTGAAAAAAAGTTGTTTTAAAAACTGCAATTATGCGTATCAAATTAAAGGGAAAGAAGATTTAACATGAATAAGACTGTAATACTAAAAATGTTAGTTAGCAACCATTCCTTTTTCAATTTTCAATATTTGACAATAGCTGTGATAAAAGTTAGTTGATACATCGGTTACATCCTACAACCACTAAAAAGTATTAAATAAAATAAAAAATATTTAATTATGTAGGGAATCTTGTTTTCATCTTTTTTGTGCAGGCGGGTTTTTTATTTTATAATTTTTTTTTTGTTAATGAAAATTATTATTATTTTTAATAAATAACAACTTTATTGGTTGTATGTTATGTACCCAGGATCATTTTTCTAGGAGTTTTCGTAATTTCGGTGGGTTTAGTGATTCAATTGACTAAACACTGGCCAAATAGTAAGGTATCGAGTTCTATAATTTTGAAATTTCGGGGTGGGGTAGGTGGGGGGAGTTATTCCCTAAATTTCCCACCTAGGTACGGCCCATGGGTTGTTATGATACTATTTTTTTTCTTTCTGTTTTAAAACTAAACTCAAACTGTCAAATCAGTTATGTTTAACATTAGCAGAGTTTGTAAATACGGTAGTGTGTCTAATGTGTCATTTTGCAATATGTATAATGTTTATTTTAATTTGTCAATGTATTTCTAAAGTAATTTCTGTGTAATTTGAAAAGATTGTGTCGTTGATGCGTGATAAATTATAGAATTGATTTGTTATGATTTTAACGATTTAATTAGTTTAACTGGTAGACCAATTTAATTGTAGGTTTATTTTATTTAGTATGTGAAAAATTGATACATAACACCCATATTATGAGACATCTCCTTCACAATATCTTTGACAATAGGCGTGTTTCCCAGGTAAACAAAAAATCCAAATGATTATTATTAAATAAACCTGACATTTAAACCGCCAACAGTAAAGTCCCGATAACATTTTGTGTTAAATTGGGTTTTATATCATTGATCATATCATAAAAAGAAGTGATTTGACGAAAAAAAAATATGGTGACGTCATAGACCGCTATTTGTTCATAAAACTCTTTAAAAAATGTCAAAATGCATATTCATGATCTCCATATAAAATCTGCGTTTTGACATTCCATAAAGAGTTGTTGTTTTGACAGGTTGGAAACTAGCCCATTGTTTGACAATTGTTTCCTCACGTCAAATGAGAAAATGTTTCGTAAAGTAAGTGGAGAAAACTGTTTGCAACTAAGAATATTGATTTTATTTGAGCGATGTTGAGTCGAATGGAGACATTTTAGAGGAAACATGTTAGCGTTCAAAATGAATAAAAATAAACTCTCAAAGTCGCTAGCGGTGTGCAGATGAGATGTCTGGCTTCGAGGAATGAAGAAAGCACTCATCTTCTCTGGGGATCCACAAGAGTATCAGTTATTCTTTTATGAAATTGTAATGTAACGCATTACTGTGTTTCGGTTTAAGGGAGATATATATGATATATGAGACTTATGCTTTAAAACCTTGAAGCCCCGAGCTAAGTCTTGGCACTGGCGCAGGGGCCGTTCTTCGGTCACAGCACGTGGTGGTGGCTTACTGCAAGCTGAAAGAGAAAAGGTTAGGTAAAAGACCAGCGGGCTTAGACAAATGACACACGCTTCTCTTTCCACACACGCTAACGCGAAAAAATGTATGCATTTGACATAAGGTTGACAAAACGTCACGCGACTGTTGCTGAATTTGTAAACAAAAACCAACAGTAGCGTGTGCGGAAAAAGAAGTGTGTGGCATTTGTCTAAGCCCCCTGGCAGTATGATGCAGTGACGATTATACAGGTTGCTGATTTAGTCACTCTAAACCTTGTAGGAGGGTGGTTCGGCTAAGAGAATATCCACTATCAGGCTAAACAGCTATCCGTTTCATCTCTAGTAAAAATCATCATGGGAACAACGCATCCTCTGTCGTAAGCCAATGCGCTCATCGTATTTGCAAGGGGTCGTATCTTGGTCGTATCTACGACACATTTGCACAAAATAGCAAGAGTGCAAAAGGTAACTTGCATAATTTACATCACTCGAGAAACGCAAACACATACATCGTTCACGGACACGGTATTACAGACCACTTTGTCATGGTAAGTTAAAGTGATCTCTTTTCAGTACTAGTACGGTAATATCCACACGGAATACTTTGCGTGTTTTACATAATGTTGCTATTTTATTTTATTGATTTTTATGGTTACTCCGACTCATTCTTAAAACTCTTTTTATTTCGAGATCTGTCACACAGGGGTTTCCCTAGTATAGACTCCAGTCTCTCACAAGGGATCATAGACATGTAATATAGTGAAAATCACCCTAATTCTAAGTTTGCTTGTACATGATGACCTTTGTGATGAGAAAATAAATAAACATTATTATTATTATTATTTGTCTTTGTATTTCTCTTTTTATTGACTGCCTCTGTGGCGCGGTGGGAGTGTGTCCGACTGCTACGCAAGTGGTCGTGGATTCGATTCCTACACGGGATACCACTTTGTGGGATTCACAAATTGTTGTTCCGGGTCTGGGTGTACTTTGTGTCCGTGACTTGTATGTTTGTAAAGTCCCCCGCGATATAGGGCTTGCACCCTACTATGTCTAAAGACTAAAGTCTTTAATCAGTGCGTCCTACCCGTCATGACATACGGAGCCGAAACGTGGACACTGACGGTACGGCTGGTCCACAAGTTCAAAGTCGCTCAGCGGGCTATGGAAAGGGCTATGCTCGGAGTTTCTCTTAGGGACAAAATCAGAAATGAGGTGATCCGGCAGAGAACCAAAGTTATCGACATAGCCCACCGGATTAGCAAGTTGAAGTGGCAGTGGGCTGGCCATATTAGCCGAAGAACCGACAACCGTTGGGGTAAACGAGTTCTTGAGTGGAGACTGCGGCTTGGCAAACGTAGTGTAGGACGCCCTCAGGCCAGGTGGAGTGATGATATACGCAAAACGGCTGGCAGGAGCTGGATGCGAGAAGCCGAAGATAGAACAAAGTGGCGTGCAATTGGAGAGGCCTATGTCCAGCAGTGGACTGCGATAGGCTGATGATGACCCTACTGCAGGAGTCGTATTTCAAAAAAAAATACTCATTATTATTAAATTCATTATTTATTATTATGTGTGATTTCATTTTATTGATATTGTGATTTTCTATTATTGCTGTTATAATTTTTATTTATCTAGTAGAACTAACAATCAAAATATCACTGTAATATATACTAATAATTAAAAAAAAATGCATAATTTCACTATTGACATTAATCTGATTTAAAAAATGTATAAGCTTAATCGCGTAAATATTTTATTTTAAGATGAAACCTTTGTTTTATGGCCCGACGTATCGACCGTATTGCAACGGCCAGAATAGAATAATAATAATAATAATAATAATAAAAATCATTTATTCACTTAGGAAGCAAAATACTACACTTGTGAAAAGTCGATTCTACATTTACTGGTAATGCCTGTTCGCAAACAATAGGTAAAGCCCGAGAAAAGAACAGGCAATAAAAACTCGTGGCCACTCTTTTCAAATTGCCAATGTTTACAATGTTTCTCTGTTTATAAACTGTATATGCAGGTAAGGTGCTGCCACCATTATATTATACACCATATATTAGAGGACTGATGCAAAAAAAGAGGTCATTAATATTAGAAGAGTACACGAGATCGGATACATCAGCCTCAATGGGCACAACATAGTAGGAGCATCCACTTACGATGTAAAAACTTTATGTGCTTAAATATTGGCCAATTTACTGCTACTTAATGAATAAGTATACATGTTTTTCAAAGGAAAGAAAAGAATGGCCGTAATTTATCACGCAGAATCTTTACTTACAAAAGTAAATCGTTTTCTTAACTAGTACCTAAGTAACATTATCAAACTGTGACAACAATATTCACCTAGTAAAATGCAATAAACTATACAACCCAATACATTAATAGGGAGCAACGAACTACATCCATTTATCTTTATCAGTTAAATAATCATCGATTGAATAGTAAGCTCTTTGTATAAGATGTCTCTTGACTACATTCTTAAATTTATTTACTGGTAGACTTGATATGCTGACTGGGATTTTATTGAAAAATTTAACACCTAGTCCCATGAATGAGTTATGAGTTTTATGAAGCCTATGATATCGACCTACCAATTTGTGCTTATTTCTTGTATTCACAGAGTGAATATCACTATTTTTGTTATATAAATGTAAGTTTTGCTTTACAAACATAACGTTTGCATATATATATTGTGATGCAACTGTCAAAATGCCTATCTCTTTAAACTTTTCTCTAAGGGAAACTCGTGCTCCTAGTTGATAAATCGCACGCACTGCACGTTTTTGAAGAATAAAAATAGTTTGTATATCAGCCGCCTTGCCCCAAAGCAATATGCCGTAGGACATGACGCTGTGAAAATAACCAAAATATACTAGTCGAGCTGTTTCTACGTTCGTAAGCTGTCTAACTTTGCTGACAGCATACGCTGCAGAACTGAGTTTTCCTGCGAGACATGATATTTGGGTGCCCCACTGTAACCTATTGTCTAATGTAATTCCCAAAAAAACTGTCGAGTCGACAAAGCTAATCACCTCATTATTTAAAATTATACTCGTATTAGTACTTTTCACATTTGGCAAACTAAACTTAATACATTTAGTTTTTTTGGGATTTAGAAGTAGGTTGTTCGTTGTAAACCAATCTTGAACTAGTGCGAGTGTTCTATTTATTTTCTCAAAATTTTCTAGTTTACGATCGATTTTAAAAATTAGAGAAGTGTCATCAGCAAATAGAATGATGTCACAAAAGTTATTAACATAAAATGGTAAATCATTAATATATACCAAAAATAAGAAGGGACCGAGTATTGATCCCTGAGGCACGCCCATACTAATTGGAGATCCAGACGACCTTACTCCTCCTATATCAACATATTGAATTCTTTCACTTAGGTAAGAGGCAAGTAGATCCAGCGCTGTACCTTTAATACCGTAATGCCTAAGTTTCAGGAGAAGTGTCCTATGCGCCACACAATCAAAAGCTTTAGAAAGATCACAGAACACTCCAATGGCATCCTGTGAATCTTCCCAGGCACTAAAAATATGTTTCAGTAGCTTAGTACCTGCATCAATTGTAGAGCGACCCTTTGTAAAACCATATTGATCGGGATGCAGTAGATCATTAAAATTAAAGTGTGATTCTAACTGCATAAGTATAGCCTTTTCAAAAATTTTACTAATAGCTGGCAAGATGGATATTGGTCTAAAATTACTAGGGTCATTCTTTGACCCGGATTTAAATAATGGTATTACTTTACTATGTTTCATCAGATCAGGAAACATTCCGGTATCAACACATTGATTAAAAATTATAGATAACTGTGGCGCTATGCCAGTAATTATACTGTGAATTAATTTTACTGAAATACCCCATAAATCAGCAGTTTTTTTTAAATTGAGTGACTTGAATATTTTAATTATTTCACTGGGGTATATATATTTAAAAGCAAATGGTACATTGCATTGATCCACATTATCTCTCAAGAGTGATTCGGCTTTATCTGGGCAAGCGTTCAAGGAGCTGGTTGTGGTTAGTGGTATGTCAGCAAAGAAATCATTGAAAGTTTGTGCTAGGTCTAAATTATCAGTAACAGTCTTATTGTTAATTAATAATTCAAAGCTTTTATCCCGAGGCTTTGCCCGTCCGCTTTCCGAATTAATAATATTCCAAGTGGCTTTTATTTTATTATCAGATTTTTTAATATTTCTACTAATAAGTAAAGCTTTGGCACATGCACAAGCTTTTTTAAAAGTTTTTGAATAGTTTCTCACATACTGAATAAAGTTTTGATCAAAATTAAATTGTTTCATACCATATAACTCGTATAACTTAGCTCTACTTTTATAAATGCCGGTAGTTGCCCAATCACAAAAGCTAAGTTTAGAATTCTTAT
This sequence comes from Herminia tarsipennalis, assembly GCA_945859575.2. NCBI lineage: Eukaryota > Metazoa > Arthropoda > Insecta > Lepidoptera > Erebidae > Herminia > Herminia tarsipennalis. The sequence goes on along the minus strand of OX243849.2, from coordinate 2,639,276 downwards.
AAAAAGTTTTTGATTTAAATATATTATTGTATTCACTTTTGATTATATTAAACACTGAGGAGTAAAGATAGTTTGGATCAGAGTGGCTGAAATCTATACTGGTAATATTAGCAGAAACGTTAGAATTGAATTTTTCTAAGCGAGCCGTACTCATTGGCCTACATGTGATCTTATCTATTTTGGCCACTGTGTGTGAGGGAAAAGTGACTTTCTGCCCACAGTGATCTGATGTTAAATCACTCAATATTACCTCATTAAAATAACTACAGTTGCAGAATATATTATCTAAGCAAGTAGCAGAATGTGATGTAATTCTTGTTGGTTCATTAAATAAGTACACTAAATTAAATGATTTAAATAGGTTAACTAATCTGGTAGACAAAGATGATTGTTCAAGTAAATTTACATTGAAGTCGCCACACACTACTATATGCTTAATACCGTAACTTACCCTTTTAAGCACATCTTCCATTACAGATTCAAATAAGTTAAAATCACTCAGTGGTGGTCGATATGCACAAACTATAATATATCTCTCCAGCTCCACACATGATAATTCTATAGTACGCTCAACAGACAGATGTACTATATCCTTGCGTTCCTTACATTTAACATTGTTGCATACAAATATCATAGACCCACCATGTATAGCCCTTTCTCTTATAAATGCACTAACCATACAATAATAACTATTATTAAATATCAGTTCATTAGTTTTCAACCAATGTTCAGTTAAGCAACAAATATCAACACTGTGCATTTTAAGGAACAATTCGAGTTCCTCTATTTTGCTGGATAAGCCTTGAATATTTTGGTGAACTACAGTTAGACCACCTGTGGGCTTGTCCATTGTCTGACTTACTAGTTTAAACTAGGAGTCTTAATAACATTCAAAGTAGAACTGCTAACACTAAATGAATCCTGCAAAGTACTGTTTGTACCTAGGTCAGGGTGTAAATTAAATGCTAATAACTTAGCAAGTTGTCTTTTGTAGAATGTGGAAAGATACATTCTATCTTTCTTTATTAGAATTGCATAAGCCGCAGGTATTTTCCACCGATCGCCACTATTATTCCAGGATAGTACGTGAGGCGGTTGAGATGAAGAAGTACACGAATTTCAACCGAGAATGGATACCAGCTCTCACCATCTTGGAACCTCTTTATCAACAAATGCAATCGTCGCCATTGTGACACATACAGGTATTGTGCCTCAGTGTAAAGACGTTGTAAGTGTTGTGTGACTAAGTACTGAAAGTATATATAAAAATTATCAAGACCAGGCGAGGCTAGTAGAAAAACCCAGCGCCTCATGGAGACATCGCTAAGCTGCCATCAGTCAACCCGTGACTACGATCGGTGCAATTCGATCGAAACGTCGGGTAAATAAAAGGTTCGAATCTTTAAATATTTCACGCGATTAAGTCTTGTAAAAATCGTGAAGGTTTAAAAACAATGGTGAAAACTTCAGCCAATACATAAGTTTATTTATTAACATAAAAAAACAAATTATAAAAATAAAAAATACCCCCTGCACAAAAAAGATGGCAACAAGATGAAGATTTCGTTTCCAACTTTTTTGTGCCGGTGGGTTGTTTATTTTAATATTTAATACTTTTTAGTAGTGGTAGGATGTAACCGATGTAACAACTAACTTTTATCACAGCTATCAAGTATTGAAAATTGAAAAAAGAATGGTTGCTAAGTAACTTTTATAGTATAGTTGTCATAATCATGTTATACCTTTTTGAAATGCTTAATATAAATCCTTTAATTTGACACCCATATTGCAGTATTCAAAACATCTTTTTATTCACACCTACCTATTTATTTTGACATCTCACAGCCGCCATGTTTGTTTTTTCAAACGTCACATAACTAAGAACACTTGGGCGATCAAGACGAATCTAAGGATATCTTAATTGTATAAATCTGTTCAGTGGGGTTGTGAAATATAACGTAAGTAATAAAGAATATTACATACATATATACCGTCTAGTACAAGATACGCGCGAAAAACATAACCCTTCGTTACAGTCGGGTAAAAAGAAAAATTTGTAGCATGATTCTAAAACAAAAAATATTAATGACGAATTTTAGGTAGAAGGATACTACTCGTAGCTGACCCGCACAACTTTGTATGCGTCAATTTTCCCCGTTTTAGCAACATTTTTCATTGCTGCTCCGCTCCTTTTGGTCGTAGCGTGATGTTGTATAGCCTATAGCCTTCCTCGATAAATGGACTATCCAACAGTGAAAGATTTTTTCAATTCGGATCAGTAGTTCTAAGATTACCGCGTTCAAACAAACAAACTCTTTAGCTTTAAGCTATTGATAAGGTAATAGGCCGATGAGTGGGTAAAAATGACCACCTATTCGCCGACTACTCGCTGATTGCAATTATGGCCAGGTAAAATGTTTTTTGACGTGATAATGTCTTATAAATCGATGACCGGCTACACTCACGAAAAAAATGTCACGTTATTGACTGGTTGCTAAGCAACGGGAATGGCGACATGTTATTAATGTTTTCATAAGAAGTTATCATGTAAAATTATCGTCCGCAAACCGACTTTACAGACAACCAACGAATTTTTATTTTTATTTTGATTCAAATGAATATTGATGAAATTTAGTGAAAAGGGCTCTTGTAGTAGCCGCTACTTAGTTTGATAGCTAAATAATAAAAATAATGTAGCAGTAACAGTAGCTGATTTTTTTTTTTCAACAAACATCAACAGGAACATTCGACAGGTCTTTCAAAAACATTTAAAGGTTTCTAATAAACTTTTATGCCGTGTGGTGCCGGCTTAAGAATAGTACCACCCCATCTCTTCCCGTGGGTGTCGTCAAGGCGACTAAGGGATTTCACTCCGGAGGAGGACGGGCAGCAGCGTCCTCTGCGTACTTAAAGCCTTACTGCGATCGCCAACCCGCTCGCCGAGCGTGGCGATTATGGCAATTAACCCCAGGATCTACTGGGGAGACCCGTGCCCAGCAGTGGGCCATCATATGGGTTGATATGATGATATGATGAATAAACTTTTTTGATTGAGTGTTTATTTTTGAAAATAATCGCTCCATAAATTGTGTCCCCCCGCCCTTAACTTTTGAATCGTGGGATCGAAAAATATAAAAAAAATTACAAAGGTACTGTAGCGCTTAATAAATACTTTAAACTAAAATTATTAATAAAACTGTGATTCTTGACAAAAGGGCGTAAGTGCCATGAACATACGCTTTTCTGCTGATACAATTATTCAAGGCTGCGGAACCCTACACGGAGATTGGTCCGACATGCTCCTGCCCGGTTTCTTTTTTAATTCAATTCACTCGTCTACAAGAAATCGGTGAACAAACAAAAAAAAATAAGACTAACATAGCAGAAACAAAAAAAAAATTATAAAATGTCAGAGGCCCTTTATCATGACAGATATAACAGGAAAAGCAGCAGGGAAAAGGTAGTATAAATAATATTGGCACCTAATTAATTGATTACATTTACGAATTCATTAATATAATTAAAAATATCGTGAAACAGATAAAACAGAACTAATTTAACTAAAGTCATTTTTAGGGTTCCGTAGCCAAAATGGCAAAAACGGAACCCTTATAGTTTCGTCATGTCCGTCTGTCTGTCTGTCTGTTTGTCTGTCTGTCTGTCTGTCTGTCCGTCTGTCTGTCTGTCCGTCCGTATGTCACAGGCATTTTACTCAAATACTTCTCAATGAATATTTATGAAATTTGGTGAAAAGGTGTCTTGTAGTAGCCGCTACTTAGTTTTATAGCTACATAATAAAAATAAACATTTTTAGGGGGGGGGGGGCACTGCATACATGTAACAGAAACTGTTTTTTTTTCAGCAAACATCAGAGCGTGGTACATCATTCGACAGATCTTTTAAAAACATTATAAGGTTTCTAATAAACTGTTATGATTGAGTAAATATTTTTGAATTTTTTTTTTTCTCTTTATTTATTTAGGGGCTTTTATCTTAAAAAGTATGCCAGCCCCATCATACCATATTCAATTATCGTACAGTAGGTACTTATTTAAAATATTACATAATTTAAACAACTATCGCTTGACCAGTTTACAGAGCATCCTTGCGCCCTCAGATGTTGGTTCCGCTAGAATGCTCTGCATTACACCAACATTTATACGATTTATCTTTAAATCTTTCATAATGGCTTCCCTAGTGCCTTGGTTCTTAGCCCACTCCATCAAAAGATGTTATGAAAATAATTGCTCCGAAAGTTGCATAATTGTGTCCCCTTAACTTTTGAACCGTATGACCAAAAAATATGAAAAAAATCTCAAAGATAGCGCTTAATAAGTACTTTAAACTAAAACTATCGCTGAAAAACTGCGAATACGCATTTCTGCTGATGCAATTATTTAAGGCTGCGGAACCTTACACTGAGCATGGTCTGACATGCTCTTGCCCGGTTTTATTTTATATTTTATCAATGTGATTATTAAATATTATCAAAAACAATATAAGGCTGTGTACCTACAAAATGCATGCACAATATTTATTATCATAATGAGTTAATCAGATGTTTTTTAGTCGTCGATCTATTTAGGTCGACCTGCCTTACATAACATTTACAAGTATACTATGCGTTTCAAATGAGTTGATAACTGTCATGATGATTGATTTCGCATTACGACTGCAACTTCATTGTATGATGTAAGGTCAGCAATAAAATGATTCATAAAAAGGTGTCATTAGTATTACACAGAAGTACCTACCTACTCTAATGACCTATATATAAGCACTGTATTTTACTATTTATTATGTTTCAGTTAAAAAAAACATTATATCTGACTAAAAGGCCGCTAAAGTGTAGAATATTCTTATATTTTATTAAACAATAAAGAATACTAATAATATTTTAAAAAAGAAAAATATACTATGTAGGTACCTACATAGTTCAAAGAAAATAAATATTACGTCCGTTCCATTACCTTAATACACATACGTACTTTACCCGACTTGGGAGTTTTTGTTGCTAGCGGTACAATTTTGACAAGTACAGAGTGAAGTTGTCACGATCGCGATTATCTTCTCATTTGAAACGCATAGTATAAGCAAATTTCGACCTAAGCAAAGAACTAATTTACATTTAAACATGACACACAAATGGGGATGTTGACTATCAAGTCAAATCAGTCTCTTTTTATGAAATGTCAAAACGAAACTATAGAAATGTGTGTGGAATAGCAACCTATGACGTCATAACTTCCTATCGTCAAATCATTACTTTTAGTACTCGTTTTCATGCTTTTAAATTCAAAAACATGTTAAATTGTAAAAGAGCGCTTATTTTCAGAGCATTACCTGATTGGTATAAAATAATTTATTTTTATTGTAGTCAACTACCCAATTGTCATGTTTCAAAGATAGCAGCTGAACAGGGGGCTTAGACAAGGTAAATTCGTTACGTGGCGAATTCGCTAACGTATACAAGAGGTCGATTCCAAACGATCGTCAGCAAAAAAAAAAACAACGACTTTATGGCAATCGTACGATTTTGACTACCTCTATGGCGCGGTGGAGTATGTCCGACTGCTACGCAAGAGGTCGTGGGTTCGATTCCCACACGGGACACACTTTTTTGTGATCCACAATTTGTTGTTCCGAGCCTGGGTGTACTTTGTGTCCGTGATTTGTATTTATTGTTTTTAAACTTTCGCGATTTTTATACATATTAGATACATTTCGGGACTTAATCGCGTCGCGTGCAATTCGATCGAAACGTCGGGTAAATAAAAGGTTCGTAAATAATTTCACGCGATTAAGTCCCGAAATGTATTTAACGTGATTTATATGTTTGTAAAGTGACCCGCGACACAGGGCTTGGGCCCTAATGCGGGAGAGTCGTATTTTTAAAAGAAAAAAAAAAAAACTTTGGCTTTTGCCGGCGTTGGTAACGGCTTAGGGCCGGTACCCCTAAGATCCGGGTTCAAGCCCCACCTGAGATATTTTATTCCTGCATACATGTAATACTATTTCTATCTGACCCGCCCAACATCGTCTGCGTCTATTTCCCCCGTTTTTGCAACATATTCATTGATGCTCAGCACCTATTGGGCGTAGCGTGATGTTATATAGCCTATTGTCTTTCTCGATAAATGGGCTATCCAACACTGAAATATTTTTTTCAATTTGAACCAATAGTTCCTGAGATGAGAGACAACCAAACAAGTAAACAAACTCTTTTGCTATACAATACTAGTATAGATTACATGTACAAAATTTGCATAAAAATTACATATTGTTTGACTTATAAGGACAATTACATAAATTGCTATAAAAGTCAAACATGACAGGCGATACCGCTGGAAAAAGCTACCTAACACACAGTGTATGCAAGTTAAAAAAACCACCAGTGTGTTCGCTGCTTTGTTAATACTTTTTTTATAAATAGTCAGTTTTGCGTTCTATTTATGTCAAACCTTTATTCCTGATCTAACAAAATGGCGGCCTTTCGCGCCGCTTTCGTTTTGTTTTCACATTTTATTTTAATATTTGGCTACAGTATATCAGGTAAATTATTAATTTATTTACGTTTTTTAACATATTTAAACTATTTAGTTTAGATTATCTTGAAGTAATTTTTATAGGCATTTCTGGCCAATTACTTTACAAACACAATAATTGCATTTTTGGAAGATAGAAAAATTTGAAGTCCAGACCCAGGAATCGAACCCGAGACTTCCGTTGCCACCACCTGTCTGGACTATGTTATTAGACCTCAAATTTTTCTATCCCTTGATGCTCTCAAGTTTTGGGCCCAAAAAAAATGCAATTTAGGTTATCTATCTATCATTTTATTTAAAAAAAACAGATTCGTAATAGATTTTGAAAGCTTTATTAGCTTATTTGCAGAGATATTATTTGATTTTATTTCAATTGTTAAGTTTTATTATTCATGGAACATTCAACATATAATTCCTATGAGAAGTCACTGTGAATGTGAATGATATTTTATTTATAACTTGGTTTTTTTTCAGAGGAAGAGAATGAAATAGTATGGCCGACCGAATATCACTTTAATGTAGAAGCGCTGGACTTCGATACAACGTTAAAGACAACTTCAGAAATATGGTAAATACAATAACTGTTAATAAATCACGAATCGTACCTTCAGAATTTTCGTTGGCCTTTGGTTCATTTGGAATTTGCACTTCTCATCGGGAACTGCCTGCAGAGGTGTCATCAGATTGACCTCAACGTGACCCCTAGCCGTAGTATTAAAAAAAAAATGTGTGGCACTCGGGGACTGCCGCGGTAAAGCTATTGCATAGCATTTTTATCGTTCTAAAAGTTCTGCTATTCATCGATAGATGGCAAAACTAAAAAGTGTCACCGCTGTGCCCGTCGGAGTGGGGAGCGTGAGGTTTTTTCGTTACGGAATTTTTGGATTCGGTCCCCGCGCTCAAGGCCCGCGATAGAAGCTATGCAATAGCTTAATAATAAACCCCTCGGGGTTAGTCGTTATCTCCTCATATGAGACGAATGCAACATTCTGAGAGTACAGAAGCAGTAAGGCATGGCACCAATAAAAAGATGTATTATAAGAGTAGAAGAAGAGCATACCAACAGCAGGGCGACACTGCGGTCGAGATAATAATATCTTGGGACAACTCACACAACACCATCTGATCCCAAACTAAGCAGAGCTTGTACTATGGAAACCAGACAACTGATAAACATACTTAAATATTTCTAATTACACCCAGACAGAATAAACCATCGTTCTCATCACACAAAGTTTTATCCTGGGTGGGGAACGAATCCACGACCTTCAGCTTAGCAGTCAGTGTCACTAACCACTAGACCATTAGGCCAGTCAATCTGATGCCTCAGAGAGTCAGCCAGGGCCTTCTCCCCCTCTTGCCTTCACTGGCCGGCAGGAGTGGAACACCAAGAGCGCCCGCAGGACTCTCTACGCTGTCTTGTCTTAACCGTTCGGTGAGAGGGAGGTTGCCAGAGCTTGTATGCTCGGGGGTGGAAGTGTAATTTTGGAAAAGCATAACTACGGATAAACCCAGCCTGGCAGCTAGAAGGCGGCTCATCTAGCGAGTGGCGAGTGAACGCCTGCAAATTTGTCCGTGTGTTTTTACCACGTGTTGCAGGGCAGGCACCATAGTTTTTCAATAGTACTACTATAACAATTCCACCAACACATCACCTTCATAATATTCAGACTGCCTCTGTGGCGCGGTGGGAGTGTATCCAACTGCTACGCAAGAGGTCGTGGGTTCGATCCCCACCCAGGGTAAAACTTTGTGTGATGAGCACGATGGTTTATTCTGTGTCTGGGTGTTATTTATCTATAATGTGTATGTATTTAGAAATATATAAGTATGTTTATCAGTTGTCTGGTTTCCACAGTACAAGCTCTGCTTAATTTGGGATCAGATGGCGTTGTGTGAGTTGTCCCAAGATATTATTATTATTATTATAACCCAGTTTCTTAGTTTTTCCAACAGTTTGTCGTTGGCCGTTGAGTACGTTACGGTTGGTAAAGTATGTATATAACCTTTATTTTGGGTCTAGCTGTCCCGCGCAACTTCGTATGCGTAATTTTTCCCCGTTTTTTAAACATTTCTCGTCGCTTCTCCGCTCCTATTAGTCGTAGCGCGATGTTATATAGCCTATAGCCTTTCTCGATAAATGGGCTATCCGACAAAAAAAGATTTTTTTCAAATCGGACCAGTAGTTCCTGAGATTAGCGCGCAAACAAACAAACAAACAAACTCTTCCGCTTTATAATATTAGTATAGATTACACTAACACATCACCTTCATAACCCAGTTTCTTAGTTACCGCTTTTTTTCCAATAGTTTGTCGTTGGTCGTTGGGTACATTACGGTTGGTAAAATACTTAACCTTTATTTTGGGATTACGGAGACAAAAAGTTATCAGTTTGTCCTTTATGGGAGAGTCCATAGGCAGAGTGGGCCTAGCCTTTGATGCGCTTGGCTTCTTCGATAAACGATATGTATCTAATGCTTTTCTACGTTTTACTTTCTACAGGTACAGCGGTGAAAAGAAGCGCTCTCGTATCGATTACTATGGAGGCAGCAACAAGGAATTCTATTACGCTGATAAAAGACATAAATTGACGGTATGAACAAAAATTAGCTCCAACTAAACGATTTTTTTATTTTACAATGACAAGGTGAAAAGAAAAACAGGAGAAATAAACGAGGAGCAATACTATATGAGCCTCGTAATTTCTAATTAAGTACAGTCGTTGGGTTTGATTCCCACACGGGATACAACTTTGTGTCATCCACAAATTGTTGTTTCAAGTCTCGGTGTACTTTGTGTCCGTGACTTGTATATTTGTAAAAGTCCCCCGCTATACAGGGCTTGTACTATACTGATGGGTAGCGTCTATTTAAAAAAAAATCTGTCTCGACGTCTACCGATGACTTCGTTTATAATATCCTAACATAAAGCGGCAGTAGCCTAATGGTTTAAGCATCGGACTCGCAATCAAGCGTGAACCCACACCTAACACAAGCTTAGCTGGAGGGGTTAACAGGATTGCTAGTAATGCGATCCCCACAATCTTTCTTCTTATCTTTATATAAAAATTAGAATAAGATAAAAAAAGATAGAATAAAGAAAGGTTAATCACAATAATCATCATATTATCATATTTGTATACGACTTAGGTCCCTTAACAAAAAACTATCAGTATGTGTAAACCGGAGGATGAGGTAGAGCCGGATATAGCAATCTTGTTAACCCTTCCCGGGGGTTTAGAAAAGGTACATTCGTTCCGTGGTGAATTCGATAACGCCGTACTAATTGTTCGCAAAAAAAAAAAATGTCTATGGTCTCCACCGCAAACGTCAAATTCTGTACTATAATTCTTTTCCATTAACGACATCGCTTTTCGAATGTAACTTTGTATAGACCCCCATGTAAGCTAAATTGCTTGGCTTAGGAGTTAGGAGTTGGTTTACGCCACTGGGCGGGCCGCCGACGTACAATGGTCAGAAGATTAAAAAAAAACGACATTAATTCGATTTTTTTTAATGAGGATATTTCTTAAAAATATTGTTGATTTCAAATATTTGAAGGTATATTTTATTATTATCTGTTTGTCTTAATCACTTTTACGAGTATGTTCTAGTGACATTGCAATCGTTACTCAAACTTTGCAGTTGCTCCCTATTTTACGCTGACGCATTATTGTCTTTCTTTTGGGGAGATAGGTTATCATTATTTTTTAGTTAATATTAGTGATATTTAATTATTGTAAAATGTAGTCTATGAAGAAAGGTCCTCCTACCTTTCTTAACAGACTATTTAAACCTATGTCCTATACCTATGTAATATACTATATTATAACTATTTTTAATTAAAAAAGTAGAATACAAGTATTTGTGGAATAATAAACAGGTTAACAAATCATTTTTTCATGTAATACTGTTTAAAATTTGTTTTAAATATCTGTAAATAACTTTCAAAGCGATAACAGATAACTGACTTTGTAAACATTATTTACAACTACAGTATCTATAATATGTATGTATTTAGAAATATATAAGTATGTTTATCAGTTATTTAATAATATCTTAATAATATTTTATCTTGGGACAACTCACACAACGCTATCTGATCCCAAACTAAGCAGAGCTTGTACTATAGCAACCAGAAATTTAGTTGAGCTGAGCTGATTCACGTCGATAGTATAATGGGTAGGAATCGATCCTGCGACTGATTACGAGTCCGTTGTCTTAGCCATCAGGCTGCCGCTGTTTAGATTTATATAATATCTTGGGACAACTCACTCAACGTTACCTGATACCAAACTAAGCAGAGCTTGTATTATGGAATCCAGACAACTGATAAACATACTTATATATTTCTAAATACATACATATTATAGATAAATAACACCCAGACATAGAATAAACCATCGTGCTCATCATACAAAGTTTTATCCTGGGTGGGGATCGAACCCACGTATTCGTGCGTAGCAGTCGGATAAACTCCCACCGCACCACAGAGGCATTTGGTTTCTATAGTTTGTAATCAGATGGCGTTGTGTGAGTTGTCCCAAAATATTATTATTATTATTATAGTAGGACCTTAATAAACTGGACTCAAAAGTGCTTAACTTTTGCCGTAAGTATTAAAATTTAAAATTTTGCTGCTGCAAGCTAAATGATACTGAAAAACTATATAATCAGTAAAGTCCTAATATTATTTTCAGATAAATCCGCGTGAAATTGGTCAAGCATTAGCAGATATAATATTAGAGAGTAAATTTAGTTTTTTTTTTTCACTAGAAATTGGAAGACATTAAGATGTTTTAATTACTAACACAGAATATAATCCGCTAAATTCATAGAAAGTTTACAGGATAATAGAAAAATAAAAATCTGTAGATATAATTATTTATGTATATAGTTTTTTACACTTTGGCCCCATTGTGCGACTATATAAAAAAATCTAGTGCCCCATTCGCGAAGGTTTTTATGGCGGGTTTTTATTGGGGGCAGGTACAACACTACCCCCAGCGTCTGCCCCATATGTCCTGTGTCGGATATTTTTTTCGACCTAAAAAAAATATGGTGTCACGTCGATAGTGGAATTCGAACTCGCGATCACACGATTGCAAGTCCGATGCCCTTAACTTAGGCTACCATCGCTTCAATGACTGACTGAACATAAAATTTTTGGTAATGAATTTTACCAGTTAAATTAGTTTTTATTTAACAGCTCTCTCCAGTATCTAAAGAAAATATGTCATCTACGATGGATTGCAAAATTAGAAGGACCAGCCACCTGAAGGATCACCTGCCTTCTTCTTATGGTTACACATTTACTGGTAAGTAACATTAGACATTGTTTTGATACTGTATTTAGTCCATTTTACACCCATGCAAAGACCTGATTTTAATATTAACTTAAAATACAGTGAGTATCGAGAGAACCTTCTTACGTATCATGACTACGATCGTGTAACGTACATGCAGAAATCGGTCGCGGACAAGAATATCAGACTAGTTTGGAAAACTTTGATTGGAAGGAGTTTCGAGATTCCTTGTTTGTGAGCAATGTCTATGTGTGCGTTGAACGCGCTTACAATGGACGTTAGCTTTCTTTACTTTTGATATTTTGTGACAATTACTTAGGACAACTCTCACACGTGCATCTGATACCAAACTAGGTAAAGCCTGTGACAAGTCACAAGCAAACAGTAAATAAAACGACTTACACTGTTAGAGAGACAAAATGGTTCCCTGAGGCACACCCAAACTAAAAGGTGATTTAAACGACCTTACTCCGTCTATATCAACATATATTGAATTCTTTCACTAAGATAAATGGCAAGTTTATTAAACGCATCGCCTCTAACACCTTAATGCTTAAGTTTCAGCAGAAGCGTCCTATATGCTACAGAATCAAAAGCCTTTCATAGATCACAGAAAAAACATTAATGGCATCTTGCGAATTTTCCTCAGTAGCGCAAAGTAAACCTGGCATAACGGAAATTGGTGTATAAGGCAAACAGAAAAATGACAAGTGACAATCTAATTCCTTATTTGAGCAATAATAGATTTTATTATATTGGTTTATTTACAGGTGAAACGATAAATTTATTTGATAAAGAAGTCGAAGTCTGGACCCACAATATGCCGCGCTATGGGTTTGAAGAGACGCTCTATGTTTTCAAAACTGACTTCGGTTACGACATACCAGTGCAGTAAGTAGTATAGATACTGGCATCATGTATTATATGAGATTTTTTCATCATTAATCATATGATAAAAATAAGTGATTTAAGTAGACAAAATAGTGACGTCTACTCTCATTTGTATGAGATCAGGGTTCATATTCACGTTGTGCATGCATCAACGCGCATGAACGGCGGACATCTTTGAGTGCACCGCGCATACGCCACGTCGCACGGGCTTGCCGTGAAAACGGAAAAAAAGAACGCAAATAAGGACCCTGATAAAAAATCTTCGTTTTGACTTTCCTTAAAGAGTTGTTGTTTTAATTAGTTGGTATGAAGCCCATTGACCAATTACGATTGTGGACACATCCACCATGCCCCCCGTTTTTTATTTTTTTTACATCTTAGATGTATCAAAATAATTTTTCAATAGCCTACCGGAATCGTCTGTCAATAACGTAATGTAGGTAAACTTCTTTTCTTCTATAAATGTTTGTACGCGGTATTATGTGGATCCGAAAATTTTGCAATAAAAATGACTACAAAGAACTACTGAGTTTTAATCTTGTGCCTAAATAGAATATCTTATTACACAGATACATTTCAAAGATGACCAATAAGAAACGTGGTGAGGTAGAATCTTATACAATCACAAACTACTACAACTTTAAAAATACCGTCTCCGAAGAAGAACTAACAACCGATGGTAAGAGAGCATATTCAAATATCTAATAAATTTAAATTTCGTTTTTTATTAGGGGCCGTAGCCAATATGACAAAAATGGAACCCATAAGGTTTTGCCATATCCGTCTGTCTGTCTATTTGTGTGTCTGTCTGTCCGTATGTCACAAGCATTTCACTCGAAGACTACTCAATAAATATTGATGAAATTTGGTGAAAAGGTGTTTTGTAGTAGTCGCTACTTAGTTTAATAGCAAAATTATAAAAATAAACGTTTTTAGGGGGGGGGGGGCACTCTGTACATGTAACAGAAGCTGAAAAAATTTTTTTTAGCAAACATCGACGTGTGGTACGTCGTTTGACAAGTCTTTTAAACACATTTAAAGGTTTCTAATAAACATATTTGATTAAGTGATTTTTTTGGAAATAATCGCTCCAAAAGTTGCATAAATTGTTTCACACGGTCCAAAAGTTAAGGGGGGATAATTTTGAACCTTAACTTTTGAACCGTGTGCCTAAAAAAATATTTAAAAAAATCACAATGTTTGCGCTTGATAAATACTTTAAACTAAAATTATTTCGGACATATCGGATATACTGTCGTTGTTATTGCCGAAAAACCGCGTTTCTCAACAAAAGGGCGTAAGTGCCATGAACATACGCTCTTCTGCTGATGCAATTATTCAAGCTGCTGCAGAACCCTATACTGAGCATGGCGCAACATTTTACGAATAGTTCTTTCTTGAGACTCTCACATGTATTTTCGTTATACGTTTTAGAAAAAATCTTAGGATTCGTAAAATTGTTATTAAATAGTTATAAATACCTAATGTTTGTTTTCTTTTTTAAAGAAACAAGTGATTTCTTTTGTCCCACTAATTCTGATGGTGTTGACAGAGATCTATACTAATATTATAAAGCTGAAGTGTTTGTTTGTTTGTTTGAACGCACTACTAGTTAGAAAGCTAAAGGCTATATAATATCACGCTACAAGCAATAGGAGCAGAGCAGCAATGAAAAATGTTGCAAAAACGGGGAAAATTTTGCGCATATGAAGTTGCGCGGGCAGCTAGTTCATAATATTGGTGTCAGTTGTCATGGGACAATAAAAAGAGGCTACTAGGATAGACGGAATTATTAAAACTAACCTGACTCAACCACGCTATAATTCATTTTTGAATTTTTCAGAGCAGTCCTGTCTCGATTTAGAAAGAGGAGGAGAAGATTTTAAGCCTGTTTTTCTTAATATGCACCCTGATATACCTCAGAATTTGGAGAAAGCCTTCGACAGCTTCGCAAACCATCACAACAAACAGTACCCAGAAAACGAGATACTACAGAGGAAGGAGATTTTTGAAAAGAACTGGAGGTAACGTGGTATTCTGTTTCATCACAGAAGGCAATTTACATAGAAAACGCTCTTGACGCACACACACGTCAATCCAGCAAGCCTCTCTCCCTATGTCTAACTCTCTTTCTTAAAAACGAAATTCATTAATTTTCGTATTTTTAAGCTTCTTAAGTTCATGGGGACTATTGGTATTTATTTTTGGATAAGCACAAAAATAACGAATCCATAAACGATGTTTCGGAACGAGTGAATTGTTTATTGATCAAAATTCCGTTTTCATTGAATTAGAGTAGGCCTCCAATTCAGAGCGAATGCTTCGCGATATGGTTGCGTGCGTCAAAAGCGTTTCTATAAAGCTTGCCATCTGTACCTAAGTAATCTTTGTTTTCACGGTCCTGGAGACAAGCCTACATACACGATATTATGTGGTTAAAGGACAAGTTTATTTTATTAACCCTAGATGCAAAATGATGCGTCTTTATATGTTGTCTCTGTGTCTGTGTATCCTCCTGTAGCATTGTAGCTCCAAAACGGACGAACGTCATTCTGACGTCATTCTTCCTTGTGAGGCAGGATATAGTGAGATTTCTTAGCTCATAGCCGTATGCCACAGCTTTAAGCAAAAGAAATTGAACGATCTTTTGTAGGAAGCTCACACTGGCTCAACAAGGTTTTATAATTGCAGAATGGTCAACGAACACAATAGTAAGAACCTTGGCTTCAAACTGGAACTGAATGCCTTCTCGGACAGAACACCTGAAGAGCTGTGGTATTTGACTGGCAGTACCTCTTTCAAGCATTCGACTGACGATGATGATGGTTTTCAGGAGTTCCCTCACACTGTTGAAGAGATTGAGGATATAGTCAAAGAACTGCCACAGGAGTTTGATCTCAGAATCGAAGGATGTATTACTCCAGTTAAACGTAAGGATTACTAATTTATCTACTAGCTTAGGCCAACAAATGCACCCATTATCGCTAGTCATAATATTCGCCGCCAAAGTTCCTTAACTTCGCTGATCATTTATTTGATGTAACCTCCCTTGTAATATACGTACTGTCTTCTATCTAGACCAAGCCAGATGTGGTTCTTGTTGGGCCTTTGCTGCAACAGCAGCTATTGAAGGTGCTTTGGCCAGGGTTTATGGAAGGCTATTGGATCTCAGCGAGCAGTATCTCGTAGACTGTACATTTACGTGAGTTGACCAATCGTTTATTTTTTTTCCTCTGCCACACAAATACATTCATATTATATTAAGGTGATACATGCAATGCTGACTGTATGGATTTGTATCAAGATAAACAATAATAATTGATGATGTACTTATGATACAGGTTAGTGATATAGACGGAGTAAAACATGGAGATGGAGTGAAACTATTATCCGCTTTGTTTTTATTGCAGTTTTGGTTCTAACGGTTGTCATGGTGGCTATGCTAGAGACGCTCTGAAATTAGTAACGGAGTATGGAATACCAACCGAACGAGAGTATGGTGTTTATAAGGCAAAAGTATGTGATATATTTTTATTATCATCATCGTTATCTATAGATACATATCATGTTTTGATGATTGGATTATTTAGCGTGAGTGTATCTATTATTTTGCTAAGACTGACTGACCCCCGCAACTACGGCTGCGTAAATTTTTACTGTTTTTGCAACATGTTTCATTGCTGCTCTTAGCTGTTATATAGCCTATTGCATTCCTCGATAAATGGACTATCCAGCAGTCAAATATTTTTTCAATTCGGACCAGTAGTTCCTGAGATTATCGCGTTCAAACAAACAAACTCTTTCGCTGTATTATATTAGTATAGATATACACTGACGGACTTATAAACTGCATCAAAGTAATAGACGACTTTGAAATAAATATTTTAACCAAGTATGCAAACTTTCTATACAGATTTAAATTGAAACCTCTAGATTGGTTCGTGAACTTTAAAACAGCGTAGGATCATATCTTTAAGTTTAAGTTTATGTACTGGAAAGGACCTTAAGACCTTTTTTGAAGAAAAAACAGAAGTTTAAGGAAAAATTGTTTAATTAAAAAATTGGTTTTAACAATAGACACAAACTTTATGCAAGGGTTTATTTGTGTTTTAATAAGGTGTATTACCCCCACGTGCCCTTATTACGGATTCTAATCGGTTCCGCATAGATTTTATAAGGGTTTTTAAAAGATCTTGCGGAATATTGTCCCATTCTTCTGAAAGTGCTGTTCTTAGTGCTGCCACTGTCGTAGGCGAAGGGTTTCTCGCATATACAGCTCTTTTTAAATTGTCCCAAACATGCTCGATGGGATTAAGATCCGGGCTGCGTGCTGGCCAATTCATTGTACGTATCCCAACCTCTTCGCAATAATGTTGAACTTGTGCAGCTGCATGCGGCCGGGCATTATCCTGCATTAAAGTAAAATTTTCGCCTATGAATCCCATGTAAGGCACCACGTGATCTTCTAATATCTCTGTTATGTAGCGATGTGCTGTCAAACCCCCTCTATTACCGTTTTGACGGACCATGTCTATGAACACAAGTTCTGTTCGCCCGTTCATCGATATGCCACCCCAGACCATACATGAACCGCCTCCAAAAGGAACACGCTCCTCAATGCAACTTTGAGCATATCGCTCCCCAAGTCGACGATAGACTCTTCTGCGACCATCTGCACCATATAAACATGTCCTACACTCGTCCGTGAACAATACAGAGGCCCACTGCTCTTCTGTCCAATTCAGGTGATGACGCGCAAATCTTAAGCGAGCTTGTCTGTGAGCTGCAGACAACTTTGGACCATTTGCTGGTCTAAAAGGGGTGATAGCCGCTTCCTTTAACCTTCTTCTTATTGTTCGTGCACACACGTTTTTTCCACGCACTTCATTAAGCTCGGTTTTGATGTTAACTGACGTGAGGAAACGATTTCGCAGGGAAGTTGTAACAATAAATCGGTCATCACGACCTGTGGTTGCTCGAGTTCTGCCTGTACCACGTCTCCTCCTGTAAGAACCTGTCTCTACAAACCTTCTGTATATTCTACAAACCGTAGACTGGTTTAAATTTAAATTTCTACCAATCGTTCGTTGATCCAAGCCCTCCCGCACCAATGCTACAATTTGTGCCGCTTGTTCGGACGAAGTATCCATATTATGGTTCAAAAACTCTCGATGTGTTAAAAAACTAACCCAACAATTATGCTGGTAACAATAATTCAATTGACCAAACAAAAAAAATCAATGAGAATTAATTTAAAACTTTGCTATAAATAACACGCAAATCTGATACATACTACGAGTAAATTTTCTTTTCCCGGCTATATTCATTTGTTTTACCGCAGTTCTATTTTTAAATTTAATTTTTTTTTAAGATTAAGAGCCAGTCTTTCCATATTTATATAATTTAATCTAAAAAGTTTGCATACTTATTATAAAAAAATCCTTTTAGAGTAAACCTGAACTTTGATGCAGTTTATGAGTCCGTCAGTTTATTTTTTATAGTCCCCCACTTTGCAAACATAAATCACGGACAGAAAGTACACTCAGACTCGGAACGGCTACGTAAGAGGTGGTGGAGAGGTGGACACCACTTTGTGTGATCCACAAATTGTTGTTCCGAGTCTGGGCGTACTTTGTGTCCGTAACTTTTATGTTTGTAAAGTCCCCCGCGACACAGGGCTTGTATCCAACTGCGGGAGACGTCTTTTTTTAAAAAAAAAAAGTGGCACTCGGGGACTGCCATGCAATTATAATTATTTATTTATTTTTTATTTATGCAGTATTTTTTTTTCTCTTCATTACATTTCGGAGCAGCCCGTCTCGATCCGTGCGAGCTTCGTACAGTCGTACCATATACATATACGTTAAGCGAACGCTCGGCCGAGCTACATGGTAGACGGAGTGGGGGGTGTTAGGTTTTGTTTTCGTTACGGAATTTCTTGATTCGGTCGCCGCGCTCAAAGCCCGCGATAAAAGCTATGCAATAGCTTAAAAAAAAAGTTTACGAGTATGATGCATTTGGTCAGCCATCTTCATCGTCCTTCCGCCAAGTTCTTTTTTCAATGTTTATTTTTTCCTTACCAGGATGATTTCTGCAATATCCTAAACATGACTAAAACATACAATATCAAAGGCGTCGGTAAGGTTACTCCGCTAAGTCCTAGCGCGTTAAAGGTGGCTCTCTACAAATATGGACCAGTCGCGATCCGAGTTCATAGTGACCCCTTCATGAGACACTATGCGAATGGAGTGTTCTATGATGTCTATTGGTAAGTTAAAGTTTTTTTTTTATCGAAGGGGATAATTACTGAACTCTATAATAAACAAATTGACGTTGCCGTTGTACCACGAGTATTCACTACGTGCTTCATGTAGATGCGATCACAGCGCCTGCCGTGGCAGAAATGTGCACTAAAACCGGACAGTCGCTCAAACAACTTAGAGTTCCAACAAATTGTTTGTTTTTTGAAATGGTTCATATGTGTTGTTGTGTTGTGAGCTATAAAATAGAAATATCATTGTGAATTTAATATTTTTCTTACAGCGTCCCGGAAATTAAAAATTATTAGACTAGTCACAATCCAAACTTTGTACCTACTAACTTTTGACAATTCTTCATTGATAACCAAAAAGACCGAATTTTCAAAGAAATCGACAGATTTTTTTTATATTTAAAGTTGTTTAGAATATTAAGTATATTAAAGGATATTTATACAAAAAAGAAATAGTTTACAAGGATATATTTTTATAGGAAAGAAGAAGTAAATATTTTCATATAAATTATTTTTTCCATAATTAATTTTAGGACTCACCATCTGCCAAGGTTCAAAACTAATTTCGACCCGAAACCGGAAAACTGTTGTACCGAAGTACAAAAAATATTTTAAAATACCAAGACATTCAATTATTGTTATTTAAGAATATAACAAGAATCAACGCACCTTCCATTTTCATTACAATGAGGGAGAATGCTGTGAATCATACACGGTAGTAGTACATGGTATAAATCACACACTGTTGTTGGATGCCAAAGTACGCAAAGCAAGGCATAGCCTAAACACAACTGATAATTATGAAAATATATATATATATTACAGGTCTTAATCGCGTGAATAATTTAAGGTAAAAGAATTGTTTATTGCCCGACGTTTCGACCGTATTGCAACGGACGTGGTCACGGGTAGACTGACTGATATATCGGCGCAAAACCAAATACCTATGTACAAATACAATATATACACAAGAAATATTAATAATAAAACTGATTGTAAATAGCTAATTCAATTAATTCATTGTGTTTAACGAACACTGTTTAAAAAGAAACGAACTTATCATTTAGAAACTGATTATTAATTGTAGTTATTTGATTTGTAATTTATAATCATGACTATTTACACTCCATAACCTTTATTTAATTGTAAAATCATGAAATATTACTCACACAAACTATTTTAGGTTAGTTTATTTTTTTTTAATTTTACGAGTAATTGCTTTTGCGAGACTAAAATTGTTATAAATACGGGCGCCCGACGCATCGCAGTTCATTCTTGTTCAAGCTGTCGGAGCTTACGGAGCTCCCTAAATTCTCGAATATAAAAGTTTAAATAAAATCGACTGAGTTTTAATATGAGTAACCACCATATTGAAGATCTTGACGGCAGCACCGCTGACGTCACGCTTTTTAAAAACGTATCTGAAGGCGTTTCTCCGTTATATATATATATAGATTTTTTTTTTTTTTTGATAAATCATAAAACATTTTTCTAAATAAATTACTCTCTGACAGAATGAATAATACTCATAGAGGAAATCGAACCCACGACCCAGGCTTAGCAGTCAGGGTCATTAACCATTAGACTACAATACCAACAGTCATATTAATCATATTGTATTCTTCAGCGAACACAGGACGCATGATGATATCAATCACGCCGTAGTAGCAGTTGGTTACGGCACACACGATGGTGAGGACTACTGGATCGTGAAGAACTCCTGGGGAGAAGATTGGGGAGAAGACGGTTACATCCTCATGTCAGCCAGAAATAACAACTGTTTGGTACTCGATGAGCCTTTGTATATTTTAGTGTAATGTATCTTAAGTTAAATTAAATCCACGTGCTTCTGAAGACTGTGTTTGTTTTTGGAACGTAGTTCCTTCGCACGATATATTTTGTTTGCAGGCTGGGAGGCTAGATGAATAAAAGTGTAATAATGACAGCGTTCAAAAATCTACTATTTATGATTATGTGAAGCTAGATTATGGAGGTTATGTTGTATAGGTTGTTTGTATTTTTGTAAATAATAATACAATAATAATGTCTTGGAACAACTCACACAACGCTATCTGACTGCCTCTGTGGCGCGGTGGGAGTGTATCCGACTGCAACGCAAGAGGTCGTGGGTTCGATCCCCACCCAGGATAAAACTTTGTGTGATGAGCACGATGGTTTATTCTGTGTCTGGGTGTAATTTATCTATAATATGTATGTGTTTAGAAATATATAAGTATGTTTATCAGTTGTCTGGTTTCCATAGTACAAGCGCTGCTTAGTTTGGGATCAGATAGCGTTGTGTGAGTTGTCCCAAGATATTAGATATTATTATTATTATCTGATCCCAAACTAAGAAGAGCTTGTACTATGGAAACCAGACAACTGATAAACATACTTATATATTACTAAGCACATACATGCTATAGATAAATAACACCCAGATAAAGAATGAACCATCGTGCTCATTACACAAAGTTTTATCTTGGGTGGGGATCGAACCCGCGACCTCCGGCTTAGCAGTCAGGGTTACCAACCACTAGACCAACAATCCAGTCATTTAACTATTCCCTCGATTATGTCATGTATATTTTAAGTTATTACATAGCTTTTATCGCGGGCTTTGAGCGCAGCGACCGAATTAAGAAATTTCCTCTTGCGTAGCAGTCGGATACACTCCCACCGTGCCACAGAGGCAGTTACTGTAAATGGTTGTATAGTCTTCAGGATCTAAGAGTATGTTCCGATATATACTGAAGCACTGTAAGGTAGTTTAGCTATACTGTAGGCTTACTCTCTTTCTTTACTACGAAATTCATGAATTAACGTTAACATAAATTTCTTAAGATTACAAGGACTATTCTAATTACTTTTGAGATAAGCACAAAAACTCCATACCCATAGACGATTATCTGGAACCAGGGTCCATATTCACTATCTTTTTTTTCGTTTTCGCGTCAAGCCCGCGCTTTTAACTGTCAAAATCTTGACATAATGGTATATAGAGAGCTGAGCTTAGAAATGTATCTCGCACGCGCGCGGACACCTTTGAGCGCACCGTGCATGCACCAATTCGAGCGGGCTTGCCGCGAAATCGAAAAATACATAGTGATTATATAAGGACCCAGTGGATAGAATCAATGTTGCTGGCTCTGTATATTACAACCTCATTTTGATCGAAACCTTGTTTTCATTGAATTGAAGTAAACCTCCTGGTTACTGTTTAAAACGGATCGTAAAGGAATTCAAGGTAATTATCAATTGAATGAATTGCATAATGTTTGAATCAATAGAAATAATTTAAATTTCTGGTCGCAAAACACATGATCAAAGTACTGCGAGCACCTTTCCTCGAAAACACCAGTGCTCATAGTCAAAAAATGGAGACCAATACAAATCATTTATTCACAAGAAAAGTGGTTACATAATGGTGATAATAGGGAATAATAAGATCTTTCTCATTTTACCATAACAATTGTGCGTGAATATGTCTAACAGATATAATTTTAAATTTTTACACAAGAATATTGAATTTTATGATAATTATGCCAAAAAAAAAATAAGTTCTGAAATATTCAATGTCAATATTATTAATTATAGGTATATCTAATTGTAAGTAAATCATGAAACTAAAACTTGAAATAATGATATCATCTTTATATGTCAAATTATTTATAGTATTTAGCCTTAAAATAAAATATTTACGCGATTAAGACCCGTAGCTAAAGAAAATCTATAAATTCATTTAAATTATAATAACATTTTCTGATAGCCACAATGTCGGTTTTCTTTTAAATAAATAGAATATTTTCTCATAAGTAAGGATGTTATAAGACGTCTAAGGATACTGTAGCAGTATACTGTCAGTCATAACGGAACGAATTTCTCCTCAGTAAAGGCACTAAACAGTACTCGCTGTGTGTATCGGAACATACTCTAAGTATACAAAATTGACAACTTCACGGTGACAATATCTAAACAAGCCATCAGAAATTCGTGTCCATTTGGATTGAGAAGCCATTTTTTGTATCTTAATGAAAATATTATATATATTTTTTTATTTTTGTTTTTATTTAAAACTAGCTGTGCCCCGCGGTGTTACCCGCGGTGTATTAGCCTGTGTATTAATCCAGGGTGTCAGCTAACTCCATACTAAATTTTATTAAAATCCTCCAGCCGTTTGACGTGAAGAAGTAACAAACATACACACTCACACACACACAAACTTTCGCTTTTATAATATTTTGTAATTTAAAATTATTTATTCAAGTGACCGAGACTCATTATATTATATATTATTAGGTTAGTAATACATAAGAACTATAAGAATAAATTATAAAATTTAAATCACGGCCGCACCATCCCATGAGAAAAATCACTGCAGCGATTCATATATAGACACTTTAACCTGCTGGCAATCATGCTCAGAATGCTGTTACCACTGCCCCGCACCCTGCTCACCAAAGATGCACATCGCTTTCGCAATATGGTGTAAAAAAAAATCGACTTTAGCGTCCGCGAATATCCCAGAAGTGCTACAGTAACGGGGCAGCACCCTGAACGCGTTGTTGAACTGGATTCGAAGGGCGTCATAAGCTTTTCGAGTATATCTAGCCCATAGACTGCATGTGTAAAAAGTAGTACAGTATGCACGAAAAAGCGTGATCTTTACGGCAAGAGAGCAGCGTAGTAGCAAGTTTAAAAATTTTGTAGGCTCGGTCCTCGATTTTGTAGTATAATACTTCAAAAGTTTTATGAACATATAGGTTGCACCCCAATCTAAACATCTGAATTGAGGCCACATCGAACACGGAAAGTATTCAATTAATTTTTGTGCAAATTTCGCATTATTTCGTAGTAATTGTGTGAAATATCTACTAAAATCAAGAACATACAATATTTTTTAACGTGGCTCCTCAATTTATATCTACGAGCGTGAATTTCCATGGAAGTAATTGTTCAATTAACATTATACTCCAAAAACATTTAGTAGTGAGTGTGTTCAAATTTGTAGCATGTGGACAAATCAGTAAAACTTAGTGAATTTAGTAAATAAACGCATTTTATTTGCCTCCTCAATCCAGATGTTCTGTTGTTATAATCTATACTAAAAAACTGAAGAGTTTGTCCGATTAGCAATATGGGATGTAAAATTCATTTATTTAAGTAGGTACATGAAGTTTAAAAACAATGTAGGTAATTAATTAAAACTAAAAACTGACACTAAATAAGACTAAAACATATTTAAAAAGCCCCTGGGCATGGTTCCACAGATGCTGGCAGCATTTCCTCGCTGTATAGCAATGCTGATGCGTTGTGCGAGGAAGCTGCCAGCTCTACGGTCACCAGTGGAGTCGACCAATTTTGACCAGAGTTTGTTTGTTTGAACGAGGTAATCTCAGGAACTACGGATCCGAATTAAACAATTCTTTCACTGTTGGAAGCTCAAGGATCTATCGAGGAAGGCTATAGGCTATAAGACCACACTACGACTAATAGGAGCGGAGCAGCAATGAGAAATGTTTAAAAAACGGTAAAAATTTACGCAAACGAAATTTCGTGGGACAGCTAGTAAATTATATATTTGTTATAGTCTAAGATCCCGCTATACACGCAAAATGCTAGTATAGATTTACCTGTTTATACCTGGCTACCCGATAGTTGTGACCGGAAAAAAATAGGCAACCTAACGTTTGCATATTCTATGGGCTTCATACTTTTGATTGGTATAGGGTTTATCTAATAATCACACCGGTGGAATGTTTCAAAAAAAATTTTTTTTTAATTATTATTTAAAAATACTCTGAACTAAAATTTGTTAGGCAACCCATATGCAATATATTTATTGACATATTAAATTAAATATAAAATACGTTTCATGAAATAAACATCTCGGTGAAGGTCGTTGTATATCGGGATCCTATACTATTACGTTACTTATGAGAATATTGTTGTCACCGTTTGATAATTTTACTTAGGTATTAGTTAACAAGATAAATTGTGATAAATTAGGGCATTCTTCTCTTTCTTTTGCATAACATTTATACTTATTCATCAATAAGCAGTTTTTTGGTCAATATTCAAGCACATATAGTTTTTACATTGTAAGTGGATGCTTCTACTATGTTGTACCCGTTGAGGATGATATATTAAATCTCATCTACTCTTCTTACTCTTCTTTTAATATTTTTGTCCCTTGTTTTTGCATTAGTCCTCTAATATGGTGTAGTTCCTGGATGACCGAGCTTTACTCGGTATGATTTTTCTTTGTTAAATTCTAAAAATGAAATCTAGCTAGATTGATTTATCGCTCCCGAAAGCCCCCTGAAAAAAATCATGAAAATCGTTGGACCCGTTTCCGAGATTAGAATATATAGTTTGTAAACAAAGAATATTGTAAACATTGTAAACATTAGCAATTTGAAAAGAGTGGCATAGTTTGCGAACCGGCATTACTAATTTATTATTTCATTTAATTAATTAAATGAAATAATAAATTACCTACTGTTTGAAAATAAAACCACGGCTAAATTAACTGTTGACATCTAATTATAATAATCACTGTACACCAACTGATATAAATGTGCCAATTTAAACTTATATTTGTTATTTATACAGTTATTTATTCAACAATTATTATTTTAATAACAATAACAATATTGTAAATACAATACATGACTGCCTCTGTGGCGCGGTGGGAGTGTGTCCGACTGCTACGCAAGAGGTCGTGGGTTCGATTCCCACACGGGACACCACTTTGTGTGATCCACAAATTGTTGTTCCGGGTCTGGGTGTAATTTGTGTTCGTGACTTGTATGTTTGTTAAGTCCCCCGTGACACAGGGCTTGTACCCTACTGCGGGAGTTGTCTTTTAAAAAAATAATAATAATAATAATAATAATAATAATATCGAAAGCGTTGTACTACGGCACTCGCGGCGGTGAGTACCTCCAACAGAATCTGAAGAACTTCTGGGGAGAAGACAGCTAGATCCTCATGCCCACCAGAAATAACAAACACTTATCTTGAAAAAAGGATCTAGAACTATCGTTGAAAACTACAGACCAATATCAAAGTTGTGTGTGTTCGCTAAAATCCTTGAAAAAATCGTTTACAGGCAGGTATATTCAGCGCTGAAGCTGAATTTTAGAGAACACCAACACGGATTTCTAAAAGGTCGGTCAACTACTTTAAACCTTGTTCTATGTACTGATTGGGCTGACATGTTACTAGAATAAAAGCCCCAAAAATAAAAGATTATAAAAAAAAGTAGTGATTTTTTATCAGATTCCATGTCTCAGAGATCCCAGGTTAATGTTATATACACGGACTACAGCAAGTGTTTTAATAAAATATATCTTAATATACTTTTTTATTTTATTTTGTACACCTGCGATCAGTCGCTTAGACTATAATCAGGTACAATCACTGCTCTATCTCACCTTAGTAAAGAAGCACATCGGCTCTCTTGAGTCTTCTGATCGGGTTTGGTTGCAAGAGCTTGTCCTCCGGTCAACCTAGGCCCTTAAGCATTACCGCAATCAACCTGCGTTAAGTACCTGGGATTTCACCTGGACCGTAGGATGACATGGAAAGACCACATAAAAACGAAGCGCAACGAAATCTACCTGAGATTTAAAAACCTACTCTGGCTCCTCGGTAGACAGTCTGCCTTATCTCTGTCCAACAAGCTAAGGATATATTGCTCCATAATTAAACCGATCTGGACATATGGCATCCAACTGTGGTCGACAGCAAGCAAATCCAACATTATGTGTCTTCAAAGAGCTGTCCTTTCATCAGCGCCCTGGTATGCTCGCAATTCAGAAATCTATAAGTACCTGGAAATCCCAACTATCTCGGACGAAGTAAAACGATATTCAGCCAACTACAAGGACCGCTTAATAATTCACCCGAACCCATTATCCAGTATGCTCTTGTATACTTATGAACAAGTTATTATCGATGGGTATCCGGGGTAATCTCTTCAGATGGTTCGCGTCATACGTAGAAAATAGGTGCTAGGCTGTTGTATAAAATGGGTACTCCTCGAGAGCTATGTGCATCCCTTGAGGCATCCCTCAGGGATCGCTTTTAGGGCCTCTATTATCTAATATGTTTGTCAATGACATCACGCATTGTTTTAATTTTTTCAAAATATTTATTTATTTGTTTATTAACGATCTCTTATTGCTGACAGTACAATCCATTCGCAATAACTGAAATATTATATCAAATTAACTTAAAACAATTTAAAATGTAGATAAATAATAGTGTGATAATGTATATGTAATTGAGAATAATTAGAATAATATCAATGAATACAATATAAAAATAATGTTCATAATAATAATTGTGCAGATTACATATAAAATTAATACAAATAAAAAAAAAATCCATTGACTTGCTAATTTAATTTACATTAAGGTACTTGGCAGTGTCAAAGACTCGGCGTAACGTCTAGCGGCTGTTAGAAACTGATTTTCGGTGCATGAGAATAAGTCGATTGTTGAGTTGGATGATACAACGTCATTAATATGTCAGAGCGCGCGGGGTAGTGATTCAAAGCGACCAAGATTAGTGCGCGCAGTCGGTACGACATGAAGTTATGGAAACAGATAAATTCCATCGCTAACGCTCTCTCTCTTCAGGAAGATCTGGACCATTTCCAAAATTATTGTATATCGAACAAACTCGACTTGAATGTATCCAAGTGCCACATCTACACTTTTACACCCAAACTCTATAAATTACATCTACAAACTTCAAGATACTCCTTTAATCAGGGTTATTTATGTCAGAGATCTCGGAATTACTTTCGACTGCAAACTACTCTTTGACTTGCACATTATTAACATCGTCAGTAAAGCCACGATGGCGTTATGTTTCATTCTTAGAATCTCTTTCAATTTTAAAAATATAAATTCTATTAACATTTTATACTGCTCTTTCGTTCGGAGTTACCTCGAATATGCCTCGCAAGTATGGAACCCAATATATAACACTTATATTGACCGTCTTGAGAGAATACAACGAAAGTTCCTAAGGTACATTCAATACCGATCGTGCTGTTATTTGCCTGATTACCACGTTCATTGTAAAAAAAATGACATTCTGCCACTGATAGAACGTCGAAAAATTGTGGACTTAACATTTCTTAAGTCAATAAATCGACAGACTTACCGCAACTGGTGCGAAAAATAGGTCTGTGTGTACCATCAGTGTTTCTGCGCAGATCGAATTTGCTACACGTTCCCACAGCAGGAACTACATATAGGCATAACTCATATTTACTACGAGCTTGCTGTACGTACTTACAATGTGATATGTCGGCAGGTTGATATGGACTTGTTTTACACTAGCATAAATAGAATGAGGAAAGTCTTACTTTTCATAATATCATATATATAATTCTACTGTACGTGTGTATGTCACTGAACTCCTCCTTAACTGCTGCAGTGGATTCGAGAATGGTTTAGATTCACAATTAAAACGGATTCACAAAAAAAAATTGGCGGTACGAAGTTCGCCGAGACAGCTAGTAATATACATATATATTTGTAATCTGTGATTTATACACGTCTTAATGAGTAGAAATATAGAAAAAAATAATTATTGGCCTTCATCATGCTGCACAATTATTCTACTGTATTTTACCTAGCTGTAAGTTTCCCTAAAATTGAAAAAAAAAAAAAAAAATGTTTGGTACTCAACCAACTTTTGTATCCCAGTCCTCCTCTAGTGTACCTAATGTAGTATAAATGCGTTCCTATGTTTTATTTCAAAATCATATTACAATATTCCGCGGGTGTAGATTAACTTAATCTATACTTATAATAAATCTGTAGAGAGGTCAATTCTGTACATGAAATATATTTCCAAAATAACTATCAGGGGGTGATTAGGGATCGATACTGATGCCAAAAATGCAATCAGTAAAATTTTTGTCTGTCTGTCTGTCTGTCTGTATAACCGTTATAGAAACAAAAACTACTCGACAGATTTTAACGAAACTTGGTACAATTATTTCTCATACTCCTGAGTAGGTTATAGTATACTTTTCATCACGCTACAATCAATAGGAGCAGAGCAGTGGAAAACGGGAGAAGTTACTCCATTTTTTAAGCTTTCGTCGCGTGTGCAACCGTAATGGTTAAAGCTACACAGAAATCATGTATGACGGAAATGTTCTTCTTAAAATTATATAAAAAATATTCCACGACAGCATATGTCTATCTTTTATGGTTGACTCACAATATCACGTGTAACTCCCGATAGCTTAGTAGTTCGAAGCTTTCTGATAATATTTGTCTACTCTTACGTTTATAACACTCTCAGTCATCCCTAATTTAAAAAGTTAACATAATTAACTATTCCATAAAAAATAATAATAGAAATCGGTATAGAAACACCAAAGTTATACATGAAATACGCTAATAATAAGCCATCGCGCGAGAATACTGAATCATGCTATCTATCTATACATCAAATAAAACACGTGGCGCCATCTGTGATTCGATTTCTTCTGAGTGCCAAAATTGCTTACCTACAAATGTTAATAAACTTTCGCGATTTGTACACATTATGAAAATATATGTATTACGGGTCTTGATCGCGTGAATAATTTAAGGTTAAATACTTTGCTTACCTACGTTTAATATGCATGATAGTCATCAAGTATAAAAATAAACTTATCCAGTTTTGAAAACAGATGGCGTTTAAATACAAATTAAAAAGAATCAGGAAAATTGATTAAAAAAAAAAAACTGAAATATTTACGTAGAGGGATATGAATATATGATGATCTTAATTTGCGACAGGTTGACACACCTATTTTTAAATTCACCAATGAAGACATTATAAAATAATATTTTAATCTTCTAAAGTGAGTGAAAAAAAATATTGAAATAAGTTTAAAAATAGTATTTAAACACAAAAAAAGATATCTGAGTATATCTTTTAGAAACGTTTGAATGTTGTTTGTTTGTTTAAACACGCATCACAGTACCGCGGGAATGCAATGTTTTAAAACTATTTTGCGGGGGACTTCACAAACACGGACACAAAGTAGGTGTACTTTAGACTTGGAAAAGATCGCTCGGGCAGGACATAACCTGCGATCATAGGGAATCTGTGCGAGTTTTTTCCATCATACCTTTATTACCTATGTATAAATTATCTTGAAGGAGCGGCTACGTACCTCCGATTAAAAGGTCCGATTTAAAAGTGTCGGAGCCGAAGTTGGAGTCGGAGGTTTAAAATCAATCGGAATTTTCGACCTATCGGAGTCAGAATCGAAACTCCTTAACTCAAAATTTCGCAAGAGTAATTGGGCGGTTTCGAGCTTCATTTAACTCGAAACCGCTCCAGTACTCGCGTGGTGGGGGAGGGGGGGAATTTTTCAATATTAATAGTATTTGATGTGATGCAAATCACTTTTTTGTCGAGGTGTGGTCGTGGGAATTTTAATAATTTGTCTTCTAACCGTCTGGCGCCATAAACTTTGTCGCCCTTCATTTTGCTGCACTGGGCATTTGCTTGGCTTGCCCTGCCATATGTTGGGCCCTGATTAAAGCTAGGCCCAAATATCCATAGATACCACAGAGCATTGTGGAGCATGTTTACAATAATGTTTTACACAGAAGTTGAATTGTAATATAAACTACCTTAATATAAACCCAACTTCCACGCGAACGAAGTCGCGGGCACAGCTAGTATTGAATAAATAGTATATATCAAGTAAATATCAATTAGGAAAGCAAGTAAGAAGTTACAAGTAGTGACATCTCTCGGCATTTTCCAGAACTCAATAGTTGACCATTTAAGTTGTTGGGTTTAAGTGGAACTTTTCTTGTGATCACTATTTTTGTCCAGTATGATAAAACGTCTCGGTATTATAATTATTTCAAAACGTACGCACAATAATTTTAAAACAACAGCATTAAATTAAGTACTTTAAAATTAACAGGTATTAAGAAGTTTAAATTAAGGCCATCTATCGGAATTTTCCTGAACAACTTAGCCGATGAACTTACTGCATGATGTGAAAGTCGTAATAGAGACATCGAAATAACTTCATTACATTTTATTTGCTCCCATTACTTTTTACAATCAGTTTTATATTTGGATTGAGTTTCATACCTGTTTATTGCCAGTAATTTGCAATAAGGAAGGCGTTTTTGTTCGTCTGTTTTGTAATCTCATGGCATATCTTGGTGTATCTTTCGGGATAGGTATTTTGTTGATTTTTTATATAGTGCAGACCAGCGACGAAGGATAGCTATTTGGGACTACCAATTAGCACTGGGCCTGCGTGGTGGTTTAAAGAAGAAAGAAGATCTGTGTCTCAGCAATAGGAACGTTACTATAATATTTATTTAAAAACTTTATGCACAGTTATTGTACAAAGGCGGACTTAATGCTAAAAGCATTCTCTACCAACAACTTAAGGGTGTAGGGAGTCAACTTTAGGGTGATGAACCACGGTCGGTAAGGCGTCCTTTTGCAGCTTGGTTGATTTGATTGAGATTACCGTGATGATCGAACTATTTACATACCTACTTATAAATTAGTACAGAACCATCAATGCGCGCGTCCAACTCGCACTTGGCAAGTTTTTTGTAAAAAAGGTTTAATTTTATCTTTTTATTAAATACTAGCGGACGCCTTGAGGTTTCACCCGCGTAGTTTAGGTTCCCGTGGGATTACAGGGATAAAACATAGCCTATGTCACCCAAGGTTAGTGTAGCTTCACAACGATGAAAGAATTTTTTAAATCCGTCCAGTAGTTTCGGAGCCTATGCAATACAAACGATTTTTATATAATAGAAGAAGACGGCCAGAGCCCGCTTCGTATGGTGTTTTCTTTACTATTTATACTCATAATATGCATGTAAACATATAAACCACTTCTTTTCCATTGAATTTCTCTATTAGGGGTCAGCACTCCTGAAATTTGCCGTTCAGGACGATTTTGCGTCATTTCATGACTTATACCCTTCGTCAGCATATGCCAAGAGACGATTGTTTGTTTGAACGCGGTAATCTCAGGAACTACTGGTCCGAATTAAAAACTTCTTTCACTGTTGGATAGCCCATTTATCGAGGAAGGAGGTATGTTACATAGCCTATAGGGCTATGTAACATCACGCTATGATCAATAGGAGCGGAGCAGCAATGAGAAATGCAACCATGCAAACAGTGAATTATAAACGTATCGTGATCGTAAACTACTATGGTATCTAATTTAAAACTTCGTTCGTAAGTTGCCGAAGTTTCGTTTTGGCGACAAAGAATAGATGTACAGACGATAGTTCTGTTTATTCAAATGCTCATAGATGTCTAATGCACGAGCCTTTAGGGTGGGGACACGGCTGCGTTTTTAACCCACGACGCAATCAGAGGTGTAATTAGTTTCACGCAGGTAGATATGTATCTGTGTATGAGATAAGCTTGGTTTTTGTAATTTTAAAGTACCTATAATAGAAGAAGACAAAGCAATAACTAGTTAAAATGCCGTTACGAAAGTATTTTTTAGTTTTTGTATTTAGATGCAAGAGACTGCCTCTGTGGCGCGGTGGGAGTGTATCCGACTGCTACGAAAGAGGTCGTGGGTTCGTTCCCCACCCAGGATAAAACTTTGTGTGATGAGCACGATGGCTTGTGTGGAACACATGCCTCCATGCTCTCGTGCTCTCTCTCTCTGGATCTGCATGGTGATGCTGTCATGCGGAATGGCTTCCCAATGGAAGCATCTGCTCATCTGCTGCCCATACCTACTGCCGGTCTTCTAGCTCTGGGATATGATGACGTTTCTCATACTGGTCTATGGTGAGTTGACGAGCGAGTTTGTTAGGTTGACGGATTAACGGCTGTTTGTATTTAGCTGCAAAAAAATCCCTCTTTGATTGTTCTCATTTAAAGGTGCTCGTGAATTTCATTATTTGATGTATCAGGGCAGAGAACCAAAGTTATCGACATAGCCCACCGGATTAGCAAGCTAAAGTGGCAGTGGGCTGGCCATATTAGCCGAAGAACCGACAACCGTTGGGGTAAACGAGTTCTTGAGTGGAGACCGCGGCTTGGCAAACGTAGTGTAGGACGCCCTCAGGTTAGGTGGAGTGATGATTTACGCAAAACGGCTGGCAGGAGCTGGATGCAAGAAGCCGAAGATAGACCAAAGTGGCGTGCAATTGGAGAGGCCTATGTCCAGCAGTGGACTGCGATAGGTTGATGATGATGTTTTAGGGTAATTTTGCAAATGTTATTTATGATGAAATCGCTTGCACTGCCCCATAGGGGCAGACCATATTTCCAAATGGGTTTTAGGATAACTTTATAGATAAGCAATTTGTTGTTGAAAGAGTGTCTCGAGTTCCTTCCTAGCATCCAGTATAGACAGAAGCATTATTACAAAAGCATATAAGCCAAGTCATAGCAGAACAAACATAGCAGTCCGGGCAATATAGACATTTAAAATAACAAAAATTTCCGGAAAGCCAAATATTGGTGGAGAGCTGAGGTTTACCATTACAAATAAAGTTTTAAAAATCCCTATTGATCCTATGTGTGCTACAAAAGTTATTCGGGGTCAAAAGTCGAAATTTGAATTTAAAAAAAAAAATTCTCGTAAACGGTAAGTGTTATAAAAAATCACCAAATTTTGACGTTTGACCCCGAATAACTTTGTAGCACACATAGGATCAATAGGGATTTTTTAAACTTTATTTGTAATGGTAAACCCCAGCTGTCCACCAATATTTGACTTTACGGGAATTTTTGTTATTTGATAACTATTTTTATGTCTAAATTGACCGGACTGTAGTCCCAAATGACCCCAGAGGATTTATTCACAGAAACACAACATTAAGTTGTCTCAGTGCGGTATTCTGTAAGATTACTTATCCCATCCCATGAGACATATATTTCGCGTCAGATTTTTTGCGCCAAGTCGTAACGCGTGCTCGAAACCTTATATACGGACCTTAGAGGGAACTTGTTGAATAATAATGTACCCGAGACATAAAATAGTGGATATACAGAAGGTTACCTACATACAGACTTGCCTGTTGGTCTAGTGGTTAGTGACCTTGACTGCTAAGCCAGAGGTCGTTTGATCCCCCCCCCCAGGATAAAATATAGTGTGATGAGCACCATGGTTTATTCTGTGCCTGGGTGTTATTTTATTTATCGGAACACATTTGGAACAAAATTTCAAAATTGCGGAACATTTTTGGAACATAGTCGCAAAGGACCGAGAGTAGGTACAAATAGAAAGCTTCATGTACACGCGTTCGAACAACACACGCATAGTCTCTGGGAATACCTTTGGAACAAAGTCACAAAATACTGAGAGTACAGAAGGTAATATCCATGCAAACGCGTTCAAACAACGCACACATAGAAAATAGAATGTGTAAGATTTGATGAATGTAATCTTCTGCTTCTTGTACTCGATAAACGTACACGGAGACTAGAAATTATTCATGGATAAAGAATCTCGGAGGGTCTTCCATACCAAATGATTCGAAATGGTCTGAGAATCAGTGTCTGAGAACAATGTGTATGAGTGCGTTGCAAGAGAAAGGAAGGATTTTTGTATTTTCTTGTGATAAAATGGCCACAGATTCCATGTCAGTGAGCGATGTCTATGTATGCGTTGCAAGAGAGCGTTTGTGTAAATGTTTTCTTCTGCATTGTCAGTATTTTGTGAAAAGATTGGTTCAAAATATGTATTACTCTCGGACGAGAAATTAATGATGCGCTGTTTTTTTTTTTTTTAATTAATGATGTGATGCTCTTTTGCTTAAATTAGGGCTGTTATGTTAGGTTAATCTTTGGAATATAATACCGAAATATACATAATTTTAACTAGGTCATCGACCATGCCCAATCTAAAGGGAGACATTAATATAGCAACCGAAAAAAGTAATAAATTTCAATTTATTAATACTGATAGATCATTATTAATAATTTTCAATGAATCACTTTTACCGTTTATCATATTTCAGTCCATATTTATTAATTGAATCACCTAAATTATAATAATTACATGTATTAAATATGGTATTTTTGACCCGATAGACACAAAGAGTCGTCTTTGTGTCCGAAATAGAAGCGCGTCTCCCCTCAGGTTAACTAGCACCTCCCCCCCCTCCCCCCTTCTATGCCCAGACTATTCACAACTTTCTATACACATAGTACGCATTTAATAGAGAGATAGTTTGAGTCCCGGGGAAGGACATAGGGTAGTTTTTATCGCAATAACCGAAATCCACGCGGGCCGAGCCGGGCGAAAGCTAGTTACTGATAAATAACACCCAGACACAGAATAAATCATCATGCTCATCACACAAAGTTTTATCGTGGGTGGGGGTTGCACCCACAACCTCCGGTTTAGCTGACAGGGTCACTAACCACTAGACCATCAGGCCAGGCCTGGGACTCAAACCATCTCCATAGGAGGTACCATATTTTATCAGTTATAAGTTCAGCAGCCTATGCGTGAAAACTGTTTCGGCCTGGAACGTCAGAAACGACAGATTCAGGGACAAAAATGACAGATTAGCGAATTGTCAGGTTCAGTACGATCAATGTAACTTGACCGGATTGAAGTTAGGTTTTTATCACTTTCGCGCATGTCATAGAGATGCGACCCTAAAATTACTGACGAAAACGATTAACTATGTTTAATCGATAAAAAATACTAACAACATTTTAATTCAAAAACATAAAAAAACACGTTTAAATTTAGAACAGTTACAGTAAATACTAAAGAAACTTTGAAAAACAATTTCTTTACGAAAATAATCACAAAAAACATGAGTTAGTAGGTAATACTAATTATGAAAATGTGATGCGTAATCGCATCTTTAATTCTCTTGGTTTAGTTACCGCCCCCGCCCCCCGCTTCCTGTCACCATTTACTTCCAAAAAATGCATCTGCGCAACCACTTGTCGCCTACTTCAGTCCGGCCTAGTTACGTTGATCGTACTGTATTAGTAAAAAGCCTGAAGAGTAAATTATTTAGGAATAAGCTGTACGCATGGCTAAATTAATCCAATTTTTATAGTTTAAAAGCGTTTCTGAACAAAAAAGTTGACGACTTTGTATATTTTTAAAGATTTTTAGAATACTTGCAAACATGTTTGTTCCTATTTTATTTGTAACACCACCATAAACCATGTTTTATGCAAGTAAAATGTATTAATATTATTTTTATAACCTTTTATTAGTAAGGCTTTTTTTCGCTTTGGTTATATATTTTTATACACATTAACTAACCTACATAAAGATAAACTAAAACTATTTTGGAAAGGTTAAGGAACAATGAATAGACGACTGTGCATTTTTTAAATGGAAGACCCTTACAATTTGTTATAGTTGATTTGTTGCTTTTTAGTTAAAGAAAAATAAAGAATTTTGATATTAGTCACAACTTGATGATTTTGATTTAATTCGAGAATAATCTGTCATTCTGTAAATATGTCTTCTTCTTCTTCTTCTTTGAGTTTAAGGCAATCTAGCCGTTTTAACGGCTAATTTCTGCCAGTGTCAAGTATTTATGCGCTTATTACATGCACAAAGTCTCGTTCTTAGTCAATTAACACGTTTCAAATATTTTTTTACAAGTTAAACTTGGAGCTGTAATAATAATGGCCGGTTAGTTTGCCGCCATTTTTACAACTCTGTGCATATGTCATTACGCGAATCTATCAATATCAGATCTTGTCATTTTGCGACACCTGTCTATGCGTTTCTGACAATTAGCTAATCTGTCATTTTGCGTTTATGACGTTTCACGCCTAAACCGTAAAAACGTATACAAAGTTAATTTCCTATTTATAGTATTAGTTTGGATTAGTTTAATTTACTAAACACAATATTACTGTAAAACAATATGAAGTTTTTTAAAAACGCTAACTATTCTTGCGGTTTCACCCGCGTAGTTTTCGTTTCCGGGGAAATACTCCACCCGGGGACAGTGTAGGTTCCCAACGGTAAAAGAATTATTAAAATATATATATTACGGGTCGGTTGCAACGGCCGTGGCAATACGGTCGAAACGTCGGGCAACAAACAAGGTATTTTACCTTAAATTATTCACGCGATTAAGACCCGTAATATATATATTTTAATAATGTGTACAAATCGCGAAAGTTTATCAACGGTAAAAGAATTTTTGAAATCGGTCCAGTAGTTTTTAAGTTTATTCGTTACATACAAAAATACAAATCGTTCCTCTTTATAATATTAGTATAGACTAGTTTGCGTTTTTGTATACGAATTTAAAAAAAAAATCGGCGTTTTCCCCACCACCCCACGCGACGCGCCTCAATCCTCACCTGACGTAATGAATTCTTTGATCTTCAGCTATCCAATGTTGTAATTAAATTGATAGAAGCTGTAACATCGAACTGTATCCTCTAATTTTGTTCTCATTTGTTTTTTTGACTTACCTCCCTCTACAGGAGCAATTTTAAAAACGTATTCATGTCTACTACTGTAAAACAATATGAAGTTTTAAAGGTAGATTACGCAAAACAGAGTTTGGCTTTCTCAAAAAATTATATAGACAACCTAAATATTAGAACACGAAAAAAATTGTATCACTAGTCAAAGAGTTTTTCTAGTAGGTGAAATAAAGAAATTTAACGATATGTCTTAATATGATCCCGCAAATAAATCTTGAAGTTGCGGAAAAATGCAAAAACGAGCATTTTCGTATTGTCATAGTCATGGCGTTCGTAATCTAACATATGTACGAACGAATATTCTACTTTATTTTGACCTGCGCTCCTGTGCACTGTGAAGTAATGGTTGTGTGCGGAAGAGCGAGGCCGGCGATCGTGTCGCTGTGTACGTAGCGCTAAATAAATAATTCTCTCAGTGTAATGCCCCCTTAAAAATGTTGCACATGTCTTTCTTGGCAGCTTCTTCACATGAGCTTTACACTTGGAACTGCTACCTAAGCTCATTTATATTTCGACGTTACGTTTTCAAAGAATCGTGGTTCAGGGTACCTAGACAAAGTCACATTCAAATAGCAATGTCGTTAATAGAAAAGTATTGAAGTTACAGAATTTGACGTTTGCGGTAGAGACCATAGACATTTTTTTTTTGCGAACCATTAGGACGGTGTTAACAAATTCGCCACGGAACGAATGTACCTTGTCTAAACCTCAAGGTTTTATTAAATAAATATAGGTATATTTATTTAATAAAACCTTCTTATATTGTTGATCATCATCATCATCATCATCAGCCTATCGCAGTCCACTGCTGGACATAGGCCTCTCCAATTGCACGCCACTTTGTTCTATCTTCGGCTTCTCGCATCCAGCTCCTGCCAGCCGTTTTGCGTAAATCATCACTCCACCTGGCCTGAGGGCGTCCTACACTACGTTTGCCGAGCCGCGGTCTCCACTCAAGAACTCGTTTACCCCAACGGTTGTCGGTTCTTCGGCTAATATTTATTGTTGATCTTGATGTTTAAATGTTTCGCCTCAATGTTTTATTAAATAAACATACCTATCTTAAATTGATTGATCTTGATGTTTAAATTGAATAGGCTCCGTAGGTACCTATGTCACCTCCAGGCTAAGCCATAGGCCGTCTAGGTGGGTACCACAATAGCGTCATTTATTCTTTCGTGAAATAGTAATGTTATCACATCACTATGTTTCAGTTGAAGGGCACTGTAGCAAGTGAAATTACTGGGCAAATGAGACTCATTTCGTAGTACCTACTTTAAAAAAATATATCTAGGTACATCGCTCAGAATGTCTTTGCTAAAATTTACAATGTTCCGTGTTATATAAAACTAATTAAGGTTCCCGGTAGCAATTACAAAGGACTCAATTAATAAGGATTGTTGAGGAATCTTCGTGTTCCACGTACTACTCTGCCTACTACGTGACGAGGTAGCGTGAATGATACACACGGTGCGATGAAACATAACGTACTGGATGAAAATCGCGCGATGTAAAATTGCTCGAGTTTTTTCATACAGAAATGGAAATATTTTCGAATAATTAAATTCATGGGTACTAACTTGGTTAAAGCCTGGGGCTTATGGGCGATGAGCACTGTTTTTGGACTAATAGCACTCTTGCAGTAACGATGACGTCAAGAAGTGGCACATCCCACTTCTAGGCGTCATCGTCACCGCAAGAGTGCTTTTGGTCCAAATGCAGTGCTCTCCGGGCACATCCCAGTTCGGACAGTGTTGGAAGTCTCTACGCGGGGCTAAAATCCTTGATTAGGCCCTGTCTGCTTTATACAATCAGTTGCTTGGCTGTGAATGACGATTAAAACCGTTACAAACATCTATTACGAAGTTTAGAAAAACCGATTTTGTAATAGAACTAGCAGCCCGCTCCGGCTTTGCACGGGTAAAATATATAGCCTATGTCATTCACTGAAAAATTTTTGATTACCTATTCATTACTGCCTGTGGCCCGCACAAACAATTCTTCTTTCCCTAAACCATGACGATTTCCTGCTATCTCATTGTACATTATTTTGATAAATCTCGTAGGGCTCAGCCTGCGTTTGCAATGTTAACGGAAAAAATGTGATTATTTACGACACCACATATAATAATAAAAATAGTATTAAATAGTGGAGAAATACTGTTATTTTCAGTTTCTAATTTAGAAACAGAAAATAACAGTATTTCTCCACTATTTAATAGATGTTCATATACATATAAACCTTCCTCTTCAATCACTCTATCTATTAAAAAAAACCGCATCAAAATCCGTTGCGTAGTTTTAAAGATTTAAGCATACATAGGGATATAGGGACAGAGAAGCGACATTGTTTTATACTATGTAGTGATTTTCCAAAATATCAAACTACTTATTTCAGCCCATTAATCTCTTGTCATATTTATTAAATAATCGAAACATTGGGATCTTAATTTCATACTAAATTTAGAGCGTATAATTATAACGTCTTCTTTGAATTAATGGCAATCTAGCCCATTTTCTAGTATTTCATGTATTTTGTATAAGTATGAATGATACCTTGCGGTTTCACCCGCGTAATTCCCATTCCCGTGAGAATACAGGAATAGTAGCCTATGTCACCCGGGGATAGTGTAGCTTCCCAACGGTAATAATTTTTGAAATCGGTTCAGTAGTTTTTAAGTTTATTCGTTAGTTACAAAAATATATAAATGTTCCTGTTTATAATATTAGTATAGACTAGTTTGTTTGCGTTTTTGCACACGAAATTTAATTAAAGGCGGCGTTTCCCTCACTACGCCAAACGATGCGTCACAGTCCTCACCTGGCGTAATAAATTCTTTGATCTTTATCCAATGTTGTAATTAAATTGATAGAAGCTGTAACATCGAACTGTATCCTCTGATTTAGTTCTCATTCGTTCTTTTTTTTATTTGCCACCCACTACAGGAGCAATTATAAGTATTTATGTCAACACAACAAAACAAATCTCTGTCATTACACCGAACATTTTCCGCAGTTTTCCATCCTATCACCCCGTGTGTGCCTCATCCCCGGGCAGTGGAAGCAAAGCGCCCCTCTCCTCACACACAGATCGCGTCGGGCTGCCGCGCGGAACGGTCGTCATGCCCATATGAACCCGCGTCTAACAGTGCCGTAACAATGGTCAAATATAACATTCTTTTTGCCGTCATAATCGCCATTTCACTGGCCGTAGGTAAGTCTAAAAATTTATAAATTATTTAGATTTAAATGTAAAAAATTGTGTTACATTTATTTGTAATTATATCTCGCGGGTAATTGATTTTTGTATCAAATGTTTCGGTGTGTTTTGATAGATTTTAGATGAAAAGTGACGTATTTTTATGTGCAATTATTTTTGAATTTTAAATGTTGCTTTGTGGTCTTTTAATACTTGAATAGATCCACAATTTCATGTTACATTTTGCGGTTCCAATGTTTTTATTTTATCGGGTTGAATGAAGACATTTAGGCGTTTATTTGATGATTATCGGGCCTTCAGAATGAAGATTTTATAGGTTATTTGTTATGTCAATTTGTTTCCTGAGGTCTTTATATTAGGTGGTTATAATAAAACAAATATTTTCAGACTTACCCAATGTTTTTGTAGGCATACATTTATTTTAAATGATTATTTACTTTTCATTACTGTTAAGGTTATGTATCGACCTATTTTTATTAATATTTCTTTATATAGGTATACACATAGGCAGATATTAATAAAAACAATACAATGTAGTACATAAAAAAAATATTTGCCGAATACTCAACGTCTTACTTTAGTTATTTTAATTTTAAATTGATAGCAATTTAGCCAATTTTTCGGCTGATTCCATCAGTGTCAAAATAGTCTTCCTAGTACATAGAAATTTAGGAATTTAAGCCGATATTTTTAAGAACATTACATTTTTTTAAAATTTAAAGTATTTTACTAATTTTAAACGAATTTCGAGTATTTTCAGTTGAACACAGAGCTGCGAAAATCTTGACAGCTAAATGCTTCCCACATTCACAAGGTGCATTAGGCACTGAAATCAAATCAGTATCTTTTTATGAAACGTTAAAAACAAAACACTCAGTAAAAGTTTGTATGAAATTTTACCCTGTGACGTCATATTTTCTATGGTATTTTCTTTGACGTGTGGACGAAAATATTTTTTCAGAACACCTTTTGATGTAGGTATATGGTTAATCTATACTAATATTATAAAGCTGAAGAGTTTGTTTGTTTGTTTGAACGCGGTAATCTTAGGAACTACTGATCCGAGTGAATAATTCTTACTGATAGATAGCCCATTTATCGAGGAAGGCTATAGGCTATATAACATTACGCTACGACCATTAAGAGCGGAGCAGCAATGAAAAATGTTGCAATAACAGGGAAAATTTACGAAGACGAAGTTGCGCGCGTTAGCTAGTATAAAATAATTTATTTTTAAAATGTTTTAGTAGTCAGTATCTTAATAGTATCTTACAATCTGACAAACGCCGTTTCACCTTGGTGCTATTCTAATGCATAAACTGCATTATTGTAAACATTTCATCAAAATCCGCTCAGTACTTTTTTCTTGAAAGAGCAAATGGCCTGTTCGATTAGTGGTTAGTGAACCTGACTGCTAAGCCAGATGTCAGGGGTTCGATTTCCACATGGGACATCACTTTGTGTGATTCACTAATTGTTGGTCCGAGTCTGGATGTACTTTGCGTATGTGTTTTGTATGTTTGTAAAGTCGCCAGCAATATAGGACCTGTGTCTACGCTAATGAGGAAGTTATGTTTTAAAAAACCAGGCAAGAGCATGTCGGACTATGCTCAATGTAGGGTTCCGCAGCCTTGAACAATTGCATCAGCAGAAGAGCGTATGTTCATGGCACTTACGGCCTTTTGTTGAGAAACGCAGTTTTTCGGCAATAACTCAATGACGGTATATCCGATCTTATCCGAAATAATTTGAGTTTAAAGTATTCATTAAGCGCTATCTTTATGTTTTTTTCATATTGTTTGGTACACGGTTCAGAGTTAAGGGGAGACAGACGACTTATGCAACTTTCGGAGCGAATAATTTCAAAAATATTCACTCAATCAAAAAAAAAAATTGAAACCTTAAAATGTTTTTGAAAGACCTGTCTAATGTGCCACACGATGAAGTTTGCTGAAAAAAAAAACAATTTCTGTTACTTGTAAGGAGTGCCCCCCCGACTAAAATATTTATTATTATTTTTTAGCTATCAAACTAAGTAGCGGCTACTACAAGACACCTCAGACAGACGGACATGACGAACTATAAGGGTCCGTTTTTGCCATTTTGGCTACGGAACCCTAAAAAACCCGTCTATTTAGATAAATGTAGGATTACACTTGCAGAAATTTATCTCAATATAAAGGTACCTGTATAAATTTAGATCAATTATAAAATCTAGGCCAGAATAATAAATAATCAACCAAAACAAATTCATTGTAGTAGAAACGGAACTAAAAAAACATAACTAACACAAACTATGATATCCCTTTCCGCACCAATATATTTTCGCTTTACAATCAAAATAACACACAAAAAATGTTCAAACAGAAACTAGAGTTTGAGAAAAATAAAATAAAATGTTTCTGGATTTTCAGCTACACTTGTTTGTTGAACGAATCCGTGAAATTGTATCTATCTAAAATACTTTTGCAGGCAATGCAAATACTCTTACAGAGATAAAAACTTTTAGAAGTAT
The DNA here is from genome assembly GCA_945859575.2 of Herminia tarsipennalis. NCBI lineage: Eukaryota > Metazoa > Arthropoda > Insecta > Lepidoptera > Erebidae > Herminia > Herminia tarsipennalis. The sequence continues at coordinate 2,596,057 of OX243849.2, read as the reverse complement.
TGATTACTTTTTTTTAAAGTTAACTAGCAATGTTGAAATGTCTGTCTCACATTACTAGCAATCCCATACAACGTTATTCTTCGTATAGTGCCAACCTGAAAGTAGTTTGCCCAGAATCTGTAACACATTCCAATGGGGTAATTTTTAGGGTTTCGTAACCAAAATGGTAAAAACGGAACCCTTATAGTTTCGTCATGTCAGTCTATCTGTACGTCTGTCTATCCGTCTGCTAAACTAGACCTAATCAAATCAAAATAAATATGAGGTTATATTGAGGACTAGATGACCCGCGAAACTTCGTATACGTCAATTTTCCTTGTTTTTGCAACATTTACCATTACTGCTCCACTCCTATTGGTTGTAGCGTGATGTTTTATAGCCTATAGCCTTTCTCGATAAATTGGCTATCCAACAGTGAAAACAATTTTCAATTTGGATCAGTAGTTTCTGAGATTATCGCGTTCGAACAAACAAACAAACAAACTCTTCAGCTTTATAATAAGTATTAGTATCACTACATATTACCTATAAAACAAAGTCGCTTTCTCTGTCCCTATATCCCTATGTATGCTTAAATCTTTAAAACTACGCAACGGATTTTGATGCGGTTTTTTTAATAGAAAGAATGATTGAAAAGGAAGGTTTATATGTATAATAACATCCATATATTTTATACCAGTGCGAAGCCGGAGCGGGCTGCTATTAGATAGGTAATAAATACTCGTAATAGTATAGATATAGAAATATATAAGTATGTTTATCAGTTGTCTGGTTGCCATAGTACAAGCTCTGTATAGTATCGACTTTGTGTGAGTTGTCTTAAGATGTTATTATTAAGAAGATATCATAATGTTGTCTTCAATTATAACTCTATCTATATATCAAGCACATTACCGATTACTGCAAATTTCATTGATTTAGTCTATTCTAAAACAGTGACATTTGCAGTAAGTAATCGGTGATGTGCTTGACCTAATTCCCTTTTAATTTACCTTGTAAGTAGTTGGCTCATTAACCGACTTCAACAAAGTAGGAGGTTATCAGTTCGTCACGTTAATAATTGTTTTTTTTTCTTTTCCCGCCGATATTACTCGGTAGGGATTATGGCTAGCACATTCTGTGCATTTACCAGTTACAAGCTTAAATTAATTCAGTTTCAAGTTTTAGTTATATTTTGCACTCGTAGAGTATATTTGTTCTGTGATTTTACATGTTAAACGCGGAGCTGTAAAAAATAACTGTCAAAAAGTACGGTCAAGTAGACGTACTTTTTGACAGGTAAGAAGAGTCCTATCAGATGTTCTAGCCATAGTTCTTCTTCTTCTTCTTTGAATTGATGGCAATCTAGCCGTTTTAACGGCTAATATCTGCCAGTGTCAAGTATTTATGCGCTTATTACATGCACAAAGTCTCGTTCATAATCAATAATTATCACGTATTCAATTCATTTTTTACAAGTTAAACTCGGAGCTGTAAAAATAATGACCTATCAGTTTGCCGCCATTTTTACAACTCCCTAGCCATAGTTCTTCTTCTTCTTTGCGTTTATGGCAATCTAGCCGTTTTAACGGCTAATTTCTGCCAGTGTCAAGTATTTATGCACTTATCACATGCCTTTGCCTTTGTCTTGTTCTTAGTCAATTATCTCGTATTCAAATTATTTTTTACAAGTTAAACTCGGAGCTGTAAAAATAATGGCCGGTCAGTTTGCCGCCATTCTTACAACTCCCTAGCCATAGTTATTCTAGCGCGCCATTTTCAACGAGTGTCAAACGTCAAAAATTGTAGCTTCATTTTTTTATAGTCTTACTGACTAGGGAATCATGTCATAGAGATAGATTAAATATGGAGTGCACCAGCTGAGCAATTTCTGGGAGAAAAGTAGCAATCATCGTCTTCTTCGAAGTGTTAAACAAATGTCACAAGATAAAAAGTTCCATAAAATCACTTTGTAAATTGATTGTACACGAAACTGACAGTGTAACTAATATTGAGTGTTAGAATAATGAATTTTGTTGTAAAATATATTTGGCAGTTGACTATAATGTAGGTAATATTCAATTAACTATTACCTACATAACTTAAATAAACAACATTTAGTCAAGGAGTTTTATATAGGTAGACTAGCTGACCCGCGCAACTTCGTCTGCGTAAATTTTCCCTTTTTTTACAACATTTTTCATTGCTGCTCCGCTCCTATTGGTCGTAACCTATAGCCTTCCTCGATAAATGGGCTATCCAACAATAAAATATTTTTTCAATGCGGCCCAGTAGTTATATAATAATAATAATAATAAATAATAAAAATAATAGTAGTAATATGTATAAAAGTTCCTGAGATTATCGCGTTCAAACAAACAAACAAACTCTTAGCAGTATGAAAAATAGATGTTGGCCGATTCTCATAGATACGGATAAGCACAAAAAATTTCATCAAAATCGGTCCAGCCGTTTCGGAGGAGTAGGGCAACGAAAACTGTGACACGAGAATTTTATATATTATATGATGACAACTCTGGCTAATGCGTCACAGAGACATTTATGGCGGGAGATGTTTTTAATTGTAATTTTTTTCAATTTAAATATCTAAGATTAATTCTAAAACATGTATTCAAGAATGGTGCATGTTTGCATAGTGCAAGATTGCAAAAGTGAGTGGTGCCCAGAATGTTGACTCTCTTTTCACTCGTAAGCATATGAATTTATGTTTGATTCCAAGATTTAAACTTTAACCATTTTATGTATTATTATGTGTATAACGACGACTTTAACTTTAATACGAACGCTAATGACCGTAATAAACCTAAATTTTGTATTATTATTTGTTGCTATTCAGTTTAATATCATGTTTTCTTTAATTCTTGCTATAAGCAGTAGATGAGTAGGGTGACCATATTTTTCGAATTTACAATGTTCGTGTTTGAATATTGAAACAATTGAGGACTTAGGTATATAACTGTAATGAATCTTAATTCGCTTTATCTTTTCTAACCAAAAAAAAATTAAATCAAACATAAGTTAACAAAATTACGTTTCGATATTTACAGAACTGTAATTTATCAAAACTTAATTTCCGTAGTTTTAAAAGTGTACAGTACAATGTTTAGTAGAAATTGAAATAAATAGATAAAGTCCATATTAGTACATAACTCGATATTTAGCAATTTTCCATAAAGTAGTCGGCTCCGTTGCTCTAAATTTATTTATTTAGCAATGTCCAGAAGCACAAAAGATGGCCACCCTATTTAGGAAAGAGAACCCCTATTTAGAAAGAGATGAAGAGGACAACAGTGTTTTCAAGGTCATATAATTTCTATCTCCATGGAGAGAATGCTCCGTCTAGACATTATATAATCAAAGGTTTTATTCTTAAAAATGTTATTACCGCGGGCGCAAACTAGATAACATCATTGTCTATGTCCAAAGGTGATATGAAATTTGTTTACCGTACAACAAATAGTTCCTTGTTCCATTGTGGTCTATTTCAATACATTGCACTATGGTCCTCTAACGAATTTTCTTTTGTTATCCTCCATTGTAATTCATTCCTTTGTGTCTTCTGCTTCTGATTAAATAGCCTCCATTTTGGACATGATTTATTATTGCGCACAGGAAGGGGATACCCGTTTGCAATGGCACTTAGGAAGAGCAAATTGAACCAAAGACAATAAATATTTGAGTTAGAATTGGTTCTGATTCCAAGTTATTCTATATGCATATTAAAAAGCTTATATCTTGAAAATGGCTGAATGGATTTTGATCGAACCAAGCAAGGAATCATCTCGATTAGGGCACGTTCCCACTATTTATTTTATTATTATGCTATTGCATAACTTTTATCAAGAAATTCCGTAACGAAAATAAAACCTAACATCATCCACTCCGCCTACTTGCCTAGCTCGGCCGAGCGTTCGCATAACGTTTATTTATATGGTACGTCTGTACGAAGCTCGCACGAATCGAGACGAGCTGCTCCGAAATCGGACGAATACGTAATTGAATATTTTTTTACTGTTTTAATTACACTATTTATACCTAATTATTTATACTTATTATTTATACCTAGCTATTTTCGTTTTATAGAGTAGAAAAACTTAAAGAGAGAAAAAGAAAAAGAAATTGTGAACGTCAAACGGCATAATAACAGCGTCAGAAAGATTTGAAGAAAAATTAAAGTCAAAAATTGCATGACTTGATAAAAATGCTATGCAATAGCTTTACCGCGGCAGTCGCCTAGTGCCACACATTTTTTTTATTTATTAAGAAAACCAACAGCGTTACTTAATATGTACAAATGTATATGGTAAAACATTGCAGTTAGGCCAATTTTGGTTTCCCTGTAAATTACAATTATTGTGTAGGTAGTACGACGACAGATAACATTCTGTAAATCCAATTTTAAAAACAGGAAGAGTGAAAATAATGGACTACTTAATGAAAAAAAAAGAGATGAGGTGATGAGCAGAGTTATTTTTTAATAGTTTAAGATACGAGCCTCGCAGTTTTTTAAAGACTATATTTTTTTTTATGATTTCATTATAAATTTATAGCTTTTAGACTTTTCCCTATACTTGTAGTATAAGACGGTATTACTTACCAAAATTCATAGCTCTAGGTCAACGGAAAATACTCTATAAATTTTGATTCCTTGAGAATGTCGTAATCTACATTTTTGAGGCGTAAACTTAACTACAAATTTGATTTTTTTATAGCTTCAAGGAACTGGAGACCTAAGTATATGGTTTTAATTCTAACTCGATGCCTCTATGCGTTCCCGAGATAAAGGGTTTTGACAGTCAGATGGACGGACGGACACACGGACGGATGGATGAACTACAAAGTGATACACTACACTTTGTTGTCCGTCCATCCGTCCATCTATCCGTCCTTAAGGGTTTCGTTTTTTCTATTTGAGGTACGGAACCCTAAACAAATTCGACGACACAGTGACAATAAACAGACGATATAATGGGAAATGCTAGAGACGACAGTCCTCCATCGAAAAGTTAATTGTCACAACATAGTAGGAATGCACCCTTACACAAACTTCACAATCTGTTTTAGCACTACGATACATAACCAGATACTAGAATATTAGTTATAAATACAGTACCAAATTTAGACTGAATCAGGAATACCACAATCAAGCTCTGTTCGTCTTATTCCACTTTAATCCACAGTACAAATCCATTAATACATCACTGATGTCACTCGAAAAGCTTTCACTTTGAAATAGGACTGGGCTGAATACGCGTGCCGAATGCCGGAATATAATGGGGCCAAACGCATCACCAACTGGGTACCACAAAATGGCAAGCAACAACGCAGTAGATCTCGACGCAGATGGCCTCGATAGTATAAGGGTGGGTACTGACCAACGTTATGCAGTGTAATGTTACATTCGCGGCGAGCATTACCTTACGCCGTGTTTTAAAAATCCATGTAAGCATGCTCGTTGCTTGCCCGTGCTTCATATTCGTGTGACGTCGACGTTGTGTTAGGATCTGTAATTGCCGCATACTGACAGAGCCGCGCAACACTGAAAGGATTCACCAAACAAATGACAACGAGTGGATCACTTTTTCACACTCAACGGTAGTTGTTACAAGGAATACTAACAATAAATTGGGCTTATTTGTGCGTAGTTGTGTGTGTTTGGAACACATTCTGAGATGGTACAGCTAATAATAATAATAAAAATGATTTATTCATTTAGGAAGCAAAATACTACACTTGTGAAAAGTCGATTCTACATTTACTTGTAATGCCTGTTCGCAAACAATAGATAAACCCCGAGAAAAGAACAGGCAATAAAAACTCGTGGCCACTTTTATCAAACTCACAATGTTTACAATGTTTTTCTGTTTATAAACTGTATATGCAGGTAAGGTGCTGCCACCATTATAATATACACCATATTAGAGGACTGATGCAAAAAAAAATAGGTCAATAATATTAGAAGAGTACACGAGATTGGATACTACTAGTTGTGCATACTTAGTTGGTTCATCAGGAAACCGGGTTCGCTGTGAGCAGCGAGTGGCTCGTTGTTCGCGTGTTTGTATTCGTTTGCACGTATAGACTGTGCGAATGATCGCTTTGTAACGTGTAACATTACAACGCGTTACGTTAGTCTGTGCCTGCCTTAAGATTAAGAGAATCCCCTCGAATGCCAGTCCGTTAAGCTTAACCACTGGGCTTCTCTTCTCAATATCTCTGATCGTAGAGTTTACTATTCCCATAGAGTTATTAGTCCTCCAGGGAAATATCGCAACTCTTTGCGTCTTGTACCATATGAGAAGTTATTGGTCCGTGTTCAATTGCAGATGTGGGAATTTGAAATGTAACGTGGGTAGGTATTGAGATGGAATGGGGATATAATGGGAATATTTTTTTTTGTAAATGATAGACCATATTTTTTTTATATTTAGGTTTTTCATTGAGATTACAATCTAGTCTATAGACTAATAAGTCATTTTGTTGTAACTTAATTGCTAGGGTGAATATTTTATAATATTAAGAATGTGTCCATTGTCACTTTTCTAATTGTCTCTATTAAATGTAAGACACTTATTTCTTGTGTTCTTTACGAGTAGCACTCATATAATAATTGAAATGAATAATATTCTAATATGTAAAAATAATAATATCTTTTGACAACTCACACAATGCCAAATGATTCTAAACTAAGCAAAGCTTGTACTATTGCAACCAGACAACTGAAAACATACTTAAATATTTCTAAATACATACAATATAGTTTAGATATTACACCCAGACACAGAATAAACCATAGTGCTCATAACATAAAGTTTTATCCTTATAATTTTTTTATAACACCACCGCATTAGGTTACAAGCCCTGTGTCGCGGGGGACTTTACAATCATTCAATTCACACAAAGTACACCCAGACACGGAACAACAATTAAATATAATGCAAACCTGAAAGTAGTGTGCTCAGAATCAGTAACGGAATCCATTGGGGTAGTTTTTGGACCATGTTATATTTTTTTATTTGATTATTCAATCATTAATTAATTCATTAATCATTCTAACAGTCCAAACCTTGTTCACAATGTGATGTGAAATGTAATTCATCACTTATTTTTCAAAAATAAAACATGGATTACGTACTACGGGACGGAATGGCTTAATACTCTGTAAGTTTATAATATTTTCATTTTCTTTTTTATGTATTTTTTTGAAGTAAACATCTTGTTAGGGTGTCTGAGTTTTGCACTCTACCAAAAATAACCTTGTATTTGTTAAGCAATATATTCACCAATCCTTGAAAAGAAGTATGGTTAAATTTATGAAATGGTCACCCATCAACAAACATAACAGTGACAACATTGCTTAACCTCCCTGATTTATGTGTCTACCCGAAAACTACTGCGTTACGATTACAGGCTTGTTTAAACATGTCCTCGGCAAATGTACAGCTGCAATCTACGATACGGCAAGCCTACAAACAAACCGGACATAATGTATGTATGTACGGTTTGTATGTAGGGCTTCCATCTATCCGGATTTATACGGATAATAAAGGCTTTCTGTCACTGACCGGTATACTACTAGTACGCTGGCTAGGCTATTGCTGACAACAAAATTGGTTCAGTAGCTTTGAGTTTATTCATTACTAGCTGTCCCGCGCAACTTCGTATGCGTAAATTTTCCCCGTTTTTGCAACATTTCTCGTCGCTGCTCCGCTCCTATTAGTTGTAATGCGATGTTATATAGCCTATAGCCTTCCTCAATAAATGGGCTATCCAACAAAAAAAGAATTATTAAAATCGGTCCAGTTTTTGAGTTTATTCGTTACATACAAAAATATAAAACTACAAATCTTTCCTCTTTATAATATTATGTGTAGACAAACATAAACATATACACACACTTTCGACTGCCTCTGTGGCGCGATGGGAATGTATCCGACTGCTACGCAAGAGGTCGTGGGTTCGATCCCCACCCAGGATAAAACTTTGTGTGATAAGCACGATGGTTTATTCTGTGTCTGGGTGTTATTTATCTATCATATTTATGTATTTAGAAATGTATAAGTATATTTATCAGTTGTCTGGTTGCCATAGTACAAGCTCTGCTTAATTTGGGATCAGATAGTTTTGAGTTGTTGTTTAGTGAGTTGTCCCAAGATATTATATTATTATTATTATTACACCAAAATCATCATCATCAGCCTATCGCAGTCCACTGCTGTACATAGGCCTCTCCAATTGCACGCCACTTTGTTCTATCTTCGGCTTCTCGCATCCACCAAAATGGACACCAAAATACAAAAATATAAATCTTTCCTCTTTATAATATTAGTCATTATTAGAAAGCAACCGTAGGTATCGCATTACGTCCAACTTAAACTTGAAAATGTTGATTTACGGTAAAAATAGAACATTATTAAAATATCTTGATATATTTTTATTAAAGTAGGTATTTGCAATCCGTATATTTTGTAAATTACCAAGTTTATTACGCATTTCCAACTTAATTTGATATATTTAGCGTTCCGTTGTCAACAAGGCACCCTTATTTTTTAATTACGCTGGGAAGGCTATTGCTGGCAACAAAAATACTTGTATTAGATTTTCACATTATGGACGGTTATAATTAGAATTAAATCGGTTTCGATTTACAGCCGGTCTCAATAATCTACGAGAACTATCTATGGATTTGGCGCGGTGGAAGTGTGTCCGACTGCTACGCAAGAGGTCGTTCGATTCTCAAATCAAATCTGGGTGTATTATGTGTCCGTGACTTGTATGTTTTTGAAGTCCCCCGCGTTACAGGGCTTCTCTACCATAAGGCGGTAATTTCTTATTAAAAAAAAATCTTACATACAAATCAATAAAACAAAATTGAAATGTATGTGTGTAATGTTTAAATAATAGCCTTTTATACATAAAGCAAAACACAGTTTTTAATTTTTTTCAGTCAGTCCGTCTGTTTGTTTCGGCTAATTTCCGAAACGGTTAGACGCGTTTTAACAGGACTTCCACTTTCAGACAGATGATGTGTAAGGAGTAACTTGGAAGTTATTTTTATCATCACGCTAACGTCTACGGGGAGTGAGCTGCATTGCGACTTAACGCGGACGAATTCGCGGGCTCAGCTAGTTTTTTTTTTTAAAGACGACTTCCGTAGTAGGTCGGACAAAGTACACCCAAACTTGGAACAACAATTTGGATCACATTAAGTGGCGTCCCGTGTGGGAATCGAACCCATAACTTCTAGCAGTCGGACACTCCCAGCACGCCACAGAGGCAGTTTAAAATAAACTTTATAAAATTTCGCAATGTCAACCCTACGAGTACATTTGTAGCTTTTACTGAATTTAATTTTGAAATCTCGAAGCGGCGGAGGTATTATTCTAATGAGGTTTTGTTTCAACGAGATATGAGTTTTCATTTTATACGTATCGTAGGAGCCGTACATAAATAGGTAAACGCACACGAAATACGCTGTTTCTTTATTCATTTAATATGAAAATAAGTACTTCTAGTAAAGTAATTTAGAATCTATTGGACTGCCTCTGTGGCGCGGTGGGAGTGTATCCGACCGCTACGCAAGAGGTCGTGGGTTCGATCCCCACCCAGGATAAAACTTTGTGTGATGTGCACGGTGGTTTTTTCTGTGTCTGAGTGTAATTTATCTATAATATGTATGTATTTAGAAATATATAAGTATGTTTATCAGTTGTCTGGTTGCCATTGTACAAGCTCCGCTTAGTTTGGGATCAGATAGCGTTGTGTGAGTTGTCCCAAGATATTATTATTATAGATATTATTTAAGGAGCGTCTAAATGGTCCATTTTTCATGCTGTGGCCGGCAACATGGCAGTACTCTCCAATATAGATTTGATGGTTGCCGGACGATCGCTGAGCGATCTATTTTCCGCAATGTTGGCCGACCAATTTTGTTGTTGTTTCAGTCGCCCTCTATTTTATTGTTGCCTGGTTGTGTAGCACGTTTAGGAGACTGGATCATGCGCCATACAATTGTAGACATATTGCCATTATTGGCCGAGCAATTAGTAGCCAATATTGCCGCCACAATATGCCGTAAAAAATGGCCTGTTTAGACGTCTCTTTCGATTTTTTTTTAAATACGGCTCCCACATTAGGTTACAAGCCCTGTGTCGCGGGGACTTTACAAACATACAAATCACGGACACAAAGTACACCCAGACTCGGAACAACAATTTGTAGATCACACAAAGTGGTGTCACGTGTGGGAATCGAACCCACGACCTCTTGCGTAGCAGTCGGACACACTCCCACTGCGCCACAGAGGCAGTCTTACAATTAGTTGTTTCAATGTATACTGTATACTGAGTAGGTTTACTGAGTTAGCCTCCATCTAGTTTTAAGCAATATCAAAGACCTAGACTAGGTATTTACGAATTAATTATTTCAAATTCACTATGATATTCTATAATCAAATTGGCTAAAAGGTACCCTTTACGAAAAACCGACCAACTGCGAATGAAACTCGCGCACTGAGGGTTTCGTGCTAACTTATAAGTATGTAAGTAGTTCGATAAACACGGGTATCTATCTAGACACACGGCACTGTATCAACCAAGTTGCATAAGGGCGACTCACTGACTGTGGTTACACGAAGCATTTTGGGCCACGGTAATGTGCAGGTCGCACATAAACTACTAGTACATTGCTAGTAGTTTTAAAAACTTCGTTTAATTGCTTTTTTAAAAAAAATGATACGTCATGTAGGCGCTTGAACTTGTTTCCAGTTAGATCTCAGTTTTGTTATTAGCAAACGTTAGCATATTTTCAAATTTTTTTAACGGGGTCTCTGTATCGAAACCCCTAAAATGTCCCTCATGTTCTAAAGTTAGACATCTTATGGATTTCCTATAATCTATAGGTTATGAACTATCTTTTGTATTTTTTCCAAAATATTAGGCTCAGTAGCTTTAAAGATAAGGCGGGGTTCAAGGAATGGTCTATTTTAATGGTTTTTAAAAATAAAAAGGTCATTTTAAGGTTTCTTATAATATTTTTTGCTCAGTGAATGTTTTGATTGTGACATTGTGTCCCCCCTTAACTTTTGAACCGTGTGACCAATAAAAAAATTAAATATGAAATATAGCGCTCACTAAATAATTTAAACTAAAATTATTTTGAACAGGATTTGATATACCATCATTAAGTTATTGCCGAAAAACTACATTCTCAACAAAAGGGCGTAAGTGCCAAAAACATACGCTCTTCTGCTGATGCAATTATTCAAGGCTGCGGAACCCTACACTGAGCATGGTCCGACATGCTCTTCCCCGGTTTTACATTAATATTTTCGCTGCAGATTTTTTATTCACACACTATTTTTACAACTTGGCAAAGGCAAAATCCATTAGAGCCTACTCTGTCGCCATAGACAAAACCGAACATCATAGATAACATAGACAAATATCTCATAGACCCGCAGAGTATTCGGGCCCATATTCGGGCTTAATAACCGCAGAATTTTCGGCTTAGTCTTTACGGCCTCTTTCAAAAGGGTGGCCATTTGTTTTATTACTACTTTGCATCTCTATTAAAGGGGTAAAGTCGGACCAAAGAGTTTTTACGTTGGTTTTTAGTCTGTGTAGAAAATTTGATTAATGACATTTGGTAGAAATTAACCTCCCAAGCGTCTGTCAGACGGCGTGAACTCGACGCAATTTAGTGTGAAATAAAAAACCGGGCAAGTGCATGTTGGGCCATGCACAATGTAGGGTTCCGTTGTCCCCCCCCCCCCTCCATTCGAATAATGTTGTGGGTTTTCAGTGTTTCACACTTACAACGTTAATAATCTACCTACTTAATAATATTTTTCAATGGAATATGTACGAAAAATTTGTTATAACCATTTATTATACGGGAATTAAGTTATTGATGTTTCAACCAGGTTGCACCGGCCGTGGGCACAAGCGGACTTCAGCGGTAGCCAGTCCGCTTGTGGCCACATCCGGTGCAACCTGGTCGAAATACTTTCTTTTTTCTTCACACAAACTCGAAATCTCTATTTAAAGAAACACGTGTTTCAGTGTTGTTGATTTTCCAAAAACACTAAATCACGTCTTTCTTTATTCTAAACGAAAAAACTAAGTATCAAACACCGATCACACTTCAAAACTGACGGAGCTTCATACAAAGCTGCAACCCTTATTTTAACTAGAGGACGAATTTTTAAAAGTCCTTTCTTAGTGGATGTCTATATCATAAAAGGCATCAATAGGCAAATTTCAAGTTTGTAACCCTGGGGGCTTAAGGTGACGAGCGGCTGACGCGCGCAGCGTACGTTAGTGGTCGGCCGCGCGCGTCTGTCGCAGACCTTGGAAACGGCGCCATAAATTTTCATACTCTGACTATTGTCGCATCGGCCGCGCGCGTCAGCCGCCCGCCGTAAGCCGCTCGCGAATCGCGATCGGCCGTGATGCACGGAAATGAACCTTTGGGCTCTGCGTTGATGAATCAGTCAGTCAGAACAAGTGATTATATACATACATACATATCAACCCATATGATGGCCCACTGCTGGGCACGGGTCTCCCCAGTAGAACCTACTAGTATGTAGATCCTGGGGGTAATTGCCATAATCGCCACGCTTGGCGAGCGGGTTGGCGATCGCAGTAAGGCTTTAAATACGCAGAGGACGCTGCTGCCCGTCCTCCGGGGTGAAATCCCTTAGTCGCCTTGACGACACCCACGGGTAGAGATGGGGTGGTACTATTCTTAAGCCGGCACCACACGGCCGATTGATTATATAAGTGATTATATAAGTATAGATAAATAAAGCAGGTGAAGTCTTGGGCGCTGCTTGTACCTACTTACATACCTACTACGATGTAGCTAGGTATATACTCGTGTTACAATTACATATCTACGTAGGTACAATATTCATTAACATAGTAATTACAGGCATTCCCATCTGGGCGTACTTGCTCGTCTTCGGCTATTAAGGGATTTGATTACAAGATTGTAATTAATCGAGCGTGTAATGTATTCCATAGATACACATTATGGATTAACAATGTAGTTAGATTTTGATCATGGTGGGCACAGTCATCAGAGACTGGCTTGTACAAGGGTGGATTAAATTTTGACACATTTTGATTTTGAAAAAATCTGCTTACTCAGCAGTCATACATATACATACATAACAACCCATATGATGGCCCACTGCTGGGCACGGGTCTCCCCAGTAGAACCTACTGGTATGTAGATCCTGGGGGTAATTGCCATAATCGCCACGCTTGGCGAGCGGGTTGGCGATCGCAGTAAGGCTTTAAGTACGCAGAGGACGCTGCTGCCCGTCCTCCGGAGTGAAATCCCTTAGTCGCCTTGACGACACCCACGGGAAGAGATGGGGTGGTACTATTCTTAAGCCGGCACCACACGGCAGCAGTCAACTTTAGGTGATTTTTTTGTTTCTAAAATGGTACCTTGCCGTGTCAACAACCTGCTATTGATCCCTAGTCGCTTATAATTGACGTTTTCCACGGAAAATGGTGGAACAACCTTCAAAAATTCCTCATTTTTTCGTTTTTTTTATAGTTTTTACGAGTTTTTTCTACGAACGCTCTAAACGTCATCGTGTAGCACTCGGCGAACCGTTTGTTATCCTCCGTCACCTGGAAATCAAAAAATTCATATGCAATATTATTTGTTTACCTACAAAATCCACCTAAAGGCTCAGTAAACATATATAGGTTCTTTATATATTTATATAGGTTCTTTGCTGTGTTGCTTATGGGTGTTATTTATCATATGTATGCATTTAGATTTGTGTATAAGTATGTTTATCAGTTGTCTGGTTCCATAGTATAAGCTTTGCTTAGTTTGGGATCAGATAGCGTTGTGTGAGTTGTCCCTAGATATTATTATAGTTTGATTCCCATTAAACAAGGCATTTGGCTAACCCTTGAACGTGGCTACCTACACAGGAGACATGAGATAACCAAGAAGTGCGCGTTTTGCAAGCCTTCTTACACTCTTAGATTTAAATGGAACTGAAGAAGTTGTAAAAGTGCTTTAGGAAAGCTTAGGCACGGGCGTACCAAGTGGGGAGATTTGGGAGGATAAACCACCCCTGAAATTGCAAATACACAATAACCATATAATGAATACCACCTAATACCCCATGAATTTACAAAAATCCCTACTGACTGTTTTGGGCGGGGGGGGGGGGGGCAATTTTGACTCAACTGGCGACGTGTGAGTCGCTCGCATGATGGGGGGAGGGAGGGCTTTTGATTCAACATACACCAGCCACGGGGGAGGATTTGCCGGTCAAAACACCGGTCTAGTGTCAAATTTCTCAAATTACCCCCCAAAAAAAAAAATTCATTCAAATCTGGGGGAGAGAGGCGATTGCCTCTGTTGTCGCCCCTTAGATCCGATAATAGTGCACAACAGAGGCGAAGGGTTAAAATGTATTTTGTTCGAGACGGTTTTTGTACTTACATATTAACTAAATACAATTTAAAAGGAAACCAAAAAGAAAGTTCTTAGGCCCCTTCGCCACTGGTGCACAAGACTACCTACACGCTAAGAAAAGTGCACTCTCTATTCTTCTCTCGTCCACTCTCATACGCTGTATGGATGGAGTAAAATGGCTGGGAACTTAACGGGCTTTTCAGGATCGAAGGTAGATCACTTTGCTAATACGATTAGGCGTATATTGGTAATGTTTATTAACCTCACTGATTTTTCGATATACTTGGTCACAACTGAGTCGCCGACCCGAACATTGGCCGAAGATTTGGAATATTTCGTAAATAATTCCAATGTTTTATGAAGTTTTTCGAAACATCCTAAAGTTTGGAAACTGTAAGGGATTGTTGACTTGTTGTTTTGTGTTTTTAACCGTTTTCAAAATGGAGGAGGTTCTAAATTCGGATGTTTTTTTTTTTATGTGTTATGGTCGTAACTCTGTCATATACCTATAGACGGATTTAAAAAAATGTCTTATTGTTCGAAGGTCGCATATAAATTTCATAAAGTACTGATGATGAATTTCTATTGATAGGTAACGAAAATCTTCAATATATGTCAGCAAATCAACCGTGATATAAGTCAATTAAATGCTTTTTTGTAAAGAAATATATTATTGTAATTTATAGACTACCGCGACCCCTTCCTATCAAATGCTTACTTATTATACTTTCCTGCCTTTCAGCTAGCTTCTACGTACTCCTAAAAACGGATCAGTGGGCTACCTACACATAGACAAACAGACATATTTATTAGTATCGAAAACGCGTGAATTAGTGATGTCCAGTAATGGATCTAGGCGAGTGGGGGGGGGGGAGAAGCTATGGGGACAGTCTTTCAGTTATCTGGTTGCCATAGTACAGGCTCTGCCTAGAACATCCCAATTTTAAAAATAGCTGACTTTGCCTATCATCATGGGAGTCATGTGCTTGTTCACGGCTTTAATCAGCTACCAATTACAATAAATTAAACGAAAATAAAGCGGCCATTTTTCCCCAAAGAGTAATATATCGAGATACCATGATGAGATTAATGATAACAGTCATTGATGTCCGTTGAGAGAATTGGAATATCAAGTCGAATTATTATATTTTTATAATACGTCAAAATGATAATTAAGCTTTAGTAAAGAAAAACACACAAATTTGTAATATTAGATAGGATAAGAAAATTATTCTATCTAATATTATAAATGTGACAGTAACTCTCTGTCTGTTATGTTTTCACGCTTAAACCGCTGAACCGATTTAAATGAAATTTGTTGTGGAGATAGTTTGGTCAAGGTACCAAAAAAAACATACACCCCTTGGTGTATGTTTTTTTCTCAAAATATCGAAAAACATAGGTTTGAAAAAAACATATTTTGGGAAATTTTCATCAAATTTGCATGGAGATGTTTCTGGCACTCGGCGGCCGCTGCCGCGGCATGCGTGCCTCGTGCGTAGGGCCACAGTTTTAACCTAACCGAACCGACTGATTTGGTACAAATTTGATGAAATTTTACTAGTTCAGTCTAAGTATTTTTTTTTGTTAGCTTGTTTCTGAAACCTATAATTATCAAATCAAAAAAAATGTTTTTATAGTGCACCCCCTTTGCTACACCCCGACCGATAGTTTGAGTACCGGGAAAGAACATATCTCTTCAACCTTCCAATTTTCTGAAGACGGCAGTCTACATAAGTGAACCAGACATCGACCAGCTCTAACGCAGCCTATTGCTGTACTAATGTCTGCAACGAGGATGATCCCGTCTGCTCCAGGTATAATTTTGGCAACGCTCCAAACCGCCAATTCAGATGTGGTACATTTTCTTCGTGCAAGAAAACCAGCATCGATCCAAGCCGCGGGCGAAAGCTAGTGACTTCATAATTTTCTGCTCTCAAATTATTTAAGTATGCAATTTAGTACCTGAATACCTACTGAAACATGTAAGATACTGGACGAATAATTGTATTTCTTCTGATGACTTAAAAACATATTATTTACCGAATCTTTTACTCGCCTCTACTGCAATTTCTGAAGATCAAGGTATATAACCAGTGCGTCCTATCTGTTATGAGCTACGGTGACGAGACGTGGACACTTATGGTTGGGCTAGTCCACAAATTCAAAGTCGCGCAGCGGGCTATGGAGCGAGCTATGCTTGGACGCTCTTTAAAGGATAAAAATCGCAACGAAGTCATCCGGCAAAGAACCAAAGTTACCGACATAGCACGCAGGTTAAGCACGCTGAAGTGGCGATGGGCTGGTTCATTTGCCGAAGGACCGATGGCCCGAAGTCCTAGAGTGGAGACCACGGCTTGGTAAACGTTTTTGACTGCCTCTGTGGCGCGGTGGGAGTGTATCCGACTGCTACACAAGAGGTCGTGGGTTCGATCCCCACCCAGGATAAAACTTTGTGTGATGAGCACGATGGTTTATTCTGTGTCTGGGTGTTATTTATCTATACTTATAATAAATCTGTAGTGAGGTCAATTCTGTACATGAAATATATTTCCAAAATAACTATCAGGGGATTAGGGATCGATACTGATGCCAAAAATGCAATCAGTAAAATTTTTGTCTGTCTGTCTGTCTGTCTGTATAACCGTTATAGAAACAAAAACTACTCGACGGATTTTAACGAAACTTGGTACAATTATTTTTCATACTCCTGAGTAGGTCATAGTATACTTTTCATCACGCTACAATCAATAGGAGCAGAGCAGTGAAGAAAAACGGGAGAAGTTACTCCATTTTTTAAGCTTTCGTCGCGTGTGCAACCGTAATGGTTAAAGCTACACAGAAATCATGTATGACGGAAATGTTCTCCTTAAAATTATATAAAAAATATCCCACGACAGCATATGTCTATCTTTTATGGTTGACTCACAATATCACGTGTAACTCCCGATAGCTTAGTAGTTCGAAGCTTTCTGATTATATTTGTCTACTCTTACGTTTATAACACTCTCAGTCATCCCTAATTAAAAAAGTTAACATAATTAACAATTCCATAAAAAACACTAATAGAAATCGGTATAGAAACACCAAAGTTATACATGAAATACGCTAATAATAAGCCATCGCGCGTGAATACTGAATCATGCTATCTATCTATATCTATACACTAGCTTTCCCGCGCAACTTCGTATGCGTAAATTTTCCCCGTTTTTGAAACATTTCACGTCGCTACTTCGCTCCTATTAGTTGTAACGCGATGTTATATAGCCTATAGCCTTCCTCGATAAAAGGGCTATCCAACTAAAAAGAATTTTTCAAATCGGACCAGTGGTTCCTGAGAATAGCGCGTTTAAACAAACAAACAAAGCAAACAAACAAACAAACTCTTCCGCTTTATAATATTAGTATAGATATAATAAAATTGTAAATTTCACGTGTCTGTACATGGCCGAACATAGTGAAAAAAAAATTGGGAAATGTTCGAAAAGAGTATTTAAACACATTCCTACATTTTTAGAAATGTCTGTCTGTCTGTCTGTTTGTTTGAACACGCATCACGCAATAACTATTGGACAGATTCGGTTGAAATTTTGTATGTGTATTCTAATAAGTCTGGATTAACATATAGATAGGCTATAATTTATCACGCTATTTCCCATAGGAGCTAAGCAATGACGGATAATGTCTGTAGCTATTTATCGTTATAAAACAATAACTACTTGACGGATCTTCATGAAAATTTGCAGTTTTATTGTAAATACTATAGGTCATTACTTGCACTATAAATCATTATGCTATCGTCTATGGGGAGTGAGCAGCAACGTATGTTTTGTCAAACCATTATGGTTTTTCACAATTTTTTCCACAATAAGACATTATTTACAATTGTAACCCATGGAAACAATAACTTCACGCTAAAACTATAAGGAGCTAAACACAACATTTTCAATTTTCTTAAGATCAGCTATTTTAACCGTGTTTTCATCAGCTTAGGTGGTCTATTGGCACAAGTAGCGGTATTAAACGAGCGAGGTCGGAGGATCGACTCCCTAATTGCGAGTCTCTTTTTGTGTTGTGTTAAAATTATTTTTACTCTTTTTTAAGTATTTTTCTAAATGTATACTTATTTATACAAGCTTTTATTTTCGACTTTAACATGTTTACTTTGTTTAACAAATTTTCATATTAATAATCACTTTCAATAGGCACCTTTATCATTGTTTTGCATGAATAGTGATTATGTTATAAATGTAGAAATGAAAAACAATATTACATTACAAATAAACAGTAATTACTTGATATTTTCTAGAATTTATAAATGTTAATTGATTAAAAAAAATGAAAGATGAAGTCCGCGTTACATCAAAATAAAACACGTGGCGCCATCTGTGATTCGATTTCTTCTGAGTGCCAAAATTGCTTACCTACAAATGTTAATAAACTTTCGCGATTTGTACACATTATGAAAATATATGTATTACGGGTCTTGATCGCGTGAATAATTTAAGGTTAAATACCTTGCTTACCTACGTTTAATATGCATGATAGTTTAATATAAAATCATCAAGTATAAAAATAAACTTATCCAGTTTTGAAAATAGATGGCGTTTAAATACAAATTAAGAAGAATCAGGAGAATTGATTTAAAAAAAAAACTGATATTCTTACGTAGAGGGATATGAATATATGATGATCTTAATTTGCGACAGGTTGACACACCTAATTTTAAATTCACCAATGTAGACATTATAAAATAATATTTTAATCTTCTTAAGTGAGTGAAAAAAAATATTGAAATAAGTTTAAAAATAGTATTTAAACACAAAAAAAGATATCTGAGTATATCTTTTAGAAACGTTTGAATGTTGTTTGTTTGTTTAAACATTGCATTCCCGCGGTACAAACACGGACACAACGTAGGTATACTTTAGACTCGGAAAAGATCGCTCGGGCAGGACATAACCTGCGATCATAGGGAATCTGTGGGAGTTTTTTCCATCATACCTTTATTACCTATGTATAAATTATCTTGAAGGAGCGGCTAGGTACCTCCGATTAAAAGGTCCGATTTAAAAGTGTCGGAGCCGAAGTTGGAGTCGGAGGTTTAAAATCAATCGGAATTTTCGACCTATCGGAGTCAGAATCGAAGCTCCTTAACTCAAAATTTCGCACGAGTAATTGGGCGGTTTCGAGCTTCATTTAACTCGAAACCGCCCCAGTACTCGCGTGGTGGGGGAATTTTTCAATATTAATAATATTTGATGTGATGCAAATCACTTTTTTGTCAAGGTGTGGTCGTGGGAATTTTAATAATTTGTCTTCTAATTGTCTGGCGCCATAAACTTTGTCGCCCTCCATTTTGCTGCACTGGGCATTTGCTTGGCTTGCCCTGTCATATGTTGGGCCCTGATTAAAGCTAGGCCCAAATATCCATAGATGCCACAGAGCATTGTGGAGCATGTTTACAATATGTTTTACACAGAAGTTGAATTGTAATATAAACTACCTTAATATAAACCCAACTTCCACGCGAACGAAGTCGCGGGCACAGCTAGTCTATAATATGTATGTATATAGAAATATATAAGTATGTTTATCAGTTGTCTGGTTTCCATAGTACAAGCTCTGCTTAGTTTGGGATCAGATAACGTGGTGTGAGTTGTCCCAAGATATTATTTAAAAAATATATAAATTATTAAAAAAAAAAAAATGTAAGGTAGGACGACCTCCAGCCAGATAGACTGACGACTTAAAAAAAGTCGCTGGAACTTATTGGATGCGGAAGGCGGAGGACCAGATGTTGTGGAGTAAGTTAGGAGAGGTCTATATCCAGCAGTGGACCGATACACGGCTGATTGATATTATTTAACTATTGTTTTTGAAATTTTGCGATTTTTATACATATTAGATATGTTTTGGGACTCATACGCGTGAATTATTTAAATGTACGAAGCTTTTATTTACCCGACGTTTCGATCGAATAATTCAAGCGATTAAGTCCTGAAATATATCTAATATTAATTAACTAATACAATAAATTATTGTAATAATTTGATTTGAGTTTCATATACCCAATTGTCTGATAATCGATCGAAAATAGCATTGAAGAAGGCTATGAAACATTATAAACCAACTTAACTAACTTAACGTAACTTTGGATCAGGGAGATGGGGAAATGGCGGCAACTCTCATTTTCACAGCTCTGTGTGAAAGATGTGAAAATAATTATTATAGGTGCGTTAAATTGATGGATTCAAATCTCTGTGTAGATAGATTTAAGAAATGCTTTTCGTTGGTGAAAATTGGCTGCAAAATCTTAGAAGAATAAAAAAAACCGGGCAAGTGCATGTTGGACCATTGCATCAGCAGAAGAGCGTATGTTCATGGCACTTACGCCCTATTGTTGAGAAGCGCAGTTTTACGGTAATAACTCAATGATGGTATATTCAATTGTTCGAACTATTTTTAGTTTGAAGTATTTATTAAGCGCTACCTTTGTGATTTTTAAATATTTTTTGGTCTCACCATTCAAAAGTTAAGGGGTGGACACATTTTATGCAACTTTCGGAGCGATATTTCTAAAACTATCCAATCAATCAAAAAAGTTTGTTAGAAACCTTAAAATGTTTTTGAAAGACCTATCGAATAATGTACCAAAAATATTTTTCAGCTTCTGTTACTGTCTGCCTGTCTTCTGTGCCCCCCCCCCCCCCCTCTCTTAAAATATTTATTTTTATTAGTTAGCTATCAAACTAAGGAGCGGCTACGACAAGACACTTTTTCACATAATTTCATCAATATTGATTGAGTAGTCTTTGAGTTAAATGCCTGTGACATACGGACGGATGTGACGAAACTGTAAGGGGTCCGTTTTTGCCATTTTGGCTACGAAACAAACAAAAGTGAAAAGGCATTTGATATGTGAAAACTGGCCTGTCTAGAGGTTAGTGATCCTGACTGCCTGAGGTCGTAGGTTCGATCCCCACTGAGCACGATTGTGTATTCTGTGTCTAGATGTAATTTGTTCATAATATGTATGTATTTACAAATATATAAAGACAAATGAAAAGCATACGCTTATCAGTGCGATAGTACAGTTATAGTTTGGGATCAGATGGCGTTGTGTGAGTTGTCTAAGATATTATTATTATTAAAACATCCGAAATCCGTGACTTAGAGGCTGTGTCTTTACGCAGTTGAAGCGACAATACACATACAATAAATATTTAACATTTAGAGCTGGAAAATTATGCAGATCGTCATTATCTTAAAAATAAGGAGTTATAAAAATGGCGGTTAATAAACCAACTTTTTTGCAAATCCAGTAAGTTGTTAAAGCGAAGGGATTCTAAATTTTGTTTTTTTTTTTAAGGTAACCCACGTAGGATTGTGGATCCCACATTACTAGCAATCCTGTTAACCCTTCCAGATAAGCTCAATAGCTTGTTTTAGGAGTGGGTTCACGTCGGTAGTATAATGGTTTGGATTCGAACCCGCGACCTTAGGATTGCGAGTCCGATGCCTTAAACATTAGGCTACCGCCGCTTTGTAAACTTTCGAAGCTTTTAATCTTCTTACTTACAAATTCCCAATGCAAAAAATCGTACAAAACATCGTAATATTGACCAACTGACGCCAATATTCAAAATCAACCACTAGGCTACCGCCGCTTTGTAAACTTTCGAAGCTTTTAATCTTCTTACTTACAAATTCCCAATGCAAAAAATCGTACAAAACATCGTAATATTGACCAACTGACGCCAATATTCAAAATCAAATGTGCACCAGCCCTGAAAATTAACAGTAATTTGGCCCATCCGTCTTATTGACACCAAAAATCCAAACGACCGCAAATATTCACGTTCAAAAAATATGTCACCACCTATAATTAAAAGCAATTAATAAAGCGAGAGGCGCGCAATACGTCCGTTCGGTATTTTCGTACTATCCGTATACCCGGATATATAGCCGGTTATGGGCGTCCGGTTATCCGTAACGGTCGGTGATCGATGTACTTGGATAAATGCCAGGATGATATTTATGTGCTGCCAATATTTGGGACAGATTGGCGAATAAACGGCTGAAACGGCACTGCGTGTGTTTTGTAGTTGGAAATTGAGTGCTGTGTGATTGGAGCGAAGCTGAACGGAGCGAAAAGAGCCCAGAGTGGTCCAACTGTAATGACAATACTGGTGGACAATAAGCTCGGAGGTTTGTCTGCCTCTGTGGCGCGGTGGGAGTGTGTCCGACTGCTACGCAAGAGGTCGTGGGTTCGTTTCGACTGGACACCACTTTGTGTGATCCACAAATTGTTGTTTTGAGTCTGGGTGTACTTTGTGTCAGTGACTTGTATGTTTGGTAAGTTCTCCACGATACAGGGCTTGTACGCTATGGCGCTTTGTTAAAAAAAAGATTATTGCAACAACTAGCCTCGCATCTTTTCGCTAATAAAAAGGAGGATCAAGCTATTAGCTACAGTTATAATATATCGGGTAATAAAAAGAAGTCCGTCACATAATACGTCATTCGTCCCACGTTTTCGCCCCACAATCAAAAATGTAATGATTCGTCTTATTTAATACCAGCTTTGGCTACTAGTGGTAGAATTTTGACATATTTTGTATGGAACTTATGTCAAACATATAGCTCTAGTACATATCCATCGATAGTTAGATTATTGAGACCGGCCGTTAGAGAACTGTGGATAATTGTTTAACTGGTGATCTTTAGGTATTAAGTCTGTAATAGAACTGTGAGTAGATTGTGTAGATATCATAGATCTTAGGACTTGGTTTTGTTAAGGCCAATAGGAGCGGAGCAGCAATGAAAAATGTTGAAAACTAACGCATAAGAAGTTGCGCGGGTCAGCTAGTCTTAAATAGGACGAATCATACATTTTTTGTAATGTGAGGCGAAAACATGGGAACAACGCCGTATTAAGTTACGAACTTTTTTTTATTAACCGATATATTATAACTGTAGCTAATAGCTGTATATATATTTATATATATACAACGGAAAGGTGTGGTCATATTCAAGGATTGGTATGTGCCCATGATACTGAGTACCTAATTTTATCAAAATCGAAGTAGGTACCCTAAAAAAAATATTTATAATTTTTTCATTGGTTTATTTATAAATGAAAAAGTTATTATTTATTTTAAAAAGTATGATTAAAAAAGTTGTATGCCTTAATAATATCCAATCGAATTTTGTACCAGGGGAGGTATAATTCTTATGCCAAACGCCTTTTACTACTGAATTTTGACAAAAAGAATACGCTATAACTTTAAAATAATAATGCAACCAGCTATGGCACCATGGTAGGTGCAATAATGATAACATACCCTATCCGCTGCTGAAATTTAACCACACCTTTCTGTTACACCCTGTTTAAATTAAAAGATAACTAGTAATGGGGGTTTGTAATCCCAGATTACTAGCAATCCTGTTAACCCCTCCAGCTAAGCTTAAAGGCTTGTGTTAGTAGTGGGTTCACGTCGGTAGCATAATTGGTAGGATTCTAACCCGCTACTTCACAATTGCGAGACCGATACCTTAGCCATTAGGCTACAGTACATAAAGAATGTTCCAGACGGTTGGAAACAAGCCTACAAACCAAGGTGACGTTGGCGGGAGCTTTGTGTGGCCCACCGTTCTTAAGCGTCTTCTAGACGGTTGGAAACAAGGCTTCCCGCCAAGGTGACCTTGCTGGTTTCCAACAGAATATGTATGTAAATTGGTTTGCAACAGCCGTCTACACTGTTGCAAACCAGCAAGGTCACCTTGGCGGGAAGCCTTGTTTCCAACCGTCTAGAAGACGCTTTACTTGGTACTTAGTTTGCAACAGCCATCTACACTGTTGGAAACAAGCAAGGTCACCTTGGTATGTACGTTTGTTTCCAACCATCTAGAAGACGCTTAAACAGCTAAAGATATTTTTAATACATTAAATAAAAGGGGACATTATAAATCGAAGTTTTAGGCGATTTATAGAAGTTCAACTGTTTTTAGACTCGTGGTAAATATTACAGTAGTAATAATTTTAATGTTTTTGTATAATCACTACATACTATAAAACAAAGTCGCTTTCTCTGTCCTTATATCCCTATGTATGCTTAAATCTTTAAAACTACGCAACGGATTTTGATGCGGTTTTTTTTAATAGATAGAGTGATTGAAGAGGAAGGTTTATATGAATAATAACATCCATTAAATAGTGGAGAAATAAGGAGCGGAGCAGCAATAAGATATGTTGTAAAAACGGGAAAATTTACGCAGAGGAAGTTGCGCAGGTCAGCTAGTACATTAATAAGAATAAAGCAGTATTAACACAATTTTTTAATTTAAGATATATATTTTTGTCAAATACATACCAGAGACGAAGGGTTAAATCTTTTCTGAAGTAACCCGACACAAAAATATATCTTGTAGGACATGGTACTTGTACCTATAATACTAAGTAACTACAATCCAAAGGGAAACTGAAAGTAATGGTGTTCTAAGACCCTCCGCCACTGACACATACATCATAAATAAGAACATCACGGTTATTCACCAAGGTACCTATATTTTTTGTTGAAAAAGTACTCTACTATGTTCTTGAATCCACGTGATGTATTTTGAGACTTCAGTGTAGAATGCTCGTTTTTCAAAGGCATAGTAAAAGTTAAGGTGAGAGGCGATGCCTATTTGAACATTCTTGTGGATCACGAGTGCACTGCCTGATTCAGCTCTGTAAAAGTAATTCAACCTTAGGTTCATTTTTGTGCATCGCGACCGATCGCGAGTCGCGCGCGGCTTACGACAAGGGTCTGACGCTCGCGGCCGATGCGACAATAGTCAGAGTATGAGAATGTATGGTGCCGTTTCCGAGGTAAGCGACAGACGCGCGCACCCGACGTCTGTCGTAGGCTGCGCGCGCACTCAGAATATTGTCGCATCGGCCGCGAGCGTCAGCCGCTTGTCGTAAGCCGGGCGCGACTCGCGATCGGTCGCGATGCACGGAAATGAACCTTTTGAAATTAGACAAATTAAGTATATACGCTGGCTGGCTGCCTACGGCGTACTAAAACTGAATCACGCACATACCTTTACAGAATTCCTATTTATGGCCGGTCTCAATAATCTATCTAACGATGGATTTGGCAACTAAAGGTAGAATTTTGACATAATTTATACGGAACTTATGTCAAATATCTAACTCTAGTATCCACATCCATCGATAGTTAGATTATTGAGACCTGCCGTTAGTCAGTTGAATCCTTGTAAAGGGTTTTTATTTTATACTACTAAATGAAGAGACAAGCAGGTCGTGTGCCTGATAACCGTAATAACCGTCACGCTAATATTAGTATCAGCATCAGCACACCGCAGTCCACTGCTGGACATAGGTCTCTCCAATTGCACGCCACTTTGTTCTATCTTCGGCTTCTCGCATCCAGCTCCTGCCAGCCGTATCAGTGCCACCCAAGTTCTCGTTTGGCAAAGAACTGAATGTTACCATACTGGCCTAGTCTCGAATGCCCAGTAATTACATTTGCTACAGTGCCCTTCAACCAAAACACTGATTGAAATAGTGATGTGTTAACATCACTATTTCACGGATGAATAACTCATACTGTTGCGGTACCCACCAAGACGGTCTAAAGTGCCCTGTAAGCGATCAAACATATTTGTCAAATTCACGTGTTTGTCAAATAATTTGATAGTCTATCGCTTTGTTTGAAATGTCTGTCAAACAATTTACGTGTTTGTCAAACAATAACAACACGACTTCAATCTATTTTTTTATTAAACAAGTGTTTGATAAAAAATTAGATTGAAGTCGTGTTTGATAGTGTTTGACAAACATATTTGAGCTTGTACGGCTGTGTTTGTCAAACATTTTAATCGTTTACAGGGCGCTTCTGGCACGTTTTTAGACAAACACGTTTGATGGTATGTTTGAAGGTTTTTTCTATGTTTGATGAAAACGTGAAATTATAACATTTAAACTTACGCGTTGCATTATAAATACAATTTGACGGGAATAAACGCGTTTAATCTAGGTAAAGTATTTACCTTATGCTTGACGTTTCGACCGGGTTACACCGACTGTGGTCACAAGCTGACCGCGGCTTTTGACCACGGTCGGTGTAACCTGGTCGAAACGTCCAGCATACGTTTTTTGAAAATGTGAATATCGGTAAACGTGTATGTCAAATATATTTGATCTTATACAAGGCACTTAAGACATACACCTGCCTCTGGTAAAACATTTAGTTTGACGAAGGCATAAGTTTATCAATAACTAACTGTCCCGCGCAACTTCGTCTGCGTAAATTTTCCCTGTTTTTGCAATATTTCTCATTGCTGCTCCGCTCCTATTAATCGTAGTGTGATGTTATATAGCCTATAGCCTTCCTCGATAAATGGGCTATTCAATAGTAAAATTATTTTTTAAATTCGAACCAGTAGTTCCTGAGATTATCGCGTTCAAACAAACTCTTCAGCTTTATAATATAAGTCTTAATATTAATATTGTTAAATATATTTTTCTTACGATTCTGGATGAGCCCGATTTTGTAACTTGTTGAGGTTTGTAACACAAAGTTGGTTATGTAGGGTCCAATTCTCTGTCCATCGGTTTGTACACATAGTCTTATTTATTACGTATTGATACATATATCTAAGATGCTTGTTTAAGTACCCTTCCTGAAAACAATTTAATTTCATTAAAACTCAATTACAATTTAGACTACTTACTTACTATTATTTCTTTGGTACGACAAGTGCTGTCGAGAAAGAGCTTAGAACGTTAAGTTTTAGGGTTCCGTAGGCAAAATGGCGAAAATGGAACCCTTATAGTTTCGTCATGTCCGTCTGTCTGTCTGTCTGTCCGGACGGACATGTATGTCACAGGCATTTTACTCAAAGACTACCAAATGAATATTAATGAAAATTGGTGAAAAAGGTGTCTTGTAGTAGCCGCTACTTAGTTCAATAGCTAAATAATAAAAATAAATATTTTTAGTGGGGGGGGGGCACTACATGTAACAGAAGCGGGTTTTTTTTCAGCAAAAATTAACATTTGGCACATCATTCGACAGGTCTTTAAAAAACGCTTTAAGGTTTCTAATAAACTTTTGTGATTATGTGAATATTTTTGAAAATAATTAATGGCATGGTAAGACATGCATTAGTAAATGCCCCGAACTTCAACTGAATTTGGGGTCTTTTTTAAATCGGAAAATATTTTGTATCAAGATGGGGTCTGCTGTATATTTGTAAGGTTTCCCGTGACACAAAACTTATATTTTAGTGTGATTATTGTTTTTTTAATAACTTAAAAGATTTTATTAATAACTTAAATGATAAATGTTGATACACTTTCGCGTTTTGTACACATTAAGAAAATATATATATTACGGGTCTTAATCGCGTGAATAATTCACGGGTAGTCCGTGACCACGGCCGTTGCAATACGGTCGAAACGTCGAGCAATAAACAAGGTACCTTAAATTATTCATGCGATTAAGACCTGTAATATATATATTTTCAACTTAAATGATGTTATACATACCCCCGACTCTCCCCAGCCAGCCACTACTGCTTTTTTGTTGTAGTGTGGATTATCCCAAAATCCCACACGATTAATATTGGCACCAAATTGAAATGCAGTCCTAAGTTTTACAAGAGCAATATCATTAATAAAAGCAGCCCAATTTAAATCTTTGTGAATAACAAAGGCACTTGCAGATGTTATTACACCACTCAGCCTCTCTGCGTGCCCGGCAGAAACAACGATTGCAGAATCTGGTAAACAAGTATGTAGGCAGTGCCCTGCTGTTAGTACTAAGCGTTTATGCAAGATGGAAGAACCGCATAAATATGGTGGTCCTTCATGGTCTTCATAGGTAGTTGTACAAAATATGCCAAGAGACGCAGCATAAGGAAAGTCGCGTATGTTAGCGAAACTACTTCTATATGACTGACCAGAAACAATATATTGTACTAATAAAATCAATAGACTTAATTGAATATTAGCCATTGTGTAATGTCGTATTTGAATGGCATAAAACGGAATCATACCTGCGACTAATTAATAAGGCATTTTATGAATTAATCAGGTTTAACGACTTATGTTTTTAATTGTTTTTTTTATCAGGATTCATTATTCGTAAGATTAATTTTATGCATACACTCTAGGCTTTGTTCATGATCGCCTGTTTGGTACGGGAAAATATTACCCTGGCTACGCTCTTCATAATTAAATTATTCAAGACGAAACTATCACTTGTTTATATCAGCCTCGTAAAGCTAAGATTTGTGGTTGCAATATACGCAACCACGCTCGCATTGAACAATGTGAAAAGGGCCCCTGAAGCGCTCACGCGTTACTACCACATAACCGGATCGGCATAAGCTAAGTGAATAAAGAATTTTGAATCTCTCAACAAAAGGGCGTAAGTGTCATGAACATACGCTCTTCTGCTTATGCAATTATTCTAGGCTGCGGAACCCTACACTGAGCATGGTCCGACATGCCTTGTTTATTGACCGACGTTTCGACCGTAATGCAACAGTCTACCCGTGATCACGGCCGTTGCAATACGGTCGAAACATCGGGCTAAAACAAGGTATTTTACCTTAAATTATTCACGCGATTAAGACCCGTAATATATATATTTTCATAATGTGTGCAAATCGCGAAAGTTTATCAACATTTATATTATTCTAGGCTGCGGAACCCTACACTGAGCATGGTCCGACATGCTCTTGCCCGTTTTCATTGAATTAGAATAGGCCTCTAGTTCAGTAGCTTTCCGTTTCGCTCAGTTCCCCTTTGCTGTAAGTCTATAGTAGCAATCTGATTTTAACATTGGCATATTTTACCTGAATTCCACGAGGTATTCATTTTAGTTTCAGTATTTAAATGCATTTTGGGCTCGGGTGTAATTTGATGTTTATTTAATTATGTTTGTTATTTTATGTACAATTATGTTTTAGTATTAACTTTATTTGTTTGTATTGTATAGGGTGATAGCTGATTGGTTTGTCAAGGGGGCAGTAGAGGGAGGGGAGGGGGTGAAGCTGTAGTTGTCAATGTCAGGTTTATAAATGTGTGACGATTTGTCGTTTTATTAAATAGGTACGTACTCCCGTACTGATAAATGATTGGTCTATCTAGTTTAGCCGTGCGCTTGATTGTTTGTGAATTTGTTACATTTAGGTACTTTACAACATTTGTGTGGGTTTTTTTTTATTGTGTTATTAAAAAAAAAATAAAGTGTTTTAAAAGCAATACATAAAGTAGTCACTTTAGGGCCTAGTTGAAAATCAGCGTCAGGCATCAACCTGGCAAATGCTGAACTATGTCCTATTTTCGACATAATTAAATAATTATAAGAACTTTTTTTTTTTTTTAATGTGTTGTCATTTTATGATGTACTTTCTGTTTTTTTGTATGTGTTACATGGTAAATATGTCGAAATATATTATTTTAATTTCGTGTCTCTCTGTCTCTTTGTTCCGGCTAATCTCCGAAATAGCTGGGCGGATTTCGATAGGACTTTCACTGTCAGCTGGTGATGTTGGGAGTAACTTAGGCTTATTTTTATTATCACGCTAACGTGTATACCTATTCACGTCAGCGTGATGATAAAAGTAAGCATAAGTTGCAGTGCTGCTTACTCCCTAGTGAGCAGCACTGCAACTTCACGCAGACGAAGTCGAGGGCACAGCTAGTTTATAATATTAGACTGGATTCTTATACGGCTATCCATTAAGACCTCACGATACCATAAACAAACAAATACCTTACCATTATAGAATTTTATAAGCTACGAGTACCGTATTGCAACGACCGTGGTCACGGGTCACCCGTGACCACGGTCGTTGTCGAGTCGAGTCGAGTCTTATAATAAAATATTTACTCGATTAAGACCCGGCTTATAAAAATCTATAATTTATACAAATCGCGAAAGTTTACGAACATATAAAAATACCTTACCTTCGCTTTTTGGCGGGAATTAAAAATATTGTAAAAAATAAATCTACTGTTCATCCCGTTGTCACATAAAGATAGATTGAAAATTCTGTTTGCGAACGAATATTCATATTTTATTTACACTGCTGGATCGGGTTTTCAGTATAGATATGATTTGATTAACAAATTTGTTAAAAGTTTGGCAAGAACATAGATGGATGACTGTAGAAAAAATATATATTTTTTTATAAGTACATTATTATTCTTTTTATAGTGCAAACCTGAAAGTAGTTTGCTCAGAACCAGTAACGCAATCCATTTTGATAATATGTGGACCATATTATATTTTACAATAATTAATCAATTATTAATTAATTCATCAATCATTCTAACGGTCCAAATCCTGTTCACTTGTGATGTGAAATGTGATCATCACTTATTTTTCATTAATAACCATGAAATAGGTACTACGAGAAATAGCGCGAAGAACACAAGACAACTTGAATGGCTTAAAACTATGCAAGTTTTCAATACTTTCATTTTATTTTTTTTAAATGATTTCTTGAAGTAAAAATCTTATTGGGGCGTCTGAGCGTTGCATTATTACAGTAACATCAATATTTAGTGGTGTTACTCATGATAGTTCACCATTAGCTCTATTACACTGTGTAATAGTGCGAGAGACTACGACGAGTACGACGAGAATTACTCAATATCATATCAAATTAATTGAATCGGAAACCGTGAAATATCTCATCTTGCTCGTCATTTGTGGCCTTCATTATCAGTTCTATTTCACCCATAGGTGCTTTTTGAGAGTAAATGCACTAAATCTAAGTCACTGTAGGTGTGCCTTTAATATTTGAAGAGTTCCTTCGATTTCTCCAGGATCCCATCATCAGATAATAGGACCAAGAATTTTTCAAATCGATCCAGCCGTCTTTGCGTAATTGGTGAGCAAACATACAAAAAAAAACATACAACCACAGTCGAATTGATAAGATTTTGAAGTCGGTTCAGTAGTAGAGTGAAGAAGTAAAGTGGCAAATAGTAACAGTGTTACTTTTTTTTCACAAAAAGTTGCAAGTTGGTTGGGGAGTTCCTGGATAAAAATAACCTTGTATATTACCTATACAATGTGTAACTATTGACGTATAGACCTGGACCGCGCCATTCCTTTCGTGTGTCAAAGCATGAAAGAGAGAAAAATCTCGTGCGGCCTTTGACAGGTCAACACTAAGCAGTGACAAAGCTAACTTTGTGGACAAATGTCCACAAAGTAGCGTTGGCTTTTTCTAGAGAGTGGTCAGTTTTGTGAGGTTATGGCGTAGAC
The DNA here is from genome assembly GCA_945859575.2 of Herminia tarsipennalis. NCBI lineage: Eukaryota > Metazoa > Arthropoda > Insecta > Lepidoptera > Erebidae > Herminia > Herminia tarsipennalis. The sequence continues at coordinate 2,564,300 of OX243849.2, read as the reverse complement.
CTGGTCTCTACGTTAATGCGTGTTACAAACAGAAAAGTGTGGTCAAATTCAAGGGTTGTCATGTTCCTATAGTACCCGCTGCGTAATTATAATAGTATTGGGAGAGTTTTCCCTAAAATTTCATTAAGTACCTACGTACTTAATTATATTTTCATTAGTGATTTTATAATTGAAAAGGTCGTTCTTAAAAAAGTATGACCTAAAAAGTTTTATGCCATAATAATTCTATCGAATTTTGCACTAGGGCGTATACGTAGCAGCGTTACGTATATTTACGCAGTATTATGTTTTTGGCTACTAAAACAGAAACTGAAAAGAAAACGCTGTAGGTATAAAATAATAATAATGCAATCAGAAAGCTCCGTAAAATTCGATTTTAACTTCAATTAAAATGTTATTAATTCAATCTAATAGGTACAGCCTAAATCGCGCAAAAATCAGTATAATTTAAGAATGAATTCAACAACAATTAAAATCTCAACACAGATTTCTTATTAATACAATAATTGTATTTTTATTTAGAAATGTACAACATCATAATTTGTTAAAATGCTCTCTGTACGAAGCAATAACAAAAGCCGTGATGGTTCTTTAACTGGCGGCTAGATGTAGCAAGCAAGTGTCCAACTCGCATGCAGGAAGAGATAGAAAAAAATGAGGTCTAGTAACATGTTCCAGATAGGTGGTTCGATTCCGGCCCAGGTTTGGCATACGGAAGTTTCAGGTTCGATTCCTGGGTCTAGACATCAAATTGTTCTATCTTTCTAAAATACAATTATTATTAATTAATAAAGTAATTGGCAAGAAATGCCCATAAAACTATCTATAACAATTTTCTTAATTAAGAAAAAGCTTTTTTTACATAAATATGTTTAAATTTAAATCACCAGAATTCTTATTGAAAAATTGCGATGAAGTTTAAAACGAATGTTTGAGTAATACGTATCTATTATAATATTCATTATTGAAATGGGCTTCTGCTGTGGTTATGAAAGTATTGATTTTGTGAAATTTTAATATTACTCGGCTTTTTATGAGCTGAAAAATACAGTAAACTTTACTCGCAATATTGGATTTTAAAGAGGTGGTGAGATATACCTTTGAAGGCGCGAATCCACAGGATTATGTTCTGGCGGCGGGGGGGGGGGGGGGCACTTTGGAGAACACCGGCGCCAAGAGTGAGTAGTTTTGCCCGTCAATGCGACCAAATGTATGGCGAACACTTTATAAATTCATTGTCCCTGTTGCCGCCGCCCCCCCCTTGGATACGTGCTTGGACCTTTCATATTTTTTATTCACTTATTTTCGAATATTTCATCAATGTTGAGACGCAAACAAAGTACCTACTCGTATTTCTGTCTTCAATATTCACTTTTCAAAAATGACTTATTTTGGAGTTATTTGGTAATAATATTTATTTACCCTTGTCTTATGAACATATATAAAACTAGCTGTCCCGCGCAACTTCGTATGCGTAATTTCTCCCCGTTTTTGAAACATTTCTCGTCGCTTCTCCGCTCCTATCGTATATATAGCCTATAGCCTTCCTCGATAAATGGGCTATCCAACAAAAAAAGAATTTTTCAAATCGAAGCGTTTAAACAAACAAACAATCAAACAAACAAACTCTTCCGCTTTATAATATTAGTATTTATAATATAGCTGACCCGCGCAACTTCCTTGTCGTCAATTTTCCCCGTTTTTGCAACATTTTTCATTGCTGCTCCGCTCCTATTGGTCGTAGCGTGATGTTATATAACCTATAGCCTTCCTCAATAAATGGGCTATCCAATGCAAAAAGAATTTTTCAATTCGAACCAGTAATTCCTGAGATTATTGCGTTCAAACAAACAAACAAACTCTTACGCTTTTTAACATTAGTATAAAAAGCTTTTGAAGTTTTCAAACAATCATTGACTTGGTTTTAAGAAATTAAGATATTTGCAATTTGAAAGCGCAGTGCTACTCTGTGCTAGCATGATAGGGAATTGCGACTGTCTTCAAAGTCTTTAAAGCTGAGTGGCGTTTAAAAGTTTAAAAGATGTCAACGCTAGCAACTTTAACGTCTTTGCAATATAAAAATAATAAACATCTATAGGAAATAGTTAAATATCTATAGTATTACTATTTGAAGCGGCGGTAGCATAGTGGCTGAGGCACCAGGTCTGGCAATCGTGAGGTCGCGGGTTCGAATCTTACCTATCAGCTCAGCTGGAAGGGTTAACAAGATAAGGATAGCCCATTTATCGAGGAAGGCTATAGGCTATATAACATTACGCTACGACCAATAGGAGCGGAGCAGCAATGAAAAATGTTGCAAAAACGGGGTAAATTTACGTATACGAAGTTGCGCGGGTTGCTAGTAAATCATTTAGCTCACATATACAGAGTGAAACATTAAATATTCTGTCTCTCTTTCACATTACACCTGACTTTGGCACAAAATGAAACGATAAAACTCAGTAAAATAGGATTTTATTCACTGACCGATTCGTTTGCCGACCGAGTGCGTCCCTCGCTAGGGTTGCCAGTGTATTACTTTTGGTACGTTTTATGACTATGATTATATACGATTTTGACCCTTTAATATTAGATTATTTACCTTACTTGGAGATTCGTTTTAAAAAACTTTAATAAGTGATCGCGAGTTTCTTCAGTTGTTCTATAACTTGACGTTTATACTAGACTAGCTGGGCCCCTAGACAAATGGCATTCTATTCGAATAGAGTTTACGCTAATCGAATAGTCGTAATGACGTCATTTCGCGCGCAACATTGTAAATACAAAAATTGTTAATATGACATTAGTAGTAGTACGCGCGCAACGACTTCATTATATTCGATTAGCGTAAACTCTAATCGAATAGAATGCCATTTAACTTCGTCTGCGTAATTTTTCTAATTTTTGCAACATTTTTTATTGCTGCTCTCCTATTTGTCGTAGCGTGATGTTATTTAGCCCATAGCCTTCCTTAATAAATGGGCCATTCAACAGTAAAATATTTTTTAGATTCATACCCGTAGTTCCTGAGTTTTTCGCTTTCAAACAAACAAACAAACTCTTCATTTTAATAATATTAGTATTGTAGCAAATGTATAGGTGTACCAGAATCTTATGAAACGAAATTTTAAAACCTTATGGTTTTAAAATATGGCAATGTTAACTAGCAGTGGTTCCTACTGGGATTATGACGTTTGATACTTTTTCGTTGAAACATGTATTCTTTTATAAAAATGCACCGTATGTCGATCTAATTTCTAACTGCAAAAAGTGTAAAGAAACAGGAAGAAGAAGAACGTTTGTTGTGTTTGAATTTTTTGTGTTTTGTTTAATCAATGCAAATACTGACATTCACGGGGCTGCTGTACAAAATATATATTTTAATCGACCAGTAATTATACTTAGTTCTATTGAAGCAGAAATTGATAATGATCCGTTAAATTAAGTTAAACTAATTCAATGAAAAAATACAACGATCAAGACGTCTTTGTTTTAGTAGGTTTATACCAACAACATTTGGAACTTGTATTTCAATTAGCTAAGCAGAATTATCTCTTTGTGTTAAAAAATCGTAACACCCTATTCTCCATAGATTACTTCCCTAAAAACGTTCAGGTTAATTTTAACTAGGTGCCACTGGCAACACTGCCCCCTACTCCTTTAACCTCCCGTCCGAGCTTGTCCGGGCACGTCCGCCTAGTCCGAAATAAGGCACTCGGACGTAGGGTTGCCACGCAAAGGTAAGTAAATATTGGAATACCCACTGCCGGTGCAACTTTTAAATGTCTGATTTTTCGTTTGAGTTTTATATTTGAACTACGCTGTATGTCTGTTTTAAAGGTTTGACTACACGCGTTAGAGTTTATGGTTGCTATTGATATTTTGATTATATTAAGTGGGTACTAATAGTACTTTTGGTACAAAATAGTACAATAAGTAATGCATGCGTAGGAGGATCCTGGGTGAGCGCTCCCAGAAGGGTTTTTTGTGTACCGAAATTCTAGTATTGTATTAAATTTCTCTGTCCATTTACATCTTGTACCAACACGAAATTCACCTCCCCTCCTCCGTCGCAAACGTGTTAGATCCGGCACAGCCATTTTACTCTCGTGCCCCCCCCCCCAGAACGAAATCCTGGATCCACCCTTGAATGCATGATCGCTTCAATCACTGAATTTCGTTTCGGACACAATGCTTAACAATTGCGAACTTTTATATAATATTTTGGGACAACTCACACAACGTCATCTGATCCCAAACTAAGCAGAGCTTGTACTATGTAAACCAGACAACTGATAAACATACTTAAATATTTCTAAATATTTACATTTTATAGATAAATAACACCCAGACACAGAATAAACCATCGTGCACATCACACAAAGTTTTATCCTGGGTGGGAATCGAACCCACGACCTCCAGCTTAGGAATCAGGGTCACTAACCGCTTGGCCAACAGGCCGTACCTACATAAGTAATGCATACATAGGCGGTTTTTTTTATGTACCGAAATTCTTGTATTGTATTAAATTTCTTTGCCCATTTATATCTTGTGCCCCCCTCCGGAAAGGTTCTTTTAGGGGCAACGCCCCCCCCCCCCAACGTGCAACTTAAACTTGGCCAACACGAAATGCACCTCCCCTCCTCCGTCGCAAACGTGTTAAATCCGGCACGGCCATTTTCCTCTCGTGTCCCCACAATGAAATCCTGGAACCGCCCTTGAATTCATGATCGCTTCAATCACTGAATTTCGTTATTAATTTGTCAATAGTCATGTAATTTATTTTCAATCATAATTTTGGTACGTACCTATCATCATTTAACTTGGTAATTTTGATACTGTCATAGCAGTAATAAGAATTGATTATTCTACAGATTTATCATGAATAAAATCATATCATATATCGACTGCCTCTGTGGCGCTGTGGAAGTGTATCCGACTGCTACGAATAAGGTCGTGGGTTCGATTCCCACCCAGGATAAAACTTTGTGTGATGAGCACGATGGTTTATACTGTGTCTGGGTGTAATTTATCTATAATATTTAAGTATTTAGAAATATGTAAGTATATTTATGAGTTGTCTGGTTACCGTAGTACAAGCTCTGCTTAGTTTGGAATCAGATGACGTTGTGTGAGTTGTCCCAAGATATTATATAAAGTTCGCAATTGTTAAGCATTGTGTCCACTAGTCGCACTGAACGTGTGCAAGTCAGCAGCCCTGATAAGTCACTTGCGCTGTGTAAACAGTCGTAGCAAGTCGATTTCTTGTTTCTTTTGGTTGAAGAAGCTGCAAGAAACTGCGCAACTTACTTGTTTGTGGATACTCTGCTTCAAATAAAATAAAACCGTCAGGTTGGAACCATCTTGTTTTTCCCCTACCTTACTACTGCGGGAGTAATCTTTAATTAATAGAAAAGAAAGGAAAATTATTTTATTACCAGTGTACAGTAAAAGTGGGAAATAATGTGAGATCATTCTGTAGCAGGTGTTTCAAGACATTATAATTAATAATTTCTCTTTGGTAGTATTTCCAACCTATCGGACTATGAAAATGAGGGCATACCTAGAGAGTGCACTTTTACGTATTTACTCACACCATTGTATACAATAATTATATTTCTTGTGTAGTAGTCTAGCTTATAAATATAGTATAGATAGATACTTAATAAAAATCGATTACACACAAAAAAAAATGGCATCAAAAATATTAACCATTTTAATACAATTTTAAAATATTATACATAAATTTTAAAAAAAATATCAAGCACATAACCGAATGCAAATTTCACTAACTCACTCTTATGTTTTAGTCTATATATCTGGTGTTTTATATACTAGGTAACGTAATAACTCCGAAAATTTTAGTGAAAATAGTTTATAACAAACTTTAAATTGCTTTAAATCCTAAACGGTTATTTTAAGTGAAAAATGATTTAAGAAACCTCACCATGATTTTAAAATACCTACACGATCATACCCCACATGACATAGTCTGTTGACTTTAATTTTTGTCTGGCTGTCGCAATTTGAATTTCGATTGCTGTCATGACAATCGCAAGATTAATACAAAACGATTGACGTATGAATCATCAAAATCGGCCCACGCGTTGGGTCTATATAGAGCCACAAAAGAACACACATACATACATGTCAAACACAATACCCTCCGCAGTCGGGTTAAAAAAGAGCACAACCAGTTTAGGCGTCGAAGAATTCCTCCAAATCATGTCAACCAGTATAGTGTCAAAAGGCTGCCAGCTTAAAATTAAAATCCAACGTGAAACAAAAAGTTTAATATCTTCAAAACTTGTAAACGGATTTTCATCAAACAAATTTCCAAACCATCACGATCAAACTACCTTTCTAATAAAATAAAATGCATCTAATTATGTTCGTCCATTTGAGCACAAACAGACATTAATTCACACGTTAAAGTTATAACACCGCTCCTTCTACGTCAAGGGTAAAAACGCGTAGTTTATTACACACTGCTAAATAACTTTGAAGTGGCAGCCCTGTTAAAAAGCCAGTAAAATGAAATTGGCGGGATTACGAAACGAAGTGAATTTACATGGTATCCTAGAAAAGATGGTAACTGGTCATAACGTAGAGGTTCTACCCGAGCCGCGGGTAAGCATTCCAAGCCGGGATTGAGATTTTATTTAATCATCTAATGGATTTATTTTTATTCTTTTGTGAAGTAAATAGGTACAATTTGGTCGGAATTGGAAATGAGGTGAGCGGTCTCGTCTCCCAATTCGAACTGAGAAACATATGTAAATGCGTAGAGTTATGTGCAGCTTCGTTAAAATAATAATAATTTAATAATATCTTAGGACAACTCACACAACGTCATCTGATTGCAAACTAAGCAGAACTTGAACTATGGAAACCAGACAACTGATAAATATACTTATATTTTTCTAAACAAAAAAAAACATATTATAGATAAATTACACCCAGACACGCTTTATCCTGGGTGGGGGTCGAATCCACGACCTCCGCCCAGCGGACGGTCTCATTCTACTAGAGCTATAGGTGTATTTGACATAAAATCATTACAAAATATGTCTAAATAGGGATGATGACTACAATGAAACTAAATTATTTTTCAGTAATCAGGCGTAACATATTCATAAGCGGCGGTAGCCTAATGGCTAAGGTATCGGTCTCGCAATCGTGGGGTCGTGGGTTCGAATCCTGGCCATTATACTACCGACGTGAACCCACTCCTAAAACTAGCCATAGAGCTTAGCTGGATGTGTTAAAAGGATTGCTAGTAATGTGGGATCACAATCTCACATTGCTAGCAATCTTTAAAAAAAAATTGCAAGCTCTGAAAGACGTGTTATTTAACAATATAACGTTTGTAAGAACTTATAATCATCAAAATAAATACCAAAAGTAAAGATTTCGACAATCCTGAGTTGTGACGTCACGCCTCGGTGTTACATACAATTTTATATTAAGCGTCTCAAGATACTGATTTGACTTGACAGTCATCATCCCCATTCTACCTCTAGTAGCCAAATCCATCGATAGATAGATTATTATGACCGGCCGTTAGCAATCGGTTTTAGTTACTTATGTATAACTTCTTGCCCAACACTCTAACTTCGCAATCGAGGCAGCCATTTTGTTAGCAGTTAAATTCCAACTAAGCAAACCATTATATCTGGAAGTCCGCCGGGATCTATAACATACTACTGAAGATTGCCAAGTTAATATCAACTATTCAATGTTTAGTTGAAACTTAAAAGCTGCTTCTGCGTCTCTGTGGGATTGCGTTTGTAATCGAACTTACGCAATTGGAACAGCGGATTTTTGTTCGATTTTGTTAAAATAGTTGATATTACATTTTGACTGAAGATTAGTAAATATGTAATAATATATACCGCAAGGTTATTTTTGGTATAGTGCAAACCTCAGACACCCCAACAAGATTTTATGCTATTGCATAGCTTTTATCACGGACTCGGGCTTTGAGCGCGGCGACCGAATAAAGTAATTTCGTAACAAAAATAAAACCTAACACCCCCACTCCGCCTAACATGTAGCACGGCCGAGCGTTCTCGTATATGGTACGACTGTTTGAAGCTCGCACGGATCAATACGAGCTGCTCCGAAAAGGAATGGAAAAAAAAATTTTTTTTTTTTTTTTTTTTTAATTGCATAATTTGATAAAGAATGCTATGCAATAGCTTTACCTTGGCAGTCTCCGAATGCCACACATTTTTTTTTACTCCAAAAAATCCATATAAGTAAAAGAAAATCAAAATATTGAAAACTTGCAGAATTATAAGTTGTTTAATGTTCTTCGCGCTATCGTGCTCATTGCGTCCCGTAGTACGTAATCCATGGTTATAATTGAAAAATAAGTGATGATTACATTTCAGGATTTAGACTGTTAGAATGATTAATGAATTAATTAATTATTTTGGATTGTGTTACTGATTCTAAGCAAACCATTTTCAGCTTTGTATTATATCAAGAATAACGTTGTATGATAATAATGTTTACTGATTTCGGTTACGGCCGCCAATTCAAAGCGGCTGTAGCTTGGCTAAGGCTTCAGAATTGCAATCAAGAGGTAGCGAGTTTGAATCCTACCCATTATACTACTGACGTGAGCTCCTAACACAAGCAAGCAATTTAGCTTCGCTGGAGGGGTTAACAGGATTGATAGTAATGTGGGACCCACAATCTTTAAAAAAAATCTCAATCTTTTATTTTTTTTAAATAACAGATAACTAGCAATGTGGGATTGAGTCCCACATTACTAGCAATCTTGTTAACCCCTCCAGCTAAGCTCTAAGGCATGTGTTAGGAGTGGTTTCACGTCGGTAGTATAATGGGTAGGATTCGAACCAGCGACCTCACGATTGCGAGACCGATCCCTTAGCCATTAAGCTACCGCCGCTTGTAATTCTATTGCACAAGTGTACTCTATGCTCTTTCTCATAGACAGATGGAACGGCATTCCAGAGAGAGATTAGGCGCAAGACCAACGGTCAACTTTCAGTACACTGTATAAATAACTAGCTGACCCGCGCAATTTTGTCTGCGTAAATTTTCCCCGTTTTTGCAACATTTTTGATTGCTGCTCCGCTCCTATTGGTCGTTGCGTGATGTTATATAGCCTATAGCGTTCCTCAATAAATGGGCTTTTAAACAGTAAAATATTTTTTCGATTCGGACAAGTAGTTCCTTTAGATTATCGCGTTCGAACAAACAAACTCTTCAGCTTTATAATATAAGTATAGATATCGGACGAAGAGTATCAAGCTCGTGAACATCTTCCTCTGTATTAAAAGGCAACTGTTACTGACTGACTGATTTATCAACACACTGCTCAAACCATGGAACGGATTTCTGCGGCAGAGGAGCGTATATGTGATGTGAGAAAACTGTTACCATCTATTTGTTGCTTAACCATAAAAAAGTAACGAAAATTGCATTTTTGAAATATAGAAAAATTTGAAGTCCTGACCCAGGAATCAAACCCAAGACTTCTGTATGCCAAACCGGGACCGGAATCGAACCGTCTAACCGGGACTTTGATATTAAACTAAACCTCAAATTCTTCTATCCTTCCTGCACGAAGAATTTGAGGTTTAGTAACATAGTCCCGGTTGCATGGTTGGTTTCTGGCCCCATTGGGCATATGGAAGTCTCGGGTCCGATTTCTGGGTCTTGAGTTAAATTTTTTCTATCTTTCAAAAATGCATATATTGTATTCTACTACTAGCTCCTATTTTTCGGCTTAAACTTTACTTAATGTTGTCAAATTGTATTTAATTTAGTGGCTATTTGTTTTTACACGTACATGTACTCATTTAATTTTTCTGTTTTGTCGAAAATACATTATTTTTTCTTTCTTTCTTTCTTTCTTTCTTATTCATATGTAATGTAATTGGCAAGAAATGCCTATAAAAATTACTACCTATAAATAACGAAAAGTGGTTTATTTTTTGAGTTATTGACACCCATACGCCTAGTTAAGGCTAAATGAGTAGGCAGGCGCAATAGATGCAGACATTCCTAGTCACCAATGAGTCACTGATCCCTCTAAATAGACCTTACAAATACCCTGATCAAGTTACTTTTCTTCTGGGCGTTTTGACAGTTAACATTGTAGGTTATAAAATAAATATAATAAAGATATGGCCCAGAACGCGGCCACGTCAACTCCATTGTCGGACACAGCCATCAAGTCCTTCTGTGTGCTGGAGATTGGGCGGTACCGCCCAAGCAACTCAGGTTACTACCCACAGAGAATCCCCACCTAACCCTATTTTCTTTCAACCGGCTGACCTGACTCCAATGTCTATTTAAAGCCTTCCATGTCAACCTGCAATTAGTGATAAGTTATAAAACGTGTTAAAACGATTCATGCATCCAACAGATATTACATTCCAAAATATCCATTTAACAAAACCAAAATAACCCATTGAATGTAATATGACAATTTAAATTGAATCGTATTTAAAACAGCTCTATTCGAGTCACCACAACCACAGTAAATGGCTTCACATCTCGCCAAAATTGCATTAATGTTGGCAAAATATTATAGAGAATTCATTTTACTACAGATAAAGGTCAACGTTCATTACACAGTATAAATAATATCGGACGAAGAGTACCTATCAAGCGCGTGAATATCTTCCTCTGTATTAGAAGGCCACTATTACTGTTTGACTGATGTTAATACATCAGTAAACAATCCGTGGTTTAAGCTGTCTGTTAAAACACACAGCTCAAACCACGAAATGTATAGTTATTATGAAGTTGGCATTTGCTAAGAAAAGATTTTCCAAAAATCACACCTTAATATTTGAGAGAATTTCCAGAGTGCTTTCTGCACCTTGTCATGGGGGAAGACTTTTGGCCGGAGGGTGTGTCTTTTTAGTCTTCTTTTACTTCTATACTATAATATTATAAAGAGGAAAGATTTGTATATGTAACGAATACACCCAGCCTATCGGTTCAGTTGAAACCTATTTCATAAATTCTTTCACTTATAGAAAGCTCGACTATCGGGAAGTAACATAGGCTATATTCTACTCTCCAAAAAGTTACAAATCCTAACAAAAACTATATATTCAATCCTATTTTCTCCTCATGCCCCTACTTATCTAACGCCTCACTTTCAAATTCTCTGCTCTAGCCATGATCGGAATCTACGCTCCTCTAATAATCTGTTGCTTCTCTGTCCTGCTCACAGCTCCACTCTGGTGCATTCTTCCTTCTCTATTCAATCTATTCTCCTTTGGAATGCGCTCCCTCTCGAAATAAGAATGTCTACAACTCGTGTCACCTTTAAGTTCCAAGTACGTAATTTCTATACGAAGTTATTGGCGGAATCATCACAATTATAGTAATATTTTTTTATTTTTTTTTTATTGAAATACATGTTTATTAAAATTTACAATGTTAATAACTACAAGCTAGATAACCATACGTACGAACTATATACATACTATTAACATTATTTACAACTTACCTAGTAAACTACAAAAAAGAGTTAGGCGTCAAAGAATTCCTCCCCATCGATGTCTACCGGTATAGTGCCCAGAAGGCTGGCAGCATTGCCTCGTTGTATGGCAATGCTTATTCTCTGTGCAAAGAAAAAGCCAGCCTTCTGGTCACGAGATGCACTGACAAGACGCTGGGAAATGTCTTTGAATAAGAGGCGAGCACTTGGACCCCATGGCCCTAGCGTCTCAACCCCAAACGGCTCAAATATGTAATCTCCGACTAGATTACTATATTTGCGCCGTTTGAGAGTCTCCGCAGATGCAGCAGCAGCGCAGGCACAGCTCGCAGTGTTTGGAAGATGGGAAGGCGCTAGGGTATCGACACAGGTTGCATCCCACACCAAAGGTCTTCCCATCTTCCAAGGTAGCAAAGACATACCGTCCGGCCTCTTGCCATCGCTGCGCGCCAAACCATTAGGTTCAGGAACTGCTGGCACACCAGTGCTGACAAGAGCCCGACGGATGATGTCATTTAGGCTAGCGTGTCGTGATATGCGGCCTGCGCTCCTGCTGCATGATAGACCATGATGCCCAAGGCTGCCTACGGCTTCTCCACAGTGGCATCGATGAGGAGAAACACATGGGGCACCTAAACGCAAGCAGGCAGCAATGCGGAACGTGGTGTCGTCCAACATAGTGCCTATGTTGGACGATGGAAGAGCCTGAAGCCAAACACCTGATTCCCATTCACCCACAGCCAGCAGGCGCGCTCGCTCTGAAAGATTTGATGTAGTATTTAAAAGGTATTCTCTTACTGAACTGCAGAGCGGGCCGTCCCACTGTCCCTGGGCGAAGGGGTTGGTGGGCAAATCAAAGTTTGGGCAAGCCATTTTCCAAGCGTTCAAGGCCTCAGACTTGCACCGGACTTCAGAACTAACCAGTGTAGGTTCTAAAATTTTCCTGGTTAACTCCTCAGTGCTGTGAAGTGAGGACAAGAACGCCGGTAAACTAACGTCAGAAATTTTGCGAACGCCGAGGCCACCAAAGCGAACGGGTAACGACGCTTGAAGCCACGCTCGGTCGTTCAAAGCCACATTCAAAATTTTACACAGGGTTTTATGAATAATTTTGTCTAGTTTACCCAAAAGCTCAGGATGTTTCCAAAATTGAGTAGATCTGAGTACGTATGTGAATTTAGGAACAAAAAGACAATATCGAACGATTGTAAAAGCCGAATGCATATTAATTTGAAGAAGTTGGTCCGAGACTGTACAAAAATTTTGTATTTTTTCCTCTACGAACGAATCATAGGACTCCTCTAAAATTGGGGCCCCTAGGAGTTGAAGAGATTGATTATCTACAATTTTAAGATTTGGAGCCAAACAATTAAATTTAGAAATAACCAAATTTTTATCTATTTTATCATTCATGAATATTTCACATTTACTAAAATTTAAATCTAAACCAATACCTTTGAATTTATCTTTTATAAAAGCCAAGTCTTTGTATACTGTCTCAACGTCTCCCCCTAGGGTCCCATCATCCAGGTACCAAATATTAAATTTAGAATTTAGTTGCCGAATTATGGGATGAATCGCCAAACTAAAAATGACTGGCCCAAGAGGATCACCTTGTTGGCATCCTACCGATGAACTCAAAAGGTTGTCCTTATATACTAATTTTGAAGAGTGCCTGTAACACTGCCAGAGATATTTATAAATTTTGGGGGTTTCTAATTTTACTTGTGCCAACAAGGTATCCCGGTTGACGGAATTAAAGGCGTTCTTCACGTCAACCTTCAAAATGACTTCTGCCTTACCCGAGCCAAGGTAGGTGGACATGGCATGTATGGCAGCCTCACAGCCTCCTCGCGAGCCGAAGCCTAATTGAAGAGGCTGGAATTTGCTCGATAAAAACTCTCTATAATATGTACAACACATTTTGGCTGCCAAACGCCGGTACGTACACCCAACGGCGATTGGACGAATGCTACCATCACTTTTGCGCAGAGCGCATAAATTGGCGCCATACAAGACATCGATGATGCCATCGTCCACATCGCCGGAGAGCATTAGGTTAATCATTGCCGTCAACTCCTTTAGGAGAGCATTGCCAGCTTCTCCGGCACCTGAGCTCAAGAGGTCTTTTAAGTGTTGAGGTGTCAAGCCATCTATTCCTCCAGCAGAGCCACTTCGAAAGGAGCCGACGGCTGTCAATACGTCCTTGGCAGTGACGCATATGCATTCCGCATCAGAGTCAGGCGGCTCGGGGAAGCAAAGATCATCCCTTGGCGCTGGATGCTTGCTCTGCAGACCCGTGAGCGTTTCTGCAGAACAAGGCGCCACCACGTCGCTGCTAAATAAAAGCCTAGAGGCTCCCCTTATATAATAATCCCCTCCCCTTATAGTAATATATGGTTATATATGTATAATATGCATGTATTTGTATAGTTATGAGTATGTATTATGTATGAAAATGTATGTATTGGTATGTTGTGTGTGTATGGTATTGTTTTTATAATTATTTATTTATTATTATTACTTTTTTTTTAATCACTTTCTTGCAAAATTAGCATTAGAACTATAAGTCGATTAAGCACCCACCTCTAACAGTTCTCTGCATCACCCTAAGGTTGACTGGTAGATAATGCCTAAGGCATTAAGTCCGCCTTTGTAAACATTCTGTGTGCAAGAAGATAAATAAATAAAATAAAAAAAATGCGTTTTTATAAAGTTAATGGAGAAAAATCCGCGCGAAGCCCGAGCGGGCCGCTAGTATAGTATAAATAAAAATTAGGGAAATTGAAAACTTATGTTTGAAGAAGCTTAAATAATTGTTTTAAACCTAACAAAGGTTACGAACGTAGTGTGACATGGCGTGCTGGACGGTAGACCTTTATTGCCCGCAATATTGCAGCGCGGGCATGATTGATACAACACTTGTGGAAATTGCAGAATACCGCAGTTAAACAATTTGATTGTGTTTCAGTAAACTCGTCAAAGCTTGTTGGAGAGTAGTTTTGTACTTTTAGTGGGGACAAGTGAATGTCGAATTCATATAGCCCGAGCAACTAGTTTGATAGCTAAATAATAATGATACATATTTTTAAGGGTCTAGCAAACATCAACGCGTTGCACATCATTAGACAGGTCTTTTAAAAACATTGTAAGGTTTCTAAAACACTTTTTTGATTGAGTAAATGTTTTTGGAAATTAGCGCTCGACTTTTGAACCGTGTGTCCAAAAAATATATAAAAATCATAAAGGTAGCGCTAAAAAAAAAAAAACAAATAAACGCTACTAAAAAATATTTTGGACATGATCGGATATACCGTCATTGAGTTATTGCTGAAAAACTGCGTTTTTTAACAAAAGGGTGTAAGTCCCATGAACATACGCTCTTCTGCTGATGAAAATATTCAAGGCTGCGGAACCCTACACTGAGCATGGTCAGACATGCTCTTGCCCGGTTTTTTTTTAAATATGAGATTCGCAGTTTTGCGTTCTCGACGACGTCATTCTATTCGATTAGGTACAGTTTAGATGCCTATGCAATATTTCTAGGGGGAGAGTGCGGTCGTACTTCCTCCAATTCTAACGACTGGCGACTATTATTTGTTGCAAAAATAAATATCCCTAGATATATAAACCTATACCTCTCTAAATAAAGTGTGAATGTTTGAGTAAAAGGACGCGTCGTAAATTTTATGAAACAGTCTTCACGAGCGAGAGAATCACAGCGATACTGCTCTACTATCGTCGGGTAGTCTCCACCAACGAGCAATTATTCCGCTAGCGTAAGGTCGCGACTCGGAACGGCATCGCCGCGTCTCTACGACGATGATCTTCTTGGCGGGGCGCCTGCGTTTGACAGCGCGCTTGCTACGAGATCGTAGCGCTCTCGCTGTGAGAGCGCACGGCGATACGATGACGTTCAGCCACTCGTCGTAACATCGCCGTGTTGAGACACATTCTAAGAGAGTGTGTAGAAATAGGAGCCACGACGATAATATCACCGCGATTCTCTTGTGCATGGAGACGGTCCCTATGCCTGCCCCACTTCCTATCAGCATATCTGGTATGTCCTACGTCTGTATTATATTCGTGCATCGTGTGCGATCCATTGCTTCTGTACGTTTCGTAATATGACAATGACGGCAAAGTATCGGCGGATTCCCAAACAAACTTATCGATTGTAATATAGGTTGGAGTGTATTTCTACTGAAGCTAAGAGTAGAGCCGTCAATTAATCAATCACAGTGTTCTCAATCGTACCCAGGATTATTTTCAGCACTATCATTATTCCATTCACTGTTCGCTCCACATCAGAAGAAACGCCTTTTTAAAATTATTAAATTGTCCAATGTGTTGTGGGCTGTTCCTGTGACCTACGTGTACACCTTGTCCACCTCTAGTCTTTTCTGTTTAGGCCTGGGTCGAACTGCTTACCATCAGGCTAGATAATATTATGTTACATTGCCACCAACTAGCGGAGGAGTAGATCTGAGCCATAAGCCGTCTTAGTGGATACCCCAACAGTGCCAGTTATTCTCCCATGAAATAGTGATGTTAACTTAACCGCATCACTGTGTTTCGGTTGAAGGGCGCTGTAGCAAGTCTACCTAATTACTGGGCAAATAAAACTTATAATAATAACCATTTATTTCAGGCTACTACGGCCCATATCATACAAATACACCCACAAAATAAGATATCTTAATAAACTGTGTTATATGTAACATTAAATTATCACTTTCCACGACACCGAGACGATGGCGGCGTCGTGTTTCGCTGCGTGGTGTCACGTAACCTTCCACGAAATCGTCAGTACGTGACACCCTTCGGCCAGAAGTCCTCCTTCATAAAGATGGACAGATGTTCACTGGGAACTCGCACCACGAACGATTTGAAGTTGACATCATGGCGCGACTCTAACTTCTCCACCATCAAGATCGACTTCGTTTTGATTTAAGATACTCGACTAGCTCCTCTGTTTCAAGTGCAGTGCAGTAACATTCAGATCTTTGCCAAACTTTAAAGTGGCGGTAGCCTATTGGCTAAGGCATCGGTCTCGCAATCGTGAGATCTCGGGTTCGAATCCTACCCATTATACTACCGACGTGAACCCACTCCTAACACAAGCGTTTGAGCTTAGTTGGAGGGGTTCACATTTTTTTTTCTTTTTTTTTTGTTTTGTAATCTGCGATCAGTCGCTAGACTATAATCAGATTTTTTCAGTGATATCTGACATTGAAAGCGACGAGGCCAGCGCCTCGTCTGCCTTATCACCACACATCTTTCCTTTTCAGTCTCTTCGGTGTCAGTGATGGTTCTAAAAGTTGTTTTGCCAAAATATTAGGATGCTCTAATAAACGTTGTGCATATATAGTTTTGAATCTCTCGATTTCAAATTGGACTGTAGGCACTTTCGTGAATCTCCTTTGTTGTGGCAAACCATGGGGCACTTGTGATAGTGCGGAGAATGTTGTTTTGTACTCTCTGAAGGCACAAGATGTTGCTTTTACTGACGGTGACCCATAGGGGAATACCGTAGGTCCAAACTGGCTTTAAGACTGTGTTGTAGATCAAGAGCTTGTTATCAACAGACAAGGTGGAATTTCTGCAGCTTAGCCAGGACAAGTTTCACATGATGATTGAGGGGTTCACATGATTGCTAGTAATGTGGGACTCAATCCCACATTGCTAGTTAAAAAAAACAAAGATTTGGGTGGTACTGATACTGTCATGGGCTTGCGTGACGTTTATCATCAGAAGCAAGACTTACTGGTCTCTTCCTTCCATAGTTTATACAAAAAGAAATTGCTCTTCTTTATATTTTTATCTATTTAACTATTCGCTTAAGAGGCGAAAAAAGCCGAAGATAAAGACCTAACGTTACCATCATCCCTTACTGCCAATAAGTGGCCAAATAGTGGTACTTAAGTCTTTACGACTCTGGCTTTTATTACCCATAAAGTGACCGCTATAATACATTTAAATCAGTTGCCTTTTCATACTATGTTATGTATTATTGTTTACTAACAGGGTTGGCAGTAAAATGGTTGTAAAAGGTTGGTTGTATTATTCATTTTGAAAGGTTATGTATAAGTTGATATTGGTTACGTGGAAACACGAAATTATGCTGGCATATTATTATTAAAATGATCATTTTTCTACTTGCGGGGTATTGTTAGCGATTAATATAGCGCCGGTAGCGGCTAAGGCATCGGTGGAATCACAATTCCACATTGCTAGTTATCTTATTAAAAAAAAAAAGTGTAGATGTGGAAAGAAATGATATAATGTCGTGTCCAGGTCTTGGAATTGATTTCTTAATGACCAGATCATAAAACAGAGTTATTAGCCTACCATAATTTAAGCAGTATAAAAAAAAAATCTGAAAAGTCGGTTTACGGACGATAATTTTACGTTATAACATCAGAAGACAACATTGATAACATTGTAATAAATAACCATGCCTGTGACATTTTTTTTCGCATGTCGCTGCAATTGCTATTAACATTGATGACATTGTAATAAAGCTGTCATAAGCATGGTTGATGCCTGTGACAGATTTGTGTGACACTTTGACACTTTTTCATGCTGCACCCGGTCGTCGATTTATAAGTCATACGTCAAAAAACCTGACCATCCACCAAAATACTTCAATGTTTGATGATATCCTTTTCAATTGCACTATCACTACGGCTTTGCTAGTTTAGTCGACGAGTAGGCCAACTAATCGGCTCTTTGCAACTGGTCAAAGTCATAGTCAGCCCATCTCTAATTTAAATTGTAATCTATTGCTTTCTCTATGCAAGCATTCTCGCACCTAGTTGACAATGACATACAACCGGACGTGGCAATAAATAATGCTGGTTATAACTATATGACGGCTGCATCTATTACCTAGCGCCTAGGTCCTATCCTACTGGTTGTTTATGAGTGTAAACTAAATGGGTTTCTACGGGGCAGTGGTGAAGGGTCCTTAGAAAACTATTACTTTTGGTTTCCCTTTGCATCTTAGTTACATAATGTCAAAGTTATAAATAACCGTGATCAACTAGGCATTCTTTTGTATCGGGTTACTTTTGAAAAATATTAACTTTTCGCCACTGCTACGGGGTGGAATGTATTGTAGCTGTAACAAAATCAGAAGCTCGAAAGCTTCTGATTTTGTTAAAAATATAGTAAATTATTATTATATAATTTATTGATTTTTTAAAGAGTGGAATATGAGTTTCTTGGCAGCTTCTTCTCATGAGCTTTACACTTGGAAAAGCGTACAAATTTCTTCATACTTAAGAAGTGGGTTTTCTGTTGTCTTTGTTTCTTTGTTTCATACTTATAACCCTGTTACTAATAATTTTCAATGGAATTTGTACGAAAATTTTGTTACTTCTCACTTGATCAGCTGTTACTCATAAACTTGTAAAGCCTATATAGTTAGCTGTGATAATTTTCCTTTTAATTTTACTATACATTTATACTACTACGGTGATTTTTTTCACATACCCAACATCAACCATTTAGCTGCAAAGGGGGGGGGGTGCTTGACTCTCACAAAAATTTGCACTTTAAAGCTTAATATTTCACAAACGGATCCCTAAATCTAAAACTGGCCTTCACAATCCCTAAACGTCTTTAAAAGACTTATCTAATGATACCCCACGATAGGGTAGGTGATAAAAAAAGACACATCCCCAGTTCACATATAACGGAGATACCTTCAATAAAAATGTATTTCAAGATTTTATTTTTTCACTTTGTCAGCGTAAGTAATATGTGTATCCATGCAAAATTGGAGCCCTCTAGCACTAACAGTCTCTGAGCTAAGCTGCGTACGGACGGATGGGTTTTGCCATTTTGGCTACGGAACCCTAACGTTTTAGGTCCTAATTTTTAACTGACTGCGCTAGAAAAAGGGTTTTCAGTCGTATCTATGTATAAATCTTAGGCACGCTTTCCAATCAAAACAACATAACAATTTTCATCATAATATGATTATAATAATATCTTGGTACAATTCAAACTAAACAGAGCTTGTACTATGACAACCAGACAACTGACAGACACACTTATATATTTCTAAATACATATATATCATAGATAAATGACACCCAGACACAGAATAAACCATCGTGCTCATCACACCAAGTTTTATCCTGGGTGGGGATCGAACCTACGACCTCTGGCTTAACAGTCAGTGTCACTAACCACTAGGCCAACAGGCCAGTCAGAAATGATAGGAAAGCAAGTGGAATTTTCTTTATGGATTACTAGCTGTCCCGCGCAATTCGTCAGCGTATTTTTTTCCGTTTTTGCAACATTTCTCATTGCTGCTCTGTTCCTATTGGTCGTAGCGTGATGTTATACCTATAGCGTATAGCTTTCCACCATAAATGGGCTATCCAACAGTAAAATTATTTTTCAGTAATGAACCCAGTAATCAGTAGTTCATGTGATTACTGGGTTCAAACAAACTCTTCAGCTTTATAATATGTATTATAGTATAGATGCTAATATGAATGTTATCTATCGGTGCTTCATCTAATCGGTCTCCAGTCGCTTCGAAATTCCGTTCCATCGTCCTCCACATCGTAATATCAAATCGATTGACACCTCATTCATCGAAATTGAATAAGTAGTTTAGGCGATATTTTGGAACAAACAAAAAAAACTACCTACATAGTTAGACCGCTAAAACATAAAAAGTCAAAAACTTGTAAAAACAATTACATAAAAAACAAACCATTTTCAAGCAATTTTCTTGCATTTAACACTACGAATAAACAATGCTGGAATACCGCCAGGGGAACGAACAGCTTTGCCATTATGTACACCCGGATAATTCGATGCACTTTGGCGCTTATTACGCGGGCCACTGCGTCCCGATAGCCGGGCAGATAAGACCGGGCAAACCTCTGCAAAACGGGCTGAACATTTGAAATAATCAAACCTGAATTAGTCGGGATCGCTTTTCGGTTTCGTTAAATCCGGCTTTTTCATGGGAAAGCTTTTAAAATATGGGATGTCTTATAATGTTGTAGAAGGACAAATGTTAGGGCTGTGGATGTACTTAATGGAAAACTGATATGAATTCGTTTTTAATATAGTTTTTGGAGAAATTGCTTTTTTTTTTTTAGAGACCACTCCCGCAGTAGGTTACAAACTCTTTGTCGCGGGGGACTTTACAAACATACAAGTCACGGACACAAAGTACACTCAGACTCGGAATAACAATTTGTGGATCACACAAAGTTGTGTCCCGTGTGGGAATCGAATCGACCTCTTGCGTAGCAGTCGGACTAACTCCTACCGCGCCACCGAGGCAGTCTGCATGATGTTCAGGTTTTTTATGCATTAGATAGTGGATAAAGAAGTAAACTACTGGCAAGCTAACTACTATGACTGCCTCTGTGGCGCGGTGGGAGTGTATCCGACTGCTACGCAAGTGGTCGTGGGTTCGATCCCCATCCAGGCTAAAACTTTGTGTGATGAGCACGATGGTTTATTCTGTGTCTGGGTGTTATTTATCTATAATATGTATGTATTTAGAAATATATAAGTATGTTTATCAGTTGTATGGTTTCTATAGTACAAGCTCTGCTTAGTTTGGGATCAGATAGCGTTGTGTGAGTTGTCCCAAGATATTTATTTATTTTATTTATTTATTGTTAAGAAAATCCTAAAATTCAATACTCTCTTCTTCCGTCATAGAAAGAATAATCACGACGAAAATCTCTGAATCTATGTCTAATACTATGTTGTGCCCATTAAGGCTGATATATCCAATGTCGTGTACTCTTCTTTTAATATTTTTAACATCTTGTTTTTGTATCAGTCCTCTAATATGGTGTATAATATAATGGTGGCAGCACCTTACCTGCATATACAGTTTATAAAAAAAGAAACATTGGCAATTTGAAAAGAGTGACCGCGAGTTTTTATTGCCTATTCTCTTCTTCGGCTTTACCTATTGCTTGCGAACGCATTACATGTAAATGTAGAACCGACTTTTCACTAGTGTAGTATCTATTTTGTTTTCTAAGTGGATAAATATTTTTTATTAATATTACTAATAACATTACATACTCACATAAAAACCACTAACGCAAAATTCACCGTATTTTGTTGGCACCACAATTTTTGTAAAGCACACAATTCGGGGCTACATTTTATTTTAAACTAGCTGACCAGCGCAACTTTGTCTGCGTAAATTTTCCCCGTTTTTGCAACATTTCTTATTGCTGCTCCCCTCCTTATTTCTCCACTATTTCATGGATGTTATTATACATATAAACCTTCCTCTTCAGTCACTCTATCTATTAAAAAAAACCTCATCAAAATCCATTGCGTAGTTTTAAAGATTTAAGCATACATAGGGATATAGGGACAGAGAAAGCGACTTTGTTTTATACTATGTAGTGATACTTTACTGACTCTAACCCAACAATACACCTTTCCAATTTCAACTGTAACCTAATATTTTCAAAGTAACCTCAATAAGACAACGTGTCTTAAAACGAACCAGTCCAATAAGGCCCCTGTGGTACACAATGACCTACAAACACTAACCAAATTTAATCAATTTATCAAGCTCAATCGCTTCAGTTGGCTGTTTATCCTTCAGTGTTAACTAACAGAGTTAAACGGAAGACGCCGAGCCAGTCTATAACAGATTGGATATTGACCAGTCTATCAGTGGAGAGTTTACAATATCGACGGAATTAAGCGCCCGGTCAACGTTTCAGAAAAGAGATTAGGGTGTTGGCTAAGTCCCAGCGGGTTTTACTTCTTGGCTTTCTGAATGTAAACATTGTATCTAGGCATTTTATAATCATGTGAAAGTCTAAGTACTTAGGTTATAAAATGCAACGTTTATGAACTATGGCGTGTAGCCATAAGAATGTAGGAATTTACTTGTACGTGCTTAAATAGACAATAAGATTAGTTATATCTATACTAATATTATAAAGCTGAAGAGTTTGTTTGTTTGAACGCGATTATCTCAGGAACTACTCGTCCGAATTGAAAATTTATTTAACTGTTAGATAGCCCGTTTATCGGGGAAGGCTATAGGCTATATATCTATACGCTACGACTTATAGAAGCGGAGCAACAATGAAAAATGTTGCAAAAACGGGGAAAATATACTAATACCAAAATTGCGCGGGTCAGCTAGTAAATTATAATTATTATGAAGTATACGTAACGTACGTGTTCTGCTAGCTAAGCAAATCTAAGACCGCACTATTTGTATTCTAAATTTTTTGTTATAATTTAGTAAATAAGGGGAAATATTGTTATATAGAAGAAGTCAGTACAGTGAGTCAATAAACAGTCAATAACTAACATAAGATCTCGTCTCTTATTTGACTCAGGTTACTATAACATCTCGCTATATGAACGTCAGACAAAATTTTGGAATAAAATTATTCTACATTTAATGCCAAGTTCGCAAGAGTAAAGCCGTGATAAAAGAACTTGGCAATAAGTAAAAACTTATTGCCAAATTCTTTTCTCACGGCTTTACTCTGTCTTGGCAATAAAAATTGCCAAGTCATATCATGGCCACTTTTTTTTAATACATATTCTACAACATTTTAGTAATTTTTATAGGCATTTCTTGCCAATTACTTCAAAAATGTAATTATTGTATTTATTGTACAATATATTTGTATTTATACAGTTATGCCAGTAAGGTGCTGCAACCATTACACCATGAAACTCGTGCAAGCAATAACCGTAAATGTAAAGTAGGTATAATCAAGTTTTAAATGAATCCTATGGTGTGGATAGAAAGCATCAATTTACAAAAATACAGGCAACATGCGATTCGATCAATATAAAAAAAAATATTTATACAAATATTTATGAGCCACTAATTTAAAAGAAAAAAAAAACTATCTGCCCAGTCTTATGTAACAGTGATTTATTTTCTTGATAAATTTACTGAGGGAACTCTCTATCCAAACAATAGGTAGGTATATAGTATAGTATATGTAAAAATAATACTCCTACGTAAAGCTTTCAAAATTGACTGCCTAGGTATCGCAATGATAGTACCATTGCGCTGATGTTTTAACGCGATAATCTCAGGAACTGCTGGTCCGAATTGAAAAATTATTTTACTGTTGGATAGCCCATTAATCGAGAAAGGCTATATAACATCACCCTACGACCAATAGGAGCGGAGCAGCAATGAATAATGTTGCAAAAACGGGATAATTCATGCAGACGAAGTTGCGCAGATTAGCTATTATTTAATATTTTGTTCTTATGATATTCATCAACGCTATAATAAAATTTTTTAAGCAGATGTGCTTTAGAATCTAATTTTAAAGATTCTGTGGTTTGAGATCATTTTGAAATCTGAATCTAATTTGTTGTATAAAATGACTGCTTGAACGTTGGCGCTGTGTTTCACCACATTCAACCTAGCATGTATCCTAGTCGGCAGATCTTTTCAGCATGATCGCCTTTTGTTCCCATGTCGAATTGTGTAGGTGTTATATGCAAAAGTTTAAATTTATCAACAAATGTCGCACTTTGTAGCAATCGATTTTACAAAAAAATCCAAGATTTCATTCTAACTAGATTCTAACTTTGATGACAATGGGACCAATCTAGAAGTATACTCTTTCAAACACAAAAAGAGTTTTTCAAATCGGTCAATCCGTCTTCGAGTAATTAAGTAACAAACATTAAAAAAAAAACAGTCGAATTGATTATCGGTTGAAAATAACGTAACAACTCTATCACTGGAGCCCCACAAAACACAAACTTGGTACATTTGCAAGTTGCGACAGTAATGACCCTGCAGTCGAGTTTTGCATTCAATTCGTAGATACTTGGACAAATTGCACAGTTTTAGGACACCGTTGGGCTTTGAATGGCATTTCCAATGGACGAGTTTCAGTAAATTGTGCGGGGACGGAAATTGTGCGGCGTTTTGGTGGAAAGGAACGTAGATGTGAAATAACTTTGGATAACAGTTACATTTTGTTTGAATTTTCATCACTATTATGGGGCATTACACTAAGACAGTTATTTATTTAGCGCTACGTACACAACGATACGATCGCCGGTTCTTCCGCACACAACCATTACTTCACAATGCGCAGGAGTTTAGGTTAAAATAAAGTAGAATATTCGTTTGTACGTATGTTAGATTACGAACGCCATGACTATGGCAATACGAAAATGCTCGTTTTTGCATTTTTCCGCAACTTCAAAATTTATTTGCGGGATCATATTAAGACATATCCTTAAATTTCTTTATATCATCTACTAGAAAAACTCTTTGACTAGTGACACAATTTTTTTCGTGTCCTAATATTTAGGTTTTCCATATACATTTTTGAGAGAGCCGAACCTTGTTTCGCGTAATCTACCCTTAATATACCAACATGATTAAAATTCAAAAAGTTTTTATTTAAATTTCAATTCTTCAAAACTTCTTGCAAATACATCGCAAAAGGCGGACTTAATGCCATATACATTCTTTGCCAGACAAGCTTTGAGTGGTGAAGAGACAGTTAGTTAATTACATGTTTCTAGATTGAAAAAAAGCAATATGCATATACAAGATTATTTTTGGTATAGTGCAAAGTTCAGACACCCCAACAAGATTTTTACTTCAAGAAATCATCAAAAAAAGAAAATGAAAATATTGAAAACTTGCAGAGTTTTATGCCATTCAAGTTATCTTGTGTTCTTCGCGCTATTGTGCTAATTGCGTCTCGTAGTACGTTATCCATGGTTATTATTGAAAAATAAGTGATGATCACATTTCATATAACATTGTAAACAGGATTTGGACTGTTAGAAAGAAGAATGGTTCAAAAACTACCTCATTGAATTGTGTTACTGATTCTGAGCAAACTACTTTCAGGTTTGCACTATACCAACACTAGCGTTGTATATGTATATAATAGTAATGTAACAAATACATACCATAAAATAGGTACTTATAGTATAATACATTTGATATAATACGGCCTCTGTGGCGCGGTGGGAGTGTGTTCGACTGCTACGTTTGTGTATACCACAAATTATTGTTCGAGTCTGGGTGTACTTTGTGTCTTCGACTTGAATGTTAGTAAAGTACCCCGCGACGCAGGGCTTGACCTGTCGAATGATGTACCACACATTGATGTTAGCCGAAAAAAACCAGCTTCTGTTAAATGTATGGAGTGCCCACTTAAAAATATTTATTTTTATTATTTAGCTATCAAATTAAGTAGCTACTACAAGACACCTCTTCACCAACTATTGAGTAGTCTTTGAGTAAATTGCCTGTGACATTCGGACATGACGAAACTAGGAAGGTTCCGTTTTTACCATTTTGGCTATTGAACCCTAAAAATGGTTTAAAAATCTGTCACGACTTACTGCCCAGGAAAATAAAACTTTTATAGACAAACTTGTAAGTTAAGTTACGAGTAGATGGGGTTAATCCCGCATGGGGTCCTATT
Organism: Herminia tarsipennalis; assembly: GCA_945859575.2. Taxonomy (NCBI): domain Eukaryota; kingdom Metazoa; phylum Arthropoda; class Insecta; order Lepidoptera; family Erebidae; genus Herminia; species Herminia tarsipennalis. The sequence goes on along the minus strand of OX243849.2, from coordinate 2,538,344 downwards.
TGTTCTTGTTTGCTGATCCCTCGAAGCCGGATGTTAAACGGTTGAAAGGAGACAAATATTTAAAGGTTAAACGAGGATTTTCGGGATTAAATTATGCGTTATAGGTAGTTGTTGTGCATGATACTACCCGCATTGTGAAAGTGTCTGGAATAGTAGATAATAACCTTATTTGTTACTATTTTAGTAAATAATAAAAGACTAATCGGTTTACCTGGGGGATCATAGTACCCATACCAATACGGGTCTACCCGTGACTACGGCCGTTGCAATACGGTTGAAACGTCATGCAATAAACTATAGGTATTTAGCCTTAAAATATTTATGCGAAGACCGGTAGCATATATATTTTTTTTATTTATTTTTTAAGGATTGCCAACATTTTACAAAGAATTAGTGTACAAGTCAAGACTTACAAGCTAAATGCATAACCTATTACAGGCAAACACCGCATGCAAAATGACTTAACTATTAAAAATAGAAAAATAAACTTAATAATTAAAGAGAAATCCTATACTAGTTACACTAATACAATAGCTATTTGTAACAGGTAATTTTAGTTTTTAATAATGACTAGCTGACCCGCGCAAAATTATGCGCGTCTGCGTAAATTTTCCCCGTTTTTGCAACATTTCTAATTGCTGCTCCGCTCCTATTGATCCTAGCGTGACGTTATATAGCCTATAGCCTTTCTGGATAAATGGGCTACCTAACGAAAAAATACAACTAGTTTTTCTATTATTATAGGATTGACAACTAGGTACATATTACAAATAGTAGGTACACATTACTCTCGTAATGTGATCTCTTCAGCATATTTGTTACTAGCGGACGCCTCGCGGTTTCACCCGCGTAATTCCCGTTCCCGTGGGAATACAGGGATAAAAAATAGCCTATGTCACCCGGGGTTAACGTAGCTTCACAACCATGTAAGAATTTTTCAAACCCGTCCAGAACTTTCGGAGCCTATTCAATACAAACAAACAATCAAATCTTTCCTCTTTATAATATTAGTATAGACTAAACGACTAACATAGTGATCGTTCTCTATTTGCCGGAAGCAAATCTTATCTGAAACACGTTCCTTTTCACAAAAAACTATTTCATTTAAAAAAAAACTTATTCGATTATCTTTTCCTATCGTTCCTTCGTTTCAAAGGAATAAAATTGTTCACTTCTTTTGAATATAAAATAATCATTTTCTGAAAGCTGCGGATTGAATATGAAATCTGTTACAGGATAGTTCTGTTTGGCGTAGATTGCACATTATTTGTAGAACAATCTGCATAGAAAATTATAAAAAAAACGAATGCTTTTTGATTGCCTCTGTGGCGCGGTGAGAGCGGATCCGACTGCTACGCATGAGGTCGTGGGTTCGATCACCACCCAGGATAAAAACTTTATGTGATGAGCACGATAGTTTATTCTGTGTCGGGGTGTTATTTATCTATAATATGTTTGTATTTAAAAATATATAAGTATGTTTATCAATTGTCTGGTTTCCATAACACAAGCTCTGCTTAGTTTGGTATTAGATAGCGTTGTGTGAGTTGTCCCAAGATATTATATAAATCTAAGCAGCGGCAGCCTAATGGCTAAGACATCGGACTCGTAATCGTGAGGTCGCAAGATCGAATCCTACCCCAGATCGAATCCTATACCCAGTTGAAAAACCTCGCGGGTCACGGAGACATCGCTAAGCTGCCATCAGCCGTGACCACGATCGGTGCAATTCGATCGAAACGTCGGATAAATAAAAGGTTCGTACCTTTAAATAATTCACGCGATTAAGTCTCAAAATAGATGTAATACCTATGTATAAAAATCGCGTAAGCTTATACAGCAGTAGCAGACACTCCAATTGCGCTACCGCGGCGTCAAGATACACGTATGTTATTCATCCGCGTTCTGTGACCTTTAAAATGGCGGAACCAACTTTCTTTTTATTATTACCGGAATTATTATATTACTTTATAGATGTATCGTAAGTACCAATTACTCTAACATTCTTCATTTCCTTAGAAAATATGAGAGATATTTGCACAAAAATGTAAACCCATTATTAACACATTCGTGATTCTCCAAGCAGTTTCTTTTTTTGTTCTTGTTTCGCAAAGTGTTCCAATACATTTTTGTTCTTGTTACGCAAAGTTTTTCAATTTATTTTTGTTCTCGTTTCGCAAAGTGTTCCAATACATTTTTGTTCTTATTTCGCATAGTGTTCCAATACATTTTTGTTCTTATTTCGCATAGTGTTCCAATACATTTTCGTTCTCGTTTCGCAAAGTGTTCCAGTACATTTTCATTCTCGTTTCGCAAAGTGTTCCAATACATTTTTGTTCTTGTTTCGCAAAGTGTTCCAATACATTTTTGTTCTTGTTTCGCAAAGTGTTCCAAAACATTTTTGTTCTTGTTTCGCAAAGTGTTCCAATACATAGTTGTTCTTGTTTCGCAAAGTGTTCCAATACATTTTTGTTCTTGTTTCGCAAAGTGTTCCAATACATTTTAGTTCTTATTTCGCATAGTCTGCCACACATTCGTCGATCATCGAATAACTTCAAAAAGTAATTTTCACATGAGTTCGGACATTAATGTACCCAGAAACAGAATAAACCACCTTCCTTTTATATTAATTTAATGACTGTTATTATTCAAACTCAAACTCAAACTCAAAATTTTGTGAAACCTGTATGTATTCAAACACGATGTAAAAATTGTTAATGAATAAATGATTGATCGATCACACAACGTGGGGATTGAATCCACAACCTCCAGTTTAGCAGTCAGAGTAGTGACCCTGACTGCTAAGCCGGTTGTGCTTAGTGAACCACAAGACCAACAGGTCCAAATCCAAACTTAGATTTGATCAATGAGTTTTATTTTTCAATATATATTTTTTTTATTCAGTTGGGATATAAAATAACTTGTGATACGTCGGGATTCTACATGTACATGTAATGCCAAGTTTGCAATAGGTAAAGTCGGAGAAAAGAATCTGGCAAAAAACTCGCGACCACTCTTTTCAAATTGCCAATTTTACAATGTTTGAATGTTTATAAACTTGATATAAGATGATATAGGGGTAAGGTGCTGCCACTAATATACTATACAATTATCCAGTAATTATAACTAACGAAGCGGCGGTAGCCTAATGGCTAAGGCATCGTTCTCGCAATCGTGATATCACGGGTTCGCATCCTACCCATTATACTACCGGCGTGAACCCAATCCTAACACAAGCCATCGAGCTTAGTTGAAGGGGTTAACAGGATTGCTAGTAATGTGGGACGTAAAATCCCACATTGCTAGTTACCTTTTTAAAAAAAAAAAAAACTTTGGTCTTCTTCGTGTAAAGCCTTCTTTAACAGTGCCTCGAACTATTAATTTATACATTGTAACTACTTTGATATTCTAGCTACCTGATGTACTTACTCGTATTTTGTATATCGGTATGTTTATTTAGGATTTCAAACCTAACCCGTCTATAGCCGGAAGTGTTTTACTTTACTACATAAACCTGATATTCAAAATTTCAATCTGTCGAAGTTAGTTAGTTTTCAAACTTTCTATGTAACGTTGTTTCTATGTAACAAGTTGGAAATGACGTTGTAGAGATGCTGCCAGCAACAGCGATAAGCGACTCGATGAGCGATAAAACAAACTGCGCCGGTTGGTGTCACATGGCTTTAGATCAAAATATCTAATGAGAATCTGCGATGTTGAATCAAATGACCGGGATGTACCTTTAAATAATTCACGCGATTAAGTCCCGAAATATAACTAAAATGACCGGGACTCTATAGTCCCGTGTAATGGAAAAACATATCACACTAATATTATAAAAGCGAAGTTTGTGAGAATGTGAGTGTGTATGTTTGTTACTTCTTCACGTCTAAACGGCTGGAGCGATTTTAATAAAATTTGGTATGGAGTTAGCTGACACCCTGGATTAACCCATAGGCTAATAAACCGCGGGTAACACCGCGGGGCACAGCTAGTTTAATAATAATAATCTTTGTTGTACATCAATTTAAAAAACAAAGTATACATTGTATAATATAAGTGTACAATAGGGGCCTGATCGCTAAGAACGATCTCTTCCAGGCGACCGTTGGATGGATAGAGACATGCTTACATTTTTGACACTTTGGAAAATGAAAATTTTGGAAGTAGTATATCTACTTTATAGAATTTTATAAGTTACGGGTCTTAATTGCGTAAATAATATTATTTTAAGATTTTTTACCTTTGTTTATTGTACGACGTTTCACGACGACGAAATCCATAACAGAATTTCTATAATTAGTATATTAAAAGTAGTGTCCGACCGAAAGTTCGGTTTGGGTTTCGGTTTCGGCCGAGTTTCGGCCAAAAATCTAATTTCGGCGGCAGTATTGCAATACCCGTGACCACGGCCGATTAAGACCTATAGCTTATAAAATTCTATAATGTGTAGGTACAAATCGTGAAAGTTTACGAACATATTACTATATGTAGGAATTGTATCTACTGTAGGATTTGGACATTTAGGTAATTGGACATTTTGAAATCGTTGGTCATTATGAGAATTAGACATTAAAAACGTGAATGGAATAGTATACAGAGTAGACACCTGCACATAGACATCTTTTCTTTCATCATTAAAGTCGTCCGCGTTTCCATTTCCTATTATAATTATGTAATTTCATTATTTTATTGGGATTTTATGCCGAAAAGAAAGATTGATTCTAAATGTCAGCTATTTTCAGACACTGCGTTTTGGAAAAAAAGACATGCCATAAATAAAACAATTTTTCGCATCACTTTCCGACTACCCTAGTATAGATTTGCTTTTAAACTGAAAATGTGAGCAGCGCGAATTATTCATGCATCAATTTGTCTATGATATGAGCACCACGTTTTTCGTTCGAAATCAAATTATTCAGGGGATTTTTTTTTTTACTTTAATCGAATTTAAAATTGTGAAAACGTCGGCAGACCGAAATGTCATCTATTTAAAGTATGAAATCATAATTGCTTTAACATTTATTAAATCTTTTGCTTTACGCTTCATTGTTTATTAATCATCATATGATAAGTATAGTTCGACTTTTTATGCGAACGTAATCAAAGTTATAGTTTATTATGAAGCTATAGCTATAGATATGTAGATATTATAAAATTATATATACTACGGGTCTTAATCGCGTAAATAATTTAAGGTAAAATACCGTGTTTATTGCCCGACGTTTCGACCGTATTGCAACGGCCGTGGTCATGGGTAGACTAGTCTACCCGTGACTTAAGAAGCTGATGAAGCTATATAGCTGTCGCCCGCGGCTCCACCCGCATGGATATCGGTTATCACAATACAATCAATCCTATGTTCTTTCCCGGGACTCTAACTATTTCCAACCAAATTCATCTAAATCGGTTTAAGCGTGAAAACGTAACACAATTATAATATTAGTGCTGTTATATTGAACGAAATACCCTTGACAAGGTACCTATGCATAATTTGGCTGAAAAATCTGCTAGATCCAGTATTCAACTAAAAAATAAGAAGAAAGAGAATCTAACTACATATCATTCAATCAAGAAAAAATTGAAAATCTTGAATTTGTAACACAAGCGAAACCATAACCAAAAACCAAGGCACTGACAGAAAAAATCCTAAACAGAATTTCTATAATTAGCATATTAAAAGCAAACCTTTATGCTGCCTCTATGTCTACCTCTGAGGCGCGGTGGGACCGTATCCGACTGCTACGCAAGAGGTCGCGGGAGGTATATGGTGCACAAGTGTATGCGCAGACACAAGTGCACTCTCTATTTAATCACTCTCATAGTCCGATGGGACGGAAATCCAATACGACCGGAGAGATTGAACTTAGGGCCGTAGGCTTGACGTGCTCTCCGAGGCACGGTGAGGTGTCACAGTGACAATGTTCAAAAACGATCACCCGTCTATGGACCGACAGTGGTAACGTTGCTTAACCTCGCATATATCTCGATCTACTCGGTCGCCACTGAGTCAGAGACCTACTATAAAGAAGGTAACATAGCGTCGTTTACATAGACATTGCTCATGGCATGGACAAGAATCTAAGATCACTTTTGATCGGAAGGCATTCCAAGATTCCTTGTCTGATCTATTTCTCCTTGGAAACTACTATCAATATTTTGTGATACTAATTGTTTGGGATACGCCCCAAACATGTATATTATACACTAGTTGGCCTATATGCGTAAATTTTCCCCATTCTGCAACATTTTTTATTGCTGCTCCGCTCCTATTGGTCGTAGCGTGATGTTATTTAGTCTATAGCCTTCCTCGATAAATGAGCTATCCAACAGTAAGAGAATTGTTAAATTTGAACCCGTAGTTCCTGAGATTAAACAAACAACAATCAAATTAGTATAGATTTAGTTAAAATAATTAATTATCGTGTTGTTAAAGTTATACACATACCTACAACTGAGTCTTTAGCATTTATTGGTAATATTTTAAGGTTTTAATTACTGGCAACATTGATTTGCCAGAAATGCATTTTTTGGTGCATACAACATTGCAATTGCATGTCAATTACTTCCGGTTTGGATTTATCGAAATTCACCACACAATGATTAGCATCTAAATTACATTATAAAAAATAATCACAAATTACAAGAATATGTCAGCATAGACACTAATATATGCTACGCTCCTACAAACGCTACAAACAAAAACCTAAACAGAATTTCTATAATCAGCACATTAAAAACCACCTCTGTAATACTATTTTGATAGTTTTACAGTCTGTTGATTCCGATAGTCAGCTAAAAGCTCACGGTTATCCCACTTCTGATCACGTTAACGCATTAAGTACGGACCCACGCACAATAATTACCACAGAAGCTCGGCTCACAGCTCAACAAAAAATCCACGCACTCATATGTGAAACACTATCTCGGTTGACGATTCGGCTGAGTTTGACCGAGATTTGTGTACGTGTGCATCTATGTCTACGTGAACCTGTTTTCGCTTGTTGTAGGAAGCTGGCCATCTGTGTCTCTCTAATTTGTGGTATTACTATGGAAATGGCAGCCCAAACCTTTAAGGGTTGACCATTACACCGAATAGTAACGAGAGGTTTGGTTTTAATAGTGTGTGTTTCTGATAGGATAGTATAAGTATATTAATAGGTTTCTAGTTATAATATCTGTTGATTTAGAAAGGTGTACCCTAGATTATTTTTCTGGAGCGCTTGCTTCAGTACATATCTGACATTAGCTGTCCGCAACTTCGTTTGCGTTAGTTTTACCCGATGTTGCAACATTTTTCATTGCTGCTCCGATCCTCTTGGTCGTAGCGTGATGTTATATAGCCTATAGCCTTCATCAATAAATGGGCTATTCAACAGTAAAATAATTTTTCTATTCGGACCCGTAGTTCCAGAGATTACCGCGTTCACAAACTCTAACAAACAAACACTTCAGCTTTATAATATTAGTATACTAGCTGTCCCGCGCAACTTCGTATGCGTAAATTTTCCCCGTTTTTGCAACATTTCTCGTCGCTACTCCGCTCCTATTAGTCGTAGCGATGTTATATAGCCTATAGCCTTCCTCGATAAATGGGCTATCCAACAAAGAAATATTTTTTCAAATCGGACCAGTAGTTCCTGAGATTAGCGCGTTTAAACAAACAAACAAACAAACTCTTACGCTTTATAATATTAGTATAGATAATAAAAATATTATACACTATCTGATCCCGCAACTTCGTTTGCGTAAATTTTTCCCGTTTTTGCAAATCATTTTTTGATTGATGCTCTGCTCCAATTAGTAGGTAATCGCGTGATTTAAATGGGCTATCCAACACTAATAGATTTTTTTCAATTTGAACCAGTAGTTTCTAAAATAAGCGTGTTCCTCCAACCAACTCTTTAGGTTTATATTAGATGTATAGATGTCAAAATAATAGGGCCTTAAAACGCATGTCCCGAGCTAACAGTCTCCCACAATAAATAAGTGAATTGAACAATGAAGCATTAATTTTAAAAAAAAGTACCTAAATGTATTAGTTATGGTGAGAAAATAAAGATTTATTATTATATTAGGTACTAGCTGTCCCGCGCAACTTCGTCTGCGTAAATTTTCCCCATTTTTACAACATTTCTCATTGCTGCTCCGCTCCTATTGGTTGTAGCGTGATGTTATATAGTCTATAGTCTTCCTAGATAAATGGGCTATCCAACAGTGAAACAATTTTTGAATTCATATTAGTAGTTCCTGAGATTACCGCGTTCAAACAATGTTTAAATTCGAATCAGTAGTTCCAGAGATTACCGCGTTCAAACAAACAAAAAAAACAATTTAACTCTTCAGCTTTATAATATTAGTATAGATAACTATAAACAATCCCAAGGTAGAGTTGAAACGAAAACCCTTATAATAACTTTATTTTATTTCAATTTTGTGATAAGGGTAAATAAAGTTTTGATATTATTATAGTATGTGGCAATGATGTTTTAAGTAAAAAGGTGTAGATAGGCACCGCTAACTGAGTACTTATAGTACTCAGTTAGCGGCGCCTTCAAATCTATTTACTTAACGATACCACAAACCAATGGTGTTTTAAGTAAAATTACCTAAACAACATTTGATCTTTAAATACGGCAAACGAATGCACACATAGATAACCTATATATTGCAATGTCACAATAATATAAAAAAAAGATAAAAGTAGGAGAGCATGATTTAATTATCACGAGTGAAAAAGAGAAAAATGTAATCCGCTGCTTTCATCTGGTAACGCCGGCAATGCGACACTGACGTATAAAACTAAGTTAATTGTATAGTATTGTACCTACCTAAATAAAATTTTCAACATCTTGTAAACCATTTTTTTTTCAATGATATAACTAGCAATGTGGGATTTTGGTCCCACATTGTTAACCCCTCCAGATAAGCTCAATGGCTTGTGTTAGTAGTGGGTTGACGTCGGTAGTGTAATGGGTAGGATTCGAACCCGCGACCTCACGATTGCGAGACCGATGCCTTAGCCATTAGACTACCGCATAAATTTATTTCGTGCAAATAAATTTCATTTCATTTCATATCAATATACTAGTAGGTATGTAGTAGAAATAACTATTGGTTATATTTACCAAAGTACATTATGTAAAAAAAAAAAATTCTTAATAGAGTACTTAAATAACAGCGCATTACTCACTACGACCGCGACTGTACAGTTCATAATTTGCAATTAAGATTCAACTTTAAATAGTGTGCTTTAAAGTACATTTTAAAATAATAAGTTTAAAACGTAACTGTCCTTCTTGCACAGTCAGGTAAATAGTTTACCGCTGGTCGCAATGTCACCTCATTTTACATTGTATAGTCATTTTAAAATGTACTTTAATGCACACGGTTTAAAGTTGCAATCTTAATTGCGAGTTATGAGCCGTGATGGAGCAGTGTTGTGACGTTAGGCGATGGCCATTTTCGTTATACAGGGTGTAACAGAAAGGTGTGGTCATATTCAAGGGTTGGTATGTGCTATGATACTGATTTTATCAAAATCGGAGTAGGTACCCTAAAAAAATATTTATTGGAACGAAGTTCCTTATCGTGCGTTGCGAAAGGGGGCTAGACGGAAAAAAATCAAGACCAAAAGTTGTAATGACACTTTTTGACACACAAGCCGTGCGGCGTGCGCGTAAGATATGAACATCTAATTTGACGAAGAAGTCACCTGCCGATTTGGTCTAGAGGCATAAATTCGGTACACAGTATTGGTGAATTGTAACTTTTGGTCTTAAAAAGCGTCATTACAACTTTTGGTCTTATTTTTTTCCGTCTATCCCCCTTTCGCAACGCCATAAGGAACTTCGTTCCAAAAACCAAACAGAATTATTTTTGGTAGATTCCCCAATTCTGCCATTATACCTGATTTTTAAAAATTCTGCTGTTCAATCAGTAGATCAGAAGAATTTTTAAAAATATTCTAGCTACTAGTACTAGATAATCTGTAGATTAAGTGTTGCCCATTGACGTATAGACCTGGACTGCGCCACCACCTCATAAAAAATAGACAACCACTCTCTAGAAATAGACAACTTTACTTTGTGGACAATATCTGTCAAATTCTGCACAAGTTTTTTCTCCCTTTCACGCTTTGCAGTAAATATTTCCTTTATAATTAAGAGGGATGGCACGGTCTTGACTGCCTTGGTGGCGCGATGGGAGTGTATCCGACTGCTACGCAAGAGGTCGTGGGTTCGATTCCCACACGGGACACCACTTTGTGTGATCCACAAATTATTGTTCCGAGTCTGGGTGTAATTTGTGTCTGTGACTTGTATGTTTGTGAATTCCACCGGGACACAGAGCTTGTAACCTACAGACATTTAAAAAAAAAAAGTCTAGATCTATACGCAATGGCGTTGCCTAAATCCATTCTAAATCGGTGGATTTGACAACTTAACTTTTTTTTTACTGTCGTTAGAGTAATACTAACTGTGCCAATTACAGGCTATGGTGTGAGAGACGGAATCCTTCCATTGTCCAAACGTCGGCTTTACCCATAAACCTATACAAATATAGGTTATGGGTACATATATATATAGGTTTATATCTATTTAATACGAATGGCTACATTCTAGAGATTCACTTCGAATGCCTTCTGGCAATGACAAACGGATTTATTGAATACAAGTTTTGCCGCGAGGCTCCGCCTGTCAGAAAAGGTAGATACATACTCTACCTTTTCACATTTATTTAAATTTCGGGGGAGGGGGGGGGGGGGGGTTCTGCACAAATCCATGGGATTCCCAGAGGGGGCGGATCTAAAACGACCAGAGAGTATAACAGCATAACGTGCTCTCCAAGACATGGAAGTTTGTGACATTTTTCGAATACGCTCATCCATCTATGGAGCGACAGTGGTAACGTTGCTTAACCTGGCTTATCTCTCAATTGCTCGGTCACCACTGAGTCGGACGGACATTTCAAATACGAATACGTCGGCAAATATACGGAATGATTGATGCTCGCTCCAACCCAATGGTCCAATTTCCGTGTATGAGCAGCAAGCGGTACGAATCTCAATGAAGCGTAGTTGCACTGAAATATTGTTATGTTTCTGTCAGTATATGATTTACGACCTATATCAATAGCTTATCTGCCGTTAACAGTCTGTTAAATAGTAGCCAAACTATTAACATTAACGGTCTGTTCCAACTAGTTACATTGGAGTTACATTAATGTATATAGTTGGACATTTTTATTCCAAGTAGTTACATTATTTCAGAAGCGCCGGTAGCCCAATGGATAAGGCATCAGTCTCGCAATCGCGAGGTCGGGCGTTCGAATCCGGGCCGTTATACTACCGACGTGAACCCACTCCTAACACAAACCATAGAGCTTAGCTGGAGAGGTTAACAGGATTGCTAGTAATGTGGAACCATAATCCCACATTGCTAGTTATATTCTTTTGTAGAAAAAAAAAATAGAAAGGACAATGGGAAAAATTGTATGGAACCTGAGACCACCCCCCAACAGCAATAAGTTCTATGTCGTTGGATAGGTTTTTTTTTAATTCGAACAACAATTATTAAGGGCGCACTAGTCAATGATTTTACCGTACAAACGCGCTTAAGTGATTACTCCTCTGTTTAAGGTCGTAAGTCAAAGTTTAACATTAATATCAATGCGTTTTATCATAAACTAGGTTTGTAGATAGCCATATTTGAAAATAAATTTATATTTTGAAAGTTATAAGCCTTAAAACGTTTAAAAATGTTAACAATTTGAACAAAAATTTTGGCGAGATTCCAATGGCTTATAATTTTTAAAATATTAATTTATTTTCAATTATGGCTGTCTAATTTTTATTTTTTATTTATTTTAATCTCTTAAAAAGATAACTAGCAATGTGGGATTTTGGTCCTACATTACTAGCAATTTGTGTTAGGAGTGAGTTCACGTCGGTAGTATAATGGGTAGGATTCGAACCCGCGCCCCACGATATTTTTTTTTTTGTCGCAGTGGGTTACAAGCCCTGTGTCGCGGGGGACTTTACAAACATACAAGTCACGGACACAAAGGACACCCAGACTAGGAACAACAATTTGTGGATCACACTAAGTGGTGTACCGTGTGGGAATCGAACCCACGACCTCTTGCGTAGCAGTCGGACACACTTCCACTGCGCCACACAGGCAGCTATATATAGTTGTTGTTGTGTTGTGATGTTGTGGGACCGTTCGCCGCTACGAAAACTGACGCGCAATTCAAGATACAAGAAATCATGAATGACGAAGAAAACCCTTTAGATATTTTATTTCAAGAAAATGATGCTTTTATCTTGGATCGTGGATTTAGGGATGGATTGGAGTCTATGGAAGTTTGCGGTTATGAATACTACGTACCTAACTAAACATCGTCGAGAGACAGCTTACTACAGAACAGCCAAATGAAGCACGAGCTGTAACAAAGTGCCGATGGGTATTAGAAGTTAAAATTTAAACGCGATTTTAGGCTGTTGCGGCAAAAATATTTCAATAGCGCTGCCTCACATGTTCGGGGATTTCAGAATTGACGCAGCTATTATAAACCACTTTCACGTGCCCACCAACGATAACACCCACGACGAAGATTTTATAAATCACTGACGCACAGTTGATATAACGAATCTGTTGCATGCTTATGTAGAAAGAAAACGGTTGAACAACCGGAGGGCGGCTTTTTAACGGGTGGAAGCTAATCTAAAAGAAAACTTCCCAAGGCTCACTGAAGACTAAATAATTGTATTAGCTTTAGGTAGTGTGTAGTGAGCATATTCAAATGGTTTATACCTATAGAGAAAATCTGGCTGATTACCGTATACCTACAGGAAAATGCGTGGCTTTTTTTTATTAAAAAACTAGCTGTGCCTCGCGGTGTTTCCCGCGGTTTATTGGCCTATGTGTTAATCCAGGGTGTCAGCTAACTCCATACCAAATTTTATTAAAATCACTCCAGCCGTTTAGACGTGAAGAAGTAACAAACATACACACTCACATACTCACAAACTTTCACCTTTATAAAATTAGTGTGATAAAGATAACTAGCAATGTGGGATTTCGTCCCACATTACTAGCAAACCTGTTAACCCCTCCAGCTAAGCTCAATGGCTTGTGTTAGAATTGGGTTCACGTCGGTAGTATTATGGGTAGGTTTCGAACCCGAGACCTCACGATTGCACGATGCCTTAGCCATTAAGCTACCGCCGCTTTTGCGTGGACGTATTCGATCACGTCATGCCAGACAAAGGACATATTATTGTTATCTATCTATCTTCTAATAATACATCTCCTGTCACGATGTTTGTCCGCGATGGACTCCTAAACCGCTTAACAGATTTCTTTCAAATTTGCACGCAATATGCAGTTTGGTCCAACTAGAGAGATAGGATAGCTTACATTTAAATTTATAGTTGCAATTACTAAAAAAATGAGGGATCCCATGTTCACCCGTGCGAAGCCGGGACGGGCCGCTAGTATTTTAATAAATAAAAACCAAAATGAAGCTAACTACATAGTACAACGTTATTGTTTACATGCTTATCAGGACGGCGAACGATGGGAACATATGATGTCATTATAGATAACCCGTAGAATATGTCGATGTGTGTAAAAAATAATTCGTAACAATAAATAACCGAATGGTATTATGATATTCCCCGCAAAAATATTTAAATTATATTTTTAAACTAGCTGTCCCGCGCAACTTCGTATTCGTAAATTTTGCCCGTTTTTGAAACATTTCTCGTCGCTACTCCGCTCCTATTAGTCGTAGCGCGATGTTATATAGCCTATAGCCTTCCTCGATAAATGGGCTCCCCAACAAAAAAAAGATTTTTCAAATCGGACCAGTAGTTCCTGAGATTAGCGCGTTTAAACAAACAAACAAACTCTTCCGCTTTATAATATTAGTATAGATTTGACTGCCTCTGTGGCGCGGTGAGAGTGTGTCCGACTGCTACGCAAGAGGTCGTGGGTTCGATCCTCACCCAGGATAAAACTTTGTGTGATTAGCACGATGATTTATTCTATGTCTGGGTGTTATTTATCTATAATATGTATGTATTTAGAAATATATAGGTATGTTTATCAGATGTCTGGTTGCCATAGTACAAGCTCAGCTTAGTTTGGGATTGGAAGACGTTGTGTGAGTTGTTCCAAGATATCATTATTATTATAGATGCTTTACACTTTTATGATAAGAAATAACATAGGTACCTAATGAACCTTAACATAACCTTTATACATAATGACTGCCTCAGTGGCGCGGTGGGAGTGTGTCCGACTGCTACGCAAGAGGTCGTGGATTCGACTCCCACACGGGACACCACTTTGTGTGATCCACAAATCGTTATTCCGAATCTGGGTGTACTTTGTGTATGTGACTTGTACGTTTGTAAAGTCCCCCGCGACACAGGGCCTGTACACAACTGCTTGAAAAAAACTTGAGAGATGTCAAGGGACACCCGGATGGAACAAAGTTCTTATCTTATTTTATTTTTTTTAAAATCTTCGCAACACCACACTGTTCAATGCGAAATAGAAAGACGAAAAGAAAATAACTTACAAAAAGACGATTGTATACCGAAGGCTCGAACCCACAACTACACAATTGTCACCAATACTGTGTACCGAATTTATGCCTCTAGACCAAATCGGCATGTGACTTCTTCGTCAAATTAGATGTTCATATCTTACGCGCACGCAGCATGGCTTGTGTTTGTCAAAAAGTGTCGTTACAACTTTTCGTGAGATTTTTTTCCGTCTAGCCCCCTTTCACAACGCGCGATAAGGAACTTCGTTCCAATATAACCACAGAATGTTGAGAGTATAATTCTGTGGTATAATATTCCCACTCCAGGACCTTCTCAGGCCTATCTTATCAGGGCACAATCCATAAGCCATCAAGCATCACGTCCGTATTGGATGATGCCGGCCGCATTACAAAGTAAACCTAGATATTTATGTAGATAGGCTCCTAAACGTGTCTCGAAGACGCTCTAATCGATATGTGAAGTTAGACAAGGGTTTAAGTGTTCGCTTACTGGCTACCTTTGTTCCATTTGAGACCTTCACATCATGACCTGTGTCTATTTATGCTTAGGTAATTATCTGTAGTATTGAACAAAGACTAGCAGCCAGCTCCGGTTTCGCAAGGATATTTTTCACCATCAAATTCGTAATATACATATATTGTACCAGTGGCGGAGGGTCTTAGAACACCATTACTTTCGGTTTACCTTTGGATTGTAGTTACTTAGTATTATAGGAACATAGAACCATGTCCAGCAAGATATATTTTTGTATCGGGTCACCTCAGACAGTGGAGGGAAAAAATCCTTACGAACACCCCCATCGTCCGGGGAAGACGGTGGAGGTAGTGTGGGGTTCGCACCCACTAAAAAACCCGCCGTGTATCGCTCGCCACCTACGCGAACAAACCGTCGGAATTTGTTATACCGTCAGCGGCCCGCCCAGTGGCAATGCCCGAACGCGATGTTGTTGCGTTCCGGGCATTTCACACCTACTCGGCCCCTGGATACACACATGGTGCCGCGCCTACACGGAAGGCCGCGGGCAGGGCACGTTACCCCGTAAGGCGGCATCGAGCGCAGATGGGTTACCTCAGACCAAATTTAACTCTTCGCCTCTGTGTTATACATACCATACTATCTTTAGAAACATAAATTTAAAAAATGTAAAAAACCGCCGGCTCAAAAAAGATGTAAACAAGATTATTAGGCACTAATGGATCTCGATGAACTTAGTAAAGTGCCTCCGAATGCATGAAATTATATAGGTAGAGGATTTTTGTGGAGGCGGGTTTTTAAATTTATTTTTTTATTATCTTATTTTATTATTATTTTTTGTACTTTAACTAAAAAAGTGAGTTAGCAATCATACTATTTTCAATTGTCAACAATTGAAAATAGTATGATTGCTAACTCACTTTTTTAGTATTGCCGATGAGTATTACAGGCATAATCATGTTATACCTTTTTGAAATGCTTAGGACACAATTTTTTTTCACACCTCTTCAATTTGACATCTCACAGTCGCCATGTTTGTTTTTTCCAAACATCTTAGTTGTATAAATCCGTCCAGTGGTTTGTGAGAGATGAGGTAATAAAGAATATTACTTATATACAAGATACGCGCGAAAAACTTAACCTTTCCTTACAATCGGGTAAAAACCAAATTTTACAGTAATATTATAAAGCTGAACAGTTTGTTTGAACGCGGTAATCTCAGGAACTACTGATCCTAATTGAAAAATTCTTTCACTGTTGGATAGCCCATTTATCAAGGAGGGCTATAGGCTATAAGAACATCACGCTACGACCAAGCTACGCTAGGACCGGAGCAGCAATAAGAAATGTTGCAAAAACGGGGAAAATTTACGAAGACTAAGTTGCGCGGAACAGCTAGTTTTAAATAAAATGACGCAAAGACACGCAAATAAGCATCTAATCTCAAATTCTGCACCTAGAGTAACAGAGTGATGAAGAAGGTGATGTGTACGTAATTAGCATACCTGTATCTAATAGATATATTTCGGGACTAAATCGCGTGAATTATTTAAAGGTAATAATAATCTTGGGACAACTCACACAACGCTATCTGATCCCAAACTAAGCAGAGATTGTACTATGGAAACCAGATAACTGTTAAACATACTTATATATTTCTAGATACATACATATTATAGATAAATCACACCCAGACACAGAATAAACCATCGTGCTCATCACACAAAGTTTTATCCTGGGTGGTGATCGAACCCACGACCTCTTGCGTAGCAGTCGGATACACTCCCATCGCGCCACAGAGGCAGTCAAAGTCAAGGTACGAACCTTATAATTACCCGACATTTCGATCGAAATGCACCAATTCTAAAGGTTCGTACTTTTAAATAATTCACGCCTTTAAGTCCCGAAATATATCAAATATGTATAAAAATCGCGAAAGTTTAAAAACAATACCTGTATCTAATGTTAATTTTATGGCATGCAAGTAGTATGCACGCTACTGTTCTATTTTACTGGCAAATGCTACTTCGCTCTTTCGTGCATTGTTTATGCATTGCATGATGACATGAATGATACACAAATGTTATTGGTCGATTCTGTGGGTTGAATAATACTAAAATACATAATATTTATAAACTTTCCCTGTTTGTACATATTATACAATACTTAGAAATCACCGGTGGAAGGTTTAAGGCATAGGTCGTCTTGTGGGTACCACAAAACTGTCAGTTATTTTTCCGTGAAATAGTGATGTTAAAACATCACTGTGTTTCGGTTGAAGGCACTGTAGCAAGTGAAATTACTGGGCAAATGAGACTCTAGAACTAATGCCTCAAATGAGGAGCGCGGTGTGGTGTTATTCAGGTCTTTGCCAAACAAAGATTTGGGTCATACTGTTACTGTTATGGGCTAGCGTGATGCTTAGCATTAGGCTCACGACCTGGGGGTCAATTCACGTATTCAAAGCAGTGCAGTTGCAGTTCAGTTGCAGTTAAGTTTCTATTAAAACGGCTATTTTTGTATTCTTGTAACTTTGGGATCGATCTCAAATACGCTTACGTCAAGTATGCCTCTCGAGAGCGCAATAACGACATTCTAGTACGGTGCGCAAGTGTTTTTAAGATCGATCCCAATGTTACAAGAATACGAAAATGGCCGTTTTAATCGAAACTTAACTGCAACTGCATTGCAACTGTACTGCATTAAATACGTGAATTGACCTACCTGCTGCTAGTCTCTTCAATTAATCGTTTAAAAAATCTTTCCTATAAGTACCCACATATTTGGTACCAGTTGTTGTTTATACCGGTATGTTTCGACCGTATTACAGCGGCCGTGTCACGAGTTGTCCCTCATTTTACGGTCAACTTTAAAAATACCTAATTAAAACCTTTTTTAAATTTATTTTTACGTGTGTTAAATTCCCCACGGATCTTACCTCGTCGAGGGCGTGACATGTGTAGGTATACCGAACTCGAATACAAAAAAAACAAACGATTTGATTTTGGTCCATGGTTAAATATGAGTGTTCCTTGCAGTATAGTTTAGAATTGTTTTACTCGTAAAATGTATATATTTATTATTTTTTAGCTGTAATAATATCAATATTTTTAAGCTATTGCATAGCTTTTATCGCTGGCTTGGGCTTTGAGCGCGGCGACCGAATCAAGAAATTCCGTAACGAAAATAAAACCTAACACCCCCCACTCCGCCTACCATGTAGCTCGGCTAAACGTTCGCTTAACGTATATGGTACGACTGTACGAAGCTCGCACGGATCTAGATGAGCTGCTCCGAAATGTAATGAAAAAAATAAATAAAAAAAAACAATATTTTTTTTATGTTTTTTTTTAATTGCATAATTTGATAAAAAATGCTATGCAATAGCTTTACCGCGACAGTCCCTGCGTGCCACAATTTTTTTTTTATACCACTGAATCTATTAAAGCTTACGGCTCGCCTGATGGTAAGCAGTTACTGTAACCTATAGATGTTTGCAACTCCATAGGTGTAGCACGCGCGTTGCCGACCCTGTTAAACCTTTTTAACAAAACAAACTTAGTAAAAAAACCTTTTTACTCCTTATTTGATGAACCCCATGCTGTAGTCTTTTGGGAAAACCTGGGCAGGTAGATCATTTCACAGACCGATTGTGCGTGGGATCCTACCAAATACGATCAAGAAAGATACAATGAACTCAGTGTAGGGTTCCGAAGCCTTGAACAATTGCATCAGCAGAAGAGCGAATGTTCGTGGCACTTACGTTTTGTTGAGAAATGCAGTTTTTCGGCTATAATTCAATGACGGTATCCGATCTTATCCGAAATAATTTTAGTTTAAAGTATTCAGCGCTACCTTTCTGTTTTTTAGTTATTTTTTAGTTACACGGTTAAAAAGTTAAGGGGAAGGGGCACGATTTATGCAACTTACGTAGCGATTATTTCAAAAAATATTCACTCAATCAAAAATGTTTATAATTAAAACCTTAAAATGTTGAGTCCTGAAGACCTGTCGAATGATGTGCCACACGTTGAAGTTTGTTAAAAAAAAAATCTGATCCTGTTTCATGTATGAAGTGCCTAATTATGTAGCTATCAAACTAAGTAGCGGCTACTACAAGACACCTTATTTCACCACCAAACTTCATCAAGATTCATCGAGTAGTCTTTGAGTAAAATGCCTGTGACATACGGATAGACAGACAGACATGGCGAAACTATAAGGGTTCCGATTTTGCCATTTTAGCTACGGAACCCTAAAAACACAAAATGCCTACAGGCATTTATCCCACAAGAGGTTTATCAAGATTATTATCCTTATTTCAAAGAAAATCGCTGTACTTCCCGAATGTGTTTCCTTCCTGCCCGGATAGTCCGGACAGCGTAGGCACAAATGTGACAAAGTTTCTTTCTCTCGAAACATTTACATATTTCTATTGTATGTTCTTTGACCTACTTTGGTAAAAGTATAGCTTTGTTTGTTATATTTATGTTTTCATTCTGGTCCAAAGATTAGCCTTTACAGAGTGGTCTTTTGGTAGTTTGATATTAGTAGATATTGATCTCCTGTGGTGTGGTTCCATAAAAATGTACAAAAATAGTACCCAAGTACACGAGCAAGGACTATGACTGTACATCTGCCATTTCAAGAATCTGCCATTACCAGAATCTGCCGTTTAAAGAATCTGCCATTTCCAGAATCTGCCATTCACCGAATAAGGGCTCAATTCTAGTAGGTACAATATTATGGTGGTATACATTATTGTATACCAGCTGTCGTATGCGTAAATTTTTCCCGTTTTTGCAACATTTCTCGTCGCTACTCAGCTCCTATTAGTTGTAGCGCGATGTTATATAGCCTATAGCCTTCCTCGATAAATGGGCTATCCAACAAAAAAAGATTTTTTTAAATCGGACCAGTAGTTCTTGAGATTAGCGCGTTTAAACAAACAAACTCTTCCGCTTTATAATATTAGTATAGATTTTTGTTATGTGATAGTGTGCAAACGAACGAGCAGTTAACCTGATGGTGAGGCCAGAGGAATAACAGATGCGTTGTCAGCCTTTTAGAAACGAGGAGACTATTTTTTTTTCACATTACTAGTAATCCTGTTAACTCCTCTAGCTAAGCTCAATGGCTTATGTTAGGAGTGGGTTCACGTCGGTAGTATAATGGGTAGGATTCGAACCTGCGACCTCATGATTGCGAGACCGATGCCGACAGTTGATTCCATAGTTGTGCGAAAATGGCTTTTGAAACGCACTGTGGTAGATTGCTTAGTGTCGAGATGATGATGATAATATTTGGATGTACTTAGCTTGGCTTAGCTTAACTTAGCTGATGGAATTAGTCCGAATAATTACTCAGAACACTCCCCAGTGAAGGTTCTATAAAAGACAAAGACAGACCTATATTAATGATATCTTGGAACAACTTACACACCGAAATGTGATCTCAAAGTAAGCTAAGCCTGATCTGCATACAGGGTCGTCTGACCCCAAACTAGGCAGAGCATGTACTATGTTATCTTATGGATGGATAACTGATAAGCATTATCCTATCGTGAAATAGTGATGGGAACACATTAATGTATTTCGTAATGTAATTACTGGGGAAATACGATTTACGAACTAATGTGTCAATGGT
The DNA here is from genome assembly GCA_945859575.2 of Herminia tarsipennalis. Classification (NCBI taxonomy): domain Eukaryota; kingdom Metazoa; phylum Arthropoda; class Insecta; order Lepidoptera; family Erebidae; genus Herminia; species Herminia tarsipennalis. The sequence continues at coordinate 2,517,643 of OX243849.2, read as the reverse complement.
GTAATGTTTGGTAGTCCTGACTGCTTAACGGTCGTGAGTTTGATTACCTTCTCAGAACAAATCTTTAAAGATTTGTCGTTTTGGTGTAAATTATCTACAATAATGTATGTGACGGCGCAACATATCGCAACATTTGACATTTAGGTACTGTCATCTACTTTGAAAAATAATGAGGGTAGTTGATCATTCCTCCTCCGTCATCCTGAACCTACATTATGCATGGTTCTCAAAGTACCAACAGACTCCGACTAGTTTGAGATCAGATTGCCTTGTGCAAGTTGTCCCAAGATACTATGTTATTATTTGTTGCCTCTGACTTCGTTCGCGTGGAAATTATGGAAAACAAATCTCCACCACGGGACCGCTATTTCAAACTATAATCTATGTATATCTGTGCCAAATTTATTCCAGATCTGTTCTGTAGTTTTCTAATTGTGTGAATGTGGCCACTGACGGTATCGTCAGGCTTCCATATTCTTCCATATTATGGCACCATTAACTACTTATATACCTACTATTACACCATCGATTACTTCCATTTGGACGGCTTCCATTTAGACGTACGTCTTCCATTTGGACGTACTCAAGAAGGTCTAAATAAGGTATTAAAGACTGCTGTCAACACTATAAATTAGTTTCAGAAAAAGTAAAGAGAACAAATATGACATTTTGCGACCATCTTTCTCTTTCGGGACTATGGTAACTATGGTTTGACAATATGGCAAGAAAAAGAAACTCTCTTAATAGGCGAGACGAAAGGAAAAACCATAGACACAATTACTATAAAGGGGTGCCTAAGCGGGCCATTTTTGACGGCAATTTGTGGCGACACTACTGGCAACTAATTGCTCGGCCAATAATGGCAATATGTCCACAATTGTATGGCGCATGATCCATTCTCCTAAACGGGCTAGACAATCCGGCAACATTAAAATAGAGGGCGACTGAAACAACAACCAAATTGGCCGGGCAACATTGCGGAAAATAGATCGCTTAGCGATCGGCCGGCAACCATCAAATCAATATTGGAGAGTACTGCCATGTTGCCGTCCACAGCATTGCCGCCACAAACTGCAGTATAAAATGACCTGTTTAAACGCCCCTTATGATATATATTATTATACTATTGAATTGCCCACTCACTGACAATACGGATTCCTTCCAAATGGCGTCGCGTGTCCATTTGGACTGGACGAACGTCAGTTTGAAATTCCAAAATCGAACGACGTCCATTCAAATGGATTACGTTTTTGACATTCACGAAAAGTTTTTGACAGACGTCCACTCCATTTGACTTGATAGATGTATCGCCAGTGGGCCTATTGACAAACATCCATGCATCCAAACTTTCGCATTTTAATTCACTTAATATTTTAGAATTTTATAAGCTACGGGTCACGGGTAGACTGTCTACCCGTGACCACGGCCGTTGCAATACGGTCGAAACGTCGGGCAATAAACAAAGGTATTTAGCCTTAAAATAAAATATTTACGCGATTAAGACCCGTAGCTTATAAAATTCTATAATGTGTACAAATCGCGAAAGTTTACGAATATGTATCACTTAATATTTATTAGCATAGATTTACTTCGTAAATAACAAGTCTTATTCACCATACGCAACAATAACCAGCAGTACTTATGTCACGATACTTACGATATGTGTCGAAGATACAATTGATTCAGTTTCCCACGAGGCCTGCGCCCGCGCCGCTCGTAATACCAACTAGGTGTACACCGCGCATTGTTCCGTTTTTATGATAACTTCCTACACGTTGCGAAACGTAGGAACTATAGTTGATTTTTTAGTAAAAAGTGGCGTTTAAATGATTTTAAATGCGTAACCTTTTATGTTAGTTCAATAGATTGTTTACTTAATATTAAATCAATTAGGTTATAAGGATGTAAAAGTTTTGTTTTCTTTTTCCGTTATGACTATAATGTGTGAACCAGCAATGCGTGTGTTTGAGGTATTGGGACTCCCAAACGATTGGGGTGATTTTGACGTGTAGGGGAGACCAGGGATGAATGTAACAATGTTCAGTTGTCACGTAATATCACACTGAACTTGTTGAATAACAAAATAATAATCAATATGCATGATAGATTGGTCTATCAGTGATCTATCTATTAACATCAGCATAAATGCAACTGGATATATTTTGAGAAACTCGACAAAATTAACAAAAGTGATAATTGTAACAGTCAACCCTACCCCTAGGGCTCGTTGTAACAGCGTAATGGGATGTTTTGATGATAATCGAGATCGGATGAAAGTAACAAGCTGTTACATTTATCCATCTTTCTGTTGTTTTTAAGGTTTTGTCTCATACTACTAACAACGTTATGTAAGCAATTTTTAATGTATTTTTTATGAAAATTGTATTACATCTCTCTCGGTCGGTTATTTTTTTTTTTTTAATAAAGGCGACTCCCGCACTAGAGTACAAGCCATGTGTCGCGGGGGACTTTACAAACATACAAGTCACGGACACAAAGTACACCTAGACTCGGAACAACAATTTGTGGATCACACAAAGTGTTGTCCCGTGTGGAAATTGAACCCACGACCTCTTGCGTAGCAGTCGGACACACTCCCACCGCGCCACAGAGGCAGTCAAATTGTTCAAAAGAGGTTATTACTTGTAAACTTGTAAAACCTACTTGACTGTGACAGTTTTTCTTTTAATTTCATCATATTAACGACTTTTTTCACATCCTTAAAACAACCATTTAGCGAGCTGGGGAGGGACACTTGACTGTAACAAAAATATAAGGTTTTTATTTTAAAATACGACTCCCGCAATTTTAGGTACAAGCCCTGTGTCGCGGGGGACTTTACAAACATACAAGTCACGGACAGAAAGTACACCCAGTCTCGGAACAACAATTTGTGGATTACACAAAGTGGTGTCCCGTGTGGGAATCGAACCTCTTGCGTAGCAGTCGGATACACTCCCACCGCGCCACAGAGACAGTCATTAACTTCACTATAAGGTTTAACATATAACTCCACGCATTCCCGGGATGAAGGATTTTGACAAACAGACGGATGGACGGACAATAAAGTGATCCTATAAGGGTTCCGTTTTTTTTCTTTTGAGGGAACCCTAAAAACGGTAATATCATACTTTGGAGGTATTTTTCGGCACCGTTTTTAGATCCAAATCCTGAGGGTATAGTGCCGTTAGCTAGTAAAGTACAGGGGGGTTCAAAATGGCACATAATAATGATACAGCCATAAATTCAATCAACATAACTAGGTCATAAACTCATTTGTAACGTTAATCCCGCGTTAATTTCATACCTGGTCTCCCCTATGATTTATTATTGTGGATATATAATGTGTTTATTGTTATACAGTTAGTTTAATGGGGATGAGAATAATTATTCAACATCAATAATTAATATATATGTATATAATTACAAATAAGTAGTAAAAAATTACATTTAAAAAAGTGGCCATGAGTTTTTATTGCCAAGTTCTTATTTCACGGCTTTAGTCTTGTGAAGTTGGCATTAAATGTAGAATCATTTCTAAATGTTGCCTGATGTTCATAAGCGTTGCATTTGTAACCTAAATGAATAAAGTTTTTTGACTTTGACTTTGACATGTAATTTTATGAGTTAGAAGTTTTTATGTGCATGCTTTAGGAATAGTGAAAAATCCAAGGAATAATGTAAGGATTTTTGGGAGCGCTTAGCAAGATCAAATCTAATTTTCATCAAGAGTTGCCTGTTTTATCTGTCTGTCAATTCAGGACTAAACTCTAAACAAAACTATATCTTATAACAATGAATAAAAGTCATTTATATAATCTATACTAATATTATAAAGCTAAGAGTTTGTTTGTTTGAACGCGGTAATCTCAGGAACTACTGGTGCGAATTTAAAAAACCTTTTTTTTAGGTAGCCCATTTATTGAGGAAGGCTATAGGTTATATAACATCACGCTACGACCAATAGGAGCGGAGCATCAAGGAAAAATGTTGCAAAAACGGGACAGCTATTATGTTATATTAAATATGCTTCTGGTCGCAAATTGTTTGTACACCCGTATTCTATAAAAAATAATATTTCTTTAAAAAAAAAACAAAATCCTCCTTAGTTGGCTAGAGTTAATTTGTTCATAATTTTTGCTGAATTTTTTTTTGTGATTTAATTGAATCGTTTCATTCAAATTTTGTACTTAACTGTTTTGTAACATACAAGGTCTTATCCAATATTAATTGAAATTTATTAAGGGAACAGGCACTTCTTTCTTTGTAGTTAACCATCAAAATAACCTAAAATCTTAAACCCTCCGTTTAAAAAAAAAATAAACCAAAAATAATAGGTAGAGACCCTCAAAAAATAACACTTGGAAACATCCATTATCATCACACCAACAATTTGCGACCCGATAATCAATATCTATCACTATCCCAATCAAAAAACAACCTTATCTCGTAACAACAAAGTTCTATTCCGTGTGACGAGCAGGTTGTAAAACTAATTTATCATTTGGAGCACATAATTCAAAGGTTTCGGTGTGATATCTGACGGGAGATAACATGGGGGGGAGGTGGAAAGGTCCTAGGGGAGAGAGAGGGTGAAGGATAATTTTATAACGCATCTTAAAGCTTTATGGGTGCCGTAATTTAGGTTTTTAGAGTCACATCTATGAAGGTACTTATACATGTATTTGCTCTTGACAGTTATATTCCATGTTGTAAATTAAAACCATGGTGGTGTTCGTCTATACTAATATTATAAAGAGGTAAGGTTTGTGAGTTTGTGAGGATGTAGGGGATAATTATTGTTTTTTATTTAGTCGACCCGTGACCACGATCGGTGCAATTCGATTGAAACTTCGGGTAAATAAAAGCTTCGTACCTTTAAATAATTCACGCGATTAAGTCCCGCAATATATCTAATATGTAGGGGATAATCTTTGGATCTATTGAACCGATTTTGTTTTCATTTTTTAAAACGATATTCATGAATTTTCGTTTGCTTAAATTTCTTAGTGATGTTCCTGACTCTGTATATGACTACCTTATTTTTGATCGAAACTTCGTTTTTATTGAATTAGAGTAGATTGACACGTAGGGCCCTTACACACGGCGTGGTTTAACGCGCGTAGAACGCATCAGCGGGTCGCTCAGCCAGTATTGACCTTAGCGATCCCAGCGCGCTCAGCGCGCACCTTGTCAGTCATCCTGGGCGCCAAGTCTATGAAAGCACCGCGGCTCGAGCGGCATGACAGTGACGGAGTCACTTAATTCATAACAACCTTTTGAACTTGTTTTGAACACATTAATTTTTAAAAATACAGGTTGCTTCTTCAAAACAAACACGAGCCTCAAAGCGATCAAGCCAAAGTTGCGGAAAATGTGCAAAAACACTGGTGGTGCGTGGAGGCAACCTACTCAAGGTCTTAAAGTCGATTCGACTTCGTTGTTAGAGTCGTATCAAATTGAATAGAATTGCATCGATACAGATATGTAAAATCTGCTAAAACGTTTAAAAACGCGCAGAGGACGCGCCAATCAAAAACGCGCTAACGACGCGCGTTTTTGATTGGCGCGTTACTGTAGGTAGCTACAGCAACCCTGTTCGTTTATTTCAGTTGCCTTAAGTCAACATTGTCATTAAACAGTGACAACTTTAATTAAATTAACATCGATAATTTACTCGAAACTTTTAACTCGATATCAGTGGAAATCGAGTCATAAAATCTGTTTTACTCTAAACCACAAAACTCCAAAAATACAGAAGGCAAGGTTATTTTTTTCATCTACACTTTGGTTTGTAACGCACATATAGACATCACTCACGATCACGAAATCTCAGAACATCTTCCGAACAATATGGTCCGAGAGATTTGTATGTGTGTCTCCAGCGGATTTGTATGAATCTAACCTTCTGTATTCTCGGTGTGTTGTGTCTAAACCTAGTTACAATGAGTTTTAGTCCTATGAGGCTCTTGATATAATTAAGTGAACTAATTAAAGTTTGCGTTTAGAACTATCGTGCTGGAAGCCTCTGTTACCGAGATACCTAATGACTTAGTTTAATTGTAAAGCGTCGGTAGCATAATGGTTAAGGCATCTGACTCGCAATCGTGAGGTCTTGGGTTCAAATCCTACCCATTATACTACTGTCGTGAACCCACTCCTAACACAAGCCATTGAGCTCAGCTGGAGGCGTTAACAAGTTTGCTAGTAATGTGGGACCCACAAAGCCCACAACCCCACATTGCTAGTTAACTTTAAAAAAAATGGAGTAATAGATATTTTTATTTATAGACTAGCTGTTCCCCGCGGTGTTAACTGCGTTTTATTAGCTTATGTGTTAATCCTGGGTGTCAGCTAACTCCATACCAAATTTCATTAAGATCGCTCCAGCCGTTTAGACGTGAAGAAGTAACAAACATACACACTCACATACTCACAAACTTTCGCCTTTATAATATTAGTGTGATTTTATTGATGTTATAATCTTACATAGAAAAATGACAAGCAGATCTTATTCTAAATGCCCTTTACATGTGCCTATGTAATACATTTAAACAATCTTTAATCAAATGTAACACCAATGAAAATTCTTTTATATGGCTAACAGCTAAGTACATACCTGTGAAACAGTTAATGAGGGCCAACCGATATTGGTTATGGCACGGATTCAGAGGGGGGGGGGGCAACAGGGGCAATCGGGCAAATAGAATAGTGATACATTTAAAAAGTAATAACTTATCTACAGTTAGCTGTCTGATATCTTCTTAACTGTAGTAGTGAAACTAACATTAGTACGTTTATAAATATTGATAAACTTTCGCGATATGCACACATTATAAAATTATATTTATTACGGGTCTTAATCGCGTGAATAATTTAAGGTAAAATATCTTGTTTATTGCGATAGACGTTTCGACCGTATTGCAACGGCCGCGGTCACGGGTAGACTGATTCAGCTTAGCGTCGCCTCCGTGAAGCGCGGGTTTCGGAAACTACCCTCGCTTGATTGTAGTATATATAATTTTATAATTAGGACGTTCCGTTATCTGTAGATAGAAAACCAAAACGGTTTTTTAGCTATCAACGACAGTCTGATAGTCGGATGGGACGGAAATCCGGCACGACTGGACAGAGATTAGGCGCAGGACCGACGGCATAACATGCTCTTTGAGGCACGGACAATCTGTAATATTTTCCCTATGTTTTTTTCCTACTCTTAGCGGTATCAAGTCTTTCCCTTCCTCTTTCCTCAAAACGCTGTCAAGTCCCCCCCACCCTCTCATTGGTAGAACTATTGTACTAGGAGCCTCTGCAACCGCGATACCTAATGACTTAGTAGAAGCATTAGTTAACTAACTAAACGCTAGTGTACCTATCAACTGTTCATTATGAATTGGCATAATAATAATATCTTGGAAAACTCACACAAAGCTAAAAATGTTGATAAACTTTCGCGATTTGTACACATTATGAAAATATATACATATGTGACGGGTCTTAATCGCGTGAATAATTTAAGGTAAAATACCTTGTTTATTGCCTGACGTTTCGACCGTACTGCAACGGCCGTGATCACGGGTAGACCTATTCAGCTTAGCGTCGCCTCCGAGAAGCGCGGGTTTCGGAAACTACCCTCGCTTGATTTTTATCACTCACTATTACTATTACGGAACCGTCACACAACACTATCTGATACCAAATTAAGCAGTGCGTGTACTACAACTGGCAACCAGACAACTGATAAACATACTTTTCAACCGACTTCAAAAAGGAGGAGGTCTCAATTCGACTGCAATTATTTTTTGGACCGATTTGAAAAATTGATCTGATGATGGTATCCTGGAGAAATCGAGGGAACTCTTAAAATATTAAAGGCAAACCTACAGTGATTTAGGTATATTTCATAGTGATTCGTGCATTTACTCTTAAAAATCACCAATTGGTGAAGTGGTACTGATGATGAAGACCACATATGAGGACCTATTCAATATTTCACAGTTTGCGATTTAGTTACTTTAATATGGTATTGAGTACCACTTTATTCTTGTCATAATACCTAATATTACACAATGTAATAGAGCTGATAGTGTACTCCTCAACAATTAACGGTCCTGAATCGGGGCTAGCAATATTTTGTAAAAAGATTTGAGCAGTTGACATAAGCCTATTGTAACTTAAGTGAATTACAAACCAAAACACTAAAAAGTGAGATATAAAAACTTTTTAACAAAAAAATATTCAAAATTAAATACCTACAAGGCAACTAAAAAGAAAAAAATAATACACCTGGAATAACAAAAACAAATAAAACATTATGAAGTTTGAAAACTACTATTTCATGGCACCAACTTCAAAATGTTTAATTTGTTTTGTTATTCTAGGTGTAATATTTTTTACTTTTTATACTTACATACAAGGCAACTGTCTTGTATGTATTTAGTTTTGAAGACTATGCTACGACTAATAGGAGCGAAGCAGCAATGAAAAATATTACGGGTCTTAATTGCGTGAATAATTTAAGGTAAAATACCTTGTTTATTGCCCGACGTTTATTATTAGTATATTATACGTAGTATTGCAACGGCCGTGGTCACGGGAAGACTCTTCCCGTGATATTATTAGTATATTATACGTAGTATTGCAACGGCCGTGGTCACGGGAAGACTCTTCCCGTGACCACGGCCGTTGCAATATGGTCGAAACGTCGGGCAATAAACAGGGTATTTTACCTTAAATTATTCACGCGATTAAGACCCGTTTCAATAATGTGTACAAATCGCGAAAGTTTATCAACATTTATGAAAAATTTTGTAAAAACGGTAAAAATTTACGCAGTTGAAGTTGCGCGGGTCAGCTAGTGATGCATATTTTAGAATGCCCAGCTCCATGCCCCCCTCAGCGACGCCCTCGTTACCTATTTTGAATTTAATTCACGTCACATACTTCCCAAATAAATAATGTGTCATACAAGTCATATTTTAAAACGTAGGCGTCAACACGCATCATATACACATGCAAACTTCAACCTCAAAATAAGACGACTTTCAAAGACTCCCCCGCTTTTCAATTCCTTCACTACAAAGGAAAAGTTCGCATGTTTGTATGTTCACACAGATATTTGAAATATCGAAGGATTTCTGGGGTTTATTATTATACGTGTATTTAAAGAAATTTGTGGTTGTTTTAAGAAAATGGCTACCTTAATATCTAAATAGATTAGATAATAACTTTTTTGTACGTCGTAAACAGACAGAGTTTTGAAGGCACAACTTTCTATTGTGTTGTGGTGTGTTGTGACGCGTCAGAAGCCTATTAGTTCCATACATTTTGTATAGCTAGAGACACATTAATGCAGTGTGGTGTGTTGCAGAGTGATCTGTCGTGACACGGCGACCAACGGTGGTGGGGGTTCTGGCTCGCCACGACACAACACATTAATGTATTTCTAGCATTGATTACTTTTACTCGACTGTGCAAGAAGGAGGTTTATGTGTTTCAAGTGTATGTATGTATGTTTATTTCTTTGGCACGCTCTAGAGTCTAACGGATTTGATAGATTTTAGCTTCAGAGGTATCGTTAGATTCGTCTTAGTTGTGAGAATGATTTTTTTTTCTAAATTTGTAGTAAAAAAAAATAACGGATTTTTGGCTCTAAAATATTTCAGTTATTAATTTACCAGGGTACAAGCCATGTATCGAAGGGCTTTTCTAAATAAACAGTTATCTATACGTATATTATAAAGCTGAAGAGTTTGTTTGTTTGTTTGAACGCGGTAATCTCAGGAATAACTGGTCCGAATTAAAAAAAATCTTTCACTGTTGGATAGCCCATTTATCGAGGAGGCCTATAGGCTATATAACATCACGCTAAGACCAATAGGAGCGGAGCAGCAATGAGAAATGTTGCAAAAACGGGTAATATTTACGCAGATGAAGTTGCGCGGGACAGCTAGTTGCACATAAAGTTGGCTAGTTTTTAGATTGCCTGTTGGGTATTTTGTCTGAACGGCCCAAAGCGAATGGACCACGGGTTATTCTGCCGTAAACAAAAATCATCTACGTTCTTTACTGAAGGGACAGTCGCATACATTGTAATAGTCGCATAGTTTATGAATTTTAACTATTTAAATATTAACTTATTTGAAATCATCTAAATAAACAGAAGACATTTTCATAACCGGTTGGCTGTTTAAGTTCTATGGCAAAAAGACTATCATACCAAATTTATTGATTATTTTGTCGAAACATGGTTAGAAGTTAAGATGCTTTCAAGTATTTATTTCTTCTGTTCCCTGTTATTAATTTATGTTATTTGTGTCTGTTATCTTTTGTATATTGTTATTTTTTTTTTTTTTTTTAAAAGGTAACTAGCATTGTGGGATCGAGTCCCACATTACTAGCAATCTTGTTAACCCCTCCAGCTAAGCTCAAAGGCTTGTGTTAGGAGTGGGTTCACGTCGGTAGTATAATGGGTAGGATTCGAACCCGCGACCTCACGATTGCGAGACCGATGCCTTAGCCATTAGGCTACCGCCGCTTTATAGTCAGCCGCTCGTCGTAAGCCGCGCGCGGCGGCGATTCACGGAAATGAACCTTTAGACGCAAGATAGCGTTAATCCCCGTATTTCCATAACATATTTGTTGGTAAATGAAGTTATCGTTAACAATAACATCGTCCAATATGTAGCAATAAACAAAGTAATAAACGATTGGACCATAACATCAATTTCGCGACACCGAACAATAGAGACGCTCGTAAAAACCGAATATTACCGACTAATACCGGTTAAATTATCTGCTATTTTCCGAGATACGGTTGTGTTATGGTTCGCGTTAAGTCGGCTTTACGATTATGGCCTTAGGGATACATCACAAAATAACAAAAGTCCAGAAGGGAACCTGCATACGAACCTTGCTCGAGCAACACTCATTATTAACACATTAGGTATTATTTACCAAAATTAATGAGATGTATCACTAGCTAAACGCGGTGCTTTAAAAGGGTTTTTTTTTAAGATAACTAGCAATGTGGGATTGTGGTCCCATATTACTAGTAATCCTGTTAACCCCTCCAGCTAAACTCTATGACTTGTGTTAGGAGTGGGTTCACGTCGGTAGTATAATGGTCAGGATTCGAACCCACGCCCTTGCGATGCATGGCGAGACCATTAGGCTATCGCCGCTTATAATTTTCTACCAAGTAATAATTTTTAAGACAGTTGTTTATAGAGAATAAGCTGTTAGCTAATTTTTTTTAAATAAGTTAAAATAATGTGTGTAATTTTATAATTAACTAGCTGTCCCGCGCAACTTCATATGCGTAATTTCTCCCCGTTTTTGAAACATTTCTCGTCGCTTCTCCGCTCCTATTAGTCGTAGCGCGCCTATGTTATATAGCCTTCCTCGATAAATGGGCTATCCAATAAAAAAATAATTTTTCAAATCGGACCAGTAGATCCTGAGATAAGCGCGTTTAAACAAACAAACAAACAAACAAACTCTTTATAATATTAGTATAGATATTTAATCTTTAAGTAAACTTAAATTATTATATCAAAGCCAAAACCTGAAACTGTGATAGTTTCTTAGTAAATTGTACCACAAAAGTACATACGTTGTGGGATAGTGTTAGGGCTGGCTTCGCTCGCCCTGATAACTGAACACATTGACATTGTCCAACGTGTTTACTAACTGTTTACTGCTACGCAAGAGGTTGTGGGTTCGATTCCCACACGGGACACCACTTTGTGTGATCCACAAATTGTTGTTCCGAGTCTGGGTGTACTTTGTGTCCGGGACTTGTATGTTTGTAAAGTCCCCCGCGACACAGGGCTTGTACCTGCGAGAGTCTACTTTAAATAAAAAAAAAAACTACGCAGGCAACCATGATACTTTTTTTAATTGCTAACAAATATTTCTCGAAGCACTGGTTACTTTTATATGAAACTCCTATTCATAGCTTCGAACCTATTCAGTCAGGTCAGTTATTCTTCCAAATAATATAGAAATAGTAATATTAACGCATCACTGTGTTTCAGTTGAAAGGCACTGTAGCAAGTGTAATTACTAGGCAAATGAGATTTACAAACTAATGTCTCAAATTCAAGCGGCGGTAGCCTAATGGCTAAGGCATCGGTCTCGCAATCATGAGGTCGCGGGTTCGAATCCTACCCATTATACTACTGACGTGAACCTACTCCTAACACAAGCCTTTGCGCTTAGCTGGAGGGGTTAACAAGATTGATAGTAATGTGGGACCCAATCCCACATTGCTAGTTACCTTTTAAAAAAAAAAACTGTGGTACTCGGAGACTGCCGCGGTAAAGCTATTGCATAGCATTTTTTTATCAACTAAAAAAACAACAAAAAAATATATATATTTTAATTTTTTTTTAATAAAAAAAATAAAATAAAAAAAAAAAATAAAAAAAAAAAAGTATCACCGCTGTGCCGGTCGGAGTTTAGTTAGGTTATTTTCGTTACGGAATTTCTGGATTCGATCTCCACGCTCAAGGCCCGCGATAGAAGCTATGCAATAGCTGAAAAAAATGTGTAGTTCGGTGAGGTGACATTCAGATCTTTGCCAAACAAGGATTTGGGTGGCACTGATACTGTTTTGGGAGACGCGTGACGCTTACCATCAGGAGCACGTTAGCTCGTCTCATCATTTACGGCCGGTCTCAATAATCTAACTATCGATGGATTTGGATACTAGAGGTAAATATTTAACATAAGCTCCATACAAAATATGTCAAAATTCTACCTCTAGTAGTCAAATCCATCGATAGGTAGATTATTGAGATCGGCCGTAAGTGGTATTATAAAGCATTGTATAAACCTTATCTTCTGTATTCTAGGTATTTAGTGACTTAATATACGTTTGATAATGACAGCATTTCGGTGAGAAAAAGGATATTGTTGTATATAATTAATTAATGGATTATTTATTATATTATTGTTATTCTTTTCATTAAGACAATGTCTGGGAGTTGCGGTAATGGTGGAAAACGTGCTGTACTTAATATATTTTATAGTGTGTGAAAATCTATTCTAATATTATAAAGCTGAAGTGTTTGTTTGTTTCAACGCGGTAATCTCAGGAACTACTGGTCTGAATTAAAAAAAAAATCTGTTGGGTAGCCCATTTATCGAGGAAGGCTACTGGCTATATAACATCACGCTACGATAAATAGGAGCGCAGTAGCAATGAAAAATGTTGCAAAAACGGTGAAAATTGACGCATACGAAGTTGCGCAGGACAGCTAGTTATTATAAAATTGTTAGTTAGTAGTTAAGTTATCTATAATATTAGTATAGATATGTGTGTATTTAGAAATATTTACGTATGTTTATCAGTTGTCTTTGCTTGTTGTTGTGCTTAGTTTGGGATCAGATGACGTTGTGTGACTTGTCCCAAGATATTATTCATATTTATATTAATTTAAGACTCATAAAATCCAATACAAAATTAAAAACATCGATGTCAAAAATAACTTTTTCTAAAACTCACAAACACCAAAATTAAAAAGTCGACAGCCCACCATTAAACTCAGAACTCAACTTTGCAAACTGTAACAAAGATGGGCAACCCCTGATGTGTTTATGTGTATAGCATAAATGGGCCAAGGCCCTTCAACTAGGTTAAGGACTGCTTTAGCTACAATATGGGTAAAATATAGCGAGCTCTGTAAGCAGTAAATTTTGTCGCGAATATCATGTCGAGGTGACACTGCAAGCGAAGCGGAGCTAACACATTTTGTATGGGCAGTAAAATGGCAATGGATTACGCATAAGTTAATGTTATTCCCGGACATATTAAAACCTCATTACAAATATCTAATACTAGCTGACCCGCGCAACTTCGTATGCGTAAATTTTTCCCGTTTGTGCAACAGTTTTCAATGATGCTCCGCCCCTTTTGGTCGTAGCGGGATCTTATATAGCCTTTTAAATGGGCTATCAAACATTAGAAGATTTTTTCAATTCAAAACAGTAGTTCCTGAGATTATCGCGTTCAACCAAACAAACAAACTCGGCAGAAAAATGGCCTGTAGGTCTAGTGGTTAGTGACCCTGACTGCTAAGCTGGAGGTCGTGGGTTCAATCCCCACCTAGCACAAGCTCTGATTAGTTTGGGATCAGATGGAGTTGTATGAGTTGTCCTAAAATATTATTATTATGAAAGTAACTCTGTCTGTTACATTTCACGTTTAAATCACGGAACCGATTTAGATAACCAACAACCACTTGGGCGGACCTGCTGGCAAAAGCTAGTCTATACTAATACTTTAAAGAGGAAAGATTTGATTGTTTGTTTGTATTGAATAGGCTTCGAAACTACTGGACGGATTTGAAAAATTATTTCATCGTTGTGAAGCTACACTAACCCCGGGTGACATAGGCTATTTTTTTATCCCAGTATTCCCACGGGAACGGGAACTAAGCGGGTGAAACCACGAGGCATCCGCTAGTCCTTTATAAAGCTCTCATGTACCTACGATTTTCGTGCCACTCTTTAGAGAAGCCTTTAAAAGGCTTTCATGCCCCATAGACTTGATGTTCTGTTTAAAACCAGAGACAAGGATTTATGGCCGCGTTGCGAGTGTTAAGTCAATAAATTGCTTAAAGCCTTCAAATAAATAAAGATTAAACGCTACAGCCTGTACATTTATAAATGTGAAGTACTTGGAAAATACCAACGTCTAATAAAACGAACTAGCTGACCCGCACAACTTCGTCTACGCCATTTTTTCCCATTACTGCAACATTTTTCATTGATGCTCCGTTCCTATTGGTCGTAGCGTAATGTTATATAGCCTATAGCCTTCCTCGATAAATGGGCTATCCAACAGTAAAATATTTTTTCAATTCGGATCAGTTGTTCCCGAGAATACCGCTTTCAAATAAACAAACTCTTCAGCTTTATAATATTAGTATAGATTTCATTCGGCCAAAAGTTTTTTCCACCCGACCAAACAATCCGAAATTGGATAAGGAAAATCAAGCATTTTAATAGCAGTTATTTGTCAACTAAATTACTTAAATTAAGACATTCCTGAAAAATATCTTCACACTGAATTGAAACGTGTTTCACTGCTAATTTTTAAAAATTATTATTAGCACTTTTCATTTCCATTACAAATCAACCTTTATGATGTCCCACTGCTGGGCACGGGTCTACCTAGTAGAGTCTACTTATTGTAGATCCTGGTGGCAATTGCCATAATCGCCACGCTTGGCGAGCGGGTTGGCGATTGCATAACCCATTCTCCGGTGTGAAATCCCTTAGTCGCCTTCACGATACCCACGGGAAGAGATGGAGTGGCACTATTCTAAGCCGGTACCACAAGGCCAGTTCATTTCCTAAGGAACCTGTCCGACCAACGGCGAGGTAGCGAGTAGCGATTTTATTACTCAAGACACGTACATACTTATGTAGATCCCGTGTAAGCAAAAGAGATACAGATATTAATAGTTGATCGCTGAGTGTTCACACTGCCAGCAAATACTCGCTCTATACTGCATCCCTTTTGTTCACGTCAACTTCGTATGCGTAATTTTTTTCCGTTTTTGCAACATTTCTCAATGATGCTCCGCCCCTTTTGGTCGTAGCGGGACGTTATGTATAGCCTTTTAAATGGGCTATCAAACATTATAAAAAAAAAAGTGTGGCACTCGGGGACTGCCGCGGTGCATAGTATTTTTATCAACTTAAGCAATTAAAAAAAATATATATATATTTTGAAGTGTTTTTTTTTAATTATAAATAAACAATGTTTGAATTTTTTTTTTCTTTAAAAAAAAATGTTTTTTTTTTAAATTTAAAAAAAGCAATAAAAAAAACTTTTTTTTTTTAGTTTTTTAAAAAGTTTTTTTTTTTAAATTAAAAAAAAAGAAATCATTAAAAGTTCTGCTATTCATTGATAGATGGCAAAAGTAAAAAGTATCACCGCTGTGCCCGTCGGTGTGGGGAGCGTGAGGTTTTTTCGTTACGGAATTTCTGGATTCGGTCCCCGCGCTCAAGGCCCGCGATAGAAGCTATCTATGCAATAGCTTAAAAAAATCAATTCGTTCACACGCCGGCGAGTACTCGTTCTATACTGCATCTCTTTTGTTTACACGGACGGGAATTACAAAATACGTGTGTTCTCTTCTGTTGTACGTTTCATGAGCGATAAATCGCTACTCGCTTGTCGCTCATCGTTGTTGAAGGGACTGGTGCCTAACACTGTGAATCTAATACTTTGGGACAACCTACACAGAGCCATCTGATCCCAAACTACGAAGAACCTGTTTTTTAGCAACCAGACAACTGTTACTTATTTAGGTGTAGTGTACATACTTACATATTTGCTGGCCTGTTGGTCTAGTGGTTAATGAGCCTGACTAAGCCGGAGGTTGTGGGTTCGATCCCCGTGATAAAACTTGTGTCTATTATGTGTCTGGGTGTAATTTATCTTAAAATATCTATACTAATATAAATGAGAAAGCTTGGATGAATGGATGGATGTTTAAAAATCAATCGCGCCTGTAATCCTAAACTGATCTAGATGAAATACATTATACAGAAATAGATCAGTCTGGATTAACACATAGGCTACTTTTTGTTTTGAAAATATTTCCGTATATTTAGGGGCAGTTATTATTTTGGTTATTAGGGGGGGAGCTCCCTAATAACCAACTTAATTGTCAGTGAGTAGTACCTAATTGGTACAATTTTATATATTTTTTTAAATACGTCTCCCGCAGTAGTGTCCAAGCCCTGTATCGCGGGGACTTTACGAACATACAAATCACGGACAACAATTTTTGGATCACACAAAGTGGTGTCTCGTGTGGGAATCGAATCCACGACCTCTTGCGTCGCAGTCGAACACACTCCCACCGTGCCACTGAGACAGTCAATTGACTAAACACCGGCCAGTGTGTAGTGTACCAAATTTTATGCAATTTCGAGGGGGGATTTAAGCCCCCCCCCCCATCCCTGTCTGGGAATTATTTGTTTTTCAAAATTCCCATGTGAATGAAATCGCGAACAACAGCTATTTATATTATATTTTAATTAAACCATTATAACTGGGTTTTAGTGATCTACGACCAATGCAAAGCGACATCTTGGTTACATAAAGTGCGCGTGCGCACGCAACGCGATGTTCTCAGGTAAAAAAACGTATGTATTATTGTCTATGTATTATAGATAGTGACAAGACAATGTTTGTTTGTTTTTATTTCTCATATTGTGAAGTGAAAGTGATAGTTTTCTTTATTCAATTATTATGGATATTTATAAATAGATTTAAAAATATAGTGAGCCAAAGGTTATTGACTCAGAAACACAAAACGCGATCTCGAAAAATACTGGAACAAGGAAGCTGAAATTAGGCGATTTTTAAAAGAATTCGCCTCTTTTAAAAGAAGTCAAATTTGGTATGGGAAATACCCGGAAAACAGTTTTGGAACGAAGTTCCTTATCGCGCGTTGTGAAACGGGGCTAGACGGAAAAAATCTCACGGAAAGTTGTAACAACACTTTTTGACACACACAAGCCGTGCGGCGTGCGCGTAAGATATGAACATCTAATTTGACGAAAAAGTCACCTGTCGATTTGGTCTAGAGGCATAAATTCGGTACACAGTATTGGTGA